>CP136054.1:106502409-107910060 GCA_032464435.1 Aegilops umbellulata
CTTTTGTTTGCTTGTGATCTTGCTTGTGTAGTAATGATGTCTCAAAGAAAGTATTATGATGTTCCCTATCTCAACATCTTGATTGAGATTGAGAAAAATAACAAAGAATACATGACTATACAATTTGAGCATAATAAATTTTTCACCGAGGAGCTTAAAGAACACTTTATTGTGTTAGATGCTATAACGAAACAACATGATCGTGTTAGCAAAGAAGTTGCCAATCTCCAATCTAAGTATGCTCAGATTGAAAATTTGCTAGGTAAAATATCCGGTGCACAAGCTATGCTACTAAATCAAATGGTGGCTAAGCCAGAATCTCTAGAGGGTAGTATAATGATGAAGATCTTAAGATGATTGGTGTTTCTTCTATTGATTCCTTGTTTATTAATATTAAAATTGATGATAAAGGGACTGAAGAAGTGTCAACTTAAGCTAGAAGGCATCCTCATAATTCGGAGGGTGAAAATCTTGTTGGAAAATTTTATAAAAGTGGAAATACTGGCTTTTATTCTTTCAGCCTGGTGCCGACTGGTGGAAAACTGAGTTTGAAGCTCCCACTACTCATGGTGAGGATACGACAGAAGTTAAAGAGGAAGAAGAACAAGAGGAGGCTGATGAGGTAGAAAAACTTGACTCGCTTGGCCAACTCCATAATCAACTTGCTGATGCCGACTCTTCGTAGGAAAATACTGGGACCAGCAAGCCAGGTGAAACAGAGGTAACCCCTAGTGCCTCTGATACTGAAACCCTGGGTAGGAGGAAAACTCGACTAGTTGTAAGAAAGGTACCCTTTTCTCACCCATCAGCTTATCTGGATTCAAACTTATCTGTGAAGAAATACAACACGCAGAGAGCAAGAAAAGGAAGACTCGGAGTTCTAGCTCAGAAGATCTTCATGAAGGTCTATCTCTCCAACCCTCTCCATGCTGGGCTCATTGGCAAGAAAAACTAAGTCCAAGCTCTTCTTGCCCAGGAGCCGGCCAGATGAAGGTTCCATTGAATCCATCAGATCCAGCTTACCACACTTCATTACCTTCATCTGATGCCTCCAGCGCAAGCCAACTACCCAACTTTACCATAAACATTGTGTAAGTTTATAAAACTTGTCATGTTGTCTCAATTGTGTTTCTTTTTCCTCATTTGATATATCTTGGTTGGAACAAGGCTAAGGCGATTTTGAAGGAAAAGTCGGCTTCATCTTCTGCGGCTGAAATTGATGTGGAGATGGCCACTTGACCATCGCAACGACTGCCACAGAAGACCTGGCAATGAGTGAGCCTTCTTTTGATGACCAAGATCCTCCAGAATCTGCTGCTAGGGATCCGGTTTTCAATGATCAAACTACTTCAGAGCCTACTGCTGAAAGTGAAAAGAAAGAAGACCATGCTAGTGATAAGTCGGCTAATGGCAAGTCTGCGCAGGATGATTTGATGATTACTGGTTAGAAGTACGTCCCACCACCAAGTACCTCCAGTGCCCTCTCTAAAAAGATTGTTGAAGAGAAACTAGCTTTGCGCTAAGAGTCGACTCATACCACTCACAAGGAGGAATATGAGGAGATGAGTGTGGCCGCTCTTCATCAGCAATATGAGGCCTGGCTTGCATAGGGCCGAGCTCATGAAAGTGCATTGGTTGGACGTATAAAGAAAAAAATGAGGTACCACATTTTCCTTATCTTCGTATATACATGTCTAGCCCCTAAGCTCCAAGTTTTTCACGTAGGGATGACTTGGTGCTTTTTCATAGATGAAGCTCGTAGTTTATGTAGCCCCCAAGTGTCGGGTCGTGTGCCTGCAATGAACTGGGACTTGTCTATTTTTGAAAAAAAATATGTAAATTGCTAACTTCAACTATGTAGCCCCCAAGTGCCAGATTGTGTGTCTGCGGCAACTTCGGACTCAGTATTTTCCAGATGAAGCTTCAAATAGTGTAGCCCCAAGTGTCGGGTTGTGTGCCTGCAGCAATCAGAGACTTACAATCCGAATAAAATCTATAGTAGTGTAGCCCCCAAGTGTCGGGTTGTCTTAACTGCGGCAACCTGGGACTTTTAACTAACTCTCACTTTGTATATGCAGAAATCCAATTCTGAATCATATCAAGAGATAGCCCGGCTGAGGCAAGAACTTGTCAACGAAGCCAGCAAAAGGGAGAAAGCTGAATAGCTAGCTCATGAAGCAAAAGAAGCTGCCAAACAAACCACCCAAGAGCTTGAGACTGTCAAATTAGAAGCATCACAACAAGAGGAGATATGGATGCAACAAGCGGAAGCAGTAGAGAAGAAACTAAAGGCAATAGAAACCGGCTTTGCTAGCCTCAAAAAACTGCTGAATGACATCTCCGTGCTTTTTTTGGTAAGCCAGCTTTGCCACTTGGTTGTAAATTAAAAACCAGGCCACAATAGCACTAATCTATGAATATCAGCTTATGTTGTTGATCTGTCCTCAGGTAAAACCAGCAGTGAAAATCTCCATGTACCTGAGGAGAAGGTGAAATTGCTATATAAACTGATCAAGCAGTTCTTCATTGGAGGTGTTGCTGCTGTTAATGTTGTAAGAGGCTTGGAAAACCCGCCTTAACAACTGGGTGCCCTGCTTGCAGAGTTATCCATGGTGCCTGAATGGATTAGGCATCTAAGGCTATCAGCTTGTCGCAAAGGAGTTATGCATGCTATGATGCTAGCAAAGGCATATCCTCTGAAATGGACTCAGCTTTATTTATTGTCGGCTATTGATAACCCACAAGTAGAGGGGATCACGACAGTCTTCAAGGGTAGTATTTCACCCAAATTTATTGCTTCTACACAACGGGAGCCAAAGAATATTTATAAGCCTTAGCAGTTGAGTTATTAATTCACCACACCTGGAAAGTTGTTTCGTCTTTGTAACAAAGTGTTTAGTAGCATAGTAGTTTGATAGTTTTGATAGTAGCGACAATAATAACAGTAGTGACAGTAACAGTAGCAGTTTTGTAGTGATTATAACAGCAGCAACAACAATAGTAACTTAGTAAAGACAATATGAGCCAAGCGTAGGCATTGGATTAACGATGTATATTTGTGTTGGATGGCATCCATCATGTAACAGTCACAACCTAGAGCGATACATAATAGCTTCAATTCATCAATTCAATGTAGGCATGTATTCTGTATATAGTCATACGTGCTTATAATAAGAACTTGCATGGCGTCTTTTGTCCTACCCTCCCGTGGCAGTGGGGTCCATAAGGAAATTTAAGGGATATTAAGGCCTCCTATTAATAGATAACCGAAACAAAGCATTAACACATAGGGAATACATGAACTCCTCAAATTACAGCCATCCCTGGAGAGTATCCCAATTATTGTCACCTTGAGGTCTACGGACCAGAACAATAATAAGTGCATATAACTAGCATATAGGATCAAGAACTCAAATATCACTACTGCGGGATGGTCCAAACGCGACACTACAATCAGAGATACTTCGACGAAACTGTGTGTGATGCATTAATCGCAAACGGGTGATGTAATAAAACCGTCAAAAAAGATACAAAATGTTTGCGATGGCGGAGACATCAAACACGATTTAGATTATAGTTGCGTGTTGATGCGTGGCACACAGTTCACTCGAATGAATTGTTTGCGATAAGATTAACAACAGAAACGGGCAGCCAGATGAAGGTGTGTGCCATATACGGCATACAGTTCACCCGGATGAACTTTTTGTGATTAGGCAAGACAACAGAAACGGTCGGGTAGATCAAGGTGTGTGCGACAGACGGCATACATTTCACTCGGATGAACTGCTTGGCATGAGCTGGGACAACAAAACGTTTCAACTTAACAAGATGTGTGTGATACGCGGCAAACAGGTCCGTAATCAGAAATGTGTGCAAAGATCGATAATAACACAGACGATTTATGCTAATAAGCCGTGTGTGTAGTGGGCAAACGATTGCTAGTATACAATTGTAAGCAGTTGATGAATTCATCACCAACGGGTTTCCTAATATGGTCCGTGTGCGATGTCATTGCATACAGAACAACAATATATGTACTTATAACTTACAAGGGCTTGATTCCATAACCAAATTGAACATCCAATTACATAGGTGGCTAGTACACACATGACATTTGCACACACCAAAGTATGTTTCAAAATTCCTAGAAAAATCTAATAATGTATAAAAAAGGCGAAATGAACCTTGAATAATTTCATATGTTTAGGACGACACTCCTATCGTTGCATGTTGCGTCTATAAAATAAATCAAGGTGGGAAGAGACGAGAGCGGCGATAGAGTGGACGGGCTCGCTTGCTCCCGGAAGGCGTACGAATGGCACATGGACGCATGTGTGCGTGTATTCAATGCAATCGTATAGATGAATGAAGGATACCTCGTGGAATAGTATAATAGGGTAATGGCGCCATGTAAACAGAACGCACGATGATGCATGTGTCACGCTGCGGGGGCATAGCTCACCATGCCCTGCTGGAAGCAATACGCCATTGTCATCATTTGACAACGTGGCACACGAGGGAGCTCAGAATGGATCATGTTGAACATCACCAGGCCAATGTTGTCCAGCAAGATGTGTACAGGCAAATTAAAAAAAATAGCATCACATGCCTCCCTGAAAATCAGTTATAAAAAATGAGATCCATGGGCACTAACACTCAGGACATATTTTTATAGAAGGAGCCCACCTGAATAAGATCGTGGAAATTTGCTCCGGACAAGAGTTGAACCCCGATCTGCAAGGGCTGCACCCTTGCCACTAGGCTACTGCCTATTCCTCAGAAAATCAGTTATGAGACAAAGGATTCAGAACATCACTTCTAGTTTGCTCGTACACCTGGGAAAAAGGATGGCATCCAAACAAGTGAATTGTTGATGCATTGTTCTCATAGTCACTCTGCAACCTGCACCTTCCTAACAGCTGCCATCCAAACAACTTTGTATATGGTGCGAGCAAGTAAGCCATGACAAAGATAACAATCGCAATCTGAAAACAATCCTTCTCAATCTTACTTGATTCCTTTGAAATGTCTCTACTGATGAATTTCAGCAGCCTTAAGGTTGCGAGCAACTGAGTTGTCCATCACAATTGTCTTCTTTATAAATTGGATCGCCGAAGGAGCAACTTGTAGGTCCCTGCCCCGAACATCTGGATTGCCGCATGAAACCCCAAAAATCATGTAAATCCTGTAGCGTAAAGATCTTCCTCTCATCATTAATTACGATCACTCGGGACCCGACCATCACCTTCCTCATGATCCAAACACTCATTCTCAGGTCTAATTTGGGCATTTGGCGAGCATCGGAAGCTTTAGTATTCCACCTAAACCAATCTCAAATACAAGCTATCGCTTGTATTCATCAAACTTTTGGACAACCTTGACCACATGCTTAACTGACAGCCGAGACGTAATTGCTGGCTGATCCTCTGACATATTACCTAACTGCTGACCCTCAGGAGTACTCTGTTCATATTCCGACTCCCCTCCGCCTGCCAATCCTTGGTTCTCATCCTCTTCATCCATCTACTGAGCAACGGTATTAGGCTAGGCTTTCTTCCTTCGATTTAGGGATCGACTGTGAACTGTGATAGACTGAGCTGGCGCCTTGGATAGAAGCAGACTTAAATTGAGTTGGTGGGCTGATCTGAGCCGATTTTAGTCCACCGGACATCGTTACTCCCTGTCCGCGCCTCACATACACGTTGCTATAGGGCGAAAACGATGTCGCTGGTGCTTGGACGTCCGTCACCCACGCCGTACAAACGACGGGCTTCTCATCCGCGTCTCGCATTTAATAAGCCGTTGTCCATGCCTAGAAATACTGCGCACATTCAATATTCCAATACAACTCGATGCCTAAGGATACCCTGAGCAAGCGAGCTCGTCCGCGCCAACGAGTTTTCGGGGAAGAGACAACGTATAACGTTTCGCACACATAAGTGATAAGTTTCCTCTCCAAACCATGAGGTTTCTTGAGAGAAACTCCGGTTTGTAAGAGGTTTATACAAAAACTTGTTCCAATTTTTTTACACAACATGTTGGTGCCATGTCATACATAATGCCAAGTTTCATGATTTTTAGACGAGTTTTGGATTTACAGTAATTTTAAAACCAGATTTTTGAATGTTTACTGTCGAGTGGACACCGCCTTGGATAGGCTTTTTCCTCGTGGGTCCTAAATGTTAGAATCCAAATCTGTCACTATCATGCAACTTTTCTTATTAAGAATTACAGTCAATTTGGTATGTTAGCTCAAAATAAGTCTGTAGCTGCTGACGGGTGCTAAAAATTTATGAGTTCTATAATGAACAATGATCTCAATACAGGCAAATAAACAATATCCAGATATTAGTTTTTGGCCTGTTTTTCTCTGCCAAACTCAACTGGGTCAGTCACGCGAGTGTTTCTTCACCCGTTTCTCATCCACACCCACGCCTTTCACAGAAGTACCAACTGCTCAGCAGCGCCACGTGTCAAGAAGGGCACGGGCCGCCTCATCACCTCTTCTGCTCCCCCTGCCCCCACTTCCACACATTGCTCACAATCTTCTTCTTCCTCCAATGGCGCCCGCGCCCACCACCCCCTCCTTCCTCCGGCCCCCGCCGCTGCACCCCCACCGCATCCGCCTCCCCGTCCCTCCTCCCTCCGCGTCCTTCCGCCTCTCCGAAATCCTTGGCGGCCGCGGCCTCTGCAATGGTGAGGTCGGCATCCGCAAGGAGCTCTCGTCGCCCACCCCGCCATCACCTCCTCCATCCACGCCCTCGGGAGACTCCTCACCAGGAAGCGCTGAGGCAGACCCGCCGGCGGTGGACCCGGACGCGTTCGAGAAGGAGATGATGGGCCTCACGGGCGGCTTCCCCGGCGGCGAGGTCGGGCTCAAGGACTTCGTCGCCAAGAACCCGCCTCCTCCTCCCAAGAAAACCCAGACGGACGGGAAAGCATCCTCCGCCGTGGTTCCGGCGGGGAGGCCGAGGGCACCCGAGCTGCCGCTGTTCCTCCCGGGCATGGTGGTGCTCGTCAAGAACCCCAACAACGCGTACCACATGTACTGCGGCATCGTGCAGCGCGTCACCGATGGGAAGGTCGGGGTGCTGTTCGAGGGCGGGAACTGGGATAGGCTCATCACCTTCGGCGTAGACGAGCTCGAAGGCCGGGAGAAGGGCCCGCCCATGGTGAACCCCAAGTCGGTCGTGCTCGAGGCGCTCGTCGAGGCCATGGACGAGGACGAGGTGGCCGAGAAGAAGGAAGAGGAAGGCACGGCCGCCATAAAGGCTTGACTTGCCATGCTTCTTGTTCATGTTCCTGTATGGATATGTGTATGTATGTATGTATGTATGTGTAGTTGGAGTGTTAGTCTGAATTTGGAACAAATGTGGAAATAATGAAATTTAGTTTTCTTGTTAATTGCCACATGGTTGATCACATTTGGTCTGAATTTCTGCTTAGATGATTTTTGGCTTGTGAGCAGCCCGTAGATACTACTCTCTCCGATTCTTAAACTAAAACCACGACACCTATTTTGGAATTTTGGATCAGAGAGAGTACCTCGTTTTCGGTTTCGGTTTATTAGACCTGCACACTATATCTGGCCATGGGCCGGGCCGGGCTTGGGCCAGGCCTAAAAAAGCCCATGGCATAAAACTGAGGTCCAGGCCCTACCATCGGGCCTATTTTTCAAGCCCAAGCTCGGCCCATCTGGTAAAAAGTTCTGAAAAGCCCTTAGGGCTTAGGGCCGTGGGCCGGGCCTCTTCCTTAAAATGCATATATGCCAAGCCCAAGCCCGTCCAAGCCCTGCTGGTGGGCTCCAAACTTAGGCCCAAGCCCGGCCCATGGATAAGCCCATCGGGCCTAGGCCCTGGATTTTAGGGCCGGGCCTGAGATGGCCAGGACTGCTGCACACATTCATGAAATAACAATTTGACAAACATAGTTTATATGTCATAAAAATTATATCATTAGAAACGTTAAAGGGCCTAGGCCCTGGATTTTAGGGCCGGGCCTAAGATGGCCAGGACTGCTGCACACATTCATGGAATAACAATTTGACAAACATAGTTTATATGTCATAAAAATTATATCATTAGAAACGTTAAATGTTAAATTTTCTATTAGTATATTTTTTTAGTTGATTTTTGGGGTATGTTACTTGTGTCATATTGGTTAAATTGTCAATTTAGGGATATGCGCAAGCCAAATAAACCGGAAAATATGTAATAGTATATCATTATCTCAGAGTTCAATTTCTTTGTTGAAAAGAAAAGAGTTCAATTTGCCGTACGGATAAACTACTCGGCATACTAGGATTAGTGGCCTGGTGGTTATAGTTGAGCAGTACGTTTGGTCATAATAGAAGAATTGGGCACGCTTTGCTGCACTGTTGGTGTTGTTAGGTTTCTTAAAAAAATAATCATTGTTTCAAAATGAAAGATGTATTGCTTTTTTTTAAAAAATCAAACCTTTAAGGTTTTGATCAAATTTGTAGAGAAATATATCAAAATCCATAATAGCAAATCGGTATTTTTTTTAATTCATCAATGAAATGAATTCGCATATATTTTTGTTGTAATATTGTGGTTGTCGATATTTTTGCTCTAAACTAGGTCAAAGCTAAAGAAATTTGACTTTCTACATAGCTAATACCCCTTATATCTTGGAACTGATGAAATATTTAGCTTGGCGGGTGGGGGAGATGATAGAGCGTGTTTAACTTTTACTTATATAATGCGACTATTTGATGGGCTTTTCGTGATGTGATTCTGTGTTATCCGCTAACCGACCTATTTTATGTGGGAAAATTTCTATGTCAGTGGTCGCATGTACTACTATATTGGTGCTACAATATCACATGATGGCGTTTTTTTCCAGGTGGTGGGAGGATGCGCGGGATTCATATGTTTTTATAGGCCGGTTGTTGCTGATTGATTTTAAAAATCGTTTGCCCGGTCAAAATCATAAACTGAATCCAAAATAGAATACCTCAATTGAATGAAAGAGTTTCAAAATTAGGAACATAGTGAATTAAAATAATTGAATGGTTGACCCAATTCTAAATTGAACACCTCAATTAATTGTGAGGTCTGAAAAATTAGGAAGCATAGTGTATAGTATATTAGAATAGAATGAGAGAGCTTTGAGAAATTGTTGAACTAGTCAAAATCGAATGACCAAATTCTAATTGGAGACCTTAATTGAATGTGGGCTCTTTAAAACTAGGAAGCTTAGTGTTACAGAGGATTGGTTGACTTTGTCTCTTATTTTTCCAGGGGTTTGATTTGAAGTTGGCTGCCTAGTTGATAAGTGGTTATTGGAATTGTGTGAATCGAAAAGTTGCTACAAATCGAAACCCGTTGGATGCTCACAGTTACTCCCTCTGTTCCTAAATATAAGTCTTTTTAGAGATTTCAATAAGGGACTACATTCTAAAATATGTCTGTATACATTCGTATGTAGTTTGTATTGAAATCTCTAAAAAGACTTATATTTAGAAATGAAGGCAGTAGAAATGAGCGTAAATATCATTTGAAGACAGTTAGTTAGACAGGTAGTCACCATGTTCTGACCTTTTTCCGTGAACTTTCCAAGTTCAGAATATATGCATGGACTACTTGAACATTTGCGTAAATGTTTAGGCTGGCAGTAGCTACTACCATGTCATTTAGCATGGTTGATCAGTGGAAGTTCAATGTTTCATCTCTCTTGACTAAAGCTGGTACAAAATTCAGGGAATTGGTACCAACTCATGCCTCTGTTTACGGCAAAGCTACAGTTTGTGTAGGTTACCCTTTCGTGTAGTTTGATGAAGCATGCTGATTTTAGTGCAATCTAGTTATAACTCCCTTTTTTTGAAATGGGGGACTAGCGCATGCTTTCGGATTTCATCTTTGTGCAATTATACGAACCACACGAGGAACAAAAGAAAATATGTTTTGAGCACATGCACAAACGAAATTGTACCATACTGTATTTCTGAGCAACACAGATTAAAAGGAAGTGAGGATCCAACGGGTCAGACAAATATATCGTACCGAATTCGGATGGAATCTGTCATACGCATGACATTGCTCATCATAAAATCTTTGACAGACAGGGTCATCATATCTTGGCTGTCTCGGAACAACAAACGAGAAGGGTCCTTAATCCCATCTTTTGCTACTCCACCCGTAACAAAATGTGACGTTTTTATGCCTATGCAAAATAAAAAAAAATGTCTTACATTTTGTTACAGAGGGAATACTTGTTTTATTGTTTAACTCATCTCGATTAAATGACAAAACATTCAGATCCATGTTTCGGAATTGAAGCTTTATTATAGTTTCTTTCATCCCTTTGTCCACCTTATTTACAATGCAAGCAAGCAATATATGTACACATACATGAGCAATCACCACTCCTGATCATGTTCATAGCATCTAGCTAACATATCAAAAAGATGGGGAGCTACCACTTTTAGATAGCGAAACCAAAAACCATTTAATATTCACTTGTCTTGAATTGAACGCTTTGCTACAGTGTTTTACGTATTTTAGTGTATTTGTTTACTCATTTCAATCCGCATGTAGTCCATATTGAAATATCCAAAACATTTTATAATAGTGAAAAAAAGGAGTAGCATATAGTACAGTCAAATGACTTCAGTGCTTGCTGCTTCCTCTTATGGTCCAGCAAAATTCAAAAGATGCTGGTGGTTCTGCAATTGTTGAGGTAGATAGCATAGCTTATCACCAAACATTGGATGAACCCCCCATGTTCATCTGCATATACTTTGGTTAGCAGGACAGGAGCTCTAGCAAACACTGATGTGAATTGTTAGGGTATGTTCAATTCAAGACTACTACAATTAACACAATTTTGCTAGGTATGTTCCAAGTGCCGTGCGACTCATTATGGATGGATACTCTCATTTACCTCCTGCTTAGTACCACTATAGTTTCATTTCATCATAGTAGCAATTTTGTAAATGAAAGTTTTTTTCCCGGATGCTACAGATACGTTTTGGCTATTCTATCATAATCTAGTATCTGTTATATACAGTAATTTTTTTCTACAATACAGTAAAATGCATTTCCAAAGGAACCGTTTGCTTGATTTGAAGCTCAGTGATATCAATAGCTACAGATATCACACCCTTTCTTTAATTGTTGTGCTCATTGAAATTTTATTCTATTTTTGTGCAGATGATGACGAGCTATTCAAAATTCTTTGGCACTTTGCTTTGGTCAAGAGAGAGAACATGGTCTGGACTATCCATCTTTTGCTTCTGAATGAAACTGATTCAGCTTTCTAGTCAGTGGTACTATAAAAAACTGAAGTTTTACAAAATTTGTGATCCTTTTGTACTTGATTCTGACTGATTATCCTCTTATTCATGTTTGTTCAGTTCAAATGATGACACTTTGAAACATAACTCTTATCTTGCTGCATGGTGTATGATGGGTGGTATTAATAGGTGCATGCTGTGTTGGGGTAGGCTAGATATGAAACCCTTTCACGAGGACTTCCCAGGAGGTCACCCATCCTAGTACTACTCTCGCCCAAATGGGTTTCATACCCAAAAGACTGGCTAGTTTTTACGTTGGCTCGCCAAGCCTATCACAACCCTTAGATATGAAACCCTTTCACGAGGACTTCCCAGGAGGTCACCCATCCTAGTACTACTCTCGCTCAAATGGGTTTCATACCTATGGGACTGGCTAGTTTTTACGTTGGCTCGCCAAGCCTATCACAACCCTCCTTTACCCGGGCTTGGGACCGGCTATGCCTAGAAGACATAACCAAACAAAAATTCAGGGAGGGATTGAGGAGAATTTAGAGGTGTAATCCCTACAAGGAATGGGTGAGGAAGTGGGGATCACCCGACAAACCAAACAAAGCCTAACGTGGTGACGATTGCTGCTGTGATCACATTATAATTGGCTGTGTCTTTGGTGACTCGAATGGAGATGCACATCTGTTAGCAAAGTAAGGCCGTAATCTATGATTGTAGCATCATGTTTTTTCATGATACATTCAATTGCACTTACTCTACCACGCATGGCAAGGCAAAAAAAAAAAGAGCAGATTTGCAAATATAAGCACCTTCACTTTACCGAGCAAACTTGATCGAGCGGCCTGGACAAGGCACAAAAATCACTCCACGAGCTTATCTTTACTACCAAAATTGCGACTTTATGCCATTCCCCTCACTTCAGCACTGATCTATTTGTCACTGATTGATCAATTCAACTATTGTTCAATGCATTTCCACGAAGACCAAAGACTATCATATATTGGGAAAAGCTGATACCCCCCTCCTAGAATGAAGTCCAGGAAGGGCAAGTATACTCACAGGTTATTCTCCTGAACAATATTCCATGCAAACATGGACTTATTCTTCCATCTTGTCAGTAAAGCCCAGCAGATAGCCAACTTCCGGGGTAATAACCGCGCGCTTACTGACCTCTCCCAGGGTGCAGCAATGATTTTCTCTGGTGTTAACCGCCACAGCCTCCTGGACAAACATGCAATTTGAACCGGGAGATACCTGGGAAGTTTGTAATTGTTAGCGTTGCACGGAAAACATATACACAAACACAAAATGCAGCAGTTTACAGTTTTCATACTCACATCAAACAGTGCATCTCCTATCTTCATCTTCACTTTACCGCTTTTATAAACGAGTATCTTCCCCATGAGACCTCCTGGCAGATCTTTGATCTTAGAGCCAGGGAGTGTCTGCCCACGTGCCACTTTAGAGCTTGTGGCAGGTTCAACATTCTCCTCAGAGCCAGTATTTGGTTCTTCAACAGATTCCATTTGCTTTGGTAAAGGAAGAGACGCAGGTAACTGGAAGAAGAGTAACTGTGGTGTGTCGGACCAATCCTGTCACCACAACAGTCAATATAAAAAGCAGCTATAGTCGTCTGTTTGTGGTTGCTGAATTGAATTGTGCTGTGCTTATTTTATAGTCTTCTGTACAAATTTAGTCATAGAAGTACAAAAACGTGGGTGAAATAACACTAAAATAGAAAAAAATCTGGTGGGGCAAACGGGATTATCACAATCCACTGCAATACCAAACACAGCCTTAAAAGGTTCAAGCAGTTAGATGCCAGGTTGCATACTAATAATATGTAAATTCAAAATTCTGATTTTGCTCTAAAGCATAGGACAAGAAATGACATGCTGTAACAATTTGATAATAAATTACCATTAATCCAAGTTCTTCTGCTGCAGTTAATTCACCATCCTGAGCTCTGCTGGCCGAATTCTCTCCAAACTCCTCTTCATCAAGAATCTCTACATGACGTACGTAGGACAGAGATAATACAGGGTTGAAGAAAAATAATCTTACAACATAAGACCAGAAGGACCAATAGAATACCAGGATCTCCAGAGTAGGGCCTCCTAAGTGGGAGAGTTATAGGATAGTCGCTATGGGTATAATCCTGTAAAAAGATGGAAAATAATCAAATGAATAATGCATGCACAGGAAGACATTCATATTGGTTCGCACTTGGTAACTACACTCACCCATGGATCCACATATTCTTTTGGTGCTTTTGGCGCTGTAACATCATACAGAGCATGCATGAAAAGAAAGGGTGTTAAAGCTCCAAATACAGCTATTTACAGTTAAAACAGTGTTGCATGATCTCTGTTCCATTCTGAAAGTGAAACAAAATTGCAATGCCAGTCTAACAACTACAAGAGTGCAAGGTCTTCATCCAAATAAAATAATATGTACAGCAAATAAGTGTTCCATGTTCTCTGTTTTGTTCAAAAGGAGAAACAAAATTGCAAAGCCAGCCAACAAACTACCAAAAAGCACAAGTTATTTTCTTTTTCCAATTTTCATGAACAGATATTATTACCATTTATTAGTGGAACGTTTAACTAAACATAGAACGATCTAGATAAATAGTATGTCGCAATAATACCTGCCGAATACTTCCGCGTAGGAAAAGATCTTGCGTACGAAGAGTTCCCTTGCCCAAATGCAACCTGTGTATTGATTTCTGTTGTGCCAGCAGATTGATATATCATTAGTAATATATCCAAATTTACAGAGAAAATGCCAGCAATATTAGAAACAGTGGCTGAATTCATCAACAAGACCAAACTAGTTTGATGGTTGTAATAATCTAACATATTCACAAAGAAAGGGCTAAGCTAAGAGAGATTCTTTAACATCTACTCTATAATAAGATACACTTTACTGCATGCAGTAATGTTAAACTATGCAAGAGAACAAGATTCTAATTTGGTGCAACCTCTGCATATTGCATTCCTGAAGATGAGCACATGAAGTCTTGTAAGTTACAGTTGCCTCGCAAGTTATTCGCAATATGTTTTCACCCTCAGAGGCCAACAAAACTACAGTACGAAACACTTGTGCTTGGCCAGCTCTGAAACAATCCACAATTTTCTTTCCAGGACCAGTGTATTGGTAGAACAACATTGTGTATATTAGGGACGAAACACACATAAACTAGTAACAAGAAATTGTTCAAAGAAGTCCATGACTTAAAAGGGAAGTTGATTGGTCAATTTTTTCTAGTGATGAGGAATTAGATGCGACTTCCTCAATTAACAGCCCCCAAGATTCTTACAGACATATAGGGCCAGTTCTTTTGGGCGGCTTAAAAAATAAGCCGCTTCTCCCCAGCTTTTCTCATAAGCCGCCTCTTATATTTATTGAGGCTTCTAGACTAGTTATGGGATAACTAATTTAGAAGTCCCCAAAAAAATTAGAGGCAGCTTATTTTTTAAGCTGGGGAGAGGCAGCTTATTTTTTAAGCCGCCCAAAAGAACCGGCCCATAGTCAAGTATGAAAATTTAGAACTTAAGAGGTGCTTCTTTCGCAACAAGAGTTGACTGATGAGCCAATGCAAATGGGAG
Organism: Aegilops umbellulata; assembly: GCA_032464435.1. NCBI lineage: Eukaryota > Viridiplantae > Streptophyta > Magnoliopsida > Poales > Poaceae > Aegilops > Aegilops umbellulata. The sequence continues at coordinate 106,517,287 of CP136054.1, forward strand.
AAAATAGGCGCTGAGCATGCTCAAAGAGTAGGATCATGGAACACAATATCAATTAACCACATTTACCTTTTTTCTCAACCTTAGGTCTTCTTCCAAAGGGATCAGTGCTCTACAGTTGAAACAAAATATAAAACACACCAACCAGCCATTAAACAAAAAGCTTGCAGATACAACAAACGGCCAACAGACTAATATAGGCACCTGAGATGTCTTCAGTTTCATCAACAATTCCTTATCAATGATTTCATCCTTGCTCTCCTCAACAGGCTCCCTGTAGACAGTTTAATCAACTAAATCCCCAGATACCGTGCCTGCCCATCTAGAAAACCTTAAATAACTTGAATTGTGAAAGAAAATCTAGGCAGAAGAAACATACGCTTTTGGGACAACCTTTGCAGGTTTCTTTGGAGGCTTTTTGGGTGCGAATTTAAGTCCTCCCTTAAAATGCAAGAAGCCAAAACCGTAACCATCAAATTGAAACAATGGAATATACATGAGGAACAACGAAAGTGAACACTAACCTTGCGAGGACGGGGCGCAAGGGAGCCATCTATTTCCTTCTTCACGTTACTCTTGTCGTCCATAAGATAGCAACAAATGCAAAAAAACCTGCAAAAGGTGGAACACCAAAGCTAAGATGGCTGATGGGCCTATCACTATTAGCCGGCGACGGTGAGTCAGACAAGAGCGGAGCAGGGCGGCGGCGGGTTTCCTGGACTGCCGGCGGGCGGGGGGTACATCAACTAGGCCGTTTGCAGCAGCGAGAGGGGGGGCGGGGGGGGGGGGGGGGTAAGGAGGAGGAGGTACCTGGTTCAGACGATTTGCCGCCGCCGCCGCCAATGTCCTCGATCTGCCGCCGCCGCACACGAGAACCGCTCGAGTTTTCAGTCTTCCTCGCGAAAACGTCGACTATTTCTTTCGAGCGGAAGGCCCAACCATTGGGCCCATCAGGGTCCAGATCATATACGAGCCGAGAATCTTAGCACCGGCCCAAGAAGAAGGAACGAATTTGTCAGCCGACCTAGAAGAAAGGAAGAAGAGGAAGAGAAGAGCGCAACGCAAGCAGAGGCAAAGAATGGCGATGGCGAGGAGGAGGGCCCTCGCGCTCGCGTCCCAGCTCCTCCAGAGGCGGGTTCTCCCCGCGCCGCGCTTCCTCTCGTCGGCGGCCGGCGGCGCTCTAGACCGCCTCAATTCGCCGCCCTTCGCGCGCCCGGCGGCGCACAGGAACCCTGCTCCTCCTTCCCCATGGGATCGGCTCGGAGGTTAGATTTCGCCGCTCCCGTTGTCCTTGTGTCAAATTTGGCTCTGCGAGGTCGGATTCATGGATTGGACGCGTGGAGATGTGAATTTTATGGTCGGCTAGCGAATTAGTTTAGCACGTGGTAGGTCGGTTTCATCGTCTCGTTTGTAGGTCAGCAATGTTCTGTGATACTTGCATTGCACACTCAACTTTATTGTACGTTTTCTTTTGAAATGGGCTCCATTTAGTCGATCTTGTTCTTGCATTAGAGGACCTGATTGTTCGCGGATATGTTGGTGTCAGTGCCTTAGCTCATGTGCTCATGTTTGTTTGGTTGCAAAATTGGTGTCATGGACAGGGCAGAAGAGGACCATGTTCATCCAGACGCAGTCGACCCCCAACCCGCAGTCGCTCATGTTCCATCCTGGAAAGCCGGTTATGGAAGTTGGGAGCTCTGATTTCCCTAATGCTCGGACTGCGATGACATCACCTTTGGCGAAGGCGCTATTTGCGATCGAAGGTACGTCATACAAGCCGCCCTAGTAATCTACTGCATTATTTTATATTTCAGTATTTCAATTTGCTTATTTACCAGACCAGCCGCCCTAGTAATCTACTGCATTATTTTATATTTCAGTATTTCAATTTTCTTATTTACCAGTCCCCCTGTTAATCAGTTAGTTACCGTCGTCACAACAAGCGATCTGTTGCTGTGTATTGAATTTGGGTTTAGTCCTTACATGCCCCTGCAAAGTTTTAAAACCTACCCCGGCCCCCTTGTGTATTACAAGCAGGCGCTCTGTGTCTATGACATGCGAGCCTAGGTGTTGATAAGGTTTACTTGTAAGGGCATACGAGGTTGTGCCATGAAATTGAGTTGGAAGAACAGATCTTTTTAGTCTTCCGTGTTTGGTAAACAGTTTTTTTTAATGAATCAATGTCAACTATTCATTCTGTTCAATTACTTTTTAGTTTTCCTTTTCATTTTGTTGTGTTGATCTTCTGTTGTTGAACTAAAAGCCTTTTAGCTATTAAAGGGAACTATTATGAGATGTAATTGAAAAAAGTGGCTTACAAACTACAGAGAGCCATTCACTGAATTCTTACCAAATAAATTAGCAACTAAGTAAGCACTGTGGTTTGTTGGACATCCAAGCAACCATTTGGGCACAAAAGAAGAGTAAGGGGACTTGAATACAATAAATTGGTGAAACATAAATTGAGGGAGACCTATTTAACGTGGGCAAAGGGCATGATAACTTCATGCAGGCATTGAGGCGGGTTAAATTTGAAGAATAGTATGCAAAAATGCACATGGTTGAATGGTTCATAGGGCAGAAGGAAGTCATTCCAAAAGCAAGAATCCTGATCTTATCTTGAAATCTGTTAGGCAAGACATATTTGGAGCTGATGGTTCTTTATTTTTCAAATGTGTCACCATGATGTGGACGTGCAACTTTATCATTGTTTAATAAGGGATTTGACTTCTTAGCACATCCATGCAAATCAGCAAATACTTCAGGCTTAGTTTGGCATTCTTGGTATATTCTTTGGAACCATAACAACAAAATAAATGCTAGGACCGGTAAATGTGTAACAGCAAAGATTTCACAGAACAACATCTGAAATTGGCGCCAAAATTTCTCAGTGAAATGTTCCATTTGGTCGTGATATTGACTGTATTCAATTTCTATGCAGGAGTTACCAGAGTTTTCTTTGGATCTGATTTTGTAACTGTGACAAAATCTGACGAGACTTCATGGGACTATCTTAAGCCTGAGGTCTTTGCTGCGATAATGGATTTCTACTCATCTGGACAGCCAATTTTCTTGGACTCAAATACTGCAGCTGCTATGGACACAGCAATTCACGAGGTATTCATGGACATTCTTTCTATTTTGTGGTTTGTTTCCATAGCTTTGTTCTTCTGCAGCATGGTCATTTCTTGTGCCATACAATATTTCTAAACTACAATTATAAGAAAGAATACTGTTGGCAGAACCTTTATGCTTTTTAGTCATATCGCTTTTTATTAAAGTGTTCATCTAGGGTGTGAAGTATAAACGGTGTTGGTTTTATCTTTTATGCAAGATGTAAGCATACAGTAACAATATAAAACATAAGTCCATGGGAGAGACGGATACTAAGAGTTCATTAGGAAAGTACAGAACTATGGAAGAGTCTAGTTGTCTTAGGAAAGATCTAGTAAGTCCAATTTGTCGGATTACGGGTTCCGGCAAACCCTTGAGGTTCGAACACTGGGGTGCGCACGAAGATCTCTCTCCCCCTAGCTCACGCTCTCGCCGCGATCTCAAAGCCTAGCTCGCCGAACCCGAGGAATAAGGGACACGAGAGCTTATACTGGTTTGGGCCACCAATGTGGTGTAATACCCTACTCCAGTGTGGTGTGGTGGATTGCCTTGTAGGCTGAGGATGAACAAGTACAAGGGAAGAACAACCTCCTGAGGAGAGGCGTTCTCGAGCTCGGTGAGCTTGTGTGGTTGGGGATGGTTTGAATGATCCTCTCCTCCATGGTGGTGGCTAGTCCTATTTATAGAGGCCCTGATCCTCTTCCCAAATGTTAGGCGGGAAGGGATTCCACAACGGCCAATTTGAAGGGGGACAGCTAGTACAAGCTATTCTGACAAAAGGTGGTCTTCGCCTGCCAAAGGCTCTGGTGGTGACGCCGTCGTGGGCTCTGCGATGACCTCCATCCTACCGTCCTGCCAATCTTGGTCTCGTTGCACTGATATGGAAACATTTGCCTGATGCCTCGGGACTCCTCGCCTGTGCTTGCCTCTTTAGCACCAAAGAGGCAACTGGTACTCTGCGCCCACTGGCGCCCGCCTGGCCTTGGTCGTCACGGTTCACGTCATGGGTACCTCGTGAGGTGCCCCTCGCCTTGATCTCTCCACTCCTCGCGAGCCAGCCTGGTGGGGCTGCCCCTGAGGAGGTCTTGTGTCGTCCGCCTCGCGAGGCTTGACCCTTCGCGAGGGTCTTGAGTGTTTGCTAATGAAGATGGGCCGTACCAGGCCGCTAGTGCGCCACGCCGTGGGCCGCAGGCAGGCAAGTCTGGGGACCCCCGTACAATTAGGAGAGGTTGGTGACCTGAGCAACGCATCCATGCCATCTGGTTATCTTCAGCACGGCAGTTATCACGTTGTGAGTCAAGGTTCACATCACCAGCACAATACCGCTGAATAATGCTAACGAACTTATAATTTTACAAATCTATACTACGACCTAAATCAAGAATGTTCATACTGTTAATTATTGTGTGTAACAGGAAGGTAGGTAGCAGTAGCACTTACACAATATTTTTTGTTCTCTGTGGGGAAGCAAAATAACATTTGTCATCATGAATAATTGAAAACCTGTGCTTGAGATTCTAAATCTGCCATGCAACGTTTGTCTGTCAAAGGATGATTCAGAAATAGTTGCTATGATAAAAGAACTGTTGGAGACCCGTATTCGTCCGGCTGTTCAAGATGATGGTGGTGACATTGAATACCGAGGATTTGAGCCGTTAGTACCTGCCCTCTCCTGATGTTCATGTATGATGCTGATTTTAAAGAATGTTGGCTACATTGTCTCACTGTGATACTATCCTTACAGAGAAACAGGAATAGTGAAGCTAAAAATGCAAGGTGCCTGCAGTGGCTGCCCGAGTTCATCAGTCACGTTGAAATCTGGCATAGAGAACATGCTCATGCACTATGTGCCCGAGGTAATATTCAGTGCTATGTTTCCCGCTTCTTGGAACAGCTCCCAGTGTGTGTTTGTGTGTGTGTTCAGTGAAAAAGGCTGTCCATTATTTGATAGCTAGAATGCTGATTATCTGGTAATATTCAAGAAATCTGTTACCATTGCTATTGCTTCTTATGCCCAGCTTGCTTAAAAGAGTAACCTGTTCATCTTTGATCGATATATCGCCGTTGGCAGGCTTCACAACCTTTCATGTTTCATTCTTTGGCAGGTGAAAGGAGTGGAGCAGGAGTTTGATGGTGATGAGGAAGCTGAACTGGCTGGCCAGATTGAATGAGTTTTTACAGTTAAATCGTAACCCTTGTGACATATGCTTGTTCAGGGAAACCATGCTACGCATGAAAAGTCCCGCAGAATCACCACTCCAAAAACCATAGGTTACCACTATATTTTGTGAGATAAACCAGGAATAGCCTGAAGTTTTTTGTGATGATTAGATGGTTGTAATTTTGATCAAATGTGTGCAAGAAGCAGACTATCGCACATGGTAGAGAGGCAGCAGTAGCCTGAACCAACATCAACTGCAGTAGGGCTGAATAAAGTGATAGTTGGATTGATCTTTCCTTTTGTCCAACTCTGTATATGCTGAGCTTGTCTCTAACTAATACCAAGGGTTATCACTTTGGCATGACAGGTGTAATTTCATGGTGGTTATTTCTGCTTTGTATGTACTGTATGTTTTGCATTTGCATATGCATGAATGTTATGGCTGCAAATAAAATATGGATTTATCAGCATCAATCAGCATAAGAAACGCAAACTTCTGTCTTGATTTGCACTGATTGAATTGAAACGAATGAATCATTTTTATTGCTTTGATCTTTATTACACATGAAGGAGGGCAATGCTTGCTTTTGATCACCGATCCTTCTGAATTAACAATGGAAACAAAACACTTACATGGAAATAAACAGAAAATAGGGAACACGTTGAATCAGGGGTAAAATTAAAACAAACTCTGGACTAATCACAGTTGAGCCTACCACGACGAACAACATACAGCCACTGACCAGCTTTTTCCCTCTCCAGAGCAAACATTTGCCCCAGAGCACCTTCCCTTTCGGTCTCGAATGCGACACACTGACACGATCCAAGATCTACGGCGCAGGTGGATCCAAATACAAAATCCAGCCCCCCCCCCCCCCCCATCACATCAACATCATCAGCCTGAAAGAGACATCATTTCCCTGCTGCTCCATCCTGATAATCCATCTAAGAAATCTGTATGACTGGTTTGGAATCACTTGGTGGTCTGTTTAGGCTGCCTTGTATATCATGTATGTATGTACACGGCGCACCAATTGTGGGGGGTCGTCAGCCATGTAGTAGTGGGGGTGTAGATGAGGAGGACAAGGCCATGAGCAAGAATGCAGCCTCCTCCACCCCCATTGAGACCGTCCTTTTCTTCTTCACCACTTGGAGGTTACTGCTTTTGTTGTTGCTATTGCTGCTGCTGTCTTTTACTGCACTTGTTGCCTCTCCGTGATCTTCTCGTTGTTGTTCTTGTTGTTGTTGCTGCTGCTGTTGTTGCTGGTGTTGTTGTTGTTGGTTTAGCTGCTGGTTCTGCGGCTTGTTGTCGAGACCTAGCTCTTGCCTCCTCTTCTTCCTGTATCGGATCCCGCACGCGTTGCAAAGCGTCTACGATCAAAGTGAAAAATGTTCAATACACAATTTAAAAAAATGTTCAATACACATTCAGTTTTATTTTTGTTATCAGACTAGGACCACAATAAGGACCACTAACTCCATTGTTACTTTTCAGATCAGAGAAACATATCAGTTTTGCCAACAAAAAAAGAGAGATTACTGGTTGATGGGTGCATGGCTCAGTGCCAGAATGAAGTGAAAAACTATCATGGTGATAAGGATATCCCTTAAAGAATTGGACAACCAATAGAAAACAACCAGAGAAAAGCTGGCCCCTTTTTAAATATCCCATCTCACACATGCCACTTGGGAATATTAGGGGGGATTGGAGGTTAGCACTGTTGCGAGGAACAGCTCACCTAACCTCCAAATGGAATCAAAACTGAGTACACACACTGATTCTCTTTCTTTTTTTTTCCTTTGCCGTGGGACTTTATCCAAAGCTCCAAGCTGCCCTGATTAGAACAATCATCACCATATCTTTTTTTAGATAAAAATCGCCGCCATATCTTATGATCTTCCTCTCCCACGCAAATACCCAGATTAAAATCGCCACCCTATCTTATGATCTTACTCTGCCAAAACCAGAGGCTCTAATGATTCTAGCATGATCGCTCTAGGAACAGCCTGAACGATATAATCAAGAATTGATCGCGGTATGAACCGCAAGAACTGTGGTGATCAGGCCATGGTTGACACCACCGATCACCTCCCCCTCAGGCCACAAGCACAAACAAGAAAGAAAGGAAAAAGAGGGGAGAAGTGGGGAACTCACCCTCGGCCCCGTCGGCCCGCTGCGCCACATGGGGGTGGTGGTGGTGCGGCATTCGACGCAGCACATCCTCCCTCCCTCCGCCGCCGCCGGAGCGACCCCGATCACCTGAGGGAGACGAGGCAGAGGCCAGGAACACATCAGCAGCCACAGAGCATAAGAAGATCTTTATTTTTTCAATTAGAAGACGGCCGGGCAGAGAGATGAACCTTGTGGTGAGACGAATCCATCGGCGGCGCTGGAACGGTGGTCTGCTCGGCGGTGATCTTGGTGGGAGATGAGGGTGTCGTGCTGGGTTTGCTCTGCTCTCTTGAAGAAGCGTATGTGGGAGGGGAGGGAGTAGTTGGGGAGGGAGGGGAGGAGAAGAGATAGCAACCAAGGCTAGGCTGCAAGTTTTGTTTTTGATCTCTGGCTAGGCTGCAAGTTGGTAGGGTACTTGTACAAGTTCCCTCCTTATCTTCTAGCCCCTGTATTAATATGTTCTTAGTCTCCTTATCCGTTGCTAGCAACAAGGGCGAAAACAGAGCGAAAAGTACCCCCGTTTCGGGTAAATATGAAGTGAACGGTCTCGTTATGGATTACGCCAGAGCAAAAATGGATCCTCCACATATTTTGCCGAGCATGAAAACATGTGGTTGTACGACGAATAAGTTCAATACATGCTCATTTAAAGTTGCTATAGTTACTTTCATATTGATATTTGTTGCTAACATTGTAGGAACAGAGTGGAAAGGTCCATCAGATTTAGAGTGGAGAACACACATTGTATAGTAGCTCGCTGCCCATGTTGCTATAATTGCTTTCATATTGAAATTTGTTGATGACATCGTAGTAACAACATAGTTGAAAGTTCCATCAAATTTCTGGTAAAGATCATAAACATCCAATCCTAGCATGAAATTTTGTTACATAATATTGGAGCGGAAATGAATGCTCGGCCTTTTTTGGTAGGAGTGGCGAAACATGTGATTTGATTATATGTATAAGGTCATACGTGTTGTGGCTCGACCGTTATCTACTTTGCTCACCGCTTTCCGTCCCTCCTTATCTGTTGGTGCTGGTGTTAATGCGTGTTAATGCGTTTCCATCTCTTTATTTTGTTATTGTTTATAGTAGGGCTAACATCAAACTCATAGCTACCTATTTTTTAAATAATAAAAATTTATTATCTAGTTTGATAATCGCTGTTTGTCCCTCCTTATCTGCTGATGTTGTTGTTAATGTGTTCCATCTTTTTCTTGTTGTTACTATTGCTAGTACGACAAAAATCGAACTCATAGTTCCATGTTTTTCAAATAAAAATCATTATCTAGTTTGCTCACCGCCTTTTGCCCCTCCTTATCTGCTGACGTTAGTGATAATTTGGTTCGATCTCTTTTCTTTCTTTTTGTTGCTACTAACGCGAAACTTGAACTCATAGTTCCCTGATTTTAAACCCTTCGATTTAACTGCTATGTTATTTTAGATACTACCTCTACCAAAATATGAGATGTTTTGGTATGCTAAACTAGTCTACAAAAATGTCTTATATTTTGATATGGATGGAGTAGTATTTAAGCCTATCCTTTGCATGACATGATCTTGTAACCCTAAATCCATGTTCCTTACAATCCTAGCATGATTAGGAGTTGCTTGATCTATAGCTATGACGGAACATTAGGTCATAGGGTATACATAACATGTTGTGTATTTGCGCCTACTCGGAAGCAATTCAGCGTGATGAAATACTAACTAAATTATGAAGTATGGCACGACAATAAATATCAATTTGAAAGGTATGAAATACAGGCCCAAACAGAGAAAAACAACCGCAAAAGTTCCCCGGGGAGGACCCTGACGTCAGCCATGACGCACTCGGGGGATGATTCCCCAAGCAGACGAGGCATGCGTCGGCCAGAGAAGCTGGCCTTGCAGCGCACTCCACCGACCAGGCATTAAATGCCTAGCCAGTCTACCTAGTGTAGCCCGGCGCAGGGCTACGTCTAGGGTCATCATCACGACGACCCGAGGGGCGTGTGACAAGACGGAACGTTGGCGCGGCGTAAAGTGGGAGGAGGGCGGTGCGGCGCGTCACGTCGAGAAGGCACTCAAGCACCTGACACTTTGCAATGTCAGCTCATCTACTGTCGTGCGTCAGGAGCAAGTGGACTAGATGAACCGACTATCATTTTGTATATTACCTATTACCTTGTAATTATTTACAGACCAAGTGTGGTACCCCCCGACCTATATAAGAGGGGGACCGTGATCGAAATAGGGACATGCAAGAATAAACTCACACACAGCAACCCATCCACCTTCAAGCAAGACTAGAAGAAAGGAAGAGAGAGGAGAGAGTTAGGAGTGCTCGGGCACTTTAGTTAGTACCCCGACCACCACTGGTCTCTCCCCGACCACTTCTTTTGTAACACTTGAGCACTTCTATTCCTCCTATTATATTAAATACCAACATGGCGTAGGGGTTTACCCAAAGATGGCGTCATGAACCTGTATAATATCCCTCGTGTCCTTGTTCCTCTGTGTGCCTTTGGGAGTTGATTGACTAGTCATTTTAGCCCCTGTCCAAACTCACAAATACAGGGTATCCTTGATCCCTTGTGTCAGGAGAACGCACTCCGACATCTAGTGTGCCAGGTAAGGGGCCAAAGTCAAGTTTGCCAGTCCGACCCAGGGCCATGGCGGGAAAAGGACGAAGTCCCGATCGGCCCGAGGTCTTGGCAAGAAGGGACATTCAAAAGGGAAAAAGTGTGGCTCGCCCCTAGCAAAATAAAATGACTCCTTCCAAAGCCTTGGCAAAGGCAAGCCACCTATTGAGGCACCCGCCAATCCCGATACACGAATCCTCGTCTTTAACCCCGTGGGTTAAGGGATTGGCCGACATGGTCGGGGTAGCCAGAGCCTCAACAAGGAAAATTGGTTGTATATCCCATTGTTCCCCCTGATGGGTGAGGCTGGATAAGTTGGAACCAGCGGGAAGAATGCTTGAGGAGGGTATTGACCTCCGTCAAAGGCTAACCTTCCGGGCGAATTTCCGATCCCCAAAAAGAAAGATGCGCCCCAATCTCTCGGATCCATGGTGAAGATAAGCGCGGTCTATAGGAGGATTCGGAAAGAATTAAGGAATAGCAAGAAGGAAGACATCGGGATGGCAGGAAAAAGCCCAAGCTACCAGCCACCCTCACATCGCAAGAACCCCGATATTGCACCCCCTCCCTCCGTTACATTCCCGATGACGGATAGAGTTAGTGTTAGCGCAAGGATCCCAGGAGATACCCTAGGATGAGCACAAAAGAACCAAAATCAGCCTAAGTTTTCTTGCACTTTGTACTTTCATGTTTTTAATAAAGAGTTTCAAAGGATCGGTTTGCATATGCATTTATCATACTTTTCCTGATTATTAAGTAAGGCATTATTTGGGTAAACGGTTGACCCCCTGATAAGTGCTGGCTCAAAAAATAGAGTACCCCAGGCCGAGGATCCATACGCACCTGAAGATGAAAACATCATGGGTAGCGTGTTACATCTCTCCTAAGGTAACTCGAGCCTGTCTCGAGGCCACATGACCTGGTGCCTACATGCACATGAGGACCTCAGGGTGGCGCGCACACTATGAAGCAGGGATCGGGGCTCCCCGGGTCCACTGATATGGGGAAACAAGTATGATACACGTAAAAGCAGGCTGACCTATGAAATATCATGCGTTATTAAAAACAGAGAAACCATAATAAACTTGTGCCATGCAGGAAAATCTGAACTAGGTTCCATCACAAAGCACAAAGGCCTCAAATCAAATATCTTTTTTATGAAAAGGCTCAATGCGCCGAAAGTATCTCCTCAGCATTCCCCTCATTCCGCGTTCCCCCGTGGGCAGCATTGGCCGGCGGATTTGCAGAAGATCCCAGACCAAACGATGATGCCGAGCCACGAGGATCGAAGAAGGAGGCCACACCATGAACAACCTGAGAAACCCCACACCCTTGTGCGATCGGCAGTGCCACCCACATCACAGACTGCCCTTTCTACAGGCTCTAGAGGAAAGGCAGAGCCGCGACTAATACTCTTCAACGTATCTATAATTTTTTTATCGTTCCATCCTATTATAGCATCAATCTCGTATGTTTTATATGCAATTATATAGCATTTTTTGGGACTAACCTATTAACCTAGTGCCCCGTGTCAGTTGTTGTTTTTTGCTTGTTTTTGGCTTTTTAGAAAATCAGTACCAAACGGAGTCCAATGATATGTCTTCATCGTATCTATAATTTTTTATTGTTTCATGCCATTATTCTACAACTTTCATATACTTTTGGCAACATTTTATATTATTTTTGGGACTAACATATTGATCCAGTGTCCAGTGCCAGTTCATGTTTGTTGCATGTTTTTTTGTTTCGCAGAATATCCATATCAAACGAAGTCCAAACGCGATAAAAATTTACGAAGATTTATTTTGAAATATATGTGATTTTTGGGAAGAAGAATCAATGCAAGATGGTGCACGAGGTGGCCAAAAGGCACCAGGGCGCTCCCGGGGGGTGGCCACCCCCTGGTGGCCTGTGAGCACCTCATAGGTCGGTTGCTGCCCTTCTTTCGCTACAAGAAACATAATATCCAGAAAAAATCGTGTTAGAATTTCAGCCCAATCGGAGTTAGGGATCTCCGGATATTTAAGAAACAATTTTCGGCATGAAAACAGGAACCGAAACAGAAGACAATAGAGAGAGATCCAATCTAGGAGGGGTTCCTGCCCCTCCGCCGCCATGGAGACCATGAACCAGAGGGGGAACTCTCCTCCCATCTAGGGGGGAGGCCAAGCAAGAGGAAGAAGGAGGGGGCTCTCTCTCGGTGGCGCCGGAACGCTGCTGGGGCAATCATCATGACGACGATCTACACCAACAACTTCGCCGCCATCATCACCAAAACGCTCCCCCCCTATGCAGTAGTGTAACACCTCTTCTCCCCGCTGTAATCTCTACTTAAACATGGTGCATTATGCTTCATATTATTATCCAATGATGTGTTTCCATCCTATGATGTTTGAGTAGATTCGTTTTGTCATATGGGTTGATTGATGATCGTGATTGGTTTGAGTTGTATGTTTTATTTTGGTGCTGTCCTATGGTGCCCTCCGTGCCATGCAAGCGTGTGGGATTACTGCTGTAGGGTGTTACAATACATTCATGATTCGCTTATGGTGGGTTACATGAGTGACTGAAACACATACCAGAGTAAGGGAGTTGTTGCGTATGGGAGTAAAGAGGACTTGTTACTTAATGCTATGGTTGGGTTTTACCTTAATGATCTTTGGTAGTTGCACATGCTTGCTAGAGTTCCAATCATAAGTGCATATGATCCAAGTACGGAAAGTATGTTAGCTCATGCCTCTCCCTCATATAAAATTGCAATAATGATTACTGGTCTACTTATCGATTGCCTATGGACAAATCATTCTCTTGTGTTATAAAAATCTTTCTACTAAACAACTAACTTTATTACCTTGCAAGTTACTCTACTTTTATTCTCTCCAAGTACTTCTAGTTTTATTCTTGCAAACCTCTCCTATCACCTACAAAATAGTTTCATACTTGTTCTAGGTAAAGTGAACGTTAAGTGTGCATAGAGTTGTATTGGTGGTCGATAGAATTTGAAGGGAATAAAAATCCTACCTTTAGCTCCTCGTTGGGTTTGACACTCTTATTTATCAAAAAATCTACAATTGATCCACTATACTTGTGGGTTATCATCCAGACGCTACCGAACTTTTTGATAATTTTTTCTGGACCAGAAGGGACCCTAGAAGGTTCGGGAGAAGACCTGAAGAGTCACAAGGGAGCAACAAGCCCGGGGGGGGGGGGCTACAGGCTTGTGGGCCCCTCGTGGCACTTCTTGACCTAATTCCACTATAAATTCCCAAATATTCCCAATACATCGGAGAGCCACCCAAAATACTTTTTCTGCCATCGCAAGTTTCTGTTCTTTTGAGATCCCATCTGGAGGCCTTTCCCGATACTCTGCCAGAGGGGGAATCGTTCACAGAGGGCCTCTACATCAACCTTGACGCCCTTCCGATGATGTGTGAGTAGTTTACCACAGACCTACGTGTTGGGGAACGTAGTAATTTCAAAAAAAATCCTACGCACACGCAAGATCATGGTGATGCATAACAACGAGAGGGGAGAGTGTTGTCCACGTACCCTCGTAGACCGAAAGCGGAAGCGTTATAACAACGCGGTTGATGTAGTCGTACGTCTTCACGGCCCGACCGATCAAGCATCGAAACTACGGCACCTCCGAGTTCTAGCACACGTTCAGCTCGATGACGATCCCCTGACTCCAATCCAGCAAAGTGTCAGGGATGAGTTCCGCCAGCACGACGGCGTGGTGACGATCTTGATGTTCTACCGTCGCAGGGCTTCGCCTAAGCACCGCTACAATACTATCGAGGATTATGGTGGAGGGGGGCACCGCACACGGCTAAGAGATCTCAAGGATCAATTGTTGTGTCTAGAGGTGCCCCCCTGCCCCCATATATAAAGGAGCAAGGGGGGAGGCCGGCCGGCCCTTGCAAGGCGCGCCAGGAGGAGGAGTCCTCCTCCTAGTAGGAGTAGGACTCCCCTCTATCCTACTCCTACTAGGAGGGGGAAAGGAAGGGGGAGAGGGAGAAGGAAAGGGGGGCGCCGCCCCCCCCCCTCTCCTAGTCCAATTCGGACCAGAGGGGGAGGGGGCGCGCGGCCCACCCTGGCCGCCCCTCTCTCTCTCCACTAAGGCCCATTACTTCTCCCGGGGGGTTCCGGTAACCCTACGGCACTCTGGTTTTCTCCGAAATCACAGAGAACACTTCCGGTGTCCAAATATAGTCGTCCCAAATATATCAATCTTTATGTCTCAACCATTTCGAGACTCCTCGTCATGTCCGTGATTATATCTGGGACTCTGAACAACCTTCGGTACATCAAAACATATAAACTCATAATGAAACTGTCATCGTAACGTTAAGCGTGCGGACCCTACGGGTTCGAGAACAATGTAGACATGACCGAGACACGTCTCCGGTCAATAACCAATAGCGGAACCTGGATGCTCATATTGGCTCCTACATATTCTACGAAGATCTTTATCGGTCAGACCGCATAACAACATACGCTGTTCCCTTTGTCATCGGTATGTTACTTGCCCGAGATTCGATCGTCGGTATCTCAATACCTAGTTCAATCTCGTTACCGACAAGTCTCTTTACTCGTTCCGTAATACATCATCTCGCAACTAACTCATTAGTTGCATTGCTTGCAAGGCTTAAGTGATGTGCATTACCGAGAGGGCCCAGAGATACCTCTCCGACAATCGGAGTGACAAATCCTAATCTCGAAATACGCCAACCCAACATGTACCTTTGGAGACACCTGTAGAGCTCCTTTATAATCACCCATTTACGTTGTGACGTTTGGTAGCACACAAAGTGTTTCTCCGGTAAACGGGAGTTGCACAATATCATAGTCATAGGAACATGTATAAGTCATGAAGAAAGCAATAGCAACATACTAAACGATCGGGTGCTAAGCTAATGGAATGGGTCATGTCAATCACATCATTCTCCTAATGATGTGATCCTGTTAATCAAATGACAACCCATGTCTATGGCTAGGAAATATAACCATCTTTGATTAACGAGCTAGTCAAGTAGAGGCATACTAGTGACACTCTGTTTGTATACGTATTCACACAAGTATTATGTTTCCAGTTAATACAATTCTAGCATGAATAATAAACATTTATCATGATATAAGGAAATAAATAATAACTTTATTATTGCCTCTAGGGCATATTTCCTTCAGTCTCCCACTTGCACTAGAGTCAATAATCTAGATTACACGGTAATGATTCTAACACCCATGGAGCTTTGGTGCTGATCATGTTTTGCTCGTGGAAGAGGCTTAGTCAACGGGTCTACTACATTCAGATACGTATGTATCTTGCAAATCTCTATGTCTCCCACCTGGACTAGATCCCAGATGGAATTGAAGTGTCTCTTGATGTGCTTTGTTCTCTTGTGAAATCTGGATTCCTTTGCCAAGGCAATTGCACCAGTATTGTTACAAAAGATTTTCATTGGACCTGATGCACTAGGTATGACACCTAGATCGGATATGAACTCCTTCATCCAGACTCCTTCGTTTGCTGCTTCCGAAGCAGCTATATACTCCGCTTCACATGTAGATCCCGCCACAACGCTTTGCTTAGAACTGCACCAACTGTCAGCTCCACCGTTTAATGTAAACACGTATCCGGTTTGCGATTTAGAATCGTCTGGATCAGTGTCAAAGCTTTGCATCAATGTAACCATTTACGATGAGCTCTTTGGCACCTCCATATACGAGAAACATATCCTTAGTCCTTTTCAAGTACTTCAGGATGTTCTTGACCGCTGTCCAGTGATCCACTCCTGGATTACTTTGGTACCTCCCTGCTAGACTTATAGCAAGGCACACATCAGGTCTGGTACACAGCATTGCATACATGATAGAGCCTATGGCTGAAGCATAGGGAACATCTTTCATTTTTTTCTCTATCTTCTGTAGTGGTCGGGCATTGAGTCTTACTCAAGTTCACACCTTGTAACACAGGCAAGAACCCTTTCTTTGCTTGATCGATTTTGAACTTCTTCAAAACTTTGTCAAGGTATGTGCTTTGTGAAAGTCCAATTAAGCGTCTTGATCTATCTCTATAGATCTTAATGCCCAATATGTAAGCAGCTTCACCGTGGTCTTTCATTGAAAAACTCTTATTCAAGTATCCCTTTATGCTATCCAGAAATTCTATATCATTTCCGATTAGTAATATGTCATCCACATATAATATCAGAAATGCTACAGAGCTCCCACTTACTTTCTTGTAAATACAGGCTTCTCCAAAAGTCTGTGTAAAACCAAATGCTTTGATCACACTATCAAAGCGTTTATTCCAACTCCGAGAGGCTTGCACCAGTCCATAAATGGATCGCTGGAGCTTGCACACTTTGTTAGCTCCCTTTGGATCGACAAAACCTTCCGGTTGCATCATATACAACTCTTCTTCCAGAAATCCATTCAGGAATGTAGTTTTGACATCTATCTGCCAAATTTCATAATCATAAAATGCGGCAATTGCTAACATGATTCGGACAGACTTAAGCATCGCTATGGGTGAGAAGGTCTCATCGTAGTCAATCCCTTGAACTTGTCGAAAACCTTTTGCGAAAAGTCGAGCTTTGTAGACAGTAACATTACCGTCAGCGTCAGTCTTCTTCTTGAAGATCCATTTATTCTCATGTAGCGACCCGACCTCAGATGGTCAAGTCTCTGTATTTCAGTGTCATCCCTGGATCGGTAATGCTGACACACACAGTACTCGAAGGAATTATAACAGAGTAGCAATCACACACTTATTACATCGAATGTCTCAAAAGAGAACTTACTACAATAATATGGCTTAAGGCCATCTAATACGATAACAACGGAAGGCTTGGAAGATAAAGTGAGTCCATCAACTCCAACGGCATAGCTGAGCTGCACGGCAACGACCTAACGAACCTTACTCCTCGTCTGAAAAGCCTGCAACATAATACGTTGCAGCCCGAAAACGGGTCAGCACATGGAATATGCTGGCAATATAACACAGTAGAGCAAAGACAGAATAATGCTATCACTACATGCATATATGGCTGGTGGAAGGCTGTATGGTTATAGTTTTTGCGAAAAGCCAATTTTTTCCTACAAGAATGGAATAGATTCTAATTTAACTATCATGGTGGTTGAAACATTATTGAGAAGGTACCCCCAACTCAATCCCAATTAAAGAGATTAACAACCCAACAATATTAATTAAACATGGTGAGATACATGTGATAACCCAAGTACTAGATACTCAAGAATTGTCCATAATCAGGGACACGACTAACCATGATTAGATTGTACACTCTGCAGAGGTTTGCGCACTTTTCCCCACATGACTCGATCGCCTCCGTTGGATTTCTCGCACTACATGGTGTTTGAGAAACGGATGACCGAGACACAGTCTTTCAGAAACATTAACTCTCTACTCCGGGTAGACCATACCAAACCTACAAAACCCACTACCTGCTTATCTACCTCTTCAAGAGCTTCACGTAACTTACTCAACTATGCTAGAGCCCATAATAGCTTGTGGCTGCACATGGAAGTTTCTAGCATGAATCATCTCAGTTCCCTTTGAGCCTGGGTGGCGGTCCATAGGAAGATCACACGGGTACCCCGGGATTTCCAAAAATAAAAACAGACAACACTGGATTCCCCAGGTGCCTCAATCCACCCTGATGTTAATTTAAGTTGCCACCTTAAGTTGAACCATTTAAGAATCTCACATCTGTCATGGATTTCACTCAAACCCGAACCACGTCTACGAGCATAGCATAGCAGTATAAGCAATACGTAGAAGTAACTCCCAAGGGTTTGAATATAACAGGGCAATAGGTTCTACCTCAGCAACTACTTCCCAACCCACAAATTAATGACATCCTAATCATGCAAGGTGTGAGGATTGGAACTAATGCATAAAAACTGGGTAGGGAAAGAGTATGATCAATGTGTTACTTGCCTTGCTGACGATCCGCGAATCCTAGAGACTCGTAGTAACACGCTTCGCACTCCGGGAATTCTATCGCAAGCAAACAATAGCATACATAAGTAACAAGCAGCGATGCACAAACAAAACTCAAATAAGAGAGGTTGACCAGAAAGTTTAACTTAGGAACTCCGGTTTGCAAAAAGAATCAAATCGAATGGAGCAAAGAAACTCAAACGGCGAACGAAAGAAGCTTCGTTTACTAATATGAACTTAGGTCAAATTTTATAGTAGCAAAAACTTGTTTGAGTTGATTAACCGGAAAGAGGGTTTCAAGACGAAACTCTAGGCGCTTGAATCGCCTGATTCTGATAAACGAGCGAAAAGATAAACAGAAATTAAGATCGGATCAGAAATCACGATCAGAAAAATCGCGGAATAAATCCGTGAAAAAGAAAAACGATGAACAGATTAACGAACGAACGTTCATTATCTGAATCTAAACGAAGAACACGTTCGTTAAAACGAACGAACGAGCGAACGCTTGCTAATTAAATAAACCAGAGAAAAACCGATCTATTTAAAAAAACAAGAACTAGGGTTTTGAAAAAAAACGAACGGTTTTTAAGAAAAACCGGCGGCTCGGATCCGGCAGCTACCTCCGGCGAGGGGCTCCGGCGAGGCGGCTTGGGCAGCGGGGGCGGCGGGGCTCGGCGGCGGCGCGGGCGGCAGGCGGCGGCGGCACGCTGTAGCGGCGGCAGCGGGAGGCGCGGCGCGGCTCGGGGCGGGGTGCGGGAGGCGGCGGCGGCGGTGGTGGTGGGGCTCGGGCGGCACGTATATAAGGGGGCGGGGCGGGGCGGCTTGGAGGAGGGGCCATGGCGGCGGAGGCGGAGTCCGGCTCAGACTCCTCGTCCGAGTCGGCGGGGGCGGCGGTCGGCTTGGTTCGGCTGGGCCTTAGGCCCAGTCGGGCGCGGGATCTTTTTTTTAAATAATAAATTCCGCCGATAGAAATAAAATCCTAGAAAAATAAATAAAAATCTAAAAATGCCAAAACAAATTTTCACCGTCTAAATAAAATATTTAGGACGAGGTGAACATTTTCTTGGCCCTAAAATGCAACTTTGAAAATATGCAATTTTTCTAATGCAAATAAAATCCGAATAAAACCAAATAAAATCCAATAAATGATTTTAATATTTTCCTCCAATATTTCAATTATTTTGGAGAAGTCATATTATCTCCACTCATTTGATTTAATATGAAATATTTTTTGGAGAGAAAAATTATTAAAATCAAAATCCTCGTTTCATTATTTGATAAAAATCAAATATGAAAACCGGAAAATCCCCAACTCTCTCCGTGGGTCCTTGAGTTGCTTAGGATTTCGAGGATTGCGGAAATGCAATAAATCATGTTATGCATGGATGATCTATGTATAACATTCCAAATTGAAAATTTGGGATGTTACAAACCTACCCCCCCTTAAGATGAATCTCGCCCTCGAGATTCGGGTTGGCTAGAAAATAGGTATGGGTGGTCCTTGAGTAGATCATCCTCTCGTTCCCAGGTGGCTTCATGCTCGGTATGGTGGCTCCACTGAACTTTGCAAAACTTGATAACTTTACTGCGGGTGACTGTGCTGGCAAACTCAAGAATCTTGACTGGCTTCTCCTTGTAAGTCAAATCACTGTCCAACTGAATCGCCTCCAAGGGTACTGTATCTCTTAATGGTATATCAGCCATCTCAGCATGACACTTCTTCAGCTGTGAAACGTGGAACACATCATGGACTCCTGACAATCCCTCAGGTAACTCCAACTTGTAGGCAACTTCTCCCATCCGTTCCAAAATGCGATACGGTCCTACAAATCGCGGGGCTAACTTTCCTTTAACTCCAAAACATTTCACGCCTCGCAAGGGCGATACTCGCAGATATGCTCTGTCTCCAATTTCGTAAGTTACCTCCTTGCGTTTTGAGTCTGCATAACTCTTCTGCCTGGACTGAGCAATCTTCAGTCGGTCTCGGATTAGTTTTACCTTCTCCTCAGACTCCTTAATCAAGTCTGGTCCATAAAACTGTCGGTCTCCTACCTCATCCCACATCAACGGTGTTCTGCACTTGCGTCCATACAGGGCTTCAAATGGTGCCATCTTCAAACTGGCTTGGTAGCTATTGTTGTATGAGAACTCTGCATATGACAAATTGTTGTCCCAACTAGATCCATAATCTAGCGCACAGGCTCTCAACATGTCCTCCAAAATTTGATTGACTCTCTCAGTCTGTCCATCTGTCTGCGGGTGAAACGCTATACTGAACTCCAATCTCATTCCCAAAGTCTGGTGTAACTGATGCCAAAACTTTGAAGTAAACTGTGTTCCTCGATCTGATACGATGGTCCTCAGAACTCCATGCAGACATACGATCCTGGACATATAGATCTTGGCCAACTTTGCACTTGTATAGGTGGTTTTCACTGGGATGAAGTGAGCTACTTTGGTCAAACGATCAACTACTACCCATATGGAATCATATCCTGCTTTAGTCCTGGGTAATCCGGTGATAAAGTCCATGCCAAGTTTATCCCACTTCCATTCGGGTATCGGCATAGGCTGTAACAGTCCTGCTGGCTTCTGATGTTCTACCTTAACTCTCTGACATACATCACATACGGCTACATACTCGGCAATATCCTTCTTCATACCAGTCCACCAGAAACGTTCCTTCAAATCCAAATACATCTTGGTGTTTTCCGGGGTGTATCGAGTATGGTGAGTCATGGGCCTCTTGAAGTATTAACTTCCTGATCTCCTGATTATTTGGCATGTAAATTCGGTCCTCAAACCATAGGGTATCGTGCTCATCCTCACGAAAACCTTTGGCCTTTCCTTTGCCCATCTTCTCCTTTATCTCGGCAATCTCTTTGTCATCTTTCTGAGCTTCCCGTATCTTGTCCAGCAATGTCGACTGAACCTCCATTGTGGCAATGAACCCTCTAGGTACAATCTCTAATCGAAGTTCCATGATGTCCTCTGCTAACTCCTTCGGCAGTCCTTTACTTTCGAGGATATTAGCATAACTTTTCCGACTCAAGGCGTCTGCTACGATATTGGACTTTCCTGGATGATAGTGTAGCTTCATGTCATAATCCTTTATAAGCTCCAACCATCTCCTCTGCCTAAGGTTCAGCTCCTTCTGGGTGAAGATGTACTTCAAACTCTTGTGATCCGTGTACACATCACAACGGTTTCCAATAAGGTAGTGCCTCCAAGTCTTCAACGCATGCACTACGGCTGCTAGCTCCAAATCATGCATGGCATAATTCAAATCATGGGGTTTTAGTTATCATGAGGCATACGAAACAACTCTTCTGTCCTGCATAAGCACACATCCAAGTCCTAAGCGAGAGGCGTCGCAATACACTTGGAACTCCTTATGTATATCTGGTAGTACTAGCACTGGGGCTGTAGTCAAACGTTTCTTCAACTCCTGGAGACTTGCTTCACAATCTTCTGTCCATTTAAACTTGGTATCCTTCTTCAACAGTTCAGTCATTGGCTTTGCAGTCTTGGAAAAATTCTCAATGAATCTCCGGTAGTATCCTGCGAGTCCAAGAAAACTGCCGATCTCGCTAACTGAAGTGGGTGCCAACCATTCAGTGACTGACTAAACCTTGCTGGGGTCTACTGCTATACCTTCTCATGATATAACATGTCCAAGGAATCCGACTTCCTTCAGCCAAAACTTGCATTTGCTAAACTTAGCATACAACTGGTGTTCCCTGAGCTTCTCGAGAACTAAACGCAAATGCTCTTTGTGCTCCTCTTTGTTCTTTGAGTATACCATGATATCATCAATAAACACCACAACAAACTTGTCCAAATACTCCATGAACACCTTGTTCATCATGCTCATGAAATATGCAGGGGCGTTAGTTAGTCCAAACGACATGACCGTATACTCGTATAATCCATACCGTGTAGTGAACGCTGTCTTTGGTATGTCCTACTCTCATATCTTTAACTGATGATACCCCGATCGTAAATCGATCTTTGAAAACACTTTCGCTCCTTGCAACTGATCAAACAGATTGTTGATCATCGGCAGTGGGTACTTGTTCTTTATCGTCACTTCATTCAAGGCTCGATAATCAACAACCATCCTTAGGGATTTATCCTTCTTCTCAACCAAAAGTACTGGGGCTCCCCAAGGTGATGAACTCCTTCGGATGCATCCTTTCTCCAATAACTCCTTGATCTATTTCTTAATTTCTTCCAGGTCATTTGCGGGCATCCGATAGGGTCTCTTGGATATGGGTCCTGTTCCTGGCAACAGTTCTATCAAAAACTCAATATCTCTATCCGGTGGCATGCCTGGTAACTCCTCTGGGAAAACATCCGGGTAATCCTTTACTACCGACACTTCCTCCTGAACAACTCCCGTAAGGGCATTCACTTGGCTCCTCCTAGGCACATGCCTAGACACATACTTAATCCTTTTTCCCTCCGGGGTGGTGAGATAAATCGACCTACTAGCACAATCAATGCTTCCTCCATACTTTGACATCCAGTCCATACCCAATATCACATCCAATCCTTGTGACTCCAAGATAATTAGGTCGGACGGAAACACATGTGTGCCAATGGTTAAGGATATCTCGTCACACCATCGGCTAGCCATATACTCTGCTCCGGGTGAACTCACTAAAAGAGGAGTCCTAAGGGTTTGGGTTGGTAGTTTAAACTTATCCATGAATCCCCTTGATATGTATGAATGCGATGCACCAGTATCGAAAAGAACAAGAGCGGTAAATGACTTAACCAAAAACTTACCTATTACCGCGTCCGGCTACTCTTCAACCTCCTCCACGTTAACGTGGTTCACTTGTCCTTTGTTGAATGGATTGGGCTTCTTCCCAGCGCTTCCATTTCCGTTTCCATTCCTTCCTTCAGGGCAATCATTAGCATAGTGCCCTGTCTTCCGCACTTAAAACAGGTAACCTGACTTAGGTCTCTTTTGGCGGGTGTGGACGGGTTGGAGCGGTTCTGATTGTTATTGGCTCCGTTCCCATTCCCATTCTTAGAACCATTGTGGTTATGTGATCCTCCTCCAGTGTGATTGTGACCTCCATGGTTATGAACAAGTCATCCCGAGTTCGGGGTTAGGCGAGGTTTCTACTGAGCTCCTGAGTTATACTTCCCTTGTCCATACTTCCTCTTGCGGCTCTAAATCTGCTGCTGCTTCCCTTCAATCATAAGAGCCTTATCTACCAACTCATGGTAGTTGTTGAAGGTTGCTACCATCAACTGCATACTCATCTCATAATTCAGTCCTTCCATAAACTTCTCCTGCTTCGTGGCATCTGTGGCCACATCATCAGGGGCATAACGTGCTAACTTGCTAAACTCATCCACGTACTGAGCCACAGTACGGTTCCCCTAGCGCAGGTTGCGGAACTCCCGCTTCTTCATCTGCATAGCTCCAGTTGAGACATGGGCGGTGCGGAAAGCTTGCTGAAACTGGTCCCAAGTGACATTGGCTACAGGAAAAGTGGCTGTGTAATTCTCCCACCATGAGGCTGCTGGTCCATCCAATTGATGTGCGGCAAAGCGCACCCTCTCAGCATCTGTGCAACCTGCGGTGGTCAACTCCCTTCCAATACGGCGTAGCCAATCATCAGCAACTATAGGCTCGGTGCTACTGGAAAACACCGGTGGCTGTAACCTTAGAAAACGGGCTAGGTTGTCCATTGGCGGTGGGTTGTTGTTGTTGTTGTTGCCCTGGTTCTGAACTAACAATTGCATCAAGGCATTCTGCTGCTGGATCAACTGGGTGAGTTCCAGTGGGAAAGCGAAACCGGTGTCACGTCTCGAAGGCATCTGATGGGTTTAGATGGAAGAGATTAGAATAGAAAAGGGTCTAATGAGAAAGCACTACCCGTATGCACATGAGACAAACACAATCATTTCACTCAATCAATCAAGCAAGGGCATACAAACGGTCTAGAACTATCGCAAAAGTGCTCAACTACTACCATATACATGGGGAAAATACTACTAATAGTTGGTGGTCATCTAGAAATTTTGATCGGTGGAAGACTCCATGATGTCTGCTCCAGCTTCGTCTTCAAAGTCATCATCACTAGGGTCGGAGTCGGTGTCGTCGATGATGATGTAGTTGTCCGGGCAAGTGGAATCGTCGTCTTCTACTCCCGGTGCTGGTCCTCCCATGAATACTCTGATCTTCTTGACTAGGTCATCATTCTTCTCCAGTAGTGTCTTGATTTCCTCCTCATATCCATCACGTGTAAACTTCAGTTCTTCCTCCAGCTCGATGATCCTAGTCTTCGCTTTCTTCAGGTCCATCATGTTCGTGCACATCTGGTTCTCCTGACGTCGAATGTGCTGGTTTAACTCCTGGATAGAAGCTGCAATGGATCTATCCTTCTTGGTGCTGATTACTTCCCACTGCTCGTCTCGGCGCCCACATATTTGGTAGATAGTGTCCTTAAGCTCCCTGTTGTAAACTTCTCCAATGCGTCCCATCGTAATGTGGGCTGCCATGCTCTTGCCTAGACTCCAGGTAGGTGCTTCGAAAGAAAACTCTAAGGGTTTAGAAGTTGGCGAGAACGTCCTTCCTGGAACTTGTACTTGAATCATCCAGCGCTCCTCTTCAGGTAATGTGGTGTTGTACGTCCCGGTGAAGCTTGGTATTCCAATGTTCAAGTACCTAGTGACTTCCTTCAGGTGACGTCCAAAAGGTGTGTCTTCATCCGGTTGTGCAAACTTGTTCTTCATCTCCGCCATCCTAAAGAGTAGAAAATGGAGAGGAGTCAGAAATGAGTAGAGAAGTGTGACCTATGGTTTATCTTAGTGGTCGTGTCCTACACTCAGCGTGTGCTCTGATACCATCTTGTAGCGACCCGACCTCAGATGGTCAAGTCTCTGTGTTTCAGTGTCATCCCTGGATCGGTAATGCTGACACACACAGTACTCGAAGGAATTATAACAGAGTAGCAATCACACACTTATTACATCTAATGTCTCAAAAGAGAACTTATTACAATAATATGGCTTAAGGCCATCTAATACGATAACAACAAAAGGCTTGGAGATAAAGTGAGTCCATCAACTCCAACGGCATAGTTGAGCTGCACGGCAACGACCTAACGAACCTTACTCCTCGTCTGAAAAGTCTGCAACATAATACGTTGCAGCCCGAAAATGGGTCAGCACATGGAATATGCTGGCAATATAACACAGTAGAGCAAAGACAGAATAATGCTATCACTACATGCATATATGGATGGTGGAAGGCTGTATGGTTATAGTTTTTGCGAAAAGCCACTTTTTCCCTACAACAATGGAATAGATTTTAATTTAACTATCATGGTGGTTGAAACATTATTGAGAAGGTACCCCCAACTCAATCCCAATTAAAGTGATTAACAACCCAACAGTATTAATTAAACATGGTGAGATACATGTGATAACCCAAGTACTAGATACTCAAGAATTGTCCATAACCGGGACACGGCTAACCATGATTAGATTGTACACTCTGCAGAGGTTTGCGCACTTTTCCCCACAAGACTCGATCGCCTCCGTTGGATTTCTCGCACTACATGGTGTTTGAGAAACGGATGACCGAGACACAGTCTTTCAGAAACATTAACTCTCTACTCCGGGTAGACCATACCAAACCTACAAAACCCACTACCTGCTTATCTACCTCTTCAAGAGCTTCACGTAACTTACTCAACTATGCTAGAGCCCATAATAGCTTGTGGCTGCACATGGAAGTTTCTAGCATGAATCATCTCAGTTCCCTTTGAGCCTGGGTGGCGGTCCATAGGAAGATCACACGGGTACCCCGGGATTTCCAAAAATAAAAACAGACAACACTGGATTCCCCAGGTGCCTCAATCCACCCTGATGTTAATTTAAGTTGCCACCTTAAGTTGAACCATTTAAGAATCTCACATCTGTCATGGATTTCACTCAAACCCGAACCACGTCTACGAGCATAGCATAGCAGTATAAGCAATACGTAGAAGTAACTCCCAAGGGTTTGAATATAACAGGGCAATAGGTTCTACCTCAGCAACTACTTCCCAACCCACAAATTAATGACATCCTAATCATGCAAGGTGTGAGGATTGGAACTAATGCATAAAAACTGGGTAGGGAAAGAGTATGATCAATGTGTTACTTGCCTTGCTGACGATCCGCGAATCCTAGAGACTCGTAGTAACACGCTTCGCACTCCGGGAATTCTATCGCAAGCAAACAATAGCATACATAAGTAACAAGCAGCGATGCACAAACAAAACTCAAATAAGAGAGGTTGACCAGAAAGTTTAACTTAGGAACTCCGGTTTGCAAAAAGAATCAAATCGAATGGAGCAAAGAAACTCAAACGGCGAACGAAAGAAGCTTCGTTTACTAATATGAACTTAGGTCAAATTTTATAGTAGCAAAAACTTGTTTGAGTTGATTAACCGGAAAGAGGGTTTCAAGACGAAACTCTAGGCGCTTGAATCGCCTGATTCTGATAAACGAGCGAAAAGATAAACAGAAATTAAGATCGGATCAGAAATCACGATCAGAAAAATCACGGAATAAATCCGTGAAAAAGAAAAACGATGAACAGATTAACGAACGAATGTTCGTTATCTGAATCTAAACGAAGAACACGTTTGTTAAAACGAACGAACGAGCGAACGCTCGCTAATTAAATAAGCTGGAGAAAAACCGATCTATTTAAAAAAACGAGAACTAGGGTTTTGAAAAAAAACCAAACGGTTTTTAAGAAAAACCGGTGGCTCAGATCCGGCGGCTACCTCCGGCGAGGGGCTCCGGCGAGGCGGCTTGGGCGGCGGCTCGCGGGGCGGCGGGGCTCGGCGGCGGCGGCGCGCTGTAGCGGCGGGAGGCGCGGCGCGGCTCGGGGCGGGGTGCGGGAGGCGGCGGTGGTGGTGGTGGCGGGGCTCAGGCGGCGCGTATATAAGGGGGCGGGGCGGAGCGACTTGGAGGAGGGGCCAAGGCGGCGGAGGCGGAGTCCGGCTCGGACTCCTCGTCCGAGTCGGCGGCGGCGGCGGCGCACGCGCAGGAGGCGGCGGCGGCGGCTGTGCCGGCCTGGCTCGGCTGGGCCTTAGGCCCAGTCAGGCGCGGGATCTTTTTTTTAAATAAATAAATTCCACCGATAGAAATAAAATCCTAGAAAAATAAATAAAAATCTAAAAATGCCAAAACAAATTTTCACCGTCTAAATAAAATATTTAGGACGAGGTGAACATTTTCTTGGCCCTAAAATGCAACTTTGAAAACGTGAAATTTTTCTAATGCAAATAAAATCTGAATAAAACCAAATAAAATCCAATAAATGATTTTAATATTTTCCACCAATATTTTAATTATTTTGGAGAAGTCATATTATCTCCACTCATTTGATTTAATATGAAATATTTTTCGGAGAGAAAAATTATTAAAATCAAAATCCTTGTTTCATTATTTGATAAAAATCAAATATGAAAACCGGAAAATCCCCAACTCTCTCCGTGGGTCCTTGAGTTGCTTAGGATTTCAAGGATTGCGGAAATGCAATAAATCATGTTATGCATGGATGATCTATGTATAACATTCCAAATTGAAAATTTGGGATGTTACGTCTCAATTGCTTGCCGATCATCGGGCAAGTCAACCAAAGTCCATACTTTGTTTTCATACATGGATCCCATCTCAGATTTCATGGCTTCAAGCCATTTTGCGGAATCTGGGCTCACCATCGCTTCTTCATAGTTCGTAGGTTCACCATGATCTAATAGCATGACTTCCAGAACAGGATTACCGTACCACTCTGGTGCGGATCTTACTCTGGTTGATCTACGAGGTTCGGTTCAGTAACAACTTGATCTGAAGTTTCATGATCATCATCATTAACTTCCTCACTAATTGGTGTAGGTGTCACAGAAACCGGTTTCTGTGATGAACTACTTTCCAATAAGGGAGCAGGTACAATTACCTCATCAAGTTCTACTTTCCTCCCACTCACTTCTTTCGAGAGAAACTCCTTCTCTAGAAAGTTTCCGAATTTAGCAACAAAAGTCTTGCCTTCGGATCTGTGATAGAAGGTGTATCCAATAGTCTCCTTTGGATATCCTATGAAGACACATTTCTCCGATTTGGGTTCGAGCTTATCAGGTTGAAGCTTTTCACATAAGCATCGCAGCCCCAAACTTTCAGAAATGACAACTTTGGTTTCTTGCCAAACCACAGTTCATAAGGCGTCCTCTCAACGGATTTTGATGGTGCCCTATTTAACGTGAATGCGGTCGTCTCTAAAGCATAACCCCAAAACGATAGCGGTAAATCTGTAAGAGACATCATAGATCGCACCATATCAAGTAAAGTACGATTACGACGTTCGGACACACCATTACGTTGTGGTGTTCCAGGTGGCGTGAGTTGCGAAACTATTCCGCATTGTTTCAAATGTACACCAAACTCGTAACTCAAATATTCTCCTCCACGATCAGATCGTAGAAACTTTATTTTCTTGTTACGATGATTTTCAACTTCACTCTGAAATTCTTTGAACTTTTCAAATGTTTCAGACTTATGTTTCATTAAGTAGATATACCCATATCTGCTTAAGTCATCTGTGAAGGTGAAAATAACGATATCCGCCACGAGCCTCAACATTCATCGGACCACATACATCTGTATGTATGATTTCCAACAAATCTGTTGCTCTCTCCATAGTACCAGAGAACGGTGTCTTAGTCATCTTGCCCATGAGGCACGGCTCGCATGTACCAAGTGATTCATAATCAAGTGGTTCTAAAAGTCCATCAGTATGGAGTTTCTTCATGCGCTTTACACCGATATGACCTAAACGGCAGTGCCACAAATAAGTTGCACTATCATTATCAACTCTGCATCTTTTGGCTTCAACATTATGAATATGTGTATCACTACTATCGAGATTCAACAAGAATAGACCATTCTTCAAGGGTGCATGACCATAAAAGATATTACTCATATAAATAGAACAACCATTATTCTCTGATTTAAATGAATAACCGTCTCACATCAAACAAGATCCAGATATAATGTTCATGCTCAACACTGGCACCAAATAACAATTATTTAGGTCTAAAACTAATCCCGAAGGTAGATGTAGAAGTAGCGTGTCGACTGCGATCACATCGACTTTGGAACCATTTCCTACGCGCATCGTCACCTCGTCCTTTGCCAATCTTCGCTTAATTCTTAGTCCCTGTTTCGAGTTGCAAATATTAGCAACAAAACCAGTATCAAATACCCAGGTGCTACTGCGAGCATTAGTAAGGTACACATCAATAACATGTATATCACATATACCTTTGTTCACCTTGCCATCCTTCTTATCCGCCAAATACTTGGGGCAGTTCCGCTTCCAGTGTCTAGTCTGCTTGCAGTAGAAGCACTCAGTTTCAGGCTTAGGTCCAGATTTGGGTTTCTTCTCCTGAGCAGCAACTTGCTTGCTGTTCTTCTTGAAGTTCCCCTTCTTCTTCCCTTTGCACTTTTTCTTGAAACTAGTGGTCTTGTTGACCATCAACACTTGATGCTCCTTTTTGATTTCTACCTCCGCAGCTTTTAGCATTGCGAAGAGCTCGGGAATCGTCTTATCCATCCCTTGCATGTTATAGTTCATCACGAAGCTCTTGTAGCTTGGTGGTAATGATTGGAGAATTCTGTCAATGATGCAATCATCCGGAAGATTAACTCCCAGTTGAATCAAGTGATTATTATACCCAGACATTTTGAGTATATGCTCACTGACAGAACTGTTCTCCTCCATCTTGCAGCTATAGAACTTATTGGAGACTTCATATCTCTCAATCCGGGCATTTGCTTGAAATATTAACTTCAACTCCTGGAATATCTCATATGCTCCATGACGTTCAAAACGTCGTTGAAGTCCCGGTTCTAAGCCGTAAAGCATGGCACATTGAACTATCGAGTAGTCATCAGCTTTGCTCTGCCAGACGTTCTTAACATCGTCAGTTGCATCAGCAGCAGGCCTGGCACCCAGCGGTGCTTCTAGGACATAATTCTTCTGTGCAGCAATGAGGATAATCCTCAAGTTACGGACCCAGTCCGTGTAATTGCTACCATCATCTTTCAACTTTGCTTTCTCAAGGAACGCATTAGAATTCAACGGAACAACAACACGGGCCATCTATCTACAATCAAACATAAACAAGAAAGATACTATCAGGTACTAAGTTCATGATAAATTTAAGTTCAATTAATCAGATTACTAAAGAACTCCCACTTAGATAGACATCCCTCTAATCCTCTAAGTGATCACGTGATCCAAATCAACTAAACCATGTCCGATCATCACCTGAGATGGAGTAGTTTCAATGGTGAACATCACTATGTTGATCATATCTACTATATGATTCACGCTTGACCTTTCGGTCTCCGTGTTCCGAGGCCATATCTGTTATATGCTAGGCTCGTCAAGTTAAACCTGAGTATTCTGCGTGTGCAACTGTTTTGCACCCGTTGTATTTGAACGTAGAGCCTATCACACCCGATCATCACGTGGTGTCTCAGCACGAAGAACTTTCGCAATAGTGCATACTCAGGGAGAACACTTTTACTATGATAATTTAGTGAGGGGTCATCTTATAATGCTACCGTCAATCAAAGCAAGATAAGATGCATAAAAGATAAACATCACATGCAATCAATATTAGTGATATGATATGGCCATCATCATCTTGTGCTTGTGATCTCCATCTTTGAAGCACCGTCATGATCACCATCGTCACCGGCGCGACACCTTGATCTTCATCATAGCATCGTTGTCGTCTTGCCAATCTTATGCTTCTATGACTATCGCTACCCCTTAGTGATAAAGTAAAGCATTACAGGGCGATTGCATTGCATACAATAAAGCGACAACCATATGGCTCCTGCCAATTGCCGATAACTCGGTTAGAAAACATGATCATCTCATACAATAAAATTTAGCATCATGTTTTGACCATATCACATCACAACATGCCCTGCAAAAACAAGTTAGACGTCCTCTACTTTGTTGTTGCAAGTTTTACGTGGCTGCTACGGGCTTAGCAATAACCAATCTTACCTACGCATCAAAACCACAATGATAGTTTGTCAAGTTGGTGCTGTTTTAACCTTCGCAAGGACCGGGCGTAGCCACACTCGGTTCAACTAAAGTTGGAGAAACTGACACCCGCCAGCCACATGTGTGCAAAGCACGTTGGTAGAACCAGTCTCGCGTAAGCGTATGCGTAATGCCGGTCCGAGCCGCTTCATCCAACAATACCGCCGAACCAAAGTGTGACATGCTGGTAAGCAGTATGACTTATATCGCCCACAACTCACTTGTGTTCTACTCGTGCAAATAACATCAACACATAAAACCTGGGCTCAGATGCCACTATTAGGGAACGTAGTAATTTCAAAAAAATTCCTACGCACACGCAAGATCATGGTGATGCATAGCAACGAGAGGGGAGAGTGTTGTCCATGTACCCTCGTAGACCGAAAGCGGAAGCGTTACAACAACGCGGTTGATGTAGTCATACGTCTTCACGGCCCGACCGATCAAGCACCGAATCTACGGCACCTCCGAGTTCTAGCACATGTTCAGCTCGATGATGATCCCCAGACTCCAATCCAGCAAAGTGTCAGGGATTAGTTCCGTGAGAACGACGGCGTGGTGACGATCTTGATGTTCTATCGTCACAGGGCTTCGCCTAAGCACCGCTACAATATTATCGAGGATTATGGTGGAGGGGGGCACCGCACACGGCTAAGAGATCTCGAGGATCAATTGTTGTGTCTAGAGGTGCCCCCTGCCCCCGTATATAAATGAGCAAGGGGGGAGGCCGGCCGGCCCTTGCAGGGCGCGCCAGGAGGAGGAGTCCTCCTCCTAGTAGGAGTAGGACTCCCCTCTTTCCTACTCCTACTAGGAGGGGGAAAGGAAGGGGGAGAGGGAGAAGGAAAGGGGGGCGCCGCCCCCCTCTCCTAGTCCAATTCGGACCAGAGGGGGAGGGGGCGCGCGGCCCACCCTGGCCGCCCCTCTCTCTCTCCACTAAGGCCCATAAGGCCCATTACTTCTCCCGGGGGGTTCCGGTAACCCTCTGGCACTCCGGTTTTCTCCGAAATCACCCAGAACACTTCCGGTGTCCGAATATAGTTGTCCAATATATCAATCTTTATGTCTCGACCATTTCGAGACTCCTCGTCATGTCCATGATTATATCCGGGACTCCGAACAACCTTCGGTACATCAAAACATATAAACTCATAATGAAACTGTCATCATAATGTTAAGCGTGTGGACCCTACGGGTTCGAGAACAATGTAGACATGACCGAGACACGTCTCCGGTCAATAACCAATAGCGGAACCTGGATGCTCATATTGGGTCCTACATATTCTACGAAGATCTTTATTGGTCAGACCGCATAACAACATACGTTGTTCCCTTTGTCATCTGTATGTTACTTGCCCGAGATTTTTTTTTTGACCGAGAACTGTGGGGTAAAACCCCCACAACATATCAAAACCTTCACTGAAACAAAAATACAGTGTACAAAAGCTGATTACAAGAGGTAATCTACAGTGTACTTGCCCGAGATTCGATCGTCGGTATCTTAATACTTAGTTCAATCTCGTTACCGGCAAGTCTCTTTACTCATTCTATAATACATCATCTCGCAACTAACTCATTAGTTGCATTGCTTGCAAGGCTTAAGTGATGTGCATTACCGAGAGGGCCCAGAGATACCTCTCCGACAATCGAGTGACAAATCCTAATCTCAAAATACGCCAACCCAACATGTACCTTTGGAGACACCTGTAGAGCTCCTTTATAATCACCCAGTTACGTTGTGACGTTTGGTAGCACACAAAGTGTTCCTCCGGTAAACGGGAGTTGCATAATCTCATAGTTATAGGAACATGTATAAGTCATGAAGAAAGCAATAGCAACATACTAAACAATCGGGTGCTAAGCTAATGGAATGGGTCATGTCAATCACATCATTCTCCTAATGATGTGATCCAGTTAATCAAATGACAACCCATGTCTATGGCTAGGAAACATAACCATCTTTGATTAACGAGCTAGTCAAGTAGAGGCATACTAGTGACACTCTGTTTGTCTATGTATTCACGCAAGTATTATGTTTCCAGTTAATACAATTCTAGCATGAATAATAAACATTTATCATGATATAAGGAAATAAATAATAACTTCATTATTGCCTCTAGGGCATATTTCCTTCACTACGGGTCCATAGCTAGTAGCTAGATGGCTTCTTCTCTCTCTTTGATCTTCAATACAATGTTATCCTTGATGTTCTTGGAGATCTATTCGATGTAATCTTATTTTGTGGTGTGTTTGTTGGGATCCGATGAATTGTGGTTTATGATCAGATAATTCATGAATATTATTTGAGTCTTTTCTGAATTCTTATATGCATGATTATTATATCTTTGTATTTCTCTCCAATCTATCTGTTTGGTTTGGCCAACTAGATTGATTTATCTTACAATGGGAGAGGTGCTTTGTAATGGGTTCAATCTTGTGGTGATATATATCCTAGTGGTAGAAGGGGACAAGACACGTATTTGTATTATTCCCATTAAGGGGAAAGCGACGGGGTTTATTCATGTTGGTTGGATTTACTTTTTCTACGTCATGTCATCTTGCTTAAGGCGTTACTCTGTTTTTATGAACTTAATACTCTAGATGTATGCTGGATAGCGGTCGATGTATGGAGTAATAGTAGTAGATGCAGGCAGGAGTCCAGATGTGTGGAGTGAGTCTACATGTCTCGGACGTGATGCCTATATACAAGATCATTGCCTTGAATATCGTCATAATTATGCACTTTTCCATCAATTGCCCAACAGTAATTTGTTTACCCGTCGTATGCTTTTTGTTTGAGAGAGAAGCCTTTAGTGAAAACTATGGGCCCCGGGCCTACCTTTACCATATATTGAAACCGAAAATACCTTGCAACAAATCATTTACCATTATTTTGTTTTGTGCTTTTGTTTATTTATCTACCATTATCAGACTTGATCCTTGCAATTAACCACCGAGGGGAATGACAACCCCCTTGATCGTGTTGGGCGCAAGTATTTGTTCTTTTGTGTGTAGATGTTGTTCACAAGGTTTCACGTGGTTCTCCTACTAGCTTGATAACCTTGGTTCTTAACTGAGAGAAATACTTATCTCTACTGTACTGCATCATCCTCTCCTCTTCGAGGAAATCTGTAACGCCCCAGATGTAACTTGCCATATTTGTAATCCAACTCTTGCCATTTCCGGCTATGTGTTATGATATTTCCTCCGTGGTTGGGTTCTCTTCATTTTGCATTTTGATCATGTCATGCATTTCATATCATGTCATCATGTGCATCGCATTCGCATACGTGTTCGTCTCTTTAATCCGAGCGTCTTTCCCGTTGTCCGTTTTGCAATCCGGCGCTCCTATCTTCCCCGGCGTCCCCGTTTACATTTCTTCGTGAGCGGGTATTAAACATTCTCGGAATGGACCGAGGTTTGACATGTGGCCCCGGTATAGCACCGGTAGACCGCCTGTCAAGTTTTGGGCCAATCGGAGTTCGTTTGGTACTCCAACGGTTAACCGGGTAACCGTGAAGGCCTCATGTGTGTTGCAGCCCAACACCCCTTCAAAACAGCCCAATAACCCATCTAAGGCACTCCCATGTCCTCCGCCATTCGATCACGATCGCGTGGCCGAAAACCGCTCTCCATTTGGAGCTTCCTAGCTCCTTCTAGCTATAAAAACACCTCTCCCGTCCCAATCCCGGATCAATTCGCACCCTAACCCTAGCCCCGCTCCCTCCACGCGCCGGACACTGTCCGCCGGCGCCGGACACGTCCGCCGGCCACGTCGCTCCGGCCAATCAGGAGCTGCCACCTCACCCGCGCCGCCTTCCCAGCCAACCCACGCGCGCCACTTGGCGCCCCTCTCTCTCCCCACGCCGCCGGCCCGCCCAGGCCCATCCGGGGCCCGCGGGGCCCGCCTGCCGCCGCCGCCTCCGCCCGCGGAGCCGTCGCTCGAGCCGCGCCCGAGCTCGCCGCAGGCCGCTGCTCCGCGCCGGCCTCGTCGCCCGCCCGCGCCGGAGTCGCCTCGCCGCCTCCCGCCGCCTCGCCGCCGCCTCACTCCGGCGCCGCCGCGCCTGCTCCTCGCCGGAGCCGCCCTCCGCGCCCGAGCTGGTCCCGCCGTCGTCCGCCCCGCCGGCGACCTCGCCCCGCCGCGGATCCGCTCCTCCGCGCCCGGATCCGGCCACCGGCGCCGCCCCCGCGTTCTCCGGCTCAACTCCGGCGGGATCCGCCCGATCCGCCCGCCTCGATCTGCGTGCCGGCGGTTGACTTTTACCTCACCCCGAATATTTCTAAGTCCCCAATATTTTTGTATCAACATCACATGTTCTTCATGCCATAACTTTGCAACCGTAGCTCCGTTTCGCGCGTATAATATGTCAAATTGTTTGCCTCGAAGAGTACATCACTATGTTCCATTGCATCATTTTCATTTGAGGTCATCTTACCAGGGAATTTTACCATGTATTTTTGTGATCTATGTGGTGACTAGCACAAGCATGCAAACTAGGTATCTTGATGTTGCTGATTTCAGAGACTTAGTGATTTCACCAAGTCCCTGACTGCTGTTATTTTCATGCCATGTATTCATGTTGTTTCTGAGAGATCTATGCATAATTTGAGCATGATCATTAAGGGAGTTTTGAACTTGAGTATTTGCTCTATCCATCCATGCCTTTGTTTGCAATTATGGAGTGCCTTAGCTTGAGTCAATCGAGCTCTACTTTTGCTACAAAATGTTACTGGCAGATTGTTTACATGTTATTCGATTTTGCCAAGCTTGGGGTAGTTGATCCTTGCATGATATGATGTTATTATTGCCATGTCTAGTTACTATGCCATGTCTTCTTGATGTATGTATGCTTAGTTTATCATGCAATTCTCTGTAGTGAGTGCATCGAGCTCACGAACATGCCTAGTCGTTATCTGTTTTTGTCATGTCCAGTTTTCTGCTAAGTCTGAAACCTGTAACGAAACTTGCTTATTTGACATGGGTGTAACCATATTTTCTGATCCTTTTTGGCTTATGGTCAGTAAGAGACTTTTGTCAAGTGCTGTGTGTAAATTCATGCCATGCCTTATGTTGCTATATTATGAACCTGTAGCATGTTGTTTCAATGCTCTGAACATGTCATCCTGATGTTAGTTTCTGCTATGTTGATTATTTCACTAAGTCTGAGAACTTGTTATCGTTTGCACTTTTGCCATGATTGTTTGGACCTGTTATGATGTGAATTAGCCATAGCTCACTGTTCATCTTTTGTCGTGCATCTTGTGTAGATTACTGTCATATGCTTTGTTGCCATGTTTGGGTGAAGTAGCTTAATTATTTGTTGCTTGCTAAGCAGCATCATGCTGTTTATGGCAGATTCGTGTCATTCTTGTATTGCTTGCCATTTGCAAACCGTGCATCCGATTCCGGTGATCT
Source organism: Aegilops umbellulata (assembly GCA_032464435.1). Classification (NCBI taxonomy): domain Eukaryota; kingdom Viridiplantae; phylum Streptophyta; class Magnoliopsida; order Poales; family Poaceae; genus Aegilops; species Aegilops umbellulata. The sequence continues at coordinate 106,553,879 of CP136054.1, forward strand.
TTATATCGATTTCAACCGAAATCACCTCATCTATCCAGTGGCATACTTGGTTTGCCAAGATTATGCCTTGTTCATCCTTGTCCTTCCGGAGCATGCATATGCATTGCATATCACCTCTCGCATATCATGCCATGTTTTGCATCATGTTGCTTGCGCATTGCATCGTGATTGATATTTGTCCCCTTTGCTTGTTTTTCTTGCTTTGGGTAGAGCCGGGAGACGAGTACGTGAATGAGGTACCTGTTGAGAACGCTTTCGAGGACCAAGCTTTCGACAACTCTGAGAACCTTGCAGGCAAGATGACCATTCCCTCGAAATCACTTCTATCTTTGCTTGCTAGATTGCTCGCTCTTTTGCTATGCCTATGCTGCGATACCTACCACTTGCTATATCATGCCTCCTATATTGCCATGTCAGCCCCTAACCATCCATGTCCTAGCAAACCGTTGTTTGGCTATGTTACTGCTTTCCTCAGCCCCTCTTATAGCGTTGCTAGTTGCAGGTGAAGTTGAAGTTTGTTCCTTGTTGGGACATGATCTTGTTGTTCCTTGTTGGAACATGTTTACTTGTTGGGATATCACAATACCTTTTATTTAATTAATGCATCTATATACTTGGTAAAGGGTGGAAGGCTCGGCCTTATGCCTGGTGTTTTGTTCCACTCTTGCCACCCTAGTTTCCGTCATACCGGTGTTATGTTCCCGGAGTTTGCGTTCCTTACACGGTTGGGTGATTTATGGGACCCCCTTGACAGTTCGCTTTGAATAAGACTTTTCCAGCAAGGCCCAACATTGGTTTTACCATTTGCCACCTAAGCCTTTTTTTCCTTGGGTTCTGCAGACTCAAGGGTCATCTTTATTTTAACCCCCCCCCGGGCCAGTTCTCCTTCGATTGCTGGTCCAACTAGAGCCACTTGCGGTGCCGCCCTGAGGCAACTTGGGGTATCTTCGGTTGCCGTACGTAGTGTTCATCTGGATGTGCCCTGAGACCGAGATATGTGCAGCTCCTATCAGGATTTGTCGGCACAATCGGGCGGCTTTGCTGGACTTGTTTTGTTGCTGTCGAAATGTCTTGTAGTTCGGGATTCCGAGACTGATCGGGTCTTCCCGGTAGAAGGAATATCCTTCGTTGACCGTGAGAGCTTATCATGGGCTAAGTTGGGACACCCCTGCAGGGTATTATCTTTCGAAAGCCGTGCCCGCGGTTATGAGGCAGATGGGAATTTGTTGATGTCCGGTTGTAGAAAACCCGAAGTTGACTTTAACTAAAACACATCAACCGCGTGTGTAACCGTGATGGTCTCTTCTCGGCGGGGTCCGGGAAGTGAACACGGTTGTTGGAGTTATGCCTGACGTAGGTTGTTTCAGGATCACTTCTTGATCACTTCTAGTTTCTCGACCGTGCTTTGCCTTCTCTTCTCGCTCTCTTTTGCGCTGTAACCACCATATGCTAGTCGCTTGCTGCAGCTCCACCTCACAAACCCCTTTCCCACCTTTAAGCTTAAATAGTCTTGATCTCGCCGGATGTGAGATTGCTGAGTCCCCGTGACTCACAGATTCTACCACAACAGTTGCAGGTACCAACGATGCCAGTGCAGATGACGCGACCGAGCTCACTTGGGAGTTCGACGAGGAACGTGGCCGTTACTATGTTTCTTTTCCAGATGATCAGTAGTGGAGCCCAGTTGGGGCGATCCGGGGATCTGTTTAGCATTTGGGGTAGTCTTCTTTCATTTTGGTACCGTAGCCGGACCTTGAGTGTAATCTGTATGATGGATGTTATTTATGTACTTGTGTGAAGTGGCGATTGTAAGCCAACTATGTATCTTTCCCCTTTATTTATTACATGGATTGTGTGAAGATTACCTCACTTGCGACATTGCTTTCAATGCGGTTATGCCTCTAAGTCGTGCCTCGACACGTGGGAGATATAGCCGCATCGAGGGCGTTACAAGTTGGTATCAGAGCCTTTCCCCGACCTTAGGAGCCCCCACTGTTTGATCGTCTTTAGTGGCCGAGTTGTGTCTAGAAAAATGTTTTGAGTCATTTAGGAATTATATATCAGAGAGTTTAGGAATTCTTTTTACTCCCCAGTCCCTTCGACCTTCTGGTAAGGCATCCTGACGTAGAGTTTTGACTCTTCTCTTCTCAAATTTCACTAAAAAAAATTTTAGGATCACGCGGGTATATTACAATCGTTCCGATGGTTTTATGATGACAACATTGTCTTGGTTGCCTCCTGACATTTAGGGGTTGTGGCAGTGTCCCGGGGAGTTGAGCTCCGAGGTGTTGTCGTCATAATCTTATCGTTGCGGTTTTGGAATACCTGAGTTTAGTACGCCGACATCGAAAATCTCTTTTGTACAGTTGTTGGTGAGATAACCCTGATAGCCCAGTACTGTGGCGAGTGCGGGAGTATTACCATGACTTGTATAACGGATGCTTTTCGAAGGTTGAGGTAGACGATTTCGGAAGGTTTCTTGGTTATGTGTTGAAGGATGGATACAACTGGTTGTAGGATTTGCTAGTTTGGGTGAGATATTATGCTTCCCCTGTATCCCCAACACCTGATTGCATAACCAGAAAGTTTCGGGAGTTTATAAGTGGGAATTCTTGTAGCTCTAGTATTTCTTCCGCAGATATTTGGTTTGTGATTGGGTAATCCTTACCAAGTATTTGTTCACATCCGTACCTTGTTGGTTTTATTCCATACCATGTTCTAAGTGGCTTCTCAGCCTTGGGAGTGTGATGTTTTACATTGGAATTCATTCGTTCATTCTTGTTCGAATGTTAATCGTGAAGACTATATGTTGCAATTTCGTTCCTTTGATTCAGCTTCAATATATCTCTGTCAAGATGCTAATGGATGTCACCCTCTTCAGGATGGCTCCACCAACGCGTCAGAATCCGGAATGCAATGAAGGGAATCAGGCTAACCCTCCGCCACCGCCTCCACCTCCGGAAGCTTGGCAGGCCCTGATGACTGCCACAAATGCCAATGCTCAGATTCTGATTCAGCTCTTGCAAGATCGCAACCAAGGGCAAGCTAATCAAGAGAATCAAGGCCAAGGGAACAATCAGACGCATTTCACTTCACTGAACCAGTTCCTTGCTAATCAGCCAAAGACCTTCAGCTACTGTGTCGAGGCCACAGACGCCGATGACTGGCTCGTGGACATCAGCAAGCATTTCGAGTGCAGCAATGTCAGACCTGAGGACTTTGTCAAGTTTGCCTCTTTTCAACTCAAAGATCAAGCTGCTGAGTGGTTCCAGCAATACAAAGATTCCAGAGGAGGTCGTGTGATTACCTGGGATGATTTCCGCCGTGACTTCAAAGCGCACCACATTCCAGAAAGTGTTGTTGAGCTCAAGCGTGAGGAATTCCGCAATCTCAAGCAAGGCAACATGTCTGTCTATCAATACAACACTCAGTTCCAGAAGCTCTCTCGTTTTGCAAGGCAAGACATTCCTGATGAGAAGAGTATGATCTACCAATTCAGGCGTGGTCTCAGAGAAGATCTGCAACTTGCTCTCGTGCTTTTCGAGCCATTAAAGTATGATGAATTCTACAACATGGTGCTGAAACAAGAAGCTGCTCAGCTCAAGTGTGAGGCATCTAAGAAGATAGTCAGAGATGTAGTTCAGTCTTCTTCTTCCTCACTTGTGGCAGCTAAGCAACAGAAGTTCTGGTTGCCTCCTCCTCCTCCGTTCCGTCAGCCTTATCAGCAGAAGAACTCAAGTGGCCGTGGATCTTCCCACCCACCCAACCCTGTCTATCAGAACAAGTCGCAAAACCAAGCTCCAAGGCCAAGTGCTCCTTACCATCGTCCGCTCTCAGAGGTGACTTGTAACAAATGTCAGCAAAAGGGTCACTATGCGAACAAGTGCTTCAACCAAAGGCGCCTTCCGCCTCCTCCTCCTGTGAAATCTTCCAGCAATGCAGTGGTCAAGCATAATCCTAAGCATGCCAAGGTGAACATGTTGAATGCAGCTCAAGCAGAGGATTCTTCTGAAGTGATCATGGGTAATCTTCCTGTTAATGATATTCCTGCAAAAGTCTTATTTGATACTGGTGCATTGCTTTCTTTCATTTCGAGACCTTTTGTTGCTAAGCATGAGTTTGTGACCGAAAAGATTCCTATTCCGTTGAAGATTGTGTCCCCGGGCAAGCAAATGACATCTAATGTTTGTGTCCCAGATGTTTCTATCAAGGTGGGCGACTATAAATTCTTGTCTAAACCAGTTGTTCTTGGTGATTCTGATATTGATCTCATTCTCGGGATGGACTGGCTTTCTAAGCACAAGGCTCAGCTTGAGTGTGCTGCCAGGGGAATCAAATTGACTCACTCTTCTAACGATGTGATCATCTATGCTTCTCGTGATGATACCATTCGGTTGTTTTCTCTCAATGAGAATGATGAATTGGAGGCTATCTCTCAGATTCCAGTCGTTTGTGAGTACCAAGATGTCTTTCTAGAAGAGCTTCCGGGTATGCCTCCCCGCCGGCCAGTTGAATTCGTGATTGATCTCGAGCCTGGCACAGAACCCGTTTGCAAGCGTCCTTACAAGCTTGGACCAGATGAGCTCAAGGAATTGAAGATTCAACTCGATAAACAAGAACGTCTGGGTCTGATCAGACCGAGTTCTTTTCCTTGGGGTTGTGGTGTTCTTTTTGTCAAGAAGAAGGATGGCACGGACCGACTTTGCGTCGATTACCGTCCATTGAACAAGAAGACTATCAAGAACAAGTACCCACTTCCCAACATCAATGAGCTATTTGAGCAACTCAAAGGTGCTAAAGTGTTCTCCAAGCTTGACCTTCGTATGGGTTATCACCAGATTCGCATTCGTGAAGAAGATATTCCCAAGACAGCATTCAGAACAAGCTTTGGTTCTTATGAATATACTGTCATGTCTTTCGGCCTCGTCAATGCTCCTCCGTATTTCACTCGCTTGATGAATTTCATCTTCAACCCCTACATCAACGAATTTGTCTTGGTCTATCTCGATGATATTTTGGTCTTCTCCAAGAATAAGAAGGATCATGCCAAACATTTGCGATTGGTGCTCGACAAGCTCAGAGAGTATCAATTATATGCGAAGTTCTCCAAATGTGAATTCTGGCTTGATGAAGTTCTTTATCTTGGCCATATCATCTCTGCCAAGGGCATTGCTATTAATCCAGAGAGGGTGTCTGCAGTTTTGAATTGGCAACCCCCTCAGAATGTCAAGCAGCTTCGCAGTTTTCTTGGACTTGCAAGCTATTGCCGAAGATTCGTTGAGAATTTCTCAAAGATTGCAAAGCCTCTTTCCAACCTCCTCCAGAAGCATGCGAAATATGTCTGGTCTCCTGAGTGTGACGTTGCTTTCAACACTCTCAAAGAGAAACTCGTCACTGCTCCAGTTCTGACTCCTCCTGACGAATCCAAGCCTTATGAAGTATTCTGTGATGCTTCTCTTCAGGGCCTCGGTGCTGTGTTAATGCAAGAGAAGAAGGTTGTTGCCTATACCTCTCGCCAGTTGAAGCCCAATGAAAGGAACTACCCCACTCACGATCTTGAGTTGGCGGCAGTTGTCCACGCACTAATAACATGGAGACATCTCCTGTTGGGAAGGAAAGTGGACATATTCACAGATCACAAGAGTCTCAAGTATATCTTCACTCAGCCTCATCTCAACCTCAGGCAAACTCGATGGGTCGAAATGATTCAAGAGTATAATCCGAGTATTGAATATACACCAGGCAAGGCTAATGTGATTGCAGACGCTTTGAGCAGAAAGGCTTACTGCAACAGCTTAATCCTCAAGCCCTTTCAACCGGATCTTTGTGAAGCTTTCCGCAAGTTGAATCTCCAAGTTGTCCCTCAAGGTTTTCTTGCCAACCTCATCGTCTCTCCTACCTTGGAAGATCAAATTCGTGAGGCACAATTGTTGGATACCATGGTGAAGAAGGTGAAACGTGGTATTGACAAGGGCATTTCCAAATACAAGTGCTTTCGAGTTGATGACGGAGATACTCTTTTCTTCGAGGACCGGATCGTGGTTCCAAAGGGTGATCTTCGTAAAGTCATTATGAACGAAGCGCACAATTCTCTTCTGTCAATTCATCCTGGAAGTTCGAAGATGTACCATGACCTCAAGCAGTCGTATTGGTGGACTCGAATGAAGCGAGAGATCGCTCAATTCGTGAATGAGTGTGATGTCTGCAGAAGGGTGAAAGCAGAACACCAACGACCAGCTGGACTTCTCCAACCTATTGCTATTCCAGAATGGAAATTTGATCATATCGAAATGGACTTCCTGACTGGTTTTCCTAAGTCCAAGCGTGGAAATGATGCTATCTTCGTCGTCATCGACAAGCTCACCAAAGTGGCTCATTTTCTTCCTATCAAAGAGTCTATCACAGCAGCGCAGCTAGCAGAGCTCTACACCTCCAGAATTGTCTATTTGTACGGCATTCCGCAATTGATCTCTTCAGACCGTGGCAGCATCTTTACCTCCAAATTTTGGTATTCTTTTCAGACGGCCATGGGCACCAACATTCGCTTCAGCACAGCTTTCCACCCTCAGACTAGTGGACAAGTCGAGCGTGTCAACCAAATTCTTGAAGATATGCTCAGAGCTTGTGTTATCTCTTTCGGCATGAAGTGGGAGGATTGCCTTCCTTATGCTGAATTCTCTTACAACAACAGTTTTGAAGCCAGCTCGGGCAAAGCCCCATTCGAGATTCTCTATGGCAGGAAGTGCCGTACTCCTCTCAACTGGTCTGAAACCGGTGAACGTCAATTTCTCGGCAATGATTTGATCTCAGAGGCTGAGGCTATGTGCAAGGTGATTCGTGAGAACCTCAAAGCCGCGCAGTCGCGCCAGAAGAGCTATTACGACAGCAAACATCGTGATGTGGCATTCGAGATCGGAGACCATGTTTACCTCCGTGTCTCGCCAATGAAAGGAACTCGTCGCTTCGGTATCAAGGGGAAACTTGCTCCGCGATACGTGGGTCCTTTCAAGATCATCGGCAAACGAGGCGATCTCGCCTATCAACTTGAGCTTCCCTCCAACTTTGCAAATGTGCACGATGTCTTCCACGTGTCACAGCTTCGGAAGTGCTTCAAGACGCCTGAGCGCACCATCAACTTCGAAGAGATTGATCTTCAAGAAGATTTGGCCTATCATGAGCATCCAGTTGCTATTCTTGAAACAACTGAGCGCAAGACTCGCAACAAGTCAATCAAATTCCTCAAAGTGAAATGGTCACATCATTCAGACCGAGAAGCCACCTGGGAGCATGAAGACCACATACGTTCCGAGTATCCGGAGTTCCTTCAGTCCTAGATCTCGGGACGAGATCCTCTCGTAGTGGTGGTGTGTTGTAACGCCCCAGATGTAACTTGCCATATTTGTAATCCAACTCTTGCCATTTCCGGCTATGTGTTATGATATTTCCTCCGTGGTTGGGTTCTCTTTGTTTTGCATTTTGATCATGTCATGCATTTCATATCATGTCATCATGTGCATCGCATTCGCATACGTGTTCGTCTCTTTAATCCGAGCATCTTTCCCGTTGTCCGTTTTGCAATCCGGCGCTCCTATCTTCCCCGGCGTCCCCGTTTACATTTCTTCGTGAGCGGGTATTAAACATTCTCGGAATGGACCGAGGTTTGACATGTGGCCCCGGTATAGCACCGGTAGACCGCCTGTCAAGTTTCGGGCCAATCGGAGTTCGTTTGGTACTCCAACGGTTAACCGGGTAACCGTGAAGGCCTCATGTGTGTTGCAGCCCAACACCCCTTCAAAACAGCCCAATAACCCATCTAAGGCACTCCCATGTCCTCCGCCGTTCGATCACGATCGCGTGGCCGAAAACCGCTCTCCATTTGGAGCTTCCTAGCTCCTTCTAGCTATAAAAACACCTCTCCCGTCCCAATCCCGGATCAATTCGCACCCTAACCCTAGCCCCGCTCCCTCCGCGCGCCGGACACTGTCCGCCGGCGCCGGACACGTCCGCCGGCCACGTCGCTCCGGCCAATCAGGAGCTGCCACCTCACCCGCACCGCCTTCCCAGCCAACCCGCGCGCGCCACTTGGCGCCCCTCTCTCTCCCCGCGCCGCCGGCCCGCCCGGGCCCATCCGGGGCCCGCGGGGCCCGCCTGCCGCCGCCGCCTCCGCCCGCGGAGCCGTCGCCCGAGCCGCGCCCGAGCTCGCCGCAGGCCGCTGCTCCGCGCGGGCCTCGTCGCCCGCCCGCGCCGGAGTCGCCTCGCCGCCTCCCGCCGCCTCGCCGCCGCCTCACTCTGGCGCCGCCGCGCCTGCTCCTCGCCGGAGCCGCCCTCCGCGCCCGAGCCGGTCCCGCCGTCGTCCGCCCCGCCGGCGACCTCGCCCCGCCGCGGATCCGCTCCTCCGCGCCCGGATCCGGCCATCGGCGCTGCCCCCACATTCTCCGGCTCAACTCCGGCGGGATCCACCCGATCCGCCCGCCTCGATCTGCGTGCCGGCGGTTGACTTTTACCTCACCCCGAATATTTTTAAGTCCCCAATATTTTTGTATCAACATCACATGTTCTTCATGCCATAACTTTGCAACCGTAGCTCCGTTTCGCGCGTATAATATGTCAAATTGTTCGCCTCGAAGAGTACATCACTATGTTCCATTGCATCATTTTCATTTGAGGTCATCTTGATGCCCGAAATGCTGTTAGAAGAGGGCTAGTTGATGTTAGTGGCTGAATCTTATCTGAACATGCACTTTTCTCATTTTTGCCATGATTGATGTGTACCTCCTATGAAGTTGTGCCCTATATGTGTTTTGAAGTATGTCATGTCACATATCCAGGGAATTTTACCATGTATTTTTGTGATCTATGTGGTGACTAGCACAAGCATGCAAACTAGGTATCTTGATGTTGCTGATTTCAGAGACTTAGTGATTTCACCAAGTCCCTGACTGCTGTTATTTTCATGCCATGTATTCATGTTGTTTCTGAGAGATCTATGCATAATTTGAGCATGATCATTAAGGGAGTTTTGAACTTGAGTATTTGCTCTATCCATCCATGCCTTTGTTTGCAATTATGGAGTGCCTTAGCTTGAGTCAATCGAGCTCTACTTTTGCTACAAAATGTTACTGGCAGATTGTTTACGTGTTATTCGATTTTGCCAAGCTTGGGGTAGTCGATCCTTGCATGATATGATGTTATTATTGCCATGTCTAGTTACTATGCCATGTCTTCTTGATGTATGTATGCTTAGTTTATCATGCAATGCTCTGTAGTGAGTGCATCGAGCTCACGAACATGCCTAGTCGTTATCTGTTTTTGTTATGTCCAGTTTTCTGCTAAGTCTGAAACCTGTAACGAAACTTGCTTATTTGACATGGGTGTAATCATATTTTCTGTTCCTTTTTGGCTTATGGTCACTAAGAGACTTTTGTCAAGTGCTATGTGTAGATTCATGCCATGCCTTATGTTGCTATATTATGAACCTGTAGCATGTTGTTTCATTGCTCTGAACATGTCATCCTGATGTTAGTTTCTGCTATGTTGATTATTTCACTAAGTCTGAGAACTTGTTATCGTTTGCACTTTTGCCATGATTGTTTGGACCTGTTATGATGTGAATTAGCCGTAGCTCAGTGTTCATCTTTTCTCGTGCATCTTGTGTAGATTACTTTCATATGCTTTGTTGCCATGTTTGGGTGCAGTAGCTTAATTATTTGTTGCTTGCTAAGCAGCATCATGCTGTTTATGGCAGATTCGTGTCATTCTTGTATTGCTTGCCATTTGCAAACCGTGCATCCGATTCCGGTGATCTTTATATCGATTTCAACCGAAATCACCTCATCTATCCAGTGGCATACTTGGTTTGCCAAGATTATGCCTTATTCATCCTTGTCCTTCCGGAGCATGCATATGCATTGATATTTGTCCCCTTTGCTTGTTTTTCTTGCTTTGGGTAGAGCCGGGAGACGAGTACGTGAACGAGGAACCTGTTGAGAACGCTTTCGAGGATCAAGCTTTCGACAACTCTGAGAACCTTGCAGGCAAGATGACCATGCCCTCGAAATCACTTCTATCTTTGCTTGCTAGATTGCTCGCTCTTTTGCTATGCCTATGCTGCGATACCTACCACTTGCTATATCATGCCTCCTATATTGCCATGTCAGCCCCTAACCATCCATATCCTAGCAAACCGTTGTTTGGCTATGTTACTGCTTTGCTCAACCCCTCTTATAGCGTTGCTAGTTGCAGGTGAAGTTGAAGTTTGTTCCTTGTTGGGACATGATCTTGTTGTTCCTTGTTGGAACATGTTTACTTGTTGGGATATCACAATACCTCTTATTTAATTAATGCATCTATATACTTGGTAAAGGGTGGAAGGCTCGGCCTTATGCCTGGTGTTTTGTTCCACTCTTGCCACCCTAGTTTCCGTCATACCGGTGTTATGTTCCCGGAGTTTGCGTTCCTTACACGGTTGGGTGATTTATGGGACCCCCTTGACAGTTCGCTTTGAATAAGACTTTTCCAGCAAGGCCCAACATTGGTTTTACCATTTGCCACCTAAGCCTTTTTTCCTTGGGTTCTGCAGACTCAAGGGTCATCTTTATTTTAACCCCCCCGGGCCAGTTCTCCTTCGATTGCTGGTCCAACTAGAGCCACTTGCGGTGCCGCCCTGAGGCAACTTGGGGTATCTTCGGTTGTCGTACGTAGTGTTCATCCGGATGTGCCCTGAGACCGAGATATGTGCAGCTCCTATCAGGATTTGTCGGCACAATTGGGCGGCTTTGCTGGACTTGTTTTGTTGCTGTCGAAATGTCTTGTAGTCCGGGATTCCGAGACTTATCGGGTCTTCCTGGTAGAAGGAATATCCTTCGTTGACCGTGAGAGCTTATCACGGGCTAAGTTGGGACACCCCTGCAGGGTATTATCTTTCGAAAGCCGTGCCCGCAGTTATGAGGCAGATGGGAATTTGTTGATGTCCGGTTGTAGAAAACCTGAAGTTGACTTTAACTAAAACACATCAACCGCGTGTGTAACCGTGATGGTCTCTTCTCGGCGGGGTCCGGGAAGTGAACACGGTTGTTGGAGTTATGCCTGACGTAGGTTGTTTCAGGATCACTTCTTGATCACTTCTAGTTTCTCGACCGTGCTTTGCCTTCTCTTCTTGCTCTCTTTTGCGCTGTAACCACCATATGCTAGTCGCTTGCTGCAGCTCCACCTCACAAACCCCTTTCCCACCTTTAAGCTTAAATAGTCTTGATCTCGCCGGGTGTGAGATTGCTGAGTCCCCGTGACTCACAGATTCTACCACAACAGTTGCAGGTACCAACGATGCCAGTGCAGATGACGCGACCGAGCTCACTTGGGAGTTCGACGAGGAACGTGGCCGTTACTATGTTTCTTTTCCAGATGATCAGTAGTGGAGCCCAGTTGGGGCGATACGGGGATCTGTTTAGCATTTGGGGTAGTCTTCTTTCATTTTGGTACCGTAGCCGGACCTTGAGTGTAATCTGTATGATGGATGTTATTTATGTACTTGTGTGAAGTGGCGATTGTAAGCCAACTATGTATCTTTCCCCTTTATTTATTACATGGATTGTGTGAAGATTACCTCACTTGCGACATTGCTTTCAATGCGGTTATGCCTCTAAGTCGTGCCTCGACACATGGGAGATATAGCCGCATCGAGGGCGTTACAAAATCCCAACGCAACTCAAAAGTAGCAGGAGGAATTTATGGCGCCATTGCCGTGGAGACATCACCAAAACCTATCAAGTACCTTCGCATAAACTCTCATCTACTTGCATTCACTTTCATTTGCTAGTTGCCTCTTATTTTCATCTTCCTCACTTCTAAAACGTTTTAACAAAAACAAAAAAATATTTTTCGTTTGCCATTTTTGGTTGTTTACTTACTTTGCCGCGATGTCTCAAGAAAATACCAAGTTGTGTTACTTTCCAATACTAATAATAATGATTTTATTAGTACTCGGATTGCTCCTCCCACCAGTAGTGTGGAGTCATGTGATAGGAATGTCGCTTTGCTAAACTTGTTATGAAAGAACAATTTTCTGGTAGTCCTAATGAAGATGCTGCATCCCATCTAAATACTTTCGTTGAATTATGTGATATGCAAAACAAAAAAAATGTTGATAATGATACTGTTAAATTGAAATTATTTCTGTTCTCACAATGAGATCGTGCTAAAACTTTGTTTGCATCTTTGCCGCAAAATAGCATTGATTCTTGGGATAAGTGTAAGGATGCATTTATTGCCAAGTATTTTTAGTCCTGCAAAAATTATTTCTCTTAGAAATCAAATCATGAATTTTAATCAAATTGAGCATGAACATGTTGCACAATCTTGGGAGAGAATCGAATTAATGATAAGAAATTGCCCCACTAATGGTTTAAGCTTATGGATGGTCATACAAAAAAATTATGCGGGATTGAACTTTGTTTCTAGAAATTTTTTAGATTCCGCCACGGGGGGTAGCTTTATGGAAATCACATTAGGAGAAGCTATAAAACTCCTTGATAATATTATGGAAAATTATTCACAATGGCATACTGAAAGAACTCCAACTAGTAAAAAAAAGTGAATTCTGCTGAAGATATTAATACTTTGAGTGATAAGATGGATGCGCTTATGAAAATGGTTGCTAGTAAGAGTGCTCATATTAATCCTAATGATGTGCCATTATCTACTTTGATTGAGCAAATAATTATTCCATTTTGTCTCTCGAAATAATTTCAATAGTAATGCTTATAGAGGCAATTTTAATCCTAGGCTGTTTCGTGGAAATTCCTCTAATAATAATGGAAATTTCTATGGTAATTCTTATAATAATAATAATAATAGTAGCAGTAGTAATAATAGGATGCCCTCTGATCTTGAAAGTAATATTAAATAATTTATTAATTCTCAAAATATTGACAATGCCATGATAGAGGAAAAAAATGAATAAAGTTGATGATATGGCTAGGAACATGGATATAATTGTTCATGGCGTGGAAAATATTAAATCTAAAATTTTGCCACCCAAGCTTGATATTAGTGAGTCCATTAAATCTACCTATGTCTCCATTAATGAGAGTAAAGAAAGAACCGCTAGGTTGAAAGCTAAGAGATAATTCCTAGAAAAAGCGATTCCGCCCAGTTTTTACCGTAATTATGATGAAGAGCTTAAAATGATTGGTGTCTCACCCATTGAATCTTTGTTTAGTAATATAAAACTTGCTGAAAAGGGGAATGAATATGAGTCAACTTTGGCTATAAGGCGTCCCATTTGTTCGGAGGGTGATGATCTTAATGAAAAAATTGATCAAAGTGGGTTTGGAGAGGTCAACACTTTAAATAGTCATATGCCCACTACTTTGGATTTCAAGGATTTTAATTATGATAGCCATTCTTTAATTGAGTGTATTTATTTGTTGCAATCCATGATAAATTCACCCAATTCTTATGAACAAAATAAAGCTTTTACTAAACATATTGTAGAAGCTTTGATGAAAGCTTTAGAAGAAAAGCTAGAATTGGAGGTTTCATACCTAGGAAATTATATGATGAACGGGAACCCACTATTAAAATACAGATTAAAAATTATGAGTCGAATGCTTTATGTGATTTGGTTGCTACTGTTTCCACTATACCAAAATATTTATGTGATGTGCTGGGCCTTCATGATTTGGATGAATGTTCTCTTAATTTGCACTTATCGGATTCCGCTATTAAGAAACCTTTGGGTAGAATAGATGATGTTCTTATTCTTGCAAATAGGAATTATGCGCCCATTGATTTCATTGTGCTTGATATTGATTGCAATCCATCTTGTCCCATAATACTTGGTAGGCCTTTCCTACGAACCATAGGTGCTATTATTGATATGAAGGAAGGTAATATAAGATTTCAATTTCCACTAAAGAAAGGACTGGAACACTTACCTAGAAATAGAATTAAGCCACCATATGAATCTATTATGAGGGCCACCTATGGAATTAATTTTAAGGATGGCAACACTTGGAACTATGCATTACGCCTAGCTAGGGGCGTAAAACAATAACGCTTGTTGGGAGCAACCCAATAGTTACCTTTACTTTTCTTGTTTCCTTTACGTTTTTGTGTGTGCACACAATTATGCTACTAATATGGTTGTGTTTTGTGTTTAAATTAGTTTTTGTGCCAAGTAAAGCCTTTGAGATGATTTGGCTGATAGTTGATTTGATTTTGTGAAAATACAGAAACTTTTGAGCCCAGTAACAGAATTGTTTAGATTCACTGGAACGTGATAAAATTCTGATTTTTTGAAACATGATTGATATACATATTTCCACGTTGTCCTAATATTTCATAATGTTTGGAGTTACAGAAGTATGGTCATTGTCCAAATCATTACAAACTGTTCTATTTTTGACAAATTCTGTTTTCATTACATTGTTTGCTTGTTTTAATGAATCTATGGATTGTATCGGGGAGTATAAGTCATGGTGAAGTTAGAATACAGTAGGTAATATGCAATAATAAAATATGTATGGGTTTACAATAGTACCTAAAGTTTATGATTTGCTTGTTATACTAACGGATCTCACGTGTTTCCTGTTGAGTTATGTGATGAAGTTTTCAAGTTTTGAGTGAGATAGCGATGGATGAAGGAATAAGGAGTGGCAAGACCCTAAGCTTGGGGATACCCAAGGCAGCCCAAGGTAATATTCAAGGACACCTAAGACTCAAAGCTTGGGGATGCCCCGGATGGCAGCCCCTCTTCCTTCTACCAACCATTGGTAAATTGCTTGGAGCTATATTTTTATTCATCACATGATATGAGTTTTGCTTGCAGCGTCATGTATTATATGAGTCTTTGATTTGTTTGCTTTTTATTTTGCCACAACCATATTTGCTGGACACACTTATTTGAGAGGGACACACATTATTCGTGATTTGTTAGAATACTCTATGTGCTTCACTTATATCTTTTGAGCTAGGCAGTTGCTCTAGTACTTTACTTATATCTTTTAGAGCACAATAGTGGTTATATTTTAAAGAAATAGTTACACTCTCATGCTTCACTTATATCATTTTGAGAGTTTGATAAATAGTAATTGTTGGGGATCGTAGCAGAAATTTAAAATTTTCTACGCATCACCAAGATCAATCTATGGAGTCATCTAGCAACGAGAGACAGAGGAATGCATCTACATACCCTTGTAGATCGCGAGCGGAAGCGTTCAAGAGAACGGGGTTGATGGAGTCGTACTCATCATGATCCAAATCACCGATGATCCTAGCGCCGAACGGACGGCACCTCCGCGTTCAACACACGTACGGAGCGGAGACGTCTCCTCCTTCTTGATCCAGCAAGGGGGAAGGATAAGTTGATGGAGATCCAGCAGCACGACGGCGTGGTGGTGGAAGCAGCAGGATTCCAGCAAGGCTTCGCCAAGCGCAACTGGAGGAGGAAGATGTGTCACAGGAGGGAGAGGGATGCGCCAGGGCTTAGGGTGCGGCTGCCCTCCCTCCCCTCCACTATATATAGGGGCTAGGGGCGCATGCCCCCTTGGAGATCCCATCTAGTGAGGGGGGCCCTCGGGGGGCAACGGTGCCCTAGGGTTTCCAACCCTAGGCGCCTTGGGCCCTTGGGTGGGGCACACCAGCCCACCAGGAGCTGGTTCCCACGCCACTTCATCCCATGGGGCCCTCCGGGATAGGTGGCCCCACCCGGTGGACCCCTAGGACCCTTCCGGTGGTCCTAGTACAATACCGGTGACCCCCGAAACACTCCCGGTGGCCGAAACTGGACTTCCTATATATAAATCTTTACCTCCGGACCATTACAAAACTTCCCATGACGTCCGGGATCTCATCCGGGACTCCGAACAACTTTTGGATAACCGCATACTAATATCTCTACAACTCTAGCGTCACTGAACCTTAAGTGTGTAGACCCTATGGGTTCGGGAGACACGTAGACATGACCGAGACAACTCTCCGGTCAATAACCAACAGCGGGATCTGGATACCCATGTTGGCTCCCACATGCTCCACGATAATCTCATCGGATGAACCACGATGTCGAGGATTCAATCAATCTCGTATACAATTCCCTTTGTCTATCGGTGCGATACTTTCCCGAGATTCGATCGTCGGTATACCGATACCTTGTTCAATCTCGTTACGGCAAGTCTCTTTACTCGTTCCCGTAACACATCATCCCATGAAAAACTCCTTGATCACATTGAGCTCATTATGATGATGTCCTACCGAGTAGGCCCAGAGATACCTCTCCGTCATACGGAGTGACAGATCCCAGTCTCGATTCGTCCCAACCCAACAGATACTTTCGGGGATACCCGTAGTGTACCTTTATAGCCACCCAGTTACTTGTGACGCTTGGCACACCCAAAGTACCCTTACAATATCCGGGAGTTGCACAATCTCATGGTCTAAGGAAATGATACTTGACATTAGAAAAGCTTTAGCAGACGAACTACACGATCTTGTGCTATGCTTAGGATTGGGTCTTGTCCATCACATCATTATCCTAATGATGTGATCCCATTGTCAATGACATCTTATGTCCATGGTTAGGAAACCGTAACCATCTATTGATCAACGAGCTAGTCAACTAGAGGCTCACTAGGGACATGTTGTGGTCAATGTATTCACACATGTATTGCGATTTCCGGATAACACAATTATAGCATGAAAAATAGACAATTATCATGAACAAGGAAATATAATAATAACCTTTTTATTATTGCCTATAGGGCATATTTCTAACATTCTCCCACTTGCACTAGAGTCAATAACCTAGTTACATTGTGATGAATCGAACACCCATAGAGTTCTGGTGTTGATCATGCTTTGCACGTGGAAGAGGTTTAGTCAACGGATCTGCGACATTCAGGTCCGTATGCACTTTACAAATCTCTATGTCTCCATCTTGAACATTTTCACGAATGGAGTTGAAGTGACGCTTGATATGCCTGGTCTTCTTGTGAAACCCGGGCTCCTTGGCAAGGGCAATAGCTCCAGTGTTGTCACAGAAGAGAGTCATTGGGCCCGACGCATTGGGAATAACTCCTAGGTCGATAATGAACTCCTTCATCCAGATTGCTTCATGTGCTGCCTCCGAGGCTGCCATGTACTCCGCTTCACATGTAGATCCCGCCACGACGCTTTGCTTGCAACTGCACCAGCTGACTGCCCCACCATTCAAAATATACACGTATCTGGTTTGTGACTTGGAGTCATCCAGATCCGTGTCGAAGCTAGCATCAATGTAACCCTTTACGACGATCTCTTCGTCACCTCCATAAACGAGAAACATATCCTTAGTCCTTTTCAGGTACTTCAGGATATTCTTGATCGCTGTCCAGTGTTCCATGCCGGGATTACTTTGGTACCTTCCCACCAAATTTACGGCAAGGTTTACATCAAGTCTGGTACACAGCATGGCATACATAATAGACCCTATGGCCGAGGCATAGGGGATGATACTCATCTTTTTCCTATCTTCTGCCGTGGTCGGGCATTGAGCCGTGCTCAATCTCACACCTTGCAATACAGGCAAGAACCCCTTCTTGGACTGATCCATATTGAACTTCTTCAATATCTTGTCAAGGTACATGCTTTGTGAAAGACCAATGAGGCGTCTCGATCTATCTCTATAGATCTTGATGCCTCATATGTAAGCAGCTTCTCCAAGGTCCTTCGTTGAAAAACACTTATTCAACTAGGCCTTTATGCTTTCCAAGAGTTCTATATCATTTCCCATCAATAGTATGTCATCCACATATAATATGAGAAATGCTACAGAGCTCCCACTCACTTTCTTGTAAACACAGGCTTCTCCATAAATCTGCGTAAACCCAAACGCTTTGATCATCTCACCAAAATGAATGTTCCAACTCCGAGATGCTTGCACCAGCCCATAGATCGAGCGTTGGAGCTTGCATACCTTGTCAGCATTCTTAGGATCGACAAAACCTTCCGGATGCATCATATACAATTCTTCCTTAAGGAAAACATTAAGGAATGTTGTTTTGACGTCCATTTGCCATATCTCATAATCATAGAATGCGACAATTGCTAACATGATTTGGACAGACTTCAGCTTCTTTACGGGTGAGAAGGTCTCATCGTAGTCAACCCCTTGAACTTGTCGATAACCCTTAGCGACAAGTCGAGCCTTATAGATGGTTACATCACCATCCGCGTCTGTCTTCTTCTTAAAGATCCATTTATTTTCTATGGCTCGCCGATCATCGGGCAAGTCTGTCAAAGTCCATCCTTCGTTTTCATACATGGATCCTATCTCGGATTTCATGGCTTCAAGCCATTTGTCCGAATCCTGGCCCGCCATCGCTTCTTCATAGTTCAAAGGTTCATGTCGCTGGGAAATGACACCTATGGGATCACGAGGATCCCTTTCTGCGGTTGCGGGGCGCAGGGGCCGTGAGAAGAGCAGATTGAGCAGGCAGTACATGATTCCTTTACCCAGGTTCGGGCCGCGAAGATGCGTAAAACCCTACTCCTGCTTTGGTGGATTATATGTTTGTGTTCTTGAGCTAGCTATGGGGCGTGAGGAGCTCCAAAAAGCTGAAATCCTCTTCCTGGTCGCCTGGGGCCTCCTTTTATAGGGAAAGGGGCTGCCACAGTGGCACACAGGAGGTGGAAAGGGAACAGTGATGCGAGGTTATCCCTCGCATTACATGACAAGGTGCCTTTAATGCGCCTTGCTTAGGTGTCCTTGCTTTATCGGGGGCGGGGGAGAGCCCTGTCTCGTCCGTCGCCGCTCTCTTCCGCGTCGACACGCACCCTGGCCAGCGGTGCCTGCGATGCCATGTAGGCGGGCAGGCAGCTGAGGTGGCGCAGTGGTGGGTCTCCACGAGGATCAGCATGCCGCCACGCAGGTGCCTGCCCAGCTGGTTGGGTCGGCAGCTGCATGCGAACGGTGGTGGAGGCATGACTGGTGCGGGTCCAATGGTGGTCCCGCGGGTGTCCTTGGCAAGGGCCTTGCCGCGGCCCCGACAAGGGTCTTGTCGGGGTCCCGACAAGGGTGTTGCCATGGCACCTGCTGCCATCCCCGGCAAGGCTCTTGCCGGGGGCCTTGTGGTTTTCCTTGGCCGGGGTCCCGCCAAGGACCATCATCTTCTAAAGTGTGCATCTTATCTTGAATGTCTTCACAAAGATCTTCATACCACCACGGGGATGCCTCCCGAATCCTTACCCCATGGGGGCAGTGGACTCAAGGGTGACCCGCTTCGTAGGTGTGGGGCGAGCTGCCACGACAAGGGTCTTGCCGGGTTTGCAAAAACCGCCTCCCGGCAAGGATCTTTCCGGGGGGGCGCTTCGCCCCCTTTGCTCTTTGTGGTCTTGGTCTTGGCGTCGTTCTGCTCCTCTTTGGCTTTGGCCTTAACTTGGTTCTACCTCCCTTGCCGGGCTCGGTGCGGCGGCACCCGTGGCTCAGACTGCCCGTGCACAGTCATAGGGGTACAAAAAGTGTACCCCTCTTTTTGTACACCGACAGGAGCCCACGGGCCTGGGACACACATAAGCGCTATGCGTTGTTGGGCCAGGCCCAAGAACGGTGCACGGGCAGGCAGGGCGGTTTTTACCGCGGTAATTTTCTTCGCGCGCTGCGCCTCCCATGCTTCCCGCGCGTGGCGCGTCGTGGGGAGGCGTGCGTGACGCGGGCGGCATGCGTGAGGCTGGCCTCTGCACGCATGCGTCACGTCATAGAAAAAAGGGGGCGGCTCGCGTCTTCCCCATAAACGGAGGGAGGCGTGGAGGCGCGGCCCATTTACTGGACGGGGCCGAGGCGTGGTCTTCCAAGGCGCCCACTCCCTTTAGTCACGGGGCGGGGAGAAGTCACCTCACCCGTCGCTTCGGTTCTGCACGTTCGCCACGCGGTGCTCATGCGCCTGGGGTGGCAGTTGGTGGAGGCGGGAAGCCGGGCCGTCGCGGGCTAGGGCGGCGGATCGGCCCCGGTCTCCTGCGCCATTCACGTCCTCATTGGTAGAACGGGGCGGTCGAGCCCCCACCCTACTCCTTTATAAAGAGCGGGGGGGTCGGTGCCCTGCATTCTTCCATCTCACTTCTTCAGCTTTTGCTCCCCTCCCTCTCATTCGCCATGGAGAAAGGGAACCCTGGTCCTTCGACGATGGCGGCGAGGGTCGCCGCTCGACAACGGGTCCCTCCTTCTCCTGCACCTGCGGTGGCAGAGCCAGCCGCAAGGGGAAGGGGGAGAGGGCGAGGCCGTGGGCGAGGCCGAGGCGCTCGGGGAAGAGGAGGACGGGGCGGCGCACCGGCTTCGCCTCCGCCAGCAGTTCCTCTCCCCATGGAGGGCCACGTTGGGGACGACCCTTGTGAGTTCTTCGTCAGGCTACGGCGGCCGCCTCGCCGTCGTCTTCGTCTCCTGACTCCATTCGTGAGCGAGATGGAGCTCGACCCGCCTGCGACACTGAGGCTGCACATGAGGGGCTGTGGAATTAGCGGTACGTGAGTCCACGTCGACTTCCCAACCCCTAATGTGATGTATCTTGGTCAAGGGTGGAAGACGTTCGCCCGTATCCACCGCCTGACGGAGGGGCTCACCCTCCATTTTAAGTTGATGGAGGGCGGTCTCCTCTCCGTCAAAGTCTTCGGGTGCTTCGGGACTCGGGCAAGGTGCTGCGTGGAGAGCTCCTCCGATAGCGAAGACTCCTCCTCGAGCGAGAGTGATGAGGAGGACAGCGGCAGCGACAACGAGGGTAGCGGGCGGCAGGATGACGGGTCCGACTAGGTGTCGGGCGCCGCTCCGTGCGGCACCGGCGACCCCATCATCTGTGTCGCCGGCTCCTCGAACTTCTCGGGGTCGTCTCCTTGGGCGGCTGGCGTTGGAAGGCTGCGGAAGAGGAAGAGGGCGGGCGGCAAGGCTGTCAACTCGGAGTACGTGGGCACGACGCCTTCGACGCGTGCTGACGTCCTGCTGCCTCGTCTTCGAGCTCTGCCTCCAGCGCTGCCATCACCATCCAGCCTTTGGACAACCACCGAGATGTTCTCTTGGTGTCTTCTGCCAACTGTAGCTCATCTAGGCGCCCCTTTTGCCCTTTTCGCCTCCTTGACCTGCCTCCTGAAGAGAGGGACAAGAAAGGGATTACGGGCACCTTATCACTTTTTAGTTTGTAAGCCTTCGGGCCTTAGCTGAATTTAAAGCTTGTAATCCCATCATTCATGTTTTTCATTCTCCATGAACTGTACCTGACTGGAACATTTTTATTGAAAAAGGGATGCTTGCCGGGTCACTTGTCTTGCGGGTGGAACCCACGTCAAGGGGTAAATCCTTAATATCTTTAAGATAGACATTTCCTTGCCCGGCAGCAGGCCCTGCCGTCTCCCCACGTCGCTCGACCTTTCTCACGCTTTCGGCGGAGGCAGGGATGAGGCGGGTTCAGGCTCCTCGTTTCGTCCCTTCGCTGCCGCGACTACGACCAAACCTGACCCCAGGAACGAGCCCTAGGGCCTAGAGTTAGGGGAGCACGGTAGCTTTAGGAAGAAACGAGGTTTCGCATACCTTAGTCCATAAGAGAATGCATGATAAGGGATGAAGAAATTATCTGAAACTGCAGCCCCCGGCAACTCTGGTTCGCCGTGGGTGAATCTGTGTACTTGCAGCCCCCGGCAACACTGGCTTGCCGGGGTCCAGATGCTGGTCCGTCCCTCTTCTCCTTTTTTTCATCCTCAAGTGATCCGGCAAGGATATCCGAGCCCTGCGAACCAAAGGAGACAAAAGAACGGCAAAGAGACACACACTCGACCTCTAAGCTAGGGGTTAGCCGCCGCTAAGCACTATCAACCCTAACCAAGGACGAGACTCGATCTAGCATGCATGCTATAACTTAGGGCGCCAGCGCTTCATTTATGCTCAGGGTCTGCGCCTGGCTTTGTACAAAGGGTTACATGCATCATCGGCAATGCGTGTACGAAAGGTGGCTTGCCGGGAGGCCCGACAAGCCGCGCCTTATGGGTAAAACTTGCAAAGATGCTTGATGTTCCAGGAGTTGCTCACCGGAATGGCATCTTCGGTCTCCAGGCAGACTGCGCCGGGCCTGGTGACTCGTATTACCCGATAAGGGCCTTCCCACTTCGGCGTCAACTTGTTGGAATTCTTGGCCGATTGAACGCGCCGAAGAACAAGGTCGCCTTCCTCAAGGCTCCGGGCATGAACCTTGCGGCTATGGTAGCGGCGCAAGGCTTGCTGGTAGCGTGCTGCTCTCACAGCCGCCCGAAGACGATCTTCCTCAAGGAGCAGTGCGTCGTCTTGCCGCAGTTGCTCTTGCTCAAGCTCATCGTAAGCGAGCACTCGAGGTGACCCGTATATGAGTTCAGTGGGGATAACTGCTTCTGCCCCGTAAACCAGGGCAAAGGGTGTCTGGCCGGTGGCTCGATTTGGTGTCGTCCTGATTGACCAAAGAACCGTCGGCAACTCATCAATCCAGCGCCTTCCGCTCTTGTGCAGTCTGTCAAAGGTCTTGGTCCTTAAGCCTCACAACACTTCAGCATTTGCCCTCTCAGCTTGCCCGTTGCTCCGCGTGTGAGCGACGGAAGCAAAACAGACTTTGCTGTCGAGGTCCTGAGTATATTGCATGAAGGTGTGGCTTGTGAACTGCGTACCGTTGTCGGTGATGATCCGGTTGGGTACACCGTAATGGCACACTAGCCCCTTGAAGAACTTGATGGCTGACTGATCTGTGACCTTCCTCACTGCCTCCACTTCTGGCCACTTTGTGAACTTGTCGATGGCTACGTACAAGTACTCAAAGCCCCCGATAGCGCGGGGGAAAGGGCCCAGTATGTCGATCCCCCAGACCGAGAAGGGCCAGGAGAGAGGAATGGTTTGAAGGGCTTGAGCTGGTTGATGAAGCTTTCTTGAATGGAACTGACACGCCTCACACCTGGTGACGAGTGTCGTTGCATCCTGGAGGACGGTGGGCCAGAAGAAACCCTGCCGGAACGCCTTGCCGGCAAGGGCTCTCGACCCAATGTGGGATCCACATATGCCTCCATGTATCTCTGCCAACAGCTCCAGTCCTTCCTCTCGAGGGATGCACTTCAATTTCACACCATTCGATCTCTTCCTGTATAGGACGTCATCGATGAACTGGTACATGGCAGAGCGACGGGCTACTTTTTCCGCTTCTTCCTGCTCCTCAGGAAGCTCCCCTGTCTAGAGGAATCGGACGGTATGTTGTGCCCACGCTGGAGCCTGAGGCTCGACGGCGAGGACTAAAGGCATTTCCTCCGCTATAGGGGCGGCTGTCTCGACGGCAAGAGCTTGGCGTCCTGCCGGAGCTAGCCGTCCCGTGGCGGGTTTAGTGTCCTCGGCAACATCCTTGCCGGCGGCTCCGGGGAGCTTGGCGGGAAAGTACTTGCCGGGTCCTGATTTCCTTCTCTTGTTCTGCTCTGTTGATGGATCAACGGATGGCTGAGTTAGCTGAAGCACAAAGGTACCTGGTTCCACAGGTAGCTTGAGGGCAGCACGCTTCGACAGGTAATCGGCGATATCGTTCTCCGTTCGGGGAACATATTCAGCCTGGATACCGTCGAAACGCTCTTCCAGCTTTCTCACTTCATCAACGTAGGCCTCCATCAACGGGCTCTGGTAATCCTTATTGACTTGCTTGACGACAAGCTGCGAGTCGCCCCTGACGATGAGCTTTTTGATTCCGAGGTCCGCCGCGATCCTAAGACCGGCAAGCAGCCCTTCGTATTCCGCCGTGTTGTTTGTTGACGCCTCCCTGGGGAAGTGCATCTGGATCACGTACTTGAGGTGCTCTCTGGTGGGGGCGACGAGCAGTACGCCAGCCCTGGCACCCTGGAGGGAGAATGTAACGCCCCGAGACCGACGCTCCAGACGGCTTCCATGTTTTTTGTTGTTGCCGTGTGTTTTATTTGTTTGTTGCATTCATCATCGCATCATTTGCATTGCATCGGCACTCTGTTGCCGTCATTGTTTTCAAACTTGCATCCCCTCATAGTTGTCGCGTCCCCCTTGCTTTTGTTGACCGTTCCGAGACCAACCTTGTTCTTCGTTTTCCCTCTTGCCTAAACCGGAGTCTCTTTGCACAGTGCATCGACCCCTCGCGCGCGTCCGAATCCTCTCCCGAACCCGACCCTCACTGTCATGACCAACGGGTCCAGTTCATCTCCAAACATTCCTAATACATCTCTGTTTTATTATTAGGACTTCCTACCTATTTAATAATCGGCCGTCCGATTGCGATCGAAGGGGCTAGAATTGTTGGGGAACGTTGCAGAAAATTAAAAAATTTCCTACGGTTTCACCAAGATCCATCTATGAGTTCATCTAGCAACGAGTATTCAGATTATATAGCATCTACATACCACTTTGTAGATCACAACGGAAGCGTTCGAGTGAACGTGGATGAGGTAGTCGTACTTGCCGTGATCCAATTCACCGATGATCTAGTGCCGAACGGACAACACCTCCGCGTTCAACACACGTACGGGACGGGAGACGTCTCCTCCTTCTTGATCCAGCAAGGGGGAAGGAGAGGTTGAGGAAGATCCAGCACGACGGTGTGGTGGTGGATGCAGCAGAACTCCGGCAGGGCTTCGCTAAGCAACTACGGGAGGAGGAGGAGGTGTTGCAGGGAGGAGGGAGTGCCAGGGCATCAGGGTGCGGCCACCCCTCCCTCCCCTCCCTTTATATAGGTGCATTAGAGGGGGGGAGGGCGCAGCCTTGCCCCTTCCTCCAAGGAAGGGGTGCGGCCAAGAGGGGGGAGGAGTCCATCCTCCCCAAGGCACCTCGGAGGTGCCTTCCCCTCTTTGGACTCTCCCCTCTCCAAGTCTCCTTGGCGCATGGGCCCTTGGGGCTGGTTCCCCTTGGCCCAAGCAGGCCAAGGCGCACCCCCTAAGGCCCATGTGGCCCACCAAGGCAGGTGGCCCCACCTGGTGGACCCCCGGGACCCCTCCGGTGGTCCCGGTACAATACCGATAACACCGAAACTTGTCCCGATGGCCAAAATAGCACTTCCTATATATAATTCTTTACCTCCGGACCATTCCGGAACTCCTCGTGACATCCGGGATCTAATCCAGGACTCCGAACAACATTCGGGTTACTGCACATACATATCTTCACAACCCTAGCGTCACCGAACCTTAAGTGTGTAGACCCTACGGGTTCGGGAGACATGCAGACATGACCGAGACGGCTCTCGGGCAATAACCAACAGCGGGATCTGGATACCCATGTTGGCTCCCACATGCTCCACGATGATCTCATCGGATGAACCACGATGTCGAGGATTCAATTAATCCCGTATACGATTCCCTTTGTCAATCGGTATTTTACTTGCCCGAGATTCGATCGTCGGTATCCCAATACCTCGTTCAATCTCGTTATCGGCAATTCACTTTTCTCGTTACCGTAATGCATGATCCCGTGATCAAACACTTTGATCACCTTGAGCTCATTGTGATGATGCATTACCGAGAGGGCCCGGTGATACCTCTCCGTCAAGCGGAGTGACAAATCCCAGTCTCGATCCATGTCAACCCAACAGACACTTTCAGAGATACCCTTAGCATACCTTTATAGTCACCCAGTTACGTTGTGACGTTTGGCACACCCAAAGCACTCCTACGGTATCCGGGAGTTACACGATCTCATGGTCTAAGGAAAGGATACTTGACATTGGATAACTCTAGCAAACGAACTATGCGATCTTATGCTATGTTTAGGATTGGGTCTTGTCCATCACATCATTCTCCTAATGATGTGATCCCATTATCGATGACATCCAATGTCCATAGTCAGGAAACCATGACTATCTGTCGATCAACGAGCTAGTCAACTAGAGGCTCACTAGGGACATGTTTGTTGTCTGTTATTCACACATGTATTACGATTTCCGGTTAACACAATTATAGCACGAATAAAGACAATTATCATGAATAAGGAAATATAATAATAATGCTTTTATTATTGCCTCTAGGGCATATTTCCAACAAGAATAGCCCTAACCTAACCCACTCACTATATAATCAGTCTACTCTAACCCTAGAAACTAGGGATCCTATCCCATCCATCCACCCATTCCTGAGCCGCCGCCACCCACCTACCTTTCTTCCTCGGGATCTCCTCATTTCCCCCGATCCAATCCACCGGCCTCTGCCTCCATCGATCCACCGCCCGCTCCTCCCGTCGCTGGAACCCTCCAGCTGAGCGCCTCCTCCTCACCTCGTCTCCCTCACGCCGACCACCACCAGCAGCAGCAGAGCCACCTTGCGCCTCCTCGCTCCCGTCGTCAACCATGGGCCCGTCGTCCCCGAGCCAGGAGCCCCTCGTTCGAGCGCCAACCACCTCCTTGGTTCTCCGCAACCCCGTGCAGCGCCTGAAAGCACAAGTGCTCCTCAGGTGGTTTTGGTAATTAATGTCAACATATTTCTTGTTGGACTAATGTTTCTATCTAGCATGTTTCAGATAAGTTCAACAATTGAATGGCATGGACTAATGGTTGTGGGACTCCTTCAGATGATAAGGACAAATGATTGGCTAAAGCTTCAAGCTCAAGACTCTTCATTTTACACTTTTAGTGATCCAAGATCACATTGAGTCTATAGGAAAAGCCAATACTATTAAGAAGGGATGAGGTGTTGCTTAATGAGCCTTTTGCTCTATGTGCTTAATGATATGCTCCAAAATCCTCAACTACTTTCCCACTTCCACATATGACCTAAACCCTAAGCCAAACTCGGTCCTACCGATTCTTTCAATCCAGCGCCACCGAGTTTCATATGTCATAAGCCACTGCCAAACCCTAGCAAATCGGTTTCACCGATAGGGATCTCGGTCTCACCGAGATGGGATTGCAATCTCACTGTGTATGTCCATTGTCAAAATCGGTCTCACCGAGTTTAGGCAATCGGTACTACCGAGATTACAATGCAAACTCTCTGGATAACTCACTACCAAAATCGGTCCAACCGAGTTTAGTAATCGGTCCCACCGAGTTTGCCTGACCAACTCTCTGGTTAGCTAGTTACCAAATCGTTACCCTTCGTGGGTGGAGCCCTCCGTGGACTCACGCAACCGTTACCCTTCGTGGGTTGAAGTCTCCACTAACGTGGATGTATGATAGCACCACCTATCTGAACCACGGGGAAAACATCTGTGTCTCCAATAGCGTTTGAATTCTCCAAACCCTTCCCCTTACATTCTTGCAAGTTGCATGCTTTACTTTCCGCTGCCTATATACTCTTTGCATGCTTGCTTGACATGTATTGCGTGTGCTGAAATTGTGCCTAAAACTTCACATAAACCAAAAGGGCTTAAAAACTGCAACTTTAGTACTAAGTGTCTAATCACCCGCCTCTAGACACACCCACTTCTAGATCCTACAAGTGGTATCAGAGCTTTGGTCTCCATTGCCTTGGTTTAATCACCTTTGGAGGAAGATGGATGTGTCTACTTTAGGGAGTCTTAGACATAAAGTGCCTATTCTTGATGGAGAGTATTTTCATGAATGGAAAAATGAGATGCTTGTGATTTTCACTCAATATCATTTGAACAAGTATATTGCTAGTCCTTGTGCTCCTCATGTTGATCCTATGCATCCCACTCTAGATGAACCGTTGATCTCATCATTAGAGGATTGCCCAAATACTTGATTGCTAGTTTACCCACTCTTAAATGCGCCTATACTATATGGAAAGTTCTTGAGGAACGATTCCCCGATTACTCATTGAAAAACTTGGATGAAATTCTCCATAAATCTATTGCCATGAGTAAGATAAACTCTAGTGATCCTAGTTTTGATGATTGTCTACTTGAGCTTACTAATCTCATGCACGCTAAAGGAAATGTTGGAATCATTAGTAATATCATATCCGAAGCTATAAGAATTCATAAAAGTGACAACTTTGATGATCATTTATCTAATGAATCACTTTCTCTAGGAAATGATGAGTCACAAGATCATGTTGAACATGGATACTACGATGAAAATGATGATAGTGACTTCGATCTTGATGATGCAATGAGACACTTTGGTCTTATGGAAAATCTTCGAGGATATGTGTCAAGAGGAAAGGAATGGGTTCTCGATAGTGGATGTACCGATCATATGACCAGAGACGAAGAGATGTTCCGTGAGCTTGCTGAAAATGACGGCCCTCGAAATTATGTCACCTTTGGTGATAATTCAAATGGTAAGGTGGTTGGCCTTGGTAAGGTGGCCATCTCACACGATAGCTCCATTCAAAATGTCATGCTTGTTGAATCCCTTGGCTACAACTTACTTTCAGTATCTAGACTTGCTGATTTCGGATTGAATGTCCTATTTACTGAGGTAGATTGCCAAGTGTTTCGTCGAGATAATCATAAAATGGTCTTTACCGGTATACGTAGAGGTGACCTTTATATTGTTGATTTCTCAAAAAGGGCACAACCTAAAACTTGCTTTATTGCTAAATCCTCAAAAGGTTGGTTGTGGCATAGACGACTAGGTCATGTTGGCATGAGAAACCTTGACAAGCTTATTAAAGGAAATCATATCCTTGGAGTTAACGATGTCATATCTGATAAGGATAGACTTTGCAGTGCTTGTCAAGCAGGTAAACAGGTTGGAGGAAGGCATCCCGTGAAGAACATCATGACCACAAGGAGGCCACTTGAGCTACTTCATATGGAGCTCTTTGGTCCCAATGCCTACAAGAGTCTCGGTGGAAATTCTTTTGGTCTAGTCATAGTTGATGATTTTTCAAGATTTACGTGGGTGTTCTTTCTTGATGATAAGTCGCAGGTCCAAAAGATCTTCAAAAACTTCGCTACAAAGGCCCAAAATCAGTTTGACGTGAAGATCAAGAAGGTTCGAAGCGACAACGGAACAGAGTTCAAGAACGCAAATGTGGATACCTTTCTTGATGAAGAAGGGATTTCACATGAGTTCTCGGCTACGTACACACCTCAACAAAATGGAGTTGTTGAGAGGAAGAACCGAACGCTCATCGAAATGGCGAGAACGATGCTTGATGAGTACAAGAGGCCGAAGCACTTCTGGGCAGAAGCGGTTGAGACGGCTTGTCATGCAACAAATCGCTTGTATCTTCACAAGCTACTCGGCAAGACGACATATGAGCTCCTCACCGGTAACAAACCCCAAGTTGGATACTTTCGAGTATTTGGCTCAAAGTGCTACATTCTAGATAAGCATCGTCGTTCAAAGTTTGCTCCTAAGTCTCATGAAGGTTTCCTACTTGGTTATGGCTCAAACTCTCACACTTACCGTGTATACAACAATTTCACCCGAAAGGTTGAAGAAGCAGTAGATGTGAAGTTTGATGAATCTAATGGATCGCAAGTAGAGCAATTGCCAATTGATGTAGAAGACAAAGACCCTTCGGAAGCAATTCAAGACTTGTCGATTGGCAAAATTCGTCCAACGGAGGTGAAGGAGAGTACCTCGTCCGTCCAAGTGGAAGCTTCTACCTCACGACAAGGTGAACCAAGAATTGACACGGAAGCATCCACAAGTGGGACACACCAAGATGAAGAAAACGAGGAAATACGTCAAGACGAACATCAACAACCTCCTTCTCCACCACGACAAGAGAACAACAACGCCAACAATGAAGAAGGCCAACAAGAAGAAGAACAAGATGAAGAGGAAGTTCAACGAAGGCCCAAGCAAAAGCTTTCACGAGTTCGAGCAAGAATTGCCAAAGATCATCCCGTCGAGCAGATCTACAATGATATCCAAACCGGGAGAATTACTCGCTCAAAAACTCGTCTAGCTAACTTTTGTGAAAACTATTCATTCATCTCTAGCATTGAAGCTATGAAGGTCGAGGAAGCATTGGAGGATCCGGATTGGATAAATGCTATGCACAAAGAGCTACACAACTTTGAGAGAAACCAAGTTTGGACATTGGTTGAGAAGCCCGACAACAACCATAACATCATCGGTACCAAATGGGTGTTTCGCAACAAGCAAGATGAAGATGGACAAGTGGTTCGCAACAAAGCACATCTCGTTGCCCAAGGATACACACAAGTCGAAGGTATGGACTATGGTGAGACATATGCTCCCGTTGCTAGACTTGAGTCCATTCGCATCTTACTTGCCTTTGCTAATCACCACAATATCACCTTGTACCAAATGGATATTAAAAGTGCTTTTCTAAATGGTGAAATAGAGGAGGAAGTTTATGTCAAACAACCTCCCGGCTTTGTCAATCCTAAGAAACCTAATCATGTTTACAAACTTCACAAAGCACTTTACGGTCTTAAACAAGCTCCTAGAGCATGGTATAAATGCTTGACTAAGTTCCTTATTGCAAGTGGTTTTGAAATTGGAAAAATTGATTCTACCCTTTTTACTAAAAGAGTTAATGGAGAATTATTTGTATGCCAAATTTATGTTGATGATATCATATTTGGTTCTACTAACCCTCTTTTTAGTGAAAAGTTTGGAAAGCTTATGTCAAAGAAGTTTGAGATGTCTATGATGAGTGAACTCAAATTCTTTCTCGGTTTGCAAATCAAGCAAACTAAGGAAGGTACATTTATCTCTCAAACGAAGTATACCAAAGACCTATTCAAGAAGTTCAATATGCAAGAATGCAAAGGTATGTCTACACCCATGCCTACTAGTGGACATAATGATTTGACCAAAGATGGTGAACCGGTTGATCAAAAGGTTTATCGCTCTATGATTGGTTCGTTGTTATACCTATGTGCCTCTCGCCCCGACATTATGCTAAGTGTGTGCATGTGTGCACGATATCAAGCTGCTCCTAAAGAATGTCATCTTAAGGCCGTGAAAAGGATAGTAAGATACTTAATCCATACACCAGATTTTGGCATTTGGTATCCTAAGAGGTCCTCTTTCGATCTTGTTGGGTATTCCGACTCGGATTATGCCGTAGACAAGGTTGATAGAAAGTCCACTTCGGGTACATGTCAATTTCTTGGTAGATGTCTTGTATCTTGGTCCTCCACGAAACAAAACTCGGTATCCGTATCCACCGCCGAAGCGGAATATGTTGCCGCTGGTTCATGTTGTGCTCAATTACTTTGGATGACCCAAACTCTTAAAGATTATGGGGTCTATGTGAAACATGTTCCATTGCTTTGTGACAATGAAAGTGCTATCAAGATTGGTCATAATCCTGTGCAACATTCTCGAACTAAGCATATTGAAGTTCGTCATCATTTCATTCGAGACCATGTTGCAAAGGGAGACATTGATCTTAAACATGTTCGCACCGATAAGCAATTAGCGGATATATTCACTAAACCGCTTGATGAAAAAGTGTTTTGCAGGCTGAGAGGAGAATTGAACATCATTGATGCTTCAAACTTGGAGTAGAAACTCCATTGGATACATGCAAGACATGAGCTTATGTCAAATCCTTGATATATCTCTTATGATGACCATCTTATGTCTTGGATATATTTGCATCTTGCATGTTATCTAACCTATGCAGATATTTGGATGAATCTATTTCTATGAGATTGCAACTCTCTCACATTTTGAGCAATCTCTACATCACCAAGTCTCTACACAACGGTGGTTGACAAGGAAGCACGAAACCACTCAAACATATCCTTGACTAATTCTATGATTGAGCTTCATGATTGTCATGTTGGATATAAAAGTATTTTTCCTTGCAAGAACTAACCCATGTAGGTAGATGAACTCAAACTCCAAGTGGTGCTCCTAACTCTTGATGAGCTACATCAACCTCGAGCACCCACACAAGTTCCACTACATGAGCAAGATCCACACCACCACCCAAGGTATGTTATTCCATCTTAGAGAAGCTTTACTCCATGACATGAGTCAAAGCAACTCAACAAGATGAGAATACATCAAGATGCTTAAACAAAAAATGGTAACCCCATTTTGAGCTTAAACGATGAGTATGACCTATGATCAAGTGTTCTCACTTGACTCCTAAGTCAATATACTCTAACATAGGTGACTATGTCACCGCCCAATTCTAGATGAAGTTCTCTTGTGTTCTTTTCTGTGTTATTGCATTTGTCCCTTGCATGTTTATTTCCCTCTTTTTCAAAAACTTCATCTAGAACTTTCATTCTTTTCTGTTTCTTTTTGTTCTGCATATTCTGCATCAAATTCCTTGCAAATCTTTGTGAAATCTTATTTGACTAGTGAGTTGAGGTGACAAGTATTTTCTCTGAAGTAAACTCGGTTCCACCGAACTGAACTTTTCAGATCAACCAAATTCTTTTGGTACCACCGAAACTTGACGCTCGGTGTCACCGATTTCGCAACAGGAAAACAGTTTGCCACTTATTCTATCTTCTGATCCAGCTCCACTCGATGAATCTTATCCTCTACCAGCATCAAAGTTTTACCATTGCTTTATGATGAATCTCAAGGACCAAACCTTTTCGACAGATTCCAGTAAGACCTTCTTGGAAATTGATGTCAAAGGAGGAGAGAGAAATCACATCAAAGCTTATCATCAGGGAGAAAGAGAGAAAGTATTAAGGGGGAGAAAGAGATCTCCAGGGGGAGAGAATACTCAAGGATCCCAGATGCTTGATGATTAAGAGGAGAGATGCCACATGTCTTTTTGGGGGAAAGTCATGTGTTTTAGTGCTTCTGTTCATTTATATCCTTCAGCTCTGCTTTTCTGTTCCCTATCTTCTCTCAATATGTCATGTCAGATTCAGGGGGAGCAAGACACCTAAGGGAAAGAAATCATTCAAATTCATTGCATATCTTTACTCTTGGGGACATGTCTGATTCAATGTGGTACTCCGTACTCACTCTCTACATGTCATCCCAGTCTTGGTACTCTAGTGGTTTCTTTTGTTTGCTCTGGCTAGTGGATGTATCTATGTTATCTAACCTTGTTTGTGCAGGTTCATTTCATCCTAAGTCAACTCAAGACCACAAGGTAAGTATATGCATCAGAATCATGAGTATGAGGAATTCTTGCTTTTGTACAAACTGTTTGCAAGAAGGACTCATAAACATGATGGTATTCCTCTTAATAATCTTTTACTCTGATGCATATGGCCAAGATACATGTAACACATTGCCTACTCTGTCATGGTTATGCTCTCACATACTTCTACATTTTATACTCACATGATTGCATACATGTAGGGGGAGCCTATGGTTGTTACATGTCCTTCCAAAGCTTTACTTGCCACTCCTTGTATCTTTATCTAAAGCTTTGATGTATGTTGCCATCAATTACCAAAAAGGGGGAGATTGAAAGCACAAGTGCTCCTCAGGTGGTTTTGGTAATTAATGTCAACATATCTCTTGTTGGACTAATGTTTCTATCTAGCATGTTTCAGATAAGTTCAACAATTGAGTGGCATGGACTAAAGGTTGTGGGACTCCTTCAGATGATAAGGACAAAGGATTGGCTAAAGCTTCAAGCTCAATACTCTTCATTTTACACTTTTAGTGATCCAAGATCACATTGAGTCTATAGGAAAAGCCAATACTATTAAGAAGGGATGAGGTGTTGCTTAATGAGCCTTTTGCTCTATGTGCTTAATGATATGCTCCAAAATCCTCAACTACTTTCCCACTTCCACATATGACCTAAACCCTAAGCCAAACTCGGTCCTACCGATTCTTTCTATCCGACGCCACCGAGTTTCATATGTCATAAGCCACTGCCAAACCCTAGCAAATCGGTTTCACCCATAGGGATCTCGGTCTCACCGAGATGGGATTGCAATCTCACTGTGTATGTCCATTGTCAAAATCGGTCTCACCGATTTTAGGCAATCGGTACTACCGAGATTACAATGCAAACTCTCTGGATAACTCATTACCAAAATCGGTCCAACCGAGTTTAGTAATCGGTCCCACCGAGTTTGCCTGACCAACTCTCTGGTTAGCTAATTACCAAATCGGCCTCACCGAGTTTGTGTAATCGGTCTCATCGAGATTACGTTATGCCCAAACCCTAACCATATCGGTCCTACCGAGTTGCATGTCAGTCCCACCGAAAATCTCTAACGATCACTAGGTTTACCGTTTCGGTCCGACCGAGTTTGATGATTCGGTCCCACCGAGATTGGTAGATTGTGTGTAACGGTTGGATTTTAAGTGTAGGCTATATATACCCCTCCACCTCCTCTTCATTCTTGGAGAGAGCCATCAGAACACACCTACACTTCCAACTCATATGTTCTGAGAGAGAACCACCTACTCATGTGTTGAGACCAAGATATTCCATTCCTACCATATGAATCTTGATCTCTAGCCTTTCCCAAGTTGCTTTCCACTCAAATCTTCTTTCCACCAAATCCAAATCCTGTGAGAGAGAGTTGAGTGTTGGGGAGACTATCATTTGAAGCACAAGAGCAAGGAGTTCATCATCAACACACCACTTGTTACTTCTTGGAGAGTGGTGTCTCCTAGATTGGCTAGGTGTCACTTGGGAGCCTCCGACAAGATTGTGGAGTTGAACCAAGGAGTTTGTAAGGGCAAGGAGATCTCCTACTTCGTGAAGATCTACCGCTAGTGAGGCAAGTCCTTCGTGGGCGATGGCCATGGTGGGATAGACAAGGTTGCTTCTTCGTGGACCCTTCGTGGGTGGAGCCCTCCGTGGACTCGCGCAACCATTACCCTTCGTGGGTTGAAGTCTCCACTAACGTGGATGTAGGATAGCACCACCTATCCGAACCACGGGAAAAGCATCCGTGTCTCCAATAGCGTTTGAATTCTCCAAACCCTTCCCCTTACATTCTTGCAAGTTGCATGCTTTACTTTCCGCTTCCTATATACTCTTTGCATGCTTGCTTGACATGTATTGCGTGTGCTGAAATTGTGCCTAAAACTTCACATAAACCAAAAGGGCTTAAAAACTGCAACTTTAGTACTAAGTGTCTAATCACCCCCCCTCTAGACACACCCACTTCTAGATCCTACAGCGCCGCAAGGCCCGAGCGCCTCGTCCCGTGCCTCGATCCAGGATGGATCGGGAGCAGCTCTACCCTTCGCACGTCGCCGCTAGCGACCTCGACCACCACCATCGAAGCCGCCAGGACCGGCCTCGTCCCTCTCTCTCTCCCTTCGTTCTCCTCCTTCTGTCTCTCTTGCTCTCTCAAATTCTCTCTCTCGTCAGGTACAGGAGCAACAGGAGGTCGCCCCTGCTGCCATGGCCACTGTTCCGTGCCGTCGAGCCTCGCCAAGTCCTCCCCCGCGCCTGGATCCGCGCCCCTCCGTTCCTTGCGCCGCCAAGTTCCCCTGCCTACATCGTCTGAAGCCGTCGCCGCCTGCTGCCTTCTCTGCTTCAAGCTGGCGCACCGTTCCCCTGCTTCTGCGTGCGAGCATGCGAGGACGACCCCAGCGCCAAGTCCCACTTCGCCGTTGACTGCGTCCCTTCCACCTCGTCCGATCCAGTCGCCCCTGCCTGTTGACCAGTCCAGCGCCAGCGTGGATGAGTGCCACGTCGCCCGCGCGCCCTCCTCTATTTCGCCTTCGCCGTGGGCCGCCAGATCCGCCCCGTTTGGGCCTCCTCACCGACGCTGGGCTAGGCCCATGGTGAGAACCCCAGCCCAGCACCCAGCAGTTTCAGCCCGTTGTGTTTTTTTTCCTGTATGCGAACTTGCCTAATAGTCCAACGAACGCCAGTTTTCAGAAAACCCCTTGTTCTTCATGCATATAATAACTCTTCAACCGTGCATCATATTAAAATGTTTTAAACATGTAAAATGCTTAGAATTCCTTCCAGTTTCATATTATGCAGCATTCATCCATGTTAAATTTGTTTAAAATGGTGTTTGATTATATTTGCTGGATGGCATGTTAAAATGATTTATTTCATAACTAAATAACCGTAGCTTCGATTTAATTAAACTTTATATGTAAATGGGGTAGAAAAATGCCTAGTTTAACATGGTGCACTCATCTTGCATGTTTAACAACTCTAACATATGGTTTAGGGCAGAACAGTACTAAATCTAAAATATGGACATGAGGATTTACCGGAATTGTTGTTGTTATTTCCGGCCTCATTTAAACTTGCCTAAATAGATAGTTTATCTTATGCTTCACCTCTTGCCATGTTAATCAACATTTAATATTATTGGGTACATAAACAAGAAAGAACTAAATAATTGATGTGGTGTCTCGTCAATATGCAACTCGTTGCATATTGAGCTCCACTTAATTTGTAGTGTTGTTTGTTGCACTTTGCAATGCCATGCTCATTAAAACGGACATGCATCATCCTTGGTTGTGCATCATGCCATGTTTATGTGATGGTTATTTACTATGTTGTTTGTTTGTTTCCGGGTTGCTTCTCTCGTTAGCTTCGGTTTCGTTCCGGAGTTGTGAGGATTTGTTCGACTACGTCCGTTTGTCTTCTTCATGGACTCGTTCTTCTTCCTTGCGGGATTTCAGGCAAGATGACCATACCCTCGAAATCACTTCTATCTTTGCTTGCTAGATTGCTCGCTCTTTTGCTATGCCTATGCTGCGATACCTACCACTTGCTTATCATGCCTCCCATATTGCCATGTCAAGCCCCTAACCATCCTTTCCTAGCAAACCGTTGTTTGGCTATGTTACCGCTTTGCTCAGCCCCTCTTATAGCGTTGTTAGTTGCAGGTGAAGATGAAGTTTGTTCCTTGTTGGAACATGGAGATGTTGTTCCTTGTTGGAACATGTTTACTTGTTGGGATATCAGAATATATCTTATTTAATTAATGCATCTATATACTTGGTAAAGGGTGGAAGGCTCGGCCTTATGCCTGGTGTTTTGTTCCACTCTTGCTGCCCTAGTTTCCGTCATATCGGTATTATGTTCCCGGATTTTGCGTTCCTTACACGGTTGGGTGATTTATGGGACCCCCTTGATAGTTCGCTTTGAATAAGACTCCTCCAGCAAGACCCAACATTGGTTTTACCATTTGCCACCTAAGCCTTTTTCCCTTGGGTTCTGCAGACTCAAGGGTCATCTTTATTTTAACCCCCGGGCCAGTGCTCCTTTGAGTGTTGGTCCAAACCGTCAGCCGCCGGTGGCTACCAGGGGCAACTCTGGGCTCGCCTACCGGAAGTTTGGACAATCCGGTGTGCCCTGAGAACGAGATATGTGCAGCTCCTATCGGGATTTGTCGGCATATCGGGCGGCTTTGCTGGTCTTGTTTTACCATTGTCGAAATGTCTTGTAGCCGGGATTCCGAGACTGATCAGGTCTTCCCGGTAGAAGGAATATCCTTCGTTGACCGTGAGAGCTTATAATGGGCTAAGTTGGGACACCCCTGCAGGGTATTATCTTTCGAAAGCCGTGCCCGCGGTTATGAGGCAGATGGGAATTTGTTAATGTACGGTTGTAGAAAACCTGAAGTTGATCTTAACTAAAATACACCAACCGCGTGTGTAACCGTGATGGTCTCTTCTCGGCGGAGTCCGGGAAGTGAACACGGTGTTGGAGTTATGCTTGACGTAGGTTGTTCTAGGATCACTTCTTGATCATAATTGTTCGACCGTGCTTTTGCCTTCTCTTCTCGCTCTCATTTGCGTATGTTAGACACCAGATATGCTAGTCGCTTGCTGCAGCTCCACCTCACTACCTTCTCCTACCCATAAGCTTAAATAGTCTTGATCTCGCGGGTGTGAGATTGCTGAGTCCCCGTGACTCACAGATACTTCCAAAACCAGTTTGCAGGTGCCGATGAAACCGTGCAGGTGACGCACCCGAGCTCAAGGAGGAGCTCGATGAAGATCTTGTTCATTGTGTTGTTTCATTTCAATTGATCAGTAGTGGAGCCCAGTTGGGACAATCGGGGATCTGTGTAGCATTTGGGGTAGTCTTCTTTTATTTTGGTTCCATAGTCGGACCTTGATTGTATCTGTATGATGTAATGCTTTACTCATGTATTGTGTGAAGTGGCGATTGTAAGCCAACTATGTATCTCTTTCCCTCATGTATTACATGGATTGTGTGAAGATTACCTCACTTGCGACATTGCTTTCAATGCGGTTATGCCTCTAAGTCATGCTTCGACATGTGGGAGATATAGCCGCATCGAGAGCCATCCCCGACTTAGGAGCCCCTGCTTGTTTGAATCGCTGACTTTGTTGAGTCTAGAAAAAAATGTTTTGAGTCTTAGGATTATATATATCGGAGAGTAGGATTCTTTTTACTCCTCAGTCCCTTCGTCGCTCTCGTGAGGCCCCCTGACGTAGAAGTTTTGACTTTCCTCTCCTCAAATTTCACTAATTTTTTTAGGATCACGCGGGTATCTTGGAATCGTTCCGATGGTTTTGTGACGAGAACATTGTTCTTGGTGCCTCCTGACATTTAGGGGTTGTGGCAGTGTCCCGGGGAGTTGAGCTCCGAGGTGTTGTCGTCACAATTTTATCGTTGCAGTTCTGGAATACCTAAGTTTTGCCGACATCGAAAATCTCTTTTATGCAGTTGTTGGTGAGATCACCTCGACGCCACCCAGTACTGGGGCGGGAGTTCGGGAGTATTGCCATAACTCGTATAACGGATGCTTTTCCGAAGGTTTCTTGGTTATGTGTTGAAGGATGGATATAGCTGGATCTAGGTATTGTTAGTTTGGGTGATATATTTTGTGTCCCCTGTATCCCTAACACCAGATTGCATAACCAGAAAGTTTCGGGAGTTCATAAGTGGGAATTCAAGTATCTCATAGGATATCTTTCCAACAGACACATGATACGATATGGGATCTATCATATGTTTGTTTCTGGCTTATTCTGCAAGACAAATCCTTTGTTTTTGTTTTGGTTTGTGGTATTCGAGTTGCTTCAATGCCAAGTGTTGATTCCATACCCTATTCTAAGCGGTGTTCTCATATTTCTATGTGGATGCTAGTCCTTCTTGTTCATCAAGGTTGTCTTTTCAATCCTTTCCAACCGGTGTGCTTCTCTTCAGGTAAATTCGATCATTCCAACATTCGCAAGGTCAATTCTAAGCTTTTTCTCAACGGTGTTCGTTTCATCCGACCCAAGTTGCCTTTGTTTTTCCACCCGCCCACCCTATTCCTTCAAGGAATCAGATGTCTTAACCAAGTATCCATTTTATTCATGTGAAGTCCCTTCATTCTTTTCAATCAATGTTCTTTCCCGGTGGTTCTCAAGAAGATGTTCTTCAAGTTTATCATTCTTCATTCTTTTTCTTCTCCGGTGGACTAAATTCAAGCCTTCAATGTTGGTCACATTCCTTTCCTTGTTTCAAATGTTTTTCTCATGCCGGTGTATCTCTTAATCATTCACCTCTCGCTTTCCATTTGTTCCGGTGTGCTGAAGATATCTCGGAGGATTCATGTTATCATTCCTAATTTGTTCAAGATATCTCGAGGTTGTTATCTCTTTTGAGCCATTTAATTCTACCGGTGCAATCTCTCTTCTAAATCGTTCAACGGTGTATCTTCTGAGTGGGCCCTAACCCACAGGTCTTCTCCCAGGATCTTACCTGACTCTTCTAATTTTCTCGGAGCTATTCTCAAATTCTTTTCAAAGTTTGACGTAAGAATGAAGTATCATGAGTTATATGTCTTTCTCCAAGATCTTTCAAATTGTTTTCATCATTGGTTCAACCTTTTCTAATTTTCATTCCGAAGTGCTTCAACAATTCATGGTGGTGTTTCTCATCGTCATTCTCTGCATTTGAAGACCGAGGAAGAATTTCTCCTAAATCTTGGTCCGTTCTCTTGAAGATTCATAGTTCTAGCTTCATGCCATCCTCATAATTGTTTTTGACTGTGAGAATTCTTTTCATACCCATTCGGAGCATTTCATGAGTTGTTTCCGCTTCTTTTCTCCGGAGCCATCATCTCAGAATTATTCATTCTAGCTTTCAGCTATCATTCTCCAAATCTTACCGGTGCATCATTCAAGTATTCTCTATTCAGCTCGTGATCTATTCGTTCATTTTTATCTAAATTCTCTCAAGTATCTTCGTTCGTTTGCTAATTCTTCCCGGTGTTTCTTTATCTTTCTTCGTTTATTTTCAATTCTTACGGTGGTTCATTTAAGAGTTCTCTTTTCTTGGTTATCATATCAATTCATTCGTTGTTTCCAAATCCAACCGGTGGTTCCATCAATACCTTTGAAAGTGCTTGTTATCGACTAGAGGGGGGGTGAATAGGCGATTTTTATGAAAGTCTTCAAAACATAAAGGTTTCAAAGACAAACATCAGAAATGAACCTATTGATATGCAGCGGA
Organism: Aegilops umbellulata; assembly: GCA_032464435.1. Classification (NCBI taxonomy): domain Eukaryota; kingdom Viridiplantae; phylum Streptophyta; class Magnoliopsida; order Poales; family Poaceae; genus Aegilops; species Aegilops umbellulata. Next base: position 106,594,079 of record CP136054.1, read on the forward strand.
AGATAAACTACACAAGGCAAGCCATAGTCAAGTATGCAACAATGTGTGTGTACGGCGACTAATGGCAACTGTTGGAAATATGCCCTAGAGGCAATAATAAAAGCATTATTATTATATTTCCTTGTTCATGATAATTGTCTTTATTCATGCTATAATTGTGTTATCCGGAAATCGTAATACATGTGTGAAGGATAGACACCAACATGTCCCTAGTGAGCCTCTAGTTGACTAGCTCGTTGATCAACAGATAGTCATGGTTTCCTGACTATGGACATTGGATGTCATTGATAACGAGATCACATCATTAGGAGAATGATGTGATGGACAAGACCCAATCCTAAACATAGCACAAGATCGTATAGTTCGTTTGCTAGAGTTTTCCAATGTCAAGTATCCTTTCCTTAGACCATGAGATCGTGTAACTCCCGGATACCGTAGGAGTGCTTTGGGTATACCAAACGTCACAACGTAATTGGGTGACTATAAAGGTATACTACGGGTATCTCCGAAAGTGTCTGTTGGGTTGACACGGATCGAGACTGGGATTTGTCACTCCGCATGACGGAGAGGTATCACCGGGCCCACTCGGTAATGCATCATCATAATGAGCTCAGTGTGATCAAAGTGTTTGAACACGGGATCATGCATTACGGTATGAGTAAAGTGACTTGCCGGTAACGAGATTGAACAAGGTATTGGGATACCGACGATCGAATCTCGGGCAAGTAAAATACCGATTGACAAAGAGAATTGTATACGGGATTAATTGAATCCTCGACATCGTGGTTCATCCGATGAGATCATCGTGGAGCATGTGGGAGCCAACATGGGTATCCAGATACCGCTGTTGGTTATTGCCCGAGAGCCATCTCGGTCATGTCTGCATGTCTCCCGAACCCGTAGGGTCTACACACTTAAGGTTCGGTGACGCTAGGGTTGTGAAGATATGTATATGCAGTAACCCGAATGTTGTTCGAAGTCCCGGATGAGATCTCGGACGTCACGAGGAGTTTCGGAGTAGTCCGGAGGTGAAGAATTATATATAGGAAGTGCAGTTTCGGCCATCGGGAGTGATCTGGGGTTCACCGGTATTGTTCCGGGACCACAAGATGGGTCCCGGGGGTCCACCGGGTGGGGCCACCCATCCCAGAGGGCCCCATGGGCTGAAGTGGGAGGGGTACCAGCCCTTAGTGGGCTGGTGCGCCCCCCAAGGCCCACCCCCTGCGCCTAGGGTTGGAACCCTAGGGTGGGGGGCGCCCACTTGCCTTGGGGGGCACTCCACCCCCCTTGGCCGCCGCCCCCTCTGGAGATGGGATCTCCAGGGGCCGGCGCCCCCCCCCAGGGGGCCTATATAAAGGTGGGGAGGGAGGGGCAGCCGCACCCTTGCCCCTGGCGCCTCCCTCTCTCCCTGCTACACCTCTCCCTCTCGCAGTGCACGGCGAAGCCCTGCTGTTGTGACGCCCTGCATCCACCACCACGCCGTCGTGCTGCTGGATCTTCATCAACCTATCCTTCCCCCTTGCTGGATCAAGAAGGAGGAGACGTCACGCTGACCGTACGTGTGTTGAACGCGGAGGTGCCGTCCGTTCGGTGCTAGGATCTCCGGTGATTTGGATCACGTCGTGTACGACTACCTCATCCCCGTTCTTTTGAACGCTTCCGCTCGCGATCTGCAAAGGTATGTAGATGCATCCGATCACTCGTTGCTATATGAACGCATAGATGGATCTTGGTGAAACCATAAGAAATTTTTTGTTTTCTGCAACGTTCCCCAATAGTGGTATCAGAGCCAGGTTTATGCGTAGTTCTTCTTGCGCGAGTAGAACACAATTTGTTGTGGGCGTAGATTTGTCAACTTTCTTGCCGCTACTAGTCTTATCTTGCTTCAGCGGTATTGTGGGATGAAGCGGCCCGGACCAACCTTACACGTACGCTTACGTGAGACCGGTTCCACCGACTAACATGCACTAGTTGCATAAGGTGGCTGGCGGGTGTCTGTCTCTCCCACTTTAGTTGGAGCGGATTCAATGAAAAGGGTCCTTATGAAGGGTAAATAGAAGTTGACAAATCACGTTGTGGCTTTCACGTAGGTAAGAAAACGTTCTTGCTAGAACCCTAATTCTGCCACGTAAAACTTGCAACAACAAATTAGAGGACGTCTAACTTGTTTTTGCAGCAAGTGCTTTGTGATATGATATGGCCAAAGTTGTGATGAATGATGAATGATCTATATGTGATGTATGAGATGTTCATGCTATTGTAATAGGAATCACGACTTGCATGTCGATGAGTATGACAACCGGCAGGAGCCATAGGAGTTGTCATTATTCTTTTATGACCTGCGTGTCAATGGAAAAGCCATGTAAATTACTTTACTTTATTGCTAAACGCGTTAGACATAGTAGTAGAAGTAATAGTTGGCGAGCAACTTCATGGAGACACGATGATGGAGATCATGGTGTCAAGCCGGTGACAAAGATGATCATGGAGCCCCAAGATGGAGATCAAAGGAGCTATGTGATATTGGCCATATCATGTCACGTTTATTATTTGATTGCATGTGATGTTTATCATGTTTTGCATCTTGTTTACTTAGAACGACGGTAGTAAATAAGATGATCCCTCATAATAATTTCAAGAAGTGTTCCCCCTAACTGTGCACCGTTGCGATAGTTCGTTGTTTCGAAGCACCACGTGATGATCGGGTGTGATAGATTCTAACGTTCACATACAACGGGTGTAAGACAGATTTACACATGCAAACACTTAGGTTGACTTGACGAGCCTAGCATGTACAGACATGGCCTCGGAACACAGAAGACCGAAAGGTCGAGCATGACTCGTATAGAAGATACGATCAACATGAAGATGTTCACCGATGTTGACTAGTCCGTCTCACGTGATGATCGGACACGACCTAGTTGACTCGGATCATGTTATACTTAGATGACTTGAAGAGGGATGTCTATCTAAGTGGGAGTTCATTAAATAATTTGATTAGATGAACTTTATTATCATGAACTTAGTCTAAAATATTTACAATATGTCTTGTAGATCAAATGGCCAACGTAGTCATCAACTTCAACGCGTTCCTAGAGAAAACCAAGCTGAAAGACGATGGCAGCAACTATACGGACTGGGTCCGGAACCTGAGGATCATCCTCATAGCTGCCAAGAAAGATTATGTCCTACAAGCACCGCTGGGTGACGCACCTGTTCTCCCTGCAGAACAAGACGTTATGAACGCTTGGCAGGCACGTTCCGATGACTACTCCCTCGTTCAGTGCGGCATGCTTTATAGCTTAGAGCCGGGGCTCCAAAAACATTTTGAGAGACACGGAGCATATGAGATGTTCGAAGAGTTGAAAATGGTTTTCCAAGCTCATGCCCGGGTCGAGAGATATGAAGTCTCCGACAAATTCTTTAGCTGTAAGATGGAGGAAAATAGTTCTGTCAGTGAGCACATACTCACTATGTCAGGGTTACATAACCGCTTAACTCAGCTGGGAGTTAATCTCCCGGACGACTCGGTCATTGACAGAATCCTCCAGTCGCTTCCACCAAGCTACAAGAGCTTTGTGATGAACTTCAATATGCAGGGGATGGAAAAGACCATTCCTGAGGTATTCGCTATGCTGAAATCAGCAGAGGTAGAAGTCAAGAAGGAACATCAAGTGTTGATGGTGAATAAAACTACTAAGTTCAAAAAGGGCAAGGGTAAAAAGAACTTCAAGAAGGACGGCAAGGAAGTTGCTGCGCCCGGCAAGCAAGCTGCCGGGAAGAAGCCAAAGAATGGACCCAAGCCCGAGACTGAGTGCTTTTATTGCAAGGGAAGTGGTCACTGGGAGCGGAACTGCCCCAAATACTTAGCGGACAAGAAGGCCGGCAAAACAAAAGGTATATGTGATATACATGTAATTGATGTGTACCTTACCAGTACTCGTAGTAGCTCTTGGGTATTTGATACCGGTGCAGTTGCTCACATTTGTAACTCAAAGCAGGAGCTGCAGAATAAACGGAGACTGGCGAAGGACGAGGTGACGATGCGCGTCGGGAATGGTTCCAAGGTCGATGTGATCGCCGTCGGCACGCTACCTCTACATTTACCTACGGGATTAGTTTTAAACCTCAATAATTGTTATTTAGTGCCAAGTTTGAGCATGAACATTGTGTCTGGATCTCGTTTAATTTGAGATGGCTACTCATTTAAATCCGAGAATAATGGTTGTTCTATTTATATGAGAGATATGTTTTATGGTCATGCTCCAATGGTTAATGGTTTATTCTTGATGAATCTCGTACGTGATGATACACATATTCATAGTGTGAATACCAAAAGAGTTAAAGTTGATAACAATAGTCCCACATATTTGTGGCTTGTGGCACTGCCGCCTTGGTCACATAGGTGTCAAACGCATGAAGAAGCTCCATGCAGATAGACTTTTAGAGTCTCTTGATTATGAATCATTTGACACGTGCGAACCATGCCTCATGGGTAAAATGACCAAGACTCCGTTCTCAGGAACAATGGAGCGAGCAACCAACTTATTGGAAATCATACATACTGATGTGTGCGGTCCAATGAGTGTTGAGGCTCGCGGTGGCTATCGTTATGTTCTCACCCTCACTGATGACCTGAGTAGATATGGGTATATCTACTTAATGAAACACAAGTCTGAGACCTTTGAAAAGTTCAAGGAATTTCAGAGCGAGGTTGAAAATCAACGTGACAGAAAAATCAAGCTTCTACGATCAGATCGTGGAGGAGAATACTTGAGTCACGAATTTGGCACACACTTAAGAAAATGTGGAATAATTTCACAACTCACGCCGCCTGGAACACCTCAGCGTAATGGTGTGTCCGAACGTCGTAATCGCACTCTATTAGATATGGTGCGATCTATGATGTCTCTTACTGATTTACCGCTATCTTTTTGGGGCTATGCTTTAGAGACTGCCGCATTCACTTTAAATAGGGCTCCGTCGAAATCCGTTGAGACGACACCGTATGAATTATGGTTTGGGAAGAAACCTAAGCTGTCGTTTCTAAAAGTTTGGGGATGCGATGCTTATGTCAAGAAACTTCAACCTGAAAAGCTCGAACCCAAGTCGGAAAAATGCGTCTTCATAGGTTACCCTAAAGAAACTATTGGGTATACCTTCTACCTCAGATCCGAAGGCAAGATCTTTGTTGCCAAGAATGGATCCTTTCTAGAGAAGGAGTTTCTCTCGAAAGAAGTGGGAGGAAAGTAGAACTTGATGAAGTGTTACCTCTTGAACCGGAAAATGGCGCAACTCAAGAAAACGTTTCTGAGGTGCCTGCACCGACTAGACAGGAAATTAATGATGATCAAGATGCTTCTGATCAAGCTCCTACTGAAATTCGTAGGTCCACAAGGACACGTTCCGCACCAGAGTGGTACGGCAACCCTGTCTTGGAAATCATGTTGTTAGACAACGGTGAACCTTCGAACTATGAAGAAGCGATGGCGGGCCCGGATTCCAATAAATGGCTAGAAGCCATGAAACCCGAGATAGGATCCATGTATGAAAATGAAGTATGGACTTTGACTGACTTGCCCGTTGAACGGTGAGCCATAGAAAATAAATGGATCTTTAAGAAGAAGACAGACGCGGATGGTAATGTGACCATCTATAAAGTTCGACTTGTCGCTAAGGGTTATCGACAAGTTCAAGGGGTTGACTACGATGAGACTTTCTCACCGGTAGCGAAGCTAAAGTCCGTCCGAATCATGTTAGCAATTGCCGCATTCTACGATTATGAGATATGGCAAATGGACGTCAAAACAACATTCCTTAATGGTTTCCTTAAGGAAGAATTGTATATGATGCAGCCGGAAGGTTTTGTCGATCCTAAGAATGCTGACAAGGTGTGCAAGCTCCAACGCTCGATCTATGGGCTGGTGCAAGCATCTCGGAGTTGGAACATTCGCTTTGATGAGATGATCAAAGCGTTTGGGTTTACACAGACTTATGGAGAAGCCTGCGTTTACAAGAAAGTGAGTGGGAGCTCTGTAGCATTTCTCATATTATATGTAGATGACATACTTTTGATGGGAAATGATATAGAACTCTTGGACAGCATTAAGGCCTACTTGAATAAGAGTTTTTCAATGAAGGACCTTGGAGAAGCTGCTTATATATTAGGCATCAAGATCTATAGAGATAGATCAAGACGCCTCATAGGTCTTTCACAAAGCACATACCTTGATAAGATATTGAGGAAGTTCAATATGGATCAATCTAAGAAGGGGTTCTTACCTGTGTTACAAGGTGTGAAATTGAGCTCAGCTCAATGTCTGACCATGGCAGAAGATATAGAACAGATGAGTGTCATCCCCTATGCCTCAGCCATAGGTTCTATTATGTATGCCATGCTGTGTACCAGACCTGATGTAAACCTTGCCGTAAGTTTGGTAGGAAGGTACCAAAGTAATCCCGGCAAGGAACACTGGACAACGGTCAAGAATATCCTGAAGTACCTGAAAAGGACTAAGTAAATGTTTCTCGTTTATGGAGGTGACGAAGAGCTCATCGTAAAGGGTTACGTCGACGCTAGCTTCGACACAGATCTGGATGACTCTAAGTCACAAACCGGATACGTGTATATTTTGAATGGTGGGGCAGTAAGCTGGTGCAGTTGCAAGCAGAGCGTCGTGGCGGGATCTACATGTGAAGCGGAGTACATGGCAGCCTCGGAGGCAGCACATGAAGCAATTTGGGTGAAGGAGTTCATCACCGACCTCGGAGTCATACCCAATGCATCGGGGCCAATCAAACTCTTTTGTGACAACACTGGAGCTATTGCACTTGCCAAGGAGCCCAGGTTTCACAAGAAGACCAGGCACATCAATCGTCGCTTCAACTCCATTCGTGAAAATGTTCAAGATGGAGACATAGATATTTGTAAAGTGCATACGGACCTGAATGTAGCAGATCCGTTGACTAAACCTCTCCCTAGAGCAAAACATGATCAACACCAGAATTCCATGGGTGTTCGATTCATCACAATGTAACTAGATTATTGACTCTAGTGCAAGTGGGAGACTGTTGGAAATATGCCCTAGAGGCAATAATAAAAGCATTATTATTATATTTCCTTGTTCATGATAATTGTCTTTATTCATGCTATAATTGTGTTATCCGGAAATCGTAATACATGTGTGAATGATAGACACCAACATGTCCCTAGTGAGCCTCTAGTTGACTAGCTCGTTGATCAACAGATAGTCATGGTTTCCTGACTATGGACATTGGATGTCATTGATAACGAGATCACATCATTAGGAGAATGATGTGATGGACAAGACCCAATCCTAAACATAGCACAAGACCGTATAGTTCGTTTGCTAGAGTTTTCCAATGTCAAGTATCCTTTCCTTAGACCATGAGATCGTGTAACTCCCGGATACCGTAGGAGTGCTTTGGGTATACCAAACGTCACAACGTAATTGGGTGACTATAAAGGTATACTACGGGTATCTCCGAAAGTGTCTGTTGGATTGACACGGATCGAGACTGGGATTTGTCACTCCGCATGACGGAGAGGTATCACCGGGCCCACTCGGTAATGCATCATCATAATGAGCTCAGTGTGATCAAAGTGTTTGATCACGGGATCATGCATTACGGTACGAGTAAAGTGACTTGCCGGTAACGAGATTGAACAAGGTATTGGGATACCGACGATCGAATCTCGGGCAAGTAAAATACCGATTGACAAAGAGAATTGTATACGGGATTAATTGAATCCTCGACATCGTGGTTCATCCGATGAGATCATCATGGAGCATGTGGGAGCCAACATGGGTATCCAGATCCCGCTGTTGGTTATTGCCCGAGAGCCATCTCGGTCATGTCTGCATGTCTCCCGAACCCGTAGGGTCTACACGCTTAAGGTTCGGTGACGCTAGGGTTGTGAAGATATGTATATGCAGTAACCCGAATGTTGTTCGGAGTCCCGGATGAGATCCCGGACGTCACGAGGAGTTTCGGAGTAGTCCGGAGGTGAAGAATTATATATAGGAAGTGCAGTTTCGGCCATCGGGAGTGATCTGGGGTTCACCGGTATTGTACCGGGACCACCAGATGGGTCCCGGGGGTCCACCGGGTGGGGCCACCCATCCCGGAGGGCCCCATGGGCTGAAGTGGGAGGGGGACCAGCCCTTAGTGGGCTGGTGCCCCCCCCCCAAGGCCCACCCCCTGCGCCTAGGGTTGGAACCCTAGGGTGGGGGGCGCCCACTTGCCTTGGGGGGCACTCCACCCCCCTTGTCCGCCGCCCCCTCTGGAGATGGGATCTCCAGGGGCCGGCGCCCCCCAGGGGGCCTATATAAAGGGGGGAGGGAGGGGCAGCCGCACCCTTGCCCCTGGCGCCTCCCTCTCTCCCTGCTACACCTCTCCCTCTCGCAGTGCACGGCGAAGCCCTGCTGTTGTGACGCCCTGCATCCACCACCACGCCATCGTGCTGCTGGATCTTCATCAACCTCTCCTTCCCCCTTGCTGGATCAAGAAGGAGGAGACGTCACGCTGACCGTACGTGTGTTGAACGCGGAGGTGACGTCCGTTCGGTGCTAGGATATCCGGTGATTTGGATCATGTCGTGTACGACTACCTCATCCCCGTTCTTTTGAATGCTTCCGCTCGCGATCTGCAAAGGTATGTAGATGCATCCGATCACTCATTGCTAGATGAACTCATAGATGGATCTTGGTGAAACCATAGGAAAATTTTTGTTTTCTGCAACGTTCCCCAACAGCAACTAGGTAGTAAGGATCAGGGTGGAAGATAGTATGAAGCCAAACAGCAATAGTAGTCAAGCAATGAAGTCAAACATGTATGGCAGGCAGACAATGACTTCACGAAGACAAACAGTAAGTAAAGGGAAGAGAGAATAGAACCAGTCACTCGATGAAGACACATGATTTGTTTGACCAGTTCCAGTTGCTGTGACAACTGTACATCTGGTTAGGGAGGCTAAGATTCAACTTAGAAGACCGCGTCTTCACCTTATTCCCCTTGAGCTAAGAACACACAGTCCTCGCCCAATCACTCTGGTAAGTCTTCAAGGTAGACTTCCAAACCTTCACAGACTTCGTTCACCGGTGATCCACAATGGCTCTTGGATGCTCAGAACGCGACGCCTAACCGGCTGGAGGATTCACAGTCCTCAAGTGTAATAAGTCTTCAAGTCACACAGACAGAAAGACTTCAGTGATGCCTAACACTCTTTGGGTCTGGGTGTTTTGGGCTTTGTCCTCGCAAGGATTTATCTCTCTCAAAGGCTTCAAGGTGGGTTGCTCTCAAACGACAAAAGCCGTGCACTAACTCTGAGCAGCCACCAATTTATGGTGTAGGGGGTGGGCTATTTATAACCACTAGGCAACCCGACCTGATATGTCTGAAATGACCCTAGGTCACTAAGGAACTGACACGCGTTCCAACGGTCAGATTTCAAACACACGCGGTAACTTTACTTGGGCTACAAGCAAAGCTGACTTATCCAGCTCTGGATAAGATTTGCTCTCATTGTCTTCGCTCGAAGACCTAGGATTTGGGTTGAGCATCACTTCAGTCACTCTGACTGTATTCACTTGGACCCCACTTAATAGTACGGTGGTTCCTATGACTCAACAAAGAAGAAAAGGAAATAACGAAACAGCTAAGTCTTCGCGCTCCATAGTCTTCACAGAATGTCTTCTCACGTCATAGTCTTCAATATGAATATCTTCATGTACCACCATTGTCTTCAATGTCTTCGTACATTTTTAGGGGTCATCTCCGGTAGGTAAACCGAATCAATGAGGGACACTACCTGTGTTATCCTGCAATTCTCACAAACACATTAGTCCCTCAACCAAATTTGTCGTCAATACTCCAAAACCAACTAGGGGTGGCACTAGATGCACTTACAATCTCCCCCCTTTTGGTGATTGATGACAAACTGGTTGAAGTTTTCAACGGGGATAAAGTATGTGAAATTGTATAGGGTAGAGAATTGTCTTCATAAGTTTCAAAGGCTCCCCCTGAAGATGTGCATATGAGTAATTTGCTTTTGGAATGCAAATGCACATGGCAGGTTGTACTTGTGGAGATCCTCTTCAACTTATGATGACAAATCATCATGCATGATAAGATATACCACAGAGTATGACATGCATAATGAAAAATGGACGTCTGCAGAATGACCTAAGTGCGGAAGTTATCATCGCACATGCGGAATTTATCATCGCATCACAGAATATCAAATAAGTAGCAGACGACCATCAAGTTTAAGTGTTACAACTCAAAGAACCAAATGTATCAAAACGCGAGAGTTGTAAACACTAGGCAAAATATAAAACAACCGCCCATATGAACCCACTTGAAGACTATCAAACTCATACGCTTCTCCCCCTTTTGTCAGTAATGACCAAAAAGGTTTGAAGACATAGAGCATCTACTCGCCCCCATGAGGAGTAGGAGAAGCAGCAGGGTTGGTGTTGTCATTTGGTGGTGCAGACGAGCTTGGTGCAGTGTCGATTCTTGCAGAAGGGGTCGGTGAAGTAGCATCGTCTTCTTCATCGATCACTTTAGCGTTAACAGTTGCAGCAGAAGAGGAATATTCAGAGTCTTCAAGAGATGGAGTGCGACGTAGGACAGCATTCCGTGGAGGAGTGGAGTCAAACTTGAATTTTTCTGTGAAGCCATCATCTTGAAGATCCGCTTCAGCACTGAGCAGTGTCAAACTCTTCCATGATCGCCGACACGTTTCATGCGTGACAAAGGCATTCTTGGTGGCAAGATTGCGAATGGATTGACATCCACCAAGAGGCTCTGCATTTGGCGCTTGAGCCAGTCATGATGCTTATCATGTTTCTGATGAAGGGCAACCACAAGCTCTCGGTCATTGAGAATGCGGGAGCGCTTCTTAGGCCTTTGGGCAATTGTGCTCTCAGTGGCTTCTGTTTGCGCACGATGAGGCATGCGAGTAATCCCAGCCAGAGGGTAGACTCGAGCGACAGCTTGAACTCCTTCATCATTTTGAGTGAAGCTTTGATGGTCAGCATTCTGAAGACTAAGAGGCTCCTTTGCAGTCTCTGGGTATATGGCTTCAACAGACAAATCAACATCTGGCATGAATATGATATGATTGCGTGCAGAGGGTTGATAGTTGAAGGCCGAGTGAAGCTTGATCAGTCGCATGATCCAGGGAGCATAGAACTTCAGACCAAAAATGTCAGAGCCAGATGCAGCAAGTTGGCGAATGAAGAAGTCTTGGGCATTGAAGCGTTTGCCATGAAGAATATGGAAAACCAAAGTCTTCATTGCGCCTTCCAGCTTGGCATTAGGAGAGTGTCCTTTGATAGGCCAAAGAGTTCGCCTGAGTATATGATAAATGGTGCGGGGCAGATACTCAAGGTCTTCAACAAAGAACGCCTATGGGTATTCAGCATCTGGAGGCAATGGCTTCATCATGCTGAGCATCTGACTCATATTGGGTTCAGGCTTGTGGAAGATGCTCTCCATAGCATCATTGTGAAGCTGACAGCCAAGCTCATAAAGATCATCTGCAGAGGGCAGGCCTGTAAGTTCAATGACATCAATGGCTTTGGCTTCATGATGAACATTTCCTGTCATCCACTCAAGAACCCATGTCTTCGTGTCTTTGTAGTAGCCACGGATATGAAGAGTGGCATAGAATTGGAGCAATAACTCTTCGTTCCAGTGCTCCTTATCAGTGACAAACTGCAGCAGGCCGGACTCTCTGAGGCAGTCCAGAGCCTCTTCCATATAGGGCAGACCAGTGATGGCTTCAGTATCAAGACGCATGTGTGGGAAAATGCGGCCTTGATTGTACAGAATGCATGAGTAATAGCTTCGCTGCTGATAGCTCCAGAACCGATCAGAAGATATCTTTGCTTTTGAGTAAGGGTTCTTTGCACTGTCAAAGAAGGTATTGTGTGCCTTGAAGCCATTGATATTGAATGATCCTGGTGCTGATGCAGTACCTGGAAACCTTGGCAACCTGGGCGTTGGCTTCTGAACCCGTGGCCTGTGCTCAACATGGTATTAAAACTGAGGACCAGCAGCAGCAGGCAGAGGAGTCAGAACAGGCCATTTGACATAAATGAGCTGACCATAGTTGACAGCTTGCTCGATAGTGTGTGGCCTTGGTGGCGGAACAGGAGCAGAGGCGTCAACAGTGGCTTCAGGTGCAGATGCAGCATTGGCTTCTGGCACATTTGTCGGTGCAGGCTCCACATTTGCTTCAGCCATGACAACGTCATTGGCTTCATTGGTGTTGGTGGTGGCAGCCTGAAGATTTTCAACCTCCACTTGACGAGCTGGAGGGTCGGGCACTGGCAGGTTCACTTCAGGAACCACTTCTTCTTCAACAGGGGGAGTTGGGACACGATCATCTTCTTGTCTTTCATCGGCTGATGCAGCCGGAATGTCTTCAGCACCTTTGGCTTCAGACTCTGAGACGTTCATAGTGGGAGTGGCATCTGGAAACACTTGACGTGCAACATATTGTTGGGGCACTTCTCCTTCTGGAACACTCTGGGTGGTGACTTGAGGCCTTTGTCCTTTGCGAAGCCTGCGTAATGCTAGCGACGCCTTTGGAGATGGAGTTGGCTGGGCCTCAAAGTCTTCTTCTTCTTGTTGTTGTTGGGGAGTAATTGGGGTTTCTTGTGGTTGTGGGTGATCAGCCCACGAAGCATCCTGAGCAATTGGCGTCAGAGGACGACCAATGTTGATGAGTTCGCTGTTCGTGAGAACAGGCGATGATACCAGGTTGTGTTCGATCTGAGGAAGGACTTCATCATCTTCAACATTGTCGTGGTGACCAATGTCTTCAGCAGCAGTGGGGTCAATTGCTAGAATGTCTTCAGCTTCATGAGCCTCTGTGGGAGTAGGCTCGTGAACTATCATCCGTCGTTCTTGGTGTTCAGAGGCAGCACGAACCATTGATATGGGTTCAACAACCAAGGGTTCTAAGGGAGCAGCCCTATCCTTCTTGGTTCTTCGCTTCTTCTTGGAGGGAGCAGCATCAGAGGCTTCAGTATTTTTCCTTTTCTTAGCTTCAGCCTCAGCAGTTCTCGTCTTCTTTAGCTCAGAAGCGGTTGATCTGACCTTTGGCTTCGAGCCGGTCATGCTAGTTGGGAAGACAATGTGCGGCTCTTCCTGCCTTGAAGGAGCAGTTTGGTCAGTCGATGGCTTTTTCTTCTTTGCAGCCATTCTTGGGTCAATACCAGGACGACCAAGTGCCTTGCGCTTCTCAGCCTCATTGTAGGCTTGCACACATTTGTCAGCCAGGCTTTTCATGCGCTCACGAGAACCTTTAGCTTCTTCACGCTTCTTGACAAAGGCTTTTTTGAGCTCGTGCATCATAACTTTGAAGTTTTTGACATCTTGCACGCTGAGCTTTTCCATATGCTTCTTGAACTGAGCTTTCTCATAGTCGATCTTGTGTTTCAGCTCAACGATGTGCTGAGCGAGAGCAAGCTCTGAAGCAATGGCTCCATTGAAGGAAACACTGAGCCCAATGGGAAGTTGCAGATCGTCAAAGCTGAGATTTGGTGAGGCAAACCACTCATCAATGAAGTTGTGAATGATTGCCACATCAAAGAGAGGCAAATCATTGAAGATTTCTGCTTCTTCCTTGCTCTTGATCAGTTGCTCAAGGGCATCATCTGCAAGATCTTCATCACTGGACAGATCAATGTGCTCTTCACGCAGAATGGCAGCAGGGGTCAGTGCCTGATCAGTATGCTTGACAAGTTTCTTCTTCTTCTCCGTCTTCTTGGAGATGCATGACAAATCTTCAGACTGCACACTGTCTTCAGGAGGTGCAGTGGCCAGTGGCTTCGCATGTGAAGCTTTTGGTGGAACAGCTGATCTTGAAGCCTTAGCCTTCTTTGGCTTCTGCGGCTTTGGGGCAGGAGGTGCTTCATCTGTGTCAGCCTCTTCAGAAGCGTCCCCAACAGCAGCTCCTTGGACTGCAATGTAGGTGAGGAGACCTTGAAAATCATAGAAGGGGCCAATCTCGTTTTGATCAGCTTCACGAGTGCCATCCTCCCTTGGAGCAGATGGGCCAGGGTTGAAGTTCAAACCCAGTGACTTCTTGTTCTCTTTTGCTGATGCCTTAGCAAATTGAAAGTTGCGTTTGAAAAGGTTGTCATCACGACACCACAAGAGAGAAGTGGGGTCGGCATTTGCAAGCTTTTGGCGGAACAGCTGATCTTGAAGCCTTAGCCTTCTTTGGCTTCTACGACTTTGGGGAAGGAGGTGCTTCATCTGTGTCAGCCTCTTCAGAAGCGTCCCCAACAGCAGCTCCTTGGACTGCAATGTAGGTGAGGAGACCTTGAAAATCATAGAAGGGGCCAATCTCGTTTTGATCATCTTCACGAGTGCCATCCTCCCTTGGAGCAGATGGGCCAGGGTTGAAGTTCAAACCCAGTGACTTCTTGTTCTCTTTTGCTGATGCCTTAGCAAATTGAAAGTTGCGTTTGAAAAGGTTGTCATCGCGACACCACAAGAGAGAAGTGGGGTCGGCATTTGCAGGCTGTGGTCCTCTGACCATGCACGGGTAGAACCCTTGTTCAATAGCTTCAGCTTTGCTCTTGGGTTGAAGACCTCTGTAAGTGATATCTCCCCAAGGACACTTTACCGCATTCTTCTCAGCGTATTCCTTGGTCACGAAGCGGTACTTAAACCATTCCTCAGCCCAATATCTTCGAATCCATTGGATTCATGTCTTGCGCTGATTGTAATCCTCCTCAGGATCTGTCTTGTAAAGCTCAGAGAGGTCATCAGGCAAATCTCTTGATGTTCCTCCTCGACGCTGTCTGCCACCCTTTCTGACTGATTTCTCTGCAGCCATGTACTCCAAACTGAAAGGTTTCAATACGTTCAAAGGCTTCAAAAGCTTCCGCTTGCTGGACAAACAGGAACTGGCTTCGGGAGAATTTATGTGATGCTGTAAAAATTCTGCAAACGAATGCAGACTATGAGAACCAAGGGATTCTCCCACGGACATGTACCTGTGACAGCATTAGAGATGCGAGGGAAGGGAAGAGGTCATATGCATTCTCAGAAGATTTTGAAGATAAACTAGTTTGAAGACATTGACCTCATGATGCGAAGACATTCACTTATATGTTGAGAGTTGGTTCCAGATTTGTACGAATCCGCGAATAGGTACAAGTGAGGAATCTAACTTGTTATGAAGCTTAAGTGAATATGCTAGGCAGTATGAGATGCAGACAGAATGGATCTAACTTGTATAGGCAGAAACCTATTTTGGTAGACATGATGAATCTTTGAAGATCAAAAAGATGGTAAAAAGAGAGTTTTATTTACCACACGAAGAACTTCTAGATGGGAAGAGTAGGAGACCGAGCAGTTCAATCCATCGTGCCCTAACTTGGCGACGGAGGACACCTACGGCGGCGGCGGAGAGGACGATGTCCGCGGCCGGCGTGAGGACGGCGTCAGAGAAGTCGCGGCAGCTAAGCGCTTCGTCCCCGGCGTCGTCGAGAGCTAGCGGTGGCGCTAGGGTTTTGACGAGGTGGAGAGGAGGAAGAAGTTTCTTTTACCGCAGGGGACAAGTATTTATAAGGAAGTGGGCGGCACAGCGCAATTACGCAGGTGCCCCTGGCGGTTCACATCTGACGGGCACGTGGCAAGCATGCAACATACATAGAGTTATCCTACGTTCCCACGCCCGCCAGGTTTGTCGGATAGACGTTCCGGATTCTACGGATTTCAGGCAATAAGAATGACACATTTAACACAGTTATAATGTTTGTCTCTGTATCTTCTGCTGACAAGGACGCAGAGAAGACATTCGACAGTTTCAACAGAATGCATATGATTTGGACAGATAGAGTTTGAGATTGGAAGCATAGACAGATTAGGGTCCGATCACATTCACTTAGTTCAGAAGATTCAACAAGAAAACATAGCTATAAGTGAATGTTGTAGAGGATAGAACACTAGTAAATATATATCAAACAGCAGTTGAATCAACATAGTGAAGATAATCACGAAGATAAAGTAAATTTGAAGACAAACCAAATACGAAGACATTCAAATGCAACGTCATGAGTGAAACACTTCAAACAAAAAATTTTGGTGGTGGTGTTACCCACCGTATAGGAAGTATTAGACCCAGACACGGCACACAATTATCGTGGCGCTCCGAAGTCAAATTCCACGTTAATGTATTCACACTCAGAATGTAAGTCTTCATTGATTGAAGATATACTTTACTTCGTGTGTTGCACATCTAAGTCATCAACATGCATAAGTGTTAGGATGTGTGCCTGATCACAGGACTGTTGGAAATATGCCCTAGAGGCAATAATAAATTGATTATTATTATATTTCCTTGTTCATGATAATCGTTTATTATCCATGCTAGAATTGTATTGATAGGAAACTCAGATACATGTGTGGATACATAGACAACACCATGTCCCTAGTAAGCCTCTAGTTGACTAGCTCGTTGATCAATAGATGGTTACGGTTTCCTGGCCATGGACATTGGATGTCATTGATAACGGGATCACATCATTAGAAGAATGATGTGATGGACAAGACCCAATCCTAAGCCTAGCACAAGATCATGTAGTTCGTATGCTAAAGCTTTTCTAATGTCAAGTATCATTTCCTTAGACCATGAGATTGTGCAACTCCCGGATACCGTAGGAATACTTTGGGTGTGCCAAACGTCACAACGTAACTGGGTGGCTATAAAGGTGCACCACGGGTATCTCCGAAAGTGTCTGTTGGGTTGGCATGAATCGAGACTGGGATTTGTCACTCCGTGTGACGGAGAGGTATCTCTGGGCCAACTCGGTAGGACATCATCATAATGTGCACAATGTGATCAAGGAGTTGATCACGGGATGATGTGTTACGGAACGAGTAAAGAGACTTGCCGGTAACGAGATTGAACAAGGTATCGACATACCGACGATCGAATCTCGGGCAAGTACTATACCGCTAGACAAAGGGAATTGTATACGGGATTGATCGAATCCTCGACATCGTGGTTCATTCGATGAGATCATCGTGGAACATGTGGGAGCCAACATGGGTATCCAGATCCCGCTGTTGGTTATTGACCGGAGAACGTCTCGGTCATGTCTGTGTGTCTCCCGAACCCGTAGGGTCTACACACTTAAGGTTCGATGACGCTAGGGTTATAAAGGAAGTTTGTATGTGGTTACCGAATGTTGTTAGGAGTCCCGGATGAGATCCCGGATGTCACGAGGAGTTCCGGAATGGTCCGGAGGTAAAGATTTATATATAGGAAGTATGGTTTTGGCCACCGGAAGTGTTCTGGGCATCACCGGTAGTGTACCGGGACCACCGGAGGTGTCCGGGGGTCCACCAAGTGGGGCCACAAGCCCCGGAGGGCTGCATGGGCCAAGTGTGGGAGGGGACCAGCCCCAAGTGGGCTGGTGCGCCCCCCCCCCCCACAAGGGCCCAAGGGGCAAGGGAGAGGAGAAGGGGGCAAACCCTAGGGCAGATGGGCCCTAAGGCCCATACCGGTGCGCCTCCCTCTCCCCTCCCCCTCTTGGCCGCCCCCCTCAAACCCATCTAGGGTTGCCGCCCCTCTAGGGGTGGGAACCCTAGAGGGGGCGCACCCTCCTCCCCTTCCCCTATATATATGAGGCCTAGGGGCTGCCCAAAGACACACGATTTGATCTCCCTGTTGGTGCAGCCCTACCTCTCTCCCTCCTCCTCTCTTGCGGTGCTTGGCGAAGCCCTGCAGGATTGCCACGCTCCTCCACCACCACCACGCCGTTGTGCTGCTGCTGGATGGAGTCTTCCTCAACCTCTCCCTCTTTCCTTGCTAGATCAAGGCATGGGAGACGTCACCGGGCTGTACGTGTGTTGAACGCGGAGGTGCCGTCCGTTCGGCACTATGATCATCGGTGATTTGGATCACGACGAGTACGACTCCATCAACCCCGTTCACTTGAACGCTTCCGCTTAGCGATCTACAAGGGTATGTAGATGCACTCTCCTTCCCCTCGTTGCTGGTTTCTCCATAGATAGATCTTGGTGACACGTAGGAAATTTTTGAATTTCTGCTACGTTCCCCAACAGTGGCATCATGAGCTAGGTCTATTGCGTAGATTCTATGCACGAGTAGAACACAAAGTAGTTGTGGGCGTTGATTTTGTTCAATATGCTTACCGTTACTAGTCAATCTTGATTCGGCGGCATTGTGGGATGAAGCGGCCCGGACCGACCTTACACGTACACTTACGTGAGACAGGTTCCACCGACTGACGTGCACTAGTTGCATAAGGTGGCTAGCGGGTGCCAGTCTCTCCCACTTTAGTCGGATCGGATTCGATGAAAAGGGTCCTTATGAAGGGTAAATAGCAATTGACATATCATGTTGTGGTTTTGCGTAGGTAAGAAACGTTCTTGCTAGAAACCCATAGCAGCCACGTAAAACATGCAAACAACAATTAGAGGACGTCTAACTTGTTTTTGCAGGGTATGCCATGTGATGTGATATGGCCAAAAGGATGTGATGAATGATATATGTGATGTATGAGATTGATCATGTTCTTGTAATAGGAATCACGACTTGCATGTCGATGAGTATGACAACCGGCAGGAGCCATAGGAGTTGTCTTTAATTTATTTATGACCTGCGTGTCAACATAAACGTCATGTAATTACTTTACTTTATTGCTAAAGCGTTAGCCATAGTAGTAGAAGTAATAGTTGACGTGACAACTTCATGAAGACACGATGATGGAGATCATGATGATGGAGATCATGGTGTCATGCCGGTGACGACGATGATCATGGAGCCCCGAAGATGGAGATCAAAAGGAGCAAAGTGATGATGGCCATATCATGTCACTATTTGATTGCATGTGATGTTTATCATGTTTTTGCATCTTATTTGCTTAGAACGACGGTAGTAACTAAGATGATCCCTCATTAAAATTTCAAGAAAGTGTTCCCCCTAACTGTGCACCGTTGCGAAAGTTCGTCGTTTCGAAGCACCACGTGATGATCGGATGTGATAGATTCTTACGTTCGAATACAATGGGTGTTAACAAGCCTAGCATGTACAGACATGGCCTCGGAACACATGCAAACACTTAGGTTGACTTGACGAGCCTAGCATGTACAGACATGGCCTCGGAACACAAGAGACCGAAAGGTCGAGCATGAGTCGTATGGTAGATATGATCAACATGAAGATGTTCACCGATGATGACTAGTCCGTCTCACGTGATGATCGGACACGGCCTAGTTGACTCAGATCATGTAATCACTTAGATGACTAGAGGGATGTCTATCTGAGTGGGAGTTCATAAGATGAACTTAATTATCCTGAACATAGTCAAAAGATCTTTGCAAATTATGTCGTAAGCTTACACTTTAGTATTAGATACGATCCTAGAGAAAATATAGTTGAAAGTTGATAGTAGCAATTATGCGGACAGTACAAGGATTATGTCCTTAATGCACCGCTCAGTGTGCTGGACCTCGAACGTGGTCTGTGGATGTTGCGAACATCCGACATACACGTGTTGATGACTACATGATAGTTCGGTAATGTTAAATGGTTTAGAATTGAGGCACCGAAGACATTTTTGAAATGTCGCGGAACATATGAGATGTTTCGAGGACTGAAATTGGGATTTCAGGCTCGTGCCCATGTCAAGAGGTATAAGACCCCCGACGATTTTCTTGGCCTGCAAACTAAGGGAGAAAAGCTCAATCGTTGAGCTTGTGCTCAGATTGTCTGAGTACAACAATCACTTGAATCGAGTGGGAGTCGATCTTCCAGATAAGATAGTGATGTTTCTCCAAAGTCATTGCCACCAAGCTGCTAGAGCTTCGTGATGAACTATAACATATCAGGGATAGATATGATGATCCTTGAAATATTCACGATGTTTGACACCGCGAAAGTAGAAATCAAGAAGGAGCATCAATTGTTGATGGTTAGTGAAACCACTAGTTTCAAGAAGGGCAAGGGCAAGAAGGGATACTTCATGAAATGGCAAATCAGCTGCTGCTCTAGTGGAGAAACCCAAGGTAAAACCCAAACCCGAGACTGAGTGCTTCTATAATAAGGGGAACAGCCACTGGAGCAGAATTACCCTAGGTACTTGGTAGATGAGAAGGCTGTCGATAGAAGTATATTGGATATACATTATGTGAATGTGTACTTTAATAGTACTCCTAGTAGCATCAGGGTATTAGATACCGGTTCGGTTGCTAAGTGTTAGTAACTCGAAATAAAAGCTACGGAATAAACGGAGACTAGCTAAAGGTGAGCTGACGAGATGTGTTGGAAGTGTTTCCAAGGTTGATGTGATCAAGCATCGCACGCTCCCTCTACCATCGAGATTGGTGTTAAACCTAAATAATTGTTATTTGGTGTTTGCGTTGAGCATAGACATGATTGGATTATGTCTATCGCAATACGGTTATTCATTTAAGGAGAATAATGGTTACTCTATTTATTTGAATAATGCCTTCAATGGTCTTGCACCTAAAATGAATGGTTTATTGAATCTCGATCATAGTGATACACATGTTCATGCCAAAAGATATAAGATAGTAATGATAGTACCACCTACTTGTGGCACTGCCATGTAAGTCATATTGGTATAAAACGCATGAAGAAGCTCCATGTTGATGGATCTTTGGACTCACTCATTTCTGAAAAGATTGAGACATGTGAACCGTGTCTGTTGGTATGTACGCATGAAGAAACTCCATGCAGATGGACCGTTTGGACTCACTTGATTTTGAATCGCTTGAGACATGCAAATCATACCACATGGGCAAGATGACTGAAAGCTTCGGTTTCAGTAAAATGGAACAAGAAAGCAACTTGTTGGAAGTAACACATTTTGATATGTGCGGTCCAATGAGTGCTGAGGCACGCAGTGGATATCGTTATGCTCTTACTTCACAGATGATTTGAGTAGATACTGAGCATATTTACTTGATGAAACACAAGTCTGAATTATTGAATGGTTCAAGTAATTTCAGAATGAAGTTGAATATCGTCATGACAAGAGGATAAAATATCTATGATATGATCATAGAGATGAATATCTGAGTTGCGAGTTTGGTACACAATTGAGACATTGTGGAAATTGTTTCACGACTAATACCGCCGGGAACACCATAGTGTGATGGTGTGTCCGAACATCATAACTGCACCCTATTGGATATGATGCATACCATGATGTCTCTTATCGAATTACCACTATCGTTCATGGGTTGGGCATTAGAGACAACCGCACTCACTTTAAATAGAGCACCACGTAATTCCGATGAAATGACACCGTATGAACTATGGTTTAGAGAAACCTAAGCTGTCATTTCTTAAAAGTTTGGGGCTGCGATGCTTATATGAAAAAGTTTCAGGCTGATAAGCTCGAACCCAAAGCGGATAAATGCATCTTCATAGGACACCCAAAACAGTTGGGTATACCTCCTGTCTCAGATCCGAAAGCAATAGGGATTGTTTCTAGAATCGGGTCCTTTCTCGAGGAAAAGTTTCTCTCGAAAGAATTGAGTGGGAGGATGGTGGAGACTTGATGAGGTTATTGAACCGTCACTTCAACTAGTGTGTAGCAGGGCACAGGAGTTGTTCCTATGGCACCTACACCAATTGAAGTGGAAGCTTATGATAGTGATCATGAGACTTCGAATCAAGTCACTCCCAAACCTCGTAGGATGACAAGGATGCGTACTACTTCAGAGTGGTACGTAATCCTGTCTTGGAAGTCATGTTGCTAGACAAGAATGAACCTACGAGCTATGGAGAAGCGATGGTGGGCCCGGATTCCGATGGATGGCTCGAGGCCATAAAATCCGAGAGAGGATCCATGTATGAAAACAAAGTGTAGACTTTGGCAGAACGGCTCGATGGTCGTAAGGCTGTTGAGTACAGATGGATTTTAAAAGGAAGACGGAAAATGATGGTAAATGTCACCATTAAGAAAGCTCGACTTGTCATTAAGATGTTTCCCGACAAGTTCAAGGAGTTGACTACGATGAGACTTTCTCACCCGTAGCGATGCTAAAAGTATGTTGGAATTATGTTAGCGATTACTGCATTATTTATGAAATCATGCAGATAAGATGTCAAAACATTGTTTCCTCGACGATTTTCTTGAGGAAAGGTTGTATGTGATGCAACCGGAAGGTTTTGTCAATCCTGAAAGATGCTAATAAGTATGCAAAGCTCCAGCAATCCTTCTGAGGACTGGAGTAAGCATCTCGGAGTTGGAATGTATACTTTGATGAGATGATCAAAGATTTTGGGTTTATACAAAGTTTATGAGAAACTTGTATTTCCAAAGAAGTGAGTGGGAGCACTATAGAATTTCTGATGAGTATATGTTGTTGACATATTGTTTATCGGAAATGATGTAGAATTTCTGGAAGGCATATAAGGTTGTTTGAAAAATGTTTTTCAATGAAAACCTGGATTAAGCTACTTGAACATTGAGCATCAAGATCTATAAGGATAGATCAAAATCGCTTAATAGTACTTTCAAACAAACACATACCACGACAAGATTTTGAAGGAGTTCAAAATAGATCGGCAAAGAAGGAGTTCTTGGCTGTGTTATAAGGTGTGAACATTGAGTAAGACTCGAAACCTGACCACGGCAGAATAGAGAGAAAGGACGAAGGTCGTCCCCTATGCTTCAGACATAGGCTCTAAAGTATGCTATGTTGTGTACCGCACCTGAAGTGTGCCAAGCCATGAGTCAGTCAAGGGGTACAAGTGTGATCTAGGAATGGATCATAGGACAACGGTCAAGGTTATCCTTAGTAACTAGTGGACTGAGGAATTTTCTCGATTATGGAGGTGGTAAAAGAGTTCATCGTAAAGGGTTACGCCGATGCAAGCTTTGACACTAATCCAGATTATTCTGAGTAGTAAACTGGATTCGTATAGTAGAACAGTTATTTGGAATAGCTCCAAATAGAGCGTGGTAGCTGCATCTAGGAGATGACATAGATATTTGTAAAGCACACACGGATCTGAAAGATTCAGACCCGTTGACTAGTAACCTCTCTCACAAGCATAACATGATCAAACCCAGAACTCTTGGGTGTTAGTCACATAAGGATGTGACCATGAGTGTTAATCACATATCGATGTGAACTAGATTATTGACTCTAGTGCAAGTGGGAGACTGTTGGAAATATGCCCTAGAGGCAATAATAAATTGATTATTATTATATTTCCTTGTTCATGATAATCGTTTATTATCCATGCTAGAATTGTATTGATAGGAAACTCAGATACATGTGTGGATACATAGACAACACCATGTCCCTAGTAAGCCTCTAGTTGACTAGCTCGTTGATCAATAGATGTTTACGGTTTCCTGGCCATGGACATTGGATGTCATTGATAACGGGATCACATCATTAGAAGAATGATGTGATGGACAAGACCCAATCCTAAGCCTAGCACAAGATCATCTAGTTCGTATGCTAAAGCTTTTCTAATGTCAAGTATCATTTCCTTAGACCATGAGATTGTGCAACTCCCGGATACCGTAGGAATACTTTGGGTGTGCCAAACGTCACAACGTAACTGGGTGGCTATAAAGGTGCACTACGGGTATCTCCGAAAGTGTCTGTTGGGTTGGCACGAATCGAGACTGGGATTTGTCACTCCGTGTGACGGAGAGGTATCTCTGGGCCCACTCGGTAGGACATCATCATAATGTGCACAATGTGATCAAGGAGTTGATCACGGGATGATGTGTTACGAAACGAGTAAAGAGACTTGCCGGTAACGAGATTGAACAAGGTATCGACATACCGACGATCGAATCTTGGGCAAGTACTATACCGCTAGACAAAGGGAATTGTATACGGGATTGATCGAATCCTCGACATCGTGGTTCATCCGATGAGATCATCGTGGAACATGTGGGAGCCAACATGGGTATCCAGATCCCGCTGTTGGTTATTGACCGGAGAACGTCTCGGTCATGTCTGCGTGTCTCCCGAACCCGTAGGGTCTACACACTTAAGGTTCGATGACGCTAGGGTTATAAAGGAAGTTTGTATGTGGTTACCGAATGTTGTTCGGAGTCCCGGATGAGATCCCGGACGTCACGAGGAGTTCCGGAATGGTCCGTAGGTAAAGATTTATATATAGGAAGTATGGTTTTGGCCACCGAAAGTGTTTTGGGCGTCACCGGTAGTGTACCGGGACCACCGGAGGTGTCCGGGGGTCCACCAAGTGGGGCCACAAGCCCCGGAGGGCTGCATGGGCCAAGTGTGGGAGGGGACCAGCCCCAAGTGGGCTGGTGCGCCCCCCCCCCCCCCACAAGGGCCCAAGGGGCAAGGGAGAGGAGAAGGGGGCAAACCCTAGGGCAGATGGGCCCTAAGGCCCATACTGGTGCGCCTCCCTCTCCCCTCCCCCTCTTGGCCGCCCCCCTCAAACCCATCTAGGGTTGCCGCCCCTCTAGGGGTGGGAACCCTAGAGGGGGCGCACCCTCCTCCCCTTCCCCTATATATATGAGGCCTAGGGGCTGCCCAAAGACACACGATTTGATCTCCCTGTTGGTGCAGCCCTACCTCTCTCCCTCCTCCTCTCTTGCGGTGCTTGGCGAAGCCCTGCAGGATTGCCACGCTCCTCCACCACCACCACCACGCCGTTGTGCTGCTGCTGGATGGAGTCTTCCTCAACCTCTCCCTCTCTCCTTGCTGGATCAAGGCATGGGAGACGTCACCGGGCTGTACGTGTGTTGAACGCGGAGGTGCCGTCCGTTCAGCACTATGATCATCGGTGATTTGGATCACGACGAGTACGACTCCATCAACCCCGTTCACTTGAACGCTTCCGCTTAGCGATCTACAAGGGTATGTACATGCACTCTCCTTCCCCTCGTTGCTGGTTTCTCCATAGATAGATCTTGGTGACACGTAGGAAATTTTTGAATTTCTGCTACGTTCCCCAACAAGGACATTTGAGGATTCCAAGATATTTAGCTCACACCGTAACTTGCAAAACCTTTTCTCATCCAAGGGCTTTGTGAAGATATCTGCCAATTGCTCTTCAATGTTGACGTGAATGATATCAATATCTTTCTTCATGACATGATCTCTGAGAAAGTGATGACGAATTTCAATGTGCTTTGTCTTCGAGTGTTGGACTGGGTTGTTGGCAATCTTGATGGCGCTTTCGTTGTCGCAGAAGAGAGGTACTTGTTTCAGATTGATGCCATAGTCCTTGAGAGTTTGCTTCATCCATAGAAGTTGAGCACAGCAAGATCCAACAGCAATGTATTCAGATTCAGCAGTTGAGAGTGACACGCAGTTCTGCTTCTTTGAAGACCAACAGACAAGTGATCGTCCCAGAAAGTGACATGTGCCTGATGTAGACTTGCGATCCACCTTGTCACCAGCATAATCAGCATCCGAAAATCCAACCAAATCAAATTCTGAGCCCTTTGGATACCATAATCCTAGTGTTGGGATGTGAGCCAAATGTCGAAAAATTCGCTTCACAGCTAGGTGATGCGATTCCTTTGGTGCCGCTTGGAATCGAGCACACATGCAAACACTAAGCATAATATCTGGCCTAGATGCACATAGGTAAAGTAAAGAACCAATCATGGAGCGGTATACCTGTTGATCGAACTCTTTACCATTTTCGTCGGGACCCAGATGATGTTTGGCTGGCATTGGCGTCGTGTAACCTTTACAATCTTGCATTCCAAACTTCTTCAGGCAATCTTTGAGGTATTTCTCTTAAGATATGAAGATGCCATTCCTTTGCTGACGAATTTGAAGACCAAGGAAGAACTTCAGCTCACCCGTCATGGACATCTGATATTGCTCTTGCATCATGTATCCAAACTCATCACTGTACTTCTGGTTGGTGCAGCCGAAGATAATGTCATCCACATAGATTTGGCACACAAATAGTTCACCATCATATGTCTTCGTGAAGAGTGTAGGATCGAGGGATCCAGGTTTGAAGCCTTTGCTCTTCAGGAAGTCTTTGATTGTATCGTACCAAGCGTGAGGAGCTTGTTTGAGGCCATACAGTGCTTTGTTTAGTTTGTACACCATATCAGGATGTTTTGGATCTTCAAAGCCGGATGGTTGTGCAACGTATACTTCTTCTTCAATCTTGCCATTGAGAAATGCACTCTTCACATCCATTTGATATAGCAGGATATTGTTGTGGTTAGCATAGGCCAGCAATATGCGAATAGCTTCAAGTCTAGCCACAGGAGCAAATGTTTCATCGAAGTCAATCCCCTCAACTTGAGTATATCCTTGTGCAACGAGACGTGCTTTGTTTTTGATGACTTGGCCATGCTCATCTTGCTTGTTTCGATATATCCATTTTGTTCCAATGATGTTATGCTTGCGAGGGTCAGGACGCTTGACAAGTTCCCAAACATTGTTCAGCTTGAACTGATGAAGCTCTTCTTGCATTGCTTGAATCCATTCAGGTTCCATAAAGGCTTCAGCAACTTTCTTGGGTTCTGATATTGACACAAAAGAAAAGTGCCCACAGAAATTTGCTAACTGTGTTGCTCTTGAACGAGTAAGTGGACCAGGTGCATTGATGCTATCAATTATCTTCTCAATTTGCACTTCACTTGCAACACGAGGATGAGCTGGGCGAAGAATTTGTTCTTGCTGATCATTGTCATCATTGGGAGGATTGTCTTCAGGCTGAGCATTGTCTTCAGATTGGTTGGGTGCAGAAATGATAAGTTCCTCTTCAGGCTGTGCTTCAGCAGGCATGATTTCACCAGTTCCCATTAGCTTGATAGACTCGCTGGGTGAAGCTTCTTCAAGATTACTTGGCAGGAGCTCTCTTTGTGACCCATTGGTTTCATCAAACCACACATCTACTGTTTCGACGATTTTGTAGAGATAGAGGTTGAAGACTCTGTAAGAGTGTGAATCCTTTCCATAACCGAGCATGAAGCCTTCGTGAGCTTTTGGTGCAAATTTTGACTTGTGATGGGGATCCTTGATCCAGCACCGTGCTCCAAATACTTTGAAGTAGCTTACATTTGGCTTCTTGCCAATGAGGAGCTCATAGGATGTTTTGTTCAGAAGCTTATGGATATAAACACGGTTGATGACGTGGCATGCTGTATCAATAGCTTCAGGCCAGAACTTTCTTGGTGTTTTGTATTCGTCCAGCATCGTCCGAGCCATCTCAATGAGGGTTCTGTTCTTGCGTTGTACGACGCCATTTTGCTGAGGTGTGTAAGGAGCAGAAAACTCATGAGTGATTCCCATTGAATCCAGATAAAGATCAAGTCCAGTGTTCTTGAACTCAGTGCCATTGTCACTTCTGATATGCTTGATCTTGACTCCATAATTGTTCATGGCTCGATTGGCAAAACGTCTGAAAACATCTTGCACTTCGGTCTTGTAGAGAATTATGTGCACCCATGTGTATCTTGAGTAATCATCAACAATGACGAAGCCATAGAGACAGGCAGTCGTAGTGAGGGTAGAGTAGTGAGTAGGGCCAAATAAGTCCATCTGTAGCAGCTCGAAGGGTTGAGACGTAGTCATGATTGTCTTTGCAGGATGCTTGGCCCGAGTCATCTTTCCAGCTTCGCAGGCACCGCACAAATGATCTTTCTTGAACTTGACATCTTCAATGCCAATGACATGCTTCTTCTTGACGAGCGTATGTAAGTTCCTCATCCCAGCATGCCCTAGCCTCCGATGCCATAGCCAGCATTCTGAAGCTTTTGTAAGAAGACATCTTGCAAGCTGTGGACCTGCTGAGAAATCTACCATGTACAGATCATCTTTCCTGTACCCTTCAAAGACTAGAGATTTGTCAGATTCCATTAGTACAAGGCAACGATATTTTCCAAATATTACAACCATGTTCAGGTCGCAAAGCATTGAGACAGACATTAAGTTGAAGCCAAGGGATTCAACAAGCATCACTTTATCCATGTGCTGATCCCTTGAGATTGCAACTCTACCTAGACCCAATACCTTGCTTTTACCAGTGTCAGCAAATGTGATGTGACTCTTATCAGATGGACGTAAGGTTGAGTCCATGAGAAGACTTTGATCACCAGTCATATGATTAGTGTATCCGCTGTCCATAATCCATTCTGAAGCACGAGGTGTCATACTCTGCATTACAGTTAGGAGGATAGGCTTCACCAAGAGAATTGTGAAGCATAAACATTTGACGAGCAAGAGGATTATGGAAGCTCAGATCAAGATTAGGACTGATAGGATGAATGGCAAGCGATTCAAGAACAAAATACATAGTGAGACCATTTGGGCATTTGATCTTGCGCCCTACAAGATATTTTAGGTCCCCAGCAATAGCATCAGATGTTGGGGGACGTAGTAATTTCAAAAAATTTCCTACGCACACGCAAGATCATGGTGATGCATAGCAACGAGAGGGGAGAGTGCTGTCTATGTACCCTCGTAGACCGAAGCGGAAGCGTTGACGCAACGTAGAGGAAGTAGTCGTACGTCTTCCCGATCCGACCGATCCAAGCACCGTTACTCTGGCACCTCCGAGTTCTTAGCACACGTTCAGCTCGATGACGATCCCCGGGCTCCGATCCAGCAAAGCTTCAGGGAGGAGTTCCGTCAGCACGACGGCGTGGTGACGATCTTGATGTACTACCGACGCAGGGCTTCGCCTAAGCACCGCGACAATATGACCGAGGTGGAATATGGTGGAGAGGGGCACCGCACACGGCTAAGGAACGATCTCAATGATCAACTTGTGTGTCCATGGGGTGCCCCCTGCCCCCGTATATAAAGGAGCAAGGGAGGGAGGAGGCCGGCCCTAGGTTTGGGCGCGCCAGGGGAGTCCTACTCCCACCGGGAGTAGGATTCCACCTTTCCTAGTCCAACTAGGTCAAGGGGGGAAAGAGGGGAAGAGGGGAAGGAAGGGAGAGATGGGCCGCGCCCCAAACCCCTTGTCCAACTCGGACTGGGCTTGGGAGGGGCGCGCGCCACCTCCTGGTCCTTCCCACTAAGGCCCATCAAGGCCCATTGCTTCTTCCTCGTATTCCCGTAACTCCCCGGTACCTCCGAAAATACCCGAACCATTCAGAACCCTTCCGATGTCCGAATATAGTCGTCCAATATATCGATCTTTACGTCTCGACCATTTCGAGACTCCTCGTCATGTCCCCGATCTCATCCGGGACTCCGAACTCCTTCGGTACATCAAAACTCATAAACTCATTATATAACTGTCATCGAAACCTTAAGCGTGCGGACCCTACGGTTCGAGAACAATGTAGACATGACCGAGACACGTCTCCGGTCAATAACCAATAGCGGGACCTGGATGCCCATATTGGCTCCTACATATTCTACGAAGATCTTTATCGGTCAGACCGCATAATCAACATACGTTGTTCCCTTTGTCATCGGTATGTTACTTACCCGAGATTCGATCGTCGGTATCCAATACCTAGTTCAATCTCGTTACCGGTAAGTCTCTTTACTCGTTCCGTAATACATCATCTCACAACTAACACATTAGTTGCAATGCTTGCAAGGCTTATGTGATGAGCATTACCGAGAGGGCCCAGAGATACCTCTCCGACAATCGGAGTGACAAATCCTAATCTCGAAATACGCCAACCCAACATCTAGCTTTGGAGACACCTGTAGTACTCCTTTATAATCACCCAGTTACGTTGTGACGTTTGGTAGCACCCAAAGTGTTCCTCCGGCAAACGGGAGTTGCATAATCTCATAGTCAAAGGAACATGTATAAGTCATGAAGAAAGCAATAGCAACATACTAAACGATCGGGTGCTAAGCTAATGAAATGGGTCATGTCAATCAGATCATTCAACTAATGATGTGACCCCGTTAATCAAATAACAACTCTTTGTTCATGGTTAGGAAACATAACCATCTTTGATTAACGAGCTAGTCAAGTAGAGGCATACTAGTGACACTCTGTTTGTTTATGTATTCACACATGTATTATGTTTCCGGATAATACAATTCTAGCATGAATAATAAATATTTATCATGATATATAAGGAAATAAATAATAACTTTATTATTGCCTCTAGGGCATATTTCCTTCAGTCTCCCACTTGCACTAGAGTCAATAATCTAGTTCACATCGCCATGTGATTACCAGCAATACTTCACATCACCATGTGATTAACACCCATAGTTCACATCGATGTGTGATCAACACCCAAAGGGTTTACTAGAGTCAGTAATCTAGTTCACATCGCTATGTGATTAACACCCAAAGAGTACTAAGGTGTGATCATGTTTTGCTTGTGAGAGAAGCTTAGTCAAGGGGTCTGCCAAAATTCAGATCCGTATGTATTTTGCAACTTTCTATGTCTACAATGCTCTGCACGGAGCTACTCTAGCTAATTGCTCCCACTTTCAATATGTATCTAGATCGAGACTTAGAGTCATCCAGATCGGTGTCAAAACTTGCATCCACGTAACCCTTTACGACGAACCTTTTTTCACTTCCATAATCGAGAAATATATCCTTATTCCACTAAGGATAATTTTGACCGCTGTCCAGTGATCTACTCCTAGATCACTATTGTACTCCCTTGCCAAACTCAGTGTAGGGTATACAATAGATCTGGTACACAGCATGGCATACTTTATAGAACCTATGGCCAAGGCATAGGGAATGACTTTCATTCTCTTTCTATCTTCTGCCGTGGTCGAGTTTTGAATTTTTACTCAACTTCATACCTTGTAACACAGGAAAGAACTCTTTCTATGACTGTTCCATTTTGAGCTACTTCAAAATCTTGTCAAGGTATGTACTCATTGAAAACTTATCAAGCGTCTTGATCTATCTCTATAGATCTTGATGCTCAATATGTAAGCAGCTTTACCGAGGTCCTTTCTTTGAAAAACTCCTTTCAAACACTCCTTTATGCTTTGCAGAATAATTCTACATTATTTCCGATCAACAATATGTCATTTACATATACTTATCAGAAATGCTGTAGTGCTCCCACTCACTTTCTTGTAAATACAGGCTTCACCGCAAGTCTGTATAAAACTATATGCTTTGATCAACTTATCAAAGCGTGTATTCCAACTCCGAGATGCTTGCACCAGTCTATAGATGGATCGCTGGAGCTTGCATATTTTGTTTAGCACCTTTAGGATTGACAAAACCTTCTGGTTCCATCATATACAACTCTTCTTTAATAAATCCATTAAGGAATGCAGTTTTGTTTATCCATTTGCCAGATTTCATAAAATGCGGCAATTGCTAACATGATTCGGACAGACTTTAAGCATAGATACGAGTGAGAAATTCTCATCGTAGTCAACACCTTGAACTTGTCGAAAACCTTTTTGCGACAATTCTAGCTTTGTAGATAGTAATGCTACTATCAGCGTCCGTCTTCCTCTTGAAGATCCATTTATTCTTAATTGCTTGCCGAACATCGGGCAAGTCAATCAAAGTCCAAACTTTGTTCTCATACATGGATCATATCTCAGATTTCATGGCCTCAAACCATTTCGCGGAATTTAGGCTCACCATCGCTTCTTCATAGTTCGTAAGTTCGTCATGGTCTAGTAACATAACTTCCAGAACAGGATTACCGTACCACTCTGGTGCGGATCTCACTCTGGTTTACCTACGAGATTCGGTAGTTACTTGATCTGAAGTTACATGATCATCATCATTAGCTTCCTCACTAATTGGTGTATTAGTCACAAGAACAGATTTCTGTGATGAACTACTTTTCCAATAAGGGAGAAGGTACAATTACCTTATCAAGTTTTCTTCTTTCCTCCCACTCACTTCTTTCGAGAGAAACTCCTTCTCTAGAAAGGATCCATTCTTAGCAACGAATGTCTTGCCTTCGGATCTGTGATAGAAGGTGTACCCAACTGTCTCCTTTGGGTATCCTATGAAGACATATTTCTCCGATTTGGGTTTGAGCTTATCAGGATGAAACTTTTTCACATAAGCATCACAACCCCAAACTTTAAGAAACGACAACTTTGGTTTCTTGCCAAACCATAGTTCAGATTGTGTCATCTCAACGGACTTAGATGGTGCCCTTTTTAACGTGAATGCAGCTGTCTTTAATGCATAACCCCAAAAACGATAGTGGTAGATCGGTAAGAGACATCATAGATTGTACTATATCTAATAAAGTACGGTTATGACGTTCGGACGCACCATTATGTTGTGGTGTTCCAGGTGGCGTGAATAGTGAAACTATTTCACATTGTTTTAACTGAAGACCAAACTTGTAACTCAAATATTCGTCTCTGCGATCAGATCGTAGAAACTTTATTTTCTTGTCACGATGATTTTCTACTTCACTCTGAAATTCTTTGAAGTTTTCAAACATTTCAGACTTATGTTTCATCAAGTAGATATACTCATATCTGCTCAAATCATCTGTGAAGGTTAGAAAATAATGATACTTGTCGCGAGCTTTAATATTTATTTGACCACATACATCAGTATGTATGATTTCCAACAAATCTGTTGCTCGCTCCATTGTTCCGGAGAACGGTGTTTTAGTCATCTTGCCCATAAGGCATGGTTCGCAAGCATCAAGTGATTCCAAAATTCCATCAGCATGGAGTTTCTTCATGCGCTTTACACCAATATGACCTAAACGGCAGTGCCACAAATAAGTTGCACTATCATTATTAACTTCGCATCTTTTGGCTTCAATATTATGAATATGTGTATCACTACGATCGAGATCCAACAAACCATTTTCGTTGGTGTGTATGACCATAGAAGGTTTTATTCATGTAAACAGAACAACAATTGTTCTCTAACTTAAATGAACAACTGTATTGCAATTAACATGATCAAATCATATTCATGCTCAACGCAAACACCAAATAACACTTATTTAGTTTCAACACTAATCCCGAAAGTATAGGGAGTGTGTGATGATGATCATATCAATCTTGGAACCACTTCCAACACACATCGTCACCTTGCCCTTTAACTAGTCTTTGTTCATTCTGCAACTCCCGTTTCGAGTTACTAATCTTAGCAACTGAACTAGTACCAAATACTGAGGGGTTACTATGAACACTAGTAAAGTACACATCAATAACATGTATATCAAATATACTTATGTTCACTTTGCCATCCTTCTTATCCGCCAATCACTTGGGGTAGTTCCGCTTCCAGTGACCAGTCCCTTTGCAGTAGAAGCACTTAGTCTCAGGCTTAGTACCAGACTTGGGCTTTTTCACTTGAGCAGCAACTTGCTCGCTGTTCTTCTTGAAGTTCCCCTTCTTTCCCTTTGCCCTTTTCTTGAAACTAGTGATCTTGTCAACCATCAACACTTGATGTTTTTCTTTGATTTCTACCTTCGCCGATTTTAGCATCGCGAAGAGCTTGGGAATATTTTCCGTTATCCCTTGCATATTATAGTTCATCACGAAGTTCTACTAACTTGGTGATGGTGACTAGAGAATTCTGTCAATCACTATCTTATCTGGAAGATTAACTCCCACTTGATTCAAGCGATTGTAGTACCCAGACAATCTGCGCACATGCTCACTAGTTGAGAGATTCTCCTCCATCTTTTAGCTATAGAACTTGTTGGAGACTTCATATCTCTCAACTCGGGTATTTGCTTGAAATATTAACTTCAACTCCTGGAACATCTCATATGGTCCATGACGTTCAAAACGTCTTTGAAGTCCCGATTCTAAGCTGTTAAGCATGGTGCACTAAACTATTAAGTAGTCATCATATTGAGCTAGCAAAAACGTTCATAACATCTGCATCTGCTCCTGCAATAGTTCCGTCACCTAGCGGTGCATCAAGGACATAATTCTTCTATGCAGCAATGAGGATCAACCTCAGATCACGGATCCAATCCGCATCATTGCTACTAACATCTTTCAACACAATTTTCTCTAGGAACATATCAAAACACAGGGAAGCAACAACGCGAGCTATTGATCTACAACATAATTTGCAAAATACTACCAGGACTAAGTTCATGATAAATTAAAGTTCAATTAATCATATTACTTAAGAACTCCCACTTAGATAGACATCTCTCTAATCCTCTAAGTGATCACGTGATCCAAATCAACTAAACCATGTCCGATCATCACGTGAGATGGAGTAGTTTCAATGGTGAACATCATTATGTTGATCATATCTACTATATGATTCACGCTCGACCTTTCGGTCTCCGTGTTCCGAGGTCATATCTTATATGCATAGCTCGTCAAGTATAACCTGAGTATTCTGCGTGTGCAACTGTTTTGCACCCGTTGTATTTGAACGTAGAGCCTATCACACCCGATCATCACGTGGTGTCTCAGCACGAAGAACTTTCGCAACGGTGCATACTCAGGGAGAACACTTCTTGATAATTAGTGAGAGATCATCTTATAATGCTACCGTCAATCAAAGCAAGATAAGATGCATAAAAGATAAACATCACATGCAATCAATATAAGTGATATGATATGGCCATCATCATCTTGTGCTTGTGATCTCCATCTCCGCAGCACCGTCATGATCACCATCGTCACCGGCGCGACACCTTGATCTCCATCGTAGCATCGTTGTTGTCTCACCAATCTTATGCTTCTACGACTATCGCTACCGCTTAGTGATAAAGTAAAGCATTACAGGGCGATTGCATTGCATACAATAAAGCGACAACCATACGGCTCCTGCCGGTTGCCGATAACTCGGTTACAAAACATGATCATCTCATACAATAAAATTTAGCATCATGTCTTGACCATATCACATCACAACATGCCCTGCAAAAACAAGTTAGACGTCCTCTACTTTGTTTGTTGCAAGTTTTACGTGGCTGCTACGGGCTTAAGCAAGAACTCATCTTACCTACGCATCAAAACCACAACGATAGTTTGTCAAATAGACTCCGTTTTAACCTTCTCAAGGACCGGGCGTATCCACACTTGGTTCAACTAAAGTTGGTGAGACAGTCTCCCGCAAGCCATCTGTGTGCAAAGCACGTCGAGGGAACCGGTCTCGCGTAAGCGTACGCGTAAGGTTGGTCCGGGTCGTCTCATCCAACAATACCGCTGAACCAAAGTATGACATGCTGGTAGGTAGTATGACTTGTATCGTCCACAACTCACTTGTATTCTACTCGTGCAAATAACATCAAACCATAAAAACCTAGGCTCGGATGCCACTGTTGGGGAACGTAGTAATTTTAAAAAAATTCCTACGCACACGCAAGATCATGGTGATGCATAGCAACGAGAGGGGAGAGTGTTGTCTACGTACCCTCGTAGACCGAAGCGGAAGCGTTGACGCAACATAGAGGAAGTAGTCGTACGTCTTCCCGATCCGACCGATCCAAGCACCGTTACTCCGGCACCTCCGAGTTCTTAGCACACGTTCAGCTCGATGACGATCCCCGGGCTCCGATCCAGCAAAGCTTCGGGGAGGAGTTCCGTCAGCACGACGGCGTGGTGACGATCTTGATGTACTACCGACGCAGGGCTTCGCCTAAGCACCACGACAATATGACCGAGGTGGAATATGGTGGAGAGGGGCACCGCACACGGCTAAGGAACGATCTCAATGATCAACTTGTGTGTCCATGGGGTGCCCCCTGCCCCCGTATATAAAGGAGCAAGGGAGGGAGGAGGCCGTCCCTAGGTTTGGGCGTGCCAGGGGAGTCCTACTCCCACCGGGAGTAGGATTCCACCTTTCCTAGTCCAACTAGGTCAAGGGGGGAAAGAGGGGAAGAGGGGAAGGAAGGGAGAGAGGGGCCGCGCCCCAAACCCCTTGTCCAATTCGGACTGGGCTTGGGAGGGGCGCGCGCCACCTCCTGGTCCTTCCCACTAAGGCCCATCAAGGCCCATTGCTTCTTCCTCGTATTCCCGTAACTCCCCGGTACCTCCGAAAATACCCGAACCATTCAGAACCCTTCTGATGTCCGAATATAGTCGTCCAATATATCGATCTTTACGTCTCGACCATTTCGAGACTCCTCGTCATGTCCCCGATCTCATCCGGGACTCCGAACTCCTACGGTACATCAAAACTCATAAACTCATTATATAACTGTCATCGAAACCTTAAGCGTGCGGACCCTACGGTTCGAGAACAATGTAGACATGACCGAGACACGTCTCCGGTCAATAACCAATAGCGGGACCTGGATGCCCATATTGGCTCCTACATATTCTACGAAGATCTTTATCGGTCAGACCGCATAATCAACATACGTTGTTCCCTTTGTCATCGGTATGTTACTTACCCGAGATTCGATCGTCGGTATCCAATACCTAGTTCAATCTCGTTACCGGTAAGTCTCTTTACTCGTTCCGTAATACATCATCTCACAACTAACACATTAGTTGCAATGCTTGCAAGGCTTATGTGATGAGCATTACCGAGAGGGCCCAGAGATACCTCTCCGACAATCGGAGTGACAAATCCTAATCTCGAAATACGCCAACCCAACATCTAGCTTTGGAGACACCTGTAGTACTCCTTTATAATCACCCAGTTACGTTGTGACGTTTGGTAGCACCCAAAGTGTTCCTCCGGCAAACGGGAGTTGCATAATCTCATAGTCAAAGGAACATGTATAAGTCATGAAGAAAGCAATAGCAACATACTAAATGATCGGGTGCTAAGCTAATGAAATGGGTCATGTCAATCAGGTCATTCAACTAATGATGTGACCCCGTTAATCAAATAACAACTCTTTGTCCATGGTTAGGAAACATAACCATCTTTGATTAACGAGCTAGTCAAGTAGAGGCATACTAGTGACACTCTGTTTGTTTATGTATTCACACATGTATTATGTTTCCGGATAATACAATTCTAGCATGAATAATAAATATTTATCATGATATATAAGGAAATAAATAATAACTTTATTATTGCCTCTAGGGCATATTTCCTTCATCAGACGCCTTTGATTTTCGGCTGGAGACCTTTCCCTGCAAAAGAAAGTTAATTCTTCTTAACCACCCACATCTTTAGGGGTGGCATAGAAGCAATGAGTCTAAGTGTAGCATCTGAGAACTTCGGCTTTGGAGCCCTAGCAAATAGCCTTGCAGGAGATGAACGATACTCGTATGAATAAGCAGAAAAGTTCTTAGTTTTATGAACATAGCGGTTTGAAGATACACGCTCATATTCATAGGTTTGAGTACGGTTTCCCTGCAAAACATTGGCGTTAGGGTGACTCAGGTGAGTCATCTGTCTGTATGAAGTCTTTGGACCATATGAAGCCTTTGGTCTGGGATTTGTCTTCTTCCCAGGTGGTGTCATGATGACATTCACTGGAAGCTTCTCAAGACAGCTTTTGGGTACCCAGATCTTCTTCATAGGTGGCCCATTCCTGCAGTTAGTGCCAATATATCTGGCAAACACTTCACCATTCTGATTCTTGAACAGTTTATAGTTTGCATCAAAGGATTCATCAATGATGACAGGGTTAGCACAGGTAAAGCCAGATAAGGTGGATGGATCCACTGAAGGTCCCTTTGCAGCAACCCATGTGGTTTTGGGATACTGCTCAGGCTTCCAGTAGGAACCATCAACATTCATTTTCCTCTCGAACCCAACACCCTCTTTCCTAGGGTTTCGGTTCAGAATCTGCTTTTTGAGGACATCGCAAAGTGTCTGATGCCCTTTCAGGCTTTTATACATCCCTATTTCAAGTAATGTCTTCAACCTAGCATTTTCATCAGCAATAGTAGTGGTATCCTCCGCAGAGGGGTTAGTTACCACATCAGTAGTTGAAGACAATGCAACAGCAGTAGTAGTGGAACATCCAGCAACAGAGGTAGCGATATCACGCTCAAGGAATTTTAGACATGGTGGTTCAAATCCATCCTGAGCGGGACTGATTTCTTGAGCGCGTAGTGACTCATTCTCTTTTTGAAGATCTTCATGAGCCGCTCTCAACTTCTCAAGCTCTTGCTTCCTTTGAAGATAATCATAGGAGAGCTTTTCATGAGAGGTTGTGAGCGTATCATGACGACTTTCAAGTTCTTGGTACTTAGCATGAAGATTTTTTATGTCTTCAACTAAGGATTGTGAACGAGTCATTTCCGCGTCCAACAGGTCATCGCTTTTGTCTAACAGTTTTTGAATATGTTCCATAGCCTTTTGTTGTTCAGTTGCAATTTTAGCAAGTGTTTTGTAGCTAGGCTTGGATTCACAATCAGAGTCATCTTCACTAGATGTTTGAAAGTAAGCATCGCGTGATTTTACCTTGGCACCACGTGCCATGAAGCAGTAGGTGGGAGTAGGATCATCCTTATCATCAGCTTCAGCGTTGGTGTGGGAGTCATTGTCTTCAGTGTTGAAGATGGACTTGGCAACATAGGCAGTGGCTAGAGCCAGACTTGCAACACCAGGGTCGGACTCCTCCTCAGACTCCACCTCCGCCTCCTCAGAAGCAGACTCCTCCTCTGAATCCATTTCCTTCCCAACAAAAGACTTTGATGAGGACTTGGAAGAAGACTTTGAAGATTTCTTCTTTTTCTTGTCATCAGAATCATATTCCTTGCTCTTCTTCTTCTTCTTCTTCTCGTTGTCCCACAGTGGACACTCAGAGATGTAGTGTCCAGGTTTCTTGAACTTGTGACATGTTCTCTTCTTGTAGTCATGAGTAGAAGCTTCATCATTTCTTGAGCTGGATCGTGAAGACTTTCTGAAGCCTTTCTTCTTAGTGAACTTCTGGAACTTCTTCACAAGCATAACAAGTTCCTTTCCAATGTCTTCAGGATCATCAGAACTGCAGTCAGATTCTTCTTCAGATGAGGAAACAACTTTTGCCTTCAAAGCGCGAGTTCGGCCATAGTTGGGACCATAGATTTATCTTTTCTCAGATAGCTGGTACTCATGTGTGTTGAGCCTCTCAAGTATATCAAACGGATCGAGTGTCTTGAAGTCAGGACGTTCTTGTATCATGAGGGCAAGGGTGTCAAAGGAGCTGTCAAGTGATCTCAGTAGCGTCTTGATGATTTCATGCTTGGTAATCTTAGTGGCGCCGAGAGCACAAAGCTCATTTGTGATGTCAGTGAGGCGATCAAACGTGAGTTGGACATTCTCATTGTCGTTTCTCTTGAAGCGGTTGAAGAGGTTGCGAAGAACACTGATCCTTTGATCTCTCTGGGTTGAGACGCCTTCGTTGACCTTGGATAGCCAGTCCCAGACTAGCTTTGACGTCTCCAGAGCACTCACTCGGCCATACTGTCCTTTGGTCAGATGACCACAGATGATGTTCTTGGCAGTAGAGTCCAGTTGAATGAACTTCTTGACATCAGCAGGGGTGACACCATCATCAGTATTGGGAACGCCATTCTTGACGACATACCAGAGGTCGACATCAATGGCTTCAAGATGCATGCGCATCTTATTCTTCCAGTAGGGATATTCAGTTCCATCGAACACGGGGCAAGCAGCGGAGACTTTGATTATCCCTGCAGTCGACATAGCTAAAACTCCAGGTGGTTAAACCGAATCACACAGAACAAGGGAGTATCTTGCTCTGATACCAATTGAAAGTGCTTGTTATCGACTAGAGGGGGGGTGAATAGGCGATTTTTATGAAAGTCTTCAAAACATAAAGGTTTCAAAGACAAACATCAGAAATGAACCTATTGATATGCAGCGGAAGATAAACTACACAAGGCAAGCCATAGTCAAGTATGCAACAATGTGTGTGTACGACGACTAATGGAAACTAGGTAGTAAGGATCAGGGTGGAAGATAGTATGAAGCCAAATAGCAATAGTAGTCAAGCAATGAAGTCAAACAGGTATGGCAGGCGGGCAATGACTTCACGAAGACAAACATTAAGTAAAGGGAAGAGAGAATAGAACCAGTCACTTGATGAAGACACATGATTTGTTTGACCAGTTCCAGTTGCTGTGACAACTGTACATCTGGTTAGGGAGGCTGAGATTCAACTCAGAAGACCGCGTCTTCACCTTATTCCCCTTGAGCTAAGAACACACAGTCCTCGCCCAATCACTCTGGTAAGTCTTCAAGGTAGACTTCCAAACCTTCACAGACTTCGTTCACCGGCGATCCACAATGGCCCTTGGATGCTCAGAACGCGACGCCTAACCGGCTGGAGGATTCACAGTCCTCAAGTGTAATAAGTCTTCAGGTCACACAGACAGAAAGACTTCAGTGATGCCTAACACTCTTTGGGTCTGGGTGTTTTGGGCTTTGTCCTCGCAAGGATTTATCTCTCTCAAAGGCTTCGAGGTGGGTTGCTCTCAAACGACAAAAGCCGTGCACTAACTCTGAGCAGCCACCAATTTATGGTGTAGGGGGTGGGCTATTTATAGCCACTAGGCAACCCGACCTGGTATGTCCGAAATGACCCTAGGCTACAAGCGGAAACTTTACTTGGGCTACAAGCAAAGCTGACTTATCCAGCTCTGGATAAGATTTGCTCTCATTGTCTTCGCTCGAAGACCTAGGATTTGGGTTGAGCATCACTTCAGTCACTCTGACTGTATTCACTTGGACCCCACTTAACAGTATGGTGGTTCCTATGACTCAACAAAGAAGAAAAGGAAACAACGAAACAGCTAAGTCTTCGCGCTCCATAGTCTTCACAGAATGTCTTCTCACGCCATAGTCTTCAATATGAATATCTTCATGTACCACCATTGTCTTCAATGTCTTCGTACATTTTTAGGGGTCATCTGTGGTAGGTAAACCGAATCAATGAGGGACACTACCTGTGTTATCCTGCAATTCTCACAAACACATTAGTCCCTCAACCAAATTTATCGTCAATACTCCAAAACCAACTAGGGGTGGGACTAGATGCACTTACAACCTTCTCCAAGTTTATGCTATGTCTCTCTTAATCCTTTCTACGAGAATAAGTACTATGCCAAATCCGTTGCTTGTCATCAATCTAAATTGGTGAAGGATAATCATAACATAATTCTTGTTCTTGTTTCATCCAAGTGATTAATTCCTTCTTTCGGAGTTTGTTCATGATATCATTTCTCGGTTCTAAGTTGTTTCATCTTTTCTTTTCCGAAGTTTCAAGTTTTCCGCTTTATCTCGTCACAAAGCTCCATCTAAATCATTGCGAGACTTCACCTTGTTCTTTCAACTTCTCTTTTCTTTCTATCATCCTTTTGTTTAACGGAGTTCTTCATGGAGGCTCTACATGGTGGTTCATCAAGGATTCCTTTCATTTCTTCAATCGTTCTTCAAGATTTCTCTCGGAGTTAATATACGCCAAGCTATACTCTAAAATAAACATGGTGTTCAACACATGTTTTGTTTGGAGGAGTTCAAGCAATTCTTCATCTTGCATTCTGAAGTGCAATTCTTTCTACCTTATCTTTTGAGGTGGTGTTATGTCATTCTTGACAATTTCCCTTCATGCTTCATGATTCACATGTTGTCAAGAATGAGGTATTTTAAATCCATCAATCTCTTCATTAGAGTTACCTTGGGTTATATTTCACCTAAAGCTTTCCCTAAGGATTGTTGCTATTTAGGGTGCTTATAAATGACCCAAGTTCTTCATTTGTCCTCCCGGTGAAATTAGTTTCTCGTCTCCTTGTTGATATCAATCCAATCATTTGTTTCCGTTGGTGGCAGAAGCTCACCTCATAATGTTGAGATGTTTCCATAAGTCCACTACAAGGTTTTTTTTTCGTTGTTGGTTTTCCAACAACTCCGTTTTAACCTTCTTGAAAGTACGCTTTCCAAATTCAATTGTGGTTGAAGTTGTTATTATCTTCTCCGTTCTTTTCTCCCAACCATCTAACTTCCATTCTTTCATTCCGGAGACATTGTGATGTTACTCTCTTCGACTCATCATCTCGTTCTGCCAAGATCATGTTCTTTTCCTTGCTAATCCATTTAACCGGAGTGTGGTGTTCTCTTTTCAAGTTCTTTTCATCTTATCAAGTCTTGCATCTCTTTTCAACCGGAGTGCTGCCCAAATTTGTTCTTCCTTGTTCCTTGTTTATCTCGTTTCAACCAGAGTACTTTCAGTTCCTTCTTGTCCATTGTGCTCGTAATTCATAGTTTTGCAACCTCCAAGGTTCACATGGTGTTCCTTGTTCCTCTTATCTAACGAGTGTTCGCAATCTCATTCATCTCCATTTCATTCTTCTTTAAATTGTTTAACCTATCAAGGTTCATTGGTTTCACTCGTTTGTCAAAGAAGCAACTTTGTTTTACCTCTTCCTCTTCCGTTTCTCCCCGGTGCCATTCTTAGATCTCGGGACGAGATCCTCTCGTAGTGGTGGAGTGTTGTAACGCCCCGAGACCGACGCTCCAGACGGCTTCCATGTTTTTCGTTGTTGCCGTGTGTTTTATTTGTTTGTTGCATTCATCATCGCATCATTCGCATTGCATTGGCACTCTGTTACCGTCATTGTTTTCAACCTTGCATCCCCTCATAGTTGCCGCGTCCCCCTTGCTTTTGTGGACCGTTCCGAGACCAACCTTGTTCTTCGCTTTCCCTCTTGCCTAAACCGGAGTCTCTTTGCACAGTGCATCGACCCCTCGCGCGCGTCCGAAACCTCTCCCGAACCCGACCCGCACGGTCATGACCACCGGGTCCAGTTCATCTCCAAACATTCCTAATACATCTCTGTTTTATTATTAGGACTTCCTACCTATTTAATAATCGGCCGTCCGATTGCGATCGGAGGGGCTAGAATAGCCCTAACCTAACCCACTCACTATATAATCAGTCTACTCCAACCCTAGAAACTAGGGATCCTGTCCCATCCATCCACCCATTCCCGAGCCGCCGCCACCCACCTACCTTTCTTCCTCGGGATCTCCTCATTCCCCCCGATCCAATCCACCGACCTCTGCCTCCATCGATCCACCGCCCGCTCCTCCTGTCGCTGGAACCCTCCAGCTGAGCGCCTCCTCCTCACCTCGTCTCCCTCACGCCGGCCACCAGCAGCAGCACCAGAGCCACCTCGCGCCTCCTCGCTCCCGTCGTCAACCATGGGCCCGTCGTCCCCGAGCCAGGAGCCCCTCGTTCGAGCGCCAACCACCTCCCTGGTTCTCCGCAACCCCGCGCAGCGCCGCAAGGCCCGAGCGCCTCGTCCCGTGCCTCGATCCAGGATGGATCGGGCGCAGCTCTGCCCTTCGCACGCCGCCGCTAGCGACCTCGACCACCACCACCGAAGCCGCCAGGACCGGCCTCGTCCCTCTCTCTCTCCCTTCGTTCTCCTCCTTCTGTCTCTCTTACTCTCTCAAATTATCTCTCTCGCCAGGTACAGGAGCAACAGGAGGTCGCCCCTGCTGCCATGGCCACCGTTTCGTGCCGTCGAGCCTCACCAAGTCCTCCCCCGCGCCCCTTCGTTCCTTGCGCCGCCAAGTTCCCCTGCCTACATCGTCTGAAGCCGTCGCCGCCTGCTGCCTTCTCTGCTTCAAGCTGGCGCGTCGTTCCCCTGCTTCTGCGTGCGAGCACGCGAGGACGACCCCAGCGCCAAGTCCCACTTCGCCGTTGACTGCGTCCCTTCCACCTCGTCCGATCCAACCGCCCCTG
The DNA here is from genome assembly GCA_032464435.1 of Aegilops umbellulata. Taxonomy (NCBI): domain Eukaryota; kingdom Viridiplantae; phylum Streptophyta; class Magnoliopsida; order Poales; family Poaceae; genus Aegilops; species Aegilops umbellulata. Next base: position 106,637,632 of record CP136054.1, read on the forward strand.
CCCGTTGACCAGTCCAGCGCCAGCGTGGACGAGTGCCGCGTCGCCCGCGCGCCCTCCTCTGTTTCGCCTTCGCCATGGGCCGCCAGATCCACCCCGTTTGGGCCTCCTCACCGACACTGGGCTAGGCCCATGGTGAGAACCCCAGCCCAGCACCCAGCAGTTTCAGCCCGTTGTGTTTTTTTTCCTGTATGCGAACTTGCCTAATAGTCCAACGAACGCCAGTTTTCAGCAAACCCCTTGTTCTTCATGCATATAATAACTCTTCAACCGTGCATCATATTAAAATGTTTTAAACATGTAAAATGCTTAGAATTCCTTCCAGTTTCATATTATGCAGCATTCATCCATGTTAAATTTGTTTAAAATGGTGTTTGATTAAATTTGCTAGATGGCATGTTAAAATGATTTATTTCATAACTAAATAACCGTAGCTCCGATTTAATTAAACTTTATATGTAAATGGGGTAGAAAAATGCCTAGTTTAACATGGTGCACTCATCTTGCATGTTTAACAACTCTAACATATGGTTTAGGGCAGAACAGTACCAAATCTAAAATATGGACATGAGGATTTTCTGGAATTGTTGTTGTTATTTCCGGCCTCATATAAACTTGCCTAAATAGATAGTTTATCTTATGCTTCACCTCTTGCCATGTTAATCAACATTTAATATTTTTGGGTACATAAACAAGAAAGAACTAAATAATTGATGTGGTGTCTCATCAATATGCAACTCGTTGCATATTGACCTCCACTTAATTTGTAGTGTTGTTTGTTGCACTTTGCAATGCCATGCTCATTAAACCGGACATGCATCATCCTTGGTTGTGCATCATGCCATGTTTATGTGATGGTTGTTTACTATGTTGTTTGTTTGTTTCTGGGTTGCTTCTCTCGTTAGCTTCGGTTTTGTTCCGGAGTTGTGAGGATTCGTTCGACTACGTCCATTTGTCTTCTTCATGGACTCGTTCTTCTTCCTTGCGGGATTTCAGGCAAGATGACCATACCCTCGAAATCACTTCTATCTTTGCTTGCTAGATTGCTTGCTCTTTTGCTATGCCTATGCTGCGATACCTACCACTTTCTTATCATGCCTCCCATATTGCCATGTCAAGCCCCTAACCATCCTTTCCTAGCAAACCGTTGTTTGGCTATGTTACCGCTTTGCTCAGCCCCTCTTATAGCGTTGTTAGTTGCAGGTGAAGATGAAGTTTGTTCCTTGTTGGAACAAACTTGCTTATCATGCCTCCCATATTGCCATGTCAAGCCCCTAACCATCCTTTCCTAGCAAACCGTTGTTTGTCTATGTTACCGCTTTGCTCAGCCCCTCTTATAGCGTTGTTAGTTGCAGGTGAAATCACTTCTATCTTTGCTTGCTAGATTGCTCGCTCTTTTGCTATGCCTATGCTGCGATACCTACCACTTGCTTATCATGCCTCCCATATTGCCATGTCAAGCCCCTAACCATCCTTTCCTAGCAAACCGTTGTTTGGCTATGTTACCGCTTTGCTCAGCCCCTCTTATAGCGTTGTTAGTTGCAGGTGAAGATGAAGTTTGTTCCTTGTTGGAACATGGAGATGTTGTTCCTTGTTGGAACATGTTTACTTGTTGGGATATCACAATATATCTTATTTAATTAATGCATCTATATACTTGGTAAAGGGTGGAAGGCTCGGCCTTATGCCTGGTGTTTTGTTCCACTCTTGCCGCCCTAGTTTCCGTCATATCAGTATTATGTTCCCGGATTTTGCGTTCCTTACACGGTTGGGTGATTTATGGGACCCCCTTGACAGTTCGCTTTGAATAAGACTCCTCCAGCAAGGCCCAACATTGGTTTTACCATTTGCCACCTAAGCCTTTTTCCCTTGGGTTCTGCAGACACAAGGGTCATCTTTATTTTAACCCCCGTGTCAGTGCTCCTTCGAGTGTTGGTCCAAACCGTCAGCCGCCGGTGGCTACCAGGGGCAACTCTGGGCTCGCCTACCGGAAGTTTGGACAATCCGGTGTGCCCTGAGAACGAGATATGTGCAGCTCCTATCGGGATTTGTCGGCACATCAGGCGGCTTTGCTGGTCTTGTTTTACCATTGTCGAAATGTCTTGTAGCCGGGATTCCGAGACTGATCGGGTCTTCCCGGTAGAAGGAATATCCTTCGTTGACCGTGAGAGCTTATAATGGGCTAAGTTGGGACACCCCTGCAGGGTATTATCTTTCGAAAGCCGTGCCCGCGGTTATGAGGCAGATGGGAATTTGTTAATGTCCAGTTGTAGAAAACCCGAAGTTGATCTTAATTAAAATACACCAACCGCGTGTGTAACCGTGATGGTCTCTTCTCGGCCGAGTCCGGGAAGTGAACACGGTGTTGGAGTTATGCTTGACGTAGGTTGTTCTAGGATCACTTCTTGATCATAGTTGTTCGACCGTGCTTTTGCCTTCTCTTCTCGCTCTCATTTGCGTATGTTAGACACCAGATATGTCAGTCGCTTGCTGCAGCTCCACCTCACTACCTTCTCCTACCCATAAGCTTAAATAGTCTTGATCTCGCGGGTGTGAGATTGTTGAGTCCCCGTGACTCACAGATACTTCCAAAACCAGTTTGCAGGTGCCGATGAAACCGTGCAGGTGACGCACCCGAGCTCAAGGAGGAGCTCGATGAAGATCTTGTTCATTGTGTTGTTTCGTTTCAGTTGATCAGTAGTGGAGCCCAGTTGGGACAATCGGGGATCTGTGTAGCATTTGGGGTAGTCTTCTTTTATTTTGGTTCCGTAGTCGGACCTTGATTGTATTTGTATGATGTAATGCTTTACTCATGTATTGTGTGAAGTGGCGATTGTAAGCCAACTATGTATCTCTTTCCCTCATGTGTTACATGGGTTGTGTGAAGATTACCTCACTTGCGACATTGCTTTCAATGCGGTTATGCCTCTAAGTTGTGCTTCGACACATGGGAGATATAGCCGCATCGAGGGCGTTACAGAGAAAGCCCCATCAAAGTAAATAATCCAATCGCAACTTGCCTCCTTGCCGGGGAAAGCAGTCTCTTGGGATTCTTCATCAGGTGTGGCGGTCCATTCTGCAATGAACTCCGCCAGGACTCGGCTCTGGATCGTCGAAGTACTTTCAAACTTGAGGCCAAAGCTGGACAGCTCCAGTGCCCATTCTACAATCCTCCCCGTCGCATCTGGGTTGTGCAATATCCGCTGCAGAGGGAGGCGAGTGACGACAGTGATCTCGTGTGCCTGGAAGTAGTGACGCAGCTTCCTCGAGGCCATGAGGAGGCCGAAGAGCAGTTTCTGCACACCGGAGTACCTCGACCTAGCCCCGTGCAAGAGGGAGCTAATGAAGTAGACCGGGCGCTGCATCACTTTCTTCTTTGGCGGCACCTCGACCAACTGTGTCGCCTCCGCACTGGTGGCGTCGCCACTAGTGCGGCGCTGACCACCTGGTTCGTTGCCACTAAGTATAGCAGCAACGGCTCCTTAGGCCTGGGTGCAACTAGTGTTGGTGCGGAGGAGAGGTACTTCTTCAAATCTTGCAATGCCGCTTCGGCTTCTGGTGTCCACTCCATCGGGCCCGCATTTTTCAGGATCTTGAAAAAGGGAAGGGCGCGCTCGGCAGACTTGGATATGAACCTGCCCAGGGCAGCGACACAACCAGCGAGCCGGCGCACAACCTTGGTTCGCTTGGGTGCTTCAATCTGCTCTATAGCTTTGATCTTGTCCGGGTTGGCCTCTATCCCCCGCTGCGACACAAAGAACCCGAGAAGCTTGCCAGACGGGACGCCAAAGAAGCACTTCTTAGGGTTCAGCTTGAGGTTGATCTTGTGCAGATTTGCAAATGTCTCCCGCAAATCTGATATGAGGGTGGCCCTGTCCTTGGTTTTGACCACTATGTCGTCCATATAAGCCTCCATATTTCTATGGAGCTGGGGCTCAAAACCAATCTAGACCGCCCTCGCAAACGTCGATCCAGCACTCTTCAACCCGAAAGGCATCCGTATGAAACAATACGTACCACATGGGGTGATGAATGTTGTTTTCTCTTCGTCTTCTTTTGTCATGAAGATCTGGTGGTAGCCGGAGTAGGCATCGAGGAATGACAACAGATCACACCCAGCCGTGGAGTCAACAATCTGGTCGATGCGCGGCAACAGGAAGGGGTCTTTAGGACAAGCCTTATTGATATCTGTGTAATCAATACACAACCTCCACTTACCATTTGCCTTGCGCACTACGACCGGATTGGCCAACCACGTCGGATGGAGCACTCCTCTTACCAAACCCGCTGCCTCCAGTTTTTGGATTTCTTCTGTGATAAACTCTTGTCGTTCCAAAGCTTGCTTTCTGACCTTCTACTTGACGGGCCGCGCATGAGGACAGACAGCAAGGTGGTGCTCAATCACCTCCCTGGGAACGCCGGGGATGTCGGAAGCTTGCCATGCAAACACATCGACATTCGCCCGCAGGAAGGTGATGAGCGCGTCTTCCTATTTGTCGTCAAGGCTGGAGCTTATGGTGAAAGCTCCTCCCGTGCCGTCCTTGTTGACGAAAACCTTCTTGGTTCCCGGTAGCGTGGCCCTGGACTTCTTGCTTCCGCCGGCGGAGCTCTCTGGCACGTCCTCGACGGCAGCGCTACACACCGAAGAGGTGCACTTGACGAAGTGGGTGTCCGAGGTCCCACCGGCCTTCTTCTTCTTTCTCCCCCTCGGGGTCCCGGCAGCAGGAGCGAGTGCCCCAACGGCGGCAGCTGTTGCGACTGCTTGCTGGTACACTTGATCAGCGCAAATCAGCGCATCCTTCTTGTCGGAGGGGATGGTGATGATTGTCACGGGCCCTGGCATCTTCAGGGTATTGTAGGCGTAGTGCGACGCCGCCATGAACTTGGCCAGCGCTGGGCGGCCAAGGATCCCGTTGTAGGGCAAGGGGATCTTGGCAACATCAAACACAATCCTCTCCGTCCTGAAGTTCAGGTCGCTCCCGAAAGTTACAGGCAACGTGACCTTTCCCTTGGGTTGGCTTCTCCCCGGGCTGACCCCTTGAAACGTGCCCGTTTCTTCGAGGTCTCCATCAGGGATCTGCAGCTTCTCGATCACGGCAGGCGAGATCAAGTTCAGATCGGCCCCGCCATATACTAACATTTTTGTCACCTTGAGGTTGCGTATTGTTGGTGAAACCAACAACGGCAAGCACCCGACCGCAGTAGTGCGATTTGGGTGGTCCTCGGAGTCAAAAATGATAGGTGTGCTGGACCACTTCAGCGGCCTCTGGGCATCAAACGACGGCTCTGCTGCTGTAATTTCTCGCGCCCACTGTTTAAGCCAGCGTCGAGAGGCATGCAGCGAAGCGCCGCCATCAACGCACATGGCCTCTGTAGCTTTCCAAAACTCTTGGTCGCCGGACTCGTCGTCGTCTTCGTGATCGTCATCTTCTGGCTTTCTGTCACGGCCCCGAGCGGGCCTCTCTTGTTGCTTATCCTTGCTGCGACGGCCCGCCTGGCCGTCGCGTTTCTTGCCGGATCCCTCAGCACCGTCTTGGCCCTTCTCCTTGTCCCGCCTCTCGTATTCAGCCCTCTGCTTCTCAGCGAGGAGCTCAACCTGCCGGCAGTCTTGGAGAGCATGGCCTTTGGTGCGATGATCTTGCAGTATCGCTTGTCGGAGTTGCCTGGCTTCTCGGCAACCGCCAAGGCCTGGCAGGCGACACATCCGGCAATTTCCTTGCCGGGGTCACCTGCCTTGGTCTTCTTGGTGGAGCCAGTGTCGTCAGACCCCTCGACGGCAAGCACAGCTTTCCCTTTGCGCTTCCTGTTGCGGTGCCGGCCTTTCTTCGCCGGGGCGGCGGTGTCCTCTTTAGAGGAGTCGGTTTCCACGCCGGCATCTTCGCCGGGGTACTTCCTCCCCTCTTCAGCCCGGGCACACTTGTCCGCGAGAACATAGATCTCCGCGACATCTTTCACCTTGTTCATCGCTAGCTCTTCGCGCATCTTGCGGTTCCGAACGTTCTGATGGAACGCGCTGATGATGGCGGCGGGGTGAACATCTGGGATATTGTACTGTACCCGGCTGAACCTCTGTATGTACTTGCGGAGACTCTCGCCTCCCTTCTGGGGAATGACGTGGAGATCACTCGCTTGGCCATGAGCTTGGTGACCGCCAGTGAAGGCGCCCACGAACTCATGGCACAAATCCGACCAGGAGGAAATGGAGTCTACCGGCAAGTGCATCAACCATGACATGGCGTTGGGTTTAAGAGCCAACGGGAAGTAATTTGCAAGCACCTTATCGTCACGAGCTCCGGCAGTCTGCATCGCGATGGTGTAGATGCTGAGGAACTCGGATGGGTGGGTCTTGCCGCCGTACTTCTTGCCCACGTCAGGTTTGAAAGTGCGGTGAGTGGGTCACTAGAACTGCCGCAGCTCACGGGTAAAAGTCGGGCAGCCTACCTCGTAAGGCAGGCCCCCAGGGCTCCCCGGTGCCGGGTGGTCCACAGCAGGCCCCGCTCGCCTATCTGACTGGTGGCGCGCTCCGCGCCGACGCTCGATGGTGGTCCGACCGTCTTCATGTTCCCGATCCCGAAGGACCTGGCATTGGTCCTGGTGGGTCCGCGGGTCGGACGATGCTATGGAGATTTCTTCGCCCGCAACATCGCGACGGGTAGGTGTCCGTGGCACCGGGCGAGGAGGAGGCGAGTGCACCGTGGTCACGGCGCCGCCAGCCTTCCTGCCACTGGTACGCGGGACTCCGTCGGAACATCGACCCGGGGGCTCCGTCGGGGTCGGCTCATCTTTGTTGGCCACCGCAACAAGGCTTTGGATGGTGGCTCTCCATTCGTCGAGTTTCCCCGTAGTGGGAGGAAAGTCGAGGAGCAACTGCGCGCGCACCAGGGCTTCTGCTGGCGTCGGTGGCAGCGAAACCTGCATGGATCGCGATGCGCTTCGACTTCTGACCACGTCAGAAGGAGCTCTATCACGACCGCGCGGTCGCACGCCGTCTTCACCAGCGCCTCGGCGAGCGGGCAGGTCTTCTACATCCTGGGAGTGGCGCTCGGGGCTTTTCCCTCGGCGACGCCCGGGGTCTTCGGGGCGATCACGCCGCTCGTCGCGCGCCGCTTGAGAGGAACGCGCCGTCGCACCGGAGTGGGAGTCCTGGAGGCCCTCGCGCCGCCAGCGGGCGGGGCAGCAGCGACCTCGGAAGGTCCTGCGCCACCTGCGGAGGGCCCGGCTCCGTCTTTGGATTTGGCGGCGTGCGGCCTGTTACCGGGCTCACAAACATCGCCACCTCCCAAACTCCGGCTGCTGGGACGGTGTTGGTGTTCGTGAACAGCGCCCCGGGTCCTTTCGGCGACCGGTCCGCTGCTCGCCCGCGTCGGGACGGGATGCCCGGCGTCCGACGGGCCAACCGCCACCGTCGTCTTCTTCTTGGGCGCCATGATGATGAAGAAGCGTCGAACTAACTGCTAAAGCCGATTCTCACAACTGCGCTCCCCTACCTGGCACGCCAAAGATGTCGGTGGGAAACGACACCTATGGGATCACGAGGATCCCTTTCTGCGGTTGCGGGGCGCGGGGGCCGTGAGAAGAGCGGATCGAGCAGGCAGTACACGATTCCTTTACCCAGGTTCGGGCCGCGAAGATGCGTAAAACCCTACTCCTACTTTGGTGGATTATATGTTTGTGTTCTTGAGCTAGCTATGGGGCGTGAGGAGCTCCAAAAAGCCGAAATCCTCTTCCTGGTCGCCTGGGGCCTCCTTTTATAGGGAAAGGGGCTGCCACAGTGGCACACAGGAGGTGAAAAGGGTACAGTGATGCGAGGTTATCCCTCGCATTACATGACAAGGTGCCTTTAATGCGCCTTGCTTAGGTGTCCTTGCTTTATCGAGGGCGGGGGAGAGCCCTGTCTCGTCCGTCACCGCTCTCTTCCGCGTCGACACTCGCCCTGGCCAGTGGTGCATGCGATGCCATGTAGGCGGGCAGGCAGCTGAGGTGGCGTAGCGGTGGGTCTCCACGAGGATCTGCATGCCGCCATGCAGGTGCCTGCCCAGCTGGTTGGGTCGGCAGCTGCATGCGAACGGTGGTGGAGGCGTGACTGGTGCGGGTCCGATGGTGGTCCCGCGGGTGTCCTTGGCAAGGGCCTTGCCGCGGCCCCGGCAAGGGTCTTGTTGGGGTCCCGACAAGGGTCTTGCTGTGGCACCTGCTGCCATCCCCGGCAAGGCTCTTGCCGGGGGCCTTGTGGTTTTCCTTGGCCGGGGTCCCACCAAGGACCATCATCTCCTAAAGTGTGCATCTGATCTTGAATGTCTTCACAAAGATCTGCATACCACCACGAGGATACCTCCCGAATCCTTGCCCCATGGGGGCAGTGGACTCAAGGGTGACCCGCTCCGTAGGTGTGGGGCGAGCTGCCACGGCAAGGGTCTTGCCGGGTTTGCAAAAACCGCCTCACGACAAGGATCTTGCCGGGGGGGCCCGCTTCGCCCCCTTTCCTCTTTGTGGTCTTGGTCTTGGCGTCGTTCTGCTCCTCTTTGGCTTCGGCCTTACCTTGGTTCTACCTCCCTTGCCGGGCTCGGTGCAGCGGCGCCCGTGGCTCAGACTGCCCGTGCACAGTCATAGGGGTACAAAAAGTGTACCCCTCTTTTTGTACACCGATAGTTCACCATTGTCTAACAACATGATTTCCAGGACAGGGTTGCCGTACCACTCTGGTGCGGAACGTGTCCTTGTGGACCTGAAGTTCAGTAGCAACTTGATATGAAGTTTCATGATCATCATCATTAACTTCCTCTCTAGTCTGTGCAGGCACCATAGAAACATTTTCTTGAGCTGCGCTACTCTCCGGTTCAAGAGGCAATACGTCATCAAGTTCTACTTTCCTCCCACTTACTTCTTTCGAGAGAAACTCTTTCTCTAGAAATGATCCATTCTTGGCAACAAAGATCTTGCCTTCGGATCTGAGTTAGAAGGTATACCCAATAGTTTCCTTAGGGTATCCTATGAAGACGCATTTTTCCGATTTGGGTTCAAGCTTTTCAGGTTGAAGTTTCTTGACATAAGCATCGCATCCCCAAACTTTCAGAAATGACAACTTAGGTTTCTTCCCAAACCACAATTCATATGGTGTCGTCTCAACGAATTTCGACGTAGTCCTATTTAAAGTGAATGCGGCAGTCTCTATAGCATAACCCCAAAATGATAGCGGTAGATCGGTAAGAGACATCATAGATCGCACCATATCCAATAGAGTGCGATTACGACGTTCAGGCACACCATTACGCTGAGGTGTTCCAGGCGGCGTGAGTTGTGAAACAATTCCACATTTCCTTAAGTTCGTGCCAAATTCGTGACTCAAATATTCTCCCCCACGATCTGATCGTAAGATATTGATTTTCCTGTCACGTTGATTCTCAACCTCACTCTGAAATTCCCATATCTACTTAAGTAGACATACCCATATCTACTTAAGTCATCAGTGAGGGTGAGAACATAACGATAACCACCACCGCGAGCCTCAACGCTCATTAGACCGCACATCAGTATGCATGATTTCCAATAAGTTGGTTGCTCGCTCCATTGTTCCGGAGAACGGAGTCTTGGTCATTTTGCCCACGAGGCATGGTTCGCACGTGTCAAATGATTCATAATCAAGAGACTCCAAAAGTCCATCTGCATGGAGTTTCTTCATGCGTTTGACACCAATGTGACCAAGGCGGCAGTGCCACAAGTATGTGGGACTATCATTATCAACCTTACATCTTTTGGCATTCACACTATGAATATGTGTAACATCACATTCGAGATTCAATAATAATAAACCATTGACCAGCGGGGCATGACCATAAAACATGTCTCTCATATAAATAGAACAACCATTATTCTCAGATTTAAATGAGTAGCCATCTCGCATTAAACGAGATCCAGATACAATGTTCACGCTCAAAGCTGGTACTAAATAAACAATTATTGAGGTTTAAAACTAATCCCGTAGGTAAATGTAGGTAGCGTGCTGACAGCGATCACATCGACCTTGGAACCATTCCCGTCGCGCATCGTCACCTCATCCTTCGCCAGTCTCCGCTTATTCCGCAGCTCCTGCTTTGAGTTACAAATATGAGCAACCGCACCGGTATCAAATACCCAGGAGCTACTACGAGCGCTGGTTAGGTACACATCAATAACATGTATATCACATATACCTTTGGTATTGCCGGCCTTCTTATCCGCTAAGTACTTGGGGCAGTTCCGCTTGCAGTGACCGTTTCCCTTGCAATAAAAGCACTCAGTCTCAGGCTTGGATCCATGCTTTGGCTTCTTCCCGGCAACTGGCTTACCGGGCGCGCCAACTCCCTTGCCGTCCTTCTTGAAGTTCTTCTTACCCTTGCCTTTCTTGAACTTAGTGGTTTTATTCACCATCAACACTTGATGTTCCTTTTTGATCTCCACCTCCGCTGATTTCAGCATTGAATATACCTCAGGAATGGTCTTTTCCATCCCATGCATATTGAAGTTCATCACAAAGCTCTTGTAGCTAGGTGGAAGTGACTGAAGGATTCTGTCAACGACCTCATCATCCGGGAGATTAACTCCCAGCTGAGATAAGCGGTTGTGCAACCCAGACATTTTGAGTATGTGCTCGCTGACAAAACTATTCTCCTCCATCTTACAACTGTAGAACTTGTCGGAGACTTCATATCTCTCGACCCGGGCATGAGCTTGGAAAACCATTTTCAGCTCTTGGAACATCTCATATGCTCCGTGCTGCTCAAAACGCTTTTGGAGCCCCGGTTCTAAGCTGTAAAGCATGCCGCACTGAACCAGGGATAATCATCACTACTCGACTGCCATGCGTTCATAACGTCTTGAGTTGCTGGGAAAACAGGTGCTTCACCTAGCGGTGCATCAAGGACATATGCTTTCTTGGCAGCTATGAGGATAATCCTCAGGTTACGGACCCAGTCTGTGTAGTTGCTGCCATCGTCTTTCAGCTTGGTTTTCTCTAGGAACGCGTTGAAGTTGAGGGCAACATTAGCGTGGGCCATTTGATCTACAAGACATATTGCAAAGTTTTAGACTATGTTCATGATAATTAAGTCAATCTAATCAAATTATTTAACGAACTCCCACTCAGATAGACATCTCTTTAGTCATCTAAGTGATACATGATCCGAGTCAACTAGGCCGTGTCCGATCATCACGTGAGACGGACTAGTCATCATCGGTGAACATCTTCATGTTGATCGTATCTTCTATACGACTCATGTTCGACCTTTCGGTCTTCCGTGTTCCGAGGCCATGTCTTTACATGCTAGGCTCATCAAGTCAACCTAAGTGTATTGCATGTGTAAATCTGGCTTACACCCGTTGTATGCAAACATTAGAACCTATCACTGTGGGGACCCCGACTCATAAGTCGTGATCACCGAATGAACGTGTACAGTGATCCCAGAGATCAATGCTCACTGAACACACAGAAGCTGAATAACAAGAGTCTTACATCCATACATACCGTATTACACAAGTAGGACCATTATGGTCAAGTCTTGAGTATAACATTGCAGCGGAAATCTTCGTCGATAACTTGGACCCATGCCATCTGCCTTAACCCTACAGGCATTCTGACTGGGAAGTGTCCTAGCTCGCATGTTCTTCACCGAAGTATTCTTCTTCATATCATGTTCTTTCATGCCTGGCCAATAAAATAACCAGTGGCAAGCCAATGAGTACTTTGAATGTACTCGCAAGCAACCCATGTTTTGGTTCAAGGTACAACAATGCATGATATAGGTAAATTTTTGCGGAAAGCTAGTTTTGAGTGCAATGACATGTTCAACAACTTGTAAGACATGCATCAGGAGAATTCAAGTAACCATGAGGACAGGTTACAGATATCAACATAAATAGAGTGGGCACCAACCCAACTCAATCATGTCAAGTCCTTGACTTGACCCAAGTAATTCTTCCCACACACTCTGGTTTGTAAACAAGTGGACGTAGCCCAAGAGCGGTTACCCAACTGTCCTTGACCGTGGACACGGCTATTCGAATAGTTTTACACTCTGCAGAGGTTGCACACTTTACCCACAAGATCTGGGGAGCTTCCGTGTCATCCACGACCCGCGGTACCTCAAGCACCCGGGGTAAGCACCCGATCACTATCTTTCCCTAAACGACACTAACAAGGAGTCCACTCGTTGTTCCGTATCCTCACGATGTACATCATACGAGACTCACTCGAGATCGTAACATCTGAGAGGGGACACAACGGTGTATCTGGTGCCCTGTGAAAACAGTCATGGCCGCCCTACCTGGCACGACCCCGTCCTGTGAGAGAGCACCAACTCTCCCCCGTCACTAGTAATGCGGGCTCCAAGCTAGTATCGACCTAGGTAATCAATAATGCCCTTTCCCATATAAGGATATAGTGGTTGCGCATGTAAGGTTGGAATAACGGTCGCAACTTAAACCAATCCGTTTTGGAAAACAACACACACTTGTCTCGGTACACCACTTCGTCATCAAGTGGTTACCCAACTCATCATCTCCCTCGGGCATAAGTGGCACCCGATGGGGTTTTCGAAAAGTCTTTTGAAAGCACTTTGCCTCCATCACCATGCATATTCCCGTCCCTTCTGCGTAGCACTACTTTTGCATCCTATCTACTCCCACCGGCATAACCCTCATAAGGAGGTAGGGTCATGCACAATGCAAGTATCAACGAGGAAGTAATAGAGGCAACCCATCAAAGTGGTTTCCATCACATCATGATTCCGAAGCAACGCTAATAAAGTGCTATATGACATGCATAAAAAGGTTTCATAGACATGGTCAAAGGGCTGCTTGCCTTAGTCTTAAAGGTCTTCAAGTCCTTCTCCTTCTTCTTACCCAACTACCTCAATAAATACGGGATCTATTCGTCGCAAGAAAATAACGAGAAAATAAGGCAATAGTAAAACAGCAAAACCAAAGTGCTCAGAAAAATGTCAACTTGTTTTTGATAAATACTAGGGGAAAACCTAAGAAGGTGAAAATTACTAGTTATGGATTTGGAGCTGTAGAATAGGAGAAATGGATTTTTAGAGGGGAATATAAATGCTCGAAATTGAATTTAAATTTGAACAGTGCAGAAAAGTTTGATGGACATACATGAAAGTTACACCATTAAATAGGTTGGAATTATTCCATTTGGACAATTATTTTATCCTGTGGAATTTTTATAAGACAGAAAAAAAGGAAAAAGAAAAGTGGCACTGTGCCACTGGGCCAGAACAGCCGCAGGGCAACAGGCCCAGCCAGCGGGCCGGCCCAGCCGAGCCAGCGCACAGCGCGCGCGCGCCCGTCCACCCATTTCAAACCTGACGGGCGGGGCCCGCGGGTCAGAGAGAGAGAGGGGCGCGGGGACGAGGGAGAGGATGACAGGCGGGGCCTGCCTGTCATCACTAACCCGTGGACAGGGGGGTCGTGGTGATCACCGGCGACGATGCAGGCCACGGCGAGCTCCGGCGAGTGCGGGGATGGCTTCAGGGGACTGCCGCACGTCGGGGGGTGGTGGACTTGGCCGGCGGGGGTGCCTGGTTTGCCGGCGACGAGGTCCGCGGCGGAGGAGCTTCGGGCGGCGGTGGCTCCGGCCGTTTCCGGCTGCAAACGAGGCGGGAAAGAGAGGGGAAACGATCAGTGGGATGCAGGGGTTCCAGATCGAGAGAAAAGGGGGCCGGGGACGACCTGTACCTCGCGAACTCCGACGAGCCAAAGCGGCGGAGCTCGAGCTCGATCTCGAGCTCGGGCGGCTCTGGAGGCGAACTGGGGGTGCAGGGGAGGGGTTTGGTGGTGCAGTGGGCGAGTGGCGAGGAGAGAAGGGCTCGGGGAGGCCCTTATATAGGCGAACGGTGGTCCACCGTGGGCTCGTGCGCCGGCGGGCTCGTGCTCGTTGCTACGGGCCTCGGGAGGGTGCTGCGCCGTGTCTAGGGTGCTTGTGGTGGTCGACTACGCCCAGGGGAAAGAAGAGAGAGAGCGGGAACAGGTCAGAGATGCCGCGCGTGTGAGCTCGCCCATTGAAGCGCTCGGGCGGTCGCCACGCGTGCGAGCTGGGGCGAGAGGAGGGAGAAGGAGGAGGGGGCCGGCAGCGTGCCGTTTCCCAGACATCGAGGCACCTCGGGGGACACGAGGGGGAGAGCCGAGGTGGCCGGATGTGGATGGAAGGGGGCGACTACAGTGCGGGGGCGCACTGTAGCGCGCTCCAGAGCGTGCAAATGGCTGCCATGGCATTGTTTAAAGGGCAGGGGCGCGTCCACTAGTGTCTAGCAGGTCTACGGGGGAGTAAATAAGAGGAGAGGGGCATTGGATGCCATGGATGGCCACTGGGGTGAGGAGGGAGGTGAGGAAGAGGGGGAAAGTGCCTGTCCAGAGAGAGAAAGAGGGGGGTTTCACCCCTCAATTATTGAGCTGGGGACTTTCCATTGTTACTGGAGGTGAAAGGGGTCTAGGGGGAGCTGTGGTAAAAAGTGGAGCTCACCAAGAATAGTGGAAGGGGTCCAATCAGTGGTTTTTGCAAAATGACAGAAGGTGTTTGATGTTGGTTTGGGCAATAAAATGATCTCCAATTGCCATGATACTCCACAGGGTGAAATGACACATATAATTAGGGCCTTCCACCAATTTGGAGCTTAATTGGGCAAAGCTGCCAATGCAACTTTTGTAAACCCTAGAAATGAGCAGAAATAGACTTGTGTAGATCTAGTTGAGCAAATCACTTCTCCTTGATGCACCACTTGGTGTAGTGGCCTCATTTGGTCATGTGAACATGCTCACAAAAGTTGGGGTCAAGGAGAAAAAGTTGGCAGTACAAACTTGTTCAAATTTGATTCTGGTCAGAGAGGGTTTTGGGGCACTTTGATCAAGATAAAATTCTCTCCAACTTGTGCCATTTGGTCTAGATGCATTGTTACACCATTTGAGAATGTGCACCAAGTTTGAGAGCATTTGGACATGTTTGACAGTGCAAAGCTGTTCAAACTTGAAAAAGGACAGAAGTGGTTTGGAGAGGGTTTCATGAGGTTATACTGTTCTCCATGACATGATACTTGGCAAGATCATCAAAACTGTCATATGTGACATGCTAGAATTTTCTTGGATTTTTATGAAAATATTTCCTGTAGAAATATTTCAAATCCTTGAAATGAGCAAAAATGGTTTTGGGAGGTTTTGTCCAATATTTTGATCATGACCATGTGTTTAAACTCATATATATGGAAAATATATGTCCATTGAGTCTCCCTAATTTTTATCAAATATTTTTAAAGCTTTAAAATAATTTAAACCTATTTAAGACCATTTCTGGCCTTAAGAAAAAGTCTTTAAATAAAATAGGAAAATAACTTTTAAAATTATATTTTTGTGGTTTCTGGGTAACCTATATCTAATAGGAGCCAAAAATATTTTTGGAAATGTTTTTACTGCCCTTAATTAAGTACTTGCAGTGAAATCCTCAATCAAGGGGTTTTTTGGAAAACTAATTTTTGAAAATACTATTTGGCCAAATTATTTTTGTAAGAAAATACTATATTGTACTATACACATGGCATGATCATTGGGAAGAGGTTTTGGATCAAGGAGAAGGAGTATAAGAGTTGGAGGTTTTATTTGATTTTTAGAGCACTTGCAAACAACACACAAAAAAATCAAATCAAGCAAAGTCCAAAATACTCAAAAGTTTTTGTCAAACCACATTTTTATCATGATTTATTAGCTTAAGTGTTGTGGCATGAAAATCAGGGTGTGACAGACCTCCTTGACATGGCGGTCTTCAGATGTTCCCTAACCGGCTGAATGGTTCTTCTTCCGTCTTCGGGTAAGCAAGTATACCACCCAAGAAAGATGGCCACTAACTTGTCCGAGTATTCCGTGAAGACTTGCCCATGGGTACATAGGGTATAGGTTGGAGTATCGGTGGTGGTCATGGTTGCGTATTGGCCAAGGTTTCCTTGTCCTGGAGCCGAAGCCCATGGTTGTGATTCCTACCATATCGTGGCTTGGTGGGGCTTAAGGGTTTCAAGGATTATAGTGTGTGAGTGAACGTTTATCATCTTATCCTTGAGCACAGTTTCTGAGATGCCAATTATTCTATCTAGTCTTCCAAACAATCACCTTATGTCGCCGAAAGAATCATCCCGTATAGGTCAACTCCAATCATCACTCATGTTATTCATATCCTCATGACTCTCGAGAGGAGGTCTAACAAAATCATATATGTCTACAATCCCCAAACTTGTAAGTATGGCTACCCCTAAAAATCCATGGGTAGAGCATATACGCTGCTAAGCTTGGATTTAATCACCACAATCCAAGTGCTCAGTCTATTGATCAAGGTTCATGATAAAGCATCTCTATCTTAAGGAAACACGTCGTAAGCCACTCCAAGATCTTGTTTCCTTCCTATGAATCAACTCCAATAGCCCATTAACTTCCATTAATCACTACATAATCCATGTTTATGATGTTCCACATGATCTCCTAAAGTCCATATAATCCCCAAATGCTTGAAAGGGCTATCTCTACTATAGTAAGTCCATCAATTTCCATTATCATGATCAGGTAAACTCCAAGATCAAGCTCATACATATCCCTAGATAAACTCCAACAATTTATCCAATCTCCTAGTTTATCATCCTCCAAGAAACATGGTATCATATCGAGATCATCAGTCTAAATCCAATTTACTCCGAACCATGTAGACACACTCAACATCTATATTCAACTAGAATCACCTACTTAAATCCAAATCTCTTGTCCCACGTGAATTCCTACATGTTCCCCTCAAGTTATTTACGTAATATCAACTGTCTCCTATCAATATCATCTGATCAAGTCAAATCCTTGCACTTCCAGGAGTTTCAGCTTGCGATCATAATCGTCCTACAAAATCCAATTTACTCCAGGGGTAATGAAAGTTATGCTACTCTATCAACATGATCCCACCAAGTTCATCTACCAACATCAAAGCCTCATAATCCACCAAAGTCTCAGATGATTCCTCAAGGTCACTGATATAAACTCATCAAGTCATTTGTCCTCCGTTCATATATCCTCAAACTGGTCTTCCCTATGGCATCGTCAGTTCTGGTGCTATATTAGGATGATAATGTGCTTGTTCACTATGTCCATTAGTTCCATAATGAACCTAGTGATGTGCAAGGTTTACAGAGGCTTAACTGGTTCTCTTGCAATACCGTGGGTTAAGCACATGGTTAAGGACTCGAGCTGGGGTATCTCATGAAGTCTCGAAGGGTCTAGGAATGGGTTTCTAGTCTGGAGGGTTAAACATAACTCTACGGGGTTTCACTTGGTCGTGGGGACTGTAGCAGAAGTCTTCATTGCTAGTTGGTTGCCGAGGTAGAATCCTGGGTGTAGCTTGTCTTGCCGGTCTTCAGTTGAGGCGAGAGATGATAGGGAAAAGTAGCATAAAGGGGGATGCCTAAAGGGGGTTCTATAGTGCGGGTGCAAACAACAAGTGCCAAAAAGGGGTCAAACAAAGGAAAACAAGGTAAGGAAGGTGATATAGTCGCGTACTTGTTGCCTAGGGCAAAAAGGGCGACTGATATCAAAACACAAACAAATAAAAGCAAGCAACACACAATCAAGGTTCTATTCGAACCATCATACGGACTCGACTGCGCATAGGGGGTACACGACTCATCCTACCCTAGGGGTTCTCGGACTAAGTAGTCGTGTCTTGAGCCTCGTGCGGTCTTTTGAGTTTTCCTCAGGTGTTGCTATGTCTCTTGTAGTAGTTTGATGAAACGATCCAGGTTGAACCTGAAGATTCTTCAACAACTTCTTGCTTGTTGAAGTGATGGGGTGAAGGTGGCTCCTTGTAGCTGGCATTGACTCGGTCTTCTGTTGTCTTCTTAATCATGACGATCCCTTTTTGTCTTCTAAGGCGTCGATGGTACCAAGTAGATAATCCTTTATGCAATGATATTAACAAGGCATAGTAGAGGTCCAACATGTCGGTTATGTTGATGACAACATCGACACCAAGAGCGGGGAATGAAGAGAACCGTTTTCCTGCTCACTATAGTGAGGCGGGCCAAATGGCTAGGTTCTCATCCACCGGTGGTCGCCGATACATCAACGGTAGTGACAGGGTTACCCTATTAGCGATGTATATCATGATCTTGCATATCCTATGCCCTGATCGTCGTAGGCTAAGGTTGCATCATCTTGGGGCAGCGTCAAGAGTGTCACCATCTCCTGGGCCTTCTGATCCTCATCCCTCGAGGATGTATTTTCTGTTGGTATCGTCTTGTTGTGATGTCGGCAATCTTGTGTTCAGGAGATGTGGGTGAATGTCTGGCAATGCATCTAGATTATCCACGAGGATTACAAGGAATCTAGCAACCAAAGGTTTTGAAGGGGAAGAGATCAATAAGGAAAGTATACCTTAGTTTCCGAAAAACTGAGAAGGGAAGAGAAGTATAGATAGTTTTTTTGAAAACTAGTAGTAGTTTTGGAAATAGTTTTACCCTAACTAACGACCATGCTAACTAAGGCTTCCTACAGTCAGGATGGCTCTGATACCAGCTCTGTGGGGACCCCGACTCATAAGTCGTGATCACCGAATGAACGTGTACAGTGATCCCAGAGATCAATGCTCACTGAACACACAGAAGCTGAATAACACGAGTCTTACATCCATACATACCGTATTACACAAGTAGGACCATTATGGTCAAGTCTTGAGTATAACATTGCAGCGGAAATCTTCGTCGATAACTTGGACCCATGCCATCTGCCTTAACCCTACAGGCATTCTGACTGGGAAGCGTCCTAGCTCGCATGTTCGTCACCGAAGTATTCTTCTTCATATCATGTTCTTTCATGCCTGGCCAATAAAATAACTAGTGGCAAGCCAATGAGTACTTTGAATGTACTCGCAAGCAACCCATGTTTTGGTTCAAGGTACAACAATGCATGATATAGGTAATTTTTTGCGGAAAGCTAGTTTTGAGTGCAATGACATGTTCAACAACTTGTAAGACATGCATCAGGAGAATTCAAGTAACCATGATGACAGGTTACAGATATCAACATAAATAGAGTGGGCACCAACCCAACTCAATCATGTCAAGTCCTTGACTTGACCCAAGTAATTCTTCCCACACACTCTGGTTTGTAAACAAGTGGACGTAGCCCAAGAGCGGTTACCCAACTGTCCTTGACCGTGGACACGGCTATTCGAATAGCTTTACACTCTACAGAGGTTGCACACTTTACCCACAAGATCCGGGGAGCTTCCGTGTCATCCACGACCCGCGGTACCTCAAGCACCCGGGGTAAGCACCCGATCACCATCTTTCCCTAGACGACACTAACAAGGAGTCCACTCGTTGTTCCGTATCCTCACGATGTACATCATACGAGACTCGCTCGAGGTCGTAACAACCGAGAGGGGACACAACGGTGTATCCGGTGCCCTGTGAAAACAGTCATGGCCGCCCTACCTGGCACGGCCCCGTCCCGTGAGAGAGCACCAACTCTCCCCCGTCACTAGTAATGCGGGCTCCAAGCTAGTATCGACCTAGGTAATCAATAATGCCCTTTCCCATATAAGGATATAGTGGTTGCGCATGTAAGGTTGGAATAACGGTCGCAACTTAAACCAATCCGTTTTGGAAAACAACACACACTTGTCTCGGTACACCACTTCGTCATCAAGTGGTTACCCAACTCATCATCTCCCTCGGGCATAAGTGGCACCCGATGGGGTTTTCGAAAAGTCTTTTGAAAGCACTTTGCCTCCATCACCATGCATATTCCCGTCCCTTCTGCGTAGCACTACTTTTGCATCCTATCTACTCCCACCGGCATAACCCTCATAAGGAGGTAGGGTCATGCACAATGCAAGTATCAACGAGGAAGTAATAGAGGCAACCCATCAAAGTGGTTTCCATCACATCATGATTCCGAAGCAACGCTAATAAAGTGCTATATGACATGCATAAAAAGGTTTCATAGACATGGTCAAAGGGCTGCTTGCCTTAGTCTTCAAGGTCTTCAAGTCCTTCTCCTTCTTCTTACCCAACTACCTCGTTAAATACGGGATCTATTCGTCGCAAGAAAATAACGAGAAAATAAGGCAATAGTAAAACAGCAAAACCAAAGTGCTCAGAAAAATGTCAACTTGTTTTTGATAAATACTAGGGGAAAATCTAAGAAGGTGAAAATTACTAGTTATGGATTTGGAGCTGTAGAATAGGAGAAATGGATTTTTAGAGGGGTATATAAATGCTCGAAATTGAATTTAAATTTGAACAGTGCAGAAAAGTTTGATGGACATACATGAAAGTTACACCATTAAATAGGTGGGATTTTTCTAAGATTTTAGGAGTTGGAATTATTCCATTTGGACAATTATTTTATCCTGTGGAATTTTTATAAGACAGAAAAAAAGGAAAAAGAAAAGTGGCACTGTGCCACTGGGCCAGAACAGCCGCAGGGCAACAGGCCCAGCCAGCGGGCCGGCCCAGCCAAGCCAGCGCACAGCGCGCGCGCGCCCGCCCACCCATTTCAAACCTGACGGGCGGGGCCCGCAGGTCAGAGAGAGAGAGGGGTGCGGGGACGAGGGAGAGGATGATAGGCGGGGCCCGCCTGTCATCACTAACCCGTGGACAGGGGGTCGCGGTGCTCACCGGCGACGATGCAGGCCACGGCGAGCTCCGGCGAGTGCGGGGATGGCTTCAGGGGACTGCCGCACGTCGGGGGGTGGTGGACTTGGCCGGCGGGGGTGCCTGGTTTGCCGGCGACGAGGTCCGCGGCGGAGGAGCTTCGGGCGGCGGTGGCTCCGGCCGTTTCCGGCTGCAAACGAGGCGGGAAAGAGAGGGGAAACGATCAGTGGGATGCAGGGGTTCCAGATCGAGAGAAAAGGGGGCCGGGGACGGCCTGTACCTCGCGAACTCCGGCGAGACGAAGCGGCGGAGCTCGAGCTCGATCTCGAGCTCGGGCGGCTCTGGAGGCGAACTGGTGGTGCAGGGGAGGGGTTTGGTGGTGCAGTGGGCGAGTGGCGAGGAGAGAAGGGCTCGGGGAGGCCCTTATATAGGCGAACGGCGGTCCACCGTGGGCTCGTGCGCCGGCGGGCTCATGCTCGTTGCTACGGGCCTCGGGAGGGTGCTGCGCCGTGTCTAGGGTGCTTGTGGTGGTCGACTACGCCCAGGGGAAAGAAGAGAGAGAGCGGGAACAGGTTAGAGACGCCGCGCGTGTGAGCTCGCCCATTGAAGCGCTCGGGCGGTCGCCGCGCGTGCGAGCTGGGGCGAGAGGAGGGAGAAGGAGGAGGGGGCTGGCAGCATGCCGTGTCCCAGACGTCGAGGCACCTCGGGGGACATGAGGGGGAGAGCCGAGGTGGCCGGATGTGGCTGGAAGGGGGCGGCTACAGTGCGGGGGCGCACTGTAGCGCGCTCCAGAGCGTGCAAATGGCTGCCATGGCATTGTTTAAAGGGCAGGGGCACGTCCACTAGTGTCTAGCAGGTCTAGGGGGAGTAAATAAGAGGAGAGGGGCATTGGATGCCATGGATGGCCACTGGGGTGAGGAGGGAGGTGAGGAAGAGGGGGAAAGTGCCTGTCCAGAGAGAGAAAGAGGGGGGTTTCACCCCTCAATTATTGAGCTGGGGACTTGCCATTGTTACTGGAGGTGAAAGGGGTCTAGGGGGAGCTGTGGTAAAAAGTGGAGCTCACCAAGAATAGTGGAAGGGGTCCAATCGGTGGTTCTTGCAAAATGACAGAAGGTGTTTGATGTTGGTTTGGGCAAGAAAATGATCTCCAATTGCCATGATACTCCACAGGGTGAAATGACACATATAATTAGGGCCTTTCACCAATTTGGAGCTTAATTGGGCAAAGTTGCCAATGCAACTTTTGTAAACCCTAGAAATGAGCAGAAATAGACTTGTGTAGATCTAGTTGAGCAAATCACTTCTCCTTGATGCACCACTTGGTGTAGTGGCCTCATTTGGTCATGTGAACATGCTCACAAAAGTTGGGGTCAAGGAGAAAAAGTTGGCAGTACAAACTTGTTCAAATTTGATTCTGGTCAGAGAGGGTTTTGGGGAACTTTGATCAAGATAAAATTCTCTCCAACTTGTGCCATTTGGTATAGATGCATTGTTACACCATTTGAGAATGTGCACCAAGTTTGAGAGCATTTGGACATGTTTGACAGTGTAAAGTTGTTCAAAATTGAAAAAGGACAGAAGTGGTTTTGAGAAGGTTTCATGAGGTTATACTGTTCTCCATGACATGATACTTGGCAAGATCATCAAAAATGTCATATGTGACATGCTAGAATTTTCTTGGATTTTTATGAAAATATTTCCTGTAGAAATATTTCAAATCCTTGAAATAAGCAAAAATGGTTTTGGGAGGTTTTGTCCAATATTTTGATCATGACCATGTGTTGAAACTCATATATATGGAAAATATATGTCCATTGAGTCTCCCTAATTTTTCTCAAATATTTTTAAAGCTTTAAAATAATTTAAACCTATTTAAGACCATTTCTGGCCTTAAGAAAAAGTCTTTAAATAAAATAGGAAAATAACTTTTAAAATTATATTTTTGTGGTTTCTGGGTAACCTATATCTAATAGGAGCCAAAAATATATTTGGAAATGTTTTCACTGCCCTTAATTAAGTACTTGCAGTGAAATCCTCAATCAAGGGGTTTTTTGGAAAACTAATTTTTGAAAATACTATTTGGCCAAATTATTTTTGTAAGAAAATACTATATTGTACTATACACATGGCATGATCATTGGGAAGAGGTTTTGGATCAAGGAGAAGGAGTATAAGAGTTGGAGGTTTTATTTGATTTTTAGAGCACTTGCAAACAACACACAAAAAAATCAAATCAAGCAAAGTCCAAAATACTCAAAAGTTTTTGTCAAACCACATTTTTATCATGATTTATTAGCTTAAGTGTTGTGGCATGAAAATCAGGGTGTGACAATCACACCCGATCATCACGTGGTGCTTCGGAACAACGGACCTTAGCAACGGTGCACAGTTAGGGGGAACACAATTCTTGATATTTTAATGAGGGATCATCTTATTTATGCTACCGTTGTTCTAAGCAAATAAGATGTAAAAACATGATAAACATCACATGCAATTAAATAGTGACATGATATGGCCAATATCATTTTGCTCCTTTTGATCTCCATCTTCGGGGCGCCATGATCATCATCGTCACCGGCTTGACACCATGATCTCCATCATCATGATCCTTGTCATCGTGTCTTCATGAAGTTGTCTCGTCAACTATTACTTCTACTACTATGGCTAATGGTTTAGCAATAAAGTAAAGTAATTACATGACATTTATGTTGACACGCATGTCATAAATAAATTAAGACAACTCCTATGGCTCCATCGACATGCAAGTCGTGATTCCTATTACAAGAACATGATCAATCTCATACATCACATATATCATTCATCACATCCTTTTGGCCATATCACATCACACGACATATGCTGCAAAAATAAGTTAGACGTCCTCTAATTGTTGTTGCAATTTTTTTACGTGGCTGCTATAGGTTTCTTAGCAAGAACGTTTCTTACCTATGCCAAAACCACAACGTGATATGCCAATTTCTATTTAACCTTCATAAGGACCCTTTTCATCGAATCCGATCCGACTAAAGTAGGACACACAGACACCCGTTAGCCACCTTATGCAACTAGTGCATGTCAGTCGGTGGAACCTATCTCACGTAAGTATACGTATAAGGTCGGTCCGGGCCGCTTCATCCCACGATGCCGCCGGATCAAGATAAGACTAGTAACGGCAAGTAAATTGACAAAATCGACACCCACAACAACTTGTGTTCTACTCGTGCATAGAAACTACGCATAGACCTAGCTCATGATGCCACTGTTGGGGATCATAGCAGAAATTTAAAATTTTCTACGCATCACCAAGATCAATTTATGGAGTCATCTAGCAACGAGAGAGAGAGAGAGAGAGAGAGAGAGAGAGAGAGGAGTGCATCTACATACCCTTGTAGATCGCGAGCGGAAGCGTTCAAGAGAACGGGGTTGATGGAGTCGTACTCATCGTGATCCAAATTACCGATGATCCTAGCGCCGAACGGACGACACCTCCACGTTCAACACACGTACGGAGCAGAGACGTCTCCTCCTTCTTGATCCAGCAAGGGGGGAGGAGAAGTTGATGAAGATCCAGCAGCATGACGGCGTGATGGTGGAAGCAGCGGGATTCCAGCAGGGCTTCGCTAAGCGCTACTAGAGGAGGAAGAGGTGTCACAGGAGGGAGAGGGATGCGCCAAGGCTTAGGGTGCGGCTGCCCTCCCTCCCCTCCACTATATATAGGGGCTAGGGGGGGGGCGCATGCCCCCTTGGATTTACCATGGGGGGGGGGGGCAGCCCCCAGGCCTCATTTGGTTGTAGGGTTTCCCTGGGGGATCCCCGCTGTTTCCCCGGGCCGGAGAATCACGGGCCGAGTTAGCCCAGGGAAACCAAGTTGTTCATTTGGAACGCATCCATCTCGGGGTAACCCTCTCCGACCCACGTCCTTTCCACGGGGAGGAAACCCACGACCCCATAGCTCGGGGAGGAAATCCATGACTCGAGAAGAGCGAACGGCAGCGCCGTCGACCAAGATCCAGCGCCTCCGACCGCCTCCGAGCTCCTCCGCCGGTGACAAGAAGCGACGCTCCTGACCCCCTCCCTCCGGTGCTGAGGATCCAAGCTCTGCCCCTCCAGCGACGGCGACGGACCGTGGCCGTCACCGTTCTACGTCCCCGAATCTCCCCTCCGCCTCCAAGCTCCGATCCCCTCCGGCGACGACGGCGGCAATGGTTCCGCGGATGTTACTATCTCATCTGATCAAGGGTTTGCCCCCTCCTCCTTCCCCCATATTTTGCTTTTCAGGTCATGGCTTCACCATCTCTGATCTTGAACCACCGGTTCCATACGAGCTTGTATTTTTGTTGTGTAGTTCTTGAACCACCAGTTCCATATGAGTTGTATTTTCATGTGTGCCAGCTACGATTTGTTTCTATGTAGCATGCTATGCCGCCCATCGAATTATGAAAAGTAGTCTGAAGCTTGATGCATATAGTGGCTCATACATTTGGTAAAACTTTGGACTTGTATGCACCAGATTGGGTCAGTTGGTTCAACTTCACAGCTATGTATCTGTCCATAGTATTTTCATTGTTGACATCAGATTTCATATGTTATATGAGGTACAGAACACTGATTACTGATTAAATTTAGATACAAACAGATCAATATAGTTTTGTGAATCAAGCTCTTGTGAGCAGGTGACATTCGTGAGCAACTATTCTGCATATATTTTAGATAGAAAATAGCAAAACAGCGCCACTATTTTTTTAATTGACATGAATCAACGCCACACCACTCTTGCCTTAAGAACGTGTAAGAACTGGACTACTCCGGATTATTTTTTTGCCCATCTAGTTTGGCCGCCGTCAAATATTTATTTGCGACATGAATTCACGCCACCACCCTTGCCTTGAGAACGTGTGAGAACGGGACTGCTCCAGTTACCTTTTTTGTCCATCAAGGTTGGCTGCCGTCAAATGTTTACTTGTACGTGTTCTTTTTGGATGTACTTGAGTGCCTTCTCGATTCCAATCTGGCCTAGGTAAAAAATGTTTTGACTCATACGTACAAATCTTTATTAGCTTCTTTAAATCTGTACCATTCTTGTTTGCTAGTTAAATCTAGTCCGTTCATTCTAATAATACAATAGATAGTAACTCGAGCACTGCTGCCTGTGCAGGCTTTTCAACTCACTATATGAGTTTGATCTTGTTATCTTTAATCAGTTGTTGAGAAGAAAGCAAGAAAGGTATGGGAAAGCTTAAATTTATTGGTTGGTATGAATTGAACAACTAGCCAAGAAGAGATGTGATTGGTGATGTTTATGTTCTGAGTTCTGCTGCCGTTTACATGATAAATTTTTGCTGCTGGTTCTTATTAGATGAAACAAAGAGTAAAGGTAGAGGTGAGATGATTTGTTTCCTTCCTAAGGTGTATAGCTGTACCTCCAAGATAGGCAAGAGCAACTCAATAGTTCATTTTAGTTTTCTACCTATAGTTCCAGGAAGGTGAAGGTGAAGCTGTAGCTGGAAGGTATAGGAGACATATGTAGCTTACTTTTGTCTTGTTTGTTCACTTCCAGACAGATGGATATACGGCTGTTTATAGCAAAGCATGTGTAGAAATTGTTGCAAATGTGCAAATAAAGGTGTATAGTAGAATCACATATCTTTGTTTGTTATACATCTATTTCAAGTAGATCAGCTGTTGATTTCTCTTCATTGGCTTTGGTTTCATCAAGCCTTTGTTTACACTCAGGAACTCAACAGATAAGCTGTGGTGTGACACCTATTTAACGGTGTGTTTAATGCTCTCACAAACCCATGATCAAAGAATCACCATATGTTGATATGCATTTTTATAAGTTGTTTATTGACCTATATGCAGTGTTGTGTCTTCAGTGCAGATGATCGTGCCGTGATTTTGCCGTGTAAGGACCTGGAAAATGAATCAATGGTAGTTCTTGGAGGGCAAACGCTGTTTGTTCTCTTTGTAGATACCCATTGAGACAAACAATATTATTTTGTGTCTACTCTTTTATTCACTTACTTCAGTATATCTTAGATTAATCGAAGCAATCTTTTTTTCTTGAATATGTTGATACAATTTTATGTGCATTTATTTTGAAAATGCATATTTTCCCATGGCATGAAGGTCTTAGATATATCAGGGTGAGCACAACGAAAAGCATTGCAAGTCTTTCATTTGATTTAAGCGTAGTTCGTAATGTATTACACCAATCAAAATATAATAATGAACAACATTGTGACCTTACATTTCTGCAAAGCGCACGATTACTTCAAGTGAATATTAAATCTGAGTACTTTGTAGTGACTGCAAGTGGCATTTTGGTTCTTAGGACATTCTGATTCTGAGTACTTTGTAGAGCTTCAAAGAAGCTTGAAGAAATTAATATTCTTTTTGCAAGAAATTTGGTCGATTTTTTTATGCACACTGCCATATCATATATTGGTTCATACTATTTCATCTTAATTCATTTATACTTAAAAATAGTCTATTGAAACTGAACTGGTGCTAACCTAATATTTTGTGTAGTTCAGTCAACATCAAGATGCGGTACCTGATGTCCATGCAGAGTGGAGAAACGACTTGAGTAGGGCTAGTGATCGCCTCCTTGCAGTTCATCTAATTTGAAAGTATCTCTGCCTTGGACATGGCAAGTGATAATTCAATTTTATTTTGTCATGAACAAATTTGAATAATGATAGCACATGAAAACGATTTAGGCCAACGGTTGATCTCAATGAGATGTGGACTGACCGGTATCTGAACCCTTGTGAACTGATGGTTTTATGTATTTGTTTATATGAGTTCTGAGATTTTATGTATTTGTTTTTTTAGAATTATTTGTGGAATTCTTATCTGTGGTCCATTGTTATTGGTAGAATTTTGTATGAAGGCTCTGAAATTTTGTATGTACAAATCTATTGTTATTTGTGTAGCAAAGTCGCTTGTGATATGTGTAAATTTGAGGGTTTTCTTTCCCTCTCCCTTGTTGCCATTTGGGAACCTGGGCAGTGGGAAGATCTCCCACGTGGTGGGAGGGAAACCATGAGCACAGGAAAACCCCCCCAGGGGTTTATTGCCCTATTTTTTTTGTACCTGTCAGTGTACAAAACTAGGGGCACATTTTTGTACCCCTTTACCTGTGCACGGGCAGTCAGAGCCGCGCCTGCGACCACACCAAGCAGAGCGAGGGAGGTAAACCAAGGTAAGACCGAAGCCCAAGATGGCCAGAGCAACGCCAAGGCCAAGGCCACAAAGAGCAAAGGGATGAAGCAGGTTCCTCCGGCAGGAGACCCTTGCCGGGGTAGCTCGCTCCACACCAACGGAGCGAGCCACCCTTGAGCCCACGGCCCCCAGCGCCATCATTAGCGTGGCACCAGGGCTCGAAAAGGCACCTCTGTGGTGGCATGCAGATCTTTGTGAAGACAGATTCAAGATCAGATGAGGATTAGAAGACAACGACTCTCGACAAGATCCTTGCCGAGGAAGGCCACCAGACCCCCGGCAAGATCCTTGCCGGGGACGACAGCGCGCCACGGCAAGACCCTTGGCGGGCCTCACGGCAAGACCCTTGTCGGGCCACCCGGCAAGGCCCTCGCCAAGGGCACCAGCAGGGCCACCGTTAGGCCTGCACCAGCCAAGTCTCCGCCGCCGTTCGCATGCAGCTGCCGACCCAACCAGCTGGGCAGTCACCTGCGTGGCAACATGCAGCCCTTCGTGGAGGCTCCACCACCGCGCCACCTCAGCTGCCTGCCTGCCTACATGGCACCGCATGCATCGCTGGCCAGGGGACGTGTCGAAGATTGGAGGAGCGGCGATGAACGGGACGGGCCTCGCCCCCGTCCCCGATAAAGCAAGATGACACCTAAGTGATGCATTAAATGCACCCTGTCCTGTAATACGAGGGATAACCTCGTGCCACTGTAGACCTTTCCACCTCCTGTGTGCCACTGTGGCAGCCCCTTTTTCCTATAAAAGGAGGCCCGCGGCGACCAGGAGAAGGATTCGGCTTTTTGGAGCTCGTTACACTCCGTAGCTAGCTGAAGAACTTAGAATACAGCCACCAAAGCAGGACTAGGGTTTTACGCATCCTCGTGGCCCGAACCTGGATAAACAAACCGCGTGCTCTCTGCTAGAACCGCTCTTTTTCTCAACCCCGCGCCCCGCAACCGCAGTAGGGATTCTTGTGATCCCATAGGTGTCGTTTCCCACCAACATCTTTGGCGCGCCAGGTAGGGGGCGCGTTTGTGAGAATCCGGTCTGGTAGTTAGCCTAGCGGTTCTTCATCGCCATGGCCCCTAAGAAGAAGACGGCCTCGGCGATCGGCTCGTTGGGGGCCGAACGGCCCGTGCCGGTGCGGACGAGCAGCGGACCGGTCGCGGACAGGACTCGGGCCGCGGCCCGCGAACACCAGCACCACCCAGGTAGTCGGAGCCTGGCGAGCGGCGTCGTTCGTGCACCAGACGATCGGCCCCACGCCGTCGGGCCCAAAGACGGAGTTGGGCCCCCTGCCGGCGATGCGGGGCCCTCCGGGGGTGTCGTTGCGCCGACTCCGGGCGGCGCGGCGACCTCCAAGATGCATACACCGGTGACCACCGTGTGTTCTTCCCATGGTGTGCGCACCGAATAGCGTCACCAAGTTGGTGACCCTGGGCACCGCCGTGGGAAGAGCCCTGTGCGTCGTCATCAATACGAAGGAGTTCAACACGCTCGCCGAAGCACTGGTGAAAATGGCACGCAGCCGCTGGGTCGCGACAGAGCTCCTTATAACATAGTTAGAAGTCGAAGCGCGCCGCGATCCACTCAGCTGTCACCGCCACCCACGCCAGCGGAAGCCTTGGCACGCGCACAGCTGCTCCTCGACTTCCCTCCTCCTGCGGGGAAGCTCGATGAGTGGAGGGCCACCATCCGAAGCCTCATCGCCGTCGCAAACAAAGACGATCCGCGACCGGCGGGGCCCTCGGGTCGGCGCTCCACCAAACCACCACATGCTGGCGCTAGGAGGACCAGGGGAGCTGCGGCCACGGTGCACTCTCCTCCTCCTCGCCAGCCGCCGCGGGCGTCGGCCCGTCGCGGCGACGCTCGTGATAACATCTCCATAGCGTTGTCCGATCCACGGACCCTCCGCGACCACTGCCAGGTCCTTCAGGAGCGAGCTCACGAAGACGCTCGAACTACCGTCGAGCGCCGACGCGAAACGTGCTGCCAGTCGGACAAGCGGGCGGGACCCGCTACGGACCACCCGGCACCGGGGCCCCCGGCGGCCTAGCTTAAGAGGTGGGCTGCCTGGCTTTTACCCGTGAGCTGAGGCAGTTCCAGTGGCCGTCCCACCGCATGTTCAAGCCCGACGTCGGTGAGAAGTACACCGGCAAGACCCATCCGTCCGAGTTCCTCAGCATTTACACCATTGCGATGCAGGCCGCTGGGGCTCGCGACGACAAGGTGCTTGCCAACTACTTCCGGCTGGCGCTCAAGCCCAATGTAATGTCTTGGTTGATGCACTTGTCGGCGGACTCTATCTCTTCCTAGTCACATCTGTGCCATGAGTTCATTGGCGCCTTCACAGGAGGCCACCAAGCTCATGGCCACAGTAATCTGCATATCATCCCCCAGAAGGAAGGGGAGACCCTGCGCAAGTACATCCAGAGATTTAGGCGGGTGCAGTACGACTCCCCGACGTTCATCCCGCCACTGTGATTAGCGCGTTCCATCAGAACGTGCGCAATCGCAAGATGCGCGAGGAGCTGGCGATGACCAGGGTTAAGGATGTGGCCGAGCTCTATGTTCTGGCCGACAGGTGCGCTTGGGCTGAAGAGGGAAGGAAGTACCCCGGCGAAGACGCTGGCGCGGAAACCGACTCTACCGATGAGGACGCCGCTGCCCCGACAAGGAAGGGCCGGCGTCGTAACAAGAAACGCAAAGGCAAGGCCGTGCTTGCCGTTGAGTGATCTGACGATACCGGTGCCAGCAAGAAGGTCAAGGCAGACACCCCCGGCAAGGAGATTGCCGGCTGCGCCGCCTGCCGGGCCTTGGCGGCTAACGACAAGCCAGGAAGCTCCGGCAAGCAATACTGCAAGATCCACCGCACCAAGGGCCACGATCTCCAGAACTGCTGACAAGTCAAGTTGCTTGCTGAGAAGCAAAAGGCCGAGTACGAAAGGCGGGACAAGGAGAAGGATCAGGATGGTGCTGAGGGATCCGGCAAGAAGCGTGGCGGCCAAGGAGGCCGCCCCGGCAAGGACAACTAGCAAGAGAGGCCCGCCCGGGGTCGTGACAAGAAACAAGAAGACGACGATCACGACGAGGTCGATGAGTCCGGTGAGCAAGGGTTCCAGAAGGCTACGGAGGCCATGTGCGTCGATGGCGGTGCCTCGCTACATACCTCTCACCGCCAGCTCAAGCAGTGGGCACGAGAGGTTACAGCAACAGAGCCGTCGTTCGACGCTCAGAAGCCACTAAAGTGGTCCAGCACACCCCTCATCTTTGACACCGAGGACCACCCTGATCGCACTACCGCGATCGGGTGTTTGTCGTTGTTGGTTTCTCCAACAATACGCACCTCAGGGTGAACAAGATGTTGGTTGACGGCGGGGCCGGCCTGAACCTAATCTCGCCTGTCGTGGTCAGAAGGTTGCAAATCCCTGACGGAGACCTCGAGGAAACGGACACGTTTCAGGGGGTCAATCCGGGGAGAAGTCAGCCAAAGGGAAAGGTCACACTGCCCGTGACATTTGGAGGAGAGCTGAATTACCGGACAGAGAGGATCGTCTTTGACGTGGCCGAGATCCCCTTGCCCTACAACGGGATCCTCAGCTGCCCGGCACTAGCCAATTTCATGGCGGCATCACACTATGCCTACAACGTGCTAAAGATGCCCGGGCCGTTGACCATCATCTCCGTCCCCTCCGACAAGAAGGACGTGCTGATCTGCGCCGACCAACTCTACCGGGAAGCAGTTGCAGCAGCTGCCGTCAAGGCACATGCTCCTGCCGCCGAAGGCCCAGGAGGAAAGAAGGAGCCCGGCAAGACCTCTCGCACCCACTCCGGCAAGCGCACCTCCTTGGGGTGTTGTGCTACCGTTGAGGACATGCCAGAGAGCTCTGCCGACAAGAGCAAGAGGTCCAGAGCTGAGCCGCTACAGACCAAGAAAGTGCCCGTCGCAGAGGATGGCACGGGAGGGGCCTTCATCATAGGCTCTGCCCTCGACAGCAAATAGGAAGGCGAGCTCGTCACCTTCCTGCAGGAAAATGTTGACGTGTTTGCATGGCAAGCGTCCGACATCCCCGGTGTTCCCAGGGAGGTGATTGAGCACCACCTAGCTGTTTGCCCCCACGTGTGGCCCGTCAAACAGAAGGTCAGAAAGCAGGCTTTGGAGAGGCAGGAGTTCATCACAGAGGAGATCAGGAAATTAGAAGCGGTAGGTTTGGTGAGAGGGGTGCTCCATCCGACATGGTTGGCCAATCCGTTAGTGGTGCGCAAGGCAAATGGGAACTGGAGGCTGTGTATTGATTACACAGATATCAATAAGGCTTGTCCTAAGGACCCCTTCCCATCGCCGCACATCGACCAAATTGTTGACTCCACGGCCAGGTGTGATCTGTTATCATTCCTCGATGCCTACTCAGGCTACCACCAAATCTTCATGACAAGATAGGATGAAGAGAAAACAGCATTCATCACCCCATGTGGTACGTATTGCTTTTTACGAATGCCTTTCGGGTTGAAGAGTGCTGGGTCAACGTTTGCAAGAGCGGTCCAAATTGGTTTTGAACCTCAGCTCCATAGAAATATGGAAGCCTACATGGATGACACAGTGGTCAAAACCAAGGACGACCCGACTCTTGTGCAAGATCTGGAAGAGACATTTGCCAACCTGCGCAAGATCAACCTCAAGTTGAACCCTGAGAAGTGCGTCTTCGGCGTATCGTCCGGCAAGCTTCTCGGGTTCTTCGTGTCACAGCGTGGGACCGAGGCAAACCCAGACAAGATCAAGGCTATTGAGCAGATCGAGGCGCCCAAGCGGATCAAGGATGTGCGCCGGCTCACCGACTGCGTTGCCGCCATGAGCCGGTTCATCTCCAAGTCCACCGAGCGCGCCCTTCCCTTTTTCAAGATCTTGAAAAAGGCGGGCCCAATAGAGTTGACCCCAGAAGCAGAGGCCGCACTGCAGGACCTGAAGAAATAGCTTTCCTGCATACCAATACTAGTTTTGCCTAAGCCACAAGAGCCGTTACTGCTGTATCTGGCGGCGACGAATCAAGTGGTCTGCGCCGCACTAGTGGCACAGAGGGAGGTCAACGAGGAGGCAGCAATGGCGGCAGGACCAGCGAATGGCAAGCCGAAGATTACCCCAGCAGGGCCTGGTGCCGACAAGGCGCGGCCCCCGGCAGAGTCTGGTGCCACCAAGGCGATGCTCGCGCAGTCAAGTGAAGTGGTGCCCAAGAAAAAGATGATGCAGCACCCGATTTACTTTGTCAGCTCCCTCTTGCAGGGGGCTAGGTCAAGGTATTCCGGTGTGCAAAAACTGCTCTTCGGCCTCCTTATGGCATCGAGGAAGCCGCGTCACTACTTTCAGGCCCACGAGATCACTGTCGTCACCCGCCTCTCGTTACAACGGATACTGCACAACCCGGACGCAACCAGAAGGATTGTGGAATGGGCCTTGGAGTTGTCAAGCTTTGGCTTAAAGTTTGAGAGTACCTCGATGATTCAGAGCAGAGTCTTGGCGGAGTTCATCGCGGAATGGACCTCGACGCCTGATGAAGAAATCCAGGATACTACTCTCCCAGGCAAGGAAGCAGACCGCGACTGGATCATGTACTTTGATGGAGCCTTCTCGCTGCAAGGCGCCGGTGCTGGTGTGCTACTCGTCGCAGCCACCGGAGAGCACCTCAAGTACGTGATCCAGATGCACTTCCCCAGGGATATGTCCACCAATAACACTGCCGAGTACGAGGGATTGCTTGCCGGTCTCAGGATCGCGGCAGACCTCGTGGTTAAGAAGCTCATTGTCAGGGGTGACTCGCAACTCGTTGTCAGGCAAGTTAACAAAGATTATCAGAGCCCACTGATGGAAGCATACGTAGATGAGGTGAGGAAGCTGGAGGAACGCTTTGACGGTATCTAGGCCGAGCATGTCCCCCGAGCGGAGAACACATCGCCGATTACCTATCAAAGCGTGCCGCATTCAAGCTACCTGTGGAACCAGGTACCTTTTTGCTCCGGTTAACTCAACCATCCGTCGATCCATCAACCGGTCCGTGCAAGCGGAGAAAATCAGGTCCCGACAAGTACTTTCCTACCGAGCCCCCCGGGGCTGCCGGCAAGGGTACTGCCACGGACGCTGAGCCTGCCCAAGAGCAACTGACTCCTGCGGGGCGACATGCCCTGGCCGTAGAAACAGCCCCTCCCATGGCGGAAGAGATGCCTTTGGTCCTTGCCGTCGAGCCTCAGGCTCCGGCATGGGCGCATCATACCGTCCAATTCCTCCAAACAGGGAGCTTCCTGAGGAGCAGGAAGAAGCGGAGAAAGTAGCCCGTCGGTCTGCCCTGTACCAGTTCGTCGATGACGTCCTGTACTGGAGAAGGCCGAACGGTGTGAAACTCAAGTGCATCCCCCGGGAGGCAGGACTGGAGCTGTTGGCAGAGATACATGGAGGCATATGTGGCTCCCACATAGGGACAAGGGCCCTTGCCGGGAAGGCGTTCTGGCAAGGTTTCTTCTGGCCCACCGCCCTCCAGGATGCGACGACACTAGTCACCAAGTGTGAAGCGTGCCAGTTCCATTCAAAGAAGCTTCATCAACCAGCTCAAGCCCTTCAAACAATCCCTCTCTCCTGGCCATTCTCGGTCTGGGGGCTCGATATACTGGGCCCTTTCCCCCGCACTGTCGGGGGCTTTGAGTACTTGTACGTTGCAATCGACAAGTTCACAAAGTGGCCAGAGGTGGAAGCAGTGAGGAAGGTGACTGCTCAGTCAGCCGTCAAATTCTTCAAAGTACTGGTCTGCCGTTTTGGTGTGCCAAACAAAGTCATCACCGACAATGCCACGCAGTTCACAAGCCACACCTTCATGCAGTACATCCGAGACCTCGGCAGCAAGGTCTGTTTTGCTTCCGTGGCACATCCACGGAGCACCGGCCAAGCGGAGAGGGAAAATGCTGAAGTGTTGCGAGGCTTGAGAACGAAGACCTTTGACAAGCTGCACAAGAGGGGAAGGCGCTGGATTGATGAGTTGCCGGCGGTTCTTTGGTCGATCAGGACGACGCCAAATCGAGCCACCGGCCAGACACCTTTTGCCCTGGTGTACGGGGCGGGAGCAGTTCTCTCCACGGAACTCATACACGGGTCGCCTCGAGTGCTCGCTTATGACGAGCTTGAGCAAGAGCCGTTGCGCCAAGATGACGCGACGCTCCTTGAGGAAGATCGTCTTCGGGCGACTGTGAGAGCGGCACGCTACCAGCAAGCCTTGCGCCGCTACCATAGCTGCAAGGTTCATGCCCTAAGCTTTGAGGAAGGCGACCTTGTTCTTTGGCACGTTCAGTCGGCCAAGAATTCCAACAAGTTGACGCCGAAGTGGGAAGGCCCTTATCGGGTAATAGGAGTCACCAGGCCTGGCGCAGTCCGCCTGGAGACCGAGGATGCCGTACCAGTGAGCAACTCCTGGAACATTGAGCATCTTCGCAGGTTTTACCCATAAGGCGCGGCTTGTCGGGCCTCCCGGCAAGCCACCTTTTGTACGAGCTTTGCCGACAAGGCATGTGACCCTTTGTACAAAGCCAGGCGCAGACCCTGGCACAGATAAATGAAGCGCTGGTGCCCTAAGTTATTGCATGCATGCTATGTCGAGTCTTGTCCTTGGTTAGGGTTGATAGTGCTTAGCGGCGGCTAACCCCTAGCTTAGAGGTCGAGTGCGCGTCTCTCTGTTCTTCTCTGTCTTATTTGGTTCGCAGGGCACATGAATATCCTTCCCGAGCTGCTTTGGAAGAAAGGGGACGGATCGGTGTCCGGGCCCCGGCAAGCCAGTATTGCCGGGGGCTACAAGAGCAAAGATCCACTTGCGGCAAGCCAAGGTTGCCGGGGGCTGCAGATTCAGATAAGTTCTCTATCCCTTATCGTGCGTTTCGTTATGGACTGAGGTATGTGAAACCTCGTTTTATCCTTAGGCTACCGTGCTGCCCTCACTCCGGACCCTAGGACTCGTTTCCTAGGACCGAGTTTGGTCATAGCCGCGGCATCCAGGAAATGAAACGAGGAGCCTAAGCCCACCTTATCCCTGCCTCCTCCAAGGGCGTGATAAAGGTCAAGCGAAGTGGGGGGACGGCAAGGCCTGTTGCCGGGCGAGAAAATGTTTATCTTAAAGGTAACAAGGATTTACTCCTTATCGTGGGTTTTACCTACGAACGAAAACCCCGGCAAACATCCCTTTTTCATTAAAAAACATCCCGTACAGGTACAGTTCATACGAAATGAAAAACATGAACAAGGGGATTACAAGTTGTAAAGTTAACAAAGGCCCGAAGGCTTACAAGACTAAAAAGAGATAAGATGCCCGTAATCCCTTTCTTGTCCCTCTCCTCAGGAGGCAGGTCAAGGAGGCGAAAAAGGAAAAAGGGGCGCCTAGGCGAGCTACGAGCAGCAGAAGACACCGAGAGAACACCTCGGCGGCCGCCCATGGGGCACGGACTGGAGGGGTGCTCCTGCAATGGACCCAGGCCGCGAAACCTTTGAACGGCTAGGACAGAAATACTCGCGAGGGCGCTCGGCTGCCCCTTCCCCTCGCGAGGCCTTGCATAAGAGAAATCGAGGCAGGAGAGTGAAAAAGTCAAAGAACCATAAGTCAAAGGCGGCAATAGCTCCAATAAAACTTCGAATGAGAATGAACAAGCCAACTGCGGAAAGCAAATGAAAAAGCCGCGTCCGGTACCTAATCTAGTCTTCGACGTCTTCTCACCAGCGCGGAGCTAAGTGCTGCCACTGGGCGTGGGAGGGAGCCCCAGGGCCTGAGGCCGACGCTCCTGAGACTCCGGGTGTCGGTGGGAAACGACACCTATGGGATCACAAGAATCCCTTTCTGCGGTTGCGGGGCGCGGGGGTCGTGAGAAGAGCGGATCGAGCAGGCAGTACACGATTCCTTTACCCAGGTTCGGGCCGCGAAGATGCGTAAAACCCTACTCCTGCTTTGGTGGATTATATGTTTGTGTTCTTGAGCTAGCTATGGGGCGTGAGGAGCTCCAAAAAGCCGAATATTCTTCCTGGTCGCCTGGGGCCTCCTTTTATAGGGAAAGGAGTTGCCACAGTGGCACACAGGAGGTGGAAAGGGTACAACGATGCGAGGTTATCCCTCGCATTACATGACAAGGTGCATTTAATGCGCCTTGCTTAGGTGTCCTAGCTTTATCAGGGGCGGGGGAGAGCCCTGTCTTGTCCGTCGCCGCTCTCTCCCACATTGACACGCGCCCTGGCCAGTGGTGCCTGCGATGCCATGTAGGCGGGCAGGCAGCTGAGGTGGCGCAGCGGTGGGTCTCCACGGGGATTTGCATGCCGCCACACAGGTGCCTGCCCAGCTGGTTGGGTCGGCAGCTGCATGCGAATGGTGGTGGAGGCGTGACTGGTGCGGGTCCGCTGGTGGCCCCGCGGGTGTCCTTGGCAAGGGCCTTGCCGCGGCCCCGACAAGGGTCTTGTCGGGGTCCCGACAAGGGTCTTGCCGTGGCACCTGCTGCCATCCCCGGCAAGGCTCTTGCCGGGGGCCTTGTGGTTTTCCTTGGCTGGGTTCCCGCCAAGGACCATCATCTTCTAAAGTGTGCATCTGATCTTGAATGTCTTCACAAAGATCTGCATACCAATACGGGGATGCCTCCCGAATCCTTGCCCCATGGGGGCAGTGGACTGAAGGGTGACCCGCTCCGTAGGTGTGGGGCGAGCTGCCACGGCAAGGGTCTTGCCGGGTTTGCAAAAACCGCCTCCCGGCAAGGATCTTGCCGGGGGGGCCTGCTTCGTCCCCTTTGCTCTTTGTGGTCTTGGTCTTGGCGTCATTCTGCTCCTCTTTGGCTTCGGCCTTACCTTGGTTTCTACCTCCCTTGCCGGGCTCGGTGCGGCGGCACCCGTGGCTCAGACTGCCCGTGCACAGTCATAGGGGTACAAAAAGTGTACCCCTCTTTTTGTACACCGATAGAAGCCCCCGGGCCTGGGCCACACATAAGTGCTACGCGTTGTTGGGCCATGCCCAAGAACGGTGCGCGGGCAGGCAGGGCGGTTTTTACCGCGGTAAGTTTCTTCGCGCGCTGCGCCTCCCACGCTTCTCGCACGTGGCGCATCGTGGGGAGGCGTGCGTGACGTGGGCGACATGCATGAGGCTGGCCTCTGCACGCATGCGTCACGTCATAGTAAAAAGGGGGCGGCTCGCGTCTTCCCCATAAACGGAGGGAGGCGTGGAGGCGCGACCCATTTACTGGATGGGGCCGAGGCGTGGTCTTTCAAGGCCCCCACTCCCTTTAATCACGGGGCAGGGAGAAGTCACCTCACCCGTCACTTCGGTCTTGCACGTTCGCCACGCGGCGCTCATGCGCCTGGGGTGGCAGTTGGTGGAGGCGGGAAGCCGGGCCGTCGCGGGCTAGGGCGGCGGATCGGCCCCGGTCTCCTGCGCCATTCACGTCTTCATTGGCGGAACGGGGCGGTCGAGTCCCCACCCTGCTCCTTTATAAAGAGCGGGGGGGGGGGGGGAGGGTCGGTTCCCTGCATTCCTCCATCTCACATCTTCAGCTTCTGCTCCCCTTCCTCTCATTCACCATGAGAAAGGGAACCCTGGTCCTTCGACGGTGGCGACAAGGGTCGCCGCTCGACAACGCGTCCCTCCTTCTCCTGCACCTGCGGTGGCAGAGCCAGCCGCGAGGGGAAGGGGGAGAGGGCGAGGCCGTGGGCGAGGCCGAGGCGCTCGGGGAAGAGGAGGATGGGGCGGCGCGCCGGCTTTGCCTCCGCCAGCAGTTCCTCTCCCTATGGAGGGCCACGTTGGGGACGACCCTTGTGAGTTCTTCGTCAGGCTCTGGTGGCCGCCTCGCCATCGTCTTCATCTTCCGACTCCATTCGCGAGCGAGATGGAGCTGGACCCGCTCGAGACACTAAGGCTGCACATGAGGGGCTGTGGAATCAGCGGTACGCGAGTCCGCGTCGACTTCCCAGCCCCTAATGTGATGTATCTTGGTCGAGGGTGGAAGACGTTTGCTCGTATCCACCGCCTGACGGAGGGGCTCACCCTCCATTTTAAGCTGATGGAGGGCGGTCTCCTCTCCATCAAGGTCTTTGGGTGATTCGGGACTCGGGCAAGGTGCTGCGTGGAGAGCTCCTCCGATAGCGAAGACTCCTCCTCGAGCGGGAGTGATGAGGAGGACATCGGCAACGACGACGAGGGTAGCGGGCGGCAGGATGACGGGTCCGACTAGGTGTCGGGCGCCGCTCCGTGCGGCACCGGCGACCCCATCATCCGTGTCGCCGGCTCCTTGAACTTCTCGGGGTCGTCTCCTTGGGCGGCTGGCGTTGGGAGGCTGCGGAAGAGGAAGAGGGCGGGCGGCAAGGCCGTCAACTCGGAGTACGTGGGCACGATGCCTTCGACGCGTGCTGACATCCTGCCGCCTCGTCTTCGAGCTCTGCCTCCGGCGCTGCCATCACCATCCAGCCTTTGGACGACCACCGAGATGTTCTCTTGGTGTCTTCTGCCACCGGTAGCTCGTCTAGGCGCCCCTTTTGCCCTTTTCGCCTCCTCGACCTGCCTCCTGAAGAGAGGAACAAGAAAGGGATGACGGGCACCTTATCTCTTTTTAGTTTGTAAGCCTTTGGGCCTTCGCTGAATTTAAAGCTTGTAATCCCATCATTCATGTTTTTCATTCTCCATGAACTGTACCTGAGTGGGATGTTTTTAATGAAAAAGGGATGCTTGCCGGGTCACTTGTCTTGCGGGTGGAACCCACGTCAAGGGGTAAATCCTTGTTATCTATAAGATAGACATTTCCTTGCCCGGCAGCAGGCCCTGCCGTCTTCCCACGTCGCTTGACCTTTCTCATGCTTTCGGCGGAGGCAGGGATGAGGTGGGTTTAGGCTCCTCGTTTCGTCCCTTTGCTGCCGCGACTACGACCAAAACTGGCCCCAGGAACGAGTCCTAGGGCGTAGAGTTAGGGGAGCACGGTAGCTTTAGGAAGAAACAAGGTTTCGCATACCTCAGTCCATAAGAGAATGCATGATAAGGGATGAAGAACTTATCTGAAACTGCAGCCCCCGGCAACTCTGGTTCGCCGTGGGTGAATCCTTGGACTTGCAGCCCCCAGCAACACTGGCTTGCCAGGGTCCAGATGCTGGTCCGTCCCTCTTCTCCTTTTTTTATCCTCAAGTGATCCGGCAAGGATATCCGAGCCCTGCGAACCAAAGGAGACAAAAGAACGGCAAAGAGACGCACACTCGACCTCTAAGCTAGGGGTTAGCCGCCGCTAAGCACTATCAACCCTAACCAAGGACGAGACTCGATCTAGCATGCATGCTATAACTTAGGGCGCCAGCGCTTCATTTATGCTCAAGGTCTGCGCCCGGCTTTGTGCAAAGGGTTACATGCATCATCGGCAATGCTTGTACAAAAGGTGGCTTGCCGGGAGGCCCGACAAGCCGCGCCTTATGGGTAAACTTGCGAAGATGCGCGATGTTCCAGGAGTTGCTCAACGGAACGGCATCTTCGGTCTTTAGACGGACTGCGACGGGCCTGGTGACTCGTATTACCCGATAAGGGCCTTCCCACTTCGGCGTCAACTTGTTGGAATTCTTGGCCGATTGAACGCGCCGAAGAACAAGGTCGCCTTCCTCAAGGCTCCGGGCATGAACCTTGCGGCTATGGTAGCGGCGCAAGGCTTGCTGGTAGCGTGCTGCTCTCACAGCCGCCCGAAGACGATCTTCCTCAAGGAACAGTGCGTCGTCTTGCCGTAGTTGCTCTTGCTCAAGCTCATCATAAGCGACCACTCGAGGTGACCCGTATATGAGTTCAGTGGGGATAACTGCTTCTGCCTCGTATACCAGGGCAAAGGGTGTCTGGCCAGTGGCTCGATTTGGTGTCATCCTGATTGACCAAAGAACCGTCGGCAACTCATCAATCCAGCGCCTTCTGCTCTTGTGCAGCCTGTCAAAGGTCTTGGTCCTTAAGCCTCGCAACACTTCAGCATTTGCCCTCTCAGCTTGCCCGTTGCTCCGCGGGTGAGCGACGGAAGCGAAAAAGACTTTGCTGCCGAGGTCCTGAGTATATTGCATGAAGGTGCGACTTGTGAACTGCGTACCGTTGTCGGTGATGATCCGGTTGGGTACACTGTAACGGCACACTAGCCCCTTGAAGAACTTGACGGCTGACTGAGCTGTGACCTTCCTCACTGCCTCCAGTTCTGGCCACTTTGTGAACTTGTCGATGGCTACGTACAAGTACTCAAAGCCCCCGACAGCGCGGGGGAAAGGGCCCAGTATGTCGAGCCCCCAGACCGAGAAGGGCCAGGAGAGAGGAATG
The DNA here is from genome assembly GCA_032464435.1 of Aegilops umbellulata. Taxonomy (NCBI): domain Eukaryota; kingdom Viridiplantae; phylum Streptophyta; class Magnoliopsida; order Poales; family Poaceae; genus Aegilops; species Aegilops umbellulata. The sequence continues at coordinate 106,678,808 of CP136054.1, forward strand.
GTCTAAAGGGCTTGAGCTGGTTGATGAAGCTTTCTTGAATGGAACTGACACGCCTCACACCTGGTGACGAGTGTCGTTGCATCCTGGAGGGCGGTGGGCCAGAAGAAACCCTGCCGGAACGCCTTGCCGGCAAGGGCTCTCGACCTAATGTGGGATCCACATATGCCTCCATGTATCTCTGCCAACAGCTCCAGTCCTTCCTCTCGAGGGATGCACTTCAATTTCACACCGCTCGGTCTCTTCCTGTACAGGACGTCATCGACAAACTGGTACATGGCAGAGCGACGGGCTACTTTTTCCGCGTCTTCCTGCTCCTCAGGAAGCTCCCCTGTCCGGAGGAATCGGATGGTATGCTGTGCCCATGCTGGAGCCTGAGGCTCGACGGCGAGGACTAAAGGCATTTTCTCCGCTATAGGGGCGGCTATCTCGACGGCAAGAGCTTGGCGTCCTACCGGAGCTAGCCGTCCCGTGGCGGGTTCAGTGTCCTCGGCAACATCCTTGCCGGCGGCTCCGGGGAGCTCGGCGGGAAAGTACTTGCCGGGTCCTGATTTCCTTCTCTTGTTCTCCTCTGTTGATGGATCAACGGATGGCTGAGTCAGCTGAAGCACAAAGGTACCTGGTTCCACAGGTAGCTTGAGGGCAGCGCGCTTCGACAGGTAATCGGCGATATCGTTCTCCGTCCGGGGAACGTATTCAGCCTGGATACCGTCGAAACGCTCTTCCAGCTTTGTCACTTCATCATCGTAGGCCTTCATCAACGGGCTCTGGTAATCCTTATTGACTTGCTTGACGACAAGCTGCGAGTCGCCGCTGACGATGAGCTTTTTGATTCCGAGGTCCGCCGCTATCCTAAGACCGGCAAGCAGCCCTTCGTATTCTGCCGTGTTGTTTGTTGACGCCTCCCTGGGGAAGTACATCTGGATCACGTACTTGAGGTGCTCTCCGGTGGGGGCGACGAGCAGTACGCCAGCCCCGGCACCCTGGAGGGAGAAAGCCCCATCAAAGTACATAATCCAATCGCAACTTGCCTCCTTGCCGGGGAGAGCAGTCTCTTGGGCTTCTTCGTCAGGTGTGGCGGTTCATTCTGCAATGAACTCCGCCAGGACTCGGCTCTGGATCGTCGAAGTACTTTCAAACTTGAGGCCAAAGATGGACTGCTCCAGTGCCCATTCCACAATCCTCCCCGTCGCATCTGGGTTGTGCAATATCCGCTGCAGAGGGAGGCGAGTGACGACAGTGATCTCGTGTGCGTGGAAGTAATGACGCAGCTTCCTCGAGGCCATGAGGAGGCCGAAGAGCAGTTTCTGCACACCGGAGTACCTCGACCTAGCCCCTTGCAAGAGGGAGCTAACGAAGTAGACCGGGCACTGCATCACTTTCTTCTTTGGCAGCACCTCGACCAACTGTGTCGCCTCCGCACTGGTGGCGTCGGGCTCTGTTGCTGCCATTACCTCGTCGTCGACCTCCCTCTGCGCCACTAGCGCGGCGCTGACCACCTGGTTCATTGCCGCTAGGTATAGCAGCAACGGCTCCTGGGGCCTGGGCGCAACTAGTGTTGGTGCGGAGGAGAGGTACTTCTTCAAATCTTGCAATGCCACTTCGGCTTCTGGTGTCCACTCCATCGGGCCCGCCTTTTTCAGGATCTTGAAAAAGGGAAGGGCGCGCTCGGCGGACTTGGATATGAACCTGCCCAGGGCAGCGACGCAACCAGCAAGCCGGCGCACATCCTTGATTCGCTTGGGTGCTACAATCTGCTCTATAGCTTTGATCTTGTCCGGGTTGGCCTCTATCCCCCGTTGCGACACAAAGAACACGAGAAGCTTGCCGGACGGGACGCCAAAGACGCACTTCTCAGGGTTCAGCTTGAGGTTGATCTTGTGCAGATTTGTAAATGTCTCCCGCAAATCTGATATGAGGGTGGCCCTGTCCTTGGTTTTGACCACTATGTCATCCATATAAGCCTCCATATTTCTATGGAGCTGGGGCTCAAAACCAATCTGGACCGCTCTCGCAAACGTCGATCCAGCACTCTTCAACCCGAAAGGCATCCGTATGAAACAATACGTACCACATGGAGTGATGAATGCTGTTTTCTCTTCGTCTTCTTTCGTCATGAAGATCTGGTGGTAGCCAGAGTAGGCATCGAGGAATGACAATAGACCACACCCAGCCATGGAGTCAACAATCTGGTCGATGCGCGGCAACGGGAAGGGGTCTTTAGGACAAGCCTTATTGATATCTGTGTAATCAATACACAGCCACCACTTCCCATTTGCCTTGCACACTACGACCGGATTGGCCAACCACGTCGGATGGAGCACTCCTCTTACCAAACCCGCTGCCTCCAGTTTCCGTATTTCTTCAGTGATAAACTCTTGTCGTTCCAAAGCTTGCTTTCTGACCTTCTGCTTGATGGGCCGCGCATGAGGACAGACAGCAAGGTGGTGCTCAATCACCTTCCTGGGAACGCCGGGGATGTCGGAAGCTTGCCATGCAAACACATCGACATTCGCCCGCAGGAAGGTGACGAGCGCGTCTTCCTATTTATTGTCAAGGGTGGAGCTTATGGTGAAAGCTCCTCCCGTGTCGTCCTTGTTGACGGAAACCTTCTTGGTCCCCGGCGGCGTGGCCCTGGACTTCTTACTTCTACCAACGGAGCTCTCTGGCACGTCCTCGACGGCAGCGCTACACTCCGAAGAGGTGCCCTTGCCGGAGTGGGTGTCCGAGGTCTCACCAGCTTTCTTCTTCTCCCCCCGGGGTCCCGGCAGCAGGAGCGAGTGCCCCAGTGGCGGCAGCTGCTGCGACTGCTTGCTGGTACACTTGATCAGCGCAAATCAGCGCATCCTTCTTGTCGGAGGGGATGGTGATGATCGTCACGGGCCCTGGCATCTTCAGGGTATTGTAGGCGTAGTGCGACGCCACCATGAACTTGGCCAGCGCTGGGCGGCCAAGGATCCCGTTGTAGGGCAAGGGGATCTTGGCAAGATCAAACACAATCCTCTCCTTCTTGAAGTTCAGGTCGCTCCCGAAAGTTACGGGCAACGTGACCTTTCCCTTGGGTTGGCTTCTCCCCGGGCTAACCCCTTGAAACGTGCCCGTTTCTTCGAGGTCTCCATTAGGGATCTACAGCTTCTCGATCACGGCAGGCGAGATCAAGTTCAGACCGGCCCCGCCATCTACTAACATTTTTGTCACCTTGAGGTTGCGTATTGTTGCTGAAACCAACAACGGCAAGCACCCGACCGCAGTAGTGCGATCAGGGAGGTCCTGAAAGTCAAAAATGATAGGTGTGCTGGACCACTTTAGCGGCCTCTGGGCATCAAACGACGACTCTACTGCTGTAATTTCTCGCGCCCACTGTTTAAGCTGGCGTCGAGAGGCATGCAGCGAAGCGCCGCCGTCAACGCACATGGCCTCTATAGCTTTCTGAAACTCTTGATCGCCGGACTCGTCGTCCTCTTCATGATCGTCATCTTCTGGCTTTCTGTCACGGCCCCGAGCGGGCCTCTCTTGTTGCTTATCCTTGCCGCGACGGCCCGCCTGGCCGTCGCGTTTCTTGCCGGATCCCTCAGCACCATCTTGGCCCTTCTCCTTGTCCCGCCTCTGGTATTCAGCCCTCTGCTTCTCAGCGAGGAGCTCAACCTGCCGGCAGTCTTGGAGAGCATGGCCTTTGGTGCGATGGATCTTGCAGTATCGCTTGTCGGAGTTGCCTGGCTTCTCGGCAACCGCCAAGGCCTGGCAGGTGACACATCCGGCAATTTCCTTGCCGGGGTCACCTGCCTTGGTCTTCTTGGTGGAGCCGGTGTCGTCAGACCCCTCGACGGCAAGCACAACTTTCCCTTTGCGCTTCCTGTTGCGGTGCCGGCCTTTCTTCGCCGGGGCGGTGGTGTCCTCTTCAGAGGAGTTGGTTTCCACGTCGGCATCTTCGCCGGGGTACTTCCTCCCCTCTTCAGCCCGGGCACACTTGTCCGCGAGAACATAGAGCTCCGCGACATCTTTCACCTTGTTCATCGCCAGTTCTTCGTGCATCTTGCGGTTTCGAACGTTCTGATGGAACGCGCCGATGATGGCGGCGGGGTGAACATCTGGGATATTGTACTGTACCCGGCTGAACCTCTGTATGTACTTGCGGAGACTCTCGCCTCCCTTCTGGGGAATGACGTGGAGATCACTCGCTTGGCCATGAGCTTGGTGACCGCCAGTGAAGGCACCCATGAACTCATGGCACAAATCCGACCAGGAGGAAATGGAGTCTACCGGCAAGTGCATCAACCACGACATGGCGTTGGGTTTAAGAGCCAACGGGAAGTAATTTGCAAACACCTTATCGTCACAAGCTCCGGCAGCCTGCATCGCGATGGTGTAGATGCTGAGGAACTCGGATGGGTGGGTCTTGCCACCGTACTCCTCGCCCACGTCAGGTTTGAAAGTGTGGTGAGTGGGCCACTGGAACTGCCGCAGCTCACGGGTAAAAGCCGGGCAGCCTACCTCGTAAGGCAGGCCCCCAGGGCTCCCCGGTGCTGGGTGGTCCACAGCAGGCCCCGCTCGCCTATCTGACTGGTGGCGCGCTCCGCGCCGGCGCTCGATGGTGGTCCGAGCGTCTTCATGTTCCCGATCCCGGAGGACCTGGCGTTGGTCCTGGTGGGTCCGCGGGTCGGACAACGCTATGGAGATTTCGTCGCCCGCAACGTCGTGACGTGCCGGTGTCCGCGGCACCGGGCAAGGAGGAGGCGAGTGCACCATGGTCGCGGCGCCGCCAGCCTTCCTGCCACCGGTACACGGGACTCCGTCGGAACGTCGACCCGGGGGCTCCGTCGGTGTCGGCTCATATTTGTTGGCCACCGCAACAAGGCTTCGGATGATGGCTCTCCATTCGTCGAGTTTCCCCGTAGTGGGAGGAAAGTCGAGGAGCAACTGCGCGTGCGCCAGGGCTTCTGCTGGCGTCGGTGGCAGCGAAACCTGCACGGATCGTGACGCGCTTCGAATTCTGACCGCGTCAGAAGGAGCTCTATCACGACCGGGCGGTCGCACGCCGCCTTCATCAGTGCCTCGGCGAGCGGGCAGGTCTTCTACATCCTGGGAGTGGCGCTCGGGGCTTTTCCCGCGGCGACGCCCGGGGTCTTCGGGGCGATCACGCCGCTCGTCGCGCACCGCTTGAGAGGAACGCGTCGTCGGCACCGGAGTGGGAGTCCTGGAGGCCCTCGCGCCGCCAGCGAGCGGGGCAGCAGCGACCTCGGAAGGTCCCGCGCCACCTGCGGAGGGCCCGGCTCCGTCTTTGGATTTGGTGGCGTGCGGCCCGTTACCGGGCGCACGAACATCGCCGCCTCCCAAACTCCGGCTGCTGGGACGGTGTTGGTGTTCGTGAACAGCACCCCGGGTCCTTTCGGCGACCGGCCCGCTGCTCGCCCACGTTGAGACGGGATACCCGGCGTCCGACGGGCCAACCGCCACCGTCGTCTTCTTCTTGGGCGCCATGACAATGAAGAAGCGTCGAACTAACTGCTAAAGCCGATTCTCACAACTGCGCAGCCCCTACCCGGCGCGCCAAAGATGTCGGTGGGAAATGACACCTATGGGATCACGAGAATCCCTTTCTGTGGCTGCGGGGCGCTAGGGTCGTGAGAAGAGCGGATCGAGCAGGCAGTACACGATTCCTTTACCCAGGTTCAGGCCGCGAAGAAGCGTAAAACCCTACTCCTGCTTTGGTGGATTAGATGTTTGTGTTCTTGAGCTAGCTATGGGGCGTGAGGAGCTCCAAAAAGCCAAATCCTCTTCCTGGTCGCCTGGGGCCTCCTTTTATAGGGAAAGGGGCTGCCACAGTGGCACACAGGAGGTGGAAAGGGTACAACGATGCGAGGTTATCCCTCGCATTACATGATAAGGTGCATTTAATGCACCTTGCTTAGGTGTCCTAGCTTTATCGGGGGCGGGGGAGAGCCCTGTCTCGTCCGTCGCCGCTCTCTCCCGCATCGACACGCGCCCTGGCCAGCGGTGCCTGCGATGCCATGTAGGCGGGCAGGCAGCTGAGGTGGCGCAGCGGTGGGTCTCCACGGGGATTTGCATGCCGCCACGCAGGTGCCTGCCCAGCTGGTTGGGTCGGCAGCTGCATGCGAACGGTGGTGGAGGCGTGACTGGTGCGGGTCCGCTGGTGGCCCCGCGAGTATCCTTGGCAAGGGCCTTGCCGCGGCCCCGGCAAGGGTCTTGTCGGGGTCCCGACGAGGGTCTTGCCATGGCATCTGCTGCCATCCTCGGCAAGGCTCTTGCCGGGGGCCTTGTGGTTTTCCTTGGCTGGGATTCCGCCAAGGACCATCATCTTCTGAAGTGTGCATCTGATCTTGAATGTCTTCACAAAGATCTGCATACCACCACGGGGATGCCTCCCAAATCCTTGCCCCATGGGGGCAGTGGACTCAAGGGTGACCCGCTCCGTAGATGTGGGGCGAGCTGCCATGGCAAGGGTCTTGCCGGGTTTGCAAAAACCGCCTCCCGGCAAGGATCTTGCCGGGGGGGGGGGCGCTTCGTCCCCTTTGCTCTTTGTGGTCTTGGTCTTGGCGTCGTTCTGCTCCTCTTTGGCTTCGGCCTTACCTTGGTTTCTACCTCCCTTGTCGGGCTCGGTGCGGCGGCGCCCGTGGCTCAGACTGCCCGTGCACAGTCATAGGGGTGCAAAAAGTGTACCCCTCTTTTTGTACACCGACACCGGGGCGTGTACAGCCCAACTCATTATTACATGAGAGTGTCACGGGCGGTGAGCTTCACAGGCGTTGGCCTTCTTCACAGGCTCCAGGCCTTTTTTAGGGGGAACGAGCTTCACGGGCATTTGCCCTCTTCACAGGCTCTGGGCCTTTTCCAAAACGCGACAGATTCACAGGCAGTCGCCTTCTTCACAGGCTTTGGGCCTTTTCCAAAAAGGATAATCTTCATAGGCGTTCGCCTTCTTCACAGGCTCTGGGCCCTTTCCAAAAAGGATAATCTTCATAGGCGTTCGCCTTCTTCATAGGCTCCGGGCCTTTTCCAAAAAGGATAATCTTCACAGGCGTTCGCCTTCTTCACAGGCTCTGGGCCTTTTCCAAAAAGGATAATCGTCACAGGCGTTCGCCTTCTTCACAGGCTCCGGGCCTTTTTAGGGGTAGAACCTCTGGAGGTGCTGGATGTTCCACGCGTTCTGGATCGGCACCCCCTCCTGAGTCTCCAAGCGCGCGGAGCCAGGCCTGGAAACATGAACAACCTTGAACGAGCCCTCCCACATGGGAGAGAGCTTGTGCAGTCCCTCCCTGGAGAGGACCCGCCTGAGCACGAGGTCTCCTACCTCGAGAGTTTTGGGGTGGATGTGGCGGCAGTGATATCGTCGCAGTGCTTGTTGGTACCTCGCCGCCCGCAGTGTGGCTTCTCGGCGGTGTTCCTCCCCCAGCACGAGGTCCATCCCCCGCATGGCATCCTGCTGCGCCTCGTCGAACGCCAGGACCCGCGCGGAGCGACGTCTGACCTCGTGAGGGAGGACCGCCTCGGCTCTGTAGACCAGGAAGAACGGGATCTCTCCCGTCGGCTTGGTCGCGGTTGTGCGGATGGACCACAACATGGACGGAAACTCGTCGTACCAACCTCTTCCATAGGCCTCCAGCTTCTTCTTGAACGTCCTGGTTTTGAGGCCCCTTAGGACCTCTGCGTTGGCTCGCTCCGCCTGGCCGTTGCTTCGGGGGTGTGCCACCGAAGCGTAGCATATCTGCGTCCCAATGTTAGCACAATATGTTTTAAAGAGGTTACTGGTGAACTGCGAACCATTGTCTGTGATGATGCGGTTTGGCACCCCGAACCGGCTCACGATGCCCCTGATGAACTTGACCGCAGAACCCGCGGGGATGGTGCGGACGACCTCTACTTCAGCCCACTTGGTGAACTTGTCCACGGTGACGTAGAGGTAGCGGTAGCCCCCTGGCGCCCGAGGAAACGGGCCCAGGATGTCCAGCCCCCAGACTGTGAATGGCCACGAAAGGGGTATAGTCTGCAGGCCTCCCGCCGGTTGATGGATCTGCTTGGCGTGGAACTGACAGGCCTCACAAGCCTTCACCAGTTCGACGGCATCATTGAGTGCGGTGGGCCAATAAAACCCACTGCAAAACGCCTTGCCGACGAGGGACCTTGATGATGAATGATGTCCACAGTCTCCGCCGTGTATGTCTTCCAGGAGTTCCTTTCCTTGCTCCCTGGAGATGCAGCGCAGGGATATGTCGTTTGGTCGCTTCCGGTAGAGCTCTCCATCCTTGATGCAGTATGCCGTGGCCTTCCGTGCCACACGCTCCGCTTCCTCCTCCTTCTCCGACAGGATCCCCTGTGTTAAATAACTCCGGAGCTCCGTGATCCAGCACCCCTCCTGAGGTTCCATCGTCAGAAGCAGGCGCGCTCCTGAGGCCGGGCCACAGACCGGGGCTCCTGAGGCAGGTGGCTGGGGGAGCCCTTCTCGAGGCTGAGCCGTGTTTGATAATGACGGCGGGGCTGAGGGCTTGAAGAGTCGCTCTTCGAAGACGCCAGGCTCCTGAGGTAGCCGCCTGGACGCCCGTCTGGCGATGTTGTCGGCCTCCTGATTGGTGCCACGGGGTACGTGCTTCAACTCCAGCCCCCAGAACTACTTCTCCATCTTGCGGACCTCTGCAAGGTAGGCCTCCATGTGCTCATCCTTCGGCTAGTACACCTTATTGGAGAAATTGACAAGGAGCTGCGAATCGCCCTTGATGGTGAGGCATTTCACCCCCAGGGCAACTGCGGCCTTCAAGCCCGCTATTAGACCTTCATACTCCGCTATGTTGTTGGAGACCTTTTCGCCTTGCTGGAAACAGAGCTGTACTGCGTAGTAGAGCTTGTCCTGAGTGGGTGATATAAGCACCGCCCCAGCCCCAGCACCATGTCTGGAGAACGCCCCATCGAAGTACATGACCCAGCCTTCCGACGCCTCGCTCCCCGGGGAGAGGGACCGGTCCTCGTCGGCCTTGAGGCCTGGTGCCTCCGTCCATTCTGCCACAAAATCCGCTAATGCTGCTCCCTTGATGACCCTGGTCATGCTGAATTCGAGCTGGAACGCTTGCAGTTCTATGTTCCACTCGGCGACCCTTCCGACCGAGTTAGGGCTCCTGAGCACCCTCTCCAAGGGGTATGACGAGACGACCTTGATGGGGTGACCCTGAAAGTAGTGCCGCAACTTGCGTGAGGCCACCAGTAGTGCGAGGAGGAGCTTCTGAGGCATGGGGTACCGTGCCCTCACATCCCGCAATACCGTGCTGACGAAGTACACGGGGTGCTCAACGAGGCTGGGTGTGTCAATGCTTGTGGCGCCCTCCGGAGGCGATGAGGCCTCCGTAGGCTGACCATCTGGGTGAGGGGCTCCTTCCACCTCCGGTGCGCTCCTCTGCGGCGGCTGATTCTCCTCAACTGCCGTGGCGGTTTCCGTGGGCCTTCTTTGTTCCTGTTTTTCCTTGTCCCGGGCTACAGTTGCGGTTTTGATTCGACGCTCCTCCCTAACCGCCACTAGGGCTGCACTGGCGGAGTAAGGAGTGGCGGCGAGGTAGAGCACCAGGGGCTCCTGAGGGCGCGGGGCCACCATGACCGAAGGGCTGGTCAGGTATCTCTTGAGATCTTGGAATGCCTTGTCGGCCTCTTCAGTCCATTCAAAGGGCCCCTTTTTCTTCATTAGTTGGAAGAAGGCATCGCTCGCTCCCCCAGCCTGGAGATGAAGCGCCCTAGCACGGTCACGCGTCCAGTGAGCTTCTGCATTTCTCTGAGGGTCTTTGGCGGGCTCATGTCCTCGACCGCCTTGACCTTCTCCGGGTTGGCCTCGATGCCTCGGTGGGACACGAGGAAACCCAAGAGCTTGCCTGAGGGGACTCCGAACACACACTTCTCTGGGTTGAGCCACAGGTTCACCGCGTCGAGGCTCGAAAAGGTTTCCTCCAAGTCTTGTATCAGGGTCTTGGCCTCCCGAGACTTCACCACAATGTCATCAACGTAAGCCTCGACATTCTTCCCGAGCTGCCGGCCCAACATGATGTGCATAAGCCGCTGAAAGGTCGCCCCTGCGTTTCGCAGCCCGAATGGCATGCATGTGTAGCAGTACACCCCACACGGGGTTAGGAAGGCTGTCTTCTCGACGTCTTCTACCGCCATCTTGATCTGGTGATACCTAGAGAAGGCATCCAGGAAGCATAGCTGGTCGCATTCCGCGGTGGAATCGACAATCTGATCGATGCGGGGGAGCGGGAATGGATCTTGCGGACATGCCTTGTTGAGGTTGGTGAAGTCGGCACACATGTGCTCCTTACCTCCCTTCTTTGGCACAACGACAGGGTTGGCCAACCAATCCGGGTATCAGACCTCGCGAATGACCCCAGCGGCTTCTAGTTTCCGGGTCTCTTGGACGATGAAGGCCTGCTTCTCTGTGGACTGCCGCCTTGCCTTCTGCTTCACGGGGCGCACGTTGGGGCACACGTTGAGGTGATGCTCGATTACACTCCTAGGGATCCCCGCCAACTGGTCAGGCTCCCAAGCGAATACCTTCTTGTTTGCACGCAGGAACCTGACCAGGGCTTCCTCCTGCTCGGGCTCGAGGTTGGCGCCTATGGTAAAAGTGGCACTGGTGGACCCGACCTCATCGACGGGTATCTGCCTTGTCTTGGGTGAACATCTGCTTCTTCTTGCGGGTGCAGCCCCCTTGGGCTCGGGGGCCTCTGAGTCGGTGGGCTGTGCTGACGCCGCCGTCTTGAAGGCGAGCTTGAGCACTCGCAGCGCATCTCCGGTGACCCCGTGCACGGTGAGGACACCGCTGCTCTCGGACATCTTCATGAGGTTGTACGCCGGGTGTGTCGCGGCCATGAACTGGGCCAGCGCTGGGTAGCCGAGGATGGCATTGTAGGGGAGGCCGATGGGGGCGATGACGAAGTCGACCATCTCCGTGCGGAAGTTGTCGTAGGTGCCAAAGGTTACTGGGAGCCGGATCTGTCCCAAGGAGCTGGATGATCTGCCCCCAACGCCCGAGAAGGGCCGGCTGGGTTGCAGTCGTTCCAGGGGTATGCGGAGGAGGTTGAAGGCCTCGACCGAGAGCACGCTGAGGCCCGCACCGCCATTGATGAGAGTTCTGGTGACGGCCACCTGGCAGATGGTGGGGGTGCACAGCATGGGGAGCGCGCCCGAGCAGGCCGAGTTGGAGGGGTGGTCCTTCGTGCTGAAGGTCAGGCCGGCCTTGGGCGCCGCCCGGTCCGGGAGAACCCCCTGCCGCACGGAAGCGGCGCTGACTCGACGGACGAACGGCTTGACGTGGTGACTTGTAGGCGGCGCCTGTGAGCCGCCAAGAGGTCCGCGACGACCGGGGGTGTTGGTGTAGCGGTGCAGCCATCTTGCCGCACAGACGGATGCTGAGACGACACCTGCTGCTCGTTCCCCGCCGGGCCGGTGGCGGTGTTGACGGCAGGTGCCGGGGAACGGCGAGGAGGCCCGCCGATGGGAGCCGTCTGGGCGATGCGGGAAGCGAGGGCGGCCGACGCCCGGCGCGAGCCCGACGGGCGTTAGACATGGACGCGATGGTCGGAGGAGAACGGAGCGGTGGAAGGCGAACTCCGGCGCACCCCTACCTGGCGTGCCAAATGTCGGATTTCGGGTTTCGGCAGACCCTTGAGGTTCAAACTCTGGGGTGCACACGGAGATTACGCTTCCTACCTACCTGTACCCCTCTGCCTCGCAAGGATCTAAGCTACCAGAAGAACAACACAAGAGACACAGAGTTTATACTGGTTCGGGCCACCGATGTGGTGTAATACCCTACTCCAGTGTGGTGGTGTGGTGGATTGCCTCTTGGGCTGATGATGAACAATACAAGGAAGAACAGCCTCGCGAGGGCCTGTTCTTGGCTGGGGCGATGAACTGCTAGAGGGGTTCAGTCGCCCTTCTCTCTGGATCCTAGCTGATTAGATTTCTCGGTCTCTCGGCCCCTCTACCCCGGGGGTGGCTAGTCCTATTTATAGGCAAAGGCCCTGGGGCTCTTCCCCAAATATTGAGCGGGAAGGGCGCCAACAATTGGCCATTTTGAAGGGGAACATCTAGTACACTTATCCTGACTAAAGTTGGTCCTCGCCTGCCAAAGGCTCTGGTGGTGACGCCGGCTTGGGCTCCACAGTGACTTCCTCCTTGTCGCGGAGCTGGTCTTGGTCTTGTTGCATCGAAATGGGTGCCTTTGCTTGATCCCACCTGCGCTTGCTCCCTTTGCACCAAAGAGGAAAGGGAGGGCACTACGTGGGCTGGCGCCCGCCTGGCGCCCTTGGTCGTCATGGCTTGCGTCATGGGCACCTCGTGAGGTACCCCGCCTTGATATCTCCGCCCCCTCGCGAGCCAGCCTGATGAGGCCACGCCTGAGGAAGCTCCGCGTCGTCCGCCCCGCGAGGCTTGGCCCCTCGCGAGGGTCTTGGGTCTGTGTTGATGAAGATGGGCCGTGCTGGGCCCCCTTTTGAGCCACGCCGCAGGCCGCAGGCAGGCAAGTCTGGGGACCCCCATTCCCAGAATGCCGACAGGGCCAGGGCTCGGAAAGGCACCTCTGTGGTGGCATGCAGATCTTTGTGAAGACATATTCAAGATCAGATGAGGATTAGAAGACGACGACTATCAACAAGATCCTTGCCGAGGAAGGCCACCAGACCCCCGGCAAGATCCTTGCCGGGGACGACAGTGCGCCATGGCAAGACCCTTGCCGGGCCACCTGGCAAGGCCCTCGCCAAGGGCACCAGCAGGGCCACCATTAGGCTCGCACCAGCCAAGTCTCCGCCGCCGTTCGCATGCAACTGCCGACCCAACCAGCTGGGCAGGCACCTGCGTGGCAACATGCAGCCCTTCGTGGAGGCTCCACCATCGCGCCACCTCAGCTGCCTGCCTGCCTACATGGCACCGCATGCATCGCTAGCCAGGGGACGTGTCAAAGCTTGGAGGAGCGGAGACGGACGGGATGGGCCTCGCCCCCGTCCCCGATAAAGCAAGAGGACACCTAAGCGATGCATTAAATGCACCCTGTCCTGTAATACGAGGGATAACCTCGTGCCACTGTAGACCTTTCCACCTCCTGTGTGCCACTGTGGCAGACCCTTTTTCCTATAAAAGGAGGGCCGAGGCAACCAGGAGAAGGATTCGGCTTTTTGGAGCTCGTTACACTCCGTAGCTAGCTGAAGAACTCAGAATACATCCACCAAAGCAAGACTAGGGTTTTACGCATCCTCGCGGCCCGAACCTGGATAAATGAACCGCGTGCTCTCTGCTAGACCCGCTCTTCTCTCAACCCTGCGCCCCGCAACCGCAGTAGGGATTCTTGTGATCCCATAGGTGTCGTTTCCCACCAACAGTACCCAACAACCAAATGAGGCCTTAGGGTTTCCAACTAGGGGGCGCATGCCCCCTCGGGGGGCAACGGCCCCCTAGGGTTTCCAACCCTAGGTGCCTTGGGACCTTGGGTGGGGCGCACCAGCCCACCAGGGGCTGGTTCTCACGCCACTTCAGCCCATGGGGCCCTACGGGATAGGCGGCCCCACCCGATGGACCCCCAGGACCCTTCCGGTGGTCCCGGTACAATACCAGTGACCCCCGAAACACTCCCGGTGGCCGAAACTGGACTTCCTATATATAAATCTTTACCTCCGAACCATTTCGGAACTCCTCATGACATCCGGGATCTCATTCGGGACTCCGAACAACTTTAGGTTAACCGCATACTAATAACTCTACAACTCTAGCGTCACCGAACCTTAAGTGTGTAGACCCTACGGGTATGGGAGACACGTAGACATGACTGAGACAACTCTCCGGTCAATAACCAACAGCGGGATCTGGATACCCATGTTGTCTCCCACATGCTCCATGATAATCTCATCGGATGAGCCATGATGTCGAGGATTCAATCAATCCCGTATATAATTCCCTTTGTCTATCGGTATGATACTTGCCCGAGATTCTATCGTTGGTATACCGATACCTTGTACAATCTCGTTACGACAAGTCTCTTTACTCGTTCCCATAACACATAATCCCATGAACAACTCCTTGATCACATTGAGCTCATTATGATGATGTCCTATCGAGTGGGCCCAGAGATACCTCTCCGTCATACAGAGTGACAAATCCCAGTCTCGATTCGTGCCAACCCAACAGATACTTTCGGGGATACCCGTAGTGTACCTTTATAGCCACCCAATTACGTTGTGACGTTTGGCACACCCAAAGTACCCTTACGGTATCCGTGAGTTGCACAATCTCATGGTCTAAGGAAAGGATACTTGACATTAGAAAAGCTTTAGCAGACGAACTACACGATCTTGTGCTATGCTTAGGATTGGGTCTTGTCCATCACATCATTATCCTAATGATGTGATCCCGTTATCAATGACATCCTATGTCCATGGTTAGGAAACCGTAACCATCTATTGATCAATGAGCTAGTCAACTAGAGGCTCACTAGGGACATGTTGTGGTCTATGTATTCACACATGTATTATGATTTCCGGATAACACAATTATAGCATGAACAATAAACAATTATCATGAACAAGGAAATATAATAATAACCTTTTTATTATTGCCTCTAGGGCATATTTCCAATAGTAATGGCATATGCATGGGTTAGGGAATTGGTCCTAATATGATAGGTATTCAAGAGGGATATAATAAAAAAATTCATGTAGATCACTGAACATGATAAGTTTGATTCCTTGCAATAGTTTTGTGATATATATAAAGATGGTAATATGTGGGAGGTAGTATTGAATAATTGTGGTTTAGTAAGAATATTGGTGTTAAGGTTTGTGATTCCCAAATCATGCACGTATAGTCTCTCGTTATGCTAAGAAGTCGAAGCATGATTTATTATTGAATGTCTTCCTTTGCATGAAGGTCGGGGCGCGCGATGGTTAACTCCTACCAACCTCCCCCATAGGGGCATGCATAGTAGTACTTTTTAAGAGGGCTAATAAACTTCCGCCATAAGTATGTGAGTTCTTTATGACTAATGTGAGTCCATGGATTATACGCACTCTCACCTTTCCGCCATTTGCTAGCCTCTCCGGTACTGGGCATTGCCCTTTCTCACCTCAAGATGTGGTGCAAACTTCACTGGTGCATCCAAATCCCTTGATATGATACACTCTATCACACATAAAACTCCTTATATCTTCCTCAAAACAGCCACCATACCTACCTATCATGGCATTTCCATAGACATTCCGAGATATATTGCCATGCAACTTCCACCACTCTGTTATTATGACACACATCATCATTTTTATATTGCTTTGCATGATCATTGTTATATTGATTTGCATGATCATATAGTTGAAATAGTGATGTAGGGTGGAAAGCCTAAGGCCGATCTTTCATGATTTGGAGTGGATCCCATGAAGAACATGATGAACACGAGAGGGAAAACACGAGGGGAAACGCTCGAATCAATGGGAAACAATCACACATGTGCTAGATCCATGAACATAAAGACTGATACAAGATGCAAATGCAACAAAGGACGATACAAGAGGCGGTAGTTCTTCCCGTTCGGAGACGGGGTCTTGAATCCACGAGGGGATCTTCCCTTTCGGGGTCTTGAATCCACTTGGGATCTTCTCCGCGGAGGCCTCGGTCTCCAATGGAGTATGTATCAAGTGGATGAGCAAAGCTCTATCTCTCAAATGATCCTAATCAATGTTGACCCTAGAAAGAGGGAGGATAAGGAGTATATATAGTCTAGGGTCACGAAAGGGTACATGGGCCTCGGCCCAACACACTGTGCGCAGACACGCGTCGGTCATCCGGCAGCTACCAGACGTCCGGTGGCTCATGAGGGTCCGGTCATCCGGTAGGTGTCGGACGTCCGGTGTTTTGGCTCTAATCAGGCGGCGTCAGACATCCGGAAGCCATCAGTCATCCGGAGGTCTCGAATTTTCATTAATTTCTGTTCTGTGATGTGACACAGATCGTCCGGTCGCTGGGATGTGTCGGACGTCCGGTCCACGTCGGCCGTCTGACAGCTGTAGCGATCGCACGCTGGGACTTAGCTGATGGGCTGGTGCTTCAAGCGTCAGACGTTCGGTGAAGTCTGGTCGTCCGGTGGCTGTAGAACTTCTGGCAGCACTTTCCCTTGGTCCTTGTACTTGGTGTCCTCACCGTCTTTTCCGTAGGATGCAGTTACTCCGTGGTTCTCCTCCAAGTACCTGATCGCACATAGGGTTTCCGCTTGAGGTAGTAGCCATGTCTCACATGTAGTAAGTGTAGTTCGGAGAGGAACAAGTTCACTTAGTTTCGATAGCCCTTGCTCGAGCTCTTGTCATTGGTCCATGCGGTGTCGTAGGATGCTCCGCATCATATCCCCCCTGGGAAAGATCCGACCTCAGATCAAAAACCTCATCACCATGGTAGGGAGATAGATCCTTGACGTTGAAGACATCACTCACGTTGCACTTGTTGTGCGGGAGATCGATCTTGTATGCATTGTTGCTGTAGCGTGCGAGCACCTTGAAGGGTCTGTCGGCTTGAGGTAGAAGCTTGGACTTGCGTTCGTTTGGGAAGCGGTCCTTGCAAAGGCGTAGCCACACAAGATCTCAAATGTTGAATATCATGGGCTGCTTGTTGATGTTGAGCTTGGTCGCGAGGCGTTGTACTTGGCGCTCAACGGTGTGCCTTGTATCTTCATGCACCTTCTTAAGATAGCTCGCTCGGGCACTCACGTCCATGTTGATGCATTCTTGTAGTGGTAACGGTAGAATGTCCAATGGGGACAACGGGTTGAAACCATAGACGACCTCGAAGGGGGACTTGCCGGTAGTCGAATGTCTTGCTCGATTGCAGGTGTATTCGGCGATGGGCAAGCACTCCTACCACTCCTTGATGTTCCTCTTGATCAACACACATAGGAGAGTGGATAGCATATGGTTCGTGACCTCCGTTTGGCCGTCGGTTTGTGGATGGTATTCCAAGGAGAATAGGAGCTTGATTTCGAGCTTGGCGCATAGGGTCTTCCAAAAGTAGCTTAGGAACTTGATATTGCGGTCCACGATGGTCTTGGGCACTCCATGTAGATGCAAGATTTACCTACAAAATAGATTGGCAACATGTGAAGCATCATCTATCTTGTTGCATGGTATAAAATGTGCCATCTTAGAGAATATGTACACAACAACAAACACGAAATCTTCGCCATTACGGGTTCTAGGCAAACCAAGCATAAAGTCCATACTAATATCTTCCCATGGGTGATACGGAATCAGGAGTGGCATATAGAGACCATGGGATTGAGCTTTACACTTAGGTTTGCGACATGGAGAGCATCGGTTGGTGACGCGAGAGACGCCACGAAACATCTTGGGCCAATAGTAGTTCTTATAGAGTGTAGCAAAGGTCTTTTCGCGTCCAAAGTGTCCCATAAGTCCTCCTCCATAAGAGACTTGAAAAAGTAACAAACAAAGAGAAAACTCAGGGATACATAGTTTGTTAGCTCTCGTAAGATAAGAATATTTGATGTAATAGCATTCCCAAGATGTATGCGTCAAACATTTGGCATAAGGAATAGCAAAAGGAGGATCATGCGCATATATACAAGTCTTTTATGCGCTCAAAATGAATGACATTCAATTCAAGTTTAGTAACAAGCATGCATTTGCACGGAAGAGCATCCACCACAACATTTTCCTTACCTTTGATGTACTTGATGACATAAGGAGAAGACTCTATGAACTCACTCCACTTGGCATGACGCTTATTCAATTTAGTTTGACCTTTAAGGTACTTAAGCGTTTCATGGTCGGTATGAATGACAAATTCATGAGGGCGAAGGTAATGTTCCCACACATGCAAGACTCACACTAAAGCATATAACTCTTTGTCATAGATGGGATACTTAAGTTGCGTTGCAGAGAGTTTCTCACTAAAGTAAGCGATGGGGCACTTCTCTTGCATCAACACACCTCCTATACCATTGCCACTAGCATCGCAATGAACCTCGAAAGGTTTGTTAAAATTGGGCAAAGCAAGCAAAGGAGCATGTGTAAGCAAATTCTTAAGCTCATTAAATGCGGTATCTTGTGATGGTCCCCAAACAAAGGGTTCATTCTTCTTTCTCAAGGCATGCAAAGGGGTCGCAATAGTGCTAAAGCCCTTCACGAATATACGGTAAAATCCGGCTAAACCAAGTAAGCTTCGCACTTGTTGCAAGTTAGTTGGTTGCAGCCAAGTTTTAGTAGCATCAATTTTAGCTTCATCTACATAAACACCCCTATATGATACAACAAAGCCCAAGAAACAAGCTTGTCAACACCAAAAATTCATTTTTTCCATATTAGCATAAAGGCGCTCTTTTCCTAGAGTTTGTAAAATAGTTCTAAGATGGGTGACATGATCCGCTAGAGACATGCTAAGCACAATAATATCATCAAATTAGACCACAACAAATACGCCAATGTAGGGGCGAAGAACATAATGCATCACACGCATAAAAGTACCGGGTGCTTCGGATAAACCCATAGGCATCACCAACCATTCCTACAAGCAAAACTTCGTTTTGAAAGCGGTTTTCCATTCATCACCCTCTTGGATGCGAATTTGGTAATAGCCACTCTTAAGATCAATCTTAGAGAAAATGGTGGCTCCGCTAAGCTCATCTAGCATATCATCAAGGAGTGGAATGGGGTAATGATAACAAACGGTGATAGCATTGATAGGACGACAATCTGAACACATAAGAAAACTACCATCTTTCTTAGGCACAAGAATAACCGGTACGGCACAAGGACTTAGCTTTCACGCACATGCCCATTGTTAATGAGTTGTTGTACTTGCCTTTGTATTTCTTTGGTTTCTTCGGGGTTGACGCGGTATTGTGCCTTATTTGGTAATTGTGCGTCGGGGATGAGGTCGATTCGGTGTTCGATGCCGCGTAGAGGAGGTAGTCCTGGAGGTAGCTCATCGGGGAAGACGTCCTTGAATTCCTGCAATAGAGAAGACAACACTAAAGGTAGATGGTGAGAGGTGTTAGTTGTTGTTGCCCCATCCTTGCATACTAGGACATAGTTCATAACACTTGATGGGTTTTCAGACACTTCTCTCATCTCACTTTTGGTAGCGCATAGCACTAGGTTTTTCTTGTCGCTCATCATGGAGGCACTCAATTTTGGCTTGTGGAGCTCACTCTCTTTTTGGTGGTTCACTCTCACTATTCTCTCCATGATGGGTGGTTTCTTGCTTGTCCGCGATCACTTGACTTGGTGACATAGGTCGTAGCATGTACTCCTTTCCCTTCATCTTCAAGCTATAGTGATTGGTTCACCCATTGTGTATGACATCGCAGTCGAATTGCCATGGTCATCGAAGTAGGAGATGGCACATGGACATGGGAACCACATCATACTCCTAGGTGTCTTCATATGCGCCAATCCTGAAGGAGACTTGAACCATGTGCTCCACTTGAATGGTGGTGGAGTTGCTAAGCCATTATACCTTGTAGGTGTGAGGATGCTTCATCTTAACCAATTGTAGCTTGGAACATAGCTCTTCACTTGCCAAGTTGTGACAACTTCCTCCATCGATGATGACCTTCACGGAACGTTCGTTGATGCCCCCTTTGGTGTGGAAGATATGGAATCGTTGGTCTTCATCTTGTTGATGTTGAAGAGTCAAGACCTTGGAGACAACAAGAGCGGGGCTCGAATCATTGTCACAAAAGACTTGGTCATCTTCATCTTCATTCACGTGCCGGTGCATGGCCACGTGCTCAGTCGCGTCCATTTCTTCTTCACTCATGGAGTCATAGGTGTCGTCATCGTTGAGGATCATGGTGCGCCATGTAGGGCACTCATATGTCTTGTGGCCTCAGCCTCCACATGTGAAGCATTTGATGGAACTTGTCTTGACGGTCTCATCGGTTGGAGTAGATGATGATGAAGCTCTCGGCTTGGAGTTGCTTGTAGTCAGAGGACGACTTGAGGTTGTTGAAGTTTTCTTGTAACTTGACTTGTTGTCGTTGCTTGTAGAAGGTTTGGTTGAGGTAGAAGGCGGTGTGGTCTTTGAAGCTTGATTGTATGAGCCGTATGTCTTGGAAGTGTACTTGGAATACTTGTAGTCATCTTGCACTTGTCGCTCCGCCTTGGTAGCTTGGTGCACTAGCTCGATGAGGTTGGAGTAAGGTTGGAAGTCAGCGATCTTCTTGATAGGATGGATGAGGCCACTCAAGAAATGCGCCATGGTTTGCTCTTCATCTTCCATGATATTAGATCGTATAATGGCAATCTCCATTTCCTTGTAGTATTCGTCAATGGACTTGGTTCCTTTCTTGAGGAGTTGCAATATCTTGAAGAGGTCGCGGCTATATTATGTGGGTACGAAGCGCGCTCGCATGGCATCCTTCATTTGAGCCCGTGTTGTGATAGGTGGGTCACCTTTTGCTTCTCGACGCTCAATGACTTGCTCCCACCAAAGGAGGACATAGTCTTGGAACTCAAGCGATGCCATGGCGGTCTTCTTTTCTTCTTCATAGTTGTGCAAATGAAAGATCTTGTCAACTTTCAACGCCCATGAAAGGTAGTCTTTCGGGTCGTTGCTTCGAGAGAACTTAGGCATGGTGAACTTGAGCTTGCCGTAGCATTGCTCCTCATTGCGTTGGGGTCGATGGTGATGATGATGATGCTCTTGGCATGGAGGAGGGCCTTGAGCTACTTGATCATTGTGCTCTGCTTGATTAGCTTGACGTTGAGGACGTGGAATTCTTGCACAGTTCCTCATCTCTTGAAGTTCTTCACGATGAGCGGCTTCCTCTTATCGCTCTCGACAGAGGGCCTTCCTTGTAGATGTACTTGACGGTTTCGTCCATTGATGGCTTGCGTTGATGCATGCAGAGCTTGTTGGGCTTTGCATCACCATCTTGTTGTTCTTGTCGATCTTGGTGTATCGGAGCTTGCGCTTGGACCATAGGTTCATTAGCATGTTGCCGTTGGTGTTGATGTTCAGGTAGGCGGCCTTGTAAACCATTGCCATGGAATGGGTTTTGTGGAGCTTGATGAACTTCATGGTCTTGGCAACAATTCGACCGAGCTCGAGGAGGACTTGCATTCGAAGAAGATTGCGAAGAATAACAACTTGAGTGGCTTCGTCTTGAGTAGGACGAAGAGGTAGAAGAACGGTCGACCAACAAGGCACGAATCTCGTCCATCCTTGCATTGCTCTCCTCCCATTGTGCGTCAATCTTGTTGTCGAAGTAGTCTCTTGTACGTTGTTCAGATTGTCGCAAGTCGGTAGCGAGTATGTCGATGCATTCGCTCAATGCTCCATTCTCTTGATGCAAAGCTCTTTGGGCGCCGAAGAGGTGGTTCTTGGTGACATATTTGTTCGGGTCCTCATCTTGCTCGATGAAGAGTAGGTTTGTAGAAGTAGTAGTCCTATCCATCATAGCAAGCAAATATGTGAGTGGAAGAAAGGAAACCAAATGTACCTTATCCGATGTTGATAATGGATAAATGATCACTCAATAATGTAGAAAGGAAATAGCACAATTGGTACCGTGTCCTGTCGATTTCTCACACCTGCACAAATAAGGCTTTTGGAGTAGCTTGGTGAGGATGGTGGCACAAAAGTTATGCAATTGTTAGCAAGATTCAATAATGTTGAAAAAGATTCACAAATTTGCAAATTCAATAAGTAGACCAAGCAATATGTGATACACGAAAACACACACACACACACACACACACACACACACACACACACAGAGAGAGAGAGAGAGAGAGAGAGAGAGAGAGAGAGATTGTGCAACCAAGGAATGAGTGCAAAATGTGGAAACCACGGAAAATGCTCTTGTTGCACAATGCTAGAGAGACGCTAGCACAATTGCACTATATGTGGATACGCGACTTGTGCACAACCTACAAAGCAAAAATGCAACGACTTCCTATCCCAAGTATACTATATGTATGATGTTCCGGTGATATGATCCAAGATGATCGAATATGACAATCTTAATGTTGTATGATGCTATGGTTCTTGCATAAAAGCTCTTTGCTTAAAAGCTTGTTGGCTCTTTCTCTTCTGAGCTCTTTCGTTGGCCACTTATTCAAAACTTCACGAACCAAGATAGCAATTGTGTATGCGATGACAACCTTGTTGCATAAGAGATGATACCAAGATATGGATACCGAGATGATAGGAGATATGCAATGGAAGGTGCGGATCGACTATCACTAATCTGAACAAGTAACATTGTTCGCAATACTCAAAGGCTAGTCTCGATGGGTAAGTGACGCAAAATGAAGGCTATGGGGTTATCAATGCAATGGAAAGGAGTACACAAAGGTGTCGTCGAAGTTATTGTCCTTGCTTACGGTTGAGGGTGTCAAAATGGTGAAGTGGTCGTTGTCGATGACGAGTGTGTGGCGAAGATGAGCGCAGGTGATGTTGTTGTCGAACCATCCCTAAGTAGCCAAAACACATTAGGAAATAGAAACCGCAACTCAAATTCTCAATGACCAAAACGTGTCAAAATTTTCTGAGATGGTAGCGGTTAAGCGATGGTGTTTGCGGAAAGCGGTGGTGGCTATGAGGGGTTATCGGAGTGGAAATGCGGAAGAGTGGGTGGTGGCCGAAGATTTTCAGGCGAAAAAAATCAGTTTCATCAAGAGTGTCGGACATCCAGTGGCGGTCGGACGACCGGAAGCTGTCGGAAGTCTAATGCCTAGGCTATTTCGGGCACGGGATGAACTCTAGGGTTCATGGTGGAGGGGCAAAATTTGGGTGAAATTGTATGAATTTGTGGATGGAAATGGGGGAGATGATGGGGGAAAGTTAGATCTACCTGCAACACATCAAATCCACAGATCAAATCCAATAAAACTTCATCACACCAACAAATCACAAAAAAATGGAGGGATATTTTGTGGGGATTTTGAAATTGGGACAAAATCAACAAAATTAGGCTAGAAAACAAGGGTAGGGATCCAAATTCATGATCAACCTTGGCTCATGATACCAAGAGGATGTAGGGTGGAAACCCTAAGTCTGATCTTTCACGATTTGGAGTGGATCCCACGAAGAACATGACGAACACGAGAGGGAAAACACGATGTGAAACACTCGAATCAACGGTAAACAATCACACATG
Source organism: Aegilops umbellulata (assembly GCA_032464435.1). Lineage (NCBI taxonomy): Eukaryota > Viridiplantae > Streptophyta > Magnoliopsida > Poales > Poaceae > Aegilops > Aegilops umbellulata. The sequence goes on from CP136054.1 coordinate 106,701,948, forward strand.
TGCTAGATCCATGAACATAAAGAGTGATACAAGATGAAAACGCAACAAAGGACGATAAAAGTGGCGGTAGTTCTTCTCGATCGCGAGACGGGGTCTTGAATCCATGAGGGGATCTTCCCTTTCGGGGTCTTGAATCCACTTGGGATCTTCTTCGCGGACGCCTCGGTCTCCAATGGAGTATGTATCAAGTGTATGTGGAAAGCTCTATCTCTCAAATGAGCGTAACCAACGCTGACCCTAGAAAGAGGGAGGAGGCTGAGTATATATAGTCTAGGGTCACGAAAGGGTACATGGGCCTTGCCCCAACACATTGTGCGCAGACAGGCGTCGGTCGTCCGGCAGCTAGCAGTTGTCCGGTGGCTCGCGAGGGTCCTGTCGTGGATCTAAGTCTGACAATAGAATGGGGGGTAGGTATGAGGAGGCAAGATCCTAGATATGGCGAAGTTGTACACACGAGTTTTACAAGTTCAGGCCCTTCGCGGAGGAAGTAATAGCCCTACGTCTCGGTGCCCGGAGGCGGTTGACTGGATTATGCGTGTGTGTGTTGTAGGGGGCGCGAACCCTTGTGCTAGTGGAGGGGGGTGGCTTATATAGAGTGCGCTAGGACCCCAGCCAGCCCATGTTACAAGGAGTTGAATGTACATAAAGAAGGAGCGTTATAGGTAACGTACGTAATAAAGTGTTATAAATGATCATTAAGTCTATGAGTAAACGCCCGGCCGTTGCTGTGCAGAGTGACTTTAGATCTTCTGTATGTCGAGTGGTTTCTCTTACGGTCGAGTGACAGTGATTCTTTCGAGTGGAATGTTTCTGGTCGAGTGGATGTTGTTACCCTTCGAATGCTTCTGGCTTTAGGGTGATGTCCTTGGGGAGCGTGTCTAGGTCAGGCCTATGACCCTATCCTAGGTACATAGCTTCATCATTAGCCCCCGAATGGTTCAGGGTTTGAGTGGAGAAGGAGTTGAAAATACTTCTGATTCAAATTTCGCGCTTCGGAAGTATCTTGTTGGGATCGATGAATCAACACGGTGACACCAACTTCTTTTTCAGTCGCCTTGATCCATTCTTGGTTTTGTCGAGTGAACTTTTACTGAAAAGCTTCAAGCGTTGATATGGAGAAAATCTTCCGCCTGATAGGTTGCTCTATTACCCGCGGATCTCGCGTGATTCAAATTTTGGGAAGTGCGTAGGGCGGAGGAGGCTGCAGTAATCGTGTTGGATTAGGCAGGGCTGCCTCAATTTCCGCGCCACCTTTTTCGCCACGTATCGCGCACGCGACTGTTGCGGGATTTGATAGGATCGCCCGGGTCCACAGGTCAGTCACTCGGAAGCGACCTCATATAAGGCGTCGGACTGGGGTTTTTGAACAGTGTGTTCCCATTCTTCCTCTTCCTTCTCTGTTTCTCCACCGCATCCGCTCCTGCTCCGGCGCTGCTACTCTATTCGAGCTCCGTTCGTGGCGATGGGGAAGGAGAAGACGATGGCTTTGGAGCGCGCGAAGATGGCGTCGGCGAAGGTGAAGGGAAAGAAGTCCAGCCAGGGCGGATCTTCCTCGAGGTCCGGTCTGCCGCATGGATGGATCCAGGGCGATTGGATCCGGTCAACGATTCGCCAGGACGACATCGATGATCTGGCTGAGGAGGGATTGATCCCCCATGGGTCCACGCGGCTCCCGGAGGACGAGACTGAGCCCTGACCGCAGGAGGGTGAGTGTGTCCTCCTCGCCACTCACATCGACCGCGGGTTTTATTTGCCTCCTCATCCTTTTTCCTAGCTTTCTTGAACTTCTTTGGAGCACAACTTCATCAGTTTTCCCCCAAGACCATCGTGTATCTTGTCGCTTTCGTGTCTATGTGCGAGAATTTCTTGGGTTGTCGACCACACTGGGGCCTCTTCAAGCACATTTTCACGTGTCGCTCTCAGTCGGTCAAAAAAGCTTATGCGAGTGATGAGCAGACAAAAGTGATCCAGATGTGTGGGGGTCTTGGGATTCAGATGAGGGGTAAGAGCTCTTTCCCAGCCATAATCCTTCCCGAGTCAGTCCGAGGGTGGCAGTCGACCTGGTTTTACTGCAAAGACCAGCCGACTCTAGGTCAGTCGACTGGACTTCCCCCCTTTTCTATGGCTCGCGTAGAGAAGCCCTCCGCCTTGAAGGTGACCCCGAGGGAGAAAGCGGAGGTGAAGGTGCTGGTTGAGCGACTGGTCCAGCTCATCCGTGATGGCGTGACCGGCATGGATCTATTGGAAGTCTTCCTCAGACGACGCATTCAGCCACTTCAAGCCCGTGACCATCCGATGTGGATGTATTCTGGCATTGAAGATTCCACTCGGGTCCATCCAGAAGAAGTCGATGAGGACACAGTGGAGAAGTGGTTGAGGGGTATCACTGGCAACAAAGATAACCCCAGGGGGGGGTAGGAGAGTCCCTCCACTCGACAACTCGTACAAAACAGACAAGGTCCAACTCTGAATTGCCGAGTGTTATCTTGATTTATCATGTAACTGCTTGTAGTCAACCGACTAAATTTTGTCTTGCTTGTTGTCTTCTAGGCTCTTACTGAGATATATTCGATGCCCAACGGAGAGCAGGAGTAGGACCCGGAGGGGGAGGTGAGTAGAGGTGAGAGCGGCGAGTGGCATTCTGATGGTGAAGAGGACGATGAGAGCGATGACCCAAGTGATGAAGAAGAAGTCGACTCCCCCCCGCCCCCGTAGGGAAAGGCGATCCAAGCTCACTCACGATCCGGCAAGCATCCGCGCAAACCGGGCAGTCATCAAAGCACCCTCGGACGTCTTCTCCAGTGCCGACTGAGAAGGCACCGAAGCAACCGAAAGTTGCGCCATCGAAACCGCAGAAAGCCTTGCCCAAGATCAAAGTGATCATTCCCACTGTTTCCGGGTAATAGTTGGACTTGAATTCCTTGTTTAGTACGAACTGGGTCTTGGTTGACTCACTGTTATAGACATGACCGACTGAATCTTTGAAACTTGCAGTGTTGCTACCTCCGAGACTACCGCTTACAAGAATGAATACGAAGAAATGGAAGATGGAGTCACCTCCAATCCAGGTATGATTCTCATAATCTTGTCCTTATTTACTTGGTCGTTTTATTGGTCAATTGAATTTCTGGCAATCGATTCTTTTTGCAGCTCCTCCCCATGTCATTGATCTTCCAGATGATGACGAAGACGTGCCACTGAGGTCCCAGGGGAGAAGAAACAGGAAAGCGTCAGCTGGAAAGACACCTCAGTCTGCATCGGCGACCGAAACAGCGATCCAGTAAGGTGGCAATGCCAATCGGACTTTTGTAACTTTCGCCGTACCACTGGCGAGTGCTCAGCCTTCAGCGTCGACTGCTCAGACTCCAGCCGATCCATCTTCGCTCTTTACCGCACATCACGTCCCAGAGGACCAAGTGGGTGCTGCCAAGGAAGCCATACACCAGGCGGGCATCATGATGGAGCAGATGAAGATGGTCCGGGAAGCCAGCCAAGCGGCTTACGACGCCAGCTCAGCCCTTCAGAGCAACGTCCTAGTTGGTTGATCACTGACAGACTCTTTAGCTTGCCACGTGTTCTGTTAGGATATGCTACCTGAAAACTTCCCTTGAAAAATCTTTTCATCTATCCACATTTCGCATTTGTACACCCACTGGGTGTTTTTGATTTGCCACTGAGCAAACTTGTATCTTGAGTCGACTAAGTTGCGTCGATTGGATCTTTGAACTAGTGGGGGCACGCTGAGTGCACCCACTGGGTGTAGTCCCTGAGACTATAGTTGACTGCGGGCAGTCGACTGTAGTCTTAGAATTGGAATTTTCTCACTCGGCCTCGTTGGACCATGTCGAGTGGAACCTGATCCAGTGGGGGCACGCTTAGTGCACCCACTGGGTGTAGTCCCCGAGACCGTGGTCGACTGCGGGTAGTTGGCTACGGTCTGAGAACAACTTGCCTCTTCTTTTTTTTTACACTCGGCCTGGACAGACAATGTCGAGTGGAAACTGGGCTAGTGGGGGCATGCTAAGTGCATCCACTGGGTGTAGTCCCCGAGACTACTGTTGGATGTTTGATTCGGCAGTAGTCTTAGAACTTGCTGAATTTGTTAGACCATTGCTCTGAAGTAACCAGTCTTTCCATTTTGTCGATTGACTGTCCTTTGATTACAAAAATCTTGTGAACTTGGAGCTCGTTTTGCTGACCTAGAGAAGAAGCAGATTCAACTCAACCTCGATCTAGAGCTGGCCAAGACAAATCTGCAGAAAGCCAAGGATGAAGCCGCTGGTAAGGAAAAACTTGTCGACTGATTTGTCTCTGAACCGGATTCGATTTTGCTTTTTCTAAACCGAGCGTTGTTTCTTTTAGAGAAACTGAACCAAGCTCTGGCAAAAAAGGAGCAACATCTTGCGGCCGCACAGAAAACAGCTGACGAGAAAACTGCACTCGTTGAACAGAAGCTAGCTTCAGTCGGCAAACTAGAGGAAGAAAATGCCAAGCTGAAAACTGCCCTTGATGAAGCCAATAAATAAGCGACTCGCCCGAAGAAGGACAAGAACAATCTGAATGAGAAGATGGAAGGCATTGCTCGCAAGAGGGACGATCTGGAGAACTATCTGGGAGGTCTTGCTAAGAAGCTGTTTGTCATGCTTGAAGGTATTTTCTTTGACCCGACTGACTTGTTACTGTCAACTCGACATACAACCACTGACTCATCTTTGAATTGTGCGTGCAGAATTTTGCCAGAACTTCGAGGAAGAGACTGGGCGAGTTGAGACAAGCTTGGACCCCATCCATTCTCCAGTGAAGGATGAAGCTGCCATGAATGTACTCCGACTGGAATCTCGCGTTGCTGGTGTTGTCAACTATCTTGCTCGACTGAAAGTCACAATGTCGTGGATCGGCACGGCTCTTTGGCCAAGGGCGACGCTCTAGAATGACCTCGAGTCTCTGATGACTTGGTTTAATGAGGTTCCCAGTCGAGTGCAAGAATGGCAGAAGTCTTATGCCCGGTGCGGCGCTGATGTGGCTCTATCCTTGGTTCGTGTCCACTGCAAGGAAGCGCGAGAAGAGAAGCTGGCAGCGATCAAGGTTGCCAATACCAAGAAGCACGACTTCCAATCTTTCATGGAGACCTTCATTGCTGCTGCCACTCCGATTACCGATGGAGTCGACCTGGATGAATTCGTCGAGCCTGCTAGCCCTCCTCCTGCGGAGTGAACAAACTTTTATGCCTCACCTTAAATTTGCCTCGAAATGCCGAGTGATTTTGTAACCGTTAAACTCCTTCGGGCCTGATGCCCGAATACTTTAATCCGCAGTCCGGAACCTTTGGATTTATCTGAATTTGGTTTACCTCCGAATATGCTTGTGATCACTGTCGAGTGGAACTTGTCCTTCACTCGGAATAACTTTTGTACTTGAGATGCAGCTCTGAGGAGGAGATTCCAGTCATCCTGCATCTCGTCGACCTTGCGGATAGGGATGGAGCGTATGTTATAGTTGTGGCATAGCTCCGAGGAGAAGGTTGCAGTCGACCTGCACCTTGTTGCCCTTGTGAATAGGGATGGAGCGTACGTTGTACTTGTGACGTAGCTCCGAGGAGAAGGTTGCAGTCGACCTACACCTCGTCGTCCTTGCGGATAGGGATGGAGCGTATGTTGTACTTGTGATGTAGCTCCGAGGAGAAGGTTGCAGTCGACCTGCACCTCATCGTCCTTGCGGATAGGGATGGAGTGTACGTTGTACTTGTGACGTAGCTCCGAGGAGAAGGTTGCAGTCGACCTGCACCTCGTCGTCCTTGCGGATAGGGATGTGTTTCAAACTTAGGCGAGTACTGGACTGCAGTTAAGCCTCCGAGTGGGAGGGTTGCTCACCACTCGGTAGGATTTTTTAAACTTAGGCGAGTACTAGACTGCAGCTAAGCCCCTGAGTGGGAGGATTGCTCACCACTCGGTAGGATTTTTCAAACTTAGGCGAGTACTGGACTATAGCTAAGCCTCCGAGTGGGAGGGTTGCTCACCACTCGGTAGGATTTTTCAAACTTAGGCGAGTACTGGACTGCAGCTAAGCCCCCGAGTGGGAGGATTGCTCACCACTCGGTAGGATTTTTCAAACTTAGGTGAGTATTGGACTGTAGCTAAGCCTCCGGGTGGGAGGGTTGCTCACCACTCGGTAGGATTTTTCAAACTTAGGCGAGTACTGGAATGCAGCTAAGCCTCCTTGTGGGAGGGTTGCTCACCACTCGGTAGGATTTTTCAAACTTAGGCAAGTATTGGACTGCGGCTAAGCCTCCGAGTCGGAGGATTGCTCACCACTCGATAGGATTTTTCAAACTTAGGCGAGTACTAGACTGCAGCTAAGCCTCCGAGTGGGAGGATTGCTCACCACTCGGTAGGATTTTTCAAACTTAGGCGAGTACTGGACTACAGCTAAGCCTCTGAGTGGGAGGGTTGCTCACCACTCGGTAGGATTTTTAAAACTTAGGCGAGTACTGGACTGAAGCTAAGCCCCCGAGTGGGAGGATTGCTCACACTCGGTAGGACTTTTCAAACTTAGGCGAGTACTTGACTGCAGCTAAGCCTCCCAGTGGGAGGATTGCTCACCACTCGGTAGGATTTTTAAAACTTAGGCGAGTACTGGACTGCAGCTAAGCCTCCGAGTGGGAGGGTTGCTCACCACTCGGTAGGATTTTTCAAACTTAGGCGAGTACTGGACTGCAGCTAAGCCCCCGAGTGGGAGGATTGCTCACCACTCGGTGGGATTTGTCAAACTTAGGCGAGTACTGGACTGCAGGTAAGCCTCCGAGTGGGAGGGTTGCTCACCACTCGGTAGGATTTTTAAAACTTAGGCGAGTACTGGACTGCAGCTAAGCCCCCGAGTGGGAGGATTGCTCACCACTCGGTAGGATTTTTCAAACTTAGGCGAGTACTGGACTATAGCTAAGCCTCCGAGTGGGAGGATAGCTCACCACTCGGTAGGAATTTTCAAACTTTGGTGAGTACTGGACTGCAGCCAAGCCCCCGAGTGAGAGGCTTGCTCTTCACTCGACATGATTTTTCAAACTTAGGCGAAACGGGTTCGTAGCTAAGCCCCCGAGTGAGAGGCTTGATCTTCACTCGACATGATTTTTCAAACTTAGGCGAAACAGATTCGCATCTAAGGCACCCACTAGGGGATTTGGAACATATAAAAAAGAAACAACAATCATTTAGGACACTGGAAAACTATGTCTTTGATAATCAAACTAGAAGGTCTTTCTTATTACATCTCAATAGTCTGAATGCTCAAGTGTAAAAGGGGCGGATCAGCTCCGCATTCCAAGCGCGTGGCTCGTCCTTCTTGTGCTCGACGTTGTAAAGGTGGTATGCTCCGTTGTGGAGCACTCTAGTGACGATGAAGGGGTCTTCCCAAGCAGGAGCAAGCTTGTGTGGTTTCTGCTGATCCACTCGAAGAACCAAGTCTCCCTCTTGAAATGCTCGACCCCTCATGTTTCTGGCGTGGAATCGACGCAGGTCTTGCTGATAGATGGTCGACCGGATCAAGGCCATCTCTCTTTCCTCTTCCAGGATATCAACTGCATCTTGTCGTGCCTGTTCTGCTTCATCTTCTGAGAAAAGCTCGACTCGGCGTGCATTGCGAAGCAAGTCACTCGGAAGTACAGCCTCAGCTCCATAGACCAAGAAGAATGGAGTTCGGCCAGTCGACCGATTGGGAGTTATCCTCAATCCCCAAAGCACCGATGGAAGTTCATCGACCCAGGCGCCTGCTGCGTGCTTGAGATCAATCCATTTGCTCTTTCAGCTTGTCCATTCGACTAGGGGTGGGCGGCTGAAACATAGTCAACTCGAGTACCTTGGGAAGCACAGAAGGCTCTGAACTCATCAGAATCGAAGTTCAACCCCTTATCAGTGATGATGCTGTGCGGAACACCATATCTGAATGTTAACTCTCTGATGAAGCTGACAGCAGTACTGGCTTCAAGATTTTTGGTAGGTTTGGCTTCAATCCATTTGGTGAACTTGTCGACTGCCACGAGCACATGAGTGAAGCCGCTCCTACCAGTCCTCAGAGGTCCAACCATATCCAATCCTCAAACAGCAAAGGGCCAGACGAGTGGAATGGTCTTCAGGGCTGATGCAGGCTTGTGAGACATGTTGGAGTAAAACCGGCAACCTTCACATTTGTCGACTATTTCTTTTGCCATCTCATTTGCTCGTGGCCAATAAAATCCCGCTCGGTATGCTTTGGCCACAATGGTCCAAGAGGACGCATGGTGACCACAGGTCCCCGAGTGGATGTCATTGAGGATCACTCGACCTTCTTCTGGTGTTATGCATTTCTGACAGACTCCAGTCACACTTTCTCTAAACAACTGTCCCCTTATCATAGTAAAGGCTTTGGATCGATGAACGATCTGTCGACCTCTTCTTCATCCTCTGGGAGTTCTTTCCTAAGAATGTATGAAATGTACGACACTGTCCAGTCGAGAGTGATGACCAAAACCTCCATGATCAAGTCGACCACGGCTGGGACTTTGACTCCAGTCGAATCAATGGCACTCTTTGGTTGTGGGGGATCTTCAGTGAAAGGATCTTCTTGAACTGAAGGTGTATGAATATGTTCCAAGAACACATTGCTGGGAATGGCTTCCCTCTTGGAACCTATCTTTGCCAGATCATCGGCTGCTTGATTTTTCAGTCGGGGTATGTGATGGAGCTCTAACCCCTCAAACTTCTTCTCTAACTTTCTCACTACATTACAATAGCCAGTCATAGCTGGGCTTCTGACGTCCCATTCCTTCATCACTTGATTGACCACTAAATCCGGGACGCCATAAACCATGAGGCGACGGACGCCGAGTGAAATGGCCATACGCAACCCGTACAGAAGTGCTTCATATTCAGCTTCGTTGTTGGAGGAGTCAAAATGAATCTGGAGGACATAGCTGAGTTTGTCGCCTCGGGGGGGGGGGGGGGATACCGATACCACCCCAGCACCGGAACCATTCAGCATCTTGGATCCGTCAAAGAACATGGTCCAATGCTCCGAGTGAATCTAAGTCGGAAGTTGCTGTTCGATCCACTGGGCGAGGAAATCTGCTATTGCTTGGGATTTGATAGCTTTTTTTGCCTCAAACTTAATATCCAAGGGAAGGAGTTCAATCGCCCACTTTGCCACTCGACCAGTTGCATCTCTGTTGTTTAGGATCTCTGACAATGGTGCGTCGCTGACGAGTGTAATGGAGTGATCAAAGAAATAATGTGCAACCTTCTTCGTGGTCATGTAAATCCCATAAACAAGCTTCTGATAATGTGGATATCTTTGCTTGGATGGAGTCAACACTTCAGAAACATAGTATACTGGGTGCTGAACTTTATAGGCTTTTCCTTCTTCCCGCTCGACCGTGAGCACTGTACTGATAACTTGTCCAGTGGCTGCAATATAAAGCAGTAAAGGCTCTTTGCTGATTGGGGCAGCGAGCACCGGCTGGGTGGAAAGCAGGGCTTTCAGTTCTGCAAACGCTGCATCAGCATCAGGAGTCCGCTTGAACTTATCAAATTTCTTCATCAGTTGGTAAAGAGGCAATGCCTTTTCACCGAGGCGGGAAATGAATCGACTCAAGGCGGCTAAACAACCAGTAAGCTTCTGGACATCATGCACACGCACAGGGCGTTTCATCCGGAGTATAGCACCAACTTTCTCTGGTTTAGCGTCGATCCCTTGTTCGGAAATGAGGAAACCAAGTAACTTTCCGCCAGGAACTCCGAATGTGCACTTTGATGGATTAAGCTTGATATCATACCTTCTGAGGTTGGCAAAAGTTTCAGCAAGGTCAGCCAGCAGGTCAGAACCCTTACGTGACTTGACCACAATGTCATCCATGTATGCTTCCACATTCCGACTGATTTGAGTGAGCAAACACTTCTGAATCATCCTTATGAATGTGGCTCCGGCGTTCTTTAGGCCGAATGGCATGGTGACATAACAGAAGCATCTGAATGGAGTGATGAAAGCCGTTTTTATCTCATCGGGTCCATATAGTCGGATCTGATGATGCCAGGAATAGGCGTCCAGAAAAGACAATCGCTCACACCCCACAGTCGAGTCGACTATTTGGTCGATGCGGGGGAGAGGAAAATGATCTTTCGGGCAGGCCCGATTGATATGCTCGAAGTCAATGCACATGTGAAGTGAATCGTCCTTCTTGGGGACGATGACAACATTGGCGAGCCACTCGGAGTGGTAAATATCTCGGTTGAACTCAGCTGCCAGGAGCCGAGCCACTTCCTCACCAATTGCTTTTCTCTTCTGTACGACAGACCGTCGAAGATGTTCCTTGACTGGTTTTACTTTTGGGTCGACTCGCAAATGATGTTCAGCCAGTCCCCTGGGTGCACCCGGCATGTCAGAAGGTTTCCATGCAAAGATGTCCCAGTTCTCATGGAGGAACTGGATGAGCGCTTCTTCCTATTTGCTGTTGAGTGATGTTGAGATATGAGTAGGAGCAGCATTAGGATCAGTCGGGTGAAAATGAGTCGGATTGGTTTCACCGGACGACTAAAATGCAGAATCAGTGGCAGGCTTCTTGGAGCGCAACAAATCACTCGGATCTGTGTTCTTCCGGTATTCTTGCATTTCAACTGCTGCCATTTGTGCATCGGCGATTTTTGAGCCCTTCTGGAAGCACTCTTCTGCCTTCTGTCGATTGCCAGTGATAGTGATCACTCCTCTGGGACCAGGCATTTTCAATTTGAGGTACACATAACATGGTCGAGCCATGAAACGTGCATAAGCAGGCCTTCCCAGAATAGCATGATAAGCACTCTAGAAATCCACTACTTCAAATGTCAACTTTTCTTTGCGGTAATTCTTGGAATCACCGAAAACCACATCAAGGGTGATCTGGCCGAGTGATTCAGCCTTCTTGCCAGGTATAACGCCAAGGAAACTCATATTGCTTTCACTGAGCTTGGACATCGGAATGCCCATTCCTTTCAAGGTTTCAGCATAAAGGTTATTCAGGCCGCTACCACCATCCATCAGCACTTTAGTCAGTCGAGGGCCTTCAACAACTGGGTCGACCACCAACGCTTGCCTCCTAGGGGTGGCTATATGTGCTGGATGGTCAGATTGGTCGAATGTGATGGCAGTCTGGGACCACTTCAAATAACTTGGTGTCGCCGGAGCGACCATGTTCACTTCTCTGTTGATAACTTTCACTTGACTGTTGCTTTCAACATCAGCAAAAAGCATCAGAGTGGAATTGATGTTGGGAAAACCATCATCATCTTCTTCCTTATCCTCACCCTTGTCCGACTCCTTTTCCTTCTCCTTGGGTTGTTTCTCTCGGAACTGCTGGATCAGGAGCCAACACCGTCGAGTGGTGTGTTTAGGGTAAATCAGATTACCCTCTTCATCCTTCTTGATGTGAATGTGGCATGGTAAATCCAACACATCATTTCCATCTTGATCTTTCACTTTCTTGGGGTTCCACGGTCCTTTGGGCTTCCCCTTGAACTTTCCTTGAGCCACAACCAAAGCTTCACCAGGGGCCGCTGGTTCGGCCTTGCGTTTCTGTTTCCGACTGGAATTCCCTCCTCCGGTTTCTTGGGCGACTGTTTTGTGTTTGCCACTCCGGAGTCGGTATTCCTCTTCACCATTAGCATATTTGGTGGCAATCTCCATCATCCGAGTCAGGGACATATCCCCTGTCTGACCGAATTTCAGATTCAACTCTCGATACTTAACACCCTCCTTGAAGGCACAAACTGCTTGGTGATCTGACACATTCTCCACTGTATGGTGCAATGTGATCCATCTCTGGATATAATCTCTCAAGGTCTCATTCGGTTTTTGCACGCAGGACTGTAATTCTGTTAACGCTGCTGGTCGTTTGCATGTACCTTCAAAGGTTCTAACAAACACTCGGGCAAGTTCCTCCCAACTATATATGCTGCCAGGTGCTAACTGATTCAACCACACCCTGGCTGAGCCTTCCAACATCAGAGGAAGGTGTTTCATGGCCATTTCATCATTGCCGCCACCGATCTGTATAGCCACTCGATAGTCCTCGAGCCAAGTGTCAGGCTTGGACTCACCAGTGAACTTGTTGACTCCAGTCGCCAACCTGAAGTTGGGAGGAATCACTGCAGCCCTGATGGCTCTGCTGAAACACTCTGGACCTAAAACATGCACTCTGCTGCCAGTCGGATAATCTCTGTCATGGCCTTCTCTGTGTGCTCTGTTCCTGTCAACCAGACCTTGAATGAGAATAGATCTCGCATCAAAGCCCGGCTCCCTAGGGTCGACTGGAATTCTTCGCCCACCATTGTGAGGGCGTCTGTCATCGTGCTGCCAAGGCACATATGACCCACTCCTTGGGGGAGGCATGGGTACTCGACGACGGTCATCGTGGTCGAGTCGGTGATCATACTGCTCACGGTTTCTGTACTGATCTCGCTGGTCTTCACGTCCCTCACGCCGCGGGGGTGATCTTGGGCTGTGAGCCGACTGAACTATGTCCGCCATCACAGATCTGCTATGAATCCTATTCCGTGTTCTGCTCTCTCGCTGCTCGGTGTAAAGCCTGGATCCGCATCAAACCTCTGCCAGCTTCTGACTGGGAAGGCTGAATCGACTCAGTTATTCGGGCTGCAGCTGTGAGATTCTGAATCGGAGTTCGGTATACCTGAGTTGGAGGCAGAAAAAGTTGTCGTCGACTGGACTCAGGAATCCGCTGTCGAGCACACTCGTCGAGTGCGTGATGGAGGTTCTCCAGTCTAGTGCGCTCAGCCAAATTGGCCAGGCGCACCTCCTCCAAAGCCCGGGCCTCGGGGGTTTCTCCAACGATAGGAGTATGAAGTGCATCCATATTGCCGCGGCGGAGCTCTTCCCTCTGCTGCGAAGAAAGAGGCTCGGGGCGGTACTCCTCGTGAGCACGCGACGGATTGCCACCGCCATGACCACCGTCGTCACGGGGGAAGCCAGGAGGACTGCGTGGTCCATTGACCATCAAGACTTCCGCCGCGGGGTCACTGCTGTCACACTCGGATGTGGTCTCGACGGAGCCAGTCGATAGGTCGAACAAGCCATAGAGAGTTTCGTCGGGCTCGATTGCCGTGACTTGTGGGGTGGCCGATTGGTGGTCCACCGCGTGCCTCACCCACCGTTGGAGCCGCGACCGACAGGAACACTTGCGCCGGCGAATAGCGGGGAGCGAGGACGCCACCGGAGCCGACCGATACTGGGTTGACGACTGTCGAAGAAGGATGCAGCGAACGCACGCGCGAAAGTGCGTCGCCCCGCGGACGGGGAGCGCCTCGACGTCGAGTGGAGCCTCTTGAAGCCAGGCGGAGTTGTCGGCGACGGAAACGAGCGCTCCGAGATGGATCTCACGGTCCTCAGCCATTCCGCCATCGGAAACCATGATGATGGGAATCAAAAAATCGCAACTTCACCAAAAAGTCGCTAAGACACCTGCCCCACGGTGGGCGCCAACTGTCGTGGATCTAAGACTGACAGTAGAATGGGGGTAGGTATGAGGAGGCAAGATCCTAGCTATCGCGAAGTTGTACACACGAGTTTTACCAGTTCAGGCCCTTCACGGAGGAAGTAATAGCCCTATGTCTCGGTGCCCGGAGACGGTCGGCTGGATTATGCGCGTGTGTGTGTTACAGGGGGTGCGAACCCTTGTGCTAGTCGAGGGGGGTGGCTTATATAGATTGCATCAGGACCCCAGCCAACCCACGTTACAAGGAGTTCAATGTACATAAAGAAGGAGCGTTACAGGTAACGTCCGTAATAAAGTGTTATAAATGATCATTAAGTCTATGAGTAAACGCCCGACCGTTGCTGTGCAGAGTGACTTTAGATCTTCTGTATGTCGAGTGGTTTCTGTTACGGTCGAGTGACAGTGATTCTTCCGAGTGGAATTTTTCTGGTCGAGTGGATGATGGTACCCTTCGAATGCTTCTAGCTTTAGGGTGATGTCCTTGGGGAGGGTGTCTAGGTCAGGCCTATGACCCTACCCTAGGTACATAGCGTCATCAGGTCCGGCCGTCCGGTAGGTGTCGTACTTCCGGTGTTTTGGCTCTGATCAGGCGGCGTCGGACATCCGGAAGGCGTCAGTCGTCCGGATGTCTCACCTTCCGTTAATTTCGTTCTGTGATGTGACACAGGTCATCCGGAGGGGCTCGGTCATCCGGTCGCTGGGATGTGTCGGACGTCAGTCCACGTCAGCCTTCGGTTGCTGTAGCAATCGCAGGATGGGACTTGGCTGACGGGCTGGTGCTTCAGGCGTCGGACGTCCAGTGAAGTCCGGCCGTTCGGTGGTTGTAGAACTTCTGGCAGCACTTTCCCTTGGTCCTTGTACTTGATGTCCTCACCGTCTTGTCCGTAGGATGCCGTTGTTCCATGGCTCTCCTCCAAGTACCTGATCACACATAGGGTTTCCGCTTGAGGTAGTAGCCATGTCTCACATGTAGTTAGTGGTAGTTCGGAAAGGAACGAGTTCACCTTAATTTTGATAGCCCTTGCTCGAGCTCTTGTCATTGGTCCATGCGGTGTTGTAGGAGATGAAGATAGGTCCATGGAGATGACCGTAGGATGCTCTGCAACACATAGTATTTGTGGCTTGGCCACAATTCATCATTTTTTATACATGTTGTGCTAGATCATTGCACATCCTGGTACACTGCCGAAGCCATTCATATTAGGTCATATTTTGTTCTAGTATCGAGTTGTAATTTTGAGTTGTAAGTAAATAGAAGTGTGATGATCATCATTATTCATTATTAGAGAATTGTTCCAAGTGAGGAAGTAAAAAAATAAAATTAAAAAAAGGCCAAAAAGAGCCTAGAAAAAAAGGCCAAAAAGAGCCCACCAAAAAAATGAGAGAAAAAATAGAGAAGGGGCAATGTTACTATATTTTTACACACTTGCGCTTCAAAGTACACTACTGCAGGCTGTTGCTAATGCGACACTATGATCAGAGACCCTTTGATGAAACTGTGTGTGATGCATTAATCACAAACGGGGATGTAAAAAATGTCAAAAAAGATGCAAAACGTTTGCGATGAAGGATACATCAAACACGGATCAGATTTTAGTTGCGTGTGTGATGTAGGGCATACGGTTCAGTTCAGTTAACTCTTTGCGGTGAGGAAGAGGAACAGAAACGGGCGGCCAGATGAAGGCATATGCGATATACGACATATAGTTCACTCGGATTAACTGTTTGTGATGATGCGGAACAACAGAAACTGGCAACCAGATGAAGGTGTGTGCGATTGAGGGCATACGCTTCAGATGGATTAACTATTTGAGATTAGGCAACACAACAGAAATGGTTAGCCAGATCATAGTGTCTGCAATTGATGGCATACACTTCACACAGATGAACTATTTGCGATTAGCCACAACAAATAGAAACAGTTAGACAGATCAATGTGTGTGCACTAGATGGGCACGATGGTAATAACAAGCACGCACGGTTGTTGGAACAAGATGTGTACTAACATTGCTATTGCGGTGCACCCTATGGTGCAAATGCCACGTACGTGGCCAAGAAAGCGTGCACACGTTACGCCATCCGGGAATATTGCCGTACTTATAGAACCGTCAATAAATTCTAAGCCTGCGTCCCGTCACATTCCAAATTATACTACCACGCTATATTTAATTTCAAACCTGTTCACACCAATCAAAACCTAAACGGTTTCCCACTTAGGAGTGTATTAATACTCGGTTATAAATACTACTACTCCAAGATGACTACGCATTCCTCCTCAACTGCTCATCCACAAAAACAAACAAGTCATTCATCATCGTTCCCTTGCATCTGCCATGGCCAGCGTGAGTTATGGGTCAAGAGATTACAACTAGGTAGAGGCGAGCATGGAAGCGGAAGCACGAGAGATATCTCACCTCACCGTGAAAGCAGCTGACATGTCCCACCGTGGCAGCATAGAGGTCCCGCCGTGCCACCGAAGCAGCACGGAGGTCCCGCCGCGCCGTCGACGCAGCAGACTGATCCGGCTGCACCGTGGAAGCGGTAGAGATGTCCCGCCGCGCCGCGAATGCAGCAAAGATGTCCTCCCGCGCCGCGGCGCCTTGGAAAATGTCTCACGGGCAGGCGAGGACTCTTATAGGCGCATGAATGCGATCGTCCATAGGGAGATGGATTAGATCTCCGGGTGGGCGAGGTTGCAGGAGAACATGAAAGCCTCGTTTGAACAGGCTACCGGCGTCATCCAGAAACTAAGTGAGGGCAATGTGAAGCTCCAGGCCGAGCGCGACCTGCTGAGGACGAAGATCGTCGGAAGTGTGGAGCAGCAGCAAGAGACCACTGCCTTGTTGAAGAGGACTGGTGTCATCATCAAGAAACTTATGGACGAGAATGACATGCTCCGCATCGAGCGCCAAAGGTTGGTGGAGGAATCCGTGGATGCTCTCAGGCAGCGTCTTGAGGACACGAAAGAGCTCATCGTTGCTCGCCGCAGAGACTAGTTCTCGCGGCCTGCAGCAACGCATCAAGAAAGTAGAGATCAGGGAGCCAGATCGTTGTCTTCCTTCTTCTTTTGCCCTTGTGTATTTCGGGTGTTGCCGCATGCGGATTTTTTAATTATCTTCCTAAATATGTAAGACAATTATTATCCACTGTCATTGTCCTTATATTCACCAGTCTTGCTATAAGTTGTAGTCGATGCTTAATAGGTTCGTCAGATCTTACATCAAGATCCATGCAAAACTTTCTTTTCAGATTTTCTTTTCTCTCTCTTAAATCTCAGTCGAGTGAGACATACCCACGCCATGAATAGGGGCTCGGGCGCCATTAATGGAGACGTTGGGAGGGAGGTGGGCAGCGAATAGAGGCCAAAGGGCTACCGATGAGCACGCACAGGGGTCTGATCGCACACCTCCTGTACTCAAATAGCTACCCCACACGACACGTCCTAGCCAATAAAAAAATGGGACGCGTGGCGGCAGGTAATTGGTATGTAGAATGCCGCCCACGGTTTCAATAATATTTTTGTTTCCGATTTGTAACGCGACAACACTTGTTCCAAAATGACTTTGTTGATTGTTAATGTGTGCGCCTTCGCAAATCGGACAAAAAAATTACCACATCATGTTGGTGCCATGTCATGACACCATGCCAAGTTTCATGATTTTCAGGCGAGTTTTGCATTTACGAGAATTTTAAAAACAAGTTTCTCAACGTTTCCGGCCGAGCCAAGAGGCCCAGATGTTTGAATTCCATTCCCATTTCTTCCATGGGACCTAGGAGTTCACCCAAGTACACATAAATGATTTTCCAACTAACTTTTGCGCACTGGAGCATGCGCTTGTACTTCAAATTTGAATTATATGCACTATATGCCTGGAAGATCAATTAAATTTATAAAAAGGTCAAACGAACCCGAAAAAATTGCAAAATTTAGCATGAAACTCCTATTTGGTCTAAGCTGCCTGTGTAAAAAAATCAAGGCGGGAGAAGGCAGTGTATGTCGTTTCGCACACGGAGGTGACAATTTCCCTCTCGGAACCACGAGCCTTCTTGAGAGAATCTCTGGTTTATAAGAAGCTTATACCAAAGCTTGTCCCAATTTGGCCAAAAATTTTACCACGGCATGTTGGTGCCATGTCATGACACCATGCCAAGTTTCATGATTTTCAGGAGTGTTTTGGATTTACAGGAATTAAAAAACAAAGTCTCTCAATATTTCTAGCCTAGGCACGACGCCCAGATGTTTGAATTCCATTCCCATTTCTTGCATGGGACCTACAAATTCACCCAAGGACACACATGTGATTTTTCAACCAACTTTGGTGCACTGGAGCATGTGCTTGTAGTTCAAATTCGAATTATGCACATTAAATGCCTAGAAATTCAATTAATGTATAAAAAAGGCAAAACGAACCCGGAATAATTCCAGAATTTAGCACGATACTTCTATTTGGTCTAAGCTGCCTGTGTAAAACAATTAAGGCGGGAGAAGGCAGTGTATGTCGTTTCACCCACGGAGGTGATACGTTGCCTCTCGGAACCACGAGCCTTCTTGAGAGAAGCTCCAGTTTTGCAAGAAGATTATACCAAAGCTTGTCCAATTCAGCCAAAAAAATACCACATCATGTTGGTGCCATGTCATGACACCATGCCAAGTTTCACGATTTCTAGGTGTGTTTTGGATTTACATGAATTAAAAAACTAAGTTTCTCAATCTTTCCGGCCGAGCCATGATGCCCAGATGTTTGAATTTCATTCCCATTTCTTGCATGGGACCTAGAAATTCACCCAAGGACACACATGCGATTTTTCAACAAACTTTGGTGCACTGGAGCATGTGCTTGTAGTTCAAATTTGAATTATGCACATTAAATGACCAGAAATTCAATTAATGTATAAAAAATTCCAAACGAACCCGGAACAATTCCAAATTAAAAAAACACTCATATAGTTCTTTATTGCCTCTGTAAAAAATAAACGGGGGGGGGGGGAGGAGGCAGCGTATATCATTTCGCACACAAAGGTGGCACGTCCCACCTCGGGAACCACGAGTCTTCTTGAGAGAAGCTCCGGTTTGCAAGAAGCTTGTCGGTGTCAAAACCGGCGGATCTCGGGTAGGGGGTCCCGAACTGTGCGTCTAGGTGGATGGTAACAAGGGGCAGGGGACATGATGTTTTACCCAGGTTCGGGCCCTCTTGATGGAGGTAAAACCCTACGTCCTGCTTGATTAATATTGATGATATGGGTAGTACAAGAGTAGATCTACCACGAGATCAAGGAGGCTAAACCCTAGAAGCTAGCCTATGGTATGATTGTTGTTCCCTACAGACTAAAACCCTCCGGTTTATATAGACACCGGAGAGGGTTAGGGTTACACAGAGCCGGTTACAATGGTAGGAGATCTACATATCCGTATCGCCAAGCTTGCCTTCCACGCCAAGGAAAGTCCCTTCCAGACATGGGACGAAGTCTTCAATCTTGTATCTTCATAGTCCAGGAGTCCGGGTGAAGGTATAGTCCGGCTATCCGGACACCCCCTAATCCAGGACTCCCTCAGTAGCCCCTGAACTAGGCTTCAATGACGACGAGTCCGGCGCGCAGATTGTCTTCGGCATTGCAAGGCGGGTTCCTCCTCCAAGTACTTCATAGAAGATTTTGAACACAAAGGATAGTGTCCGGCTCTGCAAAATAAGTTTCCACATATTGCCATAGAGAGAATAATATTTACACAAATCTAATCTACTGACGTATTCCGTAGCGTGACATCACACTACGGCCAAGCCTTTATTCGAATCGTTTTTACTCCCCCACCTCAGCGTGTTTCGCGAGGCGGTTTCCTTGGCACGTCTTGTGAAAGCAGATATCGTGTCCCCTTTATTTACGGGATCCTCATCAATACGGACTTGGGTAACCCAATCGTGCCCGTTGGCATGTTTTCTCGATTAAAGGCGAGTCCCAAACGGTTACGGGGAGGGCCCTTGGTATTCAACCTCTTATAAAGAGACCAAGGCCTTGCTCCTTCTTCTCAATCTCAAACGAGTTCGCCCTTCACCTCGAGTTCCAACACCCAAGGCTCCAGATTTCAGGCGCTTCGGATCTTCGACAATGTCCGGTTCCGACCTTCGGGGCCGATGGATGCCCTCCTCCATTACAGAGGAGGACGTGCTAAAGCTGAGAGAGGCCAGGTTTTTGACCGGCGAAATCTCACATAGGTTGCCTACTCAAGGGCAGGCCATTCCCACTCCCAAGCCTAGTGAGAGCGTGGTGTTCATGTCTCACTTCCGTCGGGGGCTAGGCTTCCAGACGGATCCCTTCGTGAGGGGGCTCATGTTTTATTATGGGTTGGAATTTCACGACTTAGCTCCGGAGTCCATCCTCCACATTTCCTCATTCATCGTCGTGTGTGAAGCCTTCCTCCGTGTTACTCCTCACTTCGGACTATGGCTCAAGACCTTCAAAGTTGAGCCGAAGATGATCGAGGGACGACACGCGGAATGCGGAGGTGCCGTTATAAGCAAGAATGCTGATGCTCCATGGCCCGAGGGCTCTTTTCAAGAGGAGCTCGGCTTATGGCAACGAGAGTGTTTCTATATCACCGCTCCCAGGGGCACCAAGTGGGTGGCGCCACCTGCCTTTCGCTCGGGTCCCCCACCACAGCTAGCGTCATGGGTCAATAAAGGACTAGACTGGGGGCCATCCAAGGACGTGCCCTTGTTGCAAGGCCGCATCAGGGATCTCTTAGAAAGAGACCTCAGCCTAGTCAAAGTGACACAGGTCATGCTGATCCGCCGAACCCTGCCCGGCAAACGTCGCCCCCTTCGCCTGTGGGAGTTTAATCCGGAGGGACCGCGAGCTCTCCAGCATTTCATGGGCGCAACCCCCGCGAAGATGTATGAATTGTTCTTTGGATCACATGCAACATGTCTGGACTTGACCGAGGACGCAGGTCTGAGCTGGAATCGCCTGGATACTCAAGTAAGTAGCCTTGTGCCCAGACTCGCTATCGGTATATTTGTCATAAACTTGCCCCTAAAAGAGATGTCCTTTAAACATGAGTGGATAGCGAAAGCAAAGCTTATCAGGTGTCCAGCTCCCCTCCCCGAGACCATGCCGGATCCCGTGCTGGTCAGGATGTTGAAGATTGTGCCTTTGGAGGAAAGCAAGGGAGGGGACAACGAAGCAACGACCTCCTTGAAGGAGGTTGTTCGGAAGGGAGGAATCGAAAATTCCTCTCCTCAGGGGAAGAAGAGGACCGCCTCTGAATGTTGGAAATATGCCCTAGAGGCAATAATAAATAGGTTATTATTATATTTCCTTGTTCATGATAAATCGTTTATTATCCATGCTAGAATTGTATTGATAGGAAACTCAGATACATGTGTGGATACATAGACAGCACCATGTCCCTAGTAAGCCTCTAGTTAACTAGCTCGTTGATCAATAGATGGTTACGGTTTCCTAACCATGGACATTGGATGTCATTGATAACGGGATCACATCATTAGAAGAATGATGTGATGGACAAGACCCAATCCTAAGCCTAGCACAAAGATCGTGTAGTTCGTATGCTAAAGCTTTTCTAATGTCAAGTATCATTTCCTTAGACCATGAGATTGTGCAACTCCCGGATACCGTAGGAATACTTTGGGTGTGCCAAACGTCACAACGTAACTGGGTGGCTATAAAGGTACACTACAGGCATCTCCGAAAGTGTCTGTTGGGTTGGCATGAATCGAGACTGGGATTTGTCACTCCGTGTGACGGAGAGGTATCTCTGGGCCCACTCAGTAGGACATCATCATAATGTGCACAATGTTATCAAGGAGTTGATCACGGGATGATGTGTTACTGAACAAGTAAAGAGACTTGCCGGTAACGAGATTGAACAAGGTATCGGGATACCGACGATCGAATCTCGGGCAAGTACAATACCGCTAGACAAAGGGAATTGAATACGGGATTGATTGAATCCTTGACATCGTGGTTCATCCGATGAGATCATCGTGGAACATGTGGGAGCCAATATGGGTATCCAGATCCCGCTATTGGTTATTGGCCGGAGAGGTGTCTCGGTCATGTCTGCATGGTTCCCGAACCCGTAGGGTCTACACACTTAAGGTTCGGTGACGCTAGAGTTGTTATGGGAAATAGTATGTGGTTACCGAAGGTAGTTCGGAGTCCCGGATGAGATCTCGGACGTCATGAGGAGTTCCGGAATGGTCCGGCGGTGAAGATCGATATATTGGACGAAGGGTATTGGAGTCCGGACGTGTTCCAGAGGTACCAGGCTATGGCCAGCATGACCAAAAGGTGTTTCGGGAGCCCCGGCAAGTGTTGGAGGGCCTCATGGGCCAAATGGGGAAGGGGCAAACCAGACCACTAAGGGTTGGTGCGCCCCCCACACCCTTTCCCACGTTACTTGGGGAGGTGGGGCGCCTCCACCTGGCTTGGGAGGCAAGCCTCCACCTGCTTGGCTTGGGGGGCAAGTCTCCCTAGGATTTTCCCTAGGGAGATCCAATCTGCCTAGCCGCCGCCCCCTAGGGGAAACCCTAGGGCGCCTCCCCCTCTCCCCTTGCCCCTATATATAGTGGAGGGGTGGGAGGGCAGCCGTGACCTCTTCCCTGGCGCAGCCCTCCCTCCTCCTACCTTCTCCTCCTCCTCCATGGTGCTTGGCGAAGCCCTGCCGGAGAACCACGAGCTCCACCACCACCACGCCGTCGTGCTGACGGAGCTCTCCCTCAACTTCTCCTCTCCCCTTGCTGGATCAACAAGGAGGAGACGTCCCCGGGCTGTACGTGTGTTGAACGCGGAGGTGCCGTTCGTTCGGCACTAGGATCATCGGTGATTTGGATCACGACGAGTACGACTCCATCAACCCCGTTCACTTGAACGCTTCCGCTTAGCGATCTACAAGGGTATGTAGATGCACTCTATTTCCCCTCGTTGCTGGTTTCTCCATAGATAGATCTTGGTGACACGTAGGAAAATTTTGAATTTCTGCTACGTTCCCCAACAGTGGTATCAGAGCTAGGTCTATTGCGTAGATTCTATGCACGAGTAGAACACAAAGTAGTTGTGGGCATTGATTTTGTTCAACATGCTTACCGTTACTAGTCCCATCTTGTTTCGACGACATTGTGGGATGAAGCGGCCCGGACCAACCTTACACGTACGCTTACGTGAGACCGGTTCCATCGACTGACATGCACTAGTTGCATAAGGTGGCTGGCGGGTGTCTGTCTCTCCCACTTTAGTCGGAACGGATTCGATGAAAAGGGTCCTTATGAAGGGTAAATAGCAATTGGCATATCACATTGTGGTTTTGCGTAGGTAAGAAACGTTCTTGCTAGAAACCCATAGCAGCCACGTAAAACATGCAAACAACAATTAGAGGACGTCTAACTTGTTTTTGCAGGGTATGCTATGTGATGTGATATGGCCAAGAAGAATGTGATGAATGATATGTGATGTATGAGATTGATCATGTTCTTGTAATAGGAATCATGACTTGCATGTCGATGAGTATGACAACCGGCAGGAGCCATAGGAGTTGTCTTTAATTTATTTATGACCTGCGTGTCAACATAAACGTCATGTAATTACTTTACTTTATTGCTAACCGTTAGCCATAGTAGTAGAAGTAATAGTTGGCGACACAACTTCACGAAGACACGATGATGGAGATCATGGTGTCATGCCGGTGACGATGATGATCATGGAGCCCCGAAGATGGAGATCGAAAGGAGCAAAGTGATGATGGCCATATCATGTCACTATTTGATTGCATGTGATGTTTATCATGTTTATACATCTTATTTGCTTAGAACGACGGTAGTAAATAAGATGATCCCTCATTAAAATTTCAAGAAAGTGTTCCCCCTAACTGTGTACCATTGCGAAAGTTCGTCGTTTCGAAGCACCACGTGATGATCAGGTGTGATAGATTCTTACGTTCACATAGAACGGGTGTAAGACAGATTTACACACGCGAAACACTTAGGTTGACTTGACGAGCCTAGCATGTACAGACATGGCCTCGGAACACAAGAGACCGAAAGGTCGAGCATGAGTTGTATGGTAGATACGATCAACATGAAGATGTTCACCGATGATGACTAGTCCGTCTCACATGATGATCGGACACGGCCTAGTTGACTCGGATCATGTAATCACTTAGATGACTAGAGGGATGTCTATCTGAGTGGGAGTTCATAAGATGAACTTAATTATCCTAAACAGAGTCAAAAGATCTTTGCAAATTATGCCGTAAGCTCGCGCTTTAGTTCTACTAGTTAGATACATTCCTGGAGAAAATATAGTTGAAAGTTGACAGTAGCAATTATGCGGACAGTAGAAGGGTTATGTCCTTAATGCACCGCTCAGTGTGCTGAACCCCAAACGTCGTTTGTGGATGTTGCGAACATCGGACATACACGTTTAGATAACTATGTGATAGTTCGGTAATGTTGAATGGTTTAGAATTGAGGCACCGAAGACATTTTTGAAATGTCGCGGAACATATGAGATGTTTTGAGGGATGAAATTGGGATTTCAGGTTCGTGCCCACGTCAAGAGGTATAAGACCTCCGATGATTTTCTTAGCCTGCAAACTAAGGGAGAAAAGCTCAATCATTGAGCTTGTGCTCAAATTTTCTGAGTACAACAATCACTTGAATCGAGTGGGAGTTGATCTTCCAGATAAGATAGTGATGTTTCTCCAAAGTCATTGCCACCAAGCTACTAGAGCTTCGTGATGAACTATAACATATCAGGGATAGATATGATGATCCTTGAAATATTCACGATGTTTGACACAGCGAAAGTAGAAATCAAGAAGGAGCATCAATTGTTGATGGTTAGTGAAACCACTAGTTTCAAGAAGGGCAAGGGCAAGAAGAGATACTTCATGAAACGGCAAATCAGCTGCTGCTCTAGTGGAGAAACCCAAGGTTAAATCCAAACCCGAGACTGAGTGCTTCTATAATAAGGGGAACAACCACTGGAGCAGAATTACCCTAGATACTTGGTAGATGAGAAGGCTGTCGATAGAAGTATATTGGATATACATTATGTGAATGTGTACTTTACTAGTACTCCTAGTAGCACTAGGGTATTAGATGCCGGTTCGGTTGCTAAGTGTTAGTAACTCGAAATAAAAGCTACGGAATAAACGGAGACTAGCTAAAGGTGAGCTGACGATATGTGTTGGAAGTATTTCCAAAGTTGATATGATCAAGCATCGCTCGCTCCCTCTACCATCGAGATTGGTGTTAAACCTAAATAATTGTCATTTGGTGTTTGCGTTGAGCATAGACATGATTGGATTATGTCTATCGCAACACGGTTGTTCATTTAAAGAGAATAATAGTTACTCTGTTTATTTGAATAATACCTTCAATGGTCTTGCACATAAAATGAATGGTTTATTGAATCTCGATCATAGTGATACACATGTTCATGCCAAAAGATATAAGATAGTAATGATAGTAACACCTACTTGTGGCACTGCCGTGTAAGTCATATTGGTATAAAACACATGAAGAAGCTCCATGTTGATGGATCTTTGGACTCACTCATTTTTGAAAAGGATTGAGTAATGTGAACCATGTCTATTGGTATATACGCATGAAGAAACTCCATGCAGATGGACCGTTTGGACTCACTTGGTTTTGAATCACTTGAGATATGCAAATCTTACCACATGGGCAAGATGACTGAAAAAGCCTTGTTTTCAGTAAGATGGAACAAGATAGCAACTTGTTGGAAGTAACACATTTTGATGTGTGCAGTCCAATGAGTGCTGAGGCACGCAGTGGGTATCGTTATGCTCTTACTTCACAGATGATTTGAGTAGATACTGAGTATATTTACTTGATGAACCACAAGTCTGAATTATTGAATGGTTCAAGTAATTTCAGAATGAAGTTGAAGATCTTCGTTATAAGAGGATAAAATGTCTATGATATGATCATAGAAATGAATATCTGAGTTACGAGTTTGGCACTGTGGAAATTGTTTCACAACTAATACCGCCTGGAACACCATAGTGTGATGGTGTGTCCGAACATCATAGTTGCACCCTATTGGATATGGTGTGTACCATGATGTCTCTTATTGAATTACCACTTGTTGGAAATATGCCCTAGAGGCAATAATAAAAGCATTATTATTATATTTCCTTGTTCATGATAATTGTCTTTATTCGTGCTATAATTGTGTTATCCGGAAATCGTAATACATGTGTGCATAACAGACAACAACATGTCCCTAGTAAGCCTCTAGTTGACTAGCTTGTTGATCAACAGATAGTCATGGTTTCCTGACTATGGGCATTGGATGTCAATGATAACGAGATCACATCATTAGGAGAATGATGTGATGGACGAGACCCAATCCTAAACATAGCATAAGATCGCATAGTTTGTTTGCTAGAGTTTTCCAATGTCAAGTATCCTTTCCTTAGACCATGAGATCGTGTAACTCCCGGATACCGTAGGAGTGCTTTGGGTGTGCCAAACGTCACAATGTAACTGGGTGACTATAAAGGTATACTACGGGTATCTCTGAAATTGTCTGTTGGGTTGACACGGATCGAGACTAGGATTTGTCACTCCGCTTGACGGAGAGGTATCACCGGGCCCTCTCGGTAATGCATCATCATAATGAGCTCAATGTGATCAAAGTGTTTGATCACGGGATCATGCATTACGGTACAAGAAAAGTGACTTTCCGGTAACGAGATTGAACGAGGTATTGGGATACCGACAATCGAATCTCGGGCAAGTAAAATACCGATTGACAAAGGGAATCGTATACAGGATTAATTGAATCCTCGACATCGTGGTTCATCCGATGAGATCATCGTGGAGCATGTGGGAGCCAACATGGGTATCCAGATCCCGCTGTTGGTTATTGCCCGAGAGCCGTATCGGTCATGTCTGCATGTCTCTCAAACCCGTAGGGTCTACACACTTAAGGTTCGGTGATGCTAGGGTTGTGAAGATACGTATATGCAGTAACCCAAATGTTGTTCGGAGTCCCGGATGAGATCCCGGACGTCGCGAGGAGTTTCGGAATGGTCCGGAGGTAAAGAATTATATATAGAAAGTGCTGTTTTGGCCATCGGGACAAGTTTCGGGGTTATCGGTATTGTACCGGGACCACCGGAGGGTCCCGGGGGGTCCACCGGGTGGGGCCACCTGCCTCGGGGGGCCACATGGGCTCTAGGGGTGCGCCTTGGCCTACATGGTCCAATGGGAACCAGCCCCTAGAGGCCCATGCGCCTAGAGGGGGGGAAACCCTAAAGAGGGGGGCGCCCCCTTGCTTGGGGGGCAAGCCCCACCCTTGGCCGCCGCCCCCTAGGAGATTGCATCTCCTAGGGCTGGCGCCCCCCTAGGGGGCTATATAAATGGGGGAGGGGAGGGGGGAAGCGCACCCTTGCCCTGGCGCCTCCCTCTCCCTCTCCAACACCTCCTCCTCCTCCATAGAGCTCGGCGAAGCCCTGCCGGAGTACTGCGAGCTCCACCATCACCACGCCGTCGTGCTGCTGCTGGAGCCATCTTCCTCAACCTCTCCTTTGCCTTGCTGGATCAAGAAGAAGGAGACGTTATGATGACCGTACGTGTGTTGAACGCGGAGGTGCCGTCCGTTTGGTGCTAGGATCTCCGGTGATTTGGATCACGTCGTGTACGACTACCTCATCCCCGTTCGTTGAACGCTTTCGCTCGCGATCTACAAAGTGGTATGTAGATGAAATCTCTCTCCCATGACTCGTTGCTTAGATGAACTCATAGATGGATCTTGGTGAAACCGTAGGAAAATTTTTAATTTTCTGCAACGTTCCCCAACAGTGGCATCATGAGCCAGGTCTATGCGTAGTTCTCTATTGCACGAGTAGAACACAATTTGTTGTGGGCGTAGATGTTGTCAACTTTCTTGCCGCTACTAGTCTTATCTTGCTTCAGCGGTATTGTGGGATGAAGCGGCCCGGACCAACCTTACACGTACGCTTACATGAGACCGGTTCCACCGACTAACATGCACTAGTTGCATAAGGTGGCTGGCGGGTGTCTGTCTCTCCCACTTTAGTTGGAGCGGATTCGATGAAAAGGGTCCTTATGAAGGGTAAATATAAGTTGACAAATCACGTTGTGGCTTTTACGTAGGTAAGAAAACGTTCTTGCTAGAACCCTAATTCAGCCACGTAAAACATGCAACAACAATTAGAGGACGTCTAACTTGTTTTTGCAGCAAGTGCTTTGTGATATGATATGGCCAAAGTTGTGATGAATGATGAATGATCTATATGTGATGTATGAGATGTTCATGCTATTGTAATAGGAATCACGACTTGCATGTCGATGAGTATGACAACCGGCAGGAGCCATAGGAGTTGTCTTTATTTTTTTGTATGACCTGCGTGTCATTGAGAAACGCCAAGTAAATTAATTTACTTTATTGCTAAACGTGTTAGCCATAGTAGTAGAAGTAATAGTTGGCGAGCAACTTCATGGAGACACGATGATGGAGATCATGATGATGGAGATCATGGTGTCAAGCCGGTGACAAGATGATCATGGAGCCCCAAGATGGAGATCAAAGGAGTTATGTGATATTGGCCATATCATGTCACGTTTATTATTTGATTGCATGTGATGTTTATCATGTTTTGCATCTTGTTTACTTAGAACGACGGTAGTAAATAAGATGATCCCTCATAATAATTTCAAGAAGTGTTCCCCCTAACTGTGCACCGTTGCGACAGTTCGTTGTTTCGAAGCACCACGTGATGATCGGGTGTGATAGATTCTAACGTTCACATACAACGGGTGTAAGACAGATTTACACATGCAAACACTTAGGTTGACTTGACGAGCCTAGCATGTACAGACATGGCCTCGGAACACAGAAGACCGAAAGGTCGAGCATGAGTCGTATAGAAGATACGATCAACATGAAGATGTTCACCGATGTTGACTAGTTCGTCTCACGTGATGATCGGACACGGCCTAGTTGACTCGGATCATGTTATACTTAGATGACTAGAAGAGGGATGTCTATCTAAGTGGGAGTTCATTAAATAATTTGATTAAATGAACTTTATTATCATGAACTTAGTCTAAACTATTTACAATATGTTTTGTAGATCAAATGGCCAATGTAGTCCTCAACTTCAACGCGTTCCTAGAGAAAACCAAGCTGAAAGACGATGGCAGCAACTATACGGACTGGGTCCGGAACCTGAGGATCATCCTCATAGCTGCCAAGAAAGATTATGTCCTACGAGCACCGCTGGGTGACGCACCTGTTCTACCTGCAGAACAAGACGTTATGAACGCTTGGCAGTCACGTTCCGATGATTACTCCCTCGTTCAGTGCGGCATGCTTTACAGCTTAGAGCCGGGGCTCCAAAAGCGTTTTGAGAGACATGGAGCATATGAGATGTTCGAAGAGCTGAAAATGGTTTTCCAAGCTCATGCCCGGGTCGAGAGATATGAAGTCTCCGACAAATTCTTTAGCTGTAAGATGGAGGAAAATAGCTCTGTCAGTGAACACATACTCAAGATGTCTGGGTTGCACAACCGTTTGACTCAACTGGAAGTTAATCTCCCGGATGAAGCGGTCATTGACAGAATCCTCCAGTCGCTTCCACCTAGCTACAAGAGCTTTGTGATGAACTACAACATGCAGGGGATGGTAAAGACCATTCCTGAGGTATATGCTATGCTGAAATCAGCAGAGGTAGAAATCAAGAAGGAACATCAAGTGTTGATGGTGAATAAAACCACTAAGTTCAAGAAGGGCAAGGGTAAAAAGAACTTCAAGAAGGACGGCAAGGAAGTTGCCGCGCCCGGTAAGCAAGTTGCCGGGAAGAAGCCAAAGAATGGACCCAAGCCCGAGACTGAGTGTTTTTATTGCAAGGGAAGTGGTCACTGGAAGCGGAACTGCCCCAAATACTTAGCGGACAAGAAGGCCGGCAAAACAAAAGGTATATGTGATATACATGTAATTGATGTGTACCTTACCAGTACTCGTAGTAGCTCTTGGGTATTTGATACCGGTGCAGTTGCTCACATTTGTAACTCAAAGCAGGAGCTGCGGAATAAACGGAGACTGGCGAAGGACGATGTGACGATGCACGTCGGAAATGGTTCCAAGGTCGATGTGATTGCCGTCGGCACGCTACCTCTACATTTACCTAAGGGATTAGTTTTAAACCTCAATAATTGTTATTTAGTGCCAAGTTTGAGCATGAACATTGTGTCTGGATCTCGTTTAATTCGAGATGGCTACTCATTTAAATCCGAGAATAATGGTTGTTCTATTTATATGAGAGATATGTTTTATGGTCATGCTCCGATGGTTAATGGTTTATTCTTAATGAATCTCATACGTGATGATACACATATTCATAGTGTGAATACCAAAAGAGTTAAAGTTGATAACAATAGTCCCACATATTTGTGGCACTGCCGCCTTGGTCACATAGGTGTCAAACGCATGAAGAAGCTCCATACAGATGGACTTTTAGAGTCTCTTGATTATGAATCATTTGACACGTGCGAACCATGCCTCATGGGTAAAATGACCAAGACTCCGTTCTCAGGAACAGTGGAGCGAGCAACCAACTTATTGGAAATCATACATACCGATGTGTGCGGTCCAATGAGTGTTGAGGCTCGCGGTGGCTATCGTTATGTTCTTACCCTCACTGATGACTTGAGTAGATATGGGTATATCTACTTAATGAAACACAAGTCTGAGACCTTTGAAGAGTTCAAGGAATTTCAGAGTGAGGTTGAAAATCAACATGATAGAAAGATCAAGTTTCTACGATCAGATCGTGGAGGAGAATACTTGAGTCACGAATTTGGCACACACTTAAGAAAATGTGGAATAGTTTCACAACTCACGCCGCCTGGAACACCTCAGCGTAATGGTGTGTCCGAACGTTGTAATCGCACTCTATTAGATATGGTGCGATCTATGATGTCTCTTACCGATTTACCGCTATCTTTTTGGGGCTATGCTTTAGAGACTGCCGCATTCACTTTAAATAGGGCTCCATCGAAATCCGTTGAGATGACACCGTATGAATTATGGTTTGGGAAGAAACCTAAGCTGTCGTTTCTAAAAGTTTGGGGATGCGATGCTTATGTCAAGAAACTTCAACCTGAAAAGCTCGAACCCAAGTTGGAAAAGTGCGTCTTCATAGGATACCCTAAAGAAACTATTGGGTATACCTTCTACCTCAGATCCGAAGGCAAGATCTTTGTTGCCAAGAATGGATCCTTTCTAGAGAAAGAGTTTCTCTCGAAAGAAGTAAGTGGGAGGAAAGTAGAACTTGATGAAGATGGGCTGGTGCAAGCATCTCGGAGTTGGAACATTCGCTTTGATGAGATGATCAAAGCGTTTGGGTTTACGCAGACTTATGGAGAAGCCTGCGTTTACAAGAAAGTGAGTGGGAGCTCTGTAGCATTTCTCATACTATATGTAGATGACATACTTTTGATGGGAAATGATATAGAACTCTTGGACAGCATTAAGGCCTACTTGAATAAAAGTTTTTCAATGAAGGACCTTGGAGAAGCTGCTTATATATTAGGCATCAAGATCTATAGAGATAGATCAAGACGCCTCATAGGTCTTTCACAAAGCACATACCTTGATAAGATATTGAAGAAGTTCAATATGGATCAATCTAAGAAGGGGTTCTTACCTGTGTTACAAGGTGTGAAATTGAGCTCAGCTCAATGTCCGACCATGGTAGAAGATATAGAAGAGATGAGTGTCATCCCCTATGCCTCAGCCATAGGTTCTATTATGTATGCCATGCTGTGTACCAAACCTGATGTAAACCTTGCCATAAGTTTGGTAGGAAGGTACCAAAGTAATCCCGGCAAGGAACACTGGACAGCGGTCAAGAATATCCTGAAGTACCTGAAAAGGACTAAGGAAATGTTTCTCGTTTATGGAGGTGACGAAGAGCTCGTCGTAAAGGGTTACATCGATGCTAGCTTCGACACAGATCTGGATGACTCTAAGTCACAAACCGGATACGTGTATATTTTGAATGGTGGGGCAGTAAGCTGGTACAGTTGCAAGCAGAGCGTCGTGGCGGGATCTACATGTGAAGCGGAGTACATGGCATCCTCGGAGGCAGCGCATGAAGCAATTTGGGTGAAGGAGTTCATCACCGACCTCGGAGTCATACCCAATGCGTCGGGGCCAATCAAACTCTTCTGTGACAACACTGGAGCTATTGCACTTGCAAAGGAGCCCAGGTTTCACAAGAAGACCAGGCACATCAAGCGTCGCTTCAACTCCATTCGTGAAAATGTTCAAGATGGAGACATAGATATTTGTAAAGTGCACACGGATCTGAATGTCGCAGATCCGTTGACTAAACCTCTCCCTAAGGCAAAACATGATCAACACCAGAACTCTATGGGTGTTCGATTCATCACAATGTAACTAGATTATTGACTCTAGTGCAAGTGGGAGACTGTTGGAAATATGCCCTAGAGGTAATAATAAAAGCATTATTATTATATTTCCTTGTTCATGATAATTGTCTTTATTCGTGCTATAATTGTGTTATCCGGAAATCATAATACATGTGTGAATAACAGACAACAACATGTCCCTAGTAAGCCTCTAGTTGACTAGCTCGTTGATCAATAGATAGTCATGGTTTCCTGACTATGGGCATTGGATGTCAATGATAATGAG
The DNA here is from genome assembly GCA_032464435.1 of Aegilops umbellulata. Lineage (NCBI taxonomy): Eukaryota > Viridiplantae > Streptophyta > Magnoliopsida > Poales > Poaceae > Aegilops > Aegilops umbellulata. The sequence continues at coordinate 106,734,184 of CP136054.1, forward strand.
ATCACATCATTAGGAGAATGATGTGATGGACGAGACCCAATCCTAAACATAGCATAAGATCGCATAGTTCGTTTGCTAGAGTTTTCCAATGTCAAGTATCCTTTCCTTAGACCATGAGATCGTGTAACTCCCGGATACCGTAGGAGTGCTTTGGGTGTGCCAAACGTCACAACGTAACTGGGTGACTATAAAGGTATACTACGGGTATCTCTGAAAGTGTCTGTTGGGTTGACACGGATCGAGACTGGGATTTGTCACTCCGCTTGATGGAGAGGTATCACCGGGCCCTCTCGGTAATGCATCATCATAATGAGCTCAATGTGATCAAAGTGTTTGATCACGGGATCATGCATTACGGTACGAGAAAAGTGACTTGCCGGTAACGAGATTGAACGAGGTATTGGGATACCGACGATCGAATCTCGGGCAAGTAAAATACCGATTGACAAAGGGAATCGTATACGGGATTAATTGAATCCTCGACATCGTGGTTCATCCGATGAGATCATCGTGGAGCATGTGGGAGCCAACATGGGTATCCAGATCCCACTGTTGGTTATTGCCCGAGAGCCGTCTCGGTCATGTCTGCATGTCTCCCGAACCCGTAGGGTCTACACACTTAAGGTTCGGTGACGCTAGGGTTGTGAAGATATGTATATGCAGTAACCCGAATGTTGTTCGGAGTCCCGGATGAGATCCCGGGCGTCACGAGGAGTTTCGGAATGGTCCGGAGGTAAAGAATTATATATAGAAAGTGCTGTTTTGGCCATCGGAACAAGTTTCGGGGTTATCGGTATTGTACCGGGACCACCGGAGGGTCCCGGGGGGTCCACCAGGTGGGGCCACCTGCCTCGAGGGGCCACATGGGCTCTAGGGGTGCGCCTTGGCCTACATGGGCCAAGGGGAACCAGCCCCTAGAGGCCCATGCGCCTAGAGGGGGGGAAACCCTAAAGAGGGGGGCGCCCCCTTGCTTGGGGGGCAAGCCCCACCCTTGGCCGCCGCCCCCCTAGGAGATTGCATCTCCTAGGGCCGGCGCCTCCCCCTAGGGGGCTATATAAAGGGGGAGGGGAGGGGGGCAGCGCACCCTTGCCCTGGCTCCTCCCTCTCCCTCTCCAACACCTCCTCCTCCTCCATAGAGCTCGGCGAAGCCCTGCCGGAGTACTGCGAGCTCCACCATCACCACGCCGTCGTGCTGCTGCTGGAGCCATCTTCCTCAACCTCTCCTTTGCCTTGCTGGATCAAGAAGAAGGAGACGTTATGATGACCGTACGTGTGTTGAACGCGGAGGTGCCGTCCGTTCGGTGCTAGGATCTCCGGTGATTTGGATCACGTCGTGTACGACTACCTCATCCCCGTTCGTTGAACGCTTCCGCTCGCGATCTACAAAGTGGTATGTAGATGCAATCTCTCTCCCATGACTCGTTGCTTAGATGAACTCATAGATGGATCTTGGTGAAACCGTAGGAAAATTTTTAATTTTCTGCAACGTTCCCCAACACCACTATCGTTCATGGGTTAGGCATTAGAGACAACCGCACTCACTTTAAATAGGGCACCATGTAATTCCGATAAGATGAAACCGTATGAACTATGGTTTAGAGAAACCTAAGCTGTCATTTCTTATAAGTTTGGGGCTGCGACGCTTATGTGAAAAAGTTTCAGGCTGATAAGCTCGAACCCAAAGCGGATAAATGCATCTTCATAGGACACCCAAAACAGTTGGGTATACCTCCTATCTCAGATCCGAAAGCAATAGGGATTGTTTCTCAAATCGGGTCCTTTCTCGAGGAAAAGTTTCTCTCGAAAGAATTGAGTGGGAGGAAGATAGAACTTGATAAGGTTGTTGAACCTTCACTTCAGGCAGAGAGTAGCGCAAGCACAGGAAAAATGTTTCTGTGGCCCCTGCCTCAGTTGAAGAGAAAGCTAATGATGATGATCATGGAGCTTCAGATCAAGTTACTATCGAACCTCATAGGTTGACAAGGGTGTGTACAACTTCTAAGTGGTAACCCTGTCTTAAAAGGTCACGTTGTTGGACAATGATGAACCTATGAGCTATGGAGAAGCGATGGTGGGCCCGGATTCCGAAAAATGGCTCGAGGCCATAAAATCCGAGAGAGGATCCATGTATGAAAACAAAGTGTAGACTTTGAAAGAACTACTTGATGGTCGTAAGGCTGTTGGGCACATATGGATTTTAAAAGGAAGACAGACAATGATGGTAAGTGTCACCATTGAGAAAGCTCGACTTGTCGTTAAGGTGTTTCCCGACAAGTTCAAGGAGTTGACTACTATGAGACTTTCTCACTCGTAGCGATGCTAAGAGTCTGTTGGAATTAGCAGGTACTGCATTATTTATGAAATCTTGCAGATGGGATGTCAAAATATTGTTTCCTTGTTCTTGAGGAAAGGTTGTATGTGATACAACCAGAAGATTTTGTCGATCCTGAAAGATGCTAACAAGTATGCAAAGCTCCAGCTATCCTTCTAAGGACTGGAGTAAGCATCTTAGAGTTGGAATGTACACTTTGGTGAGATGATCAAAGATTTTGGGTTTATACAAAGTTTATGAGAAACTTGTATTTCCAAAGAAGTGAGTGGGAGCACTATATAATTTTTGATGAGTATATGTTGTTGACATATTGATGATCAGAAATAATGTAGAATTTCTGGAAAGCATATAGGGTTATTTGAAAAGTGTTTTTCAATGGAAAACCTGGATTAGGCTGCTTAAACATTGAGCATCAAGATCTATAGGGATAGATCAAAACGCTTAATGGTACTTTCAAATGAGCACATACCTTGACATGATCTTGAAGGTGTTCAAGATGGATCAGTCAAAGAAGGAAGTTCTTGCCTGAGTTGTACGGTACGAAGATAAGACTTAAAGCTCGACTACTGCAGAACAGAGAGAAAGGACGAAGGTCATCCCCTATGCTTAGACATAGGCTCCATAGTATGCTATGCTGTGTACCGCACCTGACATGTGCCTTGCCACATGTCTGGCTAGAGGGTACAAAGGTGATCTAGGAGTAGATCACCAGATAGCGGTCAAGATTATCCTTAGAGGAATAAGGATATGTTTCTCGGTTATGGAGGTGATAAAGAGTTCGATGTAAAGAGTTACGTCGATGCAAGCTTAACACCTATCCGGATAGCTTTGAGTAGAGATGCCGGATACGTATAATGGAGCAACAATTTGGAATAGCTCCAAGTAGAACAGTTATTTGAAATGGCTCCAAATATAGCGTAGAGATTTGCGAAGTACATACGGATCTGAATGTTGCAGACCCGTTGACTAAAACCTCTCTCACAAGCAACATGATCAAACCCAGAACTCATTGAGTGTTAATCACATAGTGATGTGAACTAGATTATGAACTCTAGTAAACTCTTTGGATGTTGGTCACATGGCGATGTGACCTGTGAATGTTAAACACATGGCGATGTGAACTAGATTATTGACTCTAGTGCAAGTGGGAGACTATTGGAAATATTGTTGGAAATATGCCCTAGAGGCAATAATAAATGGATTATTATATTTCCTTGTTCATGATAATTGTCTATTGTTCATGCTATAATTGTATTGTTCGGAAATCATAATACATGTGTGAATACATAGACCACAATGTGTCCCTAGTAAGCCTCTAGTTGACTAGCTCGTTGATCAATAGATAGTCATGGTTTCCTGACTATGGACATGGGGATGTCATTGATAACGGGATCACATCATTAGGAGAATGATGTGATGGACAAGACCCAAACCTAAGCATAGCACAAAAGATCGTATAGTTCGTTTGCTAGAGCTTTTCTGAATGTCAAGTATCATTCCTTAGACCATGAGATTATGCAACTCCCGGATACCGTAGGAGTGCTTTGGGTGTATCAAACGTCACAACGTAACTGGGTGACTATAAAGGTGCACTACAGGTATCTCCGAAAGTATCTGTTGGGTTGGCATGAATCGAGACTGGGATTTGTCACTCCGTGTGACGGAGAGGTATCTCTGGGCCCACTCGGTAAGACATCATCATAATGAGCTCAATGTGATCAAGGTGTTGTTCACGGGATGATGAATTACGGGAACAAGTAAAGAGACTTGCCGGTAACGAGATTGAACAAGGTATCGGTATACCGACGATCGAATCTCGGGCAAGTATCGTACCGATGGACAAAGGGAATTGAGTACGGGATTGATTAAAGTCCTCGACATCGTGGTTCATCCGATGAGATCATCGAGGAGCATGTGGGAGCCAACATGGGTATCCAGATCCCGCTGTTAGTTATTGACCGGAGATCGTCTCGGTCATGTCTGCATGTCTCTCGAACCCGTAGGGTCTACACACTTAAGGTTCGGTGACGCTAGGGTTGTTAAAGATATTAGTATGCAGCAAAGTGAAGGTTGTTCGGAGTCCCGGATGAGATCCCGGACGTCACGAGAGGTTCCGGAGTGGTCTGGAGGTAAAGATTTATATATGGGAAGTTGTTGTACGGACACCGGAAAGTCTCGGGGGCATATCGGTATTGTACCGGGGCCACCGGAGAGGCACCGGGGGTCCACCTTGAGGGGCCAGCCCTCTCGGAGGGCCTCATGGGCCACAAGGGGCAGGGAACCAGCCCTTGGTGGGCTGGGAGCACCCCCTTCCCTTGGGCCCATGCGCCTAGGGTTGGGGGGAAACCCTAGTGGGGGCGCCCCCCTTGCTTGGGGGGCAAGCCCCCCACCCTTGGCCGCCGCCCCCTAGAGATCCATCTCCAGGGCTGCGCACTCCCCCTAAGGGGCCTATATAAAGGGGGGAGAGGGAGGGCAGCCGTAACCCTGCTGCATTGGCGCCTCCCTCTCCCCGTTACACCTCTCCCTCTCTCCACAGAAGCTCGGCGAAGCCTTGCTGGAACTCTGCTGCATCCACCACCACGCCGTTGTGCTGCTAGATCTTCATCAACCTCTCCTTCCCCCTTGCTGGATCAAGAAGGAGGAGACGTCGATCGTCCCGTACCTGTGTTGAACGCGGAGGTGCCGTCCTTTCGGCGCTGGTCATCGGTGATTCGGATCACGGCGAGTACGACTCCATCATCCACGTTCTCCTTGAACGCTTCCGTTGCGATCTACAAGTGGTATGTAGATGCTCTCCTATCCCCTCGTTGCTAGAGTACTCCATGGATAGATCTTGGTGATGCGTAGGAAAATTTTAATTTCTGCTACGATCCCCAACAGTGGCATCATGAGCTAGGTCTATGCGTAGTTTCTATGCACGAGTAGAACACAAAATAGTTGTGGGCGTCGAATTGTCAATTCTTCTTGCCGTTACTAGTCCTATCTTGGTTCAGCGGTATTGTGGGATGAAGCGGCCCGGACCAACCTTACACGTACGCTTACGTGAGACCGGTTCCACCGACTGACATGCACTAGTTGCATAAGGTGGCTGGCGGGTGTCTGTCTCTCCCACTTTAGTTGGATCGGATTCGATGAACAGGGTCCTTATGAAGGGTAAATAGAGATTGACAATTCACGTTGTGGTTTTAACGTAGGTAAGAAACGTTCTTGCTAGCAACCTATAACAGCCACGTAAAAAACTTGCAACAACAATTAGAGGACGTCTAACTTGTTTTTGCAGCAAGTGCTTTGTGATGTGATATGGCCAAAAGTTGTGATGAATCATGTGATGTATGAGATGATCTTGTTATTGTAATAGGAATCACGACTTGCATGTCGATGAGTATGACAACCAGCAGGAGCCATAGGAGTTGTCTTTATTTATTTATGACCTGCGTGTCAACTTAAATCGTCATGTAATTACTTTACTTTATTGCTAAAGCGTTAGCCATAGTAGTAGAAGTAATAGTTGACGTGACAACTTCACGAAGACACGATGATGGAGATCATGATGATGGAGATCATGGTGTCATGCCGGTGACGACGATGAACATGGCGCCCCGAAGATGGAGATCAAAGGAGCGAAATGATGTTGGCCATATCATGTCACTATTTGATTGCATGTGATGTTTATCATGTTTTACATCTTATTTGCTTAGAACGACGGTAGCATAAATAAGATGATCCCTCATTAAAATATCAAAAATGTGTTCTCCCTAACTGTGCACCGTTGCTAAGGTTCGTCGTTCCGAAGCACCACGTGATGATCGGGTGTGATAGGTCCTTACGTTCGCATACAACGGGTGTAAGCCAGATTTACACACGCAATACACTTAGGTTGGATTGACGAGCCTAGCATGTACAGACATGGCCTCGGAACACGGAGGACCGAAAGGTCGAACATGAGTCGTATAGAAGATACGATCAACATGGAGATGTTCACCGATGATGACTAGTCCGTCTCACGTGATGATCGGACACGGCCTAGTTGACTCGGATCATGTATTACTTAGATGACTAGAGGGATGTCAAATCTGAGTGGGAGTTCATTCATTAATTTGATTAGATGAACTTAATTATCTTGAACTTAGTCTAAATCTTTACAATATGTCTTGTAGATCAAATGGCCCATGCTAATGTCACCCTCAACTTCAACGCGTTCCTAGAGAAAACCAAGCTGAAAGATGATGGCAGCAACTATGCGGACTGGGTCCGGAACCTGAGGATCATCCTCATAGCTGCCAAGAAAGATTATGTCCTAGAAGCACCGCTAGGTGATGCACCATTCCCAGCAAACCAGGACGTTATGAACGCCCATCAGTCTCGTGCTGATGATTACTCCCTCGTTCAGTGCGGCATGCTTTACAGCTTAGAACCGGGGCTCCAAAAGCGTTTTGAGCAACACGGAGCATATGAGATGTTCGAGGAGCTGAAATTGATTTTCCAAGCTCATGCCCGGGTCGAGAGATATGATATCTCCGACAAGTTCTTTAGATGTAAGATGGAGGAAAATAGCTCTGTCAGTGAACACATACTCAAGATGTCTGGGTTGCACAACCGCTTGACTCAACTGGAAGTTAATCTCCCGGATGAGGCGGTCATTGACAGAATCCTTCAGTCGCTCCCACCTAGCTACAAGAGCTTCGTGATGAACTACAATATGCAGGGGATGGAAAAGACCATTCCCGAGTTGTATTCAATGCTGAAATCTGCAGAGGTGGGGATCAAAAAGGAACATCAAGTGTTGATGGTGAATAAAACCACTAAGTTCAAGAAAGGCAAGGGTAAGAAGAACTTCAAGAAGGACGGCAAGGAGGTTGCCGCGCCTGGTAAATCAGTTGCCAGGAAGAAGTCAAAGAATGGACCCAAACCTGAAACTGAGTGCTTTTATTGCAAGGGAACTGGTCACTGGAAGCGGAATTGCCCCAAGTACTTAGCAGATAAGAAGGCCGGCAACACTAAAGGTATATGTGATATACATGTAATTGATGTGTACCTTACCAGTGCTCGTAGTAGCTCCTGGGTATTTGATACCGGTGCCGTTGCTCATATTTGTAACTCAAAATAGGAGCTGCGGAATAAACGGAGACTGGCGAAGGACGAGGTGACGATGCGCGTCGAGAATGGTTCCAGGGTCGATGTGATCGCCGTTGGCACGCTACCTCTACATTTACCTACGGGATTAGTTTTAAACCTCAATAATTGTTATTTAGTACCAAGTTTGAGCATGAACATTGTATCTGGATCTCGTTTAATACGAGATGGCTACTCATTTAAATCCGAGAATAATGGTTGTTCTATTTATATGAGTGATATGTTTTATGGTCATGCTCCGATGGTTAATGGTTTATTCTTAATGAATCTCGTACGTGATGTTACACATATTCATAGTGTGAATAGCAAAAGATGTAAAGTTAGTAACGATAGTCCCACATACTTGTGGCACTGCCGCCTTGGTCACATTGGTGTCAAGCGCATGAAGAAGCTCCGTGCTGATGGACTTTTAGAGTCTCTCGATTATGAATCATTTGACACGTGCGAACCGTGCCTCATGGGCAAAATGACCAAGACTCCATTCTCAGGGACAATGGAGCGAGCAACCAACTTGTTGGAAATCATACATACAGATGTGTGTGGTCCAATGAGTGTTGAGGCTCGCGGAGGCTATCGTTATGTTCTCACTCTCACTGATGATTTGAGTAGATATGGGTATGTCTACTTAATGAAACACAAGTCTGAGACCTTTGAAAAGTTCAAAGAGTTTCAGAGTGAGGTTGAGAATCAACGTGATAGAAAAATAAAGTTCTTACGATCAGATCGTGGGGGAGAATATTTAAGTCACGAATTTGGCACACACTTAAGAAAATGTGGAATCGTTTCACAACTCACGCCGCCTGGAACACCTCAGCGTAACGGTGTGTCCGAACGTCGTAATCGCACTCTATTGGATATGGTGCGATCTATGATGTCTCTTACAGATCTACCGCTATCATTTTGGGGATACGCTCTAGAGACAGCCGCATTCACTTTAAATAGGGCTCCGTGAAAATCCGTTGAGACGACACCGTATGAATTATGGTTTGGGAAGAAACCTAAGCTGTCGTTTCTGAAAGTTTGGGGTTGCGATGTTTATGTCAAGAAACTTCAACCTGAAAAACTCGAACCCAAATCGAAAAAATGCGTCTTCATAGGATATCCCAAGGAAACAGTTGGGTATACCTTCTACCTCAGATCCGAAGGCAAGATCTTTGTTGCCAAAAACGGGTCCTTTCTAGAGAAAGAGTTTCTCGCGAAAGAAGTAACTGGGAGGAAAGTAGAGCTTGATGAAGTACTACCTCTTGAAAATCAGAGTAGCGCAGCTCAAGAAAATGTTCCTGTGGTGCTTGCACCGATTAGAGAGGAGGTTAATGATGATGATCAAGATACTTCTGATCAAGCTCCTACTGAACTTTGTAGGTCCACAAGGACGCGTTCTGCACCAGAGTGGTACGGCAACCCTGTCCTGGAAATCATGTTGTTGGACAACGGTGAACCTTCGAACTATGAAGAAGCGATGGTGGGCCCAGATTCCGACAAATGGCTAGAAGCCATGAAATCCGAGATAGAATCCATGTATGAAAACAAAGTATGGACTTTGAATGACTTGCCCGATGATCGGCGAGCCATAGAAAATAAATGGATCTTCAAGAAGAAGACATACGCGGATGGTAATGTGACCATCTATAAAGCTCGACTTGTCGCTAAGGGTTATCGGCAAGTTCAAGGGGTTGACTACGATGAGACTTTCTCTCCCGTAGCCAAGCTGAAGTCTGTCCGAATCATGTTAGCAATTGCCGCATACTATGATTATGAGATATGCAAATGGACGTCAAAACGGCATTCCTTAACGGCTTCCTTAAGGAAGAATTGTATATGATGCAGCCGGAAGGTTTTATCGATCCTAAGAATGCTAACAAAGTATGCAAGCTCCAGCGCTCTATCTATGGGCTGGTGCAAGCATCTCGGAGTTGGAACATTCACTTTGATGAGATGATCAAGGCGTTTGGGTTTATGCAGACTTTTGGAGAAGCCTGCGTCTACAAGAAAGTGAGTGGGAGCTCCGTAGCATTTCTTATATTATATGTGGATGACATACTATTGATGGGAAATGATATAGAATTCTTGGAAAGCATAAAGGCCTATTTGAACAAGTGTTTTTCAATGAAGGACCTTGGAGAAGCTGCTTATATATTAGGCATCAAGATCTATAGGGATAGATCAAGACGCCTCATCGGTCTTTCACAAAGTACGTACCTTGACAAGATTTTGAAGAAGTTCAAAATGGATCAGTCCAAGAAGGGGTTCTTGCCTGTATTGCAAGGTGTGCGATTGAGCACGGCTCAATGCCCGACCACAGCAAAAGATACAGAAGAGATGAGTGTCATCCCCTATGCCTCAGCTATAGGGTCTATTATGTATGCCATGCTGTGTACCAGACCCGATGTAAACCTTGCCGTAAGTTTGGTAGGTAGGTACCAAAGTAATCCCGGCAAGGAACACTGGACAGCGGTCAAAAACATCCTGAAGTACCTGAAAAGGACTAAGGATATGTTTCTCGTTTATGGAGGTGCCGAAGAGCTCGTCGTAAAGGGTTACGTCGACGCTAGCTTCGACACAGATCTGGATGACTCCAAGTCACAAACCGGATACGTGTATATTTTTAATGGAGGGGCAGTAAGCTGGTGCAGTTGCAAGCAAAGCGTGGTGGCGGGATCTACATGTGCAGCAGAGTATATGGCAGCCTCGGAGGCAGCACAAGAAGCAGTCTGGGTGAAGGAGTTCATTACCGACCTAGGAGTCATACCCAATGCGTCGGACCCGATGACTCTCTTCTGTGACAACACTGGAGCAATTACCCTTGCGAAGGAGCCCAGGTTTCACAGGAAGACCAGGCATATCAAGCGTCGCTTCAACTCCATTCGTGAAAGTGTTCAAAATGGAGACATAGAGATTTGTAAAGTACATACAGACCTGAATGTGGCGGATCCGTTGACTAAACCTCTCCCTAGAGCAAAACATGATCAACACCAAAATTCCATGGGTGTGCGATTCATCACAATGTAACTAGACTATTGTCTCTAGTGCAAGTGGGAGACTGTTGGAAATATGCCCTAGAGGCAATAATAAATGGATTATTATATTTCCTTGTTCATGATAATTGTCTATTGTTCATGCTATAATTGTATTGTTCGGAAATCATAATACATGTGTGAATACATAGACCACAATGTGTCCCTAGTAAGCCTCTAGTTGAATAGCTCGTTGATCAATAGATAGTCATGGTTTCCTGACTATGGACATGGGGATGTCATTGATAACGGGATCACATCATTAGGAGAATGATGTGATGGACAAGACCCAAACCTAAGCATAGCACAAAAGATCGTATAGTTCGTTTGCTAGAGCTTTTCTGAATGTCAAGTATCATTCCTTAGACCATGAGATTATGCAACTCCCGGATACCGTAGGAGTGCTTTGGGTGTATCAAACGTCACAACGTAACTGGGTGACTATAAAGGTGCACTACAGGTATCTCCGAAAGTATCTGTTGGGTTGGCATGAATCGAGACTGGGATTTGTCACTCCGTGTGACGGAGAGGTATCTCTGGGCCCACTCGGTAAGACATCATCATAATGAGCTCAATGTGATCAAGGTGTTGTTCACGGGATGATGAATTACGGGAACGAGTAAAGAGACTTGCCGGTAACGAGATTGAACAAGGTATCGGTATACCGACGATCGAATCTCGGGCAAGTATCGTACCGATGGACAAAGGGAATTGAGTACGGGATTGATTAAAGTCCTCGACATCGTGGTTCATCCGATGAGATCATCGAGGAGCATGTGGGAGCCTACATGGGTATCCAGATCCCGCTGTTAGTTATTGACCGGAGATCGTCTCGGTCATGTCTGCATGTCTCCCGAACCCGTAGGATCTACACACTTAAGGTTCGGTGGCGCTAGGGTTGTTAAAGATATTAGTATGCAGCAAACTGAAGGTTGTTCGGAGTCCAGGATGAGATCCCAGACGTCACGAGAGGTTCCAGAGTGGTCCGGAGGTAAAGATTTATATATGGAAAGTTGTTGTACGGACACCGGAAAGTCTCGGGGGCATATCGGTATTGTACCGGGGCTACCGGAGAGGCACCGGGGGTCCACCTTGAGGGGCCAGCCCTCTCGGAGGGCCTCATGGGCCACAAGGGGCAGGGAACCAGCCCCTGGTGGGCTGGGCGCACCCCCTTCCCTTGGGCCCATGCGCCTAGGGTTGGGGGGAAACCCTAGTGGGGGCGCCCCCCTTGCTTGGGGGGCAAGCCCCCGCCCTTGGCCGCCGCCCCCCTGGAGATCCATCTCCAGGGCTGCGCACCCCCCTAAGGGGCCTATATAAAGGGGGGAGAGGGAGGGTAGCCGTAACCCTGCTGCATTGGCGCCTCCCTCTCCCCGTTACACCTCTCCCTCTCTCCACAGAAGCTCGGCGAAGCCCTGCTGGAACTCTGCTGCATCCACCACCACGCCATTGTGCTGCTGGATCTTCATCAACCTCTCCTTCCCCCTTGCTAGATCAAGAAGGAGGAGACGTCGATCGTCCCGTACGTGTGTTGAACGCGGAGGTGCCGTCCTTTCGGCGCTGGTCATCGGTGATTCGGATCACGGCGAGTACGACTCCATCATCCACGTTCTCCTTGAACGCTTCCGTTGCGATCTACAAGTGGTATGTAGATGCTCTCCTATCCCCTCGTTGCTAGAATACTCCATGGATAGATCTTGGTGATGCGTAGGAAAATTTTAATTTCTGCTACGATCCCCAACAAATATGCCCTAGAGGCAATAATAAATAGGTTATTATTATATTTCCTTGTTCATGATAAATCGTTTATTATCCATGCTAGAATTGTATTGATAGGAAACTCAGATACATGTGTGGATACATAGACAACACCATGTCCCTAGTAAGCCTCTATTTAACTAGCTCGTTGATCAATAGATGGTTACGGTTTCCTGACCATGGACATTGGATGTCATTGATAACGGGATCACATCATTAGAAGAATGATGTGATGGACAAGACCCAATCCTAAGCCTAGCACAAAGATCATGTAGTTCGTATGCTAAAGCTTTTCTAATGTCAAGTATCATTTCCTTAGACCATGAGATTGTGCAACTCCCGGATACCGTAGGAATACTTTGGGTGTGCCAAACGTCACAACGTAACTGGGTGGCTATAAAGGTACACTACAGGCATCTCCGAAAGTGTCTGTTGGGTTGGCATGAATCGAGACTGGGATTTGTCACTCCGTGTGACGGAGAGGTATCTCTGGGCCCACTCAGTAGGACATCATCATAATGTGCACAATGTGATCAAGGAGTTGATCACGGGATGATGTGTTACGGAACGAGTAAAGAGACTTGCCGGTAACGAGATTGAACAAGGTATCGGGATACCGACGATCGAATCTCGGGCAAGTACAATACCGCTAGACAAAGGGAATTGAATACGGGATTGATTGAATCCTTGACATCGTGGTTCATCCGATGAGATCATCGTGGAACATGTGGGAGCCAATATGGGTATCCAGATCCCGCTATTGGTTATTGGCCGGAGAGGTGTCTCGGTCATGTCTGCATGGTTCCCGAACCCATAGGGTCTACACACTTAAGGTTCGGTGACGCTAGAGTTGTTATGGGAAATAGTATGTGGTTACTGAAGGTAGTTCGGAGTCCCGGATGAGATCCCGGACGTCTCGAGGAGTTCCGGAATGGTCCGGCGGTGAAGATCGATATATTGGACGAAGGGTATTGGAGTCCGGACGTGTTCCGGAGGTACCAGGCTATGGCCAGCATGACCGAAAGGTGTTTCGGGAGCCCCGGCAAGTGTTGGAGGGCCTCATGGGCCAAAGGGGAAGGGGCAAACCAGCCCACTAAGGGTTGGTGCGCCCCCCACACCCTTTCCCACGTTACTTGGGGAGGTGGGGCACCTCCACCTGGCTTGGGAGGCAAGCCTCCACCTGCTTGGCTTGGGGGGCAAGTCTCCCTAGGATTTTCCCTAGGGAGATCCAATCTGCCTAGCCGCCGCCCCCTAGGGGAAACCCTAGGGCGCCTCCCCCTCTCCCCTTGCCCCTATATATAGTGGAGGGGTGGGAGGGCAGCCGTGACCTCTTCCCTGGCGCAGCCCTCCCTCCTCCTACCTTCTCCTCCTCCTCCATGGTGCTTGGCGAAGCCCTGCCGGAGAACCACGAGCTCCACCACCACCACGCCGTCGTGCTGACGGAGCTCTCCCTCAACTTCTCCTCTCCCCTTGCTGGATCAACAAGGAGGAGACGTCCCCGGGCTGTACGTGTGTTGAACGCGGAGGTGCCGTTCGTTCGACAATAGGATCATCGGTGATTTGGATCACGACGAGTACGACTCCATCAACCCCGTTCACTTGAACGCTTCCGCTTAGCAATCTACAAGGGTATGTAGATGCACTCTATTTCCCCTCGTTGCTGGTTTCTCCATAGATAGATCTTGGTGACACGTAGGAAATTTTTGAATTTTTGCTACGTTCCCCAACACTGAAGACCCGGAGACCATGGCCTCAAAGCGGGGGAAGAAATCCTCGTCGGAGGGTCCTGCGCCGGGGGATACCTTGGCCGAATTATGCCCTCAAGGGGACCAGCCTTCACCGAGCCGTAAGTAGAGAGAGGTTTTCTTTTTAAGAGATAAGAGAAATCCTTGCTTTATATCTGAGAAAAGTAACTGAAATTTTACCTTGTAGCTCGGACCTCAGGCCTTCTCAGCAGGGCTTGTCTTCAGGGGACCTTCTTCCAAAGATGATGGAGAGCGGAACGCCTTCCCCTGCCGTGCCGCCTAGCGAGGCGGGCGACCCTGAGGTATCGTCGCAGAGGGTTTCTTCGAATCCGGCAGGGCCGGGCGGTAGTCATCTGGGCCCCCAAAGCCCTTCGCGTCCGGCCTTCGAAGAGGGCCATCGAACGAGTCCGGCACCGTCCGGTGCGCGGTCGGAGGAGCTGAAAGATCTGCTAGGGCGAGCGTCTATCTCAGAGGAGCACCGTGCCTTGATGGGTACGGTGGTTGAGAGGATTTCGTCCACGGAGAGCAGATTGCATGAGGCCGTCAGGAGTTTACTGACAGGTTTTGAGGTATACAGTTGCGGATGAACAAGATGCGCCCTGTGTAGATAGTGTTGGGGAACGTAGTAGAAATTCAAAATTTTCCTACGTGTCACCAAGATCTATCTATGGAGAAACCAGCAACGAGGGGAAGGAGAGAGCATCTACATACCCTTGTAGATCGCTAAGCGGAAGCGTTCAAGTGAACGGGGTTGATGGAGTCGTACTCGTCGTGATCCAAATCACCGATGATCCTAGTGCCGAACGGACGACACCTCCGCGTTCAACACACGTACAGCTCGATGACGTCTCCCATGCCTTGATCCAGCAAGGGGAGAGGGAGAGGTTGAGGAAGACTCCGTCCAGCAGCAGCACAACGGCGTGGTGGTGGTGGAGGAGCGTGGAAATCCTGCAGGGTTTCGCCAAGCACCACAGAAGAGGAGGAAGAAGAGACGCAGGGCTGCACCAACAAGGGATTGAATCACGTGTCTTATGGGCCTCACTATATATAGGGGAGAGGGAGGAGGGTGCGCCCCCTTAGGGTTTCCACCCTAGGGGCGGCGGCAGCCCCCAATTCCCATCTGGGGTGGCGGCCAAGTGGGGGGGAGAGGGAGGCGCACCAGGCATGGGCCTTTAGGGCCCATCTGCCCTAGGGTTTGCCCCCTCTTCTCTCCAGGCGCATGGGCCTTGGTGGGGAGGCGCCCCAGTCCACCTAGGGGCTGGTCCCTTCTCACACTTGGCCCATGTATGCCTCCGAGGCCCGTGGCCCCTCCCGGTGGACCCCCGGACCCCTCCGTTGGTCCCCGTACAATACCGGTGATGCCCAGAACACTTCCGGTGGCCAACAACCATACTTCCTATATATAAATCTTTACCTCCGTACCATTCCGGAACTCCTCGTGACGTCCGGGATCTCATCCGGGACTCCTAACAACATTCAGTAACCACATACAAACTTCCTTTATAACCCTAGCGTCATTGAACCTTAAGTGTGTAGACCCTACGGGTTCGGGAGACATGCATACATGACCGAGACGTTCTCCGGCCAATAACCAACAGCGGGATCTGGATACCCATGTTGGCTCCCAGATGTTCCACGATGATCTCATCGGATGAACCACGATGTCAAGGACTTAATCAATCCCGTATACAATTCCCTTTGTCTATCGGTACGATACTTGCCCGAGATTCGATCGTCGGTATCCCGATACCTTGTTCAATCTCGTTACCGGCAAGTCTCTTTTACTCGTTACGCAACACATCATCCCGTGATCAACTCCTTGATCACATTGTGCACATTATGATGATGTCCTACCGAGTGGGCCCAGAGATACCTCTCCGTCACACGGAGTGACAAATCCCAGTCTCGATTCGTGCCAACCCAACAGACACTTTCAGAGATACCTGTAGTGTACCTTTATAGCCACCCTGTTACGTTGTGACGTTTGGCACACCCAAAGTATTCCTACGGTATCCGGGAGTTGCACAATCTCATGGTCTAAGGAAATGATACTTGACATTAGAAAAGCTTTAGCATACGAACTACATGATCTTGTGCTAGGCTTAGGATTGGGTCTTGTCCATCACATCATTCTCCTAATGATGTGATCCCGTTATCAATGACATCCAATGTCCATGGTCAGGAAACCGTAACCATCTATTGATCAACGAGCTAGTCAACTAGAGGCTTACTAGGGACATGGTGTTGTCTATGTATCCACACATGTATCTAAGTTTCCTATCAATACAATTCTAGCATGGATAATAAACGATTATCATGAACAAGGAAATATAATAATCATCAATTTATTATTGCCTCTAGGGCATATTTCCAACAGTCTCCCACTTGCACTAGAGTCAATAATCTAGTTCACATCGATATGTGATTAACACTCAAGGTCACATCCCTATGTGACTAACACCCAAGAGTTCTGGGTTTGATCATGTTATGCTTGTGAGAGATGTTATAGTCAACGGGTCTGAACCTTTCAGATCCGTGTGTGCTTTACAAATCTCCATGTCATCTCCTAGATGCAGTTACCGCGCTCTATTTGGAGCTATTCCAAATAACTGTTCTACTATACGAATCCAATTTACTACTTAGAATAATCTGGATCAGTGTCAAAGTTTGCATCGGCGTAACCCTTTACGACGAACTCTTTTACCACCTCCATAATCGAGAAAATTCCTTAGTCCATGAGTTACTAAGGATAACCTTGACCGTTGTCCTGTGATCCATTTCTAGATCACACTTGTACCCCTTGACTGACTCATGGTTTGGCACACTTCAGGTGCGGTACACAACATAGCATACTTTAGTGCCTACGACTAAAGCATAGGGGACGACCTTCGTCCTTTCTCTCTATTCTGCCGTGGTCATGTCTTGAGTCTTGCTCAATACTCACACCTTGTAACACAGCCGAGAACTCCTTCTTTGCTGATCTATTTTGAACTCCTTCAAAATCTTGTCATGGTATGTGTTCGTTTGAAAGTACTATTAAGCGATTTTGATCTATCCTTATAGATCTTGATGCTCAATGTTCAAGTAGCTTAATCCAGGTTTCTATTGAAAAACACTTTTCAAACAACCCTATATGCTTTCCAGAAATTCTACATTATTTCCGATAAACAGCATATACTCATCAGAAATTCTATAGTGCTCCCACTCACTTCTTTGGAAATACAAGTTTCTCACAAATTTTGTATAAACCCAAATCTTTGATCATCTCATCAAAGCGTACATTCCAACTCCGAGATGCTTACTCCAGTCCTTAGAAGGATTGCTGGAGCTTTGCATACTTGGTAGCATCTTTCAGGATTGACAAAAATCTTTTGGTTGTATCACATACAACCTTTCCTCAAGAAAATCGTCGAGGAAACAATGTTTTGACATCCTATCTGCACAATTTCATAAATAATGCAGTAATCGCTAACATAATTCCAACAGACTCTTAGCATCGCTACGGGTGAGAAAGTCTCATCGTAGTCAACTCCTTGAACTTGTCGGGAAACATCTTGACGACAAGTCGAGCTTTCTTAATGGTGACATTTACCATCATTGTCCATCTTCCTTTTAAAATCCATCTGTACTCAACAGCCTTACGACCATCGAGCCGTTCTGTCAAAGTCTACACTTTGTTTTCATACATGGATCCTCTCTCGGATTTTATGGCCTCGAGCCATTCATCGGAATCCGGGCCCACCATCGCTTCTCCATAGCTCGTAGGTTCATTGTTGTCTAGCAACATGACTTCCAAGATAGGATTACGTACCACTTTGAAGTAGTACGCATCCTTGTCATCCTACGAGGTTTGGGAGTGACTTGATTCGAAGTCTCATGATAAGCTTCCACTTCAATTGGTGTAGGTGCCATAGGAACAATTCCTGTGCCCTGCTACACACTATTTGAAGTGACGGTTCAATAACCTCATCAAGTCTCCACCATCCTCCCACTCAATTCTTTCGAGAGAAACTTTTCCTCGAGAAAGGACCCGATTTCAGAAACAATCCCTATTGCTTTCGATCTGAGACAGGAGGTATACCCAACTGTTTTGGGTGTCCTATGAAGATGCATTTATCCGCTTTGGGTTCGAGCTTATCAGCCTGAAACTTTTTCACATAAGCGTCATGACCCCAAACTTTTAAGAAACAACAGCTTAGGTTTCTCTAAACCATAGTTCATACGGTGTTGTCTCGACGGATTTGCGTGGTGTCCTATTTAAAGTGAGTGCGGTTGTCTCTAATGCCTAACCCATGAACGATAGTGGTAATTCGATAAGAGACATCATGGTACGCACCATATCCAATAGGGTGCAACTATGATGTTCGGACACACCATCACATTTTGGTGTTCTAGGCGGTATTAGTTGTGAAACATTTCACAGTGCCAAACTCGTAACTCAGATATTCATTTCTATGATCATATCATAGACATTTTATCCTGTTATCACGAAGATCTTCAACTTCATTCTGAAATTACTTGAACCATTCAATAATTCAGACTTGTGTTTCATCAAGTAAATATACTCAGTATTTACTCAAATCATCTGTGAAGTAAGAGCATAACGATATCCACTGCGTGCCTCAGCACTCATTGGACTACACACATCAAAATGTGTTACTTCCAACAAGTTGCTTTCTTGTTCCATTTTACTGAAACTGAAGCTTTCAGTCATCTTGCCCATGTGGTATGATCTGCATGTCTCAA
This sequence comes from Aegilops umbellulata, assembly GCA_032464435.1. Lineage (NCBI taxonomy): Eukaryota > Viridiplantae > Streptophyta > Magnoliopsida > Poales > Poaceae > Aegilops > Aegilops umbellulata. The sequence continues at coordinate 106,752,909 of CP136054.1, forward strand.
GCGATTCAAAATCAAGTGAGTCCAAACGGTCCATCTGCATGGAGTTTCTTCATGCGTATATACCAATAGACATGGTTCACATGTCTCAATCCTTTCAAAAAATGAGTGAGTCCAAAGATCCATCAACATGGAGCTTCTTCATGCGTTTTATACCAATATGACTTACATGGCAGTGCCACAAGTAGGTGGTACTATCATTACTATCTTATATCTTTTGGCATGAACATGTGTATCACTATGATCGAGATTCAATAAACCATTCGTTTTAGGTGCAAGACCATTGAATGCATTATTCAAATAAATAGAGTAACCATTATTCTCTTTAAATGAATAACCGTATTGCGATAGACATAATCCAATCACGTCTATGCTCAACGCAAACACCAAATAACAATTATTTAGGTTTAACACCAATCTCGATGGTAGAGGGAGCGTGCGATGCTTGATCACATCAACCTTGGAAACATTTCCAACACATCTTGTCAGCTCACCTTTAGCTAGTCTCCGTTTATTCCGTAGCTTTTATTTCGAGTTACTAACACTTAGCAACTGGACCGGTATCTAATACCCTGATGCTACTAGGAGTACTAGTAAAGTACACATTCACATAATGTATATCCAATATACTTCTATCAACAACCTTCTCATCTACCAAGTATCTAGGGTAATTCTGCTCTAGTGGTTGTTCCCCTTATTACAGAAGCACTCAGTCTCGGGTTTGGGTTCAACCTTGGGTTTCTCCACTAGAGCAGCAGCTGATTTGCCGTTTCATGAAGTATCCCTTCTTGCCCTTGCCCTTCTTGAAACTAGTGGTTTCACTAACCATCAACAATTGATGCTCCTTCTTGATTTCTACTTTCGCGGTGTCAAACATCGCGAATATTTCAAGGATCATCATATCTATCCCTGATATGTTATAGTTCATCACGAAGCTCTAGCATCTTGGTGGCAATAACTTTGGAGAAACATCACTATCTTTTCTGGAAGATCAACTCCCACTCGATTCAAGTGATTGTTGTACTCAGACAATCTGAGCACAAGCTCAACGATTGAGCTTTTCTCCCTTAGTTTGCAGGCCAAGAAAATCATCGGAGGTCTTATACCTCTTGACGTGGGCACGAGCCTGAAATCCCAATTTCAGCCCTCGAAACATCTCATATGTTCCGCGACATTTCAAAAACGTCTTTGGTGCCTCAACTCTAAACCGTTTAACTGAACTATCACGTAGTTATCAAAATGTGTATGTCAAATGTTCGCAACATCCACAGACCACGTTCAAGGTCCAGCACACCGAGCGGTGCATTAAGGACATAAGCCTTCTATTGTCCGCATAATTGCTACTATTAACTTTCAACTATTTTCTCTAGGATTATATCTAAAACAGTAGAACTAAAGCGCGAGCTTACGACATAATTTGCAAAGATCTTTTGACTATGTTCAGGATAATTAAGTTCATCTTATGAACTCCCACTCAGATAGACATCCCTCTAGTCATCTAAGTGATTACATGATCCGAGTCACCTAGGCCGTGTCCGATCATCACGTGAGACGGACTAGTCATCATCGGTGAACATCTTCATGTTGATCGTATCTACCATACGACTCATGCTCGACCTTTCGGTCTCTTGTGTTCCAAGGCCATGTCTGTACATGCTAGGTTCGTCAAGTCAACCTAAGTGTTTCGCGTGTGTAAATCTGGCTTACACCCGTTGTATGTGAACGTAAGAATCTATCACACCCGATCATCACGTGGTGCTTCGAAACGACGAACTTTCGCAACGGTGCACAGTTAGGGGGAACACTTTCTTGAAATTTTAATGAGGGATCATCTTATTTACTACCGTTGTTCTAAGCAAATAAGATGCAATAACATGATAAACATCACATTCAATCAAATAGTGACATGATATGGCCATCATCACTTTGCTCCTTTTGATCTCCATCTTCGGGGCTCCATGATCATCGTCGTCACCGGCATGACACCATGATCTCCATCATCATGATCTCCATCATCGTGTCTTCATGAAGTTGTCACGTCAACTATTACTTCTACTACTATGGCTAACGGTTAGCAATAAAGTAAAGTAATTACATGACGTTTATGTTGACTCGCAGGTCATAAATAAATTAAGACAACTCCTATGGCTCCTGCCGGTTGTCATACTCATCGACATGCAAGTCGTGATTCCAATTACAAGAACATGATCATCTCATACATCACATATATCATTCATCACATCCTTTTGGCCATATCACATCACATAGCATACCCTGCAAAAACAAGTTAGACGTCCTCTAATTGTTGTTTGCATGTTTTACGTGGCTGCTATGGGTTTCTAGCAAGAACGTTTCTTACCTACGCAAAACCACAACGTGATATGTCAATTGCTATTTACCCTTCATAAGGACCCTTTTCATCGAATCCGATCCGACTAAAGTGGGAGAGACTGGCACCCGCTAGCCACCTTATGCAACTAGTGCATGTCAGTCGGTGGAACCTGTCTCACGTAACTGTACGTGTAAGGTCGGTCCGGGCCGCTTCATCACACAATGCCGCCGAATCAAGATTGACTAGTAACGGTAAGCATATTGAACAAAATCAACGCCCACAACTACTTTGTGTTCTACTCGTGCAAAGAATCTACGCAATAGACCTAGATCATGATGCCACTGTTGGGGAACGTAGCAGAAATTCAAAATTTTCCTACGTGTCACAAATATCTATCTATGGAGAAACCAGCAACGAGGGGAAGGAGAGAGCATCTACATACCCTTGTAGATCGCTAAGCGGAAGCGTTCAAGTGAACGGGGTTGATGGAGTCGTACTCGTCGTGATCCAAATCACCGATGATCCTAGTGCCGAACGGACGGCACCTCCGCGTTCAACACACGTACAGCTCGATGACGTCTCCCGTGCCTTGATCCAGCAAGGGGAGAGGGAGAGGTTGAGGAAGACTCCGTCCAGCAGCAGCACAACGGCGTGGTGGTGGTGGAGGAGCGTGGCAATCCTGCAGGGTTTCGCCAAGCACCACAGAAGAGGAGGAAGAAGAGACGCAGGGCTGCACCAACAAGGGATTGAATCACGTGTCTTATGGGCAGCCCCAGGCCTCACTATATATAGGGGAGAGGGAGGAGGGTGTGCCCCCTTAGGGTTTCCACCCTAGGGGCGGCGGCAGCCCCCAATCCCCATCTGGGGTGGCGGCCAAGTGGGGGGGAGAGGGAGGCGCACCAGGCATGGGCCTTTAGGGCCCATCTGCCCTACGGTTTGCCCCCTCTTCTCTCCAGGCACATGGGCTTTGGTGGGGAGGCAGCCCAGCCCACCTAGGGGCTGGTCCCTTCTAACACTTGGCCCATGTATGCCTCCGAGGCCCGTGGCCCCTCCCGGTGGACCCCCGGACCCCTCCGGTGGTCCCAGTACACTACCGGTGATGCCCAGAACACTTCCGGTGGCCAAAAACCATACTTCCTATATATAAATCTTTACCTCCGGACCATTCCGGAACTCCTCGTGACGTCCCGGATCTCATCCGGGACTCCGAACAACATTCGGTAACCACATACAAACTTCCTTTATAACCCTAGCGTCACCGAACCTTAAGTGTGTAGACCCTACGGGTTCGGGAGACATGCAGACATGACCGAGACGTTCTCCGGCCAATAACCAACAGCGGGATCTGGATACCCATGTTGGCTCCCACATGTTCCACGATGATCTCATCGGATGAACCATGATGTCAAGGACTTAATCAATCCCGTATACAATTCCCTTTGTCTATCGGTACGATACTTGCCCGAGATTCGATCGTCGGTATCCCGATACCTTGTTCAATCTCGTTACTGGCAAGTATCTTTTACTCGTTCCGCAACACATCATCCCGTGATCAACTCCTTGATCACATTGTGCACATTATGATGATGTCCTACCGAGTGGGCCCAGAGATACCTCTCCGTCACACGGAGTGACAAATCCCAGTCTCGATTCGTGCCAACCCAACAGACACTTTCGGAGATACCTGTAGTGTACCTTTATAGCCACCCTGTTATGTTGTGACGTTTGGCACACCCAAAGTATTCCTACGGTATCCGGGAGTTGCACAATCTCATGGTCTAAGGAAATGATACTTGACATTAGAAAAGCTTTAGCATACGAACTACATGATCTTGTGCTAGGCTTAGGATTGGGTCTTGTCCATCACATCATTCTCCTAATGATGTGATCTCGTTATCAATGACATCCAATGTCCATGGTCAGGAAACCGCAGCCATCTATTGATCAACGAGCTAGTCAACTAGAGGCTTACTAGGGACATGGTGTTGTCTATGTATCCACACATGTATCTGAGTTTCCTATCAATACAATTCTAGCATGGATAATAAACGATTATCATGAACAAGGAAATATAATAATAATAATCAATTTATTATTGCCTCTAGGGCATATTTCCAACAGATAGTAGCCCCTGAGACTCTATGCGTTGTCAAACAGTGACGGCGCGCAGAGGATCATAACCCCAGGTCTAAAATGCCACCTCCATGTGTAGGTGGCGAACCGGACTGATGAATTTGCCGAGCTAAAGCGGCAACTTGACGTGGCAGATGCTGACATCACGCTTGTTAACAGGCGGCTTGACGAGGCACAAGGTATGTAGTTCCTCCGGTGGCACCTAGTAAGAGGAGCTTTATGCTAGTATCTTACGATGTGTGTGCGTAATGTAGATGGTACCGCTGCCATGGAGAATCTTTGGGCGGAACTTGCCCGGGCCAAGGAGCAAGCCAGAAAAAGTGATGCAGCTACCGGAAAGGCAATTGAAGAGCTGAAAGCCGAACAGACTGCTCACTGTCGAAGCAAGAAGGAAATGGCCGAGATGGCCGTGAAGCTGAAGAGCGCTGCTGACCGTTGCAAGCTTCTTGAAAAGGAAGACCAGGCCGAACAGACGGACCTGGAGAAGGCCGTTGCCGATGCCAAGGATGCTCGCTCTGCGATGAGAGCTGTGAAGGAGGAGCTGCGTCAGGCTGGAGAGATCGCGGCTAGGAAGCCCTTTATGCTGCGGAGGAAGTTCTATGATCCTAAATATGCTCCGCTGGACCGAATGTGGAGTATGGCGGACACCTATCTGGATTTGGTAGCGAGTGCTGCGGATGCGACCGAACACTGGCAGCGAGTGCTACGGATGCGACCGAACACTTTCGAGATCAAGAAGATCGCGAAGTGGAGAAGCTCTTCTGGTCGCAGTTCCATAATCCAGAGCGTCCACTGTCCGTAGACGATCATCTGGCCGAATGGGCTGAGCTGAATAGGTTGTCCGGACTCGCCATGAATTGTGTCATGAGCCACCTGTGGCCGGAGAGGCCGGAGCCGAAAAGTTATTTCAACTTGGTGCAGCAGTTCCTTGGCGCGGTGCCGCATATTAATGCGATGAAGAGGTCAGCATGCATAGAGGGTGCACAGATGGCTCTTGCCCGTGTCAAAACATACTGGGCGGAAATGGAGACCACCGTTGTTGCATCCCGAGATTCGGACGAAAGCCGAGTACCTGCCGAGCACTATTTTCAGGAAGTTCTTCAAGGCGCTCGTGTGATAGAGACGCAGTGCTTGAAGGATGTTGTGTTTAAATAGCATATGTTATTGTAAAAATATTTTTGATAAATTGTAGAAGCTTTTTATACTTGCGCCTACAAGTACTGTAACACCTCCTGTGCGGCCGTTTAGAATATATGTATATGTAATCTGAAAGATGGCAGTCGTCGGCTTCAGCCCCCACGCAAATATTGCGGGCGTGTTTGCAGAAGGCGCGTTTTCACACTTAATCCAATGTCTTGGTCCTACAAAGGAGGTGATAGCGCAGCGAACTAGGCAATCGGACTATAATGCTTTAACACTTTCACTTAGCCATAGGAGTTTGACTGTGAGGCTACTTATATAGCCCCTGGTGGCACCTGCGCTCGCCCGAACTCGGGGCGTGTAGTGCCTGGCCGGGAAACGGCCCTTCGTTAATGCGGAGGAATCCTAAAGATTCCGGTGAGTCATCGAGTGGTTGACCAGTCTCTCGCTATATCATGACAGTCAGTTTTCGGCTTTCTCTACTGAGGTGCTCGCCTGGCCGAACCGGGGCACAATCGCAGTAGTTCTCCTGGTGCCGCCTTAGCCGATAGAGCGGAACGTAAGGCAGCAAAGCACAGGAGCCAGGCAACCCAACATTTGACCAAAGACATGATTCGGAGCTGATGCATATAAGGCCAAACTCGCGATGCCGAACACTCCCTAAGGTATTCGGTCTTTATGAAGGCGGGCGGGACAACGCCCTTAATTATAAGCCCCTGGTGTCCAGGTACGTGAAAAATTATGACGTGGCCACATGCCAAGACGTCAGCCTCCTCCTTGGTTATACCAAAAAACTAAGGGATGTGTATCAACAAGAGACAGTAAAAAAGGTTTACGCAGGGTCTTAATCTGAAAAGAATCCTTGGAACGGGTCCCTGTTGCACGTCTGCGCCTGTGTCTCTGTTGTGCCGTATCCTGGACGGGCGCAGCACAGTGTTCATCTGTAAAAGAGAGGAACTTAGTTGAAGAAAGGTCGTGCCGAACAGAAGTTATACTAAATAAACAAAGTATAAATTGAAATGGCTAAAATTGAGCTTGATTATCTCTTTCTTTATATGCGCGGAGCCCCTAGTACAGGGGTGTATGGCTATTAAGCTTTTATCAATTGTATTTTTATGCCGGACTCGTCTAGCCGTGTCCGTGGTCTTAATGACCTGTTTAGATGTTTTTAGCTGGTGAAGCCATTTTATTGTGGGGCTGTTAAGGCAGCCGCACAATCTCCCGCGCGGGAGGCGTACTCAATGTTTTCCCTTTAATGAGATGATGCCTCGTGGACCGGGCATCTTAAGCGTAAGAGATGCATAGTGCAAAATTGCGTTAAAGCGGGCGACAGCTTCGCGTCCCATTAGTGTTTTCGCGACGGAAGTTGTCGGGGGAGCCGAATTTAACTTCTAGCCGGAGAGAACCTGTGCAATGGGCGTCCGGGCCTGGTGTTACCCCTTTAAAGGAGGTTTTGCTATGGTGAACTTTTGCTGGGTCTATCCCCATGTGGCGGATTGTGTCCTAATATATCAGGTTTAGACCACTGCCGCCATCCATCAGGACATTTGTAAAGTGGAGTCCGCCGATTATTGGATCTAATACCAAGGCAGTCCAGCCTGCGTTCCGGATACTTCCAGAGTAATCCAGATGATTGAAGGTGATCGGTTTTAACAACCAGTGGCGAGACTCCTTTGGGATAGGCCGTATGGTGCGTACCTCTATGGGCGCCGCTTGTTTTCTTATGTGAAGTAAGTTTACTGTTTTGACTTCTTGTGGAAAATTCTTTTGTTTCCTGGTGCTCTGCTTTTGGGGTTCATCGTGGTTTTCCGTTTCCATCCCTAGTTTCGGATGTACTTGGGTCGCTGGTGCAACATCTTGCCAACCAGTTGTCCTCTCCTGCGCAAAAGCGGGTCATGAGGCTTGTTAATGCGGCCATTGTTCTTGGCTTTTCTTGGCCGAGGTGTCTGGCGAGCCATTCGTCTCGAACGTTATGCCTAAAAGCTGCTCGGGCTTCGGCGTCCGGACAGTCGACTATCTGATTCTTTTTAGTAAGGAATCTGTTCCAGAATTTCCGGGCTGACTCTTCGGCTGTTCAGTTATGTGACTTAGATCGTCTGCATCTGGAGGGCGGACATAGGTCCCTTGAAAATTTGCCCGGAAAGCGTCTTCGAGCTCTCCCCAACTTCTAATGGTGTTTTCGAGAAGGCTTTTGAGCCAATGCCGAGCTGGCCCTTTGAGCTTGTGGGGTAAGTATTTTATGGCATGGAGGTCATCTCCTCTTGCCATGTGTATGTGGAGGATATAATCCTCAATCTAGACTCCAGGGTCTGTTGTTCAGTCGTACGCCTCTATGTTTACGGGCTTGAATCCCACTGGAAATTCATGGTCCAGAACCTCATCGGTGAAACATAGGGGGTGTGCGGCACACCTGTATATGGGTGTGCCGTGATGTTCGGATATTGGTTGTGTTGCACTGCTTACGAGAGCTTGCTTTCTTGGCCCATAGATAGATCTAGCTGGGCCATCTTTTTGATGCGAACCCTTGAGTGGGTTGCGTGCCGGCTTGTATGCGGCGTCGCTTGCCGCTTTATGCTGGCCATGGGGTCGTCTATCCGATCGGGTGGCTTTCTTATTTTTTGATTGCGGGGGCTCTAAGGCCTTCTCGTCAAATTCCGGCAGTAGCTTTCACTTCGGATAGCTTTTGATGTGGCGACTGCCGCCGTATTTGTCTGCGGTGTTGAGTGCTTTGCTCCATCTAATTCTGAGTGCATCTTCCGCAGTTTTGAGCTTCCGCTTCTGCTTTTTTAGGCTAAGCGCCGTGGCAACGAGCCTTCGGTGGAGGTTCTTCTCCTCCATTAGCTTGTCCAGCGTAAGGTCGTCCGGAATGCTGTTCTCGCCGGGGACAGGTTGTTCGGTTTGTTTATTCGAGTTGCCCTGTTCGTCATCCGCTGGCTCGTCCTCCTCTATGGCTGGGTCTATATGGCTGCTGTCTTTGTCGAGGCGGGGCTTGGAGCGGCGTTTACGTCGCCGCTTTGATTGCTTTTCGAGAGAACGATCCCTCGTTGCATCCCTGTTTTCCTCGTCGTCGCTTCCTTTGGGTGTGTCCACCATGTACACATCATGAGACGAGGTGGCTGTCCAGTGCCCTATAGGCGTTGGTTCATGTTCATCTCCTACATCTTCGTCCATACCGTCCATGTCTTCAGAGTCGAAGTCGAGCACGTCGTTTAGATTATCAACAGTGGCTACCAAGTGAGTGGTGGGTGGGCTTCGAATTGCTTCGTCGTCCGCATCCCAATCCTGCCGGTTGTAATCCGGCCAGGACTCTCCTGATAAAGAGAGAGACTTTAGTGATTTTAGAATATCGCCGAAGGGCGAGCGCTGAAAGATATCCGCGACGGTAAACTCCATGATCGGCGCCCAATCGGATTCGATCGGCAGAGGCGCGGAGGGCTCAGAGTCCGGAGAGGAATCCGGCTCCTTGGAGTCACGAGCCTCACGGAGTGCGGGGCTGGTGTTCGGCTCGATCGCCGTTGGGATCGCAACCCCCGAGGCGGTGTCTAACCACCCGCCCTCGATTGGTGTGGTCGGCTCCGAGTTAAGGGTCGAAGCGGACACCAGTGCGGCCTCCAGGGCACTGTTCAGCGGCATAGCTAAATCGTGCCCATCGTGACAGTGCGGCTCGCTTGGCAGTGGCTCGAATCCGTCAAAGATCAAGTCCCAGCGGATGTCAGGCGTGTAGTTTAAGCTTCCAAATATGACCTGACGGCCAGTGGCGTAGCTTTCGATCTGCTCCAGATAGCCAAGCGAGTTGGCCCGCAGTGCGAAGCCGCCGAAGACGAAGATCTGTCCGGGGAGAAAGGTCTCACCCTGGACTGCATCGCTATTGATGATCGGAGGAGCCATCAGGCCTAACAGTGACGACACAGAGGAACTCTCAATGAAAGCACCAATGTCGGTGTCAAAACCGGCAGATCTCGGGTAGGGGGTCCCGAACTGTGCGTCTAGGCAGATGGTAACAAGGGGCAGGGGACATGATGTTTTACCCAGGTTCGGGCCCTCTTGATGGAGGTAAAACCCTACGTCCTGCTTGATTAATATTGATGATATGGGTAGTACAAGAGTAGATCTACCACGAGATCAAGGAGGCTAAACCCTAGAAGCTAGCCTATGGTATGATTGTTGTTCCCTACGGACTAAAACCCTCTGGTTTATATAAACACCGGAGAGGGTTAGGGTTACACAGAGTCGGTTACAATGGTAGGAGATCTACATATCCGTATCGCCAAGCTTGCCTTCCATGCCAAGGAAAGTCCCTTCCGGACACGGGACGAAGTCTTCAATCTTGTATCTTCATAGTGCAGGTGTCCGGCTGAAGGTATAGTCCGGCTATCTCGACACCCCCTAATCCAGGACTCCCTCAAAGCTTATAGCAAAACTCGTCCAAATGCGGCCAATTTTTTACCACAAAATGTTGGTGCCATGAAATGACACCATGCAAATTTTCATGATTTTCATGCGAGTTTTGAATTTCTAGGAATTAAAAAACCAAGTTTCTCAATGTTCCCGGTCGAGCCACGACACCCAGATGTTTCAATTTCATTCCCATTTCTTGCATGGGACCTATAAATTCACCCAAAGACACACACGTGATTTTTCAACAAACTTTGGTCCACTGGAGCTTGTGCTTGTCGTTCAAATTTGAATTATGCACATTAAATGCCTAGAAACTTAATTAATGCATAAAAGTGCCAAACGAACCCAGAATAATTCCGAATTTAAACACGACACTCATGTAGTTGCATGTTCATTGTACATAAATGTTCTAGCAATTCAAACACCATCCTTTCCCTCTGTAACACCATTTTGTCTTTCAAAACATAATAAAAAAATCAGGTATACCACAAACAGTTTACTAGAAAGAATCGTGTGGGATGCGATATAAAATATATTGGCGCACCGTCTTGTCTGGCTTACGCAGGAAGCTTCGTCGTCTATAGTCCACCGCACACGCTTGAACCACACTTGCGCGCCAGTTTCTCACAGCACTGAATGAAATTTTTCTACCACCGTGGAAATATCTATCTCCCTGTCCCCTCCCTCCCACCAAAAGCCACGTTTCCACTGTTCCTCCTTGCTTTCCAAGTTCAAACCTTCAATGCTACTTATTGGAAGCTCAGCCTCCTTGCCAGTGACCCTTCTTGTAGCCCCGCCTCCTTGCCAGCGACCCTTCTTCTTGCAGCGCCGCCTCCTCGCCAGTGACCCTTCTTCTTGCTGCCAAGCCTCCTCGCCGCCGACCCTTCTTCTTGCTGAGCGGCCTCGTCGATATGGTCAGGTAATCCACACCCTGCCCACACCATCCTCCTCCTTCCCTGTCCCACATGCCCCGACCAACGGTGCGACACCTTCCACTGAAATCAATGTCCCCGTCCTCCAATTAAGCGCCGCCCACAGTCATTTTGCATGTAGTATAACATGGAGCTCAGTAGCATCTGGTAGCGGAGAAGCAAATCGCGGCCGCTGATACGTCTACAACGTATCTGTAATCTATGAAGTATCCATGCCATATTTACAACAATTTTATATGGTTTTGGTATGATTTGCATGGAACTAAACCGGACTGACGCTGTTTTCAGTAGAACTATCGTGGTGTTGTTTTTTGTGCAGAAATGAAAGTTCATCAAATGAGCTGAAACTTTTTGACGATTTTTTAGAACAAAAGAGACCCCTGAAGATTCGTGGAAGGACCAGAAGGTGAAGGAGTAGGGCACAAGACACCGGGGTGCGCCTGGGTCCTTGTCCGTGCCCCGGTGGGTTGTGCTCACCTCGAGGCCCGTCTTCACGTGAAACCGACTCCAAAAAATCCTATAAATAGAGAAACCATCAGGGATGAACCCAGATTCAAAGTTCCGCCGCCGCAAGGCTCTGTAGCTATGAAAAAACAATCTAGATCCCGTTCCAATACTCCGCCGGAGGGGGAGATCATCACCGGTGGCCATCTTCATCATCCCGACGGCCACCACAATGAGGAGGGAGTAGTCCACCCTCGGTGCTGAGGGTTTGTACCAGTAGCTATGTGTTTAGTCTCTCTCTCTCTCTCTCTCTCGTGTTCTTGAGATGTCACGATCTTGATGTATCGCGGGCTTTGTTAATATAGTCGGATCATATGGTGTTTTCCCCTCTCTATCTTGTTGTGATGAATTGAGTTTTCCCTTTGAGATTTTGTTGTTATCGGATTGAATACTTTCATGGATTTGAGAACACTTGATATATGTCTTGCAAATGAATACCCATGGTGACAATGGGGTATCATATTTATTCACTTGATATGTGTTTTGGCACTCAACTCATGGATTCCCGAGGTGACATTGGGGTAATCTATGCATAGGGGTTGATGCACGTTCTTGTCTTTGTTTCTCCGGTAGAAATCTTAGGGCACTCTTTGAGGTTCTTTGTGTTGGATTGAGTATTATGAATCTGAAATTATTTGGTGTTTTTGTAGTATGAATTCTTGGATAGATCAATCGGAAAGAATAGCTTCGAGGTTGTTTCGTACCCTAAAAACGATTTGTTCTTATGTTCTCCGCTAGATAAGAACTTTGGAGTGATTCTTCATCGCACGTTGAGGGATGGTTATATGATCCAATTACATTAGCATTGTTGGGAGATTGCACTAGTGAAAGTACAGACCCTACGCCTCATTTTCAAGCATTGCAATACCGTTTGTGCCCCGTTTTATCAATTGCTACCTTGCTGTTTTTTATTGTTCTTATTACAAATTTCACTATCTACTATCCATATTACACTTCTATCACCATCTCTTCGCCGAACTAGTGCACCTATACAAATTACCATTGCATTTGGTGTGTTGGGGACACAAGATACTTTTTATTATTTGGTTGTAGGGTTGTTTGAGAGAGACCATGTTCATCCTACACCTCCCATGGATTGATAAACCTTAAGTCATCCACTTGAGGGAAAATTTCTACTGTCCTACAAAACTCTACGCTTGGAGGCCCAACACGTGTCTACAAGAATAAAGTTGCGTAGTAGACATCAGCCGCACGTGCGCACGAGGTTGCTATGGCTGCCATGCGTGCTGACCACCAGATCTTGGAGGAGCACCTCGTCTTCCAGGTCTCCGTCGACACCGCCACGCGGTTGTCTACTTTAAAATATAGTTCGTGATGTTTTCTCGAGGCCACCGCCAGTGCCTTCTAGTGATTTGTCCTCTATAATGTTAATATGCAATCTGATGTTCAGTTAATAGTTTGGTCCTCTGGAATGTAATGTTCAGTTAACAGTTTCATCCAACAATTGCTACATTTCGTAGTACTGTTTCAAGCATTCTTTGTTTTATTAACTGTCTTATCTTCTAGCACATGTTTCTATTCTGTAATGTCATGCTTAGTTAACTGTTTTGGTTCATTTGGTCTGCTGTCCATTTAACTGTTTGGTTCAATTCTGCACACTACTGCAGGATGCTGCTAACGCGACACTACGATCAGAGACCCTTCAACGAAACTGTGTGCAATGCATTAATCACAAACAGTGGTGTAAAAAACCGTCAAAAAGGTGAAAAACATTTGCGATGACAGATGCATCAAACACGGTTCCGATTTTAGTTGCATGTGTGATGCAGGGCATACAGTTTAGTTGAATTAACTGTTTGCGATGAGGAAGAAGAACAGAAACGGGAAGCCAGATGAAGGCGTGTGCGATATACGGCATACAGTTCACTTGGATTAACTGTTTGTGTTGAGGAGGAACAACAAAAACGGGCAGCTAGATAAAGGTGTGTGCGATTGAGGGCATACACTTTAGAAGGATTAACTGTTTGCGATTAGTCAACAAAACAGAAATGGTCGGCCAGATCAAAGTGTCTACGATTGATGGCATACACTTCACACGGATGAACTAATTGCGATTAGCCACAACAAACAGAAACGGTTAGACAGATCAACGTGTGTGCGCTAGACAGGGACACATTCTAATTAAAAGAAGTGTGCGCGGTGGTAATAAAGAGCATGCACGGTTGTTGGAACAAGACATGTGCTGACATTGCCTATTGCGGTGCACCCTATGGTGCAAATGCCACATACGCGGGTGAGGAAGCGTGCCCACGTTACGCCTTCCGGGAATAGTGTCGCACTTAGAACCATCAATAAATTTTGAGCTTGCGTCCCGTCACATTCCAAATTACTACCATGCTATATTTAATTGCAAACCCGTTCACACCGATCAAAGCCTAAATGGTTTCCCACTTAGGAGCATATTACTACTCAGTTATAAATACTACTACTCCAAGATGACTGCACATTCCTCCTCAACTCCGCATCCACAAAATCAAACAGGTCATTCATCATCGTTCCCTTGCGTCTGCCATGGCCAGTGTGAGTTCTGGGTCGAGAGATTGCCACTAGGGAGAGGTGAGCATGGAAGCGAAAGCACGAGAGATGTCCCGCCTCGTCGCGAAAGCAACCGACATGTCCCACCGCGCGGCTATAGTAGCACAGAGGTCCCGCCGCGCTGCCGAAGCAGCACGAAGGTCCCGCCGCGCCGTTGATGCAGTAGACTAGTCGGGTCATGCTGCGGAAGCAGAAGAGATGTCCGCCGCGCCACAAATGCAGCAGAGATGTCCTCCCTTGCCGCGGCATCCTGGGAAAATATCTCGCGGGCAGGCGAGGACTCTTACAGGCGCATGCATGCGATCGTACATAGCCAGATGGATTAGATCTCCGGCTGGGCGAGGGTGCAGGACGACATGAAAGCCTTGATTGAACAGGCTACTGGCATCATCCGGCAACTAAATGAGAGCAATTCGAAGATCCAGGCCGAGCGCGACCCGCTGAGGGCGAAGACTATCGAAAGTGCGGAGCAGTAGGAGGAGACCACTGCCTTATTGAAGAGGACCGGCGTCATCCTCGAGAAACTTATGGACGAGAATGACATGATGCGCATGAAACGTAGAAGGCTGGTGGAGGAATCTGTGGATGCTCTCAATCAGCATCTTGAGGACAAGAAAGAGCTCATTGCATCTCGCCGCGGAGACTAGTTCCCGTGGCCTGTAGCAGCGCATCAAGAAAGTAGAGATCAGCGAGCCAGATCGTTGTCTTCCTTCTTCTTTTGCCCTTGTGTATTTCGCGCGTTGCCGCATGTGGCTTTTGTAATTATGTTCCTAAATATGTCAGACAATTATTATGCACTGTCATCGTCCTTATTCATCAGTCTTGCTACAAGTCACATTCGATGCTATATAGGTCCGTCAGATTTTACATCAAGATCCGTGCAAAACTTTTTTTTTCAGATTTTCTTTTTTCTCTCTTAAATCTTAGTCCAGTGAGACATAGCCACGCCGTGAAACAGGGGCTCGGGCACCATTAATGGAGATGTTGAGAGGGAGGTGTGCATCGGATAGAGGTCAAAGGGCTCTCCTCCCGATGAGCACGCGCAGGGGTCTGATCGCACGCCTCCCATACTCAAATAGCTACCCCGGACGGCATCTCCTAGCCAATAAAAAAAGGGATGCGTGGGGGCACATAATTGGTAAGTAGAATGCCCATAGTTTCAATAATACTTGTGTTTTCAATTTGTAACGTGACAACACTTGTTCCAAAATGACTTTGTTGATTATTAATTTTGTGCGCCTTCGCAAAGCGGACAGAAAAATTACCACAACATGTTGGTGCCATGTCATGACACCATGCCAAGTTTCATGATTTTCAGGCATGTTTTGGATTTACAAGCATTAAAAAACCAAGTTTATCAATATTTCCAGCCAAGCCACGACCCCCAGATGTTTGAATTTCATTCCCATTTCTTGCATGGGACCTAGAAATTCACCCAAGGACACACATGTAATTTTTCAACCAACTTTGGTCCACTGGAGCATGTGCTTGTAGTTCAAATTTGGATTATGCACATTAAATGCCCAGAAATTTAATTAATGTATCAAAAAGGCTAAACGAACCCGGAATAATTCCAAAAGTAAGCACGATACTTCTATTTGGTCTAATCTACATGTGTAAAAAAATTAAGGCGGGAGAAGGCAATTTATGTCGTTTCGCACAGGGAGGTGACCCATTCCCTCTCGGAACCATGAGCCTTCTTGAGAGAAGCTCTGGTTTGCAAGAAGCTTATACCAATGCTTGTCCCAATTCGGCCAAAAAAATTTACCACAACATGTTGGTGCCATGTCATGATACCATGCCAAGTTTCATGATTTTCAGGCGTGTTTTCAATTTACAGGAATTAAAAAACCAAGTTTCTCAATCTTTTTGGCCGAGCCACGACGCTCAAATGTTTGAATTTCATTCCTATTTCTTGGATGGGACCTAGAAATTCACCTAAGGACACACATGTGATTTTTCAACCAACTTTGGTGCGCTGGAGCATGTGCTTGTAGTTCAAATTTGGATTATGCACATTAAATGCCCAGAAATTCAATTAATGTATAAAAAGGCCAAACGAACCCGGAATAATTCAAAATTTTAGCACGATACTTCTATTTGGTCTAATCTACCTGTGTAAAAAATTAAGGCGGGAGAAGGCAGTTTATGTCGTTTCGCACACGGAGGTGACACGTTCCCTCTCGGAATCACGAGCCTTCTTGAGAGAAGCTCTGGTTTGCAAGAAGCTTATACCAAAGCTTGTCCCAATTTGGCCAAAAAAATTACCACAACATGTTGGTGCCATGTCATGATACCATGCCAAGTTTCATGATTTTCAGGCGTGTTTTCGATTTACAGGAATTAAAAAACCAAGTTTCTCAATCTTTTTGGCCGAGCCACGATGCCCAAATGTTTGAATTTCATTCCTATTTCTTGCATGGGACCTAGAAATTCACCCAAGGACACACATGTGATATTTCAACCAACTTTGGTGCACTGGAGCATGTGCTTGTAGTTCAAATTTTAATTATGCACATTAAATGCCCAGAAATTCAATTAATGTATAGAATAGGCCACACTGGTGCGCGTCGGTCCTAAACAAATGGTTTTTAACCCCTTTCCGCGATGACATTTAGGATTGTCGCCAAGTGAGTGTGGGCGATAGGGGGGCTCCTTCCCACATGACCCAGAAACCATTGGGGATATGCCCTCCTAGCACACACACTCGGCAAAATGAGGTCGTGTGCGACCAGCGAGCGCTCAAATACGGAAATACATACAGTAGAGCTAAAAAAATACAATTATACATGCAAAATTGTTTCCGGTCGCAAGTACATCCCACACAGTCAGTCCCCGTTAAACGTTTCCGTTCGTATGTACATCCCACACAGTCGCTCAAAGGAAAACGTTCTGTTCACAGGTACATCACACACAATTTTTCCCGTTAAATCGTTTGTGATAGCGTTGCCATTGCACATGATATTAATAATTTTATCATTTGCGTTATTGAATGCATCACACACGGTGCGTAGAAGAAACTGTGTGGCAAAGGCTATCCATCACACACAGTTTTTATGTGGTAAACGTTTGCGCAAGGTGGCCTAACGCAAATAGTTTTCAAGAGAAAGTCGTGTGTGCAGTGGAGATTGATCGCACACATGGTGGATCCTAGAAACGTTTTTGATCTCCACGTATGTTGCACACGTTTCGCTTTCGCAAATCGTGTGCAGTGTAATCCCTAATTAATCCCTAATTTAAAAATAACATGTTTTGAATTTCAAAGTAGGCAATCACTTATTTCATATCCAACCATGTTTATTACAAAAATAGGTTCAACCACAAATGCATAATTCGATGCACAGGTACTTATACTGAAGAACTACAGAAGCACCAAGTAAAGAATGATGAACCACAGTTGTACTAAAGACTGTAAAGAGAGAGGTGAAAGACATTCTGGTTGCTGGAGAAGGTGAAGTGGAATGCCCATATTGTGCCCTCCTCCATGTGTAATGCGCGCACGACTCTAGGCCAACCCCTTGTGATGGCTGCCTGTCCATCCTTCACTGTCTTCATTATGACTTCTCGGTGCTCATTGTAGTCTGGATGAAATACTTTAACCTTCATTGCGTGTCCACCAATCATGTACTTTCCGAGGTAATCTTGAGTGAACTGCTTCAGGAACCATTGGGAACGAAAAAGATTCAGACATTGCTGTCTAACAACTCATTATGGGCAGTAAAAAGAGAAGGCTGTAGAGTTTGTAGTTACCATCCTACAGCTTATTGTTGTGTTGGATAGAGCATAAACAAATAATTTTCTTGCCACCATTCGTATCTTTTTGCTAATAATCCTTATCAGTTTCCTCTCTTGATGCTTGTTCATCAATATCTCATTGCCCCATATGCAAAAAGGGTCGATGCATGGATCCTTGCCAAGGGCATATGTACCTACAAGCAACAAGTCAATATTAGAAGCTAACTAGTGCCAGGCCTAGATCTATATGCACTACATTATGGAACGGCGGGGGGAGTACAAGCCGAGGGATGAACTAACCTCAGTGGAAAATGGTGGCCACTCCAGTTGTTGTCCTGCATAAGTAGTGGAAAGGCATGATAAGTACAACAACCTTAACATCAAACAAATATAGCAAAGGTAAACAACATCATCTCCAAATGATAGCTTGAATGTGTTGGTTTCAGCATGCTGTTAAAGTAGCTATAAAATGGAAGGCAATGTTACCGACAGCAGGCTTAACAGCCATCAAACATTGCAATTCAAACTAGTATTGTTGAAAATGAATAGAACGCAGGTAATGCTTAAACATCACACTGGATAAATGTGTAAAACTGAAATAAAGGGCATGTGTTAACTACACCAGGAATAACTAGAACCAAATATAGCCGTTCAAACTGGTATTGATGTAGTCGAGCGGCACAGTTCCGACTTGCACATAATGAACAACACATTGTGAATGACTGAAATAAACAAGGCATAAATGACCAGTATAACAACCAAATATAGCCATTGAAAAATGGACAGAGTCTCACTGCAACCAACCTAATGATAACCCACAAGTATATGGGATCACAATAGTTTTCGATAAGTAAGAGTGTCGAACCCAACGAGGAGCTAAAGGTAGAACAAATATTCCCTCAAGTTCTATCGACCACCGATACAACTCTACATACGCTTGACGTTCGCTTTACCTAGAACAAGTATGAAACTAGAAGTACTTTGTAGGTGTTTTTTGATAGGTTTGCAAGAATATAAAGAGCACGAAAATAAAAGCTAGGGGCTGTTTAGATAAAGACACAACTAAATTAGTTTTAGTAAAGAGCTTTTTGTTACAAGAAAGTTATTTGTCCTTAGGCAATCGATAACTAGACCGGTAATCATTATTGCAATTTTATTTGAGGGAGAGGCATAAGCTAACATACTTCCTCTACTTGGATCATATGCACTTATGATTGGAACTCTAGCAAGCATCCGCAACTACTAAAGATCATTAAGGTAAAACCCAACCATAGCATTAAAGTATCAAGTCCTCTTTATCCCATACGCAAACAACCTACTTACTCGGGTATGTGCTTCTGTTTACTCACGCCACCCACCATAAGCAAATCATGGACATATTGCAACACCCTACAGCGGGAATCCCTCACGCTTGCGCGACACGGAGAGCACCATAGGACAGCACCAATAATAAAACATGCAACTCAAACCAATCTTGATCATCAAATAGCCCATAGGACAAAACAGATCTACTCAAACATCATAGGATAGCCATACATCGTTGGGAAATAATATATAGCGTTGAGCACCATGTTTAAGTAGAGATTACAGCGGGTAAGAGAGAGGTTACACCGCTGCACAGAGGGGGGAGAGTTGGTGATGATGGCGGTGAAGTTGTTAGTGAAGATTGCGGTGATGATGATGGCCACGGCGTTGTTCCGGCGCCACCGGAAGAGAAGGGGAGAGGGGGACCCTTCGTCTTCTTCTTACTTAACCTCCTCCCTATATGGGAGAAGGGTTTCCCCTCTGGTCCTTGTCCTCCATGGTGTGGGAGGGGCAAGAGCCCCTCCGAGATTGGATATGTCTCTCTGTCTCTCTCTGTTTATGTGTTCTGTTTTCTGGCCCTTCACCGTTTCTTAAATTCCCGGAGATCCGTAACTCCGATTGGGCTGAAATTTGGACACGATATCTATCCGGAAATTAGCTTTCTTGCGGCGAATGAAGGGCTCCAACCGCCTTACGGGGTGGCCATGAGGGTCCAGGGAGCGCCTGACCCCCTAGGGCGCGCCCCTACCTCGTGGCCCCATCGGGCACCGTCTCACGTTGATTTTACTTCCCCAAAATCATAAATATTCCAAAATAATTCTCCGTCCATTTTTATCCCGTTTGGAGTCCGTTTGATATTGGGTTTCTGCGAAACATAAAACAAGCAACAAACAGGAACTGGCACTGGGCTCTGGACCAATATGTTAGTCCCAAAAATAATATAAAAAGTTACCAAAAGTATATGAAAGTTGAATAATATTGGCATGGAACAATCAAAATTCATAGATACGATGAAGACATATCACCTAACAAGCAAATACAAATAAACAGGGCATATGCTTGAAAACTGGACAAATGCTCACTGCAACCAACCTAACAAGCAGATAAAGATAAACAAGGCATCTGCTTGATAACTGGACAAATGCTAAAAGAAGCAACCTAACAACCAAATATAGATAAACAAGGCATCTTCTTGATAACTAGACAAATGCTAAAAAAGCAACCTAACAACCAAATACAGATAAACAAGGCATCTGCTTGATAACTGGGCAAATGCTCACTGCAACCAAACTATTCACCAAATACAGATAAACAAGGCATCTGGTCGATAACTGTAAAAATGCTCACTCCAACCAACCTAACAACCAAATACAGATAAACAAGGCATCTACTCACTATAAACAACCAAATATAGCCATTCGTGAAACTGAAGTGGACAATTCATACTTAAACATCACATAGACCTATTGAACAGTACATTTTTGCATAACTAAAATAATTAAACATGGCACAGTTAAAGCACCGCACGGCAAATGCTACAACAACAAAGGGTACAGGCTGGCAAGCTAGAAAAGGTGAGATTTGCTGATAGAATGTTGCCTCACATTTCATGGACGGGATCCTTCCAGTTGGAAGAGCACAGACCCATGGTGCGCTCTCTGATGTCACAGATGGGTTGTTTTACCTTGGAAGAACCTTCGTGGGTGCCCTCCTCATGGTTGTGGTCATGGTCGATGAGATCTGACTTGGCAATTGAGGATCCCAAGCCGCCGCCGTAGAACATGTCCTTCAGAAATGACAAAATGGGCTCAGTGGCGTATAAAGCTCACAAATATTGACCGCTTGGCGGAGGATATCAGCAGCAGGACCATCGAAGAGATCGATGGTGGTTGAACCAGAGGGGTTGGGGATGGACCACTTAACCTGTGACATGGCCCACGTGAAGTCGTCGGTGTGGACGAGCTTGATGTCGTAGCCAGCTTTCCCAAGATAGAGTAATACGCTAGCCCGCTGACGTGAAGCCTTCGGCATGGCAACGTAGCCAACGTCTTCGCCGGCTTCCGCGGCGATGTGTTACTCTGGGATCGACAGGTTGGGGCGAACGGCGGCCACCTCGCCAACGTTCGCCGGAGAGGCCATGATAAACTTCTTCTTGGCCGAACACTCGTCGGGCTCCCCGGAATACGTGCTCGAGCTTAGGCTGCGACATTCTAGACCAGGGAATGTAGATTTAGCGGGGAGGGACACCGCAGGCCTCATCTAAAAACTCAGGTGAGTGGGGCGACGGTATGGGAATCGCTGGGTTACCTGAACTTTATTATCTAAGCTAGGAGGAACGGGCAGACCGGCAGGGGTTGGCGGTGGCGCCGGTGGCGGCCGCGAGCTAGGGTTCGAAGGGGGGAGGGGGCAGGTGGGGGAATGTGGAGGGGGGTGGTGTTTGAGGATACGTCGCGGCTACTGAAAATTTATTAATGGTGGGTGGAGATGGTGGTGGACGAGGGAGGGTGACGGTTCAAATGCCTCGGCTAGTGCAATGTTACTATAAGGTCGGTGCTGGAGGAGTGTGGGCGACGGTTGAAGTATGTCGGCTACTAAAATTTGGGTAAAGGAATTGATGCGCGCGGGGAGGGAGTGCCCAATATCGCGCACGGTCCAATAACAATATGCGTGTATGATAATAAGGAAAAGTGGCGCGGATCCGCCGATTTTTGCAACGCTCAAGGCGAGTAGTTTGTTTTTTATATTTCTAGCTAGCTGGTCTATCGCACACGGTTCGTCCTAATTTCCAAATAAACTTACCCGCCTTTAGCTTGCACAGGTGGTGGTTTTACACCGCACTTGCATCGCACACGGTTAAGCCACTGTTTGACCCATTTTGCATATGTGGAAATGAGATGTCCATGAATATCCGTCAAGTCAAGAAAGTCAGAAAGATTCTTAGGATGAAGAAACTTGCGACGAATAACAGCAAGATCTTTGTCTGCACAATGAATAAGACTCCAGTCAACTATAGGATGGTACTAACTCTTTTACCTTATTTTTACCCCTTGCGCCATTTCAAAATTTATAACAGTGATTTATGCATATCTTTGTTTTCAATACTTTTCAAAGCAGTTCACCGATGATTACCTCTCAAACTGCCTACATGGTCAAGAGGCGAGGAAGGTATTCATTCAACACCCACGGTACAATATTGAAGTCTTCCTGAAGAGGACGAAGGTTGGGCGGGCAATTATCCATAGCCACTGGCCTAAAGTTGCAAGGACATTCAACATCACTGAAGGCTCAATATTTGCCTTCCACTTCTCCAGTTTCGCAGATGAGATTCATCTGTCTATTTACCGTGCATGATGCTACTTTCCAAAGGTTTTCGATGTTGCATGTGAAACTTGGTGCTATTGTGAAATGGCGTAACTAAGTGCCGAAGCTATCTAATGTAATTCGATTATGAAATCCTGGTTGCCGTTATACGGATATGAAATATCTAGTCTGTTTTATAAGAAATGTCACTTTGATTACTACATGGATTATCAATAATCGGCTAATTACCCTGCTTATTAGGGTTTTCTATTGCAGACGGTTACTCAGATAGCACCGTGGGCGATGAACTCAAACAACCCACACGGTTTCTAGAAAGTAGGCGTGTTCGATCAACTAACAATCACACACGGCTTCCGGCAGAGAACTGTTTGCATTAGGCCACCTTGCACAAACGTTTCCACACACAAAACTGTGTGTGATATACATACGAATGGAAATGTTTTCCTGGGATTCACTGTGTGGGATGTACAACGAACGGAACCGATTGGGTTTCGATGCCTCGCCAGATCGCACACGAGCTTATTCTGCCCCAGCCTGTGTGCCAGGAGGGCCTATCCCCGACGGTTTCTGGGTCGTGTGGGAAGGACCCCCCTATCGCAGTCACTCACTTGGCGATGGTTCAAAACACCGTCACGGTAAGGGGTTAAAAAACCGTTTGTATAGCAGGTCTTTCCACCAGTGGTAGCACCATGTTTTTCATATAGAGAGTCTCCTATGTAGTCACTTTCATATATCTAGTGGAAATATTTCATTATAGAACATGGCTTGTATATTCCAATGATGGGCTTCCTCAAATGCTTGAGGTCTTCTAAAGCAAGCAAGTTGGATGCACACCCACTTAGTTTTCATTTTGAGCTTTAATACACTTATAGCTCTTAGTGCATCTGTTTCATGGCAATCCCTACTCCTTGCATTGACATCAATTGATGGGCATCTCCATAGCCCGTTTATTAGCATCGTCAATGTGAGACTTTCTCCTTTTTCATCTCCTCCATATCAATCTCTACCACCATACCCTATTCCACCCATAGTGCTATATCCATGTCTTGCACTCATGTATTGCATGGGGATTGAAAAAGCTGAAGCGCGTTAAAAAACATGAACCAATTGCTTGGTTGACACTGGGGAGTGCAAGATTTATACTTTGTGTTAAGAATATGGAGCATGACAAGGCTATATGATTTTGTAGGGATAGCGTTCTTTAGCGTTGATATTTTGAAAGGCATGATTGTTTGTTGGTATGCCTGAGTATTAATGTTTTTATGTCAAATTATAGACTATTGCTTTGAACCGTTCGGATCTAAATATTCATAGCATAAAAGAAAGATTAAATGACGAACATGTTACGTAGCATTCCACATCAAAACTTTTGTTTTGTATCATAAACCTACTCGAGGAGAGCAGGAATTAAGCTTGGGGATGCTTGATACGTCTCCAACGTATCTATAATTTTTTATTGTTCCATGCTATTATAGTATCAATCTTGGATGTTTTATATGCAATTATATATCCTTTTTTGGGACTAACCTATTAACCTAGTGCCTAGTGCCAGTTGCTGTTTTCTTGCTTGTTTTTGGCTTTTCAGAAAATCAGTACCAAATGGAGTACAAACGCTAAGAAACTTTTGGACGGTTTTTTCTGGACCAAAAGGGACTCTAGAAGGTTTGGGAGAAGACATGAAAGTCACGAGGGAGCGACAAGCCCGGGGGGCGCGCCCTACAGGCTTGTGGGTCCCTCGTGGCATCTCTTGACCTAATTCCACTTCTATAAATTCTCAAATATTCCCAATACATTGGAGAGCCACCCAAAATACTTTTTACACCGCCTCAAGTTTCTATTCTTCCGAGATCCCATCTGGAGGCCTTTTTCGGTACTCTGCCTGAGGGGAAATTGGTCACGGAGGGGCTCTAAATCAACCTTGCTACCCTTTTGATGATGTGTGAGTAGTTTACCACAGACCTACGGTCCCATAGCTAGTAGCTAGATGGCTTCTTTTCTCTCTTTGATCTTCAATACAATGTTGTCCTCGATGTTCTTGGAGCTATTCAATGTAATCTTGTTTTGCGGTGTGTTTGTTGGGACCCGATGAATTGTGGGTTTATGATCAGATTATTCATTAATATTATTTGAGTCTTTTCTGAATTCTTATATGCATGATTATTATATCTGTGTATTTCTCTCCAATATATCTGTTTGGTTTGGCCTACTAGATTGATTTATCTTGCAATGGGAGAGGTGCTTTGTAGTGTGTTAAATCTTATGGTGATCTATATAGCAGTACATAAGGGGATAAGACACGTATTTGTATTGTTGCCATTAAGGGGAAAATGAGGGGGTTTATTCATATTGGTTGGATTTACTTTGTCTACACCATGTCATCTTGCTTAACGCGTTACTCCGTTCTTTATGAACTTAATACTCTAGATGCATGCTGGATAGTGGTCGATGCGTGGAGTAATAGTAGTAGATGCAGGCAGAAGTTGGTCTACTTGTCTTGGATGTGATGCCTATATACATTATCATTGCCTTGAATATCATCATAACTATGCGCTTTTCTACCAATTATCCAACAGTAATTTGTTTACCCACTATATGCTTTTAGTTCGTGAGAGGAGCCTCTAGTGAAAACTGCCGCCCTAGGTATACCTTTACCATATATTAAAACCAAAAATACCTTGCTGCATTTTATTTACCGTTCTTTTATTTTGTGTTTTTATCTATCTACCATTATCAGACTTGATCCTTGCAATTAACCGCCGAGGGTATTAACAACCCCCTTGATCGCGTTGGGTGCAAGTATTTGTTCTTTTGTGTGTAGGTGTTGTTGACGAGGTTTCGAGTGGTTCTCCTACTGGATTGATTAGCTTGGTTCATAATTGAGGTAAATACTTATCTCTATTGTCTTCGAGGAAATCCCAATGCAGCTCGCAAGTAGCAGCGACTGGCATAGCAAGCTAGCACATACTCAGTCATGCGACGGCCTTCCTGCTTCAGGCTCCCATTCAAGCCACGGAGAGTTTCTCCATCATCTCCTCCCGCATGATCGCCACCCCTCCGACGGAGGAAAACTACAGCATGTCCCGAGGCCGCAAAGCGACCTTGAGCTCCTCCCGGTCCAGGGTAAACAAGCGGCTTGCATTGTCCCGAATCATGCCCGCCTACTTGTTTGCAGCAAACTCTAGCTCCCTTATGCGGGCATCAGCGATGGAAATACGCACCTTGAAGGTGGTGATCACAGCTATCAATTCGATGCTAGCCTTCTCTCGGTGCTCCTCAACAGCCTGGGTCTGGGCATGCCCTTCCTAAACCTGGCGGGAAATATTCACCAAACATTGCTCAAGTTCCAACACCTTGGCTTGGGCATCTCTCCCTGCCTGGAGCTCGAACGAAATGGCATGGCGCTCTTATGCAAGTTGATCGTTAATCATGGCATGGAGCTCACCCCTCCTTCTGATGAGATCCCGTTCGTCAGCCTCCATCTTGGATGCCCGGGAGTTCAGGTATGCTTCCCGAGCGCTGGCATGTTCCTCGCAAGAGGTAAAATAGGTCAGGCGATCATCGAGGGCACCCTCTTTCTCGATCATGTCAGCTTCCCGGACGTCAAAAGAGATGTCTGATTGCCAACCTCGCGCTCCTGAGCGTCTAGTTGATTGCCAACCTCACGCTCCTGAGCATCTAGCTGATTGGTACGACGTGCCAAGGCTGCCTCCATCTCCCAATGCTCAGTGGAAAATCGATTAGTATCGCTAATGAGCTTCTCCCTGACCGCCACAAGAGCATATTACCCTCCTTGAGCGCCTCCGCCACCTTTAGAGAAGCTTCATGCTCAAGCTCTCGCCGGAGGGCATCGATCCACGCATGCTCTGCTTTAGCTTTGGAGAGCTTGTCTGAGGCTCTGTGAGCATGTCGCTGGGCGGCCTTCTCCCGCTGGGACACTACTTACCAGATAGAAATATCTAGCTCACGAGAGGAGTGGAAGGTTCCAGCCTCTTCCAGAGCCCGATGGGCAGACAAAAGAACGACAGGGGAGGATACTACGGTTGAGCTCCTGTGAAGACCAGAGGAAGGAGACGCGTGCACAGGGCCCCGTGCTACTTGTGAGCTGCGCAGGGATTTCCTCAAAGATGAGAGGATGAAGCAGTATAGTAGAGATATGTATTTCCCTCAGTTAAGAACCAAGGTTACCAATCCAGTAGGAGAACCACACAGAACCTCGTTAGCAGCACCTGCACACACAAACGCAAATACGTGCACCCAACGCAAACAAGGGGGTTGTCAATCTCCTCAGCGGTTATTTGCAAGGCTCAAATCTCGTAGTGGTAGGTAATAATATAAACTACAAAACAAAATAAAAGAAATAAAATTGCAGCAAGGTATTTTTGTGTTTTTATATATGATAAAAGTAGACCCGGGGGCCATAGTATTCACTAAAGGCTTATCTCTCGAGCACATAGCATACGTTGGGTGAACAAATTACTGTTGGGCAATTGACAGAAAAGTGCATAGTTATGATGATATTCAAGGCAATGATCATGCATATAAGCATCACGTCCGATACAGGTAGGCCGACTTCTTCCTGCATCTACTTCTATTACTCCACTCATCGACCGCTATCCAGCATGCATCTAGAGTATTAATTATAAGACATAGTGACGCCTTGATGACCCACAAGTATAGGGGATCAATCGCATTCCTTTCGAAGTAAAAGTGTCGAACCAAACGAGGAGCAGAAGGAAATGAAAAGCATTTTTCAGCAAGGTAATTTCTATAGGCACTGAAATTGTCGGTAACAAGTAGTTTGCTAGCAAGATAATTTGTAGTGTGCAAGTAATAGTAACGGTAACAAAAGTGCAGCAAGGTATCCCAGTCCTTTTTGTAATAAAGACAGGCCGGAACGGTCTCTTATAATAAGAAAAGCGTTCCTGAGGACACACAGGAATTCCATCTAGTCACTTCCATCATGTTTGTTTGATTCGTGTTCGCTACTTTGATAATTTGATATGTGGGTGGACCGGTGCTTGGGTGTTGTTCTTACTTGAACAAGCCTCCTCCCTCCCACTTATGATTAACCCCTCTGGCAAGCATCCACAACTACGAAAGAAGAACTAAGATAAAATCTAACCATAGCATTAAACATATGATTCCAAATCAGCCCCTTACGGAATAGCTCATAACTAGGGTTTAAGCTTTTGTCACTCTAGCAACTCATCATCTAATAACTACTCCATAATACATTCCCTTAGTCCCAAACATGGTGAAGTGTCATGTAGTCAACGTTCACATAACACCACTAAGGTAATCAACAACATACATATCATCAAAATATCGAGCGAATACCAAATTCACATGATTACTTATGACAAGACTTATCCCATGTCCTCAAGAACAAAAGTAACCACTCACAAAACATATTCATGTTCAAGATCAAAGGGGTATTAAATATAATAATAGATCGAACATATGATCTTCCACCAAATAAAGCAATTAGCATAAGCTACAAGATGTAAGCAACACTACTAGTCACCCAGAGGTACCAATCTGAGGTTTTGATACGAAGATTAAACACAAGATATGAACTAGGGTTTTGACATGAGATGGTGCTGGTGAAGATGTTGATGAAGATTGATCCTCCCATGATGAGAGGGTTGTTGGTGATAATGATGTCTTCAATTTCCCCCTCCTGGAGGGAAGTATCCCCGGCGGAATCTCTCCGCCGGAGAGCAAAAGTGCTCCTGCCCAAGTTTCGCCTCGAGACGGCGGCGCTCCATCCAGAAAGTCCTCTCCTTATTTTCTTCAGGGAAAATGGCCTTATATACCAGAATATGGGCACTAGAGGCTGGCCAGGGGGCCAACTACCCACCAGGGTGACAGGGTGGGGGGATAGGCGTGCCCTGATGCCTAGTGGGCACCTGGGTGGCACCCTCTGGTATTTCTTTTCTCCAATATTTTTTATATATTTCACTAAATCACCATAAATTTTCAGCTCATTTGGAGATGTGCAGAATAGGTATCTCTAACATAGCTTTCTCAGGTCCAGAATTCCAGCTGCAAGGAATCTCGCTCTTTGTGTAAACCTTGCATATTATGAGAGAAAAGAAATTATAATTGTTGGGAAACGTAGCATGCAATTTCAAAAAAAAATTCCTATGCTCACGCAAGATCTATCTAGGAGATGCATAACAATGAGAGGGGGAGAGTGTGTCCACATACCCTCGTAGACCGGAGGCGGAAGTGTTTGTTAACGCGGTTGATGTAGTCGAACTTGTTCTTGTTCCGACCGATCAAGCACCGAACGTACGGCACCTCCGAGTTCTGCACACATTCAGCTAGATGACGTCCCTCGAACTCTTGATCTAGCAAAGGTGTCGAGGGAGATGAGTTTCGTCAGCACTACGGTGTGGTGATGGTGATGGTGAAGTGATCTGCACAGGGCTTCACCTAAGCACTACGAGAATATGACCGGAGGTGTAAACTATGGAGGGGGACGCCGCACACGGCTAACAATTGTTGGTGTGTGTTCTAGCAGTGCCCCCCCCACACGTATATATAGGTTGGAGGGGAGGAGAGGCAGCCAAGGGGACGCCCAAGTAGGAGGAATCCTACTTGGGCCCCTAGTCCAATTCAGCCTCCCCCTTTCCTTTTACTAGGATGGGGAAAAGGGAAGAGAGGGGGAGGAAGGAAAGGGGGGGGCGAACCCCCTCCTCCTTCTCCTATTCGGCATCCTTCCTTAGGGGGGTGCCACCCCTTGTGGGCTGGTGTGCTCCCCTCCTATAGCCCATATGGCCCATTATTTTCCCGGGGGGTTTCGGTAACCCCCCAGGTACTCCGATATGTACCCGGTATACCCCGAAACACTTCTGGTGTCCAAATATCATCGTCGTATATATGAATCCTTACCTCTCGACAATTTTGAGACTCCTCTTCATGTCCTGATATCATCCGAGACTCCGAACAACATTCAGTCACCAAATTACATAACTCATACAATACAAAATCGTCATCGAACGTTAAGCGTGCGGACCCTACGGGTTCGAGAACTACGTAGACATGACCGACACATCTCTCCGGTCAATAACCAATAGCGGAACCTGGATGCTCATATTGGTTCCTACATATTCTACGGAGATCTTTATCGGTCGTACCATAATGACAACATACGTTATTCCCTTTGTCATAGGTATGTTACTTGCCCGAGATTCGATCGTTGGTATATTCATACCTAGTTCAATCTCGTTACCGGCAAGTCTCTTTACTCGTTACCTAATAAATCATCCCAAACTAACTCATTAATCACATTTCTTGCACGGCTTCTTATGATGTGAATTACCGAGAGGGCTCGGAGATACCTCTCCGATACTCGGAGTGACAAATCCTAATACCGATCTATACCAACCCAACAAACACCTTCGAAGATACCTGTAGAGAATCTTTATAATCAACCAGTTATGTTCTGATGTTTGATAGCACACAAGGTATTCCTCTGGTATCTGGTAGTTGCATAATCTCATAGTCAAAGGAATATGTATATGACATGAAGAAAGCTATAGCAATAAAACTGAACGATCAATATGCTAAGCTAACGGATGGGTCTTGTCCATCACATCATTCTCCTAATGATGTGATCCTTTTCATCAAATGACAACACATGTCTATGGTTAGGAAACTTAACCATCTTTGATTAACGAGCTAGTCTATTAGAGGCTTACTAGGGACATGGTGTTTTGTCTATGTATTCACACATCTATCAAGTTTCCGGTTAATACAATTCTAGCATGAATAATAACATTTATCATGATATAAAGAAATATAAAATAACAACTTTATTGTTGCCTCTAGGGCATATTTCCTTCAGTCTCCCACTTGCACTAGAGTCAATAACCTAGATTACATTGTAATGATTCTAACACCCGTGGAGTCTTGGTGCTGATCATGTTTTGCTCGTGCAAGAGGCTTAGTCAACGGGTCTGCTACATTCAGATCTGTATGCATTTTGCAAATCTCTATGTCTCCCTCCTTGACATGATCACGGATGGAGTTGAAGTGTCTCTTGATGTGTTTGGTTCTTTTGTGAAATCTGGATTCCTTCACCAAGGCAATTGCTCCAGTATTGTCACAGAAGATTTTCATTGGACCCGATGCGCTAGGTATTACACCTAGATCGGCTATGAGCTCCTTCATGCAGACTCTTTCATGTGCTTCTTCCGAAGCAGCTATGTACTCCGCTTCACACGTAGATCCCGCCACGACTCTGCTTGGAACTGCATCAACTGACAGCTCCACCATTCAATATAAATTCGTATCCGGTTTGTGACTTAGAGTCATCTGGATCAGTGTCAAAGCTAGCATCGACGTAACTATTTACGACAAGCTCTTTGTCCCCTTCGTAAACGAGAAACATATCCTTAGTCCGTTTCAGGTACTTCAGGATGTTCTTGACCGCTGTCCAGTAATCCACTCCTGGATTACTTTGGTACCTCCTTGCTAGACTTATAGCAAGGCACACATCAGGTCGGTACACAGCATAGCATACATGATAGAACCTATGGCTGAGGCATAGGGAATGACTTTCATTTTCTCTCTATCTTCTGCACTGGTCGGGCATTGAGTCTGACTCAACTTCACACCTTATAACACAGGCAAGAACCCTTTCTTTGACTGATCCATTTTGAACTTCTTCAAAAACTTATCAAGGTATATGCTTTGTGAAAGTCCAATTAAGCGTCTTGATCTATCTCTATAGATCTTGATGCCCAATATATACGCAGCTTCACCGAGGTCTATCATTGAAAAACTTTTATTCAAGTATCCTTTTATGCTATCGAGAAATTCTATATCATTTCCAATCAACAATATGTCATCCACATATAATATTAGAAATGCTACAGAGCTCCCACTCACTTTATTGTAAATACAGGCTTCTCCGAAAGTCTGTATAAAGCCATATGCTTTGATCACCTCACCAAAGCGTATATTCGAACTCCGAGATGCTTGCACCAGTCCATAAATGGATCGCTGGAGCTTGCACACTTTGTTAGAACCTTTAGGATCGACAAAACCTTTTGGCTGCATCATATACAACTCTTCTTTAAGAAATCCATTAAGGAATGCAGTTTTGACGTCCATTTGCAGATTCCATAATCATAAAATGCGGCAATTGCTAACATGATTCAGACAGACTTAAGCATCGCTACAGGTGAGAAAGTCTCATCGTAGTCAACTCCTTGAACTTGTCGAAAAGCTTTCGCGACATGTCGAGCTTTGTAGACAGTAACATTACCATCAGCATCGGTATTCTTCTTGAAGATCCATTTATTCTCTATGGCTCGCCGATCATCAGGCATGTCCACCAAAGTCCACACTTTGTTCTCATACATGGATCCTATCTCAAATTTCATGGCCTCAAGCCATTTATTAGAATCTGGGCTCATCATTGTTGGGGAACGTAGTAATTTCAAAAAATTTCCTACGCACACGCAAGATCATGGTGATGCATAGCAACGAGAGGGGAGAGTGTTGTCTACATACCCTTGTAGACTGAAGCGGAAGCGTTGACTCAACGTAGAGGAAGTAGTCGTACGTTCTCCTCACGATCCGACCGATCACAGCACCATTACTCCGGCACCTCCGAGTTCTTGGCACACGTTCAGCTCGATGACGATCCCTGGGCTCCGATCCAGCAAAGCGTCGGGGAAGAGTTCCGTCAGCACGACGGCGTGGTGACGATCTTGATGTGTTACCGGCGCAGGGCTTCGCCTAAGCACTGCAACGATATGACCGAGGTGGAATTTGGTGGAAGGGGACACCGCACATGGCTAAGGAACGATCCGTAGATCAACTTGTGTGTCCTAGGGTGCTCCCCTGCCCCCGTATATAAAGGAGCCAAGGGGGAGGGGCTGGCCGGCCAAGGGGTGGCGCGCCAGGGAGTCCTACTCCCTCCGGGAGTAGGATTCCCCCCCCCCCCCAATCCTAGTTGGAATAGGATTCCTCAAGGGGGGGAAAGAGAGAGAGGGGGGCCGGCCACCTTCTCCTAGTCCTAATAGGACTAGGGAAGGGGGAGGCACGCGGCCACTAGGGCTGCCCCTTTCTCCTTTCCACTAAGGCCCATTAAGGCCCATATCGCTCCCGGGGGGTTCCGATAACCCACCCGGTATTCCGGTAAAATCCTGATTTCACCTGGAACACTTCCGATGTCCAAACATAGGCTTCCAATATATCAACCTTTATGTCTCGACCATTTCGAGACTCCTCGTCATGTCCGTGATCACATCCGGGAATATGAACTCCTTCGGTACATCAAAATGCATAAACTCATAATAACTGTCATCGTAACGTTAAGCGTGCGGACCCTACGGTTTGAGAACAATGTAGACATGACCGAGACACGTCTCCGGTTAATAACCAATAGTGGGACCTGGATGCCCATATTGGCTCCTACATATTCTACGAAGATCTTTATCGGTCAGACCGCATAACAACATACGTTGTTCCCTTTGTCATCGGTATGTTACTTGTCCGAGATTCGATCGTCGGTATCCAATACCTAGTTCAATCTCGTTACCGGCAAGTCTCTTTACTCGTTCCATAATACATCATCTCGCAACTAACTCATTAGTTGCAATGCTTGCAAGGCTTTAAGTGATGTGCATTACCGAGAGGGCCCAGAGATACCTCTCCGACAATCGGAGTGACAAATCCTAATCTCGAAATACGCCAACCCAACATCTACCTTTGGTGACACCTGTAGTACTCCTTTATAATCACCCAGTTACGTTGTGACATTTGGTAGCACCCAAAGTGTTCCTCCGGCAAACGGGAGTTGCATAATCTCATAGTCATAGGAACATGTATAAGTCATGGATAAAAGCAATAGCAACATACTAAACGATCGGGTGCTAAGCTAATGGAATGGGTCATGTCAATCAGATCATTCAACTAATGATGTGACCTCATTAATCAAATAACAACTCCTTGTTCATGGTTAGGAAACATAACCATCTTTGATTAATGAGCTAGTCAAGTAGAGGCATACTAGTGACACTCTGTTTGTCTATGTATTCACACATGTATTATGTTTCCTGTTAATACAATTCTAGCATGAATAATAAACATTTATCATGAATTAAGGAAATAAATAATAACTTTATTATTGCCTCTAGGGCATATTTCCTTCAGTCTCCCACTTGCACTAGAGTCAATAATCTAGTTCACATCGCCATGTGATTTACCAGCAATAGTTCACATCACCATGTGATTAACACCCATAGTTCACATCGATATGTGACCAACACTCAAAGGGTTTGCTAGAGTCACTAATCTAGTTCACATCGCTATGTGATTAACACCCAAAGATTACTAAGGTGTGATCATGTTTTGCTTGTGAGATAATTTTAGTCCACGGGTCTGTCACATTTAGATCCGTAAGTATTTTGCAAATTTCTATGTCAACAATACTCTGCACGGAGCTACTCTAGCTAATTGATCCCACTTTCAATATGTATCCATATTGAGACTCAGAGTCATCTAGATCAGTGTCAAAACTTGCATCGACGTAACCCTTTACGACGAACCTTTTGTCACCTCAATCGAGAAACATATCCTTATTCCACTAAGGATAATTTTGACCGCTGTTCAGTGATCTACTCCTAGATCACTATTGTACTCCCTTGCCAAACTCAGTGGTAGGATATGCAATAGATCTGGTACACAGCATGGCATACTTTATAGAACCTATGGCTGAGGTATAGGGAATGACTTTCATTCTCTTTCTATCTTCTGCCGTGGTCGGGCTTTGAGTCTTACTCAATTTCACACCTTGTAACACAGGCAAGAACTCTTTCTTTGACTGTTCCATTTTGAACTACTTCAAAATCTTGTCAAGGTATGTACTCATTGAAAAAACTTATCAAGCGTCTTGATCTACCTCTATAGACCTTGATGCTCAATATGTAAGCAGCTTCACTGAAGTCTTTCTTTGAAAAACTCCTTTCAAACATTCCTTTATGCTTTACAGAATAATTGTACATTATTTCCGATCAACAATATGTCATTCACATATACTTATCAGAAATGTTGTAGTGCTCCCACTCACTTTCTTGTAAATACAGGCTTCACCGCAAGTCTGTATAAAACTATATGCTTTGATCAACTTATCAAAGTGTATATTCCAACTCCGAGATGCTTGTACCAGTCCATATATGGATCGCTGGAGCTTGCATATTTTGTTAGCACCTTTAGGATTGACAAAACCTTCTGGTTGCATCATATACAACTCTTCTTTAATAAATCTATTAAGGAATGCAGTTTTGTTTATCCATTTGCCAGATTTCATAAAATGCGGCAATTTCTAATATGGTTCAGACAGACTTAAGCATAGATACGAGTGAGAAACTCTCATCGTAGTCAACACTTTGAACTTGTCGAAAACCTTTTGCGACAATTCTAGCTTTGTAGATAGTAACACTACTATCAGCGTCCGTCTTCCTCTTGAAGATCCATTTATATTCTATGGCTTGCCGATCACCGGGCAAATCCATCAAAGTCCATACTTTGTTCTCATACATGGATCATATCTCAGATTTCATGGTCTCAAACCATTTCGCGGAATCTGGGCTCATCATCGCTTCCTCATAGTTCGCAAGTTCATCATGGTCTAGTAACATGACTTCCAGAACAGGATTACCGTACCACTCTGGTGCGGATCTCACTCTGATTTACCTACGAGATTCGGTAGTAACTTGATCTGAAGTTACATGATCATCATCATTAGCTTCCTCACTAATTGGTATAGTAGTCACAGGAACAGATTTCTGTGATGAACTACTTTCCAATAAGGGAGAAGGTACAATTACCTTATCAAGTTCTACTTTCCTCCTACTCACTTCTTTCGAGAGAAACTCCTTCTCTAGATAGGATCCATTCTTTAGCAACGATTTTTGCTTTTGGATCTGTTATAGAAGGTGTACCCAACAATTTCCTTTGGGTATTCTATGAAGACGCATTTCTCCGATTTGGGTTCGACCTTATCAGGATGACACTTTTTCACATAAGCATCGCAACTCCAAACTTTAAGAAACGACAGCTTTAGGTTTATTGCTAAACCATAGTTCATACGGTGTCGTCTCAACAGATTTAGATGGTGCCCTATTTAATGTGAATGCAGCTGTCTCTAATGCATAATCCCAAAAACGATAGTGGTAGATCGGTAAGATACATCATAGATTGTACTATATCTAATAAAGTACGGTTATGACGTTCGGACGCACCATTATGCTGTGGTGTTCCAGGTGGCATGAGTTTGTGAAACTATTCCACATTGTTTTAATTGAAGGCCAAACTCGTAACTCCAATATTTTACCTCTGCGATCATATCGTAGAAACTTTTATTTTCTTGTTACGATGATTCTCTACTTCACTCTGAAATTCTTTGAACTTTTCAAACGTTTCAGACTTATGTTTCATCAAGTGGATATACCCATATCTTCTCAAATCATCTGTGAAGGTCAGAAAATAATGATACCTGCTGCAAGCCTTTAATATTCATCGGACCACATACATCAGTATGTATGATTTCCAATAAATCTGTTGCTTGCTTCATTGTTCCGGAGAACGACGTTTTTAGTCATCTTGCCCTTAAGGCATGGATCGCAAGCATCAAGTGATTCATAATCAAGAGATTCCAAAATTCCATCAGCATGGAGTTTCTTCATGCGCTTTACACCAATATGACCTAAACGGCAGTGCCACAAATAAGTTGCACTATCATTACTAACTTCGCATCTTTTGGCTTCAATATTATGAATATGTGTATCACTACGATCGAGATCCAACAAACCATTTTCGTTGGTGTGTATGACCATAGAAGGTTTTATTCATGTAAACAGAACAACAATTGTTCTCTAACTTAAATGAATAACTGTATTGCAATTAACATGATCAAATCATATTCATGCTCAACGTAAACACCAAATAACACTTATTTAGTTTCAACACTAATCCTGAAAGTATAGGGAGTGTGTGATGATGATCATATCAATCTTGGAACCACTTCCAACACACATCGTCACCTTGCCCTTTAACTAGTCTTTGTTCATTCTGCAACTCCCGTTTCGAGTTACTAATCTTAGCAACTTGAACTAGTACCAAATACTAAGGGGTTGCTATGAACACTAGTAAAGTACACATCAATAACATGTATATCAAATATACCTATGTTTCACTTTGCCATCCTTCTTATCTGCCAATCACTTGGGGTAGTTCTGCTTCTAGTGACCAGTCCCTTTGCAGTAGAAGCACTTAGTCTCAGACTTAGGACCAGACTTGGGCTTTTTCACTTGAGCAGCAACTTGCTTACCGTTCTTCTTGAAGTTCCCCTTCTTTCGTTTTGCCCTTTTCTTGAAACTAGTGATCTTGTCAACCATCAACACTTGATGTTTTTCTTTGATTTCTACCTTCGCCGATTTTAGCATCGTGAAGAGCTTGGGAATATTTTCCGTTATCCCTTGCATATTATAGTTCATCACGAAGTTCTAGTAACTTGGTGATGGTGACTAGAGAATTCTGTCAATCACTATCTTATCTGGAAGATTAACTCCCACTTGATTCAAGCGATTGTAGTACCCAGACAATCTGAGCACATGCTCACAAGTTGAGCGATTCTCCTCCATCTTTTAGCTATAGAACTTGTTGGAGACTTCATATCTCTCAACTCGGGTATTTTCTTGAAATATTAAGTTCAACTCCTGGAACATCTCATATGCTCCATGACGTTCAAAACGTCTTTTGAAGTCCCGATTCTAAGCCGTTAAGCATGGTGCACTAAACTATTAAGTAGTCATCATATTGAGCTAGCAAAACGTTCCTAACGTCTGCATGTGCTCCTGTAATAGGTCCGTCACCTAGCGGTGCATCAAGGACATAATTCTTCTGTGCAGCAATGAGGATAAACCTCAGATCACGGATCCAATCCGCATCATTGCTACTAACATTTTTCAACACAATTTTCTCTAGGAACATATCAAAATAAACACAGGGAAGCAACAACGCGAGCTATTGATCTACAACATAGATATGCTAATACTACCAGGACTAATGTTCATGATAATATTAAAGTTCAATTAATCATATTACTTAAGAACTCCCACTTAGATAGACATCCCTCTAATTTTCTAAGTGATCACGTGATCCAAATCAACTAAACCATAACCGATCATCACGTGAAATGGTTTAGTCTTCAATGGTGAACATCATTATGTTGATCATATCTACTATATGATTCACGCTCGACCTTTCGGTCTCCGTGTTCCGAGGTCATATCTTATATGCATAGCTCGTCAAGTATAACGTGAGTATTCCGCGTGTGCAACTGTTTTGCACCCGTTGTATTTGAACGTAGAGCCTATCACACCCGATCATGACGTGGTGTCTCAGCACGAAGAACTTTTGCAACGGTGCATACTCAGGGAGAACACTTCTTGATAATTTTAGTGAGAGATCATCTTATAATGCTACCGTCAATCAAAGCAAGATAAGATGCATAAAAAGATAAACATCACATGCAATCAATATAAGTGATATGATATGGTCATCATCATCTTGTGCTTGTGATCTCCATCTCCGAAGCACCGTCATGATCACCATCGTCACCGGCGCGACACCTTGATCTCCATCGTAGCATCGTTGTCGTCTCGCCAATCTTATGCTTCCACGACTATCACTACCGCTTAGTAATAAAGTAAAGCATTACATCGCGACTGCATTGCATACAATAAAGCGACAACCATATGGCTCCTGCCAGTTGCCGATAACTCGGTTACAAAACATGATCATCTCATACAATAAAATTTAGCATCATGTCTTGACCATATCACATCACAACATGCCCTGCAAAAACAAGTTAGACGTCCTCTACTTTGTTGTTGCAAGTTTTACGTGGCTGCTACGGGCTTAAGCAAGAACTCATCTTACCTACGCATCAAAACCACAACGATAGTTTGTCAAATAGACTCCGTTTTAACCTTCTCAAGGACCGGGCATAGCCACACTTGGTTCAACTAAACTTGGAGAGACAGTCTTCCGCAAGCCATCTATGTGCAAAGCACGTCGAGGGAACCGGTCTCGCGTAAGCGTACGCGTAAGGTTGGTCCGGATCGTCTCGTCCAACAATACCGCTGAACCAAAGTATGACATGCTTGTAGGCAGTATGACTTGTATCGTCCACAACTCACTTGTGTTCTACTCGTGCAAATAACATCAAACCATAAAAACCTAGGCTCGGATGCCACTGTTGGGGAACGTAGTAATTTCAAAAAAAATCCTATGCACACGCAAGATCATGGTGATGCATAGCAACGAGAGGGGAGAGTGTTGTCTACATACCCTTGTAGACTGAAGCGGAAGCGTTGACTCAACGTAGAGGAAGTAGTCGTACGTTCTCCTCACGATCCGACCGATCACAGCACCGTTACTCCGGCACCTCCGAGTTCTTGGCACACGTTCAGCTCGATGACGATCCCCGGGCTCCGATCCAGCAAAGCGTCGGGGAAGAGTTCTGTCAGCACGACGGCGTGGTGACGATCTTGATGTGTTACCGGCGCAGGGCTTCGCCTAAGCACTGCAACGATATGACCGAGGTGGAATTTGGTGGAAGGGGGCACCGCACACGGCTAAGGAACGATCCGTAGATCAACTTGTGTGTCCTAGGGTGCTCCCCTGCCCCCGTATATAAAGGAGCCAAGGGGGAGGGGCTGGCCGGCCAAGGGGTGGCGCGCCAGGGAGTCCTACTCCCTCCGGGAGTAGGATCCCCCCCCCAATCCTAGTTGGAATAGGATTCCTCAAGGGGGGGAAAGAGAGAGAGGGGGGCCGGCCACCTTCTCCTAGTCCTAATAGGACTAGGGAAGGGGGGAGGCGCACGGCCACTAGGGCTGCCCCTTTCTCCTTTCCACTAAGGCCCATTAAGGCCCTATCGCTCCCGGGGGGTTCCAGTAACCCACCCGGTATTCCGGTAAAATCCTGATTTCACCTGGAACACTTCCGATGTCCAAACATAGGCTTCCAATATATCAATCTTTATGTCTCGACCATTTCGAGACTCCTCGTCATGTCCGTGATCACATCCGGGACTCCGAACTCCTTCGGTACATCAAAATGCATAAACTCATAATAACTGTCATTGTAACGTTAAGCGTGCGGACCCTACGGTTCGAGAACAATGTAGACATGACCGAGACACGTCTCCGGTCAATAACCAATAGTGGGACCTGGATGCCCATATTGGCTCCTACATATTCTATGAAGATCTTTATCGGTCAGACCGCATAACAACATGCGTTGTTCCCTTTGTCATCGGTATGTTACTTGTCCGAGATTCGATCGTCGGTATCCAATACCTAGTTCAATCTCGTTACCGGCAAGTCTCTTTACTCATTCCATAATACATCATCTCGCAACTAACTCATTAGTTGTAATGCTTGCAAGGCTTTAAGTGATGTGCATTACCGAGAGGGCCCAGAGATACCTCTCCGACAATCGGAGTGACAAATCCTAATATCGAAATACGCCAACCCAACATCTACCTTTGGTGACACCTGTAGTACTCCTTTATAATCACCCAGTTACGTTGTGACGTTTGGTAGCACCCAAAGTGTTCCTCCGGAAAACGGGAGTTGCATAATCTCATAGTCATAGGAACATGTATAAGTCATGGATAAAAGCAATAGCAACATACTAAACGATCGGGTGCTAAGCTAATGGAATGGGTCATGTCAATCAGATCATTCAACTAATGATGTGACCTCATTAATCAAATAACAACTCCTTGTTCATGGTTAGGAAACATAACCATCTTTGATTAATGAGCTAGTCAAGTAGAGGCATACTAGTGACACTCTGTTTGTCTATGTATTCACACATGTATTATGTTTCCTGTTAATACAATTCTAGCATGAATAATAAACATTTATCATGAATTAAGGAAATAAATAATAACTTTATTATTGCCTCTAGGGCATATTTCCTTCAATCATAGCTTCTTCATAGTTCGTAGGTTCGTCATGGTCTAGTAACATGACCTCCAGAACAGGATTACCGTACCACTCTGGTGCGGAACGTGCTCGAGTTGACCTACGAGGTTTGGTAGTAACTTGATCTGAAGTTTCATGATCATTATCATTAGCTTCCTCTCTAGTTGGTGTAGGCATCACGGGAACGGTTTTCTGTGATGAGCTACTTTCCAATTCGAGAGAAGGTACATACAATTACCTCATCAAGTTCTACTTTCCTCCCACTCACTTATTTTGAGAGAAACTCCTTCTCTAGAAAGGATCCATTCTTAGCAACAAAGATCTTGCCTTCGGATCTATGATAGAAGGTGTACCCAACAATTTATTTTGGGTATCCTATGAAGACGCACTTCTCCGGTTTGGGTTTGAGCTTATCAGGTTGAAACTTTTTCACATAAGCATCGCAACCACAACTTTAAGAAATGACAGCTTAGGTTTCTTGCCAAACCACAATTCATATGGTGTCGTCTCAACGGATTTAGACGGTGCCCTATTTAATGTGAATGCAGCTGTCTCTAATGTATATCCCCAAAACGATAGTGGTAAATCGGTAAGAGGCATCTTAGATCACACAATATCTAGTAAAGTACGGTTACAATGTTCGGACACACCATTACACTGTGGTATTCCATGTGGCGTGAGTTGTGAAACTATTCCACATTGTTTTAAATGAAGGCCAAACTCGTAACTCTAATATTCGCCTCCGTGATCAGATCGTAGAAACTTTGTTTTCTTGTTACGATGATTCTCCACTTCACTCTGAAATTCTTTGAACTTTTCAAATGTTTCAAACTTGTGTTTCATTAAGTAGATATACCCAAATCTGCTCAAATCATCTATGAAGGTCAGAAAATAACAATAC
Organism: Aegilops umbellulata; assembly: GCA_032464435.1. Classification (NCBI taxonomy): domain Eukaryota; kingdom Viridiplantae; phylum Streptophyta; class Magnoliopsida; order Poales; family Poaceae; genus Aegilops; species Aegilops umbellulata. Next base: position 106,794,180 of record CP136054.1, read on the forward strand.
CTGCCGCGAGCCTCAGTACTCATTGGACCGCATACATCAGTATCTATTATTTCCACTAAGTTTGTGGCTCGCTCCATTGTTCCGGAGAACAGAGTTTTAGTCATCTTGCCCATGAGGCATGGTTCGCAAGCATCAAATGATTCATAATCAAGTGATTCCAAAAGTATAGGATCGAAAGTATGTCTAGAGGGGGTGATTAGACTACTTGACCAAATAAAAATCTAGCCTTTTCCCAATTTTAAGTCTTGGAAGATTTTAGCAACTTAGCACAAATCAAGTAATCAACCTACACATGCAATTCTAAGAGTATAGCAGCGGAATGTAAAACAATTGCATATGAAGGTAAAGGGAGGAGTTTGGAGGGAGCAAACGCAATGTAGACACGGAGATTTTTATCCGTGGTTCCAATAGGTGGTGCTATCGTACATCCACGTTGTTGGATACTTCAACCCACGAAGGGTAACGGTTGCGCGAGTCCATGGAGGGCTCCACCCACGAAGGGTCCACGAAGAAGCAACCTTGTCTATCCCACCATGGCCATCGCCCACGAAGGACTTGCCTCACTAGGGTAGATCTTCACAAAGTAGGCGATCTCCTTGCCCGTAAAAACTCATTGGTTCAACTCCACAATCTTGATGGAGGCTCCCAAGTGATAGCTAGCCAGTCTAGGAGACACCGCTCTCCAAAAGGTAATAGATGGTGTGTTGGTGATGAATTCCTTGCTCTTGTGCTTCAAATGATAGTCTTCCCAACACTCAACTCTCTCTCATAGGATTGGATTTGGTAGAAAGATGATTTGAGTGGAAAGCAACTTGGGAAAGGCTAGAGATCAAGATTTATGTGGTTGGAATGGAATATCTTGACCTCAACACCAGTGTAGGTGGTTCTCTCTCAGAAAATGTATGTTGGAAGTGTAGGCATGTTCTGATGGCTCTCTCCACGAATGAAGAGTGGGTGGAGGGCTATATATAGCTTCCACACAAAATCTAACCGTTACACACAAATCACCAAACTCGGTGGGACCGAATTATAAAACACGGTCAGACCGATTTAGTTCAAAATGTGAACATTAGGATTTTCGGTGGGACTGACATGTCAACTCGGTGGGACCGATGTCATTAGGGTTAGGGCATAACATAATCTCGGTGAGACCGATTACACAAACTCGGTGGGACCGATTTTGGTAATAGACAAACAGAGAGTTGGTCAGGCAAACTCGGTGGGACCGATTCGCTCATCTCGGTTAGACCAAAACATTACGAAGGCGAAACAGAGAGTTTGCATTGCAATCTCGGTGGGACCGATCGCTCATATCGGTTGGAACGAAATGTTATGAAGGGAAATAGAGAGGTTGCAATCCCATCTCGGGAGGTGGTGTAGAGAGAAGTCCAAGGATGAAGGCATCTGTGGATGTAGTTGGAGCTGGTGGAGTGGCTGCTGGAGGTGGCACTGGAGCTGTAGCTGCTGGTGCTGATGTTGTAGCTCTAGAATCTCTCACTGGCACTACAGCAGACCTCTATCCTCTAGGCACTCGCTCAAATGCATCAGTAGTTGCCTTGCCTCTCTTCTCTTCTGCTTCCTCCTGAAGCTCCTCAACTGTTGTTTGAATCTCAGTTACCTTCAGATCAAGATCATAAAATTTGGTTTCTATGATCCTCTCCAAGCTCTTCTGGTTTTGAGTCAGGGTGGCCAAGCCCTTCTCAGTCCTCAGTGTAGAGTGGATCAGGTATCCAAGTTGATCTTGCTTGCTCTTCATGAAAACTTGAGATGCCTCTTCAACACTTGGCATCTTGGCAGCTTTCTCAGCCTTTGCTTTGGCTCTCTTCTCCTGTACTTGCTGAGATGTGGGGTCTTCCTCATTCACAGGATGTAAGGGTAGATGCTCCTTATCCAACAGATATGTTCCTGTGCCCATCTTGGAGTTGATGAGCTCTAGAATGTGTGGAGCATACCCACAGCTTCTCTTCTGATCAACAGCTGTCCTCTTGATTGTTTCTACAATCAAACTCATAACCTTGAACTTCTGAGGGACATCAAAAAGCTGGAGCAGGTTGATAGAGTGCCCTCTGATCATCTTGTGATCTCCTGACTTGGGTAGCAGAGTGTTCCTAAGTATTGTGTTGATTGTAGGCAGACCAGACAACAAGAAATGTACAGATCCAAGCTTGTGAGTCTCCAAAGCCTTGTTTGGGATCTCCTTGTACATGTTTGCCATGGTGTTGTGGTCCTTCTTCTTGGTGGCATACACATCCAAGTCATCTTCATGTTCTTCAGGGGCATTTATCAGCTTGGCCCACTCCTCAACTGTGGATTGGTAGCTTATACCCTCAGACATCCATACTATCCTCCCATTTGGATAAAAGTGGGCAGTGGAGTAAAACTACATGATCAGCTCATCATTCCATTTGGTGATCTTCTGCCCAACAAATTTGTCAACTCCATATGCCTTGAAGCTGTGATAAACACCTGCATAGTGATCTTCTTCCTCCTTGATGTATTCCCAATCCAACCATTTCATGTCACATACAATGGGATTCTTGTCAAGCAAAATAGTCTCATAGAAGTCTTGTTGTTCCTTTGTGTGACACCTGTAATCAACTGCTATCCTTCTCCTTACAGCATAAGAATCAGACTGTCTCCACAATCTCAGTCCAACATCCTTTCTGATACGCATGTCTTTAGCTACTGGATGAGCATCATTATGGTCAGGAATTTTGGGCTTCAACTTCCTCAAAACAAGTGAATCATCTTCCTCTTCTTCAGCTTGAGGCACTGGGGCCTTGTTCTTTTCCTTAGCAGGTATACTTCTGGGGTTCCTCTTGGTCTCAGAGGTCTTCTGAGCTTGAGTTTGGGACAGACTTAGGCTTTGATGGAGCAGCCCCTGTCTTTATAGCATCTCCCATAAGCTTCTGAGCTTTGGGTGCTGGTGCAGCATGCACTTCCTCTTTCAGAGGGATCTCTCATCATGGAGGACTTCCCAATAACTTTGGCAATGGTCTTCTTGACCCTTTCCTTCCTCTTGTTGCCTTCACCACCTTCTTTGGGTTCAAGAGTGAACTCCATTGTCTCTTGAGTAGAGGCTCTGGCCTTAGACATAGGAATTCTCCTTGCTGGTGCCTTCTTGTTCAATCCTGGCTTTGTTGCAACAGTTGTGCCATATTCCTTTTTCAGTGCCTTCATTTTGGAGCTTACTTCCTCCTCAGTGGCAACATAATCCTCATCCTCAGATTCTGAGGTTCTCTTCTTCCTAGATCTGGTGGCTTCCTTTGGCAAGTTGCTTGGAGCGCTCCTGCTGCCATCATCAGAAGTGCTTGAGGGATCTGAGCCCTCACTCATCTGTACATGTTCCTCAGACATGTTCTGACTGTCACTTTGATCAGACATCTCTGTAAACTTACTGACAGCAGACCCTGTGAATAGATATAGATGAGGTAGAGTGGACGAGCATCACAAAGTGCAGAGTTTTGCAAAACAGATGACTTAAAAACTTAGTTTTAGTTCTCCACAGAAAGCATTTTGGAGCTACCGATTTGTAAACTCAGTGATACCGAAGTAGCTTTTGGAACCTAAACTAGTGAACTCAATTAGACCAAGTCACAGTTCGGTGGCACCGAGACTGCTAGGGTTTCACGGAGAATCGAACTCGAACACACCTATTTGCAGTTTTCAGTCAGACCGAAAGTGCAAGTGCAATGGCCTAAGCCAAATCGGTGAGACCGATTTCTACAATTCGGTTGGTCCGAGATGAGTTTGACAGAGACCTAACCCTAAATCTTCAAATCAAATCTAACCTAAAGGATGTTTTCAATGGATAGAGTGTTTGCATACGTGGTGATGATCATGGCAGAACAATGTGTTACGAATTAGAGGTAAAAGAATAGCACAAAGGATCGAGCTCGTACCCTAGTTCGGCGGAGTTCGCTATGGCGGCAACGGAGGGGTAGAATTCCGTTGACGACGATGGAAACCAGCGGCGCGAGGTCGCTGGCGGCGAGAAGACGATCCGGAGACCCAAGGCGGCAGAGCAGGATACGCGCGGGCTGAGAGGTTTCGAAGAAATTTCCAAAATCTCACCCGTGGGTTTATATATCCCGACCCTGTCGGTGTGACCGAGTGGAACAACTCGGTGGCACCGAGATGCAGAATTGCAAGCGGTTCCTGCAACTCGGTGTGACCGAAAAGTTCAAGTCGGTCGCACCGAGATTGAAAACCTAGATCAACTTAGTGATCTCGGTGTGACCGAAATACATGACTCGGTCATACCGAAATACACAAAGAGGTTTTGGAAGTTTAAGTCTATGACAAATCGGGGACTCCGAGCGCTCCTCACACAGAGTGGTTCGAATCAGACTTGATCAAACTTTGTGATGTAGCATGAATAGAGTTTGAGACGAGAAAAGCATATATAGCTAGAGGGAGTTCTTAGGCATTCTTGTCATTCCATTTGGCGAAAGATAAAAAGCCAAACAATCAAAACAACAAATGGATGTCCTCGAATGAGTAAAATATGCATCCAACATGCTCACACAATAAAATGACAAATGAAATATGTGAGAAAGCATGCACAATCGCTCTAACATCTATCAAGCAATTTGGCAATGACTAGGTCATCTATATATGAGTATATTGACTTAGGAGTCAAATGAGAACATTTGATCATAGGTCATACTTATCATTTAAGCACAAGTGGGGTTTCCACTTTTACATAAAGCATTGTTGTGCTCACATCATTAGAGTTGCTTTAGCTCAATTGATTAGAGTAAAGCTCCCCCTAGATGTGATATCCCCCCTAAGAGGGATGAACTAACCTTGGTTTTGTTGATGATGACTTCATGTAGGTGTTGAAGATGTGAGTGCTCAATGTTGATGTAGATCATTCGGAGCAATCCTTTGGAGTGAGTTGCACTTTCAATACCTACACGGGTTAGTCCCACAAGGAATAAACAAGGATATCCATAGACATAGAGTGATATTCACATGAGATGATGTCCATGAATGCATTAGGTTACCTTGTCCCTTGTCTTACCAACAAGAGGATTTGTGACTCCTTGAACTAGTGCAAGATATGGAAGTTGTTTGCACTTGTCCTTGCCAAGATGATAAGAGTGAAGTATGTTGGCAGAGTCACCCTCAAGAACTCTCTAGTTCTTCTTCTTCTTCTGGATCCACACCATCTTGATGGGAATCCTTGGAGTTGTAGTCGTACTTGATGAAGTGGAACTTGATGTAGTCTTGGGAACCCACTTGACCAAGGCCTTAGGTGCTTCTTCAAATGCATCAATCTCCTCTTGAAGCTTGTCCTTGCCTTTTAGCTTGTGGTCTTGTGGTGGAAGATCATCTTGAGCTTGTGTTCCTTGGAAAGAAGTAGGATCATACTTCTCTTGTTGAGGAACAATCTTCGTCTTGGGGTATTGATCTTCTTCCCACTCAACTCCATTGGCATTGAACTTTTGTTCAAAACCAACACCTTGATTCTTCCGGTCTCTTCCTTGCTTTCGTACAATTTCCTCAAATTGCTTACTTCCGGCAAGACTATTGTAAACACATTTCTCTATAATTCCCTTCAATAAGCTATTTTCTTGCTCAAGTGTAACTTGGCTAAGAGAATCATTAGTGGAATCAAGAGAACTACTAGAAGCAACAACATTGGATTTAGCATGACTGTTGTTACTACTAGAGGAAGAATCTTTCTTGTTCTTGTTGCTAGATTTAACTTTTGGCATGTAAGTAGACAAGAGTAAACGCTTGGCAATGTAAGAAGAACTTTTCTTGCGAAGATCGTCATTGATTGCTTTTAAGAACTCATGCTCTTGCTCAAGGTTGAGCTTTTCAAAGCGTAGCTTCGCATGAGTCTTTAAAAGTTCTCGATGATCTTCCAAGGTAGTTTCATGAGCTAACTTAAGAGTGTTTAGTTCTTTAGTTAGACGCTCAATCTCCTTCTTATCATTGTCATTCGTTTTATCTTGATTATCATGATTAATAGCAAGTTCATCATAGTTTTCATAACTAGAGTTGTCAACAAGTAAATCATCATCTCCTAGCAAATCATCCTCATCACTATTGAAATCAACATACTCGGTGTGTGATACCTTTGGACCTTTAGCCATGAAGCATCTTCCAATTCCTTCATTTGGTGAGTCAAATATGTCGTAGGATTTGGTTGACACAAGATCTAGACTGGCAACACCTTCATCTTGAGTATATTCGGAGTCAGAGTGATAACTTCCTCCGAAGTGATGGTCGGAGTCGGAGCCGGATACCCATTCACCAACATGAGCTTGATGTCTTCTTTTTGTGTAGCTCTTTGATGACTTGTCCTTCCTTTCCGAATCCTTTCTTCTCCGAGAGGGTCTTCGTTCATAATGATCATCTCTACTCCTTCTCTCTCTTGGTGGTGATTCTTCTCTTCTACTTATTCTCTTGGGAGAATCTTCTCTTCTTTTGTAGGGAGCCGTACACTCATTTGAGTAGTGTCCGGGTCTTCCACAATTGTAGCAATTTCGTTCACGACTTGAAGATCTCTTGTTATTGTAGGACCTTGACTTGGAGCTTCTTTCCTTGCTTCTACTCTTGTAGAATTTGTTGAAGTTCTTCACCATTAGGCTCAATTATTCATTGAAGGTTTGTTTCTCACTTGATGATGTGGGAGCTTCACATGAGGCTTTGTAAGCACCACTTGACTTGTTGTGGAGCTCTTCCTTATCCTTAAGTGACATCTCATGAGCAACAATTCTTCCAATGACTTCCGTTGGCTTGAGATCTTTGTAATTCGGCATCATTTGGATCAATGTGCACACAGTATCATATTTTCCATCCAAGGATCTTAGGATCTACTTGATGATGAATCTATCGGTCATCTCTTCACTTCCTAAGTCGGCAATCTCATTTGTGATGAGAGCAAGCCTAGAGTACATTTCAAGGATACCTTAACCATCCTTCATTTTAAACTTCTCAAGTTGACTTTGAAGCACATCCAATTTGGATTCCTAGGCGGAGTCGGTACCTTCATACGTATCAATCAAAGTATCCCAAATTTCCTTTGCATTCTCAAGGCGGCTGATTTTGTTCAATTCTTCGGGGCACAATCTGTTGAAGAGAATATCAGAAGCTTGAGCATTGTATTGCAGCTTCTTCAACTCTTCCATGGTAGTTTCACGGTTCGGTTCTATCCCATCAAAGAATTCACCTTGCAAGCCAATACACACAATAGCCCAAACGGGGGCGGGGGGTTATGTCCAAGAATATGCATTTTCATCTTATGCTTCCAACTAGCAAAATCAGTACCATTAAAGTAAGGACCTCTACGGTGGTAATTTCCCTCACTAGATGCCATACTCTCCTAGGTTGTGAAACCAAGGCTATGATCACCAAAAGCTATGGAAATCAAAGCAAATGGAGACCAAAAGCTCTGATACCACTTGTAGGATCGAAAGTATGTCTAGAGGGGGGTGATTAGACTACTTGACCAAATAAAAATCTAGCCTTTTCCCAATTTTAAGTCTTGGCAGATTTTAGCAACTTAGCACAAATCAAGTAATCAACCAACGCATGCAATTCTAAGAGTATAGCAGCAGAATGTAAAACAATTGCATATGAAGGTAAAGGGAGGAGTTCGGAGGGAGCAAACGCAATGTAGACATGGAGATTTTTTATCCGTGGTTCCGATAGCTGGTGCTATCGTACATCCACATTGATGGAGACTACAACCCACGAAGGGTAACGGTTGCGCGAGTCCACGGAGGGCTCCACCCACGAAGGGTCCACGAAGAAGCAACCTTGTCTATCCCACCATGGCCATCGCCCACGAAGGACTTGCCTCACTAGGGTATATCTTCATGAAGTAGGCTATCTCCTTGCCAGTATAAAACTCTTTGGTTCAACTCCACAATCTTGACAGAGGCTCCCAAGTGACACCTAGCCAATCTAGGAGACACCACTCTCCAAAAGGTAATAGATGGTGTGTTGATGATGCCTCCTTGCTCGTGTGCTTCAAAATATAGTCTCCCCAACACTCAACTCTCTCTCATAGGATTGGATTTGGTAGAAAGATGATTTGAGTGGAAATCAACTTGGGGAAGGCTAGAGATCAAGATTTATGTGGTTGGAATGGAATATCTTGACCTCAACACAAATGTAAGTGGTTCTCTCTCAGAAAATGTATGTTGGAAGTGTAGGCATGTTCTGATGGCTCTCTCCACGAATGAAGAGTGGGTGGAGGGGGTATATATAGCCTCCACACAAAATCTAACCGTTACACACAAATCACCAAACTCGGTGGGACCGAATTATAAAACTTGGTCAGACCGATTTAGTTCAAAATGTGAACGTTAGGATTTTCGGTGGGACCGACATGTCAACTCGGTGGGACCAATGTCGTTAGGGTTAGGGCATAACGTAATCTCGGTGAGACCAGTTACACAAACTCGGTGGGAACTATTTTGGTAATAGACAAATAGAGTGTTGGTCAGGCAAACTCGGTGGGACGAATTCGCTCATCTCGGTTAGACCGAAACGTTATGAATGGGAAACAGAGAGTTTGCATTGCAATCTCGGTGGGACCGATCGCTCATCTCGGTTGGACCGAAACGTTACGAAGGGAAACAGAGAGGTTGCAATCCCATCTCGGTGAGACCGAGATCCCTACCGGTGAGACCAAAGTGACTAGGGTTTGTGGCAGTAGCTATGTCAAGTGAACTCGGTGGCGCCGGATAGAAGATTTTGGTGGGGCCGAGTTTGACTTTTGGTTTGGGATATATGTGGATATGAGAAAGTAGTTGAGAGTTTTTGGAGCATATCACTAAGCATTTTGAGCAAGTAACTCATTAAGCAACACCTCACCCCCTTTTAATAGTATTGGCTTTTCCTATGGACTCAATGTGATCTTGGATCACTAAAAGTAAAATGTTGAGTCTTGTGCTTTGAGCTTGAGCCAATCTTTTGTCCTTAGCATTTTGAGGGGTCCACTTTCTAATCCATGCCATGCCAATCATTGAGCTTTCCTGAAATATTTATCTCGAAATTGCGTTAGCTCAATGAGCTATATGTTGTTAGGAATTACCAAAACCACCCAGGGATAGTTGCACTTTCAAAAAGTCCATCCGCATGGAGTTTCTTCATGTGCTTACACCAATATGACCTAAACGGCAGTGCCACAAATATGTGGCACTATCATTATCAACTTTGCATCTTTTGGCACCAATATTATGAATATGTGTATCACCACGATCGAGATTCAACAAAAATAGACCACTCTTCAAGGGTGCATGACCATAAAAGATATTACTCATATAAATAGAACAACCATTATTCTCTGATTTAAATTAATAACCATATCGCATTAAACAAGATCCAGATATAATGTTCATGCTCAACAATGGCACCAAATAACAATTATTCAGGTCTAAAACTAATCCCGAAGGTAGGTGTAGAGGTAGCGTGCCGACGGCGATCACATCGACCTTGGAACCATTTCCGATGCGCATCGTCACCTCGTCCTTAGCCAATCTTCGTTTAATCCGTAGCCCCTATTTTGAGTTACAAATATGAGCAAACGAACCAGCATTAAATACACAGGCACTACTACGAGCATTACTAAGGTACACATCAATAACATGTATATCACATATACCTTTGTTCACTTTGCCATCCTTCTTATCCGCCAAATACTTGGGGCAGTTCAGCTTCCAGTGACCAATCCCTTTGAAGTAGAAGCACTCAGTTTTAGGCTTAGGTCCAGACTTGGGCTTTTTCTCGGGAGTGGCAACTTGTTTTCCATTCTTCTTGAGGTTCCCCTTCTTTCCTTTGCCCTTTTTGTTGAAACTAGTGGTCTTCTTAACCATCAACACTTGATGCTCCTTCTTGATTTCTACCTCCGCAGCTTTGAGCATTGTGAAGAGCTCAGGAATTGTCTTTTCCATCCCTTGCATATTATAGTTCATCATGAAGCCTTTGTAGCCTGGTGGCAGTGATTGGAGAACTCTGTTAATAACACTATCATATGGAAGATTAACTCCCAGCTGAGTCAAGTGATTATGATACCCAGACATTTTGAGTATATGTTCACTGACAGAGCTATTCTCCTCAATCTTATAGCTATAGAACTTGTTGGAGACTTCAAATCTATCAACTCGGGCATTTGCTTGAAATATTAACTTCAACTCCTGGAACATCTCATATGGTCCATGACGTTCAAAACGTTTTTGAAGTCCCGATTCTAAGCCATAAAGCATGGCACACTGAACTATCGAGTAGTCATTAGATCGAGCTTGCCAGATGTTCATAACATCAGCATCTGCTCCTGTAGCAGGCCTTTCACCTAGCGGTGCATCAAGGACATAATTCTTCTGTGCAGCAATGAGGATAATCCTCAAGTTACGGACCCAGTCCGTGTAGTTGCTACCATCATCTTTCATCTTACGAGCGTGTGTGCCAAGAACGCTTCAAAATTCAAGGGAACGGTAGCACGGGCCATTGATCTACAACATAGATATGCAAAAACTATCAGGACTAACACTGGTACATGTCGCTGCTAAACAAACAGTTTTTAACCCCTTTCCGCGACGGCAGTCGGAACCATCGCCAAGTGGTGTGGGCGATAGGGGGGTCCTTCCCACATGACCCAGAAACCGTTGGGGATATGCCCTCCTAGCACACACGCTCGCCAAAATGAGGTCGTGTGCGACTGGCGAGCACTCAAATACAGAAATACGTACAGTAGTGCTAAAAAATACAATTATACATGTGAAATCATTTTCGGTCGTAAGTACATCCCACACAGTCAGTCACCACTAAACGTTTCCGTTCGTATATACATCCCACACGGTCACTACAAGGAAAACGTTTACGCAAGGTGGTGTAACGCAAACAGTTTTGAAGAGAATGTCGTGTGTGATTGTTCATTGATCCAACACGGTTTATTCCTAGAAACTGTGTGCGTTGCCTGAGGTCATAGCCCATGGTGTTTTCTCATTAACCATTTGTAATAGGAAAACCCAATTAGCAAGCTAATTGGCCAATTAGCGGGCTAATTGCCCTATTATTAATAATCCATTTACTAATCTAATTGACATTCATATGAAGCACATAATATATTCCATTTCCATATAAAGGAAGCAGGATTTCATAATTGAAATACATCGGAGTACAACATGATATAGCTTCAACACTCAGCTACCCCATTACACAACTGCACCAGCAGCAAGTTTCACATGCAACATCTAGAACCTTTCCAAATTAGCATCATAGACGGTACATAGAGAGATGCATCTCATATGGAAACTGCTGAAGCGAAAGGCGAATATTGAGCCTTCATTCATGTTGAAGGTCTTTGCAACTTTAGGCCAGTGCCTGTGGATGATTGACTGTCCATCCTTCAACCTCTTGAGGAACACTTCAATATTGAACAGTGGGTGTTGTATGAAAAATTTCCTCGCCTCCTGACCACAAAGGTGGTTTGAGAGGTAATCATCAGTGAACCCTGGAAAAAAGGATGTGCATAAATATCTTCTCTATATTGGAAATGGGGCAAAAGAATTAAAAAAGGCAATGTATAATAGTTAGTACCATCTTGTAAACCTCAGCGCTTCCCATTGTTTCCCTGCAACACATATAAGGTAGTTAGTCATCAGGTTAAGTAAGGGTTCGCATGCTATCAGTAAAATATGTTGATGAAAAATAAGCACATTGCAGATTCATCAGATTAATTCAAGCCACATGGAAAACCCATTTATCTAAACCAAGCATGATTAAGAACTAGGAAATATAGCACGTGTATATGTTTCTCATGTATTAAGTGCAGCCAAATTCGATTTATTCCTCACATGGTATACAATAAGAGAATGCAGCCACGGCAATTGAACATCGCATTGCAGATATGAACCAAGTAGTTAACTAAACACCACAACAAATGAACCAAACATTAACTGAGCACCACATTGCACAATATAACATACTCCTAATAGAAGATCAGACAGTTAACGAAACCAAGCATGGTTAAGAACTAGGAAATATAGCACTTGTATACGTTTCTCATGTATTAAGTGCAGCCAAATTTGATTTATTCCTCACATGGTATACAATAAGAGAATGCAGCCACAACAATTGAACATCGCATTGCAGAACTGAACCAAGCAGTTAACTAAACACCACAACAAATGAACCAAACGTTAACTGAGCACCACATTGCACAATATAACATACTCCTAATAGAAGATCAGATAGTTAACCAAACCAAGCATGCTTAACAACTTGGAAATATAGCAATTGTATTTGTTTCTCATGTATTTAGTACAACCAAATTTGATTTATTCCTCACATGGTAAACAATGATAGAATGCAGCCACAACAATTGAACATCGCACTGCAGAACTGAACCAAGCAGTTAACTAAACACCACAACAAGTGAACCAAGCCACAACAAATGAACCAAGCAGTTAACTAAACACCAATTAAACAATATAACATACTCCTAATAGAAGATCAGACAGTTAACCAAACCAAGCATGCTTAACAACTTGGAAATATTGCACTGTGAAGAATTGAACATCACATTTGCAGAATTGAACCAAGTAGTTAATTGAACACCACATTGCACGACATATAGAACATATACACTATAGCAGAAGATTGCATGGTAAAAAGAGATAGCACAATTCACCAGAATTTGTTCTGGAAAGGCAGTAGCTAGCAAACCAAACATGGGTCCTTATAGTGAGCTAATAAGACAAGCTACTCCTCATTGTCGGAGATATCAATGACGATTGGCTCCTTGGACATGGAAGAGAGTGAGGCCTCCGCATAGTGGGTGCCCTCGTTGTACTAGTGAGTTGCCTGAGCCGCTCCGACCACCAACCTGCTAGCTCTCAAGATGAGGTAAGCATGTGCACGCTGAGTAAACACCTCGTAGTCTTTGTCAAAGGCACCAATGGTGGCCTCGAGAAAATGCCACGAACTTTCGTTTAAAGCAGCCAACCGCATCGCGGCGTCGGCGGGTGAGGCATCCACGGTGGCCTCGACGGCGAGGTGCCCGTCCAAAATCTGGGGGTCGGCCCGAATGGCAGCCATCGCGACCTCATCCACGTGTGCGGCCGCAATTTGCTTCTCTGCTGCCAAATGCTCCTTGAGGTCCTGGCTATACTACGTGCACCATGGCTTAGGCCGGCGCTTATTTGGTGGAGGGGTCAGTTATTTGGATGGAAGGTGTCGCGCTCGCGCCGGCGATCGAGGCATGTGGGATGTGGAAGGAGGAGGAGGATGGGGGTCAGGTGTGGATTACCTGCCTGGATAGGCGAGGCCGAGTAGCTTGAAGGAGGGTCGCCGGCGAGGAGGCGGCGGCGCTGCAAGCCAGGAGTGAAGGTTTCAACTTGGAAAGGAGGCAGAAACAGGGGAAATATGGCTTTTGGTAAGGGGGAGGCGGCGGGGAGGTAGATAATTCCGCGGAAGCCGAAAATTTGAAATCGCTTCAGCCAAAAAACTGGCGCGCAAAGTGTCATCAGACACTGTCCCTTATTCAGAGCGGGCTGTGGACTGTAGCCATCGCACCTTCTCTCGTAAGCCGTATGCGTACTATACTTCGATGATGCTCCAAGATATTTTGTGCTGCATCTCACACGGTTGGTTATAATAAACTGTGTGGGATCTTTTCTAAAAAAACAGTGTGGGATCTACTTGATTTTTCGTCTTGATTTGAATTACATAATTGGGTCACAGCAGCCATGGACGGTGTTTGAATTGCTAGACCTTTTATCTGTAGCGATCATAAGAGAATTGGAATTATTCAGGGTTCATTTGGACATTTTTATGCATTAAGTGAGTTTTCAATGCATTTATCTGCATAATTCAAATTTGAACTACATGCACATGCTCCAGTGCATATAAATTAGTTGAAAAATCAAATCTTTGTCCTTGGGTGCATGATTAGGTCCCATGCAAGAAATGGGAATGAATGTCAAACACTAGGGCACCGTTGATTGCCGACAAGAGATGCCTAGTTTTTAAATTCTACTAAATCCAAAACTCGTCTGAAATTCATGAAACTTGGCATGCTATCATGGTGCGGCATCAACATGTCGTGGTAAATTTTTTGACCCATTTGGGGTAGGTTTGGGTATATCCTTCTCACAAACCAGAGCTTCTCACAACAACCATGATGGTTTCGATAGGGAACATCCCACCTTTAGGGACGAAACGATATCCATTGCCTCTTATTGCTTTCAAAAATTTTCTCATGTCAACATAGAACAACAGGAGTGTTGTGTTATTTTTTGTGATTTTTTGGGGTTCGTTTGGACATTTTTATGCATTAACTGAGTTTTCAATGCATTTATGTGCATAATTCAAATGTGAACTACATGCACATGCTCCAGTGCATATAAATTGGTTGAAAAATCAAATTTGTGTCCTTGGGTGCATGCTTGGGTTCCATGCAAGAAGGGAATGAATTTCAAACACCAGGGCACCATTGATTACCGGCAAAACATTGAGATGCCTGGTTTTTAAATTCTAGTAAATCCAAAACTCGTCTGAAATTCATGAAACTTGGCATGCTATCATGGAGCGGCATCAACATGTCGTGGTAAATTTTTTGTCCCATTTGGGGCAGGTTTGGGTATATGCTTCTCACAAACCAGAGCTTCTCACAACAAGCATGATGGTTTCAATAGGAAACATCCCACCTTTGGGGACGAAACAATATCCATTGCCTCTTATTACTTTCAAATTTTTTCTCGTGTCAACATAGAACAACAGGAGTGTCGTGTCAATTTTTTGATTTTTTGGGGTTCGTTTGGACATTTTTATGCATTAACTGAGTTTTCAATGCATTTATGTGCATAATTCAAATTTGAACTACATGCACATGCTCCAGTGCATATAAATTGGTTGAAAAATCAAATTTGTGTCCTTCGGTGCATACTTGGGTCCCATGCAAGAAATGGGAATGAATTTCAAACACCAGGGCACCATTGATTGCCGTCAAAACATTGAGATGCCTTGTTTTTAAATTCTAGTAAATCCAAAACTCGTCTGAAATTCATGAAACTTAGCATGCTATCATGGAGCGGCATCAACATGCCATGGTAAATTTTTTGTCCCATTTGGGGCAGGTTTGGGTATATGCTTCTCACAAACCAGAGCTTCTCACAACAAGCATGGTGGTTTCGATAGGGAACATCCCACCTTTGGGGACGAAATGATATCCATTGCCTCTCATTGCTTTCAAAAAATTTCTCGTGTCAACATAGAACAATAGGAGTTTTGTGTCATTTTTTGTGATTTTTCGGGGTTAGTTTGAACATTTTAATGCATTAACTGAGCTTTCAATGCATTTATGTGCATAATTCAAATTTGAAATACATGCACATGATCCAGTGCATACAAATTGGTTGAAAAATCAAATCCGTGTCCTTGGGTGCATGCTTGGGTCCCATGCAAGAAACGGGAATGAATTTCAAACACCAGGGCACTGTTGATTGCCGGCAAAACATTGAGATGCCTGGTTTTTAAATTCTAGTAAATCCAAAACTCGTCTAAAATTCATGAAACTTGGCATGATATCATGGAAGGGCACCCGACATGTTGTGGTATTTTTTGTGTCCATTTTGAGAGAAGGCGCACTCGAATAATGACAACCAATAAAGGCATTTTGAAAAAAATAGCTGCCACTTTGATATCTCAAATGTTTGTATAATCCAAACCGTGTGCGTTCGGTTAACCATTCACGTGACGCCACATGTCTTGGTTTTAATGGCTATAGGAGGTGACGCGTGGACATCTGCTTGACTGAACGGGAGGCGTGCGAGCGCAGTCCGGTGCGCAGGCTCACCGGGAAGCGTACAAGCTGTTCAACGCAGGATGTGTGCATCTCTTCAATGCAAACTGTTCAGATTACGTTATGCAAATTAAAGCCAGACTTCGGCGCTAAGCCAAGAGACACTACGATTTGTCAAAATATGCAACTAAAAATCAATAGCACTATCTATTTTTTGCAACTAAAATTCAGTAATTAAGCATAGATTTCATTCATATACTAGAGATTAAGTAGTCGTTCTCACCGGGAAGTGAGACAGCCTTGGACCGCCGCTCGCCTCGCTCCCACTGTCTATATTAATGGCGCCGCCGAGCGGCCGCACCCCCCCCCCACATCCTCGCCACACACATAGTTCCTATCTCCGCGCCCGCATCCTCGACCCCGCTTTGAGTCCTCAAAGCCGTTAGTGTACGAGGATGCCGCCGAGTGCCCCATCGGATGGAGTGGCGACGCCAAGGCTGCTGAAGCACTAGAGCACGGCGTGAATATGGAGACATAGGTTTCCGTCCCCGCCGACGAGGTGGATAATGAGGCTGCCAACAAGCGGAGGCGGGTTGAGAAAGAACCGCAAGCGACTCTAGCAGGCCTAGACTTCATCAACAACATCCCCGATGATATGTTGGTAGTCATCATATCCCTCCTCCCAATCAAATATCGTGCGAGGACAGCCGCCCTTTCCTGGCAGTGGTGCACCCTATGGCTCCGCACCCCTGTCGACCTCCTCGATGCCCACAAGCTCTTCCAATGGCAAGGACGGAGCCAAGATTGATGAGTGGTTCCGATCCTGCGCCATAAATTAGCTCGAGAAGCTAAGTTATAATGATGGGCATATGCGCTTGCTGCCAACGTCTGCGCTCCGCTTTGCACCCACGCTGCGCCTCACCAAGTTCATGAACTGCCACCCCCCTTAATGACGCGCCCGCTCTTTTTCTACCACGACTGAAGCACCTCGAGCTCGTCACTGTCCGCATCCCAAAGGATGACATGGAGCGCCTGCTCCGTGGCTGTACTGCACTCGAGTTCCTTCGTATTCAGGTGATGAATTGGTCGAGTACCTTGCACATCACCTCCAGGACTCTCCGGACTATTTATATGTGTTGCTAGTGCTGCAACGAGAGATCACAAAAGGTGGACCACAATATGGTCATCCAGGAAACACCTTCACTTGAGAGATTACTTGTAGTTGATCAACAAGGTCCAACAAGAATCAATGTCATTTCTGCGCCAAAATTGAAAGTGGTGGGCTACTCGTCTGTCAAATACGACAACTTTCAGGTACAACAGTCGCCTTATATACCTCTCCTTCTTGATATCAACGTTATTTCTAGTTTCGAAGTTGTATGTTCGTCTGTTATCCAGCGAAGCTTCACCCAGACTCTGGGCACAGTGAAGGTCTTGGCACTAGAATCTGCCGGCCCCAACCTGGACCAAGTTGTCAGTTGCCTGAGATACTTTCCGTGCCTGAAGAAGTTGTATATCGAGGTGATGTTCCTTTCCTGTTAAATGTTAACCATAAGGGAGTTCAATTTTTTGCACCTTTTCCCAAGTTTACAATGACAATGTACTACGATTTCTGAAGGAATTTTGGAGGATTTTAGGATATACACCCCCACCCCATATTGGTTGCTTCATTCATATGGTTACAATCGTCCATAAGCATTTCTCCTTTGGATTCATCTGTACTAGTTTTCTTAGGGAACTTTTAATCCAATCCAACCTCTTGTGAAGAAGGCTACATGTTTCTATATTGTAATCAAATGCCCATGTTAATCATGCCAGATGGAAGATGGCACATTGGTGCATTTTACAAATCCTGCAAACCAAATGGGCGTGTAGCAGTGTTCAAAACTGCATGTAGGCACTAACACGTTCTCTTCTTTTGCAGATAATAATAGGCCCAGAGGTGGACAATGTTTATAACGACAATCACATCGAATGCCTGGATCTGCATCTCTCAAATATTACTTTGAACTCCTACCGAGGGACCTTACCAGAGATTACACTCGCCAAGTTATTTCTTGCCAGAGCAAAGGTGCTGAGGGTACTGAGGTTGAACACGCATTTAATTAGGAAAGATCAATGGTATGATTATCAGAGCCGGCAGGTACTGCGGAATGGAAGTGCCTCCAAAAATGCCAAACTTCGTATTGGAAGAGCATATGGCAAAGCAATTGGAAGTCGTTGTGTCAAACCCATACATGACTTGTCAGCGGCTGATCCCTTTTCAGAAATTACGTGGTTTGCAATGTTTAAATTTGGGCGTTGTAATCTATGAATTTGAACCTTGCAATATGGTATTTTGTTATATTGAACCGTTTCTGTTCTCTTGTCTCAACGCAAACAGGTCATCCGAGTGAACCGCATGTCGTATATCGCACACACCTTCATCTGGCTCACCGTTTCTTTTGTGTTGCCTAATCACAAACAGTTCATCCGAGTGAACCGTATGTTGTACATTGCACACACCTTCATCTGGCTGCCCATTTCTTTTGTTCCTCCTCATCGAAAACGGTTAATTGAACTGAACCGTATGCCCTGAATCACACACGCAACTAAAATTTGAATTGTGTTTGATGCATCAGTCATCGCAAATGTTTTGCGCCTTTTTGATGGTTTTTTTTACACCACCTTTTGTGATTATTGCATCGTACACAGTTTCATTGCAGGGTCTCTGATCATAGTGTCGCGTTAGCAGCATCCTGCAGTAGTGTAAGTTCATGATAAATTAAGTTCAATTAATCGTATTACTTAAGAACTCCCACTTAGATTGACATCCCTCAAGTCATCTAAATGATACGTGATCCAAATCAACTAAACCATATCCGGTCATCATGTGAGATGGAGTAGTCAACAATGGTGAACATTTTTATGTTGATCATATCTACTATATGATTCATGTTCGACCTTTCGGTCTCTAGTGTTCCGAGGCCATGTCTGTACATGCTAGGCTCGTCAAGTTTAACCCGATTATTTTGCATGTGCAAAACTGTCTTGCACCTGTTGTATGTGAACGTAGAGCCTATCACACCCGATCATCACGTGGTGTCTCAGCACGACGAACTGTCGCAATGGTGCATACTCAGGGAGAACACTTATAGCTTGAAATTTTAGTAAGGGATCATCTTATAATGCTACCGCCATACTAAGCAAAATAAGATGCATAAAAGGTAAACATCACATGCAATCAAAATATGTGATATGATATGGCCATCATCATCTTGTGCTTTTGATCTCCATCTCCAAAGCACCGTCATGATCTCCATCGTCACCGGCTTGACACCTTGATCTCCATCGTAGCATCGTGGTCATCTCGCCAACTATTGCTTCTACAACTATCGCTAACGCATAGTGATAAAGTAAAGCAATTACATGGCGTTTGCATTTCAGACAATAAAGCGACAACCATAAGGCTCCTGCCAGTTGCCGATAACTTCTACAAAATATGATCATCTCATACGACAACGTATATCACATCATGTCTTGACCATATCACATCACAACATGCCCTGCAAAAACAAGTTAGGCGTCCTCTACTTTGTTGTTGCAAGTTTTACGTGGCTGCTACGGGCTTCTAGCAAGAATCGTTCTTACCTATGCATCAAAACCACAACGGTGATTTATCAAGTTTGTTGTTTTGACCTTCAACAAGGATCAGTCCCAGTCAAATTCGATTCAACTAAAGTTGGAGAAACATACACCCGCCAGCCACCTTTATGCAAAACTAGTTGCATGTCTGTCGGTGAAACCGGTCTCATGAACGTGGTCATGTAAGGTTGGTCCGGGCCGCTTCATCCAACAATACCGCCGAATAAAAATAAGACATTGGTGGTAACTAGTATGACAATAACCGCCCACAACTCTTTGTGTTCTACTCGTGCATATCATCTACGCATAAACCTAGCTCGGATGCCACTGTTGGGAAATGTAGCATGCAATTTAAAAAAAATCCTACACTCACGCAAGATCTATTTAGGAGATGCATAGCAACGAGACGGGGAGAGTGTGTCCATGTACCCTCGTAGACCAAAAGTGGAAGCGTTTGTTAACGCGGTTGATGTAGTCGAACTTCTTCTCATTCTGACCGATCAAGCACCGAACGTACGACACCTCCGAGTTCTGCACACGTTCAGCTCAATGACATCCCTCGAACTCTTGATCCAGCAAAGGTGTTGAGGGTGATGAGTTTCGTCAGCACGATGGTGTGATGACGGTGATGGTGAAGTTATCCACGCAGGGCTCCGCCTAAGCACTACGAGAATATGACCAGAGGCGTAAACTGTGGAGGGGGGCGCCGCACACGGCTAACAATTGTTGGTGTGTGTTCGAGCGGTGCTCCCCCCCATATATATAGGTTGGAGGGGAGGAGAGGCAGCCAAGGGGGCTCCCAAGTAGGAGGAATCCTACTTGGGCCCCTAGTCAATTCGGCCCCCTTTCCTTTTACCGGAAGGGGGGAAGGAAAGAGATGGGGGAGGAAGGAAAGGGGGTCGAACCCCCTCCTCCTTCTCCTATTCAGCCTCCTTCCTTAGAGGGGGGCGCACCACCCCTTGTGGGTTGTTGTGCTCCCCTCCTACGGCCCATAAGGCCCATTATTCCCCTGGTATACCCTGAAACACTTCCGTTGTCCGAATATCATCGTCCTATATATGAATCTTTACCTCCTGACCATTTCGAGACTCCTATGTCTGTGATCTCATCCGGGACTCCGAACAACATTCTGTCAGCAAATCACATAACTCATATAATACAAAATCGTCATCGAACGTTAAGCGTGCGGACCCTACGGGTTCGAGAACTATGTAGACATGACCGAGACACCTCTTCGGTCAATAACCAATAGCGGAACCTGGATGCTCATATTGGCTCCTACATATTCTACAAAGACCTTTATCAGTCGAACCGTTATGACAATAGACGTTATTCCCCTTCCCCATCGGTATGTTACTTGCCCGAGATTCGATCTTCGGTATCCACATACCTAGTTCAATCTCGTTACCGGCAAGTCTCTTTACTCATTCTGTAATAGATCATCCTGTAACTAACTCATTAGTTACTTTGCTTGTAAGGGTTCTTATGATGTGCATTACCGAGAGGGCCCAAAGATCCTCTCTGATACTTGGAGTGACAAATCCTAATCTCTATCTATGCCAACCCAAAAAACACCTTTGGAGATACCTGTAGAGCATCATCACCCAGTTACATTGTGAAATTTGATAGCACACAAGCCATTCCTCCGGTATCCGGGAGTTGCATAATCTCATAGTCAAAGGAATATGTATATGACATGAAGAAAGCTATAGCAATAAAACTGAACGATCAATATGCTATGCTAACGAATGGGTCTTGTCCATCACATCATTCTCCTAATGATGTGATCCCATTCATCAAATGACAACACATGTCTATGGTTAGGAAACTTAACCATCTTTCATTAACGAGCTAGTCTAGTAGAGGCTTACTAGGGACATGGTGTTTTGTCTATGTATTTACACATGTATCAAGTTTCCGGTTAATACAATTCTAGCATGAATAATAAACATTTATCATGATATAAGGAAATATAAAATAAAAACTTTATTATTGCCTCTAGGGCATATTTCCTTCAAGAATTACTCCACAAATTGTTATATTTGTTAAAAACACTATGAATAATAGTAGGAAAACGTGATGCAAATGGGACGTATTAACTCCCCCCCAAGCTTAGACCTCGCTTTTCCTCAAGCGAATGCCGATATCGAAAATCACGTGCACATGTTCAGAGAGAGAGGTGTCAACAAAAACAAGATATGGACATAGTAGCATCATGATCAATATTATAACAACAATATTTATTATCATAAAACTTCACATGAGCAAGTAACAACTCATCAACATCAAAGACCAAAGTATAAGGCATAAAATTTCTTGAAAGCTAACAAACTATGTTCTCAGTCAACAATGCAATTGCAATTCATCATATTTTCATGAAGGGCCTCATGTCTGAGCTTTTTAGCAAGTTCACATACTCAACCATCATTTAATCTTTTATGATTGCTAACACTCACAACATATATATGGAGCAAAATGTTTCAGCCAAACACATAGAAATATAGGGGCTTATAATTTCTCCTCCCAACTTATTCACGTCAAGGGTGATATCAACAATAACAACTCATGATCACTCATAGCCAATTGGATATATCTGCCTAGATCTTTCTCCACCACATGATGCTTGCAAAAGAGAAAAAATAAAAAGGAATAGAAGAGAACACTATTGACTCTTGCATAAAAAGTAAATACATAAAAGTAACAGATAGGCCCTTCACAGAGGGAAGCAAAGGTTTTCATGCGCTTTTTATTTTTGGATACACAATCTCTGAATGCAAAGGAATGTCACGTTATATTGCCCCTTATGATAGCAACCTTTATTATTGTCGGGGGGAATCGGCTTCCTCGAACACCTATGGGGACCGAGCCCCTTACTAGTTCGGCGGGGGGCGGAGGTTGCACAAAGAGCGGATCGAGGCGGTGCACACAAGGGATTTTACCCAGCTTCAGGCCGCAAGGATGCGTAAAACCCTACTGCTGCTTTGTGGATTGTATTGTGTTCTTGCTCGGGAGCGCGTGGTGCTACAGTACACACGAGCCGCTGGCGAGGCCGAGCGTGGCGATGGGTGTCCTCCTCCTTCCTACGTGCGCATGGGGCCTCCTTTAATATGCTCAAGGGGTTACCCACAGGTGGCAGCGTAGGTGGGGGCAAAAATGGTAGAATGTTGTAGTGGGTACAGCTGCCTGCATAGTGGCTGTACAGTGCTATCATACCTAACTCTGACGGCGGGGGACAAGGGCATTAAATGCCCGTCCGCATCGCCCAGACGGTGCAGGGAAGTGGACCGTCAGGAGCGCCACCGTTTGCCACGATGGCTACTCTATCAGCTTCGCTTCGCCACCGCATGCCCCTGGCTACGTAGCCTCCCGCCACGTGCGCCTGGGATGCCCCCAGAGCGACACGTTGGTGGGTGAGCTAGAGCGCAGGCATGGGGTGGTAACTTGCTGCGGCAAACGCCTTGCCGCGGTGGATGTC
Source organism: Aegilops umbellulata (assembly GCA_032464435.1). Classification (NCBI taxonomy): domain Eukaryota; kingdom Viridiplantae; phylum Streptophyta; class Magnoliopsida; order Poales; family Poaceae; genus Aegilops; species Aegilops umbellulata. The sequence goes on from CP136054.1 coordinate 106,817,045, forward strand.
TTGTCGCGCCCGGGAGCTTGTCGCTCACCGGGCCTTGCCGGGGCGCGGGGCGCGCCGTGGCAGGGTCCTTGTCGTGCCGAGGATGGCCTTCCCGGCAAGCTCCTCTTGCCGGGGTCTTATGCTTCGAGCGGCAGTCCGGCAAGCTCCTCTTGCCAGGGCCTCGCTCTCTTCGGGTGGTCTTCCCAGCAAGCTCCTCTTGCCGGGGCCTTGGCTCAAATACTTTGTTCTTGAATGGCCCAAGAGGGGACCGTGGAGGGTCTTGGCGATCACCTGGCAGGCCTTGCCGCGGGGTGCTACGACTGCCCGTGCACAAGTTCGGGATACTAAGGTACCCCTACTTTAGTACACCGACAGGAGCCCCGGGGCCTGGGCCATACACGGTGCCGAGCGCTGTTGGGCCAGGCCCAAAACAGTGGACGGGCACGCACGGCCTGGGTCGCGCTGCATCTGCTTCTGCGCCCACCATGACCTCCCCGAACGGCACGCGCCGAACGCGGCATCGTGGGGAGAGGCATGCGTGACGTGGGCGGCGTGCGCGGGGCTGAGCCCTGCAGGCATGCGTCACGTCGCAATAAATGGGGGCGGTTCGTGCCATCTTCATAAGTGGAGGGAGGCATGGAGGCGTGGCTCCTTCGCTGGACGGAGTCGAGGCACGGTCTCCGAGGCATCCGCTCCCCACGATCACGGGGTGGGGGGAGGTCGCCTCACCCGTCGCCTCGGTCCTGCACGTAAGCCACGCGGCCTCCATGCACCTGGAGTTGCGGGCGGTGGAGGCAGGAAATCGGGCCGTCGCGGGTCGAGGCAGCAGGCCGGCCCTGGTCGCCTGGTCTCCCTGCGCCTTGATTGACTGAGCGGGGCGGTCGAGTCCCCACCCTGCTCCTTTATAAGGTGCGAGAGGGGGGGGGGCGACGGGAACCCACACTCCTCCATCTCTTCCTCTCTTCATCCTCTGACCCCCTCTCTCCATTAGTCATGGAGAAAGGGAATCCGGGTCCTTCATCGATGGCGGCGAGGGTTGCCGCCAGGCAGCGCGCCCCTCCTCCCCTTGCACCCGCGGTGGCGGAGCCAGCCGTAAGGGGAAGGGGGAGGGGGCGAGGGCGTGGACGAGGCCGCGGTGCTCAGGGAAGAGGCGGGCGGGGCGACGCGCCGGCCTCGCCTCTGCCAGCGGCCCCTCTTCCCATGGCGGTCCATCTCGGGGACGATCCTTGCGAGTTCTTCGTCAGGCTGCGCCGGGCGCCTCGCCGCCGCCTCCGCCTCCCGGCTCCCTTCGCGAGCGTGATGGAGATGGAGCAACCCGAGACGCTAAGGCTTGACGGAGGGGTTCACCCTCCATTTCAAGTCGATGGAGGGCGATCTCCTCTCCGTCAAGGCCTTCGAGGACTTCGGGACCCGGGCCCGGTGCTGCGTGGATAGCTCCTCCGACAGCGAAAGCTCCTCCTCGAGCGAGAGTGACGAGGAGGGGAGCGACAGCGATGACGAGGGCAGCGGTCGCCGGGATGACGGGTCCGACTAGGCGCCGGTCGCAGCTCCGTGTGGCACCGGCGACCCCATCATCCGGGTCGCCGGCTCCCTGAGCTTCTCGGGGTCGTCTTCCCGGGCGGCTGGAGTGGCGAGGCTGCGGAAGAGGAGGAGGACTGACAGCAAGGCCATCAACTAGGAGTACGAGGGCTATGTGCCCCCGACAGCGTGTTGACGTCCCGCTGCCTCATCTTCGAGCTCCATCTCCGGCGCCACCGCCACCATCCAGCCTCCGGAGCGCCCGGGGCGTTCTGTTGGTGTCTTCTGCCACCCGTAGCTCGCCTAGGCGCCCCTTTTGCCCTTTTCGCCTCCTTGTCCTACCTCCTGAGGAGAGAGACAAGAAAGGGATTACGGGCATCTTATCTTTTTTCAATCTGTAAGCCCTCGGGCCTTAGCTGTGTTTAAAACTTGTAATCCCATCTTTTCATGTTTTTCATTCTCTCTGAACTGTACCTGAGCGGAATGTTTTTAATGAAAAGGGGATGTTTGCCGGGCCACTTGTCTCGTGGGTAAAACCCACGCCAAGGAACGAATCCTTTATATCGTTAAGATAGACACTCCTTTGCCCGGCAACAGGCCCTGCCGTCTTCTCGCGCCACTCGACCTCTCTCACGCCTTTGGCGGAGGAAGGGATGAAGCGAGTTTGGGCCCCTCGTTCCGCCCCTTTGCCGCCGCGACTACTACCGAAACGGGCCCCAGGAACGCGCTCTGGGGCCTGCCGTTAAGGGAGCACAGCAGCTTTTAGGAGGGAACAAGGTTTTCGCATTCCACAGTCCATAAGAGAATGCATGATAAGGGATGCGAAAACTTATCTGGGATTGCAGCCCCCGGCAACTTTGGCTTGCCGCGGGCGAATCTTCGTACTTGCAGCCCCCGGCAATACTGGCTTGCCGGGGACCAGATGCTGGCCCGCCCTTCTTCTCTTCTTCGCCCTTAAGTGGTCTGGCCAGGATGTGCAAAACCCTGCGAACCAAAGGAAACGAAGGAACAGGAAAAAGGACGCAGACTCGACCTCTAAGCTAGGGGTTAGCAGCTGTTAGGCACTATCAACCCTAACCAAGGACGAGACTCGACTCAGCATGCATGCTAAAACTTAGGGCGCCAGCGCTTCATTTCTGTTGCTCAGGGTCTGCGCCTTTGTACAAAGGATTACATGCAACTGCGGCAAGACTTGTACAAAAGGTTGGTTGCCGGGCGGGGCCCGACAACCGCGCCTTACGGGTAAAACTTACGAAGATGCTCAATATTCCAGGAGTTGCTCACCGGAGTGCCATCTTTGGTCTCGAGGCGGACAGCGCCGGGCCTCGTGACTCGTCTCACCCGGTAAGGGCCTTCCCAGTTCGGCGTCAACTTGTTATGATTCTTGGCGGACGGGGCGCGCCGAAGAACAAGGTCGCCTTCCTCGAAGCTTCTGGCTTTAACTTTGCGGCTATGGTAGCGACGCAAAGCTTGCTGGTAGCGAGAGGCTCGCACAGCAGCCTGAAGACGATCTTCCTCAAGGAGCAGCGCGTCATCTTCACGCAGCCGCTCTTGCTCAAGCTCATCATAAGCGAGCACTCGAGGTGACCCGTATACGAGTTTCGTGGGGGTAACTGCTTCTGCTCCATAGACTAGAGCAAATGGTGTCTATCCAGTGGCTCGATTTGGCGTCGTTCTGATCGACCAAAGAGCCACCGACAGCTCCTCGATCCAGTTTCTTCCGCACTTGTGCAGCCTGTCGAAAGTTCTGGTCTTGAGCCCGCGTAGTACTTCGGCGTTGGCCCTTTCAGCTTGACCGTTGCTCCTGGGATGAGCAACAGAAGCGAAGCAGACCTTGGCGCCGAGATCTTGGACGTATTGCATGAAGGCGCGGCTCGTGAATTGTGTACCGTTGTCGATGATGATCCTGTTGGGGATCCCAAAGCGGTAGACAATCGACCTGAAGAACTTGACGGCTGACTGTGCTGTCACCTTCCTCACTGGTTCCACTTCCGGCCACTTTGTGAACTTGTCGATTGCGACGTACAAGTACTCAAAGCCCCCGACAGCTCGGGGGAAGGGGCCGAGGATGTCGAGCCCCCAGACCGAAAATGGCCAGGATAAAGGGATCGTCTGGCAAGCTTGAGCTGGCTGGTGTATCTTCTTGGAATGGAACTGGCACGCTTCACACTTGGTTACTTGTGCAGTTGCATCTTGGAGGGCTGTCGGCCAGAAGAAACCTTGCCGGAACGCTTTGCCGGCAAGTGCTCTTGCGCCAATGTGGTGACCACATATGCCTCCATGTACCTCTGCCAACAGCTGCTGTCCGTCTTCCCGGGAAATACACTTCAATTTCACACCGTTGCGCCCTCTTCTGTACAGTGTGTTGTCGACGAACTGGTACATACTCGAGCGCCGGGCTACTCTTTCCGCTTCTTCTTGCTCTCCGGGAAGTTCTCCGTGCTGGAGGAAATGGACAGTCTGCTGCGCCCATGCTGGAGCCTGCGGCTCGACAACAAGGACTGAAGGCACTTCTGCTGCTGCGGGAACCTCCGCTTCTACGGCGAGGATCTGGGGCTCGGCCGGAGCTTGACGTTCCCCGGCAAGCTTGCCGGGGCAAAACTTGTCGGGAGCGCCTGCTTCTACGGAACAAACCCTGGGGTTCTCCAGAGCAGACGGCTCCTCAGGCTCTTGGTGTCGATCTTGGGGACCTTCTTGGCGGCGGCTCCGGGGAGCTCTGCCGGAAGATAGTCGCCGGAGACCAACCTCCTCTTCTTGCTCTGTCTGGTTGATGGCGTTACGGATGGCTGAGTCAGCTTGAGCACAAAGGTCCCTGGTTCCACAAGTAACTTAAATGTCGCGCACTTTGGCAGGCCGTCAGCAATGTCATTCTCAGCTCTTGGAATGTGTTCCATTTGCAGGCCGTCAAAGTGCTCTTCCAGCTTCCTCACTTCATCAACTTACGCTTCCATCAACGGACTCTGGTAATCCTTGTTCACTTGGCGGACGACAAGCTGCGAGTCACCCCTGACAATGAGCTTCTTGATCCCAAGTTCTGCCGCGATCCTGAGACCGGCAAGCAAACCTTCATACTCTGCAGTATTGTTGGTTGCTTGTTCTTTGGGGAAGTGCATCTGGACTACGTACTTGAGGTGCTCTCCGGTGGGCGCGATAAGTAACGCGCCAGCACCGGCGCCTTGCAGCGAGAAGGCACCATCAAAGTACATCAGCCACTCTTTGCTTGCTTCTTTGGCGGGGATGCTCGTCTCTGGGATATCTTCGTCCGGTGTCGGTGTCCACTCCGCTATGAACTCCGCCAATGCTCTGCTCTGGATAGTCGAGGTGCTCTCGAACTGGAGACCGAAGCTCGACAGTTCTAGTGCCCACTCGACAATCCTGCCTGTTGCTTCTGGATTCTGCAGTATCCTCTTCAGCGGGAAGCGGGTGACAACCGTAATCTCGTGTGCTTGGAAGTAATGGCGCAGCTTTCTCGAGGCCATGAGGAGGCCGAAAAGCAATTTCTGCACACCAGAGTACCTTGACCTAGCCCCCTGCAAAAGGGAGCTGACAAAGTAAACTGGGCGCTGCACCATTTTCTTCTTCCGCACCTCCACTTGCTCCTGCGCAGATTCATCCTTGTCGGGGCCAGAGCTTGTCGGGGAAGCCCCCTGCTTGTCGCTGGACGTGCTTGCCGCGGTCGCTGGCTCATCATCTGCCTCCCTCTTCGCTACTAACGCAGCACTAACCACTTGATTGGTTGCCGCCAGGTATAGCAGTAACTTCTCTTGTGGTTTAGGCGCGACAAGTATTGGAATGGAGGACAGGTACTTCTTCGGGTCCTGCAGCGCAGCCTCCGCTTCCGGAATCCATTTTACTGGACCCGCCTTTTTCAAAATTTTGAAAAATGGCAGGGTGCATTCTGCAGACCTGGAAATAAACCTGCTGAGAGCCGCGACGTAGCCGGCAAGCCTTCGTACGTCCTTGACATGGGTTGGTGCTTCAATCTACTCGATGGCCTTGATCTTGTCTGGGTTGGCTTCTATTCCTCGCTGAGACACGAAGAACCCGAGAAGCTTGCCGGAAGGGACTCCGAACACGCACTTCTCGGGGTTGAGCTTGAGGCTGATCCTGCGCAGATTCGCAAAGGTCTCTTCTAAGTCTTGAATCAGGGTTGCCCTGTCTCTGCTCTTGACCACTATGTCATCCATGTAGGCCTCCACATTCCTGTGGATTTGTGGATCAAAAGCAGTGTGGACAACCCTCGCAAATGTCGAACCGGCGTTCTTCAGTCCGAAAGGCATCCGTACGAAACAGTACGTGCCACATGGAGTGATGAACGCGGTCTTCTCTTCATCTTCTTCAGCCATGAAGATCTGATGATATCCAGAGTAGGCGTCAAGAAATGAAAGCAGGTCACATCCAGCCGTGGTGTCAACAATCTGGTCAATGCGCGGCAAGGGAAAGGGATCTTTGGGACAAGCTTTGTTAACATCAGTGAAGTCGATGCAAAGCCTCCATTTCCCATTTGCTTCGCGCACGACAACAGGATTGGCCAACCACGTCGGATGGAGCACACCTCTGACGAGGCCTGCCGCTTCCAACTTCTTGATCTCTTCTGCGATGAACTCTTGGCGCTCCACTACTTGCTTCCTGACTCTCTGCTTGACGGGCCGCGCGTGAGGACAGACGGCAAGGTGGTGCTCAATCACTTTCCTGGGAATGCCGGGGATGTCGGATGGTTGCCAGGCAAACACATCGACATTCGCCCGCAGGAAAGTAACGAGCGCGCTTTCCTATTTGGGGTCGAGCGTGGCACTGATGGTGAAGGTACCACCAGTGCCGTCCTCCTTGGCGGGCACCTTCTTGGTCGTTGGCGAAGCTGCCATTGTCTTCTTACTCTTGCCGGTGGAGCTCGATGGCGCGTCCTCGACGGTAGCGCAGCACTCCGAAGAGGTGCGCTTGCCGGAGTGGGCGCCAGAGCACTTGCCGGGCTTGGTCCTCTTCTTTCCTCCGGGAGCTTCAGCGGCAAGCGGCTTGTGATCCGCTGCGGCTGCTGCTTCCCGGTAGATCTTGTCGGCACAGATAAGGGCATCCTTCTTGTCGCCGGGGACAGAGATGACGCTTGTCGGGCCTGGCATCTTGAGCATGTTGTAGGCGTAGTGAGAGGCCGCCATGAACTTGGCGAGCGTTGGACGGCCGAGAATTCCATTGTAGGGCAATGGAAAATCGGCGACGTCGAAAGTGATCCTCTCCGTCCTGAAGTTCAGCTCGCTGCCAAATGTTACTGGCAACGTTATATTCCCCTTCGGCTTGCTCCTTCCCGGGTTGATTCCTTGGAACGTGCCGGTCTCTTCGAGCTCGCTGTCGGGGACTTGGAGTTTCCGGAGCACAGCGGAGGAGATCAGGTTCAAGCCGGCCCCGCCGTCAACTAGCATCTTAGTGACCTTGAGGTTGCGGACTGTTGGTGAGACCAACATCGGCAAGCACCCGATCGTAGTTGTGCGATCAGGGTGGTCCTCAATATGAAAGATGATAGGCGTGCCGGACCATTTCAGAGGCTTGCGCGACTCGACGGGTGGTTCCGCTGCATTGACTTCCCGCGCCCACTGCTTGAGCTGGCGGTGAGAAGTATGCAGGGAGGCGCCGCCGTCTACGCACAAGACCTCTGTGGCTTTCTGAAACTCCTGCTCATTGGTCTCGACGTCATCCATGTCTTCGTCTTCGTCGTCGTCTTCATTCTTGTCACGGCCGCGGGGAGGTCGCTCCGCTTGCCGCTGCTTGTCCTTGTCACGGCGTCCTCCCTAGCCGGGGCGCTTCGTGCCCGATCCTCCGCCACCTCCTCGGGCTCTCTCCTTGTCGCGCCGCTCGTACTTGGCCTTTTGCAGCTCGACGAGCCGCTCGACCTGCTTGCAGCTCTGGAGGTCATGGCCCTTGGTGCGGTGGATCTTGCAGTACTGTTTGCTGGTGCCGTCCCGCTTGTCGGCGGCCGCCACGGCCTGGCAGTGGACGCATCCGGCAATCTCCTTGCCAGAGCTACAGCCTGGGCCTTCTTGGCGGCGCCTTCATCGCCGGACTGCTCAACAACCAGTGCTTCTTGGCTCTTTTTCTTTCTGTTGCTCTGCCGCTGGCCCTTCCCTGCCGGGGCGGTATCCTCACTGTCAGATTCTCCTGCTCTAGTGCTCTCTCCGGGGAGTTTCCTCCCTTCCTCAGCTCGGGCACACTTGTCGGCTAGGGCATATAGCTCGCTGACGTCTTTGATCTTGCACATCGCCATCTCCTCCCGCATCCTGCGGTTACGCACGTTCTGATGGAACGCGCTGATGAACGCGGCGGGATGGACGTCTGGGATGTTGTAGTGTACACGGCTGAATCTCTGGATGAACTTGCGCAAGGGTTCCCCTTCCTTCTGGACGAGCAGATGAAGGTCGCTCGCTTGGCCATGGGCTTTGTGGCCGCCCGTAAAGGCGCCAACAAACTGATGGCACAAGTCTGTCCAGGAGGTTATGGAGTTATCCGGCAAGTGCATGAGCCAGGATCTGACGTTGGATTTGAGTACCAGCGGGAAGTAGTTGGCAAGGATCTTGTCGTCTCGCCCTCCAGCAGCCTGCACCATGATGGTGTAGATGCTGAGGAACTCCGACGGATGCGACTTGCCGTCGTACTTCTCTGGTACGTCTGGCTTGAAATTCTTTGTGCTGGGCCACTGGACTTGCCGCAGCTCACGGGTGAACGCAGGACAGCCGACCGCGTACGGCAGGTCGCCTGGTTCCCCTGGTGCATGCATGTCGACAGAGGGCCCAGCGCGGTGGTCTGATTGACGCCGCGCTTCTCTCCGACGCTTGATGCGAGTACGAGCGTCCTCTTGCTCTCGCTCGTGAAGAACTTGGCGTTGATCGCGACGAGCTCGCGGATTCGACGACGCGGTGGAGTCGTTGTCGTGATGATTCCGGCGAGTCGGCAATCTTGGCCTCTGGGGCAGGGAGTGCACGGTGGTTGCACCCCCGCCGGTCCTGGCGCCATCGGTCCTCGCCTGGCCGTCCCGCCGTGGCTGCGATGCGCTGTGCTGCCGCGGGGTGTCGCCGTTGGCGAAATCGATGAGGTTCTGTATCGTGGCCCTCCAATCGTCAAGCTTGTCCGCCGTTGGAGGGTAGTCCAAGAGCAGTTGAGCTCGCGCCAGAGCTTCTGCTGGAGTGGCGGGCAGCGGTGGCGAACGGCGCGTGGAGCGGGATGTGCTCGAACTTCTAACTACGTTAGAAGGAGCAACACCCGGACCAGGCAGCCGCGCCACGCTCGCGCCAGCACGTTGGTGTGAGTGCTGGCCTTGAGCGCCCTGGGATCCGCCGGCTCGATTTGGGTCCAGCGAGCGTATGGTACCGTGGGCGCCAAGACGCTGCTGGTCCCGTGCCTCCTGAGAGGGGCGCGGTGCATGTTCGGACGCCGTGGCGCCATGAGCTGGCTCGACGATACCCGTCCCGCCGCCGGTGCCGTCCCCACCAACCGTTTGCTCCAAGGGCGGCGGGTTCGACGCGGACGGACCGGCCACCTCCGGAGCCTTCTTCTTCGGTGGCATGTCGATGAAGGTGAAGGAGATCTAGCTGGTGCAGATGCCGGATCAGGTTCGCACAACTTCGACGCCCCCTACCTGGCGCGCCAAAGATGTCGGGGGGAATCGGCTTTCTCGAACACCTATGGGGACCGAGCCCCTTACTGGTTCGGCGGGGGGCGGAGGTTGCACAAAGAGCGGATCGAGGCGGTGCGCACAAGGGATTTTACCCAGCTTCGGGCCGCAAGGATGCGTAAAACCCTACTGCTGCTTTGTGGATTGTATCGTGTTCTTGCTCGGGAGCGCGTGGTGCTACAGTACACACGAGCCGCTGGCGAGGCCGAGCATGGCGATGGGTGTCCTCCTCCTTCCTACGTGCGCATGGGACCTCCTTTAATATGCTCAAGGGGTTACCCACAGGTGGCAGCGTAGGTGGGGGCAAAAATGGTAGAATGTTGTAGTGGGTACAGCTACCTGCATAGTGGCTGTACAGTGCTATCATACCTAACTCTGACGGCGGGGGACAAGGGCATTAAATGCCCGCCCGCATCGCCCAGACGGTGCAGGGAAGTGGACCGTCAGGAGCGCCACCGTTTGCCACGATGGCTACTCTGTCAGCTTCGCTTCGCCACCGCATGCCCCTGGCTACGCAGCCTCCCGCCACGTGCGCCTGGGATGCCCCCAGAGCGACACGTTGGTGGGTGAGCTGGAGCGCAGGCACGGGGTGGTAACTTGCTGCGGCAAACGCCTTGCCGCGGTGGATGTCTTGTCGCGCCCGGGAGCTTGTCGCTCACCGGGCCTTGCCGGGGCGCGGGGCGCGCCGTGGCAGGGTCCTTGTCGTGCCGAGGATGGCCTTCCCGGCAAGCTCCTCTTGCCGGGGTCTTGTTCTTCGAGCGACAGTCCCGGCAAGCTCCTCTTGCCAGGGCCTCGCTCTCTTCGGGTGGTCTTCCCGGCAAGCTCCTCTTGCCGGGGCCTTGGCTCAAATACTTTGTTCTTGAATGGCCCAAGAGGGGACCGTGGAGGGTCTTGGCGATCACCTGGCAGGCCTTTCCGCGGGGTGCTACGACTGCCCGTGCACAAGTTCGGGATACTAAGGTACCCCTACTTTAGTACACCGACAATTATGCAGTTCGTCGCTTTTATTACTTTGCCATCACAAGTTTGTATGACGCTTATTTTCCTTTACAATAAAAGATCAAACATATTTAGGAGCAATTTTTATTGCTTTATGCACCGATGATAACTTACTTGAATGATCTTATTTAATCGACAGGTAGGTATAGTGGACTCTCACAACATGAAATTGGGTTTAAGGTTTTTGGATGCACAAGTAGTATCTCTACTTGGTGCGGATTTTTGGCTAGCAAATATGTTGGGCAAGCACCACATGTTGGAGGATCTATGACAATATAACTTCTGTGTGAATAGGAACAACCATAAATCATTACGTTGTCTGCCTTGTCCCAATGTCAACAATTTGGCATAAAATATTTAGTGGGGGCTCACAATCATAAAAGATGTCCAAGATGGTGTATTTGCATGTGAATTTTCTCTTCCCTTATTAATTATTTCATGAATTGAATCATTGACCAATGCTATGTTTGTCAACTTCCAATAAATTTTACAACTTATACTTTTCCTTATGTAATGTCATTACTTTCCATAAGATTTGCATATGATCTTTTTCATTATTTCCTTTATTTTGACTGAAACATAAAAGTAAAGAAGCAAAAAAAAATCAAACTAATCTTTATTATATAACTCTCAACTCGATAACATAGATAGATAGATCACAAAACTAGCACTCGAAAATAGATCATACTAAACTTTTATTCAACTAAATCACAAAATAACTAAGGATCGAACTAAAAACTCATGTAGAAAATAGAGGTGGTGGTGATACGATACCGGGGCATCTCCCCCAAGCTTGGCACAAGCCAAGGGGAGTGCCCATACCCGTGTACTCAAGTCTCCTTCTTTGGTGATGGTGGTGGTGAAGTAGTGAGCTTCTCCAGCTTACGCCTGAGGCTAAAATTTTCCTCCCTCAAGTCATCGACTTCTTTCTCAAGCTTCAATACCTTTTTGCATAGTGCCTCCTTGCTTTCCTGCAGAAAACAGGAAGGGGTAAATTGGATCTTAGACTTTTTTACTGTATTTGGGAGGCTCAACTTCTTGAACTCCACATGAATATCCCCTAGTTGAGGTAGAGGGACATCGTCTTCATTCGAGCTTGCATCTTCCGCTTCCTTCAAGTTGGGATCTTGCTCCTCCTCCGTAGTCCATCCATAGGGATCTATATCCCCATAGATCCTTGGGTTTGAAACGTAGTGTGAGACAAAGCTCTCCCCATCTGTGTCTAAGAAATACTTCAAATCTGACATGAAAAATAGTACGAAACAAGAACAGAGGATATTTCCGTGATGCAGTGGTCAAATCGTCCGGGGGTATATATAAAGAATTATTATCTTGCGAAACAAGTATACCATAAGAAAATGGAGTCGGGAAGGCTCCCGAGGAGCCCATTACCCACCAAGGTGCGCCAGGGGGCAGGCGCGCCCTAGTGCCTAGTAGGCACCTGGGTCTCCTACTCGGGTGTTTCTTATATTTTTTTATTTTTTTCAATATTCCAAAACTGATAGAAATGTTTTTTTACGGAATTTTTGGAGTCGGTTTACATACCATATCATGTACCTCTTCCTTTTTAGGGTTCTGGAGTGATTTAGAAGGTCTCTTTTATGTATTCCTCCGGTGTCATGGTTTGAATGATGTTAGTTTCAACATTAATAGGCATACCTGAGAGATAGTGCTTAATTCTTTGCCCATTGACCACCCTCGGACTTGCGCCTTTGGCATAATTGATCTTAATAGCTCCAGAACGATAAATTTCTTCGATGATATATGGTCCTTCCCATTTAGAGAGAAGTTTTCCTGCAAAAAATCTAAAATGACAATTATACAATAGAACATATTCACCGACTTTGGATTCCCATTTTTGGATTCTTTTATCATTCCATCTTTTAACTTTTTCCTTAAATATTTTGGCATTTTCATAGACTTGGGTTCTCCATTCATCTAGTGAGCTAATATCAAATAACCTCTTTTCACCGGCAAGTTTGAAATCATAATTGAGTTCTTTAATTGCCCAATATGTTTTATGTTCTAACTCAAGAGGTAAATGACATGCTTTTTCATAAACCATTTTATATGGAGACATACCCATACGATTTTTGTAAGCAGTTCTATAGGCCCATGGTGCATCATCAAGTTTCTTAGACCAATTATTTCTAGACCTATTGTTGGTGTACAAAAGTAGGGCCCCTTCTTTTTACCCCTCTACTTGTGCACGGGCAGTCAGAGCCGCACCTGTGGCCACACTTAGCAGGGCAAAGGGAGGAAGCAGAAGCCCAAGAATACCAGAGCAGCGCTCCAGCCAGGGGCGCAGAAGACGGAGCAACAAAACCGGTTTTTCCCCGACAAGATCCTTGCTGGGGCGGCCTCCGCAGCCCTGGCAAGAGCGCGCCACCGCTACCCTTTAGCAAATTGCCAGGGCAACTTGCCCAACGCCGGCAGAGCGCACCACCCTTGAGCCCAAGGGTTCCAACACCATCAACCACATTGACAAGGCTCGGGAGGCACCTCCATGGTGGCATGCAGATCTTTGTGAAGACCAGAAGCATACAAAATCAGATAAGAATCATAAGACGACAGTCCTCGGCAAGATCCTTGTCGAGGATACCTACGAGACCCCCGGCAAGATCCTTGCGGAGGATACCCACGAGAACCCCGGCAAGACCCTTGCCAGGGCCCTGGCCAGACCCTTGCCAAGGACACCTGCGGGGCCACAACCAGGCCCACGTCTGCCAAGACTCCACCGCCGTTCCCATACAGCTGCCAGCCCAACCAGCTGGGCAGGCACCTGCGTGGCGACGCGCGGCCTCCAGGCCAACTCAGCAAGCACCTACGTGGTGGCATGCAGATCTTCGTGAAGACTCTGCCTCCACGCCATCTCAGCAGCCTGCCAGCCTATATGGCGATGCATGCCTCGTTGGCCTGAATGCGCGTCGGAGCGAGGCGAAGCAACGACGGACGGGACGGGCCTCGTTATCGCCCCCCCCCCCCCGATAAAGCGAGTGGACACCTAAGTAGCGCATTTAATGTGCTTTGTCCTGTAATGACAAGTGATAAGGTTGTGCACTGTATAGCTTTCCACCTCCTGTGTGCCACTATGGCAGCCCCTTTTTCTATAAAAGGAGGCCTGCGGCGTACTGGGAGAGGATTCGGATCTTTTGGACTACGCACGCGCCATAGCTAGTTCAAAAGCTCAAGAACACTCAAATATACACCAAAGCAGGACTAGGGTATTATGCATCCTCGCGGCCCGAACCTGGGTAAACGATCTTTGTGCTGGCTTCTAGACCCGCTCTTTGCACAACCCCACGCCCACCAACCGCAGAAGGGATTCCAGTGATCCCATAGGTGTTGTTTTCCACCGACATCTTTGGCATGCCAGGTAGGGGCGCAATTGTAAAAATCCGGTCTAGCAGTTAGTTTAGCGGTTCTTCATCGCCATGGCTCCCAGGAAGAAGACGATCACGGCAGTCGGTTCATCGGGAGCCGAACGGCCCGTACCAGTGCGCGCAGGTGGTGGGGCGATCACGGACGGAAGCCGAGGCGCGGCCCGCGAACACCCACATCGCTCTGGCAGTCAAAGCCTGGCGAGCGGCGTCGTTCGTGCGCGAGACTGTCACATCCTAGTTAGACCATGCATTAGAGTGTGCATCATGTCTACCTTTCATCAGAAACTTGAAATGGGGAAGGCAGAACCCCCAGCACCCCCCCTGAAATCAACTAGGGTTTACTAAAAACATTTTCAATGAACCTGAAATGCCCTTCTAAAATGTTCACCCTCTTTGTCTTGGGTTATAACCTCTGGCAAAATAGGTGCACAATTTTCTAGGTCAATAAAAGGTCACTGAATTAAATCATATGTATGTTGCCTTTGGACATTTAAATGCTAATAAATATTTTAAATGTTCAAATAATTCTGGAAATAAGTCAGGCCTGTTAGGAATAATCCCAACAGAGTCCACAATTATTTTCAGGATTTTAGAAAGTGCTTAAGTATTTTTAATAATGCCACAAAGTTACAGAATAATAGAAAAGGAAACAAAATAGAAAAAAAACTAACCTGGCCGCAGCCACCAGCCGGCCCACCTGGCGGCCCAGCGCTGTGCTGGCCCATGCCAGCCAGCTGCTTCGTCCCCGCCAGGCAGGCAGGGAGCTGACGCCGGCGAGCGCGAGCTCGCCACGGCGCCAGCAGCTTGCCGCTTCGCGCGCCTGGACGCTGGGCGACCTCCACGTCGCCGTCCCGACCCCGTGGACACCTCATTCACCCTCCTGCCTCTCTCCCTCGCTCTCCCTCCGCCATGGCCGACGCTGATGCGCCCGCGCCACCGTGAAACCACGACCTCCGTCGCCCCCGTGCTGCTCCACCGTGTCCTGCAGCTCCGCCACCTCCTCCTTGATCGCTCCACCAAGCCACGCCCCTCCGTTGGCCCGCAAACGACTCCACCGAGCTCGTCTTCAACCTCCTGCCGACCAGATCGCCTCCGCTGCCCCGCTTGCTCCGGCTCGTCCCCGACCTCGCCGTCAACTCCGACGTAACTGCTGTGAGCATAGCCACCTCCCCATCCTCTCCGTTCTTCTTCTCGTGCACCACAGCGAGCACACGCGGCTCACCCGCACGCGCCGCCGCCTGACCACGTCGCCAGCGTTGCTCCGGTGACCATTTGGTCACGGGCTTGTGCCCGTCACACTCCTCGCGCCACATAGAGGCCGTTGGTGCTAGCGCCACATCGCCTGAGCCACTATAGCCACGCGCACGAGCTGGCCGAGCTTCGGCCTCCGCCTGACCTCGTCGCCGGCGAAGCTCCGGCCACTCCCCGGCCAAGCCACCACCACGGCTGGATGCGGGCGAGCACCAGCTGCCCGTAGCTGCTCTCCGCGCAGCAAACGAAGCCCTGTGGGCGAATCCCGTAGCACGCCGCCGCGTCTGGCCTCGCCGGCGGCTAAACGCCGGCAGGCTTTGACCCGTTGACCGGCGGGTTTGACCCTGACGTGGACTGGGTGGGCCCAAGTTGACTCCTCTGAGTCAATGACAAGTGGGCCCCCCCCTCTGCTAACTAACTGGATTAGTTTTAATTAAAATTAATTAGTTTAACTAATTACTGACATGCGGGACCCACTGGTCAGTTTGACCTGGACGACCCCGTTGACCCTCTGACGTCATCCTGACGTAGTGCTGACGCAGTAATTTAATTACTGGAATTATTTTTATACAGGAAATTCCAGAAAATAGTTCAAAGTTCAAAAATTCATAGAAATTAATCTATAAATCCAAATGCAAAGATTTATATATGAAATTTGATCAGAAAAATCCAATCTATCCATTGGTGCTGGTTTCATGCATGTCAGAACAAGTTAAACCTGCTGTTTATACAATACAAGGTGATGCTCTATAATGGCTATGTTAAATGATCTAACACTTGAACCCTTGGTTCAATTAAGCACATTCCACCCTATTCTAGCTTGCATTAGGCCAAGACACTTCCATATTGCCTTGTCATAGCATGCATCATAATGTTGCATGTCGTCATGTGTTGATTGTGTTTCGATGTGTTCTTCGTGGTAGGTCCTGCCTCCGAGGATATTCAAGAGTATCCAACTGAAGGGCAGTATCCCACCACCACTCCATCAGGCAAGAAACCCATTCATCATTCTGATACAACCCATGTTCTTCTGCTCTCGTTTACTGCATTAAGACAACACGATTCAAACTGCTGTGTGTCGCGGTAGTTGAACCCCCTTCCTTTGCATGACCTGTCATTCCCACAGTAACTAGATGAAACCCACTAGCATGTGTAGGAGTTGGTTGAGCCATATGTGTGTTTGTTTCCTACCATGCTATGCTTGGTATGCTTAGAGTTGTGTCAGGTCTGGCTCATCGGGATGATGAACTAGAGTGAAAGGTTGTGACGGTGTCGAGAGTGTGAAAGTGTTGAATACGATTTGGTAAAGGAATCAATGAGAGGCCATGTAGGAGTACATGGTGGGTTGTTTCATTGAGGCCGTCCTTAAGAACTGATATCTGTGTGTGTGATTTAAGATTCAGCTACTACCACGCATTGGGCCCGAAACCAATGGACCCTCTCGGCTTATTAACCACACTTGTCCTCTGTCCGGGAGTTGCAAAGTAGTTTCTGGTGTTTGTAGTATGCTGGGGGCCGCACGCAGCGCTGACCATAGGGGTGGGCTGTGTTGCGGTAGGCATGTGGCATGGTGTACCGATTCGCCCGTTTGGTGTCTCGGGAACCCTGTTCACATCGTTCGAGGCCGTTAGTGGAAACCTCGGCCGGACTCCCTGCGGATGGAACCCGAATAGGCGATAAACCTGGACTAGGGACTTGTGTGTTTAGTCAGGTCGTGGCCGACACCCTTGCTGGGCTTCCGCTTGAAGGTTGCTGAGTACATGTCGTGTAAACGACGATAAGTGCTGAGAGCGTGTGTGAAGAAGTACACCCCTGCAGGGTATTAAACTATTCGGATAGCCGCGTCCGCGGTAAAGGACTACTTGGTCACCTATACAGTTCATAGACAAGCAAATGGATACTACTAAAAGCCTCAAGATAAGGGTGAGTACCGCGGATGGCCCTCTCGTAGGATGATGAGAGAGGATCCTCGGTGGAGTATTGTGTTGGTGATAGTGGACTCGTGTGCGACAAATGTTTTACAAGTTGTGTCTATCATAGGATAGCTTAGCCATGAGTCAAAGCTGGCTTGCTGCAATAACTCCACTACCTTCTTGAGAATGTGCATGTATTGTAGGATTCTTTTGTAAGACTTGTTGAGTACCTTCGTACTCTTGTTGCTTTAATTAATGTTTTTAGACGACAACGCCAACCCCTCCGATGGGTTCTATGTAGACCTCGACGTTGACGAGTGACTTATCACCCAGGTGGTGATCCAAGACTTGTGAAGGGTCGATGTAGATAGACAGGCTTCGTCAAGCCTTCTTTCTTTCTAGTGTCTGTACTCAGACTACTTTGCTTCCGCATGTGCTTGTATGTTTGTATGACTTGAGTGTCGGGTCATGTGACCCCTACCTGTATGAATGTTATGTATGGCTCTTCGGAGCCTCTTAAATAAAGTACTTGAGTTGTAGAGTTTTGTTGTGATGCAATGTTGTATTTACTCATATCGGGCATATTGTGTGTATGATTGAAATGCTTGGTATGAGTGGGATCCGACTATCTAGTTGTCTATCCTGGGCAGCCTATCATATGGGGAAATGTAGTCTAGTGCTTCTGAGCGATAGTAGTCCGCTACAGCCCGGTTCACCGGAGTCCTGCTAGCCCAGCACTACTGCTCGGAACACTTGACTGGCCGGCATGTGTTTCACCTCATTCCTGTGTCTGTCCCTTCGGGGAAATGTCACGCGGTGTTATCCGGAGTCCTGCCTAGCCTGCTACAACCCGGGTTACCGCAGTCCATTTAGCCCAGTCCTACAGCCCGGATTTATACGTTGTTGACCGACATGCTCGATGTGATTCATGAATGCCTGTCCTCATGGGTTAGTGCCGCCTTGGGTTCACGACTAGCCATGTCGGCCCGGGTTCTCTATCATATGGATGCTAGCGACACTATCATATACGTGAGCCAAAAGGCGCAAACGGTCCCGGGCCAGGTAAGGTGGCATCCGTGGGAGTACCGTGCGTGAGGCCGCAAGGTGATATGATGTGTTACATGCTGGATCGATGTGGCTTAGGATCGGGGTCCTGACAGAGACGACGGGCCGCACGCCACCAAATCCAAAGACGTACCCGGGCCCCCCGCAGGCGGCGCGGGGCCCTCCAAGGGCGGCGTCGTGCCACCCATGGACGGCGCCGCAACTTCCAAGACGCCTACGCCGGCGCCCACGATGCGATCTTCCCAGGTTGTGCGCGACGAGCAGCGTCACCACGCTGGTGACCCCGGGTGCCGCCGTGGGAAGAGTCTTGTGCCTCATTCGCGGGACGTAGAAGGCCAGCATGCACGCTGAGGGGCTGGCGAAAATGGAGCACAGCTGCAAGGCCGTGATAGAGGTCCTTCTAACGTGGTTAGAAGTCGGAGCGCGTCATGGTCCACGCAGCTTTCGCCGCCACCCATGCCAGCAGAAGCTTTGGCGCGCGCGCAGTTGCTCCTCGACTTTCCTCCTACTGCGGAAAAGCTCGACGAGTGGAGAGCCACCATCTGGAGCCTCGTCGGTGTTGCCAACAAAGATGAGCCGCGACCAACGGGGCCCTCAGGCCGACGCTCCCTCGAGCCACCGCATGCCAGTGGTGGAAGGACCGGAGGTGCTGCGGCCACGGTGCATTCTCCTCCCCCACGTCAGCTACCGTGGGTGTCGTTCCGTCGAGATGACACTTGTGATAACATCTCCATAGCGTCGTCTAACCCACGGACCCACCGCGATCAGCGCCAAGTTCTTTGGGAGCGAGGCCATGAAGACACTCGAACCACCATTGAGCGGCGGTGCGAAGCGCGCCATCAGTCAGATAGGCGATCAGGGCCCACTACGGACCACCCAGCTCCGGGGGGCTCCGGTGGCCTACCTTATGAGGTGGGTTGCCCAGCCTTTACCCGTGAGCTGCGGCAGTTCCAGTGGCCCTCCCACCGCACGCTCAAGCCCGACTTGGCGAGAAGTACAACGTCAAGACCCACCCGTCGGAGTTCCTCAGCATCCACACCATTGCGATGCAAGCTGCTGGAGCTCGCGGCGACAAGGTGCTTGCCAATTACTTCCCGTTGGCACTTAAACCCAATGTCATGTCATGGTTGATGCACTTGCCAGCGGATTCCATTTCTTCTTGGTCGGATTTGTGTCATGAGTTCGTTGGCGCCTTCACTGGAGGCCACCAAGCTCATGGCCAGGCAAGCGATTTGCATATCATCCCCCAGAAGGAAGGTGAAAACCTGCGCAAGTACATACAGAGGTTCAGCCGGGTGCAGTACAACATCCCAGATGTTCATCCCTCCGCCGTGATCAGCGCATTCCATCAGAATGTGCGCAACCGCAAGATGCATGAAGAGCTGGCGATGAACAAGGTCAAAGATGTGGTCGAACTTTATGTTCTGGCCGATAGGTGCGCTCGAGCTGAAGAGGGGAGGAAGTACCCCAGCGAGGACGCCGGTGCGGAAACCGACTCCATAGATGAAGACACAACCGCCCCTACAAAGAAGGTCCAGCGCCGCAACAGGAAGCACAAGGGCAAGACCGTGCTTGCCGTTGAGGGATCCGAGGACACCAGCGCTGCCAAGAAGGCCAAGGCAGACGACCCCGGCAAGGAAATTGCCGGGTGCGCCGCTTGCCGGGCCTTGGCGGCTGCCGACAAGCCAGGAGGCTCCGACAAGCAGTACTGCAAGATCCACCGCACCAAGGGCCACGACCTCCAGAATTGCCGACAAGTTGAGCTGCTTGCTGAGAAGCAAAAAGCTGAGTACGAGAGGCGGGACAAGGAGAAGCGTTAGGATGGTGCCGAAGGACCCGGCAAGAAGTGTGGCGGCCAAGGAGGTCGCCGCGGCAAGGATAACCAGCAAGAGAGGCCCGCCCGGGGCCGCAACAAGAAGCAGGAAGACGACGGTCATGACGAGGACAACGAGTCCGGTGGGCATGAGTTCCAGAAAGCTACGGAGGCCATGTGCGTCGACGGTGGCGCGTCGCTGCAGACCTCTCACCGCCAGCTCAAGTAGTGGGTGCGTGAGATCACAATAGCGGAACCATCATTCGATGCTCAAAAGCCACTAAAGTGGTCCAGCACGCCTATCATTTTTGACACCGAGGACCACCCTGATCGCACAACTGCGGTCGGGTGTTTGCCGTTGTTGGTTTCGCCAACAATACGCAACCTCAAGGTGACAAAAATTCTAGTTGATGGCGGGGCCGGTCTAAACATGATATCTCATGTTGTGATCAAAAGGCTGCAGATTCCTGATGGAGACCTCAAAGAGATGGGCACATTTCAAGGTGTCAACTCGGGAAGGAGTCAGCCGAAGGGTAAGTTCACGCTGCCCGTGACGTTTGGAGGCGAGTTGAACTACAGGACAGAGAGGATTGCTTTCGATGTAGCCAAGATCCCCTTGCCCTACAACGGGATCCTCAGCCGCCCAACACTAGCCAAGTTCATGGCGGCCTCACATTACACCTACAACACGCTGAAATGCCTGGGCCGATGACCATCATCACCGTCCCCTCCGACAAGAAGGATGCACTGATCTACGCTGGCCAACTCTACCGGGAGGCAGTTGCAGCGACTGCCTCCAAGGCACTTGCTCCTGCCGCCGAAGCCCCGGGAGGGAAGAAGACCGGCAAGACCTCTCGCACCCACTCCAGCAAGCGCACCTCTTTGTAGTGTTGTGCTCCCATCGAGGACGTGCCAGAGAGCTCCACCAGCAAGAGCAAGAAATCCAGAACTGCACCACCAGAGACGAACAAGGTGTCCGTCAAGGAGGATGGCACAGGAGGGGCTTTCACCATAAGCTCCACCCTCGACAGCAAATAGGAAGGCGCGCTCATCACTTTCCTGTGGGCGAATGTCGATGTGTTTGCGTGCCAAGAATTTGACATCCCCGGCATTCCCAGGGAGGTGATTGAGCACCATCTTGATGTCTGTGCTCATGCACGACCCGTCAAGCAGAAGGTCAGGAAGCAAGCTCTGGAGTGGCAAGAGTTCATCACAGAGGAAATCAGGAAGTTGGAAGCGGCATGCTTGGTGAGAGGGGTTCTCCATCCGACGTGGTTGGCCAATCCGGTGGTGGTGCGCAAGGCAAATGGGAAGTGGAGGCTGTGTATTGATTACACAGACATCAATAAGGCTTGTACAAAGGACCTTTTTCTGTTACCGCGCATCGACCAGATTGTTGACTCCATGGCCGGGTGTGACTTGTTATCATTCCTCAACGCTTGCTCGGGATACCACCAGATCTTCATGACTAAAGAATATGAAGAGAAGACAGCGTTCATCACCCCATGTGGTACGTATTGTTTCCTACGAATGCTTTTCGGGTTGAAGAGCGCTGGCTCGACGTTTGCGAGAGCAGTTCAAATTGGTTTTGAGCCTCAGCTGCATACAAATATGGAAGCTTATATGGATGACATAGTGGTCAAAACCAAGGACAGGGTAACACTCGTACAAGATTTAGAAGAGACATTTGCAAATTTGCACAAGATCAACCTCAAGCTGAACCCTGAGAAGTGTGTCTTCGGCGTTCCGTCCGGCAAACTTCTCGGGTTCTTTGTGTCACAGTGTGGGATCAAGGCGAATCCATACAAGATCAAGGCCATTGAGCAGATCGAGGCACCTAGGCGGATCAAGGATGTACGTCGGCTCGCTGGCTGCATTGCCGCCATGAGCAGATTCATCTCCAAGTCTGCTGAACATGCCCTCCCCTTTTTCAAAATCTTGAAAAAGGCGGGCCCAATGGAATGGACCCCAGAGGCCGAGGCGGCCCTGCAGGATTTGAAGAAGTACATCTCCTCTACGCCAATATTGGTTGTGCCTAAACCACAAGAACCGTTGCTGCTATATCTAGCGACAACGAACCAAGGGGTCAGCGCGACGCTAGTGGAATAGAGGGAGGTCGACGAAGAGGCAGTGGCAACGGCAGGGCTGGCAGATGGCAAACCAGAGCTCCACCCGGCAGGGCCTAGTGCCGGTAAGGCAAGACCCCTGGCAGAGTCTGACGCTGGCGAAGCAGAAGCGACACAACCAAATGAAATAGTGCAGAAGAAGAAGATGATGCAGCACCCGGTTTACTTTGTCAGCTCCCTCTTGTAGGGGCCAAGGTCAAGGTACTCCGGTGTGCAGAAATTGCTCTTCGACCACCTTATGGCCTCGAGGAAGCTGCGTCATTACTTCCAAGCACACGAAATCACCGTCGTCACCCGCTTCCCGTTGCAAAGGATATTGCATAACCCAGACGCAACCGGGAGGATTGTGGAATGGGCTTTGGAACTGTCAAGCTTTGGTTTGAAGTTTGAAAGAACTTTGACAATTCAGAGTAGAGTCTTGGCGGAGTTCATTGCGGAATGGACCTCAACGCCCGACGAAGAGATTCAGGAGACCGCTCTCCCCGGCAAGGAAACAAGTCACAACTGGATTATGTACTTTGACAGGGCTTTCTCGCTGCAAGGCGGTGGTGCTGGTGTGCTGGTCGCCACACCCACCGGAGAGCACCTCAAGTATGTAGTCCAGATGCACTTTCCCAGGGAGATGTCAACAAACAACACTGCTGAATACGAGGGGTTGCTTGCCGGTCTCAGGATCGTGGCAGACCTCGGAATCAAGAAGATCATCGTTAGGGGTGATTCACAGCTTGTCGTCAAGCAAGTTAACAAAGATTAACAAAGCCCATTGATGGAGGCCTATGTAGATGAAGTGAGGAAGCTGGAAGAGCGTTTTGACGGTATACAAGCGGAGCATGTTCCCTGAGTGGAGAACGGCATCGCCGATTACTTTTTGAAACGCACTGCCTTCAAATTACTTGTGGAACGAGGTACTTTTGTGCTTTACTTAACTCAACCATCCGTTGAACCATCGACAGGGCAGAACAAGCGGAGGAAATCAGGCCCTGGCAAGTACTTTCCCGCTGAGCTCCCAGGAGCCGCCGGCAAGGATGTTGCCATGGACACTGAGCTTGCCATGGGGCAACAGACTCCGACAGGGTGTCAAGCCCTGGCCGTAGGGATAGCCGCTCCCATGGCAGAGGAAATGCCTTTGGTCCTTGTTGTCGAGCCCCAAGCTCCGGCATGGGCACAACATACCATCCGATTCCTCTAAACAGGGGAACTCCCTGAGGAGCAGGAAGAAGCGGAGAAAGTAGCCCGTCAGTCTGCCATGTATCAGTTTGTCGACGATGTTCTGTACAGAAAAAGACCAAACGGTGTGAAATTGAAGTGCATTCCCCGGGAGGAAGGACTGGAGTTGTTGGAAGAGATACACGGAGGCATATGTGGGTCCCACATAGGGTCGAGGGCCCTTGCCGGCAAGGCCTTCTGGCAAGGTTTCTTCTGGCCCACAACCCTCCACGATGCAACGACACTAGTAACCAAGTGTGAAGCGTGCCAGTTCCATTCATAGAAGCTTCATCAACCAACTCAAGCTCTCCAAACAATCCCTCTTTCCTAGCCATTCTCGGTCTGGGGGCTCGACATACTGGGCCCCTTTCCCCATGCTGTCGGGGGCTTTGAGTACTTGTATGTTGCAATCAACAAGTTCACAAAGTGGCCAGAGGTGGAGGCAGCGAGAAAGGTGACAGCACAGTCGGCCGTCAAATTCTTCAAGGGACTAGTCTACCGTTTTGGTGTGCCAAATAGAGTCATCACCGACAACGGCACGCAGTTCACGAGCCGCACCTTCATGCAGTACATCCAGGACCTCGGCAGCAAGGTCTGTTTTGCTTCTGTTGCACACCCATGAAGCAACGGCCAGGCTGAGAGGGCGAATGCTAAAGTATTGCGAGGCCTCCGGACAAGAACTTTTGACAGGCTTCACAAGTGCGGATGGCGCTAGATTGATGAATTGCCAGCGATTCTTTGGTCAATCAGGACGACACCAAATCGAGCCACCGGCTAGACACATATCTCCTTGTTTACGGGGCAGAAGCAGTTCTCCCCACGGAACTCATGTACGGGTCACCTCGAGTGCTCGCTTATGATGAGCTTGAGCAAGAGCAGTTGCGGCAAGATGACGCAACGCTCCTTGAGGAAGATCGTCTTCGGGTGGCTGTGCGAGCAGCATGCTACCAGCAAGCCTTGCACCACTACCATAGCCGCAAGGTTCATGCCCGAAGCTTTGAGGAAGGCGACCTTGTTCTTCGGCATGTTCAGTCGGCCAAGAATTCCAACAAGTAGACGCCAAAGTGGGAAGGCCCTTATCGGGTAATACGAGTCACCAGGTCCGGCGTAGTTGAAGGTGCGTTATATCGACTAGAGGGGGGTGAATAGGCGATTTTTATGAATTCTTCACTGAGGAATTTGCTAGTGATAAAATTCCTTAGCGAAGAACTACTTGCAGCGGAATAAGTACTCAGAAGTAAACATAGCAGAACACAAGCATGGTCATCATGATGAAATGAAGACTAGCACAGAGTATAGAGAGCGTAAGCACAGGATAGCACAAGATGAAGACAAATAGACTGAAGAAATTGAACTGAGGAAATTTAGAAAGTCTTCAGTCAAAGTCTTCAAACACGGATATGACAAGCACACAACACAATAATGAGGAAATGAAAGAGTTGAGGAAATAGAACCAGTCGGCTTGGTGAAGACAATGATTTGGTAGACCAGTTCCAACTGTTGTCTCAGTTGTACATCTGGTTGGAGCGGCTGAGTATTTAAACTCGAGGATACACAGTCCCGGACACACAGTCCTGAGCACGCAACTCGGGACACCAAGTCCTCACCGTATTGTCCTTGAACTAAGGTCAGACAGACCTCGTCCAATCACTCGTGGTAAGTCTTCAGGTGACTTCCGAACCTTCACAAACTCGGTCACTTGGCGATCCACAATTCCTCTTGGATGCTCTAGACCATGATGCCTAACCGTGTGGAAGAAGCACAGTCTTCAAAGGTAACAAGTGTCGGATCCATGCAGGATCAATCTCTTCAGTGATGCTCAATCACTTTGGGTTTGTAGGTGTTTGGGTTTAGGTTTTGGATTTTCCTCACTTGATGGTTTTCGCTCAAAGTCCTCGGAGGATGGGTTGCTCTCAAATGACAAGTGTCCGTTTCTCACGGAGCAGGCAACTAGCTAGTGGTTTTAGGGGGCGGCTATTTATAGCCTAGGGAGCAGCCCGACATGATAAGATATAAATGCCCTTCAATGATATGACTGTTAGGTGGGTAGATATTTTGGGACAGCTGGCGCATAACACAGCAACAGTCGGAAATATGAGGTACTAATTCCTCAGGGCTATCATGTTCCTCACTGTGTAGGCAATCCGCACTGGCGAATTCCTAACTCCTCAGTCAGAACAAAGTCCTCAGTGACCAGAAGAACTGCATCTCTGTCACTGAAGAAATTGACTGAACTGTATGAGATTTCCAATGGCTTCACTCGAAGGGATTGGTAGGTGTAGGATTTTGAGTTGAGCATCACATGGAAATTTTTCCTTAGTATTTACTCGACCCCCTTTAACAGTACGGTGTTTCCTATGACTCAAGAAAGAGAAAATGAAACTACAAAAACAAAAGTCTTCACGCTTCATGTTCCTCGAATGAATACCAAGTCTTCAAGGTCACACCAATTTCTTCACTTTCAAAGTCTTCAGAAAGTCTTCAGAATACCAAAGTCTTCAGTCGAAAAACTTCATTTTTAGGGGTCGACTTTCTCTGTAAATATCAAACTCCTCATAGACTTATCGACCTGTGTATACTCATAAACACATTAGATCCTTAACCTATAAGTCTTCAATACACCAAAATCACTAAGGGGCACTAGATGCACTTACAATCTCCCCCTTTTTGGTGACTGATGACAATATAGGTTAAGTTTTCAACGGAGATAAACATATGAAGTGTAAATACTGATATTGAGGAATTTGATTGCAAGATATAGGAGAACTCCCCCTGAAGATATGCATAGTGAGGAATTTGCTTTTGAAGCAATGCACACTTGAAGAGTTGAATCATGGAGATCTCCCCCTATATCTTGTAATTCATACACGCATTTGACATATAATATGAAGAATTTGAAATGCTTGATGAAATATGGTGACTGATGTAATTCAGCATGCGTGCAATAATATTAACGAGGAATAAGCATGCAGAAAAACGTAAAAGAAGTATCAAACCACCATCGGGTTTAAGTTTACAACTCGATCCAATAAAAGTTTCAGAAGAACGAGAGTTGTAACTTAGCAAAAAAAACGCCCATATAATAGACCCGCTTGAAGACTAACTCAGATTTCTCCCCCTTTGTCATTGAATGACCAAAAGCATTGAAACTGAGGACTAACGCCCCTGAAGATAATCAAGTTGATGAAGGAGCGCCAGCGTCGGGGTCGGTCGTTGAAGTAGGGCCTGCCGCAGTGTCGTCCAAGTCTTCATTTTCATCAGTGTCACGCGATAAAGAATAGGAGCTGGCCACCAAAGAAGGAACCTTGACCTTCTTGTATTTCTTTGGAGGAGGTGCAGACCAGTCAAAGTCATCCTTGAGACCCATTTTCTTCAGATCTTCAGCGTTGTAGACATGAGAGAGAACAGCCCGGGTGCGGTTGAAGGTTTCATGGAGGTAGCAGTGGTTTTTCTTCACTGCATTGTGTGTTGAAGTCATGTTGTGAAGAATTGAACCATACTGACGCTTGACCCATTTATGATTGCGATCAACCTTCTGATGAAAACTGAGGAGTAACTCACGATCAGTCATCACCATGGGTGATGTGGCTTGAGGATTTTGCTTGGCATTGTTGGTGGCAGAGTCATGTGTGGCAGAGTCATCATTGGTGGAGTAGGATGCAGCCTTGCGAAACTGACCATCCAATGGATGAATGCCTTCATCTATCACAGCAGCGGCCTTGCCTTTTGTTGGGGAACGTTGTAGAAAATTAAAAAAATTCCTATGGTTTCACCAAGATCCATCTATGAGTTCATCTAAGCAACAAGTCATGGGATATAGATTGCATCTACATACCACTTTGTAGATCGCGAGCGGAAGCGTTCAAGGAATGGGGATGAGGTAGTCGTACACGACGTGATCCAAATCACCGGAGATCCTAGCACCGAACGGACGGCACCTCCGCGTTCAACACACGTACGGTTAGCGTAACGTCTCCTTCTTCTTGATCCAGCAAGGCAAAGGAGAGGTTGAGGAAGATGGCTCCAACAGCAGCACGACGGCGTGGTGATGGTGGGCTGCAGTACTCCGGCAGGGCTTCGCCGAGCTCTACGGAGGAGGAGGAGATGTTGGAGAGGGAGAGGAAGGCGCCAGGGCAAGGGGTACGGCTGCCCCCCTCCCCTCCCCCCTTTATATAGGCCCCCCTGGGAAGGGCGCCGGCCCTGGGAGATTGAATCTCCCAAGGGGGCGGCGGCCAAGGGGGGTGGAGTGCCCCCCAAGGCAAGTGGGCGCCCCCCCACCCTAGGGTTCCAACCCTAGGCGCAGGGGGTGGGCCTTGGGGGGGCGCACCAGCCCACTAAGGGCTGGTCCCCCCTCCCACTTCAGCCCATGAGGCCCTCCGGGATGGGTGGCCCCACCCGGTGGACCCCCGTGACCCATCTGGTGGTCCCGGTACGATGCCGGTGACCCCCAGATCATTCCCGATGGCCGAAACTGCACTTCCTATATATAATTCTTCACCTCCGAACCAATCCAGAACTCCTCGTGACGTCCGGGATCTCATCCGGGACTTCGAACAACATTCGGGTTACTGCATATACATATCCCTACAACCCTAGCGTCACAGAACCTTAAGTGTGTAGACCCTACGGGTTCGGGAGACATGCAGACATGACCGAGACAGCTCTCGGGCAATAACCAACAGCGGGATCTGGATACCCATGTTGGCTCCCACATGCTCCATGATGATCTCATCGTATGAACCACGATGTCGAGGATTCAATTAATCCCGTATATGATTCCCTTTGTCAATCGGTATTTTACTTGCCCGAGATTCGATCGTCGGTATCCCAATACCTCGTTCAATCTCGTTACCGGCAAGTCACTTTACTCATACCGTAATGCATGATCCCGTGATCAAACACTTTGATCACACTGAGCTCATTATGATGATGCATTACTGAGTGGGCCCGGTGATACCTCTCCGTCAAGCGGAGTGACAAATCCCAGTCTCGATCCGTGTCAACCCAACAGACACTTTCGGAGATACCCGTAGTATACCTTTATAGTCACCCAGTTACGTTGTGACGTTTGGCACACCCAAAGCACTCCTACGGTATCCGGGAGTTACACGATCTCATGGTCTAAGGAAAGGATACTTGACATTGGAAACTCTAGCAAACGAACTATGCGATCTTATGCTATGTTTAGGATTGGGTCTCGTCCATCACATCATTCTCCTAATGATGTGATCTCGTTATCATTGACATCCAATGCCCATAGTTAGGAAACCATGACTATCTATTGATCAACGAGCTAGTCAACTAGAGGCTTACTAGGGACACGTTGTTGTCTGTTATTCACACATGTATTACGATTTCCGGATAACACAATTATAGCACGAATAAAGACAATTATCATGAACAAGGAAATATAATAATAATGCTTTTATTATTGCCTCTAGGGCATATTTCCAACAGTCTCCCACTTGCACTAGAGTCAATAATCTAGTTACATTGTGATGAATCGAACACCCATAGAGTTCTGGTGTTGATCATGTTTTGCCTTAGGAAGAGGTTTAGTCAATGGATCTGCGACATTCAGATCCGTGTGCACTTTACAAATTTCTATGTCTCCATCTTGAACATTTTCACGAATGGAGTTGAAGCGACGCTTGATGTGCCTGGTCTTCTTGTGAAACCTGGGCTCCTTGGCAAGTGCAATAGCTCCAGTGTTGTCACAGAAGAGTTTGATTGGCCCCGACGCATTGGGTATGACTCCGAGGTCGGTGATGAACTCCTTCACCCAAATTGCTTCATGTCCTGCCTCCGAGGCTGCCATGTACTCTGCTTCACATGTAGATCCCGCCACGAAGCTCTGCTTGCAACCGCACCAGCTTACTGCCCCACCATTCAAAATATACACGTATCCGGTTTGTGACTTAGAGTCATCCAGATCTGTGTCGAAGCTAGCGTCGACGTAACCCTTTACGACGAGCTGTTTGTCACCTCCATAAACGAGAAAAATTTCCTTAGTCCTTTTCAGGTACTTCAGGATATTCTTGACCGCTGTCCAGTGTTCCTTGCCGGGATTACTTTGGTACCTTCCTACCAAACTTACGGCAAGGTTTACATCAGGTCTGGTACACAGCATGGCATACATAATAGAACCTATGGCTGAGGCATAGGGGATGACACTCATCTCTTCTATATCTTCTGCCGTGGTCGGACATTGAGCTGAGCTCAATTTCACACCTTGTAACAGAGGTAAGAACCCCTTCTTAGATTGATCCATATTGAACTTCTTCAATATCTTATCAAGGTATGTGCTTTGTGAAAGACCTATGAGGCGTCTTGATCTATCTCTATAGATCTTGATGCCTAATATATAAGTAGCTTCTCCAAGGTCCTTCATTGAAAAACTTCTATTCAAGTAGGCCTTAATGCTGTCCAAGAGTTCTATATCATTTCCCATCAAAAGTATGTCATCTACATATAGTATGAGAAATGCTATAGAGCTCCCACTCACTTTCTTGTAAACGCAGGCTTCTCCATAAGTCTGCGTAAACCCAAACGCTTTGATCATCTCATCAAAGCGAATGTTCCAACTCCGAGATGCTTGCACCAGCCCATAAATCGAGCGTTGGAGCTTGCACACCTTGTCAGCATTCTTAGGGTCGACAAAACCTTCCGGCTGCATCATATACAACTCTTCCTTAAGGAAACCATTAAGGAATGCCGTTTTGACGTCCATTTGCCATATTTCATAATCGTAGAATGCGGCAATTGCTAACATGATTCGGACGGACTTCAGCTTCGCTACCGGTGAGAAAGTCTCATCGTAGTCAACCCCTTGAACTTGTCGATAACCCTTAGCGACAAGCCGAGCTTTATAGATGGTCACATTACCATCCGCGTCTGTCTTCTTCTTAAAGATCCATTTATTTTCTATGGCTCGCCGCTCAACGGGCAAGTCAGTCAAAGTCCATACTTCGTTTTCATACACGGATCCTATCTCAGATTTCATGGCTTCCAGCCATTTGTTGGAATCCGGGCCCGCCATTGCTTCCTCATAGTTCGAAGGTTCACCGTTGTCTAACAACATGATTTCCAAGACAGGGTTGCCGTACCACTCTGGTGCGGAACGTGTCCTTGTGGACCTACGAATTTCAGTAGGAGCTTGATCAGAAGCATCTTGATCATCATCATTAATTTCCTCTCTAGTCGGTGCAGGCATCTCAGGAACGTTTTCTTGAGTTTCGTCATTTTCCGGTTCAAGAGGTAACACTTCATCAAGTTCTACTTTCCTCCCACTTACTTCTTTCGAGAGAAACTCTTTCTCTAGAAAGGATCCATTCTTGGCAACAAAGATCTTGCCTTCGGATCTGAGGTAGAAGGTATACCCAATAGTTTCTTTAGGGTATCCTATGAAGACGCACTTTTCCAACTTGGGTTCGAGCTTTTCAGGTTGAAGTTTCTTGACATAAGCATCGCATCCCCAAACTTTTAGAAACGACAGCTTAGGTTTCTTCCCAAACCATAATTCATACGGTGTCATCTCAACGGATTTCGATGGAGCCCTATTTAAAGTGAATGCGGCAGTCTCTAAAGCATAGCCCCAAAAAGATAGCGGTAAATCGGTAAGAGACATCATAGATCGCACCATATCTAATAGAGTGCGATTACAACGTTCGGACACACCATTACGCTGAGGTGTTCCAGGCAGCGTGAGTTGTGAAACTATTCCACATTTTCTTAAGTGTGTGCCAAATTCGTGACTCAAGTATTCTCCTCCACGATCTGATCGTAGAAACTTGATCTTTCTATCATGTTGATTTTCAACCTCACTCTGAAATTCCTTGAACTCTTCAAAGGTCTCAGACTTGTGTTTCATTAAGTAGATATACCCATATCTACTCAAGTCATCAGTGAGGGTAAGAACATAACGATAGCCACCGCGAGCCTCAACACTCATTGGACCGCACACATCGGTATGTATGATTTCCAATAAGTTGGTTGCTCGCTCCACTGTTCCTGAGAACGGAGTCTTGGTCATTTTACCCATGAGGCATGGTTCGCACGTGTCAAATGATTCATAATCAAGAGACTCTAAAAGTCCATCTGTATGGAGCTTCTTCATGCGTTTGACACCTATGTGACCAAGGCGGCAGTGCCACAAATATGTGGGACTATTGTTATCAACTTTAACTCTTTTGGTATTCACACTATGAATATGTGTATCATCACGTATGAGATTCATTAAGAATAAACCATTAACCATCGGAGCATGACCATAAAACATATCTCTCATATAAATAGAACAACCATTATTCTCGGATTTAAATGAGTAGCCATCTCGAATTAAACGAGATCCAGACACAATGTTCATGCTCAAACTTGGCACTAAATAACAATTATTGAGGTTTAAAACTAATCCCTTAGGTAAATGTAGAGGTAGCGTGCCGACGGCAATCACATCGACCTTGGAACCATTTCCGACGTGCATCGTCACATCGTCCTTCGCCAGTCTCCGTTTATTCCGCAGCTCCTGCTTTGAGTTACAAATGTGAGCAACTGCACCGGTATCAAATACCCAAGAGCTACTACGAGTACTGGTAAGGTACACATCAATTACATGTATATCACATATACCTTTTGTTTTGCCGGCCTTCTTGTCCGCTAAGTATTTGGGGCAGTTCCGCTTCCAGTGACCACTTCCCTTGCAATAAAAACACTCAGTCTCGGGCTTGGGTCCATTCTTTGGCTTCTTCCCGGCAACTTGCTTACCGGGCGCGGCAACTTCCTTGCCGTCCTTCTTGAAGTTCTTTTTACCCTTGCCCTTCTTGAACTTAGTGGTTTTATTCACCATCAACACTTGATGTTCCTTCTTGATTTCTACCTCTGCTAATTTCAGCATAGCATATACCTTAGGAATGGTCTTTACCATCCCCTGCATGTTGTAGTTCATCACAAAGCTCTTGTAGCTAGGTGGAAGCGACTGGAGGATTCTGTCAATGACCGCTTCATCCGGGAGATTAACTTCCAGTTGAGTGAAGCGGTTGTGCAACCCAGACATCTTGAGTATGTGTTCACTGACAGAGCTATTTTCCTCCATCTTACAGCTAAAGAATTTGTCGGAGACTTCATATCTCTCGACCCGGGCATGAGCTTGGAAAACCATTTTCAGCTCTTCGAACATCTCATATGCTCCATGTCTCTCAAAACGCTTTTGGAGCCCCGACTTTAAGCTGTAAAGCATGCCGCACTGAACGAGGGAGTAATCATCGGAATGTGACTGCCACGTGTTCATAATGTCTTGTTCTGCAGGGAGAACAGGTGCGTCACCCATCGGTGCTTGTAGGACATAATCTTTCTTGGCAGCTATGAGGATGATCCTCAAGTTCCTGACCCAGTCTGTATAGTTGCTGCCATCGTCTTTCAGCTTGGTTTTCTCTAGGAACGCGTTGAAGTTGAGGACTACGTTGGCCATTTGATCTACAAGACATATTGTAAAAAATTTAGACTAAGTTCATGATAATAAAGTTCATCTAATCAAATTATTTAATGAACTCCCACTTAGATAGACATCCCTCTACTAGTCATCTAAGTATAACATGATCCGAGTTAACTAGGCCGTGTCCGATCATCACGTGAGACGGACTAGTCAACATTGGTGAACATCTTCATGTTGATCGTATCTTCTATACGACTCATGCTCGACCTTTCGGTCTTCTGTGTTCCGAGGCCATGTCTGTACATGCTAGGCTCGTCAAGTCAACCTAAGTGTTTGCATGTGTAAATATGTCTAACACCCGTTGTATGTGAACGTTAGAATCTATCATACCCGATCATCACGTGGTGCTTCGAAACAATGAACTGTCGCAACGGTGCATAGTTAGGGGGAACACTTCTTGAAATTATTATGAGGGATCATCTTATTTACTACTGTCGTTCTAAGTAAACAAGACGCAAACCATGATAAACATCACATGCAATCAAATAATAAACGTGACATGATATGGCCAATATCACATAGCTCCTTTGATCTCCATCTTGGGGCTCCATGATCATCTTTGTCACCGGCTTGACACCATGATCTCCATCATCATGATCTCCATCATCGTGTCTCCATGAAGTTGCTCGCCAACTATTACTTCTACTACTATGGCTAATGCGTTTAGCAATAAAGTAAACTAATTTACATGGCGTTTCTCAATGACACGCAGGTCATACAAAAATAAAGACAACTCCTATGCCTCCTGCCGGTTGTCATACTCATCGACATGCAAGTCGTGATTCCTATTACAATAGCATGAACATCTCATACATCACATATAGATCATTCATCATTCATCACAACTTTGGCCATATCATATCACAAAGCACTTGCTGCAAAAACAAGTTAGACGTCCTCTAATTGTTGTTGCAAGTTTTACGTGGCTGAATTAGGGTTCTAGCAAGAACGTTTTCTTACCTACGTGAAAGCCACAACGTGATTTGTCAACTTCTATTTACCCTTCATAAGGACCCTTTTCATCGAATCCGCTCCAACTAAAGTGGGAGAGACAGACACCCGCCAGCCACCTTATGCAACTAGTGCATGTTAGTCGGTGGAACCGGTCTCACGTAAGCGTACGTGTAAGGTTGGTCCGGGCCGCTTCATCCCACAATACCGCTGAAGCAAGATAAGACTAGTAGCGACAAGAAAGTTGACAACATCTACGCCCACAACAAATTGTGTTCTACTCGTGCAATAGAGAACTACGCATAGACCTCGCTCATGATGCCATTGTTGGGGAACGTTGCAGAAAATTAAAAATTTTCCTACGGTTTCACCAAGATCCATCTATGAGTTCATCTATGCAACGAGTCATGGGAGAGAGATTGCATCTACATACCACTTTGTAGATCACGAGCGGAAGCGTTCAAGGAACGGGGATGAGGTAGTCGTACACGACGTGATCCAAATCACCGGAGATCCTAGCACCGAACGGACGGCACCTATGCGTTCAACACACGTACGGTTAGTGTAACGTCTCCTTCTTCTTGATCCAGCAAGGCAAAGGAGAGGTTGAGGAAGATGGCTCCAACAGCAGCACGACGGCGTGGTGATGGTGGAGCTGCAGTACTCCGGCAGGGCTTCGCCGAGCTCTACGGAGGAGGAGGAGATGTTGGAGAGGGAGAGGGAGGCGCCAGGGCAAGGGGTACGGCTGCCCCCCTCCCCTCCCCCCTTTATATAGGCCCCCCTGGGGGGCGCCAGCCCTGGGAGATTGAATCTCCCAAGGGGGCGGCGGCCAAGGGGGGTGGAGTGCCCCCCAAGGCAAGTGGGCGCCCCCCCCCCACCCTAGGGTTCCAACCCTAGGCGCAGGGGGTGGGCCTTGGGGGGCGCACCAGCCCACTAAGGGCTGGTCCCCCTCCCACTTCAGCCCATGGGGCCCTCCGGGATGGGTGGCCCCACCCGGTGGACCCCCGTGACCCATCTGTGGTCCCGGTACAATGCCGGTGACCCCCAGATCATTCCCGATGGCCGAAACTGCACTTCCTATATATAATTCTTCACCTCCGGACCAATCCGGAACTCCTCGTGACGTCCGGGGTCTCATCCGGGACTCCGAACAACATTCGGGTTACTGCATATAAATATCCCTACAACCCTAGCGTCACCGAACCTTAAGTGTGTAGACTCTACGGGTTCGGGAGACATGCAGACATGACCGAGACTGCTCTCGGGCAATAACCCACAGCGGGATCTGGATACCCATGTAGGCTCCCACATGCTCCACGATGATCTCATCGGATGAACCACGATGTCGAGGATTCAATTAATCCCGTATACGATTCCCTTTGTCAATCGGTATTTTACTTGCCCGAGATTCGATTGTCGGTATCCCAATACCTCGTTCAATCTCGTTACCGGCAAGTCACTTTACTCGTACCGTAATGCATGATCCCGTGATCAAACACTTTGATCACATTGAGCTCATTATGATGATGCATTACTAAGTGGGCCCAGTGATACCTCTCCGTCAAGCGGAGTGACAAATCCCAGTCTCGATCCGTGTCAACCCAACAGACACTTTCGGAGATACCCGTAGTATACCTTTATAGTCACCCAGTTACGTTGTGATGTTTGGCACACCCAAAGCACTCCTACAGTATCCGGGAGTTACACGATCTCATGGTCTAAGGAAAGGATACTTGACATTGGAAAACTCTAGCAAACGAACTATGCGATCTTATGCTATGTTTAGGATTGGGTCTCGTCCATCACATCACTCTCCTAATGATGTGATCTCGTTATCATTGACATCCAATGCCCATAGTCAGGAAACCATGACTATCTATTGATCAACGAGCTAGTCAACTAGAGGCTTACTAGGGACTTGTTGTTGTCTGTTATTCACACATGTATTATGATTTCCGGATAATAGAATTATAGCACAAATAAAGACAATTATCATGAATAAGGAAATATAATAATAATGTTTTTATTATTGCCTCTAGGGCATATTTCCAACACC
The DNA here is from genome assembly GCA_032464435.1 of Aegilops umbellulata. NCBI lineage: Eukaryota > Viridiplantae > Streptophyta > Magnoliopsida > Poales > Poaceae > Aegilops > Aegilops umbellulata. The sequence goes on from CP136054.1 coordinate 106,852,452, forward strand.
TTTGTCATCAGCTGAGGAAAACAATTGGAGGCAAGTAGCTGCAGTGGTTCAGAGTGTCAGCTTTGTAGTTGAGTGAAGACCTTGTCCTGATGAATCTCATAATCCATGGCGCATAAGGCTTCAGCTCAAATGGTGACATTGCAATATTGGCCAGAGTCCTCATGAAGAAATCGTGAAAGTTGACGGGAACGCTTTGAATGATATTGAAAAGCAGATTCTTCATGATGCCAATGACTTCTCCATCATTTGAGTCATGGACTTTGATAGGACTCATTGTCTTCGACAAAATGCGATAGACAGTTCGAGGCACATATAGTAATTCCTTGACGAGGAATTTGGTTCGAGGGGCCTACCCTGGCTTCAAAAGCTTCATCAAAACTTGCACGTAGTGATTTGAAAGCTCAGGTTCACTATAGACACAACGTGCATCTTCAAGGGGAGGACTGAGTGGTAGGGCATGAAGCAATTCAGACGCTGGTGCCTTGTAATGAGTGTTCTCTGTCATCCAGTCCAGCACCTATGAATTCACATGTTCAGAGTCGCCTGTGATGTGCAACGTTGCATAGAACTGAAGAATGAGTTCTTCATTCCAATCACAGATGTCAGTGCAGAAGTTTAGTAGCCCAGCGTCGTGAAGAACACTGAGGACTGGCTCGAAGCACGGCAGAGACTCCATGTCTACGTGAGGAATATGTGCATGATCGAAGACTTTGTCTTTGTTGAACAGCACTAAGGAATAGAAATTGGCTTGACTAGCAGTCCAAAAACGCCTCTTCCTTATGCGAGCAGAGTCATAAGGGTTGTAGTCAGTGAAGAATGCATGCTCGCCAAAGAAGTCTTCAGCCTTGAACTTTTGCTTGCGTGAGAAGGGATCCTTTGGCTTTGGCAGAGGAGTGTCAGTGAGTTGCATCACGACCTCAGGAATCGCGATCTCGGGTTCATCAGGCTGAGGAATTTCTAGTTCCTCTTCAGTTGCAGTCTTAGGATCAGTAGCAGCAGTTTCTTCAGCACTAGTGGCTGGAATTTCTTCATGTACAGATGCAGTGGGATGAGTTTCTTCAGAGACCATTTGAACTGTTGGTGCAAGGACTGAGGAATTTGTTGTAGCGGGGTGAAGAGTGGAGAATTGGGGTGCTGACTTTCCCAAAAGTCATCATTCATTACTGCCGTTGTACTTCCAATATCCATGTCTTCATCATCCAATTCTTCAACACCAGCCTCTTCAGCAGTGAACTGAGGCATTGGTGAGGATACAACAGGTGTTGAAGGGATCGCATCCACTTCAATTTCTTCATCAATCTGCTCTGATGAAGCAGCAGAATGATTTTCTTCATCAGATCCACTTGGGATCTCATAGTCTTCACAAAAGGAACAAGGTCCTTTGATGGCATGGTAGTAATTGGAACAGCATCAATCAGATTTGCAAACGAGTTGGTCATAGGCTTCATCTTCTTTGGAGATGAAGATTCTGAAGCAGTTGATGCTTTCCTTTTCTTCACTGCAGCACGCTCTGCAGCCTTGGTCTTCTTCACATCTGATGCAGATGGAAGGATTGGAGTTGGTGTAGGCGTAGGAGGGGCTGAGGAATTCGTTTGAATTTCTTCAGGCGCAACTGATGCAGTTGCCCTGACTTCTTCATTTTCTTCAGGCGCACCACTAGTGGATGCCCTGGCAATTTCTTCAGCGGCTGGAATGGAGTCATTAGCCCTGGAACTAGCATTTTCTTCAGCATCCTGAAAGTCATCAGCGGTGCTGGCACGTTCTTCAGTTGGCTGAGTAGAAGCTTCAGCCTGAGGAACTTCTTGTTGCGATGGGGCTGCAACAGTTGTGAACTTCTCAGTCAGTTTCACAAACCTGACTTTGGCTCCTTTCCAATCAGCATAGTATGAGTTGAATTTGTCGCTGAGGGTTTTGATTTCAGACTGAATTTTGATGAGTTCATCAGTCGTCATTTTGACCACGTTGGTCTTCAGAAACTTTTCTTTCTTGTACTGGGCCTTCTTGATCTGCCTGTCCTGATCATATTTCCATTTCTCCTCTCGGATGAAATGAGTCAGCATGTGATTTTGACCAGGTGTCAACTTGAATTCAGGAAAAGGAGTATTTTGGTCCTTGTGCCAGAGATCAATGTAGTCTAGGATCACCCTTGGATCCAACAGCAGTGGCACAGGTGTGCCTTTGGCTCTAGTGGCCCTAACTTGTCTGTCTCTGATGATTTCTGCAAGTTCATCATCATCAGCTTCATCTTCTTCAGGCGGCTCTTGAAAGGCAACCTGTTTCTTCTTGGGACTTGGCCGAGGACCTCGTCCAGCAGTTGCCTTGGACTTCAGCAGAGTGGGGCCAGATGAAGAATTTGGTGCAGCTGAGGAACTTGCTGAGACACCAGAGGCAATGGAGATGCCTGCAGTCCTTTGGCACGAGGCCAGATGCGCAGGTGCTGAGGACTTTGTTGGAACAACTGAGGACTTTGGAGGAGGTGCTGAGGATTTTGAAGGAGCGGGAGCAGCTTGAGGAATTGGTCTTGAAGATTTTGAAGTGCATGGCCGTGAGGGCGCAACAGAGGAACTTGGCCGTGAGGGCACTGTTAGTGAAGCACTTGGCTTGCACGCAGGCTTCTTTGCCATAGATCTCTTTGGCTTGACAGAGGCCTCAGTGGCAGCAGCAGCAGCAGAGTCTTCATTGAATTTCCTCACCGCTTCTTTGGCTTGTCCTGCCAATTTGGCTTGGCGCTTTGCTCATTCTTCAGGAAAATCCTCACCGCATTTGATGCTAGTGGGGTCTGCCTCTTGGCCAGGTGCCAATGGGGATCTTGGGCATGGAGGATTTAGTGCGAATTTCTTCATATACTTTGGGGTTACATATCTGTATTCCCTCCATTCGCGTGCCCATCTCCGTTCAATCCTCTGAATGCGCACCTTGCGCTGATTTTTGTTTTCTTTGCCAAACTTGGCCTCATCAGGTGTGCAGTATTCTTTGTAAATGTCCTCAGGTATTTCAAAAGCAGTCATGACCTCAGGCCTCTTTCCTCCTTTCTGCGGCTTCTTACCATCTGCCATATTCTTTAGCTGAGGAATTTGAACAATCGAATTCTCTGAAGAAGTATGCAATTTCTCTTCGAGGAACGCTGCAAATGAGTTAAGTTGATGAGAACCTAGTGATTCAGCAGCGGACATGAGTACCTGTGAACAGAGTATAGTTGCGAGGAATTTGGAGAGGTCATATGCGTTCTCAGAAGGTTTTTCAAAAAGAACAAGTTTGAGGAATCTGACCAAATGAGTCTTGAAGAATTTCACTAAGCGTGCTTTGTCTTAGGTTCCAGAGTTGTGTGGATCAAAGATTCACACAATTGAGGAATCTTGAAGAAAAATGATGCTTAGAGAAACGAATCAAGAACAGATGACTTGTGAGGTGTTTTGTGTGTGAGGATTTGAAGAATAAAACACCTTTGAAGATTTTGTAGAAAACTTTCGAATCAAAGAGGGCAGTAAAAGTAACTTTTAATTACCCTGAATGAAGAACACGACGAACACAGAGATGGAGAAGTGAAGTTCGTCGGTGTAGATCTTCCACGCCCTAAATTGGCGGAGGAAGACGTCTACGGCGGCGGCGGAGGTGAAGATTTCCGCGGTCGGCGCGAGTACGACGACGACGAGGTCGAGGCAGTGAAGCTCTTCCTCATCGGCGATGATGGAGTAGCGGCGGCACTAGGGTTTGGGAAGCTCGAGCGGGAGAGAGAGATCAAGCGGAGTAAAGGAAGTGAGGAAGGGGTGAGGGGGTATTTATAGTGGCAGTGAAAAACTGTTCGCCCAAAGATTTTGGGACGAACGTGCCCCTGACCCTTCTCCTTCGCACGACATGTGTCACCCACGTACTGTGAAGTGGAGATCGTGTTAGATCATGGGTGAATAGAATAACGTATTGTGAGATGCGGGCTTTGAGCGGCAAAACCGAAACTTTGGATAAGATTAGTTTTAATGTTCCGTTCACAATTTCTTTAGCTGACAAGGACGCAATGAAGATTTTGAACAAGTTCCAAATAGAATGCACATGAAGAATTTGTGAATAGATTGGACTGAGTATAGCATAGAGGGGGAAGGGTCCAATCATATTCACTTAGCAGAAAAACCAACTTGAAGAGATAGCCATAAGTGAATACTGTAGAGGACATAAACACATATATATAGCCAATGAAGAAAAACAACGGAAACAGTGAAGATTTTCCAAAGTTGAAGAATTTGAACAGCTGAGGGATTTCAAAAAAAATTGAGGAAAAACTCAAATTGAAGATTTTCAACTTTTTGTGATGGCATGACCCACCGTATAAGAAAGATGATTTCAGACACCGCGTACAATTGTCGTAGGGTTCTGAGAATCAAATTCTTCGTTAGTTTCTTCACATTTAGAGTGTTATTCTTCATTGATTGAAGAAAAACATTTCTTCATGTGTTGCACATCTAAGTCATCAATTTTGCATAAGTGTTAGGAGGAGTGCCTTTTCAAAGTACATTCGAAGACTCTAAGATATTTAGCTCACACCACAACTTGCTAAATCTCTTCTCATCCAAGGGCTTTGTGAAGATATTGTTGGAAATATGACCTAGAGGCAATAATAAAAGCATTATTATTATATTTCCTTGTTCATGATAATTGTCTTTATTCGTGCTATAATTGTGTTATCCAGAAATCGTAATACATGTGTGAATAACAGACAACAACGTGTCCCTAGTAAGCCTCTAGTTGACTAGCTCGTTGATCAATAGATAGTCATGGTTTCCTGACTATGGGCATTGGATGTCAATGATAACGAGATCACATCATTAGGAGAATGATGTGATGGACGAGACCCAATCCTAAACATAGCATAAGATCGCACAGTTCGTTTGCTAGAGTTTTCCAATGTCAAGTGTCCTTTCCTTAGACCATGAGATCGTGTAACTCCCAGATACCCTAGGAGTGCTTTGGGTGTGCCAAACGTCACAACGTAACTGGGTGACTATAAAGGTATACTACGGGTATCCCCGAAAGTGTCTGTTGAGTTGACACGGATCGAGACTGGGATTAGTCACTCCGCTTGACAGAGAGGTATCACCGGGCCCACTCGGTAATGCATCATCATAATGAGCTCAATATGATCAAATTGTTTGATCACGGGATCATGCATTATGGTACGAGTAAAGTGACTTGCCGGTAACGAGATTGAACAAGGTATTGGGATACCGACGATCAAATCTCGGGCAAGTAAAATACCGATTGACAAAGGGAATCGTATACGGGATTAATTGAATCCTCGACATCGTGGTTCATCCGATGAGATCATCGTGGAGCATGTAGGAGCCAACATGGGTATCCAGATCCCGCTGTTGGTTATTGCCCGAGAGTCGTCTCGGTCATGTCTGCATGTCTCCCGAACCCGTAGGGTCTACACACTTAAGGTTCGGTGACACTAGGGTTGTGAAGATATGTATATGCAGTAACCCGAATGTTGTTCGGAGTCCCGGATGAGATCCCGGACGTCACGAGGAGTTCCGGATTGGTCCGGAGGTAAAGAATTATATATAGGAAGTGCAGTTTCGGCCATCGGGAATGATCTGGGGGTCACCGGTATTGTACCGGGACCACCAGATGGGTCCCGGGGGTCCACCGGGTGGGGCCACCCATCCCGGAGGGCCCCATGGGCTGAAGTGGGAGGGGGACCAGCCCTTAGTGGGCTGGTGCGCCCCCCAAGGCCCACCCCCTGTGCCTAGGGTTGGAACCCTAGGGTGGGGGGGCGCCCACTTGCCTTGGGGGGCACTCCACCCCCCTTGGCCGCCGCCCCCTTGGGAGATTCAATCTCCCAGGGACGGCGCCCCCCCCAGGGGGCCTATATAAAGGGGGGAGGGGGCAGCCGCACCCCTGGTCCTTGGCGCCTCCCTCTCCCTCTCCAACACCTCCTCCTCCTCCGTAGAGCTCGGCGAAGCCCTGCCGGAGTACTGCAGCTCCACCATCACCACGCCGTCGTGCTGCTGCTGGAGCCATCTTCCTCAACCTATCCTTTGCCTTGCTGGATCAAGAAGAAGGAGACGTTATGCTGACCGTACGTGTGTTGAACGCGGAGGTGCCGTCCGTTCGGTGCTAAGATCTTCGGTGATTTGGATCACGTCGTGTACGACTACCTCATCCCCGTTCCTTGAACGCTTCCGCTCGCGATCTACAAAGTGGTATGTAGATGCAATCTCTCTCCCATGACTCGTTGCTTAGATGAACTCATAGATGGATCTTGGTGAAGCCGTAGGAAAATTTTTAATTTTCTGCAACGTTCCCCAACAGTGGCATCATGAGCCAGGTCTATGCGTAGTTCTCTATTGCACGAGTAGAACACAATTTGTTGTGGGCGTAGATGTTGTCAACTTTCTTGCCGCTACTAGTCTTATCTTGCTTCAGCGGTATTGTGGGATGAAGCGGCCCGGACCAACCTTACACGTACGCTTACATGAGACCGGTTCCACCGACTAACATGCACTAGTTGCATAAGGTGGCTGGCGGGTGTCTGTCTCTCCCACTTTAGTTGGAGCGGATTCGATGAAAAGGGTCCTTATGAAGGGTAAATAGAAGTTGACAAATCACGTTGTGGCTTTTACGTAGGTAAGAAAACGTTCTTGCTAGAACCCTAATTCAGCCACGTAAAACTTGCAACAAGAATTAGAGGACGTCTAACTTGTTTTTGCAGCAAGTGCTTTGTGATATGATATGGCCAAAGTTGTGATGAATGATGAATGATCTATATGTGATGTATGAGATGTTCATGCTATTGTAATAGGAATCACGACCTGCATGTCGATGAGTATGACAACCGGCAGGAGCCATAGGAGTTGTCTTTATTTATTTTTGTATGACCTGCGTGTCATTGAGAAACGCCATGTAAATTACTTTACTTTATTGCTTCATGGAGACACGATGATGGAGATCATGATGATGGAGATCGTGGTGTCAAGCCGGTGACAAGATGATCATGGAGCCCCAAGATGGAGATCAAAGGAGCTATGTGATATTGGCCATATCATGTCACGTTTATTATTTGATTCCATGTGATGTTTATCATGTTTTGCATCTTGTTTACTTAGAACGACGGTAGTAAATAAGATGATCCATCATAATAATTTCAAGAAGTGTTCCCCCTAACTGTGCACCGTTGCGACAGTTCATTGTTTCGAAGCACCACGTGATGATCGGGTGTGATAGATTCTAACGTTCACATACAACGGGTGTAAGACAGATTTACACATGCAAACACTTAGGTTGACTTGACGAGCCTGGCATGTACAGACATGGCCTCGGAACACAGAAGACCGAAAGGTCGAGCATGAGTCGTATAGAAGATACGATCAACATGAAGATGTTCACCGATGTTGACTAGTCCGTCTCACGTGATGATCGGACACGGCCTAGTTGACTCGGATCATGTTATACTTAGATGACTAGTAGAGGGATGTCTATCTAAGTGGGAGTTCATTAAATAATTTGATTAGATGAACTTTATTATCATGTACTTAGTCTAAAATATTTACAATATGTCTTGTAGATCAAATGGCCAACGCAGTCCTCAACTTCAACGCGTTCCTAGAGAAAACCAAGCTGAAAGACGATGGCAGCAACTATACGGACTGGGTCCGAAACTTGAGGATCATCCTCATAGCTGCCAAGAAAGATTATGTCCTACAAGCACCGCTGGGTGACGCACCTGTTCTCCCTGCAGAACAAGACGTTATGAACGCTTGGCAGTCATGTTCCGATAATTACTCCCTCGTTCAGTGCAGCATGCTTTACAGCTTAGAGCCAGGGCTCCAAAAGCGTTTTGAGAGACATGCAGCATATGAGATGTTCGAAGAGCTGAAAATGGTTTTCCAAGCTCATGCCCGGGTCGAGAGATATGAAGTCTCCGACAAATTCTTTAGCTATAAGATGGAGGAAAATAGCTCTGTCAGTGAACACATACTCAAGATGTCTGGGTTGCACAACCGCTTGACTCAACTGGAAGTTAATCTCCCGGATGAAGCGGTCATTGACAGAATCCTCCAGTCACTTCCACCTAGCTACAAGAGCTTTGTGATGAACTACAACATGCAGGGGATGGTAAAGACCATTCCTGAGGTATATGCTATGCTGAAATCAGCAGAGGTAGAAATCAAGAAGGAACTTCAAGTGTTGATGGTGAATAAAACCACTAAGTTCAAGAAGGGCAAGGGTAAAAAGAACGTCAAGAAGGACGGCAAGGAAGTTGTTGTGCCCGATAAGCAAGTTGCCGGGAAGAAGCCAAAGAATGGACCCAAGCCCGAGACTGAGTGTTTTTATTGCAAGGGAAGTGGTCACTGGAAGCGGAACTGCCCCAAATACTTAGCGGACAAGAAGGCCGGCAAAACAAAAGGTATACGTGATATACATGTAATTGATGTGTACCTTACCAGTACTCGTAGTAGCTCTTGGGTATTTGATACCGGTGCAGTTGCTCACATTTGTAACTCAAAGCAGGAGCTGCGGAATAAGCGAAGACTGGCGAAGGATGAGGTGACGATGCGCGTCGGGAATGGTTCCAAGGTCGATGTGATCGCCGTCGGCAAGCTACCTCTACATTTACCTACGGGATTAGTTTTAAACCTCAATAATTGTTATTTAGTGCCAAGTTTGAGCATGAACATTGTGTCTGGATCTCGTTTAATTCGAGATGGCTACTCATTTAAATCTGAGAATAATGGTTGTTCTATTTATATGAGTGATATGTTTTATGGTCATGCTCCGATGGTTAATGGTTTATTCTTAATGAATCTCGTACGTGATGATACACATATTCATACTGTGAATACCAAAAGAGTTAAAGTTGATAACAATAGTCCCACATATTTGTGGCACTGCCGCCTTAGCCACATAGGTGTCAAACGCATGAAGAAGCTCCATGCAGATGGACTTTTAGAGTCTCTTGATTATGAATCATTTGACACGTGCGAACCATGCCTCATGGGTAAAATGACCAAGACTCCATTCTCAGGAACAATGGAGCGAGCAACCAACATATTGGAAATCATACATACTGATGTGTGCGGTCCAATGAGTGTTGAGGCTCGCGGTGGCTATTGTTATGTTCTCACCCTCACTGATGACTTGAGTAGATATGGGTATATCTACTTAATGAAACACAAGTCTGAGACCTTTGAAAAGTTCAAGGAATTTCAGAGTGAGGTTGAAAATCAACGTGATAGAAAGATCAAGTTTCTACGATCAGATCGTGGAGGAGAATACTTGAGTCACGAATTTGGCACACACTTAAGAAAATGTGGAATAGTTTCACAACTCACGCTGCCTGGAACACCTCAGCGTAATGGTGTGTCCGAACGTCGTAATCGCACTCTATTAGATATGGTGCGATCTATGATGTCTCTTACCGATTTACCGCTATCTTTTTGGGGCTATGCTTTAGAGACTGCCGCATTTACTTTAAATAGGGCTCCATCGAAATCCGTTGAGATGACACCCTTATGAATTATGGTTTGGGAAGAAACCTAAGCCGTCGTTTCTAAAAGTTTGGGGATGCGATGCTTATGTCAGGAAACTTCAACCTGAAAAGCTCGAACCCAAGTCGGAAAAGTGCGTCTTCATAGGATACCCTAAAGAAACTATTGGGTATACCTTCTACCTCAGATCCGAAGGCAAGATCTTTGTGCCAAGAATGGATCCTTTCTAGAGAAAGAGTTTCTCTCGAAAGAAGTAAGTGGGAGGAAAGTAGAACTTGATGAAGTGTTACCTCTTGAACCGGAAAATGGCGAAACTCAAGAAAACGTTCCTGAGGTTCCTGCACCGACTAGAGAGGAAATTAATGATGATGATCAAGATGCTTCTGATCAAGCTCCTACTGAAATTCGTAGGTCCACAAGGACACGTTCCGCACCATAGTGGTACGGCAACCCTGTCTTGGAAATCATGTTGTTAGACAACGGTTAGCCTTCGAAGTATGAGGAAGCAATGGCGGGCCCGGATTCCGACAAATGGCTGGAAGCCATGAAATCTGAGCTAGGATCCATGTGTGAAAACGAAGTATGGACTTTGACTGACTTGCCCGTAGAGCGGCGAGCCATAGAAAATAAATGGATATTTAAGAAGAAGACAGACGCGGATGGTAATGTGACCATCTATAAAGCTCGGCTTGTCGCTAAGGGTTATCGACAAGTTCAAGGGGTTGACTACGATGAGACTTTCTCACCGGTAGCGAAGCTGAAGTCCGTCCGAATCATGTTAGCAATTGCCGCATTCTACGGTTATGAAATATGGCAAATGGACGTCAAAACGGCATTCCTTAATGGTTTCCTTAAGGAAGAATTGTATATGATGCAGCCGGAAGGTTTTGTCGATCCTAAGAATGCTGACAAGGTGTGCAAGCTCCAACGCTCGATTTATGGGCTGGTGCAAGCATCTCGGAGTTGGAACATTCGCTTTGATGAGATGATCAAAGCGTTTGGGTTTACGCAGACTTATGGAGAAGCCTGCGTTTACAAGAAAGTGAGTGGGAGCTCTGTAGCATTTCTCATACTATATGTAGATGACATACTTTTGATGGGAAATGATATAGAACTCTTGGGCAGCATTAAGGCCTACTTGAATAAAAGTTTTTCAATGAAGGACCTTGGAGAAGCTGCTTATATATTAGGCATCAAGATCTATAGAGATAGATCAAGACGCCTCATAGGTCTTTCACAAAGCACATACCTTGATAAGATATTGAAGAAGTTCGATATGGATCAATCTAAGAAGGGGTTCTTACCTGTGTTACAAGGTGTGAAATTGAGCTCAGCTCAATGTCCGACCATCGCAGAAGATATAGAAGAGATGAGTGTCATCCCCTATGCCTCAGCCATAGGTTCTATTATGTATGCCATCCTGTGTACCAGACCTGATGTAAACCATGCCGTAATTTTGGTAGGAAGGTACCAAAGTAATCCCGGCAAGGAACACTGGACAGCGGTCAAGAATATCCTGAAGTACCTGAAAAGGACTAAGGAAATGTTTCTCGTTTATGGAGGTGACGAAGAGCTCGTCGTAAATGGTTACGTCGACGCTAGCTTCGACACAGATCTGGATGACTCTAAGTCACAAACCGGATACGTGTATATTTTGAATGGTGGGGCAGTAAGCTAGTGCAGTTGCAAGCAGAGCGTCGTGGCGGGATCTACATGTGAAGCAGAGTACATGGCAGCCTCGGAGGCAGCACATGAAGCAATTTGGGTGAAGGAGTTCATCACCGACCTCGGAGTCATACCCAATGCGTCGGGGCCAATCAAACTCTTCTGTGACAACACTGGAGCTATTGCACTTGCCAAGGAGCCCAGGTTTCACAAGAAGACCAGGCACATCAAGCGTCGCTTCAACTCCATTCATGAAAATGTTCAAGATGGAGACATAGAAATTTGTAAAGTGAACACGGATCTGAATGTCGCAGATCCGTTGACTAAACCTCTCCCTAAGGCAAAACAAGATCAGCACCAGAACTCTATGGGTGTTCGATTCATCACAATGTAACTAGATTATTGACTCTAGTGCAAGTGGGAGACTGTTGGAAATATGCCCTAGAGGCAATAATAAAAGCATTATTATTATATTTCCTTGTTCATGATAATTGTCTTTATTCGTGCTATAATTGTGTTATCCAGAAATCGTAATACATGTGTGAATAACAGACAACAACGTGTCCCTAGTAAGCCTCTAGTTGATTAGCTCGTTGATCAATAGATAGTCATGGTTTCCTGACTATGGGCATTGGATGTCAATGATAACGAGATCACATCATTAGGAGAATGATGTGATGGACGAGACCCAATCCTAAACATAGCATAAGATTGCACAGTTCGTTTGCTAGAGTTTTCCAATGTCAAGTGTCCTTTCCTTAGACCATGAGATCGTGTAACTCCCGGATACCGTAGGAGTGCTTTGGGTGTGCCAAACGTCACAACATAACTGGGTGACTATAAAGGTATACTACGGGTATCTTTGAAAGTGTCTGTTGAGTTGACACAGATCGAGACTGGGATTTGTCACTCCGCTTGACAGAGAGGTATCACCGGGCCCACTCGGTAATGCATCATCATAATGAGCTCAATATGATCAAAGTGTTTGATCACGGGATCATGCATTACGGTACGAGTAAACTGACTTGCCGGTAACGAGATTGAATGAGGTATTGGGATACCGACGATCGAATCTCGGGCAAGTAAAATACCTATTGACAAAGGGAATCGTATACGGGATTAATTGAATCCTCGACATCGTGGTTCATCCGATGAGATCATCGTGGAGCATGTAGGAGCCAACATGGGTATCCAGATCCCGCTGTTGGTTATTGCCCGAGAGCCGTCTCGGTCATGTTTGCATGTCTCCCGAACTCGTAGGGTCTACACACTTAAGGTTCGGTGACGCTAGGGTTGTGAAGATATGTATATGCAGTAACCCGAATGTTGTTTGGAGTCCCGGATGAGATCCCGGACGTCACGAGGAGTTCCGGATTGGTCCGGAGGTAAAGAATTATATATAGGAAGTGCAGTTTCGGCCATCGGGAATGATCTGGGGGTCACCGGTATTGTACCGGGACCACCAGATGGGTCCCAGGGGTCCACCGGGTGGGGCCACCCATCCCGGAGGGCCCCATGGGCTGAAGTGGGAAGGGGAACCAGCCCTTAGTGGTCTGGTGCGCCCCCAAGGCCCACCCCCTGCGCCTAGGGTTGGAACCCTAGGGTGGGGGGCGCCCACTTGCCTTGGGGGGCACTCCACCCCCCCTTGGCCGCCGCCCCCTTGGGAGATTCAATCTCCCAGGGCCGGCGCCCCCCCAGGGGGCCTATATAAAGGGAGGAGGGGCAGCCGCACCCCTGGTCCTTGGCGCCTCCCTCTCCCTCTCCAACACCTCCTCCTCCTCCGTAGAGCTCGGCGAAGCCCTGCCGGAGTACTGCAGCTCCACCATCACCACGCCGTCGTGCTGCTGCTGGAGCCATCTTCCTCAACCTCTCCTTTGCCTTGCTGGATCAAGAAGAAGGAGACGTTACGCTGACCGTACGTGTGTTGAACGCGGAGGTGCCGTCCGTTCGGTGCTATGATCTAGTGATTTGGATCACGTCGTGTACGACTACCTCATCCCCGTTCCTTGAACGCTTCCGCTCGCGATCTACAAAGTGGTATGTAGATGCAATCTCTCTCCCATGACTCGTTGCTTAGATGAACTCATAGATGGATCTTGGTGAAACCGTAGGAAAAATTTTAATTTTCTGCAACATTCCCCAACAGATATCGGCTAGCTGTTCATCATTCTTGACATGCTCAATAGAAATGTCGCCCTTCAACACATGATCGCGAAGAAAACGATGACGAATCTGAATGTGCTTTGTCTTCTAGTGCTGAACTGGGTTGTGAGCAATCTTGATGGCACTCTCATTGTCACAGAGGAGAGGCACATTCTTCACGTTGATGCCGTAGTCCCTGAGTGTTTGCTTCATCCATAGCAGTTGAGCACAGCAAGAACCAGCAGCAATATACTCAGCTTCAGCAGTAGACAATGATACGCAGTTCTGTTTCTTCGAGGACCAACAGACCAAGGATCGTCCGAGGAAATGACATGTACCAGATGTTGACTTGCGGTCCACACGATCACCAGCATAGTCAGAGTAAGAATATCCAATGAGATCAAAATCCGAGCCCTTGGGATACCATAATCCTAGTGTTGGTGTGTGAGCTAGATATCGAAGAATATGCTTCACAGCCTTATGGTGTGATTCCTTCGGTGCAGCTTGAAATCGGGCACACATGCAAACACTAAGCATTATATCTGGCCTACATGCGCATAAGTACAATAAAGAGCCAATCATGGAGCGGTATACCTTATGATCGAAGTCAATACCATTTTCATCAGTGCATAGTTGACCATTTGTGGGCATAGGGATTTTGATGCCTTTGCAATCCTGCATGCCGAATTTCTTCAGGACATCCTTGAGGTATTTCTCCTAAGATATGAATATGCCATTGTGCTGTTGACGAATTTGAAGACCTAAGAAGAATTGCAACTCTCCCATCATAGACATTTGATATTCTTCATTCATCATATAGGCAAATTCATCACTATAACGTTGGTCAGTACAGCCAAAGATGATATCATCAACATATATTTGGCATACAAACAGTTCACCATCATAAGATTTAATAAAGAGAGTAGGATCGAGTGAACCGGGTGTGAAGTCGTTCTTCATGAAGAATTCCTTCAAAGTATCATACCATGCCCGTGGGGCCTGCTTGAGGCCATAGAGGGCCTTATTGAGTCTGAAGACTTTGTCAGGATTCTTTGGATCTTCAAAACCTGGGGGTTGAGCGACATATACTTCTTCCTCAAGCTTACCATTGAGGAATGCACTTTTCACATCCATTTGATATAAGATGATATCATGATGGTTAGCATAAGCAAGCAATATGTGAATAGCCTCAAGTCTAGCAACAGGTGCAAAGGTTTCATCGAAATCAATTCCTTCAACCTGTGTGTAGCCTTGAGCTACTAGTCGTGCCTTATTCCTCACCACAAGGCCGTTTTCATCTTGCTTGTTGCGGTAGATCCATTTTGTGCAAATGATATTATGCTTGCGAGGATCTGGACGGTTGACCAGTTCCCAGACGTTGTTGAGCTTGAACTGATGTAATTCTTCTTGCATGGCCTGAATCCACTCAGGCTGCAGAAATGCTTCATCTACCTTAGTGGGCTCTGTGATAGAGACAAAAGCATAGTGCCCACAAAAGTTAGATAAGTGTGAAGCTTTTGAACGTGTTAGAGGACCTGATGCTTTGATGTCATCAATGATCTTCTCCACTTGCACTTCTTTTGCAACGCGAGGGTGAGATGGTTGTCGTTGAGGAATTTGATCAGCATTTTCTTCAGCATCAATTTCTTCGGCATTTTCCTCAGGTGCATCAGCTCGATGTTCTTCACGTTCTGGAATGAATTCTTCTCCAGATTCTTCAGTAGGAATGACATCCTCAGTAGCCTTGAGCTTGATAGAATCCTCATGTGTTGGTTCATCTATCACAGAAGGTAGGTGCTCTCTTTGCGAGCCATTAGTTTCATCGAACCGCACATCTACAGTTTCAACAATCTTGTGAAGAACATTGTTTAAGACTCTGTAGGTGTGCGAGTCCTTTTCGTAACCAAGCATAAAACCTTCATGTGCTTTCGGTGCAAATTTAGAGTTGTGATGAGGATCTCTAATCCAGCATTTAGCACCGAAGACTTTGAAATAACTCACATTGGGTTTCTTGTCAGTAAGGAGTTCATAGGCAGTCTTCTTGAAGAATTTGTGAAGATATACTCTGTTGATGATGTGGCATGCAGCATCAATTGCATCAACCCAGAAACGACGAGGTGTTTTGTACTCATCAAGCATAGTGCGAGCCATCTCAGCAAGAGTCCTGTTCTTGCGCTCCACGACGCCATTCTGTTGAGGAGTATAAGGAGCAGATAACACATGAGTAATACCAAGTTCATCAAGATAGTCATCGAGACCCGAATTCTTGAACTCAGTTCCATTGTCACTTCTGATGTGCTTGATCTTCACACCAAAGCTGGTTGAAGCCCTCGAGGAAAATCATTTGAAGACTTCCTGCACTTCATGTTTGTAAGTAACAAGGTGTACCCATGTGTAACGAGAGTAATCATCAACAATAACAAAGCCATATTGAGATGCTTCATTTGAAACAGAAGAATAATGATTAGGACCGAAGAGATCCATGTGTAGGATCGAAAGTATGTCTAGAGGGGGGGTGATTAGACTACTTGACCAAATAAAAATCTAGCCTTTTCCCAATTTTAGTTCTTGGCAGATTTTAGCTATCTTAGCACAAGTCAAGCAATCTCCACACAATTCAAGCAAGCATGCAAAAGAGTATATGAGCAGCGGAAAGTAAAGCATGCAACTTGCAAGAATGTAAAGGGAAGGGTTTGGAGGATTCAAACGCAATTGGAGACATGGATGTTTTTGTCGTGGTTCCGATAGGTGGTGCTATCGTACATCCACGTTGATGGAGACTTCAACCCACGGAGGGTAACGGTTGTGCGAGTCCACGGAGGGCTCCACCCACGAAGGGTCCACGAAGAAGCAACCTTGTCTATTCCATCACGGCCGTCGCCCATGAAGGACTTGCCTCACTAGCGGTAGATCTTCACGAAGTAGGTGATCTCCTTGCCCTTACAAACTCCTTGGTTCAACTCCACAATCTTGTTGGAGGCTCCCAAGTGACACCTAGCCAATCTAGGAGACACCACTCTCCAAGAAGTAACAAATGGTGTGTTGATGATGAACTCCTTGCTCTTGTGCTTCAAATGATAGTCTCCCCAACACTCAACTGTCTCTCATAGGATTTGGATTTGGTGGAAAGAAGATTTGAGTGGAAAGCAACTTCGGGAAGCCTAGAGATCAAGATTCATATGGTAGGAATGGAATATCTTGACCTCAACACAAGTGTAGGTGGTTCTCTCTCAAAAATTGTGTATTGGAAGTGTAGGTATGTTCTGATGGCTCTCTCTTCAAATGAAGAGTGGGCGGAGGGGTATATATAGCCTCCACACAAAATCTAACCGTTACACACAACTAGCCAAACTCGGTGGGACCGAATGGTTAAACTCGGTCGGACCAATTCAGCAAACCTAGTGACCGTTACGATTTTCGGTGGGACTGAGATGCAACTTGGTAGGACCGATATGGTTAGGATTAGGGCATAACGTAATCTCGGTGTGACCGATTACACAACCTCGGTGGGACTGATTTTGGTAATAAGCTAACCAGAGAGTTGGTCAGGTAAACTCGGTGGGACCGATTCGCTCATCTCGGTGAGACCGAAATGTTACAAAAGGGAAACAGAGAGTTTACATTGCAATCTCGGTGGGACCGATCGCTCATCTTGGTAAGACCGAAACGTTACGAAGGGAAACAGAGAGATTACAATCCCATCTCGGTGAGACCGAGATCCCTATCGGTGAAACCGATTTGCCTAGGGTTTGTGGCAGTGGCTATGACATTTGAAACTTGGTGGCGCCGGATAGAAAGAATCGGTGGGGCCGAGTTTGACTTTTGGTTTAGGTCATATGTGGATGTGGGAAGGAGTTGAGGATTTAGGAGCATATCACTACGCACTGAAGAGCAAGAAACTCATTAAGCAACACCTCATCCCTCCTTGATAGTATTGGCTTTTCCTCTGGACTCAATGTGATCTTGGATCACTAAAATATAAAATGTAGAGTCTTGAGCTTCAAGCTTGAGCCACTTTTTGTCCTTAGAATTTTGAGGGATCCACTTTCCTCATCCATGCCATGCCATTCATTGAGCTTTTCCTGAAATATTAATCTTGGAATAATGTTAGCTCAATGAGCTATATGTTGTTAGGAATTACCAAAACCACCCAGGGATAGTTGCACTTTCAATCTCCCCCTTTTTGGTAATTGATGACAACATATAGATTGAAGCTTCGACAAATGATAATAAGAGAAAAACATCGTCGCTTTGAGAAGTATGTGATAAGCAAGAGCTCCCCCTAAATTTGTGCATAGTTTAAGATTTGCTTTGGACTGCAAATGCACAATGAGTTAGGATCATGGGTTACTCTTCCATGTCACATACATCTTGGTGGAGCGCTCAAAATGATAAGAATTATATACATGCACTCATCACCAAGCAAAGTGAATGATCAAATAGGGATAAAATGATAGTATCATCCAACAAGCATTAATGTAGCATATGATCAAACACACATGATCATCCAAGTATCACAAACAAGCAAATAAAGTTCAACCACCAAAGCAAGAGAGAATAAAAGGCAACGCTCTCTCTCTCGAAGCCTATGATCTATACATTTTTCTCCCCCTTTGGCAACAAGTTACGAAAAAGTTGGTAGAAAATGCATAGCACTAAAATGACTCTCAGGCTTGATCTTCAGGTGGAGATGTCCGGATAACGCCAAGGACGAAGGCTTCAATTGATGTAGATGGAGCTGCTGGGGTAGGTGCTGGAGCTGGTGGCACTCAAGATGTAGCTGGTGCAGATGAAGTGGCTCTAGTGTCTGATACTAGCACTGCAATTGACCTCTGAGCTCTAGGCACTCTGGCAAATGCATCAGTGGTTGTCTTGCCCTTCCTCTCCTGCATGTCATCCTATAGCTGCTCCACAACTGACTAAATCTCAGTTACTTTGACATCTAAATCATAGAATTTTTGTTCCATGATTCTTTCCAGGCTCTCCTGGTTTTGAGTTAGGGTGGCCAACCCCTTCTCAATCCTCAGAGTTGATGCTATCAAATAACCAAGCTGGTCCTGCTTGCTTTTCAAAAAGTACTCAGATGCCTCCTCTTGAGTTGGCATCTTGGCAGCCTTCTCTTTCTTTGCTTTCTCCTTCTTTGCTTGTGCTTGCACTGAGGAGGGTTCATCTTCATTCATCATAACTTGGTTGTCCTCGAAGTCTGGGTAGATGGGCAAGCGTTCCTTATCCAACAAGTATGTGCCTATGCCCATCTTTGAGTTAATCAACTCCTGAATTTGTGGGGCATATCCACAACTTCTCTTTTGGTCTGCTGATGTCCTCTTGATAGTCTCAACTATAAGGCTCATGACCTTGAACTTCTGTGGCACATCAAATATATGTAGCAAGTTAATTGCATGCCCTCTGATCATGTTGTGGTCACCTGACTTGGGCAAAAGAGTGTGCCTTAGGATCCAGTTGATCGTTGGCAGTCCTGACAGAAGAAAATGAACTGACCCAAACTTGAAAGTCTCAAGAGCTTTGTCTGGGATCTCCTTGTACATCTGCGACATAGAGTTGTGATCCATCTTTTTCTTGGCGTAAACATCCAAGTCATCTTCACTTTCCTTTGGGGCATTGATCAGATTGGCCCATTCGTCAATAGTTGAGTGGTACCTTGTACCTTCAGACATCCATACTATCCTGCCATCTGGATAGAAGTGTGATGTGGAGTAGAATTGCATTATGAGCTCCTCATTCCACTTTGTGAGCTTCTGCCCAACAAAGTCTGCAACTCCACAAGCACTGAAGCTGTCATACACTCCAGGATAGTGTTCCTCATTCTCCTTCATGTAGGTCCAGTCGACCCACCTCATATCACACACTATAGGCTTCTTGTCCAGCAGCACTGTCTCATAGAAATCTTGTTGTTCCTTTGTGTGGAACCTGTAATCAACAGCAGTTCTTTGTCTTGTAGCATATGGATCAGTCTCTCTCCATTTTCTCAGTCCTGAGTCTCTTCTGAGCTTCATGTTCTCAGCCACATGATGAGCATCATTGTGGTCTGGAATCTTGGGCTTCAACTTTCTTAGAACATGCTCTTCATCTTCTTCTTCAGCAACAGTCTCAGGCACTGGGGCCTTGTTCTTCTCAGCAGATGGTATACTCCTGGTATTCCACTTTGGTGCAGTCTTGGGCTTGGAGGCAGCTTTGGGTGCTTCTTTGGGCTTTGATGAAGCAGCCCCTGTCCTGATAGCATCACCCATAAGCTTTTGGGCCTTAGGTGCTGGTGCAGCAACCTCTTCTTCTTCTTCTTCCTCAGAAGAGTGCTTCTCAAATTCTGCCATTGGATCAACTTTCTTGCACCATCTGCCCCTCTTTCTTTCCTTCTTCTCTTTTGCAGCCTCATCTCCTATAGTTGACTTGGAGGGTTTCGGAGAGGATGCCCTGGCTTTGGACATTGGTTGTCTTCCTGCTGTCCTTTTGGTCTTCAGACCTGGCTTAGTGGCTGCAGCTGAGCCATATTCCTTTTTCAACACTTTCTTCTTTGATGTGGCTTCCTCTTCCTCTGCCACATAATCTTCATCCTCAGATTCTGAAGTTCTTTTCTTGCTTGCTCTAGTGGCAGCCTTTGGCAAATTGCTTGGGGTGCTTCTGCTACCCTCATCTGAGCTGCTAGAGGGACTAGTGCCCTCACTCATGTGCACCTGCTCCTCTGACTTGTTCTGGCTATCACTCTGGTTAGACATGTTGCAAACACTAATTGCAGACCCTGTGAATAGATTGTAGACGAGATAGAGTGGATGAGCATCACAAAATACAGAGATTTTTTCCAAAAGAATGAGTCAAAAACTTAGTTTTAGTTTTCCACAAAAAGCATTTCGGATCAACCGATTTGTAAACTCAGTGATACCGAAGCAGTTTTTGGAACCTAAACTAGTGAACTCGGTCAGACCGAGTCATAGTTCGGTGGCACCGAGACTGCTAGGGTTTCACAAAGTCCTGAACTCGGTCACACCGATTTGCAATTCTCGGTCAGACCGAGAACCACATGTGCAATGGCCTTGGCCGAATCGGTGGAACCGAGTTCTGCAACCCGGTGGGTCTGAGATGGTTTCAGCGGAAACCTAACCCTAAATTTTCGATTCAACTCTAATCTACGGAGTGTTTTGACTGGATAGAAGCGTTTCAATCGTGGCAAGATTCATAATGAACACAATGTGCTAGGAATCGGATGGGGATAGCACTGTGATCGAGTCCATACCCTAGTTCGGCGATGAACTCGCTACGACGGCAACGGCGGGGAAGAATTCCATTGACGGCGGCGGAGACCAGCGACAGGAGGTGGCTGGCGACGAGGAGGACGATCCGGAGACCCAGGAGGCAGAGTGAGCTATGCGCGGGCGAAGGGGTTTCGGAGAAATTTCCAAAATTTTGCCCGTGAGTATATATAGCCCGACCCTGTCGGTGTGACCGAGTGGAACAACTCGGTGGCACTGAGATGCATAACTGTTGATAGTTACAGCAACTCAGTGTGACCGAAAAGTTCAAATCGGCTGCACCGAGATTGAAAACCTAGATCGACTTAGTGATCTCGGTATGACCGAAATGGAGGAATCGGTCAGACCGAAACACACAAAGAAGTTTTGGAAGTTTAAGTCTATGATGAATCGGGGACTCCGAGTGCTCCTCACACAGAGTGGTTCGAATCTGACTTGATCAAATTTTGTGATGTAGCATGAATAGAGTTTGAGACGAGAAAAGCATAGATAGCTAGAGAGGGTTCTTAGGCATTCTTGTCCATCCACTTGGCAAAAGAAAAAAGAAACCAATCAATCAAAACAACAAGTGGATGTCCTCGAATGAGTAAAATATGCAATCAACATGCTCACACAATAAAATGGCAATTGAAATATGTGGGAAAGCATGCACAACCAATTCTAGCATCTATCAAACAATTTGTGATGACTAGGTCATCTATATATGAGTATATTGACATAGGAGTCAAATGAGAACATTTGATCATAGGTCATACTCATCGTTTAAGCACAAGTGGGGTTACCACTTTTACATAAAGCATTGTTGTGTTCACACCATTAGAGTTGCTTTAGCTCAATTCTTAGAGTAAAGCTCCCCCTAGATGTGATATCCCCCCTAAGAGGGATGAACAAACCTTGGGTTTTGTCGATGATGACTTCATGTAGATGTTGAAGATGTGGATGCTCAATGTTGATGTAGATCATTTGGAGCTATCCATTGGAGTGAGTTGCACTTTCAATACCTACACGGGTTAGTCCCACAAGGAACAAACAAGGATATCCATAGACATAGAGTGATGCACACACAAGATGATGTCTATGAAAGCTTTTAGGTTACCTTGTCCCTTGTTTTACCAACAAGAGGGTTTGTGACTCCTTGAACTAGTGCAAGATGTGGAAGTTTATTGCACTTGTTCTTGCCAAGATGATAAGAGTGAAGTATGTTGGCGGAGTCACCCTCAAGAACTCTCTAGTTCTTCTTCTTCGGGATCCACACCATCTTGATGGGAATCCTCGGAGTTGTAGTTGTACTTGATGAAGTGGAACTTGATGTAGTCTTGGGAACCCACTTGACCAAGGCCTTAGGAGCTTCTTCAAATGCATCAATTTCCTCTTGAAGCTTGTCCTTGCCTTTTTGCTTGTGGTCTTGTGGTGGAAGATCATCTTGAGCTTGTGTCCCTTTGAAAGAAGTAGGATAATACTTCTCTTGTTGAGGAACAAACTTCGTCTTGGGGTATTGATCTTCTTCCCACTCAACTCCATTGGCATTGAACTTTCGTTCAAAACCAACACCTTGATTCTTCCGGTGCCTTCCTTGCTTGCGTACAATTTCCTCGAATTTCTTACTTCCGGCAAGGCTCTTGTAAACACCTTTCTCTATAATTACCTTCAATAAGCTATTTTCTTGCTCAAGTGTAACTTGGCTAAGAGAATCATTAGTGGAATCTAGAGAACTACTAGAAGCAACAATATTGGATTTAGAATAATTATTGTTACTACTAGAGGAAGAATCTTTCTTGTTCTTGTTACTAGACTTGACTTGAGGCATGTAAGTGGATAAGAGTAAACGCTTGGCAATGTAAGAAGAACTTTTCTTAAGAAGATCATCATTGATTGCTTTTAAGAACTCATCCTCTTGCTCAAGATTGAGCTTCTCAAAGCATAATTTCTCATGAGTCCTTAAAAGTTCTCGATGATCTCCTAAGATAGTTTCATGAGCTAACTTAAGAGTGTTTAGTTCTTTAGTTAGAGACTCAATCTTCTCCTTATCATTGTCATTCGTTTTATCTCGATTAGCATGATTAATTGAAGTTTCATCATAGTATTCATCACTAGAGTTGTCAATAAGTAAATCATCATCACCTAACAAGTCATCTTCATCACTATTGAAATTAACATACTCAGGGTGTGATACCTTTGGGCCTTTAGCCATGAAGCATGTTCCAACTCCTTCATTTGGTGAGTCAAATATGTCGTAGGAGTTGGTTGTCACAAGTGCTAGACCGGCAACACCTTCATCTTGAGTATATTTGAGTCGGAGTGATAGCTTCTCTCAGAGTGGTTGTCGGAGTCGGAGCCGGATACCCATTCACCAACATGAGCTTGATGTTTTCGTTTTGTGTAGCTCCTTGATGACTTGTCCTTTCTTTCCGAATCCTTGCTTCTCCATGAGGGTCTTCGTTCATAACGATCATCTCTACTCCTTCTTTCTCTAGATGGTGATTCTTCTTTTGGGAGAATCTTCTCTTCTCTTGTAGGGGGCGTACACTCATTGGAATAGTGTCCGGGCCTTCCACAATTTTAGCAGTTTCGCTCTCGACTAGAAGATCTTTTGTCATTGTAGGACCTTGACTTGGAGCATCTCTCTTTGCTTCTACTCTTGTAGAACTTGTTGAAGTTCTTCACCATTAAGCTGAATTCTTCATTGAAGGTTTGTTTCTCACTCGATGATGTGGGGGCTTCACATGAGGCTTTGTAAGCACCACTTGATTTGTTGTGAAGTTCCTCTTTATCCTTGAGTGACATCTCATGAGCAACAATTCTTCCGATGACTTCCGTTGGCTTGAGATCTTTGTAATTGGGCATCATTTGGATCAATGTGCAGACGGTATCATAATGATGAATCTATTGGTCATCTCTTCACTCCCTAAGCCGGCAATCTCATTTGTGATAAGAGCAAGCCTAGAGTACATTTCAGCGACACCTTCACCATCCTTCATTTTGAACTTGTCAAGTTGACTTTGAAGCACATCCAATTTGGATTCCTTGACAGAGTTGGTACCTTCGTGCATATCAATCAAAGTATCCCAAATTTCCTTTGCATTCTCAAGACGGCTGATTTTGTTGAATTCTTCGGGGCACAATCCGTTGAAGAGGATGTCACAAGCTTGAGCATTGTATTGTAGCATCTTTAACTCTTCCGCGGTAGCTTCATGGTTCGGTTCTTTCCCGTCAAAGAATTCACCTTGCAAGCCAATACACACATAAGCCCAAACGGCAGGGTTATGTCCAAGAATATGCATTTTCATCTTATGCTTCCAACTAGCAAAATTAGTACCATCAAAGTAAGGACCTCTACGGTGATAATTTCCCTCGCTAGACGCCATACTCTCCTAGGTTGTGAAACCAAGGCTATGACCACCAAAGGCTATGGAAATCAAAGCAAATGGAGACCAAAGCTCCGATACCACTTGTAGGATCGAAAGTATGTCTATAGGGGGGGTGAGGGAGTCCTGGATTAGGGGGTGTCCGGATGGCTGAACTATACCTTGAGCCGGACTCCTGGACTATGAAGATACAAGATTGAAGACTTCGTCCCGTGTCTGGAAGGGACTTTCCTTGGCGTGGAAGGCAAGCTTGGCGATGCGGATATTTAGATCTCCTACCATTGTAACCGACTTTGTATAACCCTAACCCTCTCCGGTGTCTATATAAACCAGAGGTCTTTAGTTCATAGGACAACATACAACAATCATACCATAGGCTAGCTTCTAGGGTTTAGCCTCCTCGATCTCGTGGTAGATCTACTCATGTACTACCCATACCATCAATATTAATTGAGAAGGACATAGGGTTTTACCTCCATCGAGAGGGCCCGAACCTGGGTAAAACTTCGTGTCCCTTGTCTCCTGTTACCATCCGCCTAGACGCATAGTTCGGGACCCCCTACCCGAGATCCGCCGGTTTTGACACCGACATTGGTGCTTTCATTGAGAGTTCCTCTGTGTCGTCGCTTTTAGGCCCGATGGCTTCTCCGATCATCAATAACGATGCAGTCCAGGGTGAGACTTTTCCCCCCGGACAGATCTTTGTCTTCGGCGGCTTCGCACTGCTGGCCAATTCGCTTGGCCATCTAGAGCAGATCGAAATCTACACCCTTGGCCATCAGGTCAGATTTGGAAGTTTAAACTACACGGCTGACGTCCGCAGGGACTTGATCTTCGACGGATTCGAGCCACAGCCGAGCACGCCGCACTGTCGCGATGGGAATGATCTAGCTCTGCCGCCGAACAGTGCCCTGGAGGCCGCACACGCATCGGTTCCAACCCTCGATTCGGAACCAACTGCGCCAATCGAGGATCAGTGGTTGGACGCCGCCTCAGGAGCTGCGATCACAACGGCGATCGAGCCGGACACCAGCCCCGCACTCCGCAAGGCTCGTGACTCCAAGTGGTCAGACTCCTATCCGGACTCCGAGACCTCCACGCCCCTACCAATCGAATCCGATTGGGCGCTGATCATGGAGTTTACCGCCACGGACATCTTTCAGCACTCGCCCTTTGGCGATATTTTGAAGTCATTAAAGTCTCTCTCCTTATCAGGAGAGCCCTGGACGGACTGTGGTCAGCAAGGTTGGGATATGGACGACGAAGAAATTCAAAGCCCACCCACCACCCACCTGGTAGCCATTGTCGATAATTTAAAGGACATGCTCAATTTCGACTCCGAAGACATCGACGGTATGGACGACGATGCAGGAGACGCACATGAACCAATGCCTATAGGGCATTGGACAGCAACCTCATCTCATGATGTGTATATGGTGGATACACCTAAAGAAGGCGACAACGAGGAACACGGGGATGCAACGAGGGATCAATCTCTCGAAAAACAATCAAAGCGGCGGCGTAAACGGCGCTCCAAGCCCCGCCTCGATAAAGACGACAGCCATGAAGACCCAGCCATAGAGCAGGATGAACCGGCGGACGACGAGCATGCCTTAGAGCAACCGTCCGAACAGGGCAACTCGGATAAAGAAACCGAACAACCCACCCCCGGCATAAACGGCATTCCGGACGACCTTACACCGGATAAGCTCATGGAGCAGAAGAACCTCCACAAAAGGCTCGTTGCTACTGCACGTAGCCTGAAAAAACAGAAGCGGAAGCTCAAAAGCGCGGAAGACGCACTCAGAATCAAATGGAGCAAAATACTCAACACCATAGACAAATACGGCGGCAGTCGCCGCACAAAAAGTTATCCGAAGCGAAAGCTACTACCGGAATTCGACGAGGAGGCCCTAGAGCCCCCACAGTCAAAAATTAAGAAAGCCACCCGGTCGGATAGACGACCCCACGGCCAGCATGGAGCGGCAAGCGGCACCGCACACAAGCCAGCACACGATCCACTCAAGGATTCACATCAAAAAGATGGCCCAGCCAGATCTATTTATGGGCCAAGAAAGCAAGCTCTCGTAAGCAATGCAACAAAACCAGTATCTGAACATCACATCACATCCAAATACAGGGGTGCCGCACACCCCCTATGTTTTACCGACGAGGTCCTGGATTATGAATTTCCAGCGGGATTTAAGCCCGTAAACATAGAGGCATACGACGGAACAACAGACCCCGGAGTCTGGATTGAGGATTATATCCTCCACATACATATGGCCAGAGGAGATGACCTCCATGCCATAAAATACTTACCCCTCAAGCTTAAAGGGCCAGCCCGGCATTGGCTCAAAAGCCTTCCTGAAAACACAATTGGAATTTGGGAAGAGCTCGAGGACGCTTTCCGAGCAAATTTTCAAGAGACCTATGTCCGCCATCCGGATGCAGACGATCTCAGTCACATAACTCAACAGCCCAGAGAGTCAGCTCGGCAATTCTGGAATAGATTTCTTACTAAAAAAATTAGGTAGTCGACTGTCCGGACGCCGAAGCCTTAGCAGCTTTTAAGCATAATGTCCGAGACGAATGGCTCGCCAGACACCTCGGCCAAGAAAAGCCAAGAACAATGGCCGCATTAACAAGCCTCATGACCCGCTTTTGCGCAGGAGAGGACAGCTGGTTGGTAAGATGTAGCACCAGCGACCCAAGTACATCCGAAACTAGGTATGGAAATGGAAAACCGCAACGCAACAAGGACCAGCGCCGGACTAAGGCAAACAGTCCGAAGAGCACGACAGTCAATGCCGGATTCAAAAGCTCGCGGCAGAATCGTAAAAAGCAGCCCCTCAAAGATAATAGGGACGAGCTGTCCAACTTAAACAAAATCTTAGACAAGATATGTCAGCTACACAGTACTCCTGGGAAGCCTGCAAACCATACCCACAGAGATTGCTGGGTTTTTAAGCAATCCGGCAGACTCAATGCCGAACACATGGGGCTCGACACACCAAGCGAAGACGATGACGAACCCCAAAAGCAGAGCACCAGGAAACAAATGAATTTTCCAAAAGAAGTAAAAAACAGTAAACTTACTTCACATAACAAAACATGTGGTGCCCATAAAGGTACGGGCTATACGGCCTATCCCAAAGGAGTCCCGCCACTGGTTGTCAAAACCGATCATCTTCGATCATCGGGATTACTCCAGAAGTATCCGGAACGCAGGCTGGACTGCCTTGGTACTCGATCCAATAATTGGCGGACCCCAGTTTACAAATGTCCTGATGGACGGCGGCAGCGGTCTAAACCTGATATATCAGGACACAATCCGCCACATGGGGATAGATCCAACAAGAATTTGCCATAGCAAAACCTCCTTTCAAGGGGTAACGCCAGGTCCGGATACCCATTGCATGGGTTTTCTCCGGCTTGAAGTTATATTCGGCTTCCCCGATAACTTCCGCAGCGAAAAGCTAACTTTCCACATCGTCCCATTCTCAAGTCGCTATCAAGCACTGCTGGGACGCGAAGCTTTCGCCCGCTTTAACGCAATACCGCATTACGCATCTCTTACGCTCAAGATGCCCGGTCCACGAGGCATCATCTCACTAAAGGGAAACATCAAACGCGCCCCCCATGCGGAAGATCGTGCGGCTGCCTTAACAGCCCCACAATAATACGGCTTCATCAGCCAAAAACATCCAAACAGGTCGTTAAGACCACGGACACGGCTGGACGAGTCCGGTGTAAACATATCATTAATAAAGGCTTAATATCCATATACCCCTGCGCTAGGGGCTCCGCGCATATACAATATGAGACAATCAAGCTCCGTTTTACCCATTTCAATTTATACTTTGCTTATTTAGTATAACTTCTGTTCGGCACGACCTTTTTTTTCAACTAAGTTCCTCTCTTTTACAGATGAACATCGTGTTGCGCCCGTCCAGGATACGGCACAACGGAGACACAGGCGCAGACGTGCAGCAGGGACCCGTTCCAAGGATTCTATTCAGATTAAGACCCTGCGTAAACCTTTTTTACTGTCTCTTGTTGATACACATCCTCCGGTTTTTCGTTATAATCAAGGAGGGGACTGGCGTCTTGGCATGTGGCCACGTCAGGAATTTTGCGCGTACCTGGACACTAGGGGCTTATAACCAAGGGCGTTGTCCCACCCGCACTCATAAAGACCGAATACATTAGGGAGTGTTCGGCGTCGCGAGTTTGGCCTTATATGCATCAGCTCCGAATCATGCCTTTGGTCAAATGTTGGGTTGCCCGGCTCCTGTGTTTTGCTGCCTTACGTTCCGCACTATCGGCTAAGGCGGCACCAGGAGAACTACTGCGATTGTGCCCCGGTTCGGCCAGGCGAGCACCTCAGTAGAGAAAGCCGAAAACTGACTGTCATGATATAGCGTGAGACTGGTCAACCACTCGATGACTCACCGGAATCTATAGGATTCCTCCGCATTAACGAAGGGCCGTTTCCTGGCCAGGCACATATGCGCCCCGACTTCGGGCGAGCGCAGGCGCCACCAGGGGCTATCTAAGTAGCCTCACTGTCAAGCTCCTATGGCTAAGTGAAAGTGATAAAGCATAATAGTCCGGTTGCCTAGCTCGCTGTGCTATCACCTCCTTTGTAGGACCAAGACGTTGGATCAAGTGTGAAAATGCACCTTCTATGAGCACCCACGCACTATGTGCGTGGGGGCTGAAGCCGACGACTGCCATCTTTCAGATTATATATATATCTTAAAACGGCCACACAGGAGGTGTTTCAAATACTTGAAGGCACAAGTATAAAAAGCTTCTACAATTTATCAAAATATTGCTTTACAATAAAATATGCTATTAGAACATAGCATCCTTCGAGCACTGTGTCTCTATTACACGAGCGCCTTGAAGGACTTCCTGAAAATAGTGCTCGGAGGGTACTCGGCTTTTGTCCGAATCTCGGGATGCAACAACGGTGGTCTCCATCTCCGCCCAGTATGTCTTGACACGGGCAAGAGCCATCCGTGCGCCCTCTATGCATGCTGACCTCTTCATTGCATTAATACGCGGCACCGAACCAAGGAATTGTTGCACCAAACTGAAATAACTCTTCGGCTCCGATCTCTCCGGCCACAGATGACTCATGACGCACTTCATGGCGAGTCCGGAAAACCTATTCAGCTCGGCCCATTCGGTCAGACGATCGACCACTGACAGTGGACGCTCTGGATTGTGGAACTGCGACCAGAAGAGTTTCTCCACTTCGCGATCTTCTTGATCTCGAAAGTGTTCGGTCGCATCAGCAGCACTTGCCGCCAAATCCAGATAGGTGTCTGTCGCACTCCACAACCGGTCCAACGGAGCATGCTTAGGATCACAAAACTTCCTCCGCAGCATAAAGGGCTTTCCAGCCGCGATCTCTCCGGCTTCACGAAGCTCCTCCTTCGCAGCTCTCATCGTAGAGCGAGCATCCTTGGCATCGGCAACGGCCTTCTCCAAGTCCGTCTGTTCCGCCCGATCTTCTTTTTCCAGAAGCCTGCAACGGTCAGCAGCGCTCTTTAGCTTCACGGCCATCTCGGCCATCTCTTTCCTGCTTCGGCAGTGAGCAGCCTGTTCAGCTCTCAGCTCTTCAAGGGCCTTCTTGGCAACCGCATCACTTTTTCTGGCTTGTTCCTTGGCTCGGGCAAGTTCGGCCCGAAGACTCTCCATGGCAGCCGCACCATCTGCATCAAGCACACACAGGGTAAGATACTGGCATAGGCTCCTCTTACCAGGTGCCACTAGAGGGGTTACATACCTTGCGCCTCGTCAAGCCGCTTGTTAACAAGCACGATGTTGGCTTCTGCCACGTCAAGTTGCCGCTTTAGCTCGGCAAACCCATTAGTCCGGCTGGATGCCGGACAATTCGTCACCTACATACGAAGATAGCGTTTTAGACCTGGGGTTATGATCCTTTGCGCGCCGTCAATTTTGACAACGCACAGAGTCTCAGGGGCTACTATGTGCACAGGGCGCATCTTGTTTATGCGCCACTGCTAAAAAAGGGCGCGTTATTCCACGTACCTCAAAACCCGTCAGTAAACTTCTGATGGCCTCGTGCAATCCGCTTTCCGCGGACGAAACCCTTTCAATCACCGTGCCCATCAAGGCAGGATGCTCCTCTAAGATAGATGCTTGCCCTAGCAGATTCTTCAGCTCCTCCGACCGAGCACCGGACGGTGCCGGATTCGTCCTATGACCTTTCTTGAAGGACGGACGTGGAGAGCCTTGGGGGGCCATATGGCTGCCTTCCAGCCCCGCCGGATTTGGAGAAACCCTCCGCGACGATACCTCAGGGTCGCCCGCCTCTCTAGGTGGTTCGGCAGGGGGAGGCGTTCCGCTCTCCATCATCTCCGGAAGAAGGTCCCCTGAAGACGAGCTCTGCTGAGAAGGGCTGAGGTCCGAACTACAAGGTAAATTTTCGGTTACTCTTCTCAGATATAAAACAAGGATTATTCTCAAAGGAAAAACCTCTCTCTACTTACGGCTCGGTGGAGGGCTGGCCCCCTTGAGGGCATAGTTCGGCCGAGGTATCCCCCGGCGCAGGACCCTCTAACAAAGATATCTTCCCCCATTTTGAGGCCACGATCTCCGGGTCTCCAGAGGCGGTCCTCTTCTTTCCTTGAGGAGTGGAATTTTCGATTCCTTCCCTCCGAACAGCCTCCTTCGAGGAGGTCGTAGTTTCCTTGTCCCCTCCCTTGCTTTCCTTCAAAGGCACAATCTTCAACATCCTAACCAGCACGGGATCCGGTGTGGTCTTGGGGAGGGGAGCCGGACACCTGATAAGCTTTGCTTTTGCTATCCACTCCTATTTAAAGAACAGTTCTTTAGAAGCAAGTTTCATGACAAATATACGGATAGCAATTCCGGGCACAAGGCTACTTACTTTAGTATCCAGGCGATTGCAGCTCAATCCTGCGTCCTCGGTCAAGTCCGGACACATCACTTGTGATCCGAAGAACAATTTATACATCTCCATGGGCGTTGCACCCATGAAATGCTGGAGATCTCGCGGTCCCTCCGTATTAAACTCCCACAGGCGGAGGGAGTGACGTTTCCCGGGCTGGGTTCGGCGGATCAGCATGACCTGCGTCACTTTGACTAGGCTGAAGTCACTTTCTAAGAAATCCCTGATGCAGCCCTGCAACAAGGGCACGTCCTTGGATGACCCCCAGTCAAGTCCTTTATTGACCCATGACGCTAGCTGTGGTGGGGGACCCGAACGAAAGGCAGATGGCGCCACCCACTTGGTGCCCCTGGGAGCGGTGATATAGAACCACTCTTGTTGTCATAAGCTGAACTCCTCTTGGAAAGAGCCCTCAGGCCATGGAGCATCAGCATTCTTGCTTATAACAGCGCCTCCGCACTCTGCGTGCCGCCCCTCGATCATCTTCGGCATTACTTTAAAGGTCTTGAGCCATAGTCCAAAGTGGGGATTAATACGGAGGAAGGCTTCGCACACGATGATGAAAGAGGAAATGTGGAGGATGGACTCCGGAGCTAAGTCATGAAATTCCAACCCGTAATAGAACATGAGCCCCCTCACGAAGGGGTCCATTGGGAAGCCTAGCCCCCAAAGGAAGTGAGACATAAACACCATGCTCTCACCAGGCCTGGGAGTGGGAATGACCTGCCCTTGAGCAGGTAACCTATGCGAGATTTCGCCGGTCAAGAACCTGGCCTCTCTCACCTTTAGCACGTCCTCCTCTGTTACGGAAGAGGGCGCCCATCGGCCTCGAAGGTCGGAACCGGACATTGTCGAAGATCCGAAGCGCCTGAAATCTGGAACCTTGGGTGTTGGAACTCGAGGCGAAGGGCGAACTCGTTTGAGATTGAAAAGAAGGAGCAAGGCCTTGGTCTGTTTATAAGAGGTGGAATACCAAGGGCCCTCCCCATAACCGTTTGGGACTCGCCTTTAATCGAGAAAACATGCCAACGGGCATGATTAGGTTACCCACGTCCGTATTGATGAGAATCTCGTAAATGAGGGGACACGATCTCTGCTTTGACAAGACGTGCCAAGGAAACCGCCTCGCAAAACGCGCTGAGGTGGGGGAGTAAAAATGATTCGAATAAAGACTTGGCCGTGGTGTGATGTCACGCTACGGAATACGTCAGCAGATTAGATTTGTGTAAATATTATTCTCTCTATGGCAATATGTGGAAACTTGTTTTGCAGGGTCGGACACTGTCTTTTGTGTTCAAAATCTTCTATGAAGTACTTGGAGGAGGAACCCGCCTTGCAATGCAGAAGACAATCTGCGCGCCGGACTCGTCGTCATTGAAGCCTGGTTCAGGGGCTACTGAGGGAGTCCTGGATTAGGGGGTGTCCGGATGGCCGGACTATACCTTCAGCCAGACTCCTAGACTATGAAGATACAAGATTGAAGACTTTGTCCCATGTCCGGAAGGGACTTTCCTTGGCGTGGAAGGCAAGCTTGGGGATGCGGATATTTGGATCTCCTACCATTGTAACCGACTTTGTGTAACCCTAACCCTCTCTGGTGTCTATATAAACCGGAGGGCTTTAGTCCGTAGGACAACATACAACAATCATACCATAGGCTAGCTTCTAGGGTTTAGCCTCCTCGATCTCATGGTAGATCTACTCTTGTACTACCCATATCATCAATATTAATCGAGCAGGACGTAGGGTTTTACCTCCATCGAGAGGGCCCGAACCTAGGTAAAACTTCGTGTCCCTTGTCTCCTGCTACCATCCGCCTAGATGCACAGTTCGGGACCCCCTACCCGAGATCCGCCGGTTTTGACACCGACAGGGGGTGATTAGACTACTTGACCAAATAAAAATCTAGCCTTTTCCCAATTTTAGTTCTTGGAAGATTTTAGCTATCTTAGCACAAGTCAAGCAATCTCCACACAATTCAAGCAAGCACGCAAAAGAGTATATGAGCAGCGGAAAGTAAAGCATGCAAGTTGCAAGAATGTAAAGGTAAGGGTTTGGAGGATTCAAACGCAATTGGAGACACGGATGTTTTTGTCGTGGTTCCGATAGGTGGTGCTATCGTACATCCACGTTGATGGACACTTCAACCCACGGAGGGTAACGGTTGCGTGAGTCCATGGAGGGCTCCACCCACGAAGGGTCCACGAAGAAGCAACCTTGTCTATTCCATCAGGGCCGTCGCCCACAAAGGACTTGCCTCACTAGCGGTAGATCTTCACGAAGTAGGCGATCTCCTTGCCCTTACAAACTCCTTGGTTCAACTCCACAATCTTGTCGGAGGCTCCCAAGTGACACCTAGCCAATCTAGGAGACACCACTCTCCAAGAAGTAACAAATGGTGTGTTGATGATGAACTCCTTGCTCTTGTGCTTCAAATGATAGTCTCCCCAACACTCAACTCTCTCTCACAGGATTTGGATTTGGTGGAAAGAAGATTTGAGTGGAAAGCAACTTGGGGAAGGCTAGAGATCAAGATTCATATGGTAGGAATGGAATATCTTGACCTCAACACAAGTGTAGGTGGTTCTCTCTCAGAAAATGTGTATTGGAAGTGTAGGTATGTTCTGATGGCTCTCTCTTCAAATGAAGAGTGGGCGGAGGGGTATATATAGCCTCCACACAAAATCTAACCGTTACACACAATTAGCCAAACTCGGTGGGACCGAATGGTTAAACTCGGTCGGACCGATTCAGCAAACCTAGTGACCGTTAGGATTTTCGGTGGGACTGAGATGCCACTCGGTAGGACCGATATGGTTAGGGTTAGGGCATAACGTAATCTTGGTGTGACCGATTACACAAACTCGGTGGGACTGATTTTGGTAATAAGCTAACCAGAGAGTTGGTCAGGTAAACTCGATGGGACCGATTCGCTCATCTCGGTGAGACCGAAATGTTACAAAAGGGAAACAGAGAGTTTACATTGCAATCTCGGTGGGACCGATCGCTCATCTCGGTAAGACCGAAACGTTATGAAGGGAAACAGAGAGATTACAATCCCATCTCGGTGAGACCGAGATCCCTATCGGTGAAACCGATTTGCCTAGGGTTTGTGGCAGTGGCTGTGACATTTGAAACTCGGTGGCGCCGGATAGAAAGAATCGGTGGGGCCGAGTTTGACTTTTGGTTTAGGTCATATGTGGATGTGGGAAGGTAGTTGAGGATTTTGGAGCATATCACTAAGCACTGAAGAGCAAGAAACTCATTAAGCAACACATCATCCCTCCTTGATAGTATTGGCTTTCCCTATGGACTCAATGTGATCTTGGATCACTAAAATATAAAATGTAGAGTCTTGAGCTTCAAGCTTGAGCCACTTTTTGTCCTTAGAATTTTGAGGGATCCACTTTCCTCATCCATGCCATGCCATTCATTGAGCTTTTCCTGAAATATTAATCTTGGAATAATGTTATCTCAATGAGCTATATGTTGTTAGGAATTACCAAAACCACCCAGGGATAGTTGCACTTTCACCATGTGAAGCAATTCAAATGGGTGAGTAGTAGTCATGATGGTCTTAGCTGGATACTTGGCCTTGGTCATCTTTCTAGCTTCACAGGCACCACATAAGTGATCCTTGAGGAATTTGACATTCTCAATGCCAATAACATGCTTCTTCTTTGCAAGCGTGTGCAAATTCCTCATGCCTGCCTGACCAAGTCGTCGATGCCATAGCCATCCTTCTGAAGCTTTTGCAAGTAGGCACACGGCTGGTTGTGAATCTGCAGAGAAATCAACAATATACAAGTCTCCTCTCCTAAAGCCTTCGAAGACTTTGGAATTGTCAACTTCCATAATCACAACACAACGATACTTGCCAAAGACTGTCAGGACCCCGATCCTATGCCACATCGATCCAGCGTGTAACACATCATATCACTTTGCGGCCTCACGCACGGTACTCCCACGGGTGCCACCTTACCTGGCCCGGGACCGTTTGCGCCTTTTGGCTCACGTATATGATAGTGTCGCTAGCATCCATATGACAGAGAACCCGGGCCGACATGGCTAGTCGTGAACCCAAAGCGGCGCTAGCCTATGAGGACAGGCATACATGAATCACATCGAGCATGTCGGTCATCAACGTATTTATTCGGGCTGTAGCACTGGGCTAACAGGACTCTGGTAACCCGGGCTGTAGCAGGCTAGGCAGGACTCCGAATAACAGCACGTGACATTTTCCCGAAGGGACAGACATAGGAACGACGTGAAACACATGCCGGCCAGTCAAGTGTTCCAAGCAGTAGTGCTGGGCTAGCAGGACTCCGGTGAACCGGGCTGTAGCGGACTACTATCGCTCAGAAGCACTAGACTACATTTCCCCATATGAAAGGCTGCCAAGGATAAACAACTAGATAGTCGGATCCCACTCATACCAAGCATTTCAATCATACACACAATATGCCTGATATGAGTAAATACAACATGGCGTCACAACAGTACTCTACGACTCAAGTACTTTATTTAGAAGGCTCCGAGGAGCCATACATATCATCCATACAGATAGGGGTCACATGACCCAACACTCAAGTCATACAAACATACAAGCACATGCGGAAGCAAAGTAGTCTGAGTACAGACACTAGAAAGAAAGAAGGCTTGACGAAGCCTGTCTATCTACAACGACCCTTCACAAGTCTTGGATCACCACCTGGGTGATAAGTCACTCGTCAACGTCGAGGTCTACATAGAACCCATCAGAGGGGTTGGTGCAGTCGTCTGAAAAACATGATTAAAGCAACATGAGTACGGAGGTACTCAGCAAGTCTTACAACAGGAACCTACTATACATGCACATTCTCAAGAAGGTAGTGGGGTTATTGCAGCAAGCCAGCTTTGACTCTTGGCTAAACTACCCTACGATAGACACCACTTGTAAATCTTTTGTCGCACACGAGTCCACTATCACCAACACAATACTCCACCGGGGATCCTCTCTCGCCATCCTACGAGAGGGCCATCCGCGGTACTCACACTTATCTTGAGATTTTTAGCAGAATCCATTTACTTGTCTATGAACTGTTATAGGCAACCCAGAAGTCCATTACCGCGGACACGGCTATTCGAATAGATCATCTATAACCCTGCAGGGGTGTACTTCTTCACACATGTTTCCACCACTTAGCGTCTGCACACGACATGTGCTCGGCAGACTTCAAGCGAAAGCCGACGTGGGTGTAGACCACGACCTACCTAAACACTCAAGTCTCTAGTCCAGGTTTATCGCCTATTCGGGTTCCATCCGCAGGGAGTCCGGCCGAGGTTTCCACTAACGGCCCCGAACGATGTGAACAGGGTTCCCGAGACACCAAACGGGCGAGTCGGTACACCGTGCCACGTGCCTACCGCAACACAGCCCACCCCGATGGTCAGCGCCGCGTGCGGCCCCCAGCATACACCAGAAACTACTTGCAACTCCTGGACAGAGGACAAGGGTGGTTAAGAAGTCGAGCGGGGTCATATTTCAGGGCCCAATGTGTGGTAGTAACTGTATCATGGATCACAAACACAGATCTCAGTTCTTAAGGACGGCCTCAATGAAACAACCCACCATGTACTCCTACATGGCCTCTCATCGATTCCTTTACCAAATCGTGTTCAACACTTCACTCTTGTCACCGACACAACCTTTCACTCCAGTTCATCATCCCGATGAGCCAGACCTGACACAACTCTAAGCATAGCAAGCATAGCATGGTAGGAACACACACACATGTATTGGCTCAATCAACTCCTACACATGCTAGTGGGTTTCATCTAGTTACTGTGGCAATGACAGGTCATGCAAAGGAAGTGGGTTCAACTACCGCAACACACAGCAGTTTGAAACGCGTTGTCTTAATGCAGTAAACGAGAGCAGAAGCGAGAACATGGGTTTGTATCGGAATGATCAATGGGTTGCTTGCCTGATGGAGTGGTAGTGGGATACTGCCCTTCAGTTGGATACTCGGAGATATCCTCGGAGGCAGAACCTACCACGAAGAACACATCGGAACACAATCAACTCATGACGATATGCAACAATATGATGCATGCTATGACATGGCATTATGGATGTGTCCTGACCTAATGCAACTTAAACCAGAAAGGAATGAACTCATTTGAACCAAAGGTTCAAATGGTAGCTCATTTAACATAGCCTAATGGTGCATAATCTTATATTGCCTAAACAGCAGGTTTAACTTGTTCTGACATGCATGAAACTAGTACCAATGGATAGGTTGGATTTTTCTGATAATTTTTCATATATAAAACTTTACATTTGGAGTTATAGATTAATTTCTATGAATTTTTGAAGTTTGGGTTAATTTCTGGATTTTCCTGTATAAAATTAATTCCAATAATTAATTTATTGCGTCAGCATGAGGTCAGCGTGACATCAGGGGTCAACGGGGTCGTCCAGGTCAAACTGAACAGTGGGACCCGCATGTCAGTAGTTAGTTTAGTGGATAATTAAACTAGTTTAATTAGTTTAACTAATCTCGTAATTAACAGAAGGGGGCCCCACCTGTCATTGACTCAACAGAGTCAACCAGTGCCCACCAGTCAACGGTCAAGGTCAACTCGCCGGCGTCTAGCCACCGGCGAGGCCAGACGCGGCGGAGCAAAGTGTATTTGGCCGTTCAGGCCACCAAATGGGGCGCGGAGGGCATCTACGTGGAGCTGGAGCTGACCCGCAACTCTTGGTGGAGTTGGTTGGGGTCGGGGTGGCCGGAGTTGGCGCCGGCGACGAGTTTGGCGGCGCCGGGGCTCGGGTGAGCTCGTACTTCTCGCTAGGGGGCAAGGTGAGGCGCGTGGAGTGCAGGGTTGGACCCAACGCAACGTGGTGAGTGCGATGGACACGGTGGCGTGGTCGTTGGGTGGCCGGAGCCTCGTCGGCGACGAGCTCCGCGGCGGCGCGTGCGGGTGAGCTACATGTAAAGGCTACGGGGCTCGAGAGAGAGAACGGGGAGGATGGGAAGGTGGCCATGCTCACGGTGGTTGCAGCGAGCGTCGAGGCGGGCTCGGGGAAGGTCTGAGCTGAGCGGGGCGATGATGGCGATCTCGGAGGCCGGAGTTGGGGAAGACGGGGTCGGGGGCGATTCCAGAGCGGGCGAGCGCTCGGGGCT
The DNA here is from genome assembly GCA_032464435.1 of Aegilops umbellulata. Taxonomy (NCBI): domain Eukaryota; kingdom Viridiplantae; phylum Streptophyta; class Magnoliopsida; order Poales; family Poaceae; genus Aegilops; species Aegilops umbellulata. The sequence goes on from CP136054.1 coordinate 106,890,486, forward strand.
CGTCTTGCTCGAAGAAGAGGAGGGTGGCGGAGCTCGTGGACACGGTCGGGTGGCGCGGGGACGACGGTGGCTATGGCTACGACGGCGGAGCGGCGACGGTGGCGTCGGCCATGGCGAAGGGGAGCGAGGGAGGCGAGGCAGGGCGAGTGGGCGTGTCCAGGGGCTCGGGGCGGCGACGTGGAACTCGTCCAGGGCAGCGGGGCGGTGAGGAGGTGAAGCAGGGCGGCGGGGAGCTGCGTGGCGCTCGCTGGTGCCGGCGTCGAGCACCTGCGCGCCTGCCTGGCCAAGCCAAGCAGCTCGCTGGCGCGGCAGTTGGGCTCGGCCGGCAGGTGGGCCGGTTAGGCGCCAGGTAAGTTTCGTCTGCTTTTCCTTTTTCTATTTTTCTGTAACTTTGTGGACTTATTAAAAATACTAGAGCAACTCCAAAAATCACCAAACTGCACCTGGTCCTTAGTTGGAATATTTCCAGCAAGGAACATTTTGGTTTGGAAATATTTGAGCATTTGAAATATTTTATAAATTTTAAATGCCCAAATTCAAATACTAATGCATTAATTCAATGACCTTCTGTTGACCTAGAAAAATATGCACCATTTTTGCCAGAGGTTTTAATCCAAGACAAAGAGGGTGAACATTTTAGAAGGGCATTTCAGGTTCATTGAAAATATTTTTAGCAAACCCTAGTTGATTTCAGGAGGGGTGCTGGGGGTTCTGCCTTCCCCATTTGAAATTTCTGTCAAAAGTAAACATGATGCACACTCTAATGCATGAGCTAGCTAGGATGTGACAAAGACAACCAGCATATCAAGATCACAAAGCATTGAGACAGACATAAGGTTGTATCCTAAGGACTCAACAAGCATGACTTTGTCCATGTGTCGATCCTTTGTGATAGCTACCTTACCTAGACCCAATACTTGACTTTTGCTTTTGTCGGCGAAGATGATATGCTTCAGATGTGATGATGATAAGGGAGCATCCATCAATAGATTCTTGTCACCGGTCATGTGATTTGTACATCCACTATCGAGGACCCACTCAGTGGCTTTGGGTTGATCATCCTGCAGAAGAATTAGTGCAACTTACGAACTCATATACTTCATCAGTGAAGAATATGATATCAAATTCATCAGATCAATTTCATCAAGCAGTAAGACAGATAAAACAGTAGGAGGACGTGTGAAATGAATATTCATTTCTTCATGATTAGCCTGCGTCCTTTTAGGCAGTTTTCAGGTCTCCAGCAAATTCTTCAGACGTTTGAGCACGTCTGGAGACCTGACCCTGCAGAAGAGATTAGTTCTTTTTCTTCACCACCCACATCTGAAGGGGTGGCAAAGAGTTCATCACTCCGCGAGCTCCATATGAGAATGGTGGCATAGCGGCCAAACCATTTCGTTTCACATAAGAGGGGTTAGGGTAAGCATATGAATAAGCAGAGAAATGCTTCGAGGACTTATGAACAAAATGATTAGAAGAATAATGCTCATATTCATAGCCCATGGCTTTTCCCTGCGAAACAGAGTTGTTAGCACGATGATGTTCATATGAGGATTTTGATCCTTTTGAGGAATTTGATCCATGTGAGGAATTTGGTCCGTATGAGGACTTGGATCCATATGACGAATTTGGTCCACATGAAGAATTTGATCTGGGATTCCTATTCTTCAAAGGTGGTGTCATGAGGACATTCACCTAAAGACTTTCAAGGCACCTTTTGAGAACCCAGATTTTCTTCATAGGGGAACCGTTCCTGCAGTTAGTGCCAACATATCTAGCAAATACTTCACCATTCTGATTTTTGAACAGTTTATAGTTGGAGTCAAATGATTCATCAAAAGAATGAGAAGATTCACATGTATAGCCAGATAAATTATATGGATCAACTGGAGGTCCCTTTGCAGCAACCCATGAGGTTTTGGGGTACTGCTCAGGCTTCCAATATGTACCATCAGCATTGAGTTTCCTCTCAAAGGCAATACCCTCTTTCCTAGGGTTCCTGTTGAGGATCTGCTTTTAAGCACATCACAAAGAGTCTGATGCCCTTTGAGGCTTTTGTACATGCCTTTCATGTACAATTCCTTCAGCCCTGCATGGTCAGTGATACTAGCAATGTCCTCGGATGAGGAATTAGTGATAGCAGAGGCAGGTGAAGAATTTGTAACATTAGAAGCATTTGAACAAAACCTGACAAACACCCTTCTCCTCATTAATACGTTGCTAACAAGTACAATTCGTACAGAATGCATACATGAGCAAGGGGGTTACGAGATTTAAATCTTACAAAGCCCCGTAGGCTTAAAAACTAAAAAGAGATAAGATGCCCGTAATCCCTTTCTTGTCCCTCTCCTCAGGAAACGGAACAAGATGGTGGAAGGGCAAAAGGAGTGCCTCGGCGAGGTACGAGCAGCAGAAGACGCCATGAGAACATATCGGCGATCATCCAGGAGGAGGCCGGTGATGACGGTGCCGGAGGAAGAGCCGAAAGACGAGGCAGCGGCCCGGCAATACGCGACGAAGGCGTCGAGGCCATCGTACTCCGACTTGACGGCTCGCCACCCGCCTTCTTCATCTTCCCCGTCCCTCCAACGCCAACTGTCTGTGTCAAAACCGGCAGTTCTCGGGTAGGGGGTCCCGAACTGTGCGTCTAGGATCGATGGTTACAGGAGATAGGGGACACGATGTTTACCCAGGTTCGGGCCCTCTCTATGGAGGTAATACCCTACTTCCTGCTTGATTGATCTTGATGAATATGAGTGTTACAAGAGTTGATCTACCACGAGACCGTAATGGCTAAACCCTAGAAGTCTAGCCTGTATAACTATGGCAATGAGTATCTCCTTTCCGGACTACGCCCTCCGGTTTATATAGACACCGGGGGGATCTAGGGTTACATAGAGTCGGTTACATAAGAAGGAATCTTCATAGTTGGTCGCCAAGCTTGCCTTCCACGCCAAGGAGAGTCCAATCCGGACACGGTTATAGTCTTCGGCCTTCGCGTCTTCACAGCCCATTAGTCCGGCTCATGATAACAGGCCGGACGCCCGAGGACCCCTTAGTCGAGGACTCCCTCAGTAGCCCCTGAACCTGGCTTCAATGTTGAGGAGTTCGGCGCGCAGATTGTCTTCGGCATTGCAAGGCAGGTTCCCCTTTCTGAACTCCAAGATAGTCTTCAGATGTAATGATTGTATCCGGACTTGTATACACAACTGCAGAGGATATAATATTTCACGAGTTCAATCCGCTGACAACTTTTTGGTAATATGACATCATGCCTGTTCGGCCATTATTTTCGAACCGTTAGCTGGCCCGTCGTCCCACGTCTCAAGACATGGTTATATTGGCATGTCTTATCCAAGCAGAGACCGTGTCTCCCCTTTATAAGGGATTCCTGTAACCCGGACGTGGGTAACCCAACCATCACTTGGGTACAACTCCTTGGGAATAGGCAAGTTTCGAGGCCCAGGAGGAGACGTTTGATATTCGCAGCCTTTATATAGGGGTACAGACCCGTCTTTTTCTTTCACGCTTGCTTCTTCCTCAACCCTTGGCTACCCCGAGTTCCAACACCCAGGTTTCAGTTGCCACAAGCCCCAATCATGTCTGGATCCAGCCGTCAAGGCCGGTGGGTAGCTTCCTCTGTCAAGGAGGGAGATATTGCAAAGCTTCGGGCGGCGAGGTATCTGGGCGCAGAAATCCATCATCGGCTTCCTGCCGAGGAGCAGGTTATTCCCACCCCCAGATCAGGCGAGAGGGTCGTGTTCGTGTCCCACTTCCTCCGCGGGTTAGGGTTTGCACTTAACCCCTTGATATGTCTCCGTCGTATCTACTTTTCCAAACACTTTTGCCCTTGTTTTGGACTCTAACTTGCATGATTTGAATGGAACTAACCCAGACTGGCGTTGTTTTCAGCGGACTTTCCATGGTGTTATTTATGTGTAGAAACAAAAGTTCTCAGAATGACCTGAAACTCCACGGAACGTATTTTTGGAAAATATTAAAAATACTGGAAGAATAATCCACATTAGGGGGACCACACCCTGTCCACGACGGTGGGGGGCGCGCCTGCCCCCCTGCCTTGTGGGCCCCTGACGCTCCATCGACCTCAACTCCAACTCCATATATTCATGTTCGGGGAGAAAAAAATCAGAGAGAAGGATTCATCGCGTTTCACGATACGAAGCCGCCGCCAAGCCCTAAAACCTCTCAAGAGGGATGATCTGGAGTCCGTTCGGGGCTCCGGAGAGGGGAATCCGTCGTCTTCGTCATCATCAACCATCCTCCATCACCAATTTCATGATGCTCACCGCCGTGCATGAGTAATTCCATCGTAGGCTTGCTGGACGGTGATGGGTTGGATGATATCTATCATGTAATCGAGTTAGTTTTGTTAGGGTTTGATCCCTAGTATCCACTATGTTCTGAGATTGATGTTGCTATGACTTTGCTATGCTTAATGCTTGTCACTAGGGCCCGAGTGCCATGATTTCAGATATGAACCTATTATGTTTTCATGAATATATGTGAGTTCTTGATCCTATCTTGCAAGTCTATAGTCACCTACTATGTGTTATGATCCGGCAACCCCGAAGTGACAATAATCGGGACCACTCCCGGTGATGACCATAGTTTGAGGAGTTCATGTATTCATTATGTGTTAATGCTTTGGTCCGGTACTCTAGTAAAAGGAGGCCTTAATATCCCTTAGTTTCCATTAGGACCCCGCTGCCACGGGAGGGTAGGACAAAAGATGTCATGCAAGTTCTTTTCCATAAGCACGTATGACTATATTCGGAATACATGCCTACATTACATTGATGAATTGGAGCTAGTTCTGTCTCACCCTATGTTATGACTGTTACATGATGAACTGCATCCGGCATAATTCTCCATCACCGATCCAATTCCTACAAGCTTTTCACATATTGTTCTTTGCTTATTTACTTTTCCGTTGCTACTATTACAATCACTGCAAAACCCAAAAATATTACTTTTGCTACTGTTACCGTTACTTCCATATTACATTGCTACTAAATACTTTGCTGTAGATACTAAATTATCCAGGTGTGGTTGAATTGACAACTCAACTGCTAATACTTGAGAATATTCTTTGGCTCCCCTTGTGTCGAATCAATAAATTTGGGTTGAATACTCTACCCTCGAAAACTGTTGCAATCCTCTATACTTGTGGGTTATCAAGACTATTTTCTGGCGCCGTTGCCGGGGAGCATAGCTCTATTCTTTGAGTCACTTGGGATTTATATCTGCTGGTCACTATGAAGAACTTGAAAGACGCAAAAACAACAATTTATCCCTCAACTACGAGGGGAGGTAAGGAACTGCCATCTAGATCTGCACTTGATTCACCTTCTGTTTTGAGTAAGCTTGCGACACCTAAACCTGCTTCTGCTTTTCATTCTGATATGTCGCATGTTATTGATGATGCCACTTCTGCTATGCATGATACTTATGATGAAACTACTTCTATGCTTGATACTACTGTGCCGCTTGGTGAATTTCTTGATGAACAACTTGCCAGGGCTAGAGAGAATGAAATTATTGAAACTGATAGTATTGAAGATAGTGATGATGAAGACTCTCCCCCTAATAAATATGAATTGCCTGATGTTCCTGAGGGTTATGTTTTGGATGAAGAATCTGCTAGAGTTATTTTAGCTTGCAATGATAGATATGATCTAAAGAGGTTATTAGCTAAATGGAATCAGCAATCTCTAAATGCTAGAATAAAACCTGACCCTGCTTTTGCTACTTCACCTATCTGTGTTACTGATAAGGATTGTGAATTCTCTGTTGATCCTGATATAATTACTTTGGTTGAATCTGATCCTTTCTATGGCTATGAATCTGAAACTGTTGTGGCACATCTTACTAAATTAAATGATATAGCCACCCTGTTCACTAATGATGAGAAATCTCGCTACCTTTATATCCTTAAAATATTTCCGTTCTCATTAAAGGGTGATGCTAAGATATCGTTTAATTCTCTTGATCCTGATTGTGTGCGTAGTCCCCATGATATGATTTATTACTTCTCTGCTAAATATTTCCCTGCTCATAAGAAACAAGCTGCATTAAGGGATATGTATAATTTTGTGCAAATTGAAGAAGAGTGTCTCCCACAAGCTTGCGGGAGGCTTCTCCAATTACTTAATGCTTTGCCTGATCATCCTCTTAAGAAAAATGAAATACTTGATATCTTTTATAATGGACTAACCGATGCTTCAGAGATTACCTGGATAGTTGTGATGGTTCTGTTTTCAGGGAAAGAACACCGGATGAAGCTGAAAATCTATTGAATAATATGTTGACAAATGAAAATAATTGGACACTTCCTGAGCCAACTCCTGAGCCTACTCCTAAACCAACTCCGAAGAAGAGGGGTGTTCTATTTCTCAGTCCTGAAGATATGCAAGAGGCAAAGAAATCTATGAAAGAAAAAGGTATTAAAGCTGAAGATGTTAAGAATTTACCTCCTATTGGAGAAATACATGGTCTTAATTTATCGCCTGTTAAAGAAATATATGATCTTAATTCATCACCTATTGAAGAAACTCATTGTCTTGATAACCCGACACAGGTAGTAAAGATAAATTCTCTCTATAGATTTGATGAAGGTGATATTCCTCACTATAAGTCTGCTGGACAGTGCTTAGATGAGTTTGACAATTTTATTGTTAAACAAGAAAACTTCAGTGCTTATTTTGGTAGAGAATTACAACACAATTCTTGTATGCTTGAACACTTGAGTAATTACATGGCTAATGTTAAAGGTGAACTTAAACTCATTAGTAAACATGCTTCTATGGTTACCACTCAAGTAGAACAAGTACTTAAAGCTCAAAATGATTTGCTCAATGAATTGAATAGTAAGAATAATGACTATGTTGTTAGAGTGGCTACTAGAACTGGTAGAATGACTCACGAACCTTTGTATCCTGAAGGCCGCCTTAAGAGAATTGAACAAGATTCTCAGAGAAATAATATAGATGCACCTAGTCCTTCTAAAAAGAATAAAAAGAAAAATGATAGGACTTTGCATGCTTCTAGTGAACCTGTTACTGAAACACCTGAGAATCCAAATGATATTTCTATTTCTGATGCTGAAAGACAATCTGGTAATGAACATGAACCTAGTGATAATGTTAATGATGATGCTCAACCTAGTAGTGATAATGATGTAGAAATCGAACCTGTTCTTGATCTTGATAACCCACAATCGAAGAATCAACGTCATGATAAGAAAGACTTTGTTGCAAGGAAACACGGTAAAGAAAGAGAACCATGGGTTCAGAAACCCATGCCATTTCCTCCCAAACCATCCAAGAAAAAGGATGATGAGGATTTTGAGCGCTTTGCTGAAATGATTAGACCTATCTTTTTGCGTATGCGTTTGACTGATATGCTCAAAATGAATCCTTATGCTAAGTATATGAAAGAAATTGTTACTAATAAAAGGAAGATACCGGAAGCGGAGATTTTCACCATGCTTGCTAATTATACTTTTAAGGGTGGAATACCCTAGAAACTCGGAGATCCAGGAGTACCAACTATACCATGCTCCATTAAAAGAAACTATGTTAGAACTGCTTTATGTGATCTTGGAGCCGGTGTTAGTGTTATGCCTCTCTCTTTATATCATAGACTTTACTTGAATAAGTTGACACCTACTGAAATATCTTTGCAAATGGCTGATAAATCAACTGCAAACGTTACTGTAGGGGTTGTGCCTGTTGTAGTTGCAAACGTTACTATTTTAACGAACTTTGTCATTCTCGATATTCCTGAGGACGATAGTATGTCTATTATTCTTGGAAGACCTTTTTTGAATACTGTAGCGGCTGTTATTGATTGCAACAAAGGCAATGTCACTTTTCATGTTAATGGTAATGAGCATGCGGTACACTTTCCGAGGAAACAACCTCAAGTTCATAGTATCAACTCTATTGGAAAAATTCCATCGATTATTTTTGGAGGTTTTGAATTTCCTCTTCCTACTGTCAAGAAGAAATATGATGTTCTTATCATTGGGGATGTGCATATCCCCGTTGAGGTAACATAGTGTTATTCGAAATTTCTCCAGTTCCATGTTATTCGGAATGAGTTTGTTAACAAGACTTGATCAACCTTGTTAGTGGATTCCTTTTGATGAGCATGAGATGGATGAAACTAGAAAGCACAACCTTATGTACCCTCTTTCTACTTTCTGTTATTTAGTTGAAATAAAGTAAAAATAATATTTTCTGTCTGTTTTCTGAATTATCTATGCGATATAAAAATACCCCAAAAATAAAAGTTCTCCAAATGCCCTGAAATTGAAATATGATTTTTTTCTGGAATATTTGAGAATATCTGGCACTGAGAACACTGCATGGGGAGCAAGCACCTGGCCACGAGGGTCCAGGGCGCGCCCGCCCCCTGCCTTGTGGGCCCATGGTGGCTCACCTCCACTTATTCCTGTACCCACACACTTCTTCTTCCTCCCAAAAAAATCACTATCCAGCTCAAGCACGAGTTCTAGCTCATTTTGCTGCGATTTTTTATCTCCTTGCTCAAAGCACCTCTCACAAAACTGCTTGGGGGGATTGTTCCTTGGTATGTGACTCCTCCATTGGTCCAATTAGTTTTTGTTCTAGTGCTTTATTCTTTGCAAATTTGTGATGCCTAGGTGACCATGTTCTTGAGCTTGCATGTCAAATTTATATGGTTCCAAGTAGTTCTAATGCATGATATAGGCTCTAGGCACTTGTAGGAGTAGTTGCTATCAATTTTGTTGAGCTTGGTTCACTTTTATTTGAAGTTACTAAAAAATTCAGAAATTTTTCAGAGGAAGAAATATGCTTAGGAAAATGTACCAAGGTGGTTCTTCAAGGAAGCAAGGACCCGGACTTGCAATGCGTGATGCTGACGATGAGCCACCAAGGGATGCTCCAGTGCGGCCTTGTGAATGGCCTTCAGAAAACTTTATGGATCGAGCGGGAATTAAGGAAGAATTTAACGCATATTTGCGTAACGCTGATCTTGTGAGCTTCGAGGCAGAAAAGTGCCCCCAGTACCACTATCTCACTAGTTCCTTTGTGAGGAGATTTGAATATTCATCTTCACGTAATTCTCAAACTGTCCTGTTTGATCTTTATGAAAATTCTTATACCATGGACTTAGAGGATTTTACTACTGCTTGCAAACTTCCACAATGGGGTAGTGCTAGTGAAACTCGCAAATCTGAATTTAGAAATTTTCTTGCTAGTATAACTGTGGGGGAATCTAGAGATATAGCACAAGCTACCATAGGGAGCATTCATTTTCCTGCTATACATTATTTTGCTCTCTTCATAGGTAGGTGCATAAATGGTAAAGATGAAGCATGTCATATGTGTGTGCCCGACCTCAGTATTCATAGGAGTGTTGTGTTAGGAGACAAATCTTATAATTTGGGAGCCATTGTTACACGTAGGTTGCATCATAACAGATTTAATGGAGATTTCTTTGGTGGAATTTATGCAACCCGCTTAGTTGATTTTCTCGGTGTAACCATACGTAATGATGATATTGAATTGCCTCCTACTTATCTAGAATTTAATGCTATGGTTCACCACCAGTTTGTCGAGAGGAATGAATCACCTCTCCAGTATCGACTAACCTTTGACAGACATTGTGTTGTCCGTATTACTCTCCCTACTCCTGCCTTCTTTGATTATCAGGAAAAAGGAAGACATTTATTACCAGAGAGGAGGCAGATGAGTACGAGAGGAGGGCGGAGGCAGCTCGCCGCCACACTGCAGCTCAGGAGGCAATAACCGCCGCATCGCAGTACGACCCCGGCTACAACAATGGATATCCGCCAGGCCATCCGTGGCAATAAACCAACTTAGGCCAAAAGCCTAAGCTTGGGGAAGTACGTATTTCTCACCGACATTACATTTATGTTTACACACTCATTGCTAGATGTCGGTGCTCATACTTCTTCACTGTAATATCCATGCTAGTTTATTTTCCTTTTTATGTTTTCTTCTTGTGTGTTTGATAAATCTTAAGAAAAACCAAAAAAATAGTAATAGCTTTTAGTTAGTTTACCTTTCTTGCTGTAGTAGTAATAATTATAAGAAAATCCAAAAATATTTCATGTTCTTCTTTTGCTTGTTGGGAACTTTCCTGTGTAAATAGTTTTATTTCTTTTCTTTTCTTTGGGGGTCGATTGGAGAAGACCATGATTAAACTGTTGAAGTGGCCCTTATATGCATTATTGTTAATTTAACCAAGAGCCCATATTGCCTTGTCTTCTCCTATTTATTGAATGCTCGTAGATTCCAGCTTAGTCCAATGCACGTGCACTATTATTATTATTCACATCGTTCGGTCGTGCAAGTGAAAGGCAATAATGACGATATGTGATGAATTGTTTGAGATGGGAAAAGCTGGTATGAACTCGACCTCTCTTGTTTTTGTAAATATGATTAGTTCATCGTTCCTGATTCAGCCTATTATGAATAAACATGTTTGCAATGACAATTAGAGATTATAGCTTCTAAAAAAATACAATTAGAGATTATAGTTGCTCGTGCCATGCTTCATTAGCTATGAGTTATAATGGTTTACCTTGCATGCCAACATGCTATTAAAATGGTTGTGCTATGGTATGATGGGGTGGTATCCTCCTTTGAATGATTTAAGTGACTCGACTTGGCACATGTTCACACATGTAGTTGAAACAAATCAACGTAGCCTTCACGATATTTATGTTCATGGTGGATTATATCCTACTCATGCTTGCACTCACTGTATATTAATTTTAATGCATGTTCATGACTGTTGTCGCTCTCTAGTTGGTCGCTTCCCAGTCTTTTGCTAGCCTTCACTTGTACTAAGCGGGAATACTGCTTGTGCATCCAATCCCTTAAACCCCAAAGTTATGCCATATGAGTCCACTACACCTTCCTATATGCGGTATCTACCTGCCGTTCCAAGTAAATTTGTATGTGCCAAACTCTAAACCTTCAAATGAAATTCTGTTTTGTATGCTCGAATAGCTCATGTATCAACTAGGGTTGTCCATATCTTCCATGTTAGGCGGGTTATTCTCAAGAGGAGTGGACTTCGCTCCTCACTCACGAGAAAATGGCTGGTCACCGGGATGCCCAGTCCCATGCTTTATGCAAATCAAATCAAATTAATTGCAAACAAAACTCCCCCGGGGCTGTTGCTAGTTGGAGGCACTCGTTGTTTCGAGCAAGCCATGGATTGATGCTTGTTGGTGGAGGAGGAGTATAAACTTTACCATTCTGTTTGGGAACCGCCTATAATGTGTGTAGCATGAAAGATATCGCCATCTATTGGTTGTTATGTTGACAATGAAAGTATGCCGCTCAAAATATTATTTATCACTGCTTTAAAACCAAGCTCTGGCACCTCTACAAATACCTGCTTCCCTCTGCGAAGGGCCTATCAATTTACTTTTATGTTGAGTCATCACCCTCTTATTAAAAAGCACCAGCTGGAGAGCACTGCTGTCATTTGCATCCATTACTATTATTATATTGGGTATGACTGAGGGAGTCCGGGATTAGGGGGTGTCCGGCTATCCGAACTATACCTTCATCCAGACTCGAGGACTATGAAGATACAAGATTGAAGACTTCGTCCCGTGTCCGGATGGGACTTTCCTTAGCGTGGAAGGCAAGCTTGGCGATGCGGATATTTGGATCTCCTACCATTGTAACCGACTTTGTGTAACCCTAACCCTCTCCAGTGTCTATACAAACCGGAGGGTTTTAGTCCATAGGACGACAACACCAACATACAACAATCATACCATAGGCTAGCTTCTAGGGTTTAGCCTCCTTGATCTCGTGGTAGATCTACTCTTGTACTACCCATATCATCAATATTAATCAAGCAGGACGTAGGGTTTTACCTCCATCAAGAGGGCCCGGACCTGGGTAAAACATTGTGTCCCTCATCTCATGTTACCATCCGGCCTAGACGCACAGTTCAGGACCCCCTACCCGAGATCCGCCGGTTTTGACACCGACATTGGTGCTTCCATTGAGAGTTCCTCTGTGTCGTGACTTTTAGGCCCGATGGCTCCTTTGATCATCAACGACGATGCGGTCCAGGGTGAGACTTTTCTCCCCGGACAGATCTTCGTCTTCGGCGGCTTCGCACTGCGGGCCAATTCGTTTGGCCGCCTGGAGCAGATCGAAAGCAATGCCCCTGGCCATCAGGTCAGGTTTGGAAGTTTGAACTACACGGCTGACATCCGCGGGGACTTGATCTTCGATGGATTCGAGCCACAGTCAAGCATGCCGCACTGTCTCGATGGGCATGATCTAGCTCTGCCGCCGAACAGTGTCCTGGAAGCCGCACGCGCGTTGGTTCCGACCCTTAATTTGGAGCCTGCTGCGCCGATCGAGGATGAGCGGTTGGACGCCACCTCAGGGGCTGCGATCTCAAAGGCGATCGAGCCGAACACTAGCCCCGCACTCTGCATGACCCGTGACTCCGAGGATCCAGATTCCTCTCCGGACTCCGAACCCCCCGCGCCCCTGCCAATCGAATCCGATTGGGCGCCGATCAAGGAGTTCACCGCCGCGGACATCTTTCAGCACTCGCCCTTTGGCGACATCCTGAACTCACTAAAGTCTCTCTCTTTATCAGGAGAGCCCTGGCCGGACTATGGTTAGTAAGGATGGGATGCGGACGATGAAGAAATTCAAAGCCCACCCACCACCCACTTTGTAGCCACTGTCGACGATTTAACCGACATGCTCGACTTCGACTCCGAAGACATCGACGGTATGGACGACGATGCAGGAGACGAACAGGAACCAGCACCTGTAGGGCGCTGGAAGGCCACCTCGTCATATGACATATATATGGTGGACACTCCAAAAGATGGAGATGGCGATGGAAAAGCGGGGGATGACACCTCTAAGAAACATCCCATGCGCCGGCGTCAGCGGCGCCGTTCTAAATCCCGCCAAAGCAAAAACGGTGATTCCGGCACTGGAGATAATACTACTCCGTATAGCGCCGAAGAACACCCCCTCCAGCAAGATTTGGCACAGGAAGATGGAGAAGCTAGCCCTCATGAGAGAGCGGCAGACCGAGAGGTTGAGGATGATAACTATATGCCTCCTTCCGAAGACGAGGCAAGCCTCGACGACGACGAATTCGTCGTACCATCAGACCCCGCCGAACAAGAGTGTTTCAAACGCAGGCTTTCAGCCATGGCAAGCAGCCTCAAGAAAAAGCAGCAATAGCTTAGAGCTGATCAAGATTTGCTAGCTGACAGATGGACTGAAGTCCTTGCGGCCGAAGAGTATGAACTCGAACGCCCCTCCAAGCGTTACCCAAAGCGCAGGCTGCTACCCCGATTTGAGGAGGAAGCACCTACATCACCAGCGCATGACATGGCCGAACGGCCACCTCGTGGCCGCGACAGAGAGGCCTCTAGGCCCTCCACTCAAGCCATGCCCCTACACCGCCCAAAACATGCTAAGGCACAGGAAAACGCGCCAGACCTGCGAGATATACTGGAGGACAAGGCAAGGCAAACAAGATCGATCTACGGATCGCGCGGGCGCCCCACGGCACGTAACGGTGATCGTCACTCCGGATACAATAAATCCGGCCAGGCCGAACACAATAGACAAAGCTCCTTTGAGCTGCGTCGTGATATAGCCCAGTACAGAGGCGCCACACACCCACTATGCTTCATAGATGAAGTAATGGATCATAAAATCCCTGAGGGCTTCAAACCCGTAAACATCGAATCATACGATGGCACAACAGATCCTGCGGTATGGATCGAGGATTATCTCCTTCATATCCACATGGCCCGCGGTGATGATCTACACGCCATCAAATACCTCCCACTCAAACTTAAGGGACCGGCCCGGCATTGGCTTAACAGCTTGCCAGCAGACTCAATCGGTTCTTGGGAGGACCTGGAAGCCGCATTCCTTGACAACTTCCAGGGCACTTATGTGCGACCACCGGAAGCCGATGACCTAAGCCACATAATCCAGCAGCCAGAGGAATCGGCCAGGCAATTCTGGACACGGTTCCTAACAAAGAAAAATCAAATAGTCGACTGTCCGGACGCGGAGGCCCTAGCAGCCTTCAAGCATAATATCCGCGACGAGTGGCTTGCCCGGCACCTGGGACAGGAAAAGCCGAAATCTATGGCAGCCCTCACGACACTCATGACCCGCTTTTGCGCGGGAGAAGACAGCTGGCTAACTCGCAGCAACAACTTAACCAAGAACCTTGGTAATTCGGATACCAAGGACAAAAGCGGCAGGTCGCACCGGAACAAGCAAAAGCGTCGCGTTAACAGCGACAGCAACGAGGATACGACAGTAAATGCCGGATTCCGAGGCTACAAATCCGGTCAGCGGAAAAAGGCTTCAAAAGAAATACTCAGGGCCCGTCCAGTTTGGACCGAATACTCGACCGCTTGTGCCAGATACATGGCACCCCCGAAAAGCCAGCCAATCACACCTAGAGGGATTGTTGGGTGTTCAAGCAGGCAGATAAGTTAAGAGCCGAAAACAGAGACAAGGGGCTGCATAGCGATGACGAGGAGGAGCCCAGGCCACCGAACAACAGTGGACAGAAGGGTTTTCCCCCACAAGTGCGGACGGTGAACATGATATACGCAACCCATATCCCCTAGAGGGAGCGGAAGCATGCATTACGGGACGTATACGCGCTGGAGCCAGTCGCTCCAAAGTTCAACCCATGGTCCTCCTGCCCGATCACTTTTGATCGAAGGGACCATCCCACTAGCATCCGTCATGGCGGGTTTGCCGCATTGGTTCTTGACCCAATTATTGACGGATTTCATCTCACAAGAGTCCTCATGGACGGTGGCAGCAGCCTGAACCTGCTTTACCAGGATACAGTGCGAAAAATGGGCATAGATCCCTCGAGGATCAAGCCCACCAAAACGACCTTTAAAGGCGTCATACCAAGTGTAGAAGCCAACTGTACAGGCTCAGTTACACTTGAAGTGGTCTTCGGATCCCCGGATAATTTCCGAAGCGAGGAGTTAATCTTCGACATAGTCCCGTTCCGCAGTGGCTATCATGCACTGCTCGGGCGAACCGCATTCGCAAAGTTCAACGCGGTACCGCACTATGCATACCTCAAGCTCAAGTTGCCAGGCCCTCGAGGAGTAATCACGGTCAACGGAAACACCGAACGCTCCCTCCGAACGGAGGAGCACACGGCAGCGCTCGCAGCAGAAGTACAAAGCAGCCTCTCTAGGCAGTTCTCCAGTCCGGCCCTTAAAGAGCCGGACACTGTCAAGCGCGCCCGGAGTAACCTACAACAAGACCGCCTGGCACGTTCCGAGCAAGCGTAGCAATGCGGCCCCAACCCTAGCCCTCGCAATATAGCAAAACCAGTGCTTCGCGTACATAACTACGCTCTCAAAATACCATGGGCACAAGGGGAGGGGCACCTTCACGGCACGCCCAAAACATGGCTTAAACTGTACTGGGGGCTGCCGGATTCTTTTTTTAATTTTCTCTTACTTTCAGGACTCCATCCTTCGGACGACCTGTTCGGAAATTCAACTGCCGCACAAACGATGCAAGATCCAGGACAGCTGGCAAGCCATGCCGCATTATGGAACTCCCAGGTGGTATCTATTACGAGCAGTATACCTGTTTTGAATACAATTCCGCGGCCTGCCCCTGGCAAGGACATATTAAATAGTCCAATTTCTTTTGCTTATCGCACTATTCGTATCGTTCTGCTTGGACAATAGCCTTTCTATAAACAATGCATAGCTTTTGTCTATTTTTTGCATTATCCTCTATTTATATATATGTTTATTAATGACATGTTGCACCCGTACATTGTGGTACGGCAAAATACGCCAGGGGCTTCAGTACCCCTCAATATGGTGTGAGAAGTCCGAGCACTTTCACAAGTGCGGCACCCTGAACTTATAGCACTATATGCATCGGCTCCGAATCATGATTTGGGTCAATAGTTGGGTTTGCCCAACTCCTATGTTTTGGTGCCTTACGTTCCGCTATATCGTCTAAGGTAGCACTAGGAGAACTATTGCGATTGTGCCCCAGTTGAGCTGGGCTGAGCACCTCAGTAGAGAAAGCTAAAACTGACTGTCATGATGAGGCGAGAGACCGGTCGTTGTTCAAGAGGTTTTTCGAGTCCTTAAAGACTTATGCCGCTTCGAGCGAGGAACCGGCTTAGTCCGGCCAAGGCGTGGATAGCTCCCCGAACTCGGTCTTCCGAATACTAGGTGCTTCGCCGAAATTTAAAATTATAGAGTTCTATGGCTAAGTGAGAGTGTTCAAGCATTATAGTCTGATTGCCTTGTTCGTTGTGCTGAGCGCCTCCCTCGAAGGACCCAACTATGGGAAAAAGAGCGCTCAGGTTTATCCCGAACACCCCAGCACCAGTGGCATGGGGGCAGAAGCCGACGACTGGCCATCTCTCAATTTTTTGATAAACGGCCGCACAGAAAGTAATATTTTAAATTCAACAAGCATTTCTTAGCGCATATGAACAAGTTTTCAGCGCACAGGATAAACACGAGCGAGTTCATTCAAAAATTACATCCTTGGTACATTCATCCGCCACAAGGCGGGCACCTGCAAGAACATCCTTATAGTAGTTCTCGGGCTTGCGATGCTCCTTCCCCGGCGGCGGCCCGTCCCTCACAAGCTTCTCACCGTCCAGCTTACCCCAGTGCACCTTTGCATGGGCCAGGGCCCTACGGGCACCTTCGATGCAGATGGAGCGCTTGATGACCTTGAGCCTTGGACAGGCCTCCACCAGCCGCCGCACCAGCCCGAAGTAGCTCCCAGGCAGGGCCTCTCCAGGCCACAGCCGAACTATGAAGCCCTTCATGGCCTGTTCGGCCGCCTTGTGGAGCTCGACCAGCTGCTTCAGCTGGTCGCTCAAGGGCACAGGGTGTCCGGCCTCAGCGTACTGAGACCAGAACACCCTCTCTGTCGAGCCGCCTTCCTCGACTCGGTAGAATGCGGCGGCATCGGATACGCTGTGGGGAAGATCTGCGAATGCCCCTGGAGAACTCCGGATTCGGGTAAGTAACAAGTAGTTTACTTTTATATGTCTGCTTTGCATAAAGAATGCCTTACCCGCCGCTATCTTTTTCACCTTCTCCAACTCTTGGAGGGCCTTTTGGGATTCGGCCTTGGCAGCCTTGGTTGTTTCAAGGGCCGCCGCGAGCTCGGACGCTCGCGTCTTCGAGTCCAGCTCCGAACTCTCATGTTTTTTCATGAGAGCCTGAAGCTCTTGCTGCACCTCGCCGACCTGGGACTCAAATTTCTCTCGCTCGGTGCTCCATGGCCGCTCTCTTCTCGGCCTCGGACAGCGCATGCTTGTGGGTCGCCACCTTAGTCGTGGACCCTACAATAAGCAGTACAATCCTGTTATTTTTCGCAATTGCATCTTTTTTATATATTTTTTCTGTATGGTATCTCTTACCATCCTTCTCCTCGAGCTGCCGTTTGGCAAGGCCGAGCTCTTGCTCGGTCTGCTCGAGGCCCTTCTTCAGGGCATCCACCTCCCCAGTCAGTGCGGCGGTGGCTAGCAGCGAAGCCTGCATACGCATATTGACTCCTTTTTGTTAGACTCCTGCGAAATTTAATAGATCCTCTATTCGGCTTTTCTTTCCGAACGCCAAACAGAGCATCAGGGGCTACTGTCTATGCGATAATATTTTTACATATTTTTACTTACCTCGAAGCCTATTAGAAGGCTAGCGCAAGCTTCAGTCAGTCCGCTCTTGGCGGACTGAACCTTCTGGATCACCGTACTCATAATAGTACGGTGCTCCTCGTCGATGGAGGCGCCGTTAAGCACCTCCAGCAGATTGTCCGGCACCTCCGATTGGACGGAGGCCGCCGGCTCAGAAGGCTTGCTCCTCTTGGAAGGAGTTCGCCTACCGCGGTCCGGAACTGTTGAAGATTCCGGCGCGGTGTCCGGCTCAAAGCCGGACTTGGAGCCTTGGGGGGTCTTGTCCCCTTTACTCCTGGAGTCCGGGAGGTCGCCTCGCGGCCCCTCCAGGACCACCTCCTCCTGCCCCGGAGCTCGTCGCGACGCCACTTCGGCATCGTCCGCAGTGCGGGGGGAGACAGCGGGCGGAACTGAGTTCACGTCCGATGAATCCAGGGAGCCGCTCGACGACTCGTCGAGTCCGGCCTGGGGCGGGCTGCATAATTATGTTCAACATTAGGGAAAGCTGTGCAACAAAGGAATATTATGAGTTACTCTGGTATCCGAATACTTACGATTTCGCCGGACGCTTGGCTCTGTCCGGCCACTCCTCTTCGTCGTCGTCGGTGTCGGCGGAGTAGTCCGGAGGAAGGGTTTTCCCCTTCTTGGACCCTTCGGCCTCCCCTGTTGGGGCGGCCTTCCTTGTCTTTCCTCCCCCCCCCCCCCCCCCGCTGGAGGGGGAGAGGGTTCTTCATCCTCCTCCTCGTCTTCACGGGAGGAGAGCGTCTCAGACTCGTCGGATGATGAGTCCGACACCACCATATGACGGGAACTCTTTTGAGTCCCCGTGGCCTTCTTCTTCTTGGCCTTCTTCTCCGGCACCACATAAGGTGTCGGAGCCAGCAGCTTTGATAAACGAGCGTCTGCTGGGTCTTCGGGCAAAGGAGACGGACAGTCAATTGGTCCGGACTTCACCTGCCATTCCTGTCAAGGGTAAGGAAGTTTAGATCCCGCATAGAGTCAAACTATGAGAAACAAATATCCTGTAAAAGGTACAGATAAATCACCGTGCTAGTTGTACGCTGCGTGCTGAATCCGCGGTCTTCGGATGCGGATGTGGGAGCCTCGGCGCCCTTGAAAAGCACCTTCCAGGCATCTTCGTATGTCGTGTCAAAGAGCCTGTTCAAGGTTTGGTGCTGCGCCGGATCGAACTCCCACAGAGTGAAACCCCGTTGTTGACACGGGAGAATCCGGCGGACGAGCATGACCTGGACTATAATGACAAGCTTGAGCTGCTTGTTCACCAGGGACTGGATGCATGTCTGCAATCCGGTCACCTCTCCTTCGTCACCCCACGACAGGCCCGTCTCTTTCCAAGACATGAGCCGCGTGGGGGGTCCAGACCGGAACTCAGGGGCTGCGATCCATTCCGGATCGCGCGGCTCGGTGATGTAAAACCACCCTGATTGCCACCCCTTCAAGGTCTCCACAAGGGAGCCCTCGAGCCATAGGACGTTGGCCATCTTGCCCGCCATGGCGCCTCCACACTCTGCTTGGCTGTCGCGCACCACCTTCGACTTGACGTTGAAAGTCTTGAGCCAAAGGCCAAAATGGGGGCAGATGCGGAGGAAAGCCTCGCACACGACGATAAACGCCGAGATGTTGAGGATGAAGTTCGGGGCCAGATTGTGGAAATCCAGGCCATAATAGAACATGAGCCCCCGGACAAATGGGTGGAGAGGAAAGCCCAGTCCGCGGAGGAAGTGGGGAAGGAATACGACCCTCTCACGGGGCACTTGGGTGGGGAGAAGCTGCCCCTTTTCAGGGAGCCGGTGCGCGATGTATTTGGACAAGTATCCGGCCCTCCTCAACTTTTTGACAAGTCCCTCCGTGACGGAGGAGACCATCCACTTGCCTCCAGCTCCGGACATTGCTGGAGAAGGTTGAGGTGGGAAGTGCGGGCTTGGGCGCTGGAGCTCGGGTGCGTAGAAGATGGATAGGCAAAGGAGGAAGAAGGCGTAGGTAAAAAGGTGGATCCTTATCCCCTTATATGGGCGGATGCGGCTATGCGTCCCCACCAGCCTAGTAAAACTCGCTTGCCTCCCAAGTGCCGTGATAAATGGTGCGGTTGGGTTACCCACGTCCGTATTGATGAGAATCCCGTAAATGGGGGACACGATCTCTGCTTTGACAAGACGTGCCAAGGAAACCGCCTCGCAAAACGCGCTGAGGTGGAGAAGTGAAAACGATTCGAATAAAGGCTTGGCCGTAGTGTGATGTCATGCTATGGAATACGTCAGCAGATTAGATTTGTGTTAATATTATTCTCTCTATGGAAATATGTGGAAACTTATTTTGCAGAGCCAGACACTATTCTTGGTGTTTACAATCTTTTATGAAGAACTTGGAGGAGGAACCCGCCTTGCAATGTCGAAGACAATCTGCGCGCCGGACTCGTCATCATTGAAGCCTGGTTCAGGGGCTACTAAGGGAGTCCGGGATTAGGGGGTGTCCGGCTATCCGAACTATACCTTCAGCCGAACTCCCGGACTATGAAGATACAAGATTGAAGACTTTGTCCCGTGTCCGGATGGGACTTTCCTTGACGTGGAAGGCAAGCTTGGCGATGCGGATATTTGGATCTCCTACCATTGTAACCGACTTTGTGTAACCCTAACCCTCTCCGGTGTCTATAAAAACTGGAGGGTTTTAGTCCGTAGGACGACAACTCCAGCATACAACAATCATACCATAGGCTAGCTTCTAGGGTTTAGCCTCCTTGATCTTGTGGTAGATCTACTCTTGTACTACCCATATCATCAATATTAATCAAGCAGGACGTAGGGTTTTACCTCCATCAAGAGGGCCCGAACCTGGGTAAAACATTGTGTCCCTCGTCTCCTGTTACCATCCGGCCTAGACGCACAGTTCGGGACCCCCTACCCGAGATCTGCCGGTTTTGACACCAACAATGACTATGACTGGATCTCTTTTACCATGAATTACATGTCTAGTCAGTCCTTGATCTTTAAAGGTGCTCTGCATTTATGTTCTGCGGTCTCAGAAAGGGCTAGTGAGATACCATCTTGTTATATCATATCATGATTGTTTTGAGAAAGTGTTGTCATTCGAGATTTATTATTATTGCTCGCTAGTTGATTATGCTATTGACATGAGTAAACATGAGACCTAAATGTTATTGTGAATATGGTTAGTCATAATCTTTGCTGAAAACTTGAATGCTGGCTTTACATATTTACAACAACAAGAGCAAACAGAGTTTGTAAAAGTTTTTCTTTATCACTTTCAGTTTATCAACTGAATTGCTGGAGGACAAGCAAAGGTTTATGCTTGGGGGATTTGATACGTCTCCGTCGTATCTACTTTTCCGAACACTTTTGCCCTTGTTTTGGACTCTAACTTGCATGATTTGAATGGAACTAACCCGGACTGACGATGTTTTCAGCAGACTTTCCATGGTGTTATTTATGTGCAGAAACAAAAGTTCTCGGAATGACCTGAAACTCCACGGAACGTATTTTTGGAAAATATTAAAAATACTGGAAGAAGAATCCATGTCAGGGGGCCCACACCCTGTCCATGAGGGTGGGGGCGCGCCTGCCCCCTGGGCGCACCCCCTGCCTCTTGGGCCCCCTGACGCTCCACCGACCTCAACTCCAACTCCATATATTCGTGTTCGGGGAGAAAAAAATCAAAGAGAAGGATTCATTGCGTTTCACAATACGGAGCCGCCGCCAAGCCCTAAAACCTCTCGGGAGGGCTGATCTGGAGTCCGTTCGGGGCTCCGGAGAGGGGAATCCATCGCCGTCGTCATCATCAACCATCCTCCATCACCAATTTCATGATGCTCACCGCCATGCGTGAGTAATTCCATCGTAGGCTTGCTGGACGATGATGGGTTTGATGAGATCTATTATGTAATCGAGTTAGTTTTGTTAGGGTTTGATCCCTAGTATCCACTATGTTCTGAGATTGATGTTGTTGTGACTTTTCTATGCTTAATGCTTGTCACTAGGGCCCGAATGCCATGATTTCAGATCTGAACCTATTATGTTTTCATGAATATATGTGAGTTCTTGATCCTATCTTGCATGTCTATAGTCACCTACTATGTGTTATGATCCGGCAACCCCGAAGTGACAATACTCGGGACCACTCCTGGTGATGACCATAGTTTGAGGAGTTCATGTCTTCACTGTGTGGTAATGCTTTGGTCCGGTACTCTATTAAAAGGAGGCCTTAATATCCCTTAGTTTCCATTAGGACCCCGCTGCCACGGGAGGGTAGGACAAAAGATGTCATGCAAGTTCTTTTCCATAAGCACGTATGACTATATTCGGAATACATGCCTACATTACATTGATGAATTGGAGCTAGTTCTGTGTCACCCTATGTTATGACTGTTACACGATGAACCGCATCCGGCATAATTCTCCATCACCGATCCAATGACTACGAGCTTTTCACATATTGTTCTTCGCTTATTTACTTTTCCGTTGCTACTGTTACAATCACTACAAAACCCAAAAATATTACTTTTGCTATTGTTACCGTTACTTCCATATTACTTTGCTACTAAATACTTTGTTGCAGATACTAAGTTATCCAGGTGTGGTTGAATTGACAACTCAACTGCTAATACTTGAGAATATTCTTTGGCTCCCCTTGTGTCGAATCAATAAATTTGGGTCGAATACTCTACCCTCGAAAAACTGTTGTGATCCCCTATACTTGTGGTTTATCACCCCTTCGTCTGAGGGCTTATGTTCTATTACGGGCTAGATTTTCATGATCTGGCCCTGGACTCTATTCTTCTTATCTCGGCGTTTATCGTCACGTGCGAAGCCTTCCTCAAAACTCCTCCGCACTTCGGCTTGTGGCTCAAGACCTTCGATGTGAAGCCGCAAGTGATAGAGGGGGAGCAAGCTGAGTGCGGTGGTGCTATAGTGAGCAAGCTTGCTAGCGCTGTTTGGCTGAAAGGGTCCTTCGCCAAATCTTCCGATTTATGGCAGCAGGGGTGGTTCTATATCACCGAGCCCCGCGGCTCCAAGTGGGCAGCTGCGCCTGCATTTCGATCCAGCCCCCCAATTCAGCTTGCATCGTGGACTAATAAGGGGTTGGACTGGGGATCAACGGATGAGGTGTGAACTATGCAAAGTCGCATCCGAAGCCTTATTGAGAGGGACATCAATATTGGCAATGTTGTTCAAGTGATGCTAGTCCGCCGGACCCTGCCGTGCCAGTGACGGCCTCTCCACATGTGGGAGTTCAATCCAGAGGGGTCACGGACTCTTCAGCACTTCTCTGGCACTACACACGAAGGAATGTGGAGATTATTTTTTGGGAAACGAAAGCAATGGCCGGACACCACCGAAGATATCGGTCTAGACTGTAACCATCCGGACACCCCGGTAAGTACCCGTTCACCGAACACCTCATAATCAGTCACCAAGACGCTAACCGAATCATCTTTTTCAGGGCTGGATAAAGAAGGTGGAACGGATTAGGTGTCCGGCTCCCTTTCCCGAAGACTCAGCTAATCCTATGTTAACAAGGATGCTGGCCTCGGCGTCACACCAGGTGCCGGTAAGGGAGGGTAAAGAGGAGAGTGAGAAGACCCAAGATGACCTTGGTTCCGGAGGTAAGTCGGACACTGAGTCCGAAGAAATCGACCTTTCCTCGCCTGAAGACAGAGGCGAAAGAGGACCCAGTATCCCTTCTCCGAGCAGGAGGAAAAGGGTCGCCTGCGAAGGTTGGGAGGGGCGGTCTCCCAAGAGGGGCAAGATGCCACCGTCGAGCGGCTTGGGTTTGGAAAGCGACGCCGTTGAATAGCTCCAACAAGGGGACAAGCCCTCGGCCAAACCATAAGTGAATCCGGAGTACTTTGATAGCGTCCCGCTCCATTGTCGTTACCGAAGATATACGTAATGCGTTCGTGCATTTTTACAAGCCGGCACAGAGTTTTTCTGGGCAATCCTCTTCTTCGGGAAGTCTCCTCCCAGAGATGATGGAGAGCGAGACGCCTCCCCCAACCTCCCCGCCCAATAGGGTGGATGACTCTGAAGTGTCATCGCGGAGGGTTCCTCTTGATCAACAAGTTACGCAGGGGACAAAAGAGGCAGTACCCGGAGGTGGATCTCCGACCATCCGGGATTCTGGGGCTGATAATAACAAAGGCCCCGGACTGTCTGGCTCGCAGCCGACAGTGATTCTGGAGACGGGTGAACAGATTCCTTCAAAGGATGGTCGTGCTCCTAGAGCGGCTTCCGGAGACCCGGAGGCTCCAGATATATTGCGGGACAAGTTGCGGAAAGCATCTGTCTCGGGGGAACAGCGTACCTTGATGGGTACAGTGGTTGAGAAGATTTTGTCCGCAAAGAGCGGTTTGAATGAAGCCTTCATGAGCCTGCTAAAAGGCTTCGAGGTTTGTGATAGAATATTTTCAGCTATGTTTTATTTGCTAAGATGCACCTTGTATAAGTAGTAGCCCCTGAGAGTTGGGTTGTCTTCCACTGGGAAGCGAATCAGAGGATCAAAAAGGATTACTCAAGGACTGATCTGATGAACTTGAACGCAGGTTGTTTCCCCCTTATCTACTTCCCAGACTATGGATATTGCCGAGCTGTAGCGGAAACTTGATGTAGCAGGGGATGACCTTGCGTTAATCAATATGCGTCTTGACGAGTCGTAAGGTATGTATTTCGGGCAATCCCCATACATTTTTGTGGTATAAGCATGATGCTAAATTATGTATGCTGAAATATGCGTGGCTGCAGATGGTGCTGCCGTTGTTGAAGTTCTTCGAGCGGAGCTGGCTCGGGCCAAGGAGCAGGCCCGGTGTAGCAATGCGGCTGTCAAAAAGGCATCGGCTGAGTTAAAAGCTGAACAAGTTGCACGGCGCCAAGATGAGGAGAAGATATCCACGATGACGCTCGAACTGGAGAATGCTACTGGATGCTGTGAATTTCTAGAGAAGGAGAGTAAAGCCTTAACGGCTGAACTGGACAAGGCCATACAAGAGGCGAGAGAAGCGCAGTCAGAATCCAGATCAACCCGTGAGGAGATCCGGCAAGCTAGGGAGATTGCGGCTGGTAAGCCGTTTCTGCTGCAAACTAAGTTCGGTGATCTGAACTATGCGCAGCTTAACCAAGTGTGGAGTTCTTCGGGCGAGTTTTTAGACCTGCCGAAGAGTTCTTCCGATGCGGCGCAGTATTACCAAGCGCGAGATGGGTATGCAACGAAGAAGCTTTTTTGGTCGCAGTTTGGCGCATCAAAGCGCCCACTGTTGCTCAATGAACAGATGTCCCAATGGGCCGAACTTCATAGGATATCCAGCGCTGCCATGAAGGATGTCATAATCCGGTTGTGGCCAACTGAGCCTATTCCGGATAGCTACTTCGGTTTGGTACAAAGACTTGTTGACACGGTGCCGCGAATCGATGTTGTGAAGCAGTCGGCGTGCATTGAAGGTGCACGGACGGCCTTTGCCCAAGTCAAGACATTCTTGGGAAAGATGAAGGCCATCGATGTCGCGGCTAAGAGTCCACCCAAGGGCAAGGACCATCCTGAACCGGAGCATTATTTTGAAGACGTCCTAGAGGCCGCCCACTTAATAGAGGGTCAATGCTCGAAAGACATAATGTTCGAGTGAGGTGTATGATAATTGTAAAAGACAATTTTATAGTTAATCTATTTTTATGTCTTGCTCGAAAGCTTGTATTCCTCCTGTGTGGCCATTTTAATATAATCTGAAAGTTTTCCAGTCGTCGGCTTCAGCCCCCTCGTAGGAACTACGGGGGTGTTTGGAAAAACATTTAATCACTCTTTATCCAACGTATTGGTCCATGAAGGAGGTGATAATGCGGCGAACCAAGCAATCAGACTATAGGGCGTTAACACTTTCACTTAGCCATAGGAGTTTTATGGTGGGGCTACGAAATAGCCCCTGGTATGTATACGGCTTATAATATGGCGCCTTACATATTTGATCTGAAAAAGATCATTCGTGTGACACAGAGAATTGCTAAAGATTCCAAGAAGTCGTCAAGTGGTTGACCAGCTCTCGCCGCATCATGACAGTCAGTTTTCGGCTTTCTCTATTGAGGTACTTGACCAGATGAACCAGAAGCAAAATCGCAGTAGTTCTCCCTTTACTACCCTAGCCAATAGAGAGGAACGTAGGGTAGCAAGCACAGGAGCTAGGCAACCCAACTATTGACCCAAGACAATGATTCGAAGCTAATGCATATAAGGCCAAACTTGCCACGCCGAAGTACGTTGTAGAGCTGTTCGGGCTTTTGCTGGCAACTCATTTGTTCCCATACCGAGCCCCCGGCAGGTTATGCCAAGGTATATATGTGAAACAACCATGGGAGCCGTATTCAGTGGCGAAACGACACAGATGATTAATTTGGATACTATTTACTGGGAGCTGAGCGATGTGCCAATGATTACTTATTATATATATAAGCCATCCTCCCGGCTATTTGACATGCTCGGGGTCGGAGGCGGAGTAACAGGCATAGTACAGGCTCAAAATAGAGAGTGCGGTCTACAAAAAGTTATTTTGGACCTCCTATCGCACATCTGCGCTGCCAGTCCTCGGCGGGGGAATCCTTGACGGAAATAGCCCCTTAGGTGAGTGTACGGATCCGAACTCCGATAGAGCCAGTTTCAGATGTTTGTCCTGTTCGTCACCTATTTTTAAGGGCTAGTGAAGGAAAAAATAAGAAGAAAATGGATAAAAATGTGATGGGGATGCTTGCAGGCTTGTCCTTAGTGTGCTTCCGCCAATGCCCATGGTATCTTGAGTGCGTAGTGATGATTGCATGGCACAAATTTTGCAGGTGTACGAGGTGGGCGGCGGAAGCCGGACTGCTATTTTCGCTCTGAGGGTAGTTGATCCTTGGGTGGAAATTGCTTCTGACCACCGGTATTTCGTTGGTGAACCTCTCCGTCGTCCCTATCGCCTGGCGGACTACTCCCCTTGTGTTCGGCGTTGAGCTTGCCGGCCTGTTTAAAGACCCAGCAGTTTCTGTTAGTATGATTAGCTGGTTTATCAGGGTGGTCGTGAATCTGGCAGGGTCGGTCCAATATCTTGTCTAGGTTGGATGGTTCATCTCGTTTCGCCTTGAATGGCTTCTTCCGTTGACCGGGCTTGGGATTGCTGAATCCGGCATTGACCGTTGTGTCGCGTGATCTTCCATTATCATTGCGACTGTTGTATTTGCTTCGTCGTGGCTTGCCGTTGCTGTCTCGGATTTCAGAAGTGCCCGGGTCGTTGGTGTTGTTGCTTCTACGAGCAAAAGCGGGTCATCAGAGCAGTAAGGGCTGTCATGGATTTAGGTCCTTCTTGACCGAGGTGGCGTGCAAGCCATTCGTCCCCGACACTGTGTCTGAAAGCCGCAAGGGCTTCCGCGTCCGGACAGTCGACGATTTGGTTCTTTTTGACTAAGAACCGAGTCCAGAGCTTCTTGGATGACTCTCCGGGCTGCTAGACAATGTGACTTAGGTCATCGGCATCTGGTGGCCGGACATATGTTCCTCAGAAGTTGTCGAGGAAGGCCTCTTTCAAGTCCTCCTAGCTGCCTATGGAATTTTTAGGCAGGTTGTTTAACCAGTGCTGAGCTGGCCCTTTTAGCTTTAGTGGGAGGTATTTGATGGCGTGGAGGTTGTCCCCACGGGCCATATGGATGTGGAGGATAAAATCTTCTATCCATACCGCGGGATCGGTTGTTTCGTCCTATTCAATATTGACGGGTTTGAATCCTTCGGAGAATTCATGATCCATTACTTCATCGGTGAAGCAAAGCAGGTGTGCGGCGCCTCTTTGTTGGGCCACACTGCAACGTAACTCCGAAGGAGTCCATTTGCGGTTTTCGGCTCGGGCGTGGCTAGGTTTGTCACGTCCGAATAGGTAGCCATCATCGCGTGTCGAGGCATGCCTTCGCGATCCATAGATCGGTCTTGCGTGTCCTGCTCTACTGTCCAAGTCCCGCTGCAGGTCATCTGGACAATCGTGAGCTGCGTTATTCTTTCCTTTACGGCGAGGTGGGGCGGCCTGGTGTTCGGGTTGAGTTGCCTCTTTGTCCAGACAGAGTTGTTTGCGACCTGCCGCGTCGTGTGATGATGGTACGGGCTCCAACGCTTCGTCATCGAACTGATGTAGCAATCTATGCTTCAGGTAGCTTTTGGCTAGGTCACTAAGGTCGTATTCTTCGGCGACCGGGACTTTGGTCCATCTATCGTTGAGTAGGTCTTGGTTAGCTTGAAGCTATTGCTGCTTCTTTTTCGGGCTCCTTGCAGTAGCTATTAGCCTACGCTTGAAGCGCTCCTGCTCGAGGGGCTCTTCGGGTACGATGAAGTCTTCGTCGCCGAGGCTTACCTCATCTTCGGAGAGCAGAAGGTAGTTGTCGTCCTTCGAATTGTCGCTGGGCAGGGCCTGTTCATGGGGGTTGGCTTGCCCGTTTTCCTGTTCCTCCTGTTCGGATCTTTCTCCAACAGGGTCTTAATTGTTTTCGGCGTTGTCCGGAGTACTATTTTCTCCAGTGCCAGCATTGCTGTGATGTGACTTGGAGCGGCGTTTAGGGCATTGGTACTTAGACTGTGTCTCGGGAGGTTTATTCTCAACTGGATCTCCTTTGCCATCGTCGTGAGCTTTTTTAAGTGTATGAGCCATGTACACGTCGTACGAAGGGGTGGCCGTCCCACGTCCGGTGACTGGCGGGTCTTGGCCTTGCTCCTTGTCGGCATCGTCGTCTATACCGTCAATGTCTTCGGAGCCATAATCAGGCATGTTGGTTAATTCCTCGATAGTGGCTATGAAGTGGGTGGCGGGTGGGAAGCGAAATTCTCCATTATCAGCCTCTAGCTTGAACCGGACATAGTTCGGCTGTGAGTCCCCCGCCAGGGACAGGTTTTTTTAATGAATTTAGCACATCGCCGAAGGGCGAGTGTTGGAAGATATCCGCGGCACTGAACTCGAAGGTCGATAACCAATCCAACTCGGTGTCCGCGGGCGTGCGCGGTTCGGAACTTATAGCCGGAGACGAGTCCGGAATTCCGTTGACGCTGATATTGCGAGGTGCTGATTCCGTGTGTGGCTCCAACGCCTCGGTTTCTGCGGTTTCAGATGGCGCGATCTGCTCTGGATCTAAGGCCATGGTATTTACAAGAACCATCTCTTGAATATGGTCCGATGACAGATTTAAGCCATGTTCATCGGAGCGAGGGGAGCGACCGCCGCGGTCTCAAATCCATTGAAGATCAAGTCTCTATGGATATTCGCAACGTAGTTCAAGGTTCCAAATCTGACCTGGTGGCCAGAGGCGTAACTATCGATCTGCTCCAGATGGCCAAGCGAATTGGCCCGCAGTACGAAGCCGCCGAATACGAAAATCTGTGCGGGGAGGAAGGTTTCTCCTTGGACAGTGTCACTATAGACGATTGAAGGGGCCATCGAACCTTTCTCGACGACACAGTGGAACTCTCAATGAAAGCACCAATGTCGGTGTCAAAACCGGCGGATCTCAAGTAGGGGGTCCCGAACTGTGCGTCTAGGATCGACGGTTACAGGAGACAGGGGACACGATGTTTACCCAGGTTCGGGCCCTCTCTATGGAGGTAATACCCTACTTCCTGCTTGATTGATCTTGATGAATATGAGTGTTACAAGAGTTGATCTACCACGAGACCGTAATGGCTCAACCCTAGAAGTCTAGCCTGTATAACTATGGTAATGAGTATCTCCTTTCTGGACTACGCCCTCCGGTTTATATAGACACCGGGGGGATCTAGGGTTACATAGAGTCGGTTACATAAGAAAGAATCTTCATAGTTGGTCGCCAAGCTTGCCTTCCACGCTAAGGAGAGTCTAATCCGGACACGGGTACAGTCTTCGGCCTTTGCGTCTTCACAGCCCATCAGTCCGTCCCATGGATAACAGGCCGGACGCTCGAGGACCCCTTAGTCCAGGACTCCCTCACCAACCGCCCAAGGCGACGACCCCGCGAAGTTCAAGGAGCTGGCGATGCAGATGATGGTGCTGCCGGCGTCACCTAGGAACGGTGTGCCCAACGCCTAGTCGGACACGTCATCCTCTCGCCCGCTACCCTCGTCGTCAATGTCGTTGTCCTCCTCATCACTCTCGCCCGAAGAGGAGCTTTCGCCATCAGTCGAGCTCTCCGCACAACACCCTAGCCTGTGTTTCGAGCACCCAAAGACCTTGACGGAGAGCAAATCGCTCTCTGCTAGCTTGAAGCACAGGACGTGCCCATCCCTCAAGCAATGAGCGCGTGCAAAGGTTTTCCAGCCCCGGCGAAGGAGCATCACTTGAGGGGCGAGGAACCCTGTGTTCACCCACATGTCGCCATGGCAACACCCCTTCATGTGAAGCCTCAACCACGATAGCTGGTCGATCTCCAGCACCCTCGCGAACGCCCGGGGAAGACAAAGGCGGCGGCGCAGTGGCCCATACAGCTGCAGGATAAACTCGAGCGTCGAGTCCCCGACGTGACCACTCGACGAAGCAGGAGGAGTTGGCGGGGGAGATGGCGACGGAGACGGAGACGACACAGGCATCCCCCTTCCATGTCCACCTCTGCCTCGACCTCCTCGCCGAACGTGGGCCCATCCAACGGCCCCGCCTCGAGCATGGCCTTCACCCTGGGCATCTAGCTCTTCCTTGACCGTCGCAGCTCTCTGGCGGGAGGAGGACCTGGTCGCCTCCGTAGAAGAACGGCCGTGGCCATGCCCTCTCGCCATGACCGTGGGTGGGGATGGAGACAAAGGGGAGACGCAGGGAGATGCTCTTCCTCCTACCCCTGAGTTACCTTTTTATATTTGGGAAGGGGAGACCGAAAGACTAGCTCTACGCCCCTGAAGAGCCTGCTCGAATCCGGCTCATTAAAGTGGCAGCAAGCGAGGCCATCGACCGCCCTCCCCGCCCAATCGAAGGCACGTGAGTATCGGCCCCCGCGCACCTTCCCATATTCCATGCGTCTGTCACCTACCCCGCGCGTGCATGCGGCATACATGGCGTAAGGAGCAGGCATAGTGGGAAACGTGGATGCTCATATTCGAATCTCTCCGGTCAATAACCAATAGCAGAACATGGATGCTCATATTGGTTCCTACATATTCTACGAAGTTCTTTATCAGTCGTACCGTAATGACAACATACGTTATTCCCTTCGTCATCGGTATGTTACTTGCCCGAGATTCGATTGTCGGTATCTTCATACCTAGTTCAATCTCGTTACCAGCAAATCTCTTTAATCGTTCCTTAATAAATCATCCCGAACTAACTCATTAGTCACATTGCTTGCAAGGCTTCTTATGATGTGCATTATCGAGAGGGCCCAGAGATACCTCTCCGATACTAGGAGTGACAAATCCTAATCTCGATCTATGCCAACCCAACAAACACCTTTGGAGATACCTGTAGAGCATCTTTATAATCACCCAGTTACGTTGTAACGTTTGATAGCACACAAGGTATTCCTCCGGTATCCGGGAGTTGCATAATCTCATAGTCAAAGGAGTATGTATATGACATGAAGAAAGCTATAGCAATAAAACTAAATGATCAATATGCTAAGCTAACGAATGGGTCTTGTCCATCACATCATTCTCCTAATGATGTGATCCCGTTCATCAAATGACAAGACATTCTATGGTTAGGAAACTTAACCATCTTTGATTAACGAGCTAGTCTAGTAGAGGCTTACTAGGGACACGGTGTTTTGTCTATGTATTTACACATGTATCAAGTTTCCGGTTAATACAATTCTAGCATGAATAATAAACGTTTATCATGATATAAGAAAATAAAAAATAAAAACTTTATTATTGCCTCTAGGGCATATTGCCTTCAAGAATTACTCCACAAGTTATATTGGTTAAAAACACTATAAATAATAGTAGGAAAACATGATGAAAACTGGACGTATTAACTCCCCCAAGCTTAGACCTCGCTTTTCCTCAAGCGAAAGCCGATATCGAAAATCACGTGCACATGCTTAGAGAGAGAGGTGTCGATAAAAACAAGATATGGACATAGTAGCATCATGATCAATATTATAACAGCAATATTTATTATCATAAAACTTCACATGAGCAAGTAACAACTCATCAACATCAAAGACCAAAGTATAAGGCATAAAATTTCTTGAAAGCTAACAAACTATGTTCTCAGTCAACAATGCAATTGCAATTCATCATATTTTCATGAAGGGCCTCATGTCGGAGCTTTTTAGCAAGTCCACATACTCAACCATCATTTAGTCTTCTATGATTGCTAACACTCACAACATATATATGGAGCAAAATGTTTCAGCCGAACACATAGAAATATAGGGGCTTATAATTTCTCCTCCCAACTTATTCACATCAAGGGTGATATCAACAATAACAACTCATGATCACTCATAGCCAATTGGAAATATGTGCCTAGATCTTTCTCCACCACATGATGCTTGCAAAAGAGAAAAATAAAAAGGAATAGAAGAGAACACTATTGACTCTTGCATAAAAAGTAAATACATTTAAAACAATAAAGAGGCTAGCCAACTCGCTTGGAGGATGCTGCCTCGATCGGTTCGTTCGTTGGCCATTCGATGATGGTTGACCGAGTCTTTTTTTGCCTGCCATCCGTTGGATCTCACTGGAAATTGACTCATACCGTTTTGACCGTGTGGTGAAATCTGGACAGTGTATGGCGTGTGGGCTCGGGCTAGATCCGATTGGCTGGGTCAAACTTTTTTGGGCGTACGCGCGCCTCACCACACGCGCCGCGCCCTCCGTGTCGTGTGGAGTGGGCGAGCTCGTCTGCAATTGGCTAGAGGGAGATAGAGGATGTACTGACGCGTACGAACCCGCCTCGCGAACTATGACGGGTGGGCCTTGTTGGCTGATGGTCCCACACAACGGTAGCTAGGCTTGTTTTCTTCCGCGTGCCTATTGACCAGGTCATCCAGCGGGAGATAAAAATCGTCCCCGCAGCCGCCGCGCCCGGCACACCTCCCTCCTCCACTCACCCCCGCACCCCACGGGCTGGTGCTACGACTGCAAGTGGCCCTCGCTGATGCATGGCCCCGCGCGCCAGCTTCCTGGTGTCTTTTACCCGTGTGCACGTTGCCTGTTTGGCCTGCTGACCTCATGATTCGGCCGGCCCGGCGCATGGAGAGTGGGCGAGCGGAGTGGGCGAGCGGTCTCATCTCGTGGAACGGCAGCGCCATGCCGCGTCGTTTCCGGGCTGTACTGCCGCTTTTTCCCCGGGTCTTCGATCACCGTTTTTGCGCTGTCCTTGGTCGTTGCTGCTTGGGTCCCGCGTTCGCTGGTCCCGCGTGTCACTGGGCTTGAGTGCTTGCGTGCGTTTGCTTTGACTCGTCGTCGATCTGTGCGTGGATGGGCGGGATGGGAGGTGGCTCTGCTCGGGTTGGTGGTTCGGCTGGGTTCGCTCGGGCGTTCGTGTGCTCTGTCGCGTGCTGCTGACTGTGGGACAGGCGGTGGGACGGGGCCACTGGTCGGGGTCACTGGTCCATTGCTCGTTACGTATGCTTGCGCGTGGCCTCGCTGGTGGCCTGCTACTGTTCCCTTCGCGTGGGCGGGGCCAATGGACGTGTGTGCGGTGCAGCGTGGGTATACGTGACGCCTCGCGTGACCGGCGTGTGTGTCGGCGGTGCGCATTCTAGCGGGTGCCCTTTGTGGGGTCGTTGCAGCCTATGACAGTGGGCTCTGGAACCCCTGGGCCCGGTAGGCAGGCCGCGTGTCGATGGATGTGTGGTGGGTTCCCATACGCCTCTGTGAGAATTGCCCCTGCCATTGCAGTGGCCGGGGGGCTTTTCTCTCTGGTTTTACCCTTTCCTCCTTCTATGCCTCATTTCCTCCATGCCGCTTCGTTCTCTTGCTTTCGTCCATGCTTCCAGGCCGCCGCGTCCTCTCCTGTTCACCTGCCTTCATCCAGTTCGGCCAGCTGACGTTGCGGTTCTCGCCATGGCCGCGCGTTCCTCCATGGGTGGTGTTGGTTGAGGTTCGTCTTCTTATCCTTTCCCTGTTTGTGTCTGTCATTCCTTCTCCTGCTTGCTGACTTGGTTTGCTTGTCTTTGCTCCATTGGTGCGCAGTTTGCTGCCGATTTTCCCGTTGGGTCTTACATGGGAGCGTGCGCCATTACGTTCTTGCTGTTCAGGTTAGTGATTGTCTCTTCTGCCTGTGTGTGTACATATGCCTTTGAGGTGTTTGTTGAAATGGTTGGGTGCTGCTCGATAGGATGGTTGCCTGCTACCGTGTGCTCTACTTTGCCAATTTCGCGTTCCGTGATTTGTGCATGTGCATACTTCATGTTGTTCGTCGGCGACTAATATGAGTATGGTTTGTGTTTTAGGTTGTTTTCAGGTTGGTCGGCTGTTCGTCCACATTCGCTTGTTGGCTGCTCTTCCGGTTGTGCTTCGTCATTCTGGCAATGTTCTTCTCTTTTGCCTGTTTGTTTTATATTTTTGGATTGTCGAGAGATGCATTGCTTAGTGATAGCCCGAAAGACTAGGTCCGAGAAGATGTCGTGCTTAGTCCGCTTTGGTTGGCTGCTGCCTCTGTAGTGGCCCTGAAGGTTTATACTTCTTGTTTTTTAACTTTCCTTGAAAAAACACGGTGGTTGAAGTTGATTGATGGTCTTTCGCTTCCTGCATGTATACAGTTTGATTGCTCAGTAATTAAAAGCTCCTATAGATATAGTGGATGGTGTTTTGTCATGCTAAGTGATGTTGTTTCCTTTGGTTAAAAGAACAATTGTTCTGGTGCCGTTGTGTGGCTCTGCACTTATTTAGTACCTTTGATAGAATGTATATGTGCTCTGTAACTTGCTGTGTTCTAATGGTTATGTCTGCATTTATTTTGTAGATTGGAAAGGCTGATCTGTTTTTGAATCTGTGACCTGTTGCTGCTCCTCAAGGTTTGCTCTCCTTTTCCATTGCATGTCAGCTGCCTTTGGGTTCAGATGTATTTACTTGTTTGTGCATGTTATCATGGTTGTTGATGTACTGATAATCTCGCTATTCCGGATCTGCTCCGAGGGTCGTGTTATTTTTCGGTTTTTTTATAATTTCGTTGTGTGTGAGCAGGATGTGTACTGTTATTTCAACTGTTATACCCATTTTGGAAGCCGTGGTGGCTCGGTGTCCTTTACCGGCGCTTTTGTATCTGTGTGAGGTCACGGAGGATGGGTCCATTCTTGCTGGGGTAGAACTGGAGCTTCCAGGGGATAGTTCTACTCCGGTTCCGCGACGAGAATTTTTTTGGAGCTCAGCCTGGTGTGTTTTTGTCCATGCTTATGAACAGGCTGCCCTCGAGGCTATAAGTTTTTTGCAGCATCTGTATGGGTTTGTGGTTTGAGACTATAATTATGACTGTATGATGGCCTATAGGAGCTCCCTTCGTTCTTCCATAACTGTTGCAGTCTCTGCCATTCGGCATGTTGGTCACTTGGAGAGAGAGAGCAATTGTGCTTGCGCCGTACGTCTGCGGAGACGGAGATAAATCCAGATGTTTAGCCCTGTTCTGGTCCAGTTTGACTGGGGTCTACTGTGCTCTTAGATGCTTTCCTCTCTTCAATCTCTTTATCTATCTTTTCTGGGCTTCCTATTTGGGCCTGCATGCCTGCTTTGTACTGAATTGGTTCATTCCTCTGATGCAATAAAGTCCTTGGGCTTTCTATATGCCTCTTACAGTGTTTTCTTTCTGTGTTTTGCAAGACTGAAAAGAATAGTCTTCTTCTTCGGATTCAATGCTCTTCCCACGTGCCCAAATAATAATAGTCTTCTTCTTCGGATTCAATGCTCTTCCCACGTTCCCAAATAATAAATATGTTACTTGTTTATTGATTCTTCCCCGGCTGGGTCTTTGGTCTTTGGACCGCCCCCTTCTCTTATGGAGAAAAAAACTAGCACGGGCTTTAGAGAACCCTGTTCCTTATGGGCTTTTGGTTCTTCATGGGCTTTTGGGAAGGTATTTCTTGGGCCACGAACTTTAAAGAATCTTGTTCGTTTGGGCTTATAGTTTCCCATGGGCTCTTGGGAAGGTGTTTCGTGTACTTGCTCTCTCTCTCTTGTTTTTTCCCCGCTCGCATTTGTTTGATTGCCTTTTCCTTCTGCATGTGTATATTTAAAAAGGCTTACAGTTTACTTGTGGGATGCCTCTCCCTTTCATTTAAAAAAATTGTTCCATGCCCTTCATAGAACCTTGTCTTTTCAATTCTGTTCCTGGGTCTAGGTGTATGCCTTTTTGCTGTTTAATGCGCCTGATTAGATTGCCTTTCTTTGTGTTACGTTCCTGTTGCAGTGTGTTGTGGTTGTTCTGTTCTTCATGTCGTTCCTGTGAGTCATGCCTCAGCGCCGTTCTGTTTGTCGTAAGGCCGGTTCAAGCACCAGTCAACCACCTCCGCGCCGTGTTGTTCAACGAAGGCTGTCTTTCTGTGACTCACCGTTGCCCTACATATCCTCAGGCCTACCTAAAAGAAAATGTACGGGGTGCCCTTTTAAAATAAGTCCTTTTCCTTTATAGGTGTGCCTCCTGCACTCTCTCGATTCCTCTTCGTACCTGTGACAGGCCCTTTGTTTTTTTAGATGATGGTTTCTTCCCCGTTCTTAGTCCAGAAATTACATCCCGTAATAGAAAGAGATGCAGGGTGGTTGTTGATAGACTTAGGGGGAAAGGGCCTGCCATTGGATCACCCTTAAGTGCTGACTGGGTTGGATTCACGGCTGAGGAGTCTGAGATGCTGAAAGGTATGCTGAGTGCCGATATGCCTGGAAACTATTGTATGATGCATTGCTGACCATTGTTACTGAGTCAAGATAAATTTGCAGCTGGGTACCGAAAGAGATCTTTCTACGGTGGCCCAGACTACAAATGTACCAACTGTGGTGCAGTCTTCTGGTTCGAGGAGAGGGTGAGATCGGAATCCGCTATTACGCTAAGGCGGGTGGTTTACAACAAATGTTGCAAGGGTGGTAAGGTGTATATTACACCTTTTAAAAATCCACCCATGTTTCTCTCTGAGTTGCTGAGATACAATGGTCCCTCGCGTAGCAGAGAGTTTATCAAAAAAAATTGTCAGTACAACTGCCTCTTTGCATTTACTTCCATGGGAACTACTGTTGACTGTTCTGTAAATGATGGTAATGGTCCAAATATATACAAAATAAACGGGCAGGTTTGTCATCGAATGGGATCTCTTATGCCTAAGGAAGGAAATACCCCTAAGTATGTCGAACTCTATATATATGATACCCAGAATGAGGTGCAAAACAGGATTCAGGCTTTAGAAAAGGGTGAAAAGAGTGATGGTGGTTTAGATGAATCTATTGTTGAAGGCTTGATGCATATGCTTGATACACACAATTCTTATGTCAAAACGTTTAGATCGGCTAGAGAAATACTAGCAGCCAATAAGCATGCCGAGATAGCCATTCGTTTAGTTGCCCCTGGAGAATCTGATGGCCCACAGTTTAGCCTTCCTACAACCGATGAGCTTGCATCTTTAATATTTGGTGAGTTCATGGTGGAGGCTTCTTGTCGTGACATAATAATACACGGTAGAGATGACAATCTGCAGAAAATATCTTCTTTGCAAACCTCATATATGCCTTTGCAGTATCCTCTTCTCTTCCCCTATGCAGAACGTGGGTTTCAGCTTGGGCTTAAATATATTGGTTCAGACCCTTTAGATACTAGCAAACGAACCAGGCTTACTATGCAGGACTACTATTCCTATTGTCTCCACTATAGACCAGAGCAGCATAATCCATACCTTTGTTGTGGTTTGCTTTCCTCACAGACCATTGTAGATGCACGTGCTTGCATAGACGAGTGGAGGCTGCATTTCATCATGAAGGCTAATAATGATCTTAGAGCAGAGAAGTTGCAAGGAGTCACTGATGTTGTTGGAAAAGGGAAGACAGATGCAAGTTCTGTTGGCAAAAAAACATACTTCCATCCTCTTTTACCGGTGGCCGGCGTTATATGATTGAGAACTTCCAGGACGCGGTAGCTATTTCACGTGTCTTTGGCCCGCCAGACCTTTTCACCACCTTTACCTGTAATCCCAAGTGGCCTGAGATAACAGAAGCCCTGTGTTTTGAGCCTGGCCAGATGCCTTCAGATGGGGCGGATCTTCCGGTCAGGGTTTATCACATGAAGCTCAATGACTATATTCATGATATTAAGAGTGGGGAGGCCTTTGGTCCTGTCATAGCGGGTAAAACATGCTTTGCGATTCCTCTCATCTGTTTTTTCGTATTGTTTCCCACCTCAGCTCATGATTTTTTTATCCCTTTGTTCACAGTACTACACACTGTGGAGTTCCAGAAAAGAGGGCTTCCTCGTGCCCATATCCTGATCTGGCTTGATAGGAAAAAATGGGAGGTTAGTCCTGCTTTAATTGACTCTTTTATATCGGCTTCCATCCCTGATCCTGTTGCGGATCCTCTTGGATACATTCTTGTTTCTGAACACATGATGCACGGCCCTTGCGGGAAAGATGGTGTTAAATGTCCTTGCATGAAAGATGGACTGTGTTCAAAAAAAATTCCTAAGTCATTTCACCTCGAGACCTCTCTAGATGATAGTGGATCCCCTGTGTATAGTCACCCAGACAATGGCCGTTTTATAATTAAAAAAAGGTCAAGCTTGATAATAGGCATGTTGTTCCTTATAATCTGCTTATGCTAAAGAAATACCAATCGCATATTAACGTTGAGTGGTGCAATAAAACCCATGTCATCAAGTATCTTTATAAGTATGTTACAAAGGGTCCTGATTTTTCAAAAACTTTGTTTGAAAGCATTAGAACAAGCATGGTATTGAGATTGATGAGATCATGGAATATAGACAATGTCGTTACATATGTGATAAAGATGGTTGCTGGAGGATATATGGCTTCAATATACATAGTAAGATGCCTTCTGTTGAAAGATTGCCTGTTCATTTATTAAATAAACACATGGTGCATTTCAATGTTGAAGCAAACCTGAAGTCAGTTGCTGACGATGAGTGGCTACAGAGAACAATGTTAACCGAGTGGTTTGTAGCTAATAGATGCCATGCAAATGCTAGGTCTCTTACTTATTGTGACTTCCCAACCAAATGGACTTGGCTAGGAAGCAAAAAACAATGGATTCCTAAGACCTCGAGTTATAGGATTGGTAGAATTTATTCTGTTCACCCTAAAACTGGAGAACTATTCTATCTTAGAATGCTCTTGATGGTTGTCAAAGGTGCCATGTCTTATACGGATGTTAGAACTTATAATGGGATTGTGTATGAAACCTGTAAGGAGGCATGTGCTGCTAGGGGCTTACTTGGAGATAATCTTGAAAGTTATAGTGCATTCGATGAGGCTTTGACCTGGGGTATGGGAGATCAGCTGTGCAGGCTTTTTGTTACAATCCTTGTTCATTGTGGTGTTAACGATGAAAATGCTTTCTTTGAAAAATATTGGTCACACTTAGCTGATGATATTAAGTACAACATCAAGCGCTCTTTTCGTGATGATAATCATGTTGTACCTCCTGATGAGCTGAAAGACATCTTGCTTGATAAGTTGACAGTTCTATTTAGTAAAAATGGTTCTAATATTCTAGACCACAAGCTGCCATTAAAGACTACATATGATGATAACTCTGATGACAATGACATGATAACTGATGAACTATCTGCTGATCCTAAAAGTGAACTACTAAAGGCAGAAACCATGTACAACCAATTAAATTCAGATCAACTCCTAGCTTATAAGAATATTATCGACCGAGTTGTGTCTAGAAAACCTGGCTTCTTCTTTGTTTCTGGATATGGTGGAACTGGGAAAACTTTTCTCTGGAGTTCCATAATTGCTTATCTTAGAGGTAAAGAAAGGATTGTTCTCACAGTTGCATCTTCTGGGGTTGCAGCACTTCTTTTACCTAGCGGTAGGACTGCTCATTCTAGGTTTAAAATACCAATCAGTCTAGATGACAATGGAACATGTGATATAAAAAGATCTAGCAAATTAGCAGAGATGATCGAATCAGCCTCCCTAATAATATGGGATGAGGCTTTAATGACGCATCGTAGATGTTTTGAGGCTTTGGATCGTAGCTTGCGTGATATTCTGTCTACCGACGATCCTTCTATAGCTGACATGCCTTTTGGTGGTAAGGTTATGGTTCTGGGTGGCGATTTGAGACAGATTTTACCAGTCATTGAGGGTGGGACTCGCTCACAGGTTATAAATGCTGCTATAACAAATTCACCACTATGGCATTTTATAGAGGTTCTACATCTTAAAGTGAACATGTGTTTGGTTGTGCAAACAACAGATCCTGTTTTACAAGCTGAGATAGCTTCTTTTGTTGGTTGGATCTTGAGTATTGGTGATGGTACAGCGCTTGTGTTGCTAAACAAGGGGAGTGTGAGCCAAGTTGGGTAACAATTCCTGATGATATGTTGATCCATTCTAAGGAAAATAGAATAGGCGCTATTGTTAATGCTGTATATACAAACTTTGCTAAAAATTGTTCTAATCGAAAGTACTTGTGCAAAAGGTCTATCTTAACAACAACTAATGATTTAGCTCAGGAAGTTAATGACCATGTGCTGGCCTTAATGCCTTCTGCTGAGAGAGAGTACTTAAGCTATCATTCTATAGGAAATGTTGTTGACTCAATGTGTAATATGGATGTATTTTATCCTATCGAGTACCTCAATACAATTAATATTAACAATTTCCCACAGCACAAGTTGCTATTGAAAAAGGCGTGCCGATTATGCTCCTTAGAAATTTGAGTCAGGCAACTGGTCTTTGTAATGGTACTCGTCGTGTTGTCTCTAAACTTGGTGAGAAAGTCATTGAGGCTATTATCATGACTGGTTCTAATATTGGGGATGTTGTGTACATTCCAAGGATTTGCCTCACTGCCAAGGATCCTAAATGGCCATTTACTTTACATCATCGCCAGTTTCCGGTCAGGGTTTGTTATGCCATGACTATCAATAAGAGCCAGGGACACCCTCTCAGCTGTTGGATTATACCTGAAAAGCCCTGTTTTCACTCATGTTCAGCTTTACATGGCGGTTTCGCGTGTGACTTCCACGAAAAACTTGAAAATACTTATCGAGAACGAAGATGGCACGCTTGAATCTCAGACTAGAAACATAGTTTTCTCTGAGATCTTTGAGTCTTTGGAATAGTACCTATGTCATGCTTTATTTTGCGAGCTGCTTTTGGTCTCACTACTACTTGCTGCCTCTTAGTCTCTATTATTATATGGTTCCTAATTTGGTGAAATATTTCGATTGTCTGCTCCCTTTTCAATAAGATTTGAGTTTGTAAATGTTGTTTTATCTGTTGCTGCTCATTACCTAAGATAGCGAATAGTGTTCTTTTCTGTGCGTCTATGTATGTGTTAAAGGTATTTCGGTAGTTTGCTTAGTATGTCTGTTCACTTGACTTCGATTAGGTATGCATCATATTGCAAAACCTAATATGTTGCTTCTTTGTGTATTTTTACCTTCCTAGGCTAAAGTGTCTTTATGTTTCCAGATGGCGCATCAGATGCTCTCTGAGATACACAAGCACAGCACGAAGTGGGTTGTCTTTGTCCTTGTCTTGCGCATGTGGTTTTATCGTGGGGGGACTGACAATGGGCCTATCCAGCACATGGACTTAGTTGTTCTTGATAGCCAGGTTTGTCTTTACATAGCTAGCTAAACGCCAACTGTCCATATTTGGCCTAGGATACCTTTCTGATTGCTGTTTTTTGTTGGCAGGGCAACCATATGTATGTGAAGATACCTCCTCAGCAAGCAGAAGAACTGAAGGATGAGCTGCAAGAAGGAAATGTCTACATGATGAGCAGCTTCAACTGCGTTGAAGCAAAGACAAGTTATAGACCTGTTGAGAGTCGCTTCATGATTCAGTTTACCAGGTTTAACAACGCTGTTTTACGCCCGGGCTTGGAAGCAGATTACCCGTTCTGCACCTACAATTTGATCCCATTTCAGGACATCCCCAGGCCATGTGGGCCACCGCCTCGTTTCCTTTGTAAGTTGTGTCACTGCACGCCTAAGTACATTAAAAACCACTTGTCAAATATATGGAGTCTGATGCTCTTGCAAATTCTATGGTTTTCAAGATGTCATTGGAAGAGTAACTGCTGTTTCTGATGTGGTCACTATCCAATCAATGCATCAGCCAGAGCCA
Source organism: Aegilops umbellulata (assembly GCA_032464435.1). Taxonomy (NCBI): domain Eukaryota; kingdom Viridiplantae; phylum Streptophyta; class Magnoliopsida; order Poales; family Poaceae; genus Aegilops; species Aegilops umbellulata. The sequence continues at coordinate 106,932,473 of CP136054.1, forward strand.
TCAAACACAAGGACAATAGTCCTAACTGACTTACAGTAAGTGGCATTTGCTTATTATTACGCATGCACCATTCTAGGCCACCTGCTCGTTCGGTTGTTTACTGATTTGTTCGCCATATGAAACCTATAGGGGAAAGGAGCTAAGGCTTGTCCTCTGGGGTAATCGAGCGATTGAATTTGAAGAAGAAGCAGTGCGGGCAAGAGACGAAAAGGAAGTTGTGATTGCAATATTCGTAGGAACACTACCTAAAATAAATCAAGGTGGTCAACCTATTGCATCTTATACATTTATGCATTCTGTATTGTATAGCCTTTTCATTCTATGTTCAATGCAGCCTCTTACCCCTCTATACTGTTCAATAACTATGCAGGTGTTCAAGGACTTAGTGGTAGTTCTGCTTGCCGTTGGTACATTGACGAGGATCTCCCAGTGATAAATGACTTCCGCAACAGGTGATTTCTATATGCCTTCTAATTGGCTTCTCTTGCTTTAACCATGAATATCAAGACAGTGTTGTTTTCTTTGTCACGCTGCTAACTATCTCCCCTGTTGCGTATTAAAATAGGTTGGGGACTAATTTCAAACCCATTGATAACAATGCTGCTTTGACCGAGGGTGCATTTACTACCCGTATCTACGCTGATCCTATTGAAAAGACCGTGTCAGAGCTCCTCTGCCTGAACCCTTACGAAAACGAGGTATCCTCGCTGTCTTTTCCTCTCTATGTTGTTCCCAATTTTTCCTGGTCATGTGCTCACCTGCAAGTTATGTTACTTCGACAGGAAAAACGGTTCATTTGTACCGTTACTATCCAGAGGCTCAATCCTGGTCAGTGCTAGTGGTTCTTCTCTTGCTCCTCCTGCAACAAGACCTCTACAATAGTCTCATCGAACTACCGATGCGCCAATCCTAACTGCTCATCCATAGCAGCACAGGAAACGTATGTGCCTTCCAAGACCTTTGTCTCCTGTTTCTTTTATTTTGTGTTGTTTGTTTCCTCTGGCTTCCTGCCTAATTTATTTAGACACGCCTCTTCTATGTTTTATTAGTCCTTTACTACAATTCTCATTCTATTCGTGCCATGTGCAGGTACTGTATTTCGGTGTTTGCGAGTGATGATGTGAGTGAGGCTGAGTTCACCATGTTTGATAAAGTTGGAAAAGCAGCTGTTGGAAAACCACTACTCAATTTACTGAAGTTTAGAAACCCAGGACTTCCAACCACTACAATAGATAGCTCGTGTACCGATGGTTGATAAAATTGCTCTACCAGAGATTACCCAGATTATTGGGCAGAAGTATAAACTTCTTGTGTCCATTGCAAAGAGAAGCTTTGCAACCACAAGCACACAGTTATCATTTCAAGTTGTGAAAATTATGGAAACCTACAAGCCTGAGTTAAGCTCATCTGCCTTTGACTATGTCCCTGGATCATCTGGAGCATCATCCTCTGCTTCCCTCACTAACAGTCCAGTACCATCTGAGATGTTTACACCCAGTACCCCAAGCATCAAGCAAGCTCAGCCTAGCAGCTCCTCAGGGAGCCCTGCTATAACTTTTCCATCACCTACGGGCGTGGTGTGTTGTTTTCTTAGTCTATCATCTCTCTTTCGATTTATTCAATCAAGATGCCCACAAACTAATTCAGTTCTTCTCGTTTCCTTTTTTACACTCAGACGCAGACACCAACTTCAAAGCTCAGTGTTGGTCTCCTTTCATCTGCATCTCCAGGGTATGCCTCTTTAGAAAGCACTACTGCAGTATTTTCTAATACTTGCTTGCTCTTATGATTGTATTTTCTTTTCTAGCAAATCACCATGCCCACCCAGCAGGACCAGGCATGCTTTATTTATCGGCAATGACAAGAAGCTCCCTCTGGCACAAGATCCTCCAAAGAAGTGTGACGAAATAGCCGCGGTAAATATTTCTCTGCTCCGCCTGAGATACCTGTTAACACACATGTGCTAACTAACGCAAAGTACTATAAATGCACAATATACTTCAGTAAATGAGCAGCATGGTCACGCATTGATACACAAGTGTCAAGGCAAAATCTTACTATTGTATGACCTAATAACCATCCAATATCAATATGCTATATCTCTCTATTATCGAGCTTATGTATATGTTGGGTGCTCCAGGAGAACGATGATGAAAAGGCTGAAGATCCTTCTGGTGCTGCTAATGAAAAAGATGATAAGAGTCCACTTCAGAAAAACAAGAAGTAAGTACTGCTTCTTACATTCCATTAATATAGCTGGTTTCCAAACCTGTGTATAGCATTCCGCTTATTTATTTTTGACTAACACACCTTGAAATAAAGGAACCCCGTTGCTGGAAAAGGAGCTGGAGGAGGGAAGAAAACAAAGCAGCAGTGACTCCTTTGCCCTGCCTATGCAACCTTAAAATATCTATAGGTACACCACAATTTCCCTATATACTACTGTTCTTGGACTTGTTTTGCCATTTTCATATTTGGAACTGGTTTCTGAAACTTTGCATTCTGCTGTAGATTATCTGTCCTATGTACATTAGCTTTTCCTCAGCAAGATCGAAGGAGAAAGATGGCGGTTTATGCATCTAGCTTCGCTCTCGACAACGCTCCATCACAATGCTCTTTGACCAGCTACAAGCAGAGTCTGTTGCCGTGTATGCTTCTTGCATAGACCTTGGTGTGGTTGTATGCTTCTTACGAAGCATGTCTAAAACTCCTCTATTTATATGTCTGTGTGCTAAAAAGTCTTTGGCTGCTCAAGTAGCAGTGTCAAAGCACGGTAAAACAAAAAACTCCTCTATATAATCAAGTGAACTCTAGCCTATTATGTGTGTGTTGTTCGATTATCATTTGCCTTTTTATGCGTGATTTGTTCTTTTCATAGATGATTTTGTATCCCCTCTGTTTTAGCCTCTGGTCATCACCTCCTTTTTTTCATAGCCTTTAAGGCTCTGGCCCATTCCTGTTTTTACTTCGGCCCAGTAGGCCCGTTCTTAGCCGTGCCTCATATCCAGATAGGTTGTGGGTTGTGTGGCTGAAGACTGACCTATGTGTTGTCCCCCATAACCTGCACGCTCTCTTACTCCACCCCACCAATCCCGCCGTCACACTCTCCGCGCATCCATTTCTAGGGTTTCTTCCCTCGCTACATCTCTTGGTGCCCTGGGCTTATGGCGTCTTCTTCAACCAATGAAGCTGCATCCTATACTGCCGTTTCAGTTCAAGGTAGATTCCATTCTTTCCCTGTTCCTCTAAGCTCGGCCGCTGCCCCTGTATTCTTAGATCCAGTCGTCTTTTCTCAGTGCCTAACCTGGCGAATAGTCTAAACTATTTTATAATCTTGCTAGGTATTTCGTCCTCGTATGTCTGTTCCAGAAGAAATATTACAAGAGCTTTTCTTTCTTATGGTGAAACAAAATGCCCAGAGATCCGGACACACTACCATTTCCAAATCATTTTCTCTCCTGATAGTAGAACTGCACGAAGGCACTTTGATAATGCATTGGCTAAAGCTTTTCAGCTTAAGTGTGATGAAATTTTACTATTGATACTCCTGACCAGGAGTTCTTAATTAACATCCCAAACAAGCAGCAGAACAAAGAAGCAGTTGAGTTCCTTCAGTCCGAATAGAGGCTTAACCTGGGTAATATATACTTTACCAGCCTCTGTGCAGATGAAAATCAACATTTTGTGGCACACCAGCCTATGATTTCAATGATAACCATGCTGGATCCCAGGTTTTAGTTGAAATAACAAACCTCCCACTGCATCTTTGGACATTCAAGACAGTGGATTTTATGCTGCATTCATATTGCGTCGTCTCTGAGCTTTACCCTGACACAATCACCTACAATGATCTTCTCGCGTTCCGGTGCATCTGTTGGACAGACGTGCCAGAAAATGTGCCAGTGCGGATGGATATCATGATCAGACATAGGTTTAGGGATCGAGCAAACACAGCAATAGGGATCCACCTGGACATGTTCACTGTGCTTATTAGTGTGCTTAACAACCCTTTCAGCAAGATAAAGAGGCCCATTGAGCCATTACCACCTGCGCCAAATGCTCGGGACATCACCGTCGATGCTGCTGCCCCACACTGTTTTCTTCAAGACACAGAGGTCGACCCCGATAGATTCCAAGATCTATCACATTCTATAATCCTCAAATGAGAAGATGGTGTTGAACCCATAGACACAAAGGAAATATTTTCTGCGGTCATTCGGTATATACCAGCGTCGAGATACGTCATGGTGAAGCCAATTAGCTTTGATGCTTTCCTTGTATACTATCAAGGGGATGTTCAGTATGCTACATTTGCAGGATTCAGATCAACTATTCTGGTAAGGCGACACATTGAGCTAGGCGGCCACATCTTCAAAGCTATTCCTTGGTGTTCTTCTTATGGTGACCAGCAAATTTCACTTACCCGATTTATTCGTGTGAGTATAAGTGAACTTCTGGCTGGAATCCTCCGACACGAAATAGCAAGCCAGCTGTTGAGCCTGTTTGTCTTGGTTGAAGATAATGGTTTGCCTGGGCAGGGCTTCATAAATACACTTAGATATGACTGTTTTGGCTGGATTGACAGTGTGATTGATATCCCAGATTATATTACCATCTACATAACGCCACATGGATGTGAATCACACTATATGCATACAGGAAATCATTACATGCCGCTGTACACGCGACAGGCAAAGATAACGGTTCGATCTCCAACTATGCTCGAAAACTAAGGTATACTATATGTGTGAGTCAATTTATGTACACATACTGACAAGGTCCTATGAGATAATAGTTAACTTATTTCTTCATTTCCCACAGGAATATTGCTGTGATGAAGCCTACAAAAGTTGATGTATTCTGCTCTCTGAGCAAACTGCTATACATCAAATAGGGGAGATGTAACGCCCCGTGACCGATGTGCCAGTTGTCCGCCAGTTATTCGTCGTCGTTGCCATGTCATGTGCTTGCGTGTTGCACTTTGCCATGTCATCATCTGCATTTCATATCATGTCATCATGTGCATCGCATTCACATACGTGTTCGTCTTATGCATCCGAGCATTTTCCCCGTTGTCCGTTTTGCAATCTGGCGCTCCTATGTTCCCCGGCGTCCTCTTTTACCTTTTTCCGTGAGCGGGTTTTAAACTGTCTCGGAATGGACCGAGGTTTGTCAAGCGGCCTTGGTATAGCACCGATAGACCACCTGTCAAGTTTCGGGTCAATCGGAGTCCGTTTGATACTCCAACGGTTAACCGGGTAACCGCAAAGACCTCTTTTGGTGCAGGCCAACACCCCTCTCAAAGTGGCCCAAAACCCATCCAAGTCACTTCCATCCTCTCGGTCGTTCGATCACGATCGCGTGGCCGAAAACCGCACTCCATTTGGAGCTTCCTAGCCCCCTCTACCTATAAATATGTGCTCCCCTCGGATTTTTCGGGCAGACGAACCCTAGCTTCGTCCTCCTCCCGCAGCCGGACGCGTCCGCACCCGCACCGGACGTGTCCACCACGCTCAGCCACCTCACCCCGGCCAATCCGGGCGCGCCACATCAGCGCCGCCGCCGCCCGGACCAATCGCGCCGCGCCACGTCGCCTCCCGCGCGCCTCCCTCTCTCTCCTCCGCCGCCGCCGGCCCACGGGGCCCGAGTCGGGCCCGCGGGGCCCGCCCGCCACCGCCGCTCGCCCAGGCGCGCCCCGCGCCGCCCGCGACCCGCGCCGCCGCCCGTCCTCGCGCCGGACCCCACCGCCTCTCCGCCGCCCGCCTCCACTCGCCGCCTCACCGCCGGGCTCCGCCGCCGCAGCGCGCCCGGCCGTCGCCGCACCCTCCTCCGCCTCGCTCCGCGCGCCTCTGCCCCTCGTCGGTCGCCGCGCCCTTGCGCCGCCGCACGCCGCCCGTAGCTCCGGCGAGCTGCCCCGCACCGGATCCGCCGCGCCCCGTCTCTCCCTCCTCTCCGGCGACGAACTCCGGCGAGGCCGGATCTCAGATCTGCACTCGGGTTGACTTTTCCCCTCCCCGTTTTTCCTCTAAGTCCTAATTCTATTGCATCACTGTCACATGTTCATCGCATCATAACTTTGCACCCGTGACTTCGTTTCGGGCGTATAATATATCAAATTGTTCGTCTCGATGAGTACATCATTTAATTTCATTGCATCATTTTCATTTGAGGTCACCTTGATGCCCGAAATACTGTTAGAAAAGGGCTATGTGATGTTAGTTTCTGAATCTTATCAGAACTTGCACTTTTGTCATTTTTGCCATGATTGATGTGTGCATCCTATGAAGTTGAGTCCTACATGAGTTTTGTAATATGCCATGCCATCTTTCCAGAGATTTATGCCATGTATTTTTTTGATCTATGTGGTGACTAGCACAAGCATGCAAACTAGGCTACTTAATGTTGCTGATTTCAGACACTTGGTAATTTCACCAAGTCCTTTCCCTTGGGTCTGATCAACCCGAGGGTCATCTTTATTTAGCCCCCCCCCCCCGGGACAATGCTTGTCTAAGTGTTGGTCCGAACTGAGCTGCCTGCGGGGCCCCCTCGTGGAAACTCGAGGCCTGGTTTTACTCGTAGCCTGTCTCATCCGGTGTTGCCCTGAGACCGAGATATGTGCAGCTCCTATCAGGATGTCGGCGCATCGGGCGGCTTTGCTGGACTTGCTTTATTACTGTCGAGATGTCTTATAGCCGGGATTCCGAGACTGATCGGGTCTTCCCGTGGAGAAGGAATATCCTTCGTTGATCGCGAGAGCTTATCATGGGCTAAGTTGGGACACCCCTGCAGGGTTTGAACTTTCGAAAGCCATGCCCGCGGTTATGTGGCAGATGGGAATTTGTTAATGTCCGGTTGTAGAAAACCCGAAGTTGATCTTAATTAAAATACACCAACCGCATGTGTAACCGTGATGGTCTCTTCTCGGCGGGGTCCAGGAAGTGAACACGTTGTTGGAGTTATGTCTGACGTAAGTAGTTCAGGATCACTTATTGATCGTAGTTGTTCGACTGTGCTTTGCCTTCTCTTCTCGCTCTCATTTGCGTATGTTAGCCACCATATATGCTAGTCGCTTGCTGCAGCTCCACCTCACTACCCTGTCCTACCTTTAAGCTTAAATAGTCTTGATCTCGCGGGTGTGAGATTGCTGAGTCCCCGTGACTCACAGATACTTCCAAAACCAGTTTGCAGGTGCCGATGAAACCGTGCAGGTGACGCACTCGAGCTCAAGGAGGAGCTCGATGAAGATCTTATCCTTTATGTTGTTTCGTTCTAGTCGATCAGTAGTGGAGCCCAGTTGGGGTCGATCGTGGACCTTTGTCGCTTTTGGGGTTTCTTCTTTTATTTTGGCTCCGTAGTCGGGCCCTGATTGTAACTGTATGATGTAATGTTTTATGCATGTATTTGTGTGAAGTGCCGATTGTAAGCCAACTATGTATCTCTTTTCCTTATGTATTTTGTGGGTTGTGCGAAGATTACCTCACTTGCGACATTGCTTTCAATGCGGTTATGCCTCTAAGTCGTGCTTCGACACGTGGGAGATATAGCCGCATCGAGGGCGTTACAGGAGAAGATCGAAAACTTCAACTACCTATTACAAATGTCTTATTAGCAAGCAACCTTACTATGCCACCAGTGTGTTTTTATTTTCAAACTGTAACGCCAGTTTAAGACCTGTATTATCTGCTTCTCTTTTCTATTACTTGCAATCAACAATTACAGTGACCCTCTGTGTACCTTCCTATTCAAAATTTTCCTTTCCAACTGCTACTATGGAGGCCCTTGAAAGTTGTGGTATATGGGCCCAGAGACAATAGCCCAGCCACAAGGCCCATAGACATATCATATATTGCTATGAAGGCAGCCAGATGAAACCCTAGATCGGCAGAGTGTTCTCTCCCGCACGTTCAGTGCCTCGCTCCCAAACAATGACCACACCGGCGCGAGCGCAGTCAATATTACTAACCGTTGTTTCTCCATGTGTTTCAGCATCTAGATACCCGGAGAACTCCTCAGCAGAACCACAGGTAACTACCCTTATGATTCAGTGATATAGCCGCAGATCTATGTGCCCTCTTTCTGATTAAGCTTGCACCTGTGGTCGGCGCTTAATCTATCTACCTGATTTCACAGGAGATGCTGCTGGATGCAGAGGAGATACATGCCAGGTTTTCTCCGGATGAAGAATACTCCAACAATAACCAATCTGAAGGCCAGCTGCTTGAGGTGGCTTTCTTTCAGAAAAATAAAAAAAGCATTCCTTTGACCAGAATGGTTTTCCTTGGTATGCACTGAAGTTGTTCCAATTTTTTATGCAGGAGGAGATGGCAGGCATGGAAGAGGCCTACACTCAGTATGAGAATTCGCAGCCCCACTGTGAGGTTGGTGGTTATATAGTAGAAAACAACTGATACTATAGTCATCTGTTGTGGATGCTTTTTCTATGCCTATTTCCTCTCAGCAAGATTCGTAATTTAAGCTTCGTGGGCTTATTATGAAAACTATTTCTTAATGTCATGAAGTTTTAAGCAGGCAAAAAGATATGCCTGTACTGACACCACTCAGCAAGGCAAATTTTGAACCACGAAAACCAATGCTGGCATGGTCATCTAAAAAGAATACACCAAATACTTCCATACAAGCACATACCAAAGTCTTTTTGTTTCATATAGGCACAGTACTAGAGAGCTTCCTGCATTATTTTAGTGTTGAATGTGTGTCTTTTTGTTTCATACAGGCGCAATACTCTTGTTTATACATTACATTCAGGATTCAATTCACACTTGTGATAGTCATTAGTTCATGCTTGTGATAATTAGAACCTACCAGGCAGTGAATGTTGTGGTCTACACCGTCAATGCATACCTTATGCTCTTGTGCATAAAGTTGTCCAGGATAAATTAGTTAGCTTCATTCCAGTTGTTACCATAGGAAAAACTAATATGGTGTTAGTTCTGCTTGGGTTATTCAAAGTACACTTTCCCTTCTAAAAGCTTTTACCTGTCGAAATATGATTCATGCCCTCGCGCCTAATGACATCCGTTTAAAATCACAGGCCATACCACTGATGATCAAAATCCCTTACAAGATGATGCTGGATGTTCTATTACAGACTTTAGAACTTCTAGCAGCTGAATATCGAAGCAAAGCATGTGATGGCGGTAGAGTATGTGTCACTGTTTTTTTTCATATGCCCACATCATATGTTGAAGATCATGGCAGTCGTACGGCTATTCCCGGGGTACAATGTATCGATCATGCAATGTCAGAGGACACAGCTGCCATGGAAGCAATTGGATACATAAAATGCATGGTTAAGACTGAACTAAGAGACTACAATTACAGCAACATGAAGGAACTGGATGAGGAAAATCAGTCTCTAAAGCATGAGCTAGCAGTGACGAAGTATAGCAAGCAGAAAACAAAGGCAAAGACCAGATCCATCAAGAACAAATTAATGATGGCTAGGTATAATAACAAGAAAAATGCTATGGGCTAGTTCATTCTTACAAGATACATGCATGGATTATCTTATCATATATGCAATGTGACAGCGCTCAACAGATCATCTGGGAAAGAACCCATGGATCAGCTTATGAACGAGCCTCTTAACAACATTGAGAAGATAGCAGAAAGGCTCAAGCGCAGGGTGCTCAAATCAGAAAAGCAACTAAAAAGCATCGAGAGAGGTTTCTAGAGTTCTGTTCTACAAGAATGGATCCTAAACCAGACCTTTTAGAATTGTAGTCTATTTTGATCCTTTTGTTTAATGTATAATTATATTGCTCTGTCTGTGTAAGACTTGCGAAGACTATGTAAGAACTAATGATGGCCCTGTTAAGACTCTGTTGCTTGTACCATTTATGTCTGTGTAACTTTTTATTTAATTTTTAGTGTCATTTATGTCTCTATAACTGGCATAGCCAAGGCCATCAATATACTACAGGATTCCTATTGCGTATACAATTCATGTTTCTGTAGATAGCAAAGCTAAATTCGCTAATGCAGTGCAAAGTAGCTTGTTTCTATCTGCTTGTGAAAATGCGATCGCACAGTTGTGAGAGTGGGCTCATATTCTAAAATACATGCGCTAAAAAATGAATAAAACCTTGGGCCTAGTGTCCATATCAGGCCGCACTGAAAACCCTTGCCAAGCCCATAGCAGTCCATATACAGCAAGCACACTGGCTCCAACTCACAGATTCTAGGGTTTCTATCTGCCGCATCCATTTCCAGTTCGATCTACCACCCCCCAAGCCGCCTCTATCTTCCAATTCCATAAACCACGCATCCAGTGCAAGGATATGGCGGGCGAGGATCCAGGTTCTCCATTGGACGAAGAACTCATGGTCAGGGGCCTTCCATAGGTACGTGCCCGAAGATAATTGGGTAATTTACTTCCTGTTTATATAGTCGATTAAAGCATCTATGCAACGACATCTTTGTCCATTTGCGTGATGCATGCCTGATTTACAACTTGCAGATGTCGCCAACCCATGTCAACATAAGCAAACGTTACATTCTTCAGCAAGCCACGAACACTCTTAAGCTGCAAATAACTGATCATGACATACTTGACATGGGAGAGCATGGCCTAATTGCCTCTCTTTCAATCAATTTACAACCTCATAGAGGTTGGGCAGCCACAGAACCCAAAAACATTTATGGGGATTTCAAAAGTACATACCTCGAAGCTGCTGAATCAGCTAATGTAGCTGCAATAAGCTATCTACAAGAAAACAACATAGTAGTATTTGATGATGCAAACCTACAACCCCTAAAGAAATGCAGAAGAGAACTTCTACAAGCAACATCCTGCTCATTAGGTTTTGAGCAATCTACTATGCAGCTTAAAAAACAAGTCGAAGCCATGGAAAGAGATAGGGTGCAACCATTAACATTGCTGCTTTCATCCAATGACGATAGTCCAAATACACCGCTTCTTGAGGTATATTAGACATACTTTTCTCTTAGTTTGTGTACCAGTTTTACACATACAAAAAATAGACCATGTATATCTCATAACAAGTTTCAGGAACCTGATGATTAATTGGTTCCAACACCTGAAGCAGAACCACAGTTCAATATCAGCGCAACGAACACACCACCAGCCGAAGTGATCTCTAACCTCTTTCCTGCCACCAGCATGCTGGACGTAGAAATCGCAGGCAACGGAACTACTAGGTAAAACACTCACAACAAAAACCTACTAAATCAACTATCTTCCTCTTTGACCGACCAACAAAGCACTGTATGCAGGGTGTCTGGAAAAAGAAGTGCAAAAAGAGCGTTGTTCGACCATGGCAATGAGCTGTAAACCCAAGCAACAACGTAGACCAGGATACTTTTGAAAGCTAGCTCAAAGGTATTACCAAAACTTATTATCCTTCGTGCGGAATATTTTCATGCAGCCAAAACTTTAATCCTATCTTATGAAATCCCATGTACTGACTTTGCTATATCTATGTGCGTACGCTTAATTACTTCAGACAAACAAAATCACAATGTTAGGTAAAAGCATATAGCTCACTAATAGTTTAGAGTCTTCATCATCATTGCATTACATAGATAGCATAGAGGATACATTAGTGCCAAAAGAAAAGCATCCTGGTTCCCTTGACCCAACAAACCCGACCATAGTCTATCAAACGACTGAACATTACTAAACATAGGCATACCATCATACTAGAGAACATATCTACATGTCCTTGCAGAACACCTTCCCATCTTCCTACTTCCAAACTGCATCACAGAAACCTACAAAAACTCATACTTACTTAGACCAGGAAATAAACTAAATATTTCTTTCAGAAATAAAATTTTGTTTCATGCACCAACCTCTTCAGATTTTGTGCACAGTGAACACTGGCACCCCCTTGCAATGTCGGAGAGAAAAGACACAGATTTCCCGTTCTTTCAGCTTCGCTCTTTCCACAAAGCGGCTCCAGTTATGTGTTATAGCAGCCCTCTTATCAACCCCTTTCATCAGTCGAACATAGGTTAAACAACGCCCAGATGAAAGCTTAATCCGCATTCGATCAACCGGACTGGAGAGAAACTTCATGAGGTGCTTCTCAGTGAACAAAGTAGAGAAGTACTACAAGCATTCAACAAACTTATAGTTATACACTGTGATTGATAGAGTAGGCAAAATACACATATAGGCAAATAAATTCACTTCTCACCATTCTCTGCCCAGCTTTGGTAAAAGTCTTGTTCATCTCACACACATGGTGCCTAATAGCAGGCTTAACAGAACGAACATAGCGGCTAAGACGCTTTCGGGCACACTTTGACATCATAAATTTCTTTGAATACATCCACTCGGCTTCAGAATTAGGATCATATCCTAACAATAAAAGTAAAATAATTAATTTCCTATCTATAGAAAGAAACACTCTGGATTATCTAGCATTAGCCCTTACCAAATGAGTACTCCCTAGGGCAGTCACACACATCCTTGCATGTCTTCTGAAGCTTCTTTTTCTTCATACGGTAGCACATGCCTCAATAATTCAACAAACAAATGGCCCATAAGCGCAAATGACTAAAATACAGATCATGGCCACATTTTATTAGGTTAAATGTCTGATGTTTACCAATACTAAAAATACCTTCATCAGAGCTTGTGTCCACGCCATCATCAAAGCTGCTGTACGCCCGTTCATCAGAGCTCGTGTCCACGGCTTCATCAGAGCTGGTGTACGCAGGTTCATCAGAGCTCGTGTCCAGAGCTTCATCAGAGCTGCTGTCCCCGCTCCCATCAGAGCTAATGTTCACAGGATCGTTGATGTGATCTCCCCTCATGCCTTCAAACCTAAACAATAAAGATTTTCAATCGGCACAGACTATGTGGAAACAGAGAGAAAACATCGTGCTGAAAGCAATGGAGTAGGAGTCGGCTGAAAGCGAAAGGAGTTGCCAAATCCAAATGAATGCGGACCAGATCCATGTTTCAAATAAGCCCCAGCCAGTCAAAAAGGGGAAGAAATCTCACCAGCACGCAAATGCTAGGGTTCGTCTCTCAACAAAGGGTTCGACCACCGGACGGAGATGCCAAGGAAGAGGAATAGCAGGGGACCGATGCCTGTCGCTTGATATTCTACAGCAAGCGGGCCAGGCAGAAAAATTGCCCGTGGGCCGAACAACAAGCAGGCCAGCCCAGTAAACCTTAAATACTCTGTAAATAATATTAGACATGTTTCTAAAAGAAAACAGACACATAGCTCTTTTTTAGGAGAAACAGGCACATAACTTGCAGTCCACATAATACATGCATATGCCTCAATAATTGGTACAACCGTTTTTTATTGAGAGACACAACCCTTTCAAAACACTTCTATTTTAATTTTTCATAGCAGCGGCTGTTTTTTGGTTTCAACTCTGACTCTATGCTATTAAAGTAAACCAAGTATATTAAAATAAACAAACTATATTCATATATGCCTCAATAATTGGTACAGCCGATTTTTATCGAGAGAGAAAACATTTCAAAACACTTCTATCTTCATTTTTCATACCAACGAATATATTTTTTCCGGCTTTCACTCTATGCTATTAAAACAAAACAACTATTTTAAGATAAACCAACTATATTATATCTTTTTCCCTTAGGTTTCTTATCTTTTCCCCTCTTTTTTTTCAACAAATATATGCATGCCCAACTTTTTCATCATGATAGCCATATTTTCAGACTTGCTAAAAAGATACAACTAAGCCAACTTTGCTTTCTCATCATACTGCATGTTTTCAAACTTGCTAAAAAAATGCAGCCAAGCCAACTTTACTCTCTCATCATCCCAAGAAATATATGCATGCACAAATTTTTCATCATGATAACCATCATTTCAAACTTGCTAAAAAAATACAAAGATGCCAACTTTACTACCTCATCATAGTGGCCATTTTTTCAGATTGAACATATTCATATTACGCAAAATTTCCCTTTTCCCAGACTTTGGTTCAATTCAAGGTTCTTGCAGCATGAAACTATTTTCATCGACAACATGTCTTCCGCGGGTCTCTGCGCCATTTGGCGCAACGGGTCAACTAGTAAAAGTAACAGATAGGCGCTTCGCAGAGGGAAGCAAAGGTTGTCATGCGCTTTTTATTTTTGGATACACAATCTCTGAATGCAAAGGAACGTCACGTTATATTGCCCCTTATGATAGCAACCTTTATTATGCAGTCCATCGCTTTTATTACTTTACCATCACAAGTTTGTACAACGCTTATTTTCCTTTACAATAAAAGATCAAACATATTTAGGAGCAATTTTTATTGCTTTATGCACCGATGACAACTTACTTGAAGGAGCTTATTTAATCGACGGGTAGGTATAGTGGACTCTCATACATGAAATTGGGTTTAAGGTTTTTGGATGCACAAGCAGTATCTCTACTTGGTGCAGATTTTTGGCTAGCAAAGATGTTGGGCAAGCACCACATGTTAGAGGATCTATGACAATATAACTTCTGTGTGAATATGAACAACCACAAATCATTACGTTGTCTTACTTATCCCAATGTCAACAATTTGGCATAAAATATTTAATGGGGGCTCACAATCATAAAAGATGTCCAAGATGGTGTATTTGCATGTGAATTTTCTCTTCCCTTATTATTTCTTTCATGAAATGCATCATTGACCAATGCTATGTTTGTCAACTTCCAATAAATTTTACAACTTATACTTTTCCTTATGTAATGTCCTTACTTTCCATAAGATTTGCATATGATCTTTTTCATTATTTCCTTTATTTTGACTGAAACACAAAAGTAAAGAAGCAAAAATCAAACTAATCTTTATTATATAACTCTCAACTCGATTACATAGATAGATAGATCACAAAACTAGCACTCGGAAATAGATCATACTAAACTTTTATTCAACTAAATCACGAAATAACTAAGGATCGAACTAAAAACTCATGTTGAAAATAGAGGTGGTGGTGATACGATACCCGGGGCATCTCCCCCAAGCTTGGCACAAGCCAAGGGGAGTGCCCATACCCGTGTACTCAAGTCTCCTTCTTCAGTGATGGTGGTGGTGAAGTAGTGAGCTTCTCCAGCTTACGCATGAGGCTAAAATTTTCCTCCCTCAAGTCATTGACTTCTTTCTCAAGCTTCAATACCTTTTTGCATAGTGCCTCCTTGCTTTCCTGCAGAAAACAGGATGGGGTAAATTGGATCTTAGACTTGTTTACTGTATTTGGGAGGCTCGACTTCTTGAACTCCACATGCACATCCCCTAGTTGAGGTAGAGGGACATCGTCTTCATCCGAGCTTGCATCTTCCGCTTCCTTCAAGTTGGCATCTTGCTCCTCCTCCGTAGTCCATCCATAGGGATCTATATCCCCATAGGTCCTTGGATTTGCAACGTAGTGTGACACAAAGCTCTCCCCATCTGTGTCTTGAGAAGACATACTTTCACATCTGACAGGAAAAATAGCACAAAACAAGAACAGAGGATATTTCTGCGATGCGGTGGTCAAATCGTCCGGGGGTATATATAAAGAATTTTTATCTCGGAAACAAGTATGCCATAAGAAAATGGAGTCGGGAAGTCTCCCGAGGGGCCCATTACCCACCAAGGCACGCCAGGGCGCAGGCGCGCCCTGATGCCTAGTAGGCACCTGGGTCGCCTTCTCGGGTGTTTCTTATATTTTTTTATTTTTTCTGATATTACAAAACTGATAGAAATATTTTTTACGGAATTTTTGGAGTCGGCTTACTTACCGTATCATGTACCTCTTCCTTTTTAGGGTTCTGGAGTGTTTTGGAAGGTCTCTTTTATGTATTCCTCTGGTGTCATGGTTTGAATGATGTTAGTTTCAACATTAATAGGCGTACCTGAGAGATAGTGCTTAATTCTTTGCCCATTGACCACCCTCGGATTTGTGCCTTTGGCATAATTGATCTTAATAGCTCCTGAACGATGAATTTCTTCGTTGATATATGGTCCTTCCCATTTAGAGAGAAGTTTTCCTGCAAAAAATCTGAAATGAAAATTGTACAATAGAACATATTCACTGACTTTGAATTCCCATTTTTGGATTCTTTTATCATGCCATCTTTTAACTTTTTATTTAAATATTTTGGCATTTTCATAGGCTTGGGTTCTCCATTCATCTAGTGAGCTAATATCAAATAACCTCTTTTCACCGGCAAGTTTGAAATCATAATTGAGTTCTTTAATTGCCCAATATGCTTTATGTTCTAACTCAAGAGGTAAATGACATGCTTTTCCATAAACCATTTTATATGGAGACATACCCATAGGATTTTTGTAAGCAGTTCTATAGGCCCATGGTGCATCATCAAGTTTCTTAGACCAATTATTTCTAGACCTATTGTCGGTGTACAAAAGTAGGGGCCCTCCTTTTTACCCCTCTACTTGTGCACGGGTAGTCAGAGCCGCACCTGCAGCCACACTTAGCAGGGCAAAGGGAGGAAGCAGAAGCACAAGAATACCAGAGCAGCGCTCCAGCCAGGGCTGCAGAAGACGGAGCAGCAAAACGGGTTTTTCCCCGGCAAGATCCTTGCCGGGCCGGCCTCCGCAGCCCCGGCAAGAGCCTTGCCGGGGCAACTTGCCCAATGTCGGTAGAGCGCACCACCCTTGAGCCCAAGGGTTCCAACACCATCAACCACATTGGAACCAAGGCTCGGGAGGCACCTCCATGGTGGCATGTAGATCTTTGTGAAGACCAGAAGCATACAAAATCAGATAAGAATCAGAAGACGACGATCCTCGGCAAGATCCTTGCCGAGGATACCCACGAGACCCCCGGCAAGATCCTTGCTGAGGATACCCACGAGACCCCCAGCAAGACCCTTGTCGGGGCCCCGACAAGACCCTTGCCGAGGACACCTGTGGGGCCACAGCCAGGCCCACGTCTGCCAAGACTCCACCGTCGTTCCCATACAGCTACCAGCCCAACCAACTGGGCAGGCACCTACGTGGCGACGCGCGGCCTCCAAGCCAACTCAGCAAGCACCTTCGTGCTGGCATGCAGATCTTCGTGAAGACTCTGCCACCACGCCATCTTAGCAGCCTGCCAGCCTACGTGGTGCTGCATGCCTCGTTGGCCTGTACGTGCGTCGGAGCGAGGCGGAGCAGCGACGGACGGGACGGGCCTCGTTACCGTCCCCCGATAAAGCGAGTGGACACCTAAGTAGTGCATTTAATACGCTTTGTCCTATAATGACAAGCGATAAGCTTGTGCACTGTATAGCTTTCCACCTCCTGTGTGCCATTGTGGCAGCCCCTTTTTCTATAAAAGGAGGCCCGCGGCGTACTGGGACAGGATTCTGATCTTTGGACTACGCACGCACCATAGCTAGTTCAAAAGCTGAAGAACACTCAAATATACACCAAAGCAGGACAAGCGTATTACGCATCCTCGTGGCCCGAACCTGGGTAAACGATCTTTGTGATGGCTTCTAGACCCGCTCTTTGCACAACCCCGCGCCCGCCAACCGCAGAAGGGATTCCAGTAATCCCATATATAGGTGTCGTTTTCCACCAACACCTATTGACAGTTTTTGCAAAATCAATTTTATTTATCTATTGATCAATTCAACCCGACCACTAGATTAAGGGTGATAAGCGGATGCAATTCTATGGTTGACATCATATTTAACAAGCAATTTACGGAAAGAACCATGAATAAAATGTGAACCACCATCAGACAATAAATATCTAGGAACTCCAAACCTCGGGAAAATAACTTCTTTAATCATTTTAATGGAAGCAATATGATCAGCACTAGTAGTTGGAATAGCTTCTACCCACTTAGTAACATAATCAACAGCAACCAAAATATGAGTATACCCATTAGAGGAAGGAAAAGGTCCCATATAATCAAATCCCCAAACATCAAATGGTTCAATAACAAGTGAATAATTCATAGGCATTTATTGACGTCTACCAATATTAATCACAAGATAAAACTAACTTACATGCATCCTTGAAAAGAGTAGGCCAATAAAAACCAGATTGTAATACCTTGTGTGCAGTTCTGTCTCCCGCATGGTGTCCTCCATAAGCCTCAAAGTGACACTTCCATTGGATTTGTTCCT
Source organism: Aegilops umbellulata (assembly GCA_032464435.1). NCBI lineage: Eukaryota > Viridiplantae > Streptophyta > Magnoliopsida > Poales > Poaceae > Aegilops > Aegilops umbellulata. The sequence continues at coordinate 106,950,550 of CP136054.1, forward strand.
ATTCATGCTCATGTATACAACATCTAATAATACATCTCCTCCTTCTTTATAAAAATGTGGGTCATCCCAAAAGTAATGTCATAAATCAAAGAAGAAAAAGCATGTGGTGGTGTTGCAAGTTTACTTATAATAGAAGGTGGATCTAAAGAAGAGCTGGATGGCAATTCCTTACCTCCTCTCGTCTTAGAGGGAAAAATCTTGGTCTTAGCATCCTCCAGATTCTTCATAGTGATAAATTGATAATAATCCCAAATGACTCAACAAATATAGCTATGCTCCCCGGCAACGGCGACAGAAAAAGGTCTTTATAACCCACAAGTTCAGGGGATCGCAACAGTTTTCGAGGGTAGAGTATTCAACCCAAATTTATAGATTCGACACAAGGGGAGCCAAAGAATATTTGTAAGTATTAGCAGCTGAGTTGTCAGTTCAGCCACTCCTGGAGATTAATTATCTGCAGCAAAGTGATCAGTAGCACAGTAATATGATAGTTTGGATAATAGTAGCAGCAGCAATAGTAACAGTAACAGTGATAGCAGTGATATTGTAGCAAGTACAACAGTAACGATAACAATAGTAACTTAGCAGAAACAATATAAGATAAATTCGTAGGCATTAGATGGGTAATTTGTTGGATGATATTCATCATGTGACAGTCATAACCTAGGGCGATATGGCACTAGCTCCAATTCATAAGTATAATGTAGGCATGTATTCCGTAAATAGTCATACGTGCTTATGTAAAGAACATGCATGACATGTTTTGTCCTACCCTCCCATGGCAGCGGGGTCCATATTGGAAACTAAGGGATACTAAGGCCTCCTTTTAATAGAGAACCAGAACAAAGCATTAACACACGGTGAATACATGAACTCCTCAAACTACGGTCATCACCGGGAGTGGTCCCGACTATTGTCACTCCAGGGTTGCCGGATCATAACACGTAGTAGGTGACTATAACATGCAACGTCGGATCTAGAACATAGATATAACGGTGATAACATAAATGGTTCAGATCTGAAATCATGGCACCCGGGCCCAAAGTGACAAGCATTAAGCATGGCAAAGTCATAGCAACATCAATCTCAGAACATAGTAGATACTAGGGATCAAGCCCTAACAAAACTAACTCGATTACATGATGAATCTCATCCAACTCCTCACCGATCAGCGAGCCTACGAAGGAATTACTCACTCCCAGTGGGGAGCATCTTGGAATTGGCGATGGAGAAGGGTTGGTGATGACAAAGAACGAAGATCCCCCTCTCCGGAGCCCCAAACGGACTCCAAATATGGCCTCCCGATGAAGAACAGGAGGTGACAGCGGCTCCGTCTCATGGAACGCGATAATTCTTTCTCCCTGATTTTTCTCTGAAAATAGGATTTTATAGCATCAGTTTCAGGGTCTGCGGGGCCACCAGGTGGGGACAACCGACATGGGCACGCCTGGAGGGGGCGCGCCCTGGTGGGTTGTGCCCACCCAGGTGCCCCCCTCCGGTGTTTCTTGGCTCCAGAAATTCTCTTTATTGATATAAAAAATCCTCGCAAAGTTTTGTTCCATTCCGAGAACTTTTATTTCTGCACAAAAACAACACCATGGTAGTTCTGCTGAAAACAGCATCAGTCCGGGGTTAGTTTCATTCAAATCATGCAAATTAGAGTCCAAAACAAGAGGAAAAGCGTTAGGAAAAGTAGATACGTTGGAGACGTATCAACGCTAGTTGGTTTATTCGGTGGAAGATCATATGTTCAGATCCTTAATGATAATTAATACTCCTGTGATTACGAACATTAATATGCTTTGTGAGTAGTTACGTTTGTTCCTGAGGACATGGGAGAAGTCTTGTTATAAGTAATCGTGTGAATTTGGTACTCGTTCAATATTTTGATGAGATGTATGATGTCTCTCCTATAATGGTGTTATGTGAATGTTGACTACATGACACTTCACCATGATTTGGTCCTAAGGGTAGGCATTGGGAAGTAATATAAGTAGATGATGGGTTGCTAGAGTGACAGAAGCTTAAACCCTAGTTTATGTGTTGCTTCGTAAGGGGCTGACTTGGATCCATGTGTTTCATGCTATGGTTAGATTTATCTTAATTCTTCTTCCGTAGTTGTGGATGCTTGCGAGAGGGGTTAATCATAAGTGGGAGGCTTGTCCAAGGAAGGGCAGCACCCAAGCACTGGTCCACCCACACATCAAATTATCAAAGTAACAAACGTGAATCATATGAGCATGATGAAAACTAACTTGACAAGAATTCCCATGTGTCCTCAGGAGCGCTTTGCTTTATATAAGAGTTCGTCCAGGCTTGTCCTTTGCTACAAAAAGGATTGGGCCCCCTTGCTGCACCTTATTTACTTTTGTTACTTGTTACCCGTCACGAATTATCTTATCACACAACTATCTGTTACCGATAATTTCAGTGCTTGCAAAGACTACCTTGCTGAAAACTGCTTGTCATTTCCTTCTGCTCCTCGTTGGGTTCGACACTCTTACTTATCGAAAGGACTATGATAGATCCCCTCTACTTTTGGGTGATCAACATTCAGAGATACCTGTAGAGCTTCTTTATGATCACCTAGTTACGTTGTGACGTCTGATAGCACACAAGGTATTCCTCCGGTATCCAGGAGTTGCATGATCTCATGGTCGAAGGAATATGTATTTAACATATAAAAAGCAGTAGCAATAAACTGAACGATCATATGCTAAGCTAACGGATGGGTCTTCTCCATCACATCGTTCTCCTCATGATGTGATCCCGTTATCAAGTGACAACACATGTCTATGGTTAGGAAACCTTAACTATCTTTTGATCAACAAGCTAGTCTAGTAGAGGCACACTAGGGACACAGTATTTGTTTATGTATTCACACATGTATTTAAGTTTCCGGTCAATAAAACTCTAGCAAGAATAATAAACCTTTATCATGGATAAGGAAATATAATAATAACAACTTTATTATTTACTCTAGGGCATATTTCCATCACGATGCATGTTTGATGACGAACTGGCGGTCGCTTCCTTATATGGCCTTCAAAAAAAATTACCGTTAACATGCACTAATGCAACGTCAAATTAAATTTTGGAAATTTCCATGGTTCATTTGACATTTTTTAAGACATTAAGCGAGTTTCTAGCCATATAATGGCCATAATTAAAATTTGAACTACATGTACATGCAAAAGCAGACCATCATGGGTTGGAAAGTCATATTTGTGTCCTTTGATGCAAGTAATGCCTTGTTTAGTAAATTGGAAGGAATTTTGAAACATAGTGGTGTCATAGCTTGGACACAAATATTGAGAACCATGGCTTTTAAATTCCAAAAAAATAAAAATGATCAGAAATGCATGAAATCTTTCCTGATGTCATGGCATGGCACCAAGATAACATGGTAAAAAAAATTCCTATTTGATGAAAGTTTTGGCACACACCTCTCACAAATTGGATCATCTCAAGAGAAGACATGTGATGCATCTTTGATGACGAACCGATAATCACTTCCTATTATGGCCTTGCGTTTTTCTACCGTTAACATGCACAAATACAACTTTAATGTTAAAATTTGGAAATTTGCAAGGGTCATTTGACATTTTTAATACATTAAGTTATATCTATTTAATAGCCATAATTCAAATTTGAACTACATGTACATGCAATAGCATATCATCATGGGTTGGAAAAATCATTTATGTATTACATTTTACAATAATATCATGGTAACACAAAATAAGCATTCATGCCAAACATCACAAAAGAAAATGTAAATATCTGGCAAGACAATTGGGCCCCACATGATTGGCACTCTGTTTCGCGCCGCGAGGTTGGGAAGGTAAGTGGCACGGGTTATTAATCTAACACGATTCTCTATTGGGAACTGTTAGCAATTTATTTCACACACGACTTTTGCTCCAGGAATCATGTGTAATTCAAGCTATAGTACTCGTAAATTCTGACGACCAGCGCGTGTACCACTACCATCGATCTAGATTCCGATCGCCAATAAATACTACCCCGCCCATGTTGTCCCTCCGGTATTCTCATCTACATTTCTCCTTGCTCCCCCCCCCCCCTCTCTCACAAAACTCTGCCATGGCGCCACCGATCCGCCCATGTGCCAACAAAGAGACGCCACCCCATGAGGACGTCCAGGCACACAGCAGCGACGTGGACCCCTACGGCCCACTAGCCGAGGTTGCGTCGGACCTCCCAACTTTGGAGTGGTTTGGGGGACAGTACAATCTTTGTTTGTGAAAGGCTCTACGGCCGGTTGAGAAAGCCAGGCAAGTGGTGTTCAAGAGGGAGTTGGTGGAGGAGCGAGCTAGGTACCAGGCGGTCTGTGAAGCCTGTGAGGCTGCCTGGGAACAGGAGGAGCTGGAGCTTTGGCGGCGGGCGCGTCGATGTGCGGAGGAGCGCTAGTACAGCGAGCTGCTATACAAACGGTTTTTACCCCTTTCCACGACGAAGTTTTAAACCGTTGCCTAGTGAGTGTGGGCGATAGGGGGGTCCTTCCCACACGACCCAAAAACCATCGGGGATAGGGAGTAGCAATGCATACATTTTCCATAACTAAGTGTATGCGTTGCCGGCATGTATCCCAAACGCGAGTCTTCAGACAACTGTTTGTGATATGTCGCATATCCCAAACGCTCCATCCTTGCTACTCGTTTGTGCTTGCATTACCATCGCAGTCGGTCTTCCGTGGTAATACGTTTATGATACACGCCCCATCACAAGCAGTTCACTGTTATAGAACATGTATGATAAGCAGACAATCACACACATTTACTTTTCCTCGACTATATGTGATTTGATGTAAGAGTGCATACTGTTATCCCTATAAAACTGTATGCGAAGCTTGAATATATCCCACACGATTCATCCGGCATACCCATGTCAGATGAGGGCCTATTGCACGTGTTCTTCTATGTGCAAACGTTTACGATGCGCACGACATCATAAACATTCCATAATTTCAAGCGTATGTGACGAGGTGACTTTCGCAAACATTTAATAAGAAGAAACTATGTGCACTGCTATTGTTAATCTCACACATTTTTTATTGCCTGATCATGTGTGGAGTAGAGATTGATCACACACGTAGTGGATCCGAGATACGTGTCTGATCTCCACGTTTATCGCAGACATTTTTCTTTCGCAAACCATGTGCAATGTAATCCCTAATTTAATCCATGCATTTAAAAACCATAGATTTTGAATTTCAAAGTAGGCAATCACTTATTTCATACCGAACCAAGTTTATTACAAATATAGGTTCAAGCACGAATGCATAATTCGATGCACAGGTACATATACTGAAGAACTACAGAAGCACCAAGTAAAGAATGATGAACCACAGTTGTACTAAAGACTATAAAGAGAGAGGCAAAAGACATTCTGGTTGATGGATAAGGTGAAGCGGAATGCCCATATTGTGCCCTCCTCCATGCGTAATGCGTGCACGATTCTAGGCCAACCCCTTGTGATGGCTGCCCGCGCATCCTTCATTGTCTTCATTAGGACTTCTTGATGCTCATTGTAGTCTCGATGAAATATTTTAACCTTCATTGTGTGTCCACAAATCATGTACTTTGAGAGATAATCTTGAGTAAAATGCTTTGGGAACCACTGCAAATGAAAAAGACTCAAACATTGTTGTCTAACCACTCATTATGGGCAGTAAAAAGAGAAGGCTGCAGAGTTTCTAGTTGCCAGCCTACAGCTCACTATTGTGTTGGATAGATAAATAATTTGATTGCCACTATTCATATCTTTTTGCTAATAATCCTTATTAGTTTGCTCACTTGACGCTGGGTCATGAATATCTCATTGCCTCGTACGGCAAAAGGTTTGATGCATGGATCTTTGCCAGGGACATATGTACCTACAAGCAACAAGTCAATATTAGAAGCTAAAAAGTGCCCAGGCCTGGATCTATATCCACTACATTATGGAACGACGGGGGGAGTACAAGCCGAGGGATGAAACTAACCTCGACAAAAATGTTGGCCACGCTCATTGTTGTCCTGCATAAGTAGTGGAAAAGGCATGATAAGTACAACAACCTTAACATCAAACAAATATAGCCGAGGTAAACAATATCATCTCCAAATGATAGCTTGAATGTGTTGATTTCGGCATGCTGTTAAAGCGGATATAAAATGCAAGGGAATGTTACCTACAACAGGCTTAACAGCCACCAAATATTGCAACTCAAACTGGTATTGTTGAAAATGAATAGAACGTAGCTCATGCTTAAACATCACACTGGATAAATGTGTAAAACTGAAATAAAGGGCATGTGTTGACTACACCAGCCATAACTGGAACCAAATATAGCCGTTCAAACTAGTATTGATGAAATCAAGCTGCAAAGTTCCGACTTGCACATAATGAACATCACATTGTAAATGACTGAAATAAACAAGGCATAAATGATCTGTATAACAACCAAATGTAGCCATTGAAAACTGGACAGAGTTTCACTTCAACCAACCTAACAAGCAAATACAGATAAACAGGTCATATGCTTGAAATTGGAGAAATACTCACTGCAACAAGGTTGCAAGCAAATATAGATAAACAAGGCATCTGCTTGAAAACTGGACAAATGCTCACTGCAACCAACCTAACAACCAAATACAGATAAACAAGGCATCTACTTGATAACTTGACAAATGCTCACTTCAGCCAACCTAACAACCAAATATGGATAAACAAGGCATCTACTCACTATAAACAACCAAATATAGCCATTCGTGATACTGAAGTGTACAATTCATACTTAAACATCACATAGCCCTATTGAACATTACATTCTTGCATAACTGAAATAATTAAACAGGCATAGTTAAAACACTGCATGGCAAAAGCTACTACAACAAAGGGTACGGGTTGGCTAGCTAGAAAAGGTAAGATTTACTGATAGGATGTTGCCTCACTTGTCATGGACGGGATCCTTCTAGTTGGAAGAGCACAGACCCATGGTGCACTCTCTGATGTCGCAGATGGGTTGTTTCACCTTTGAAGAACCTTTGTGGGTGCCCTCCTCGTGGTTGTGGTCGATGAGATCTGACTTGGCAATTGAGGATCCCAAGCCGCCGTCGTAGAACGTGTCCTTCAGAAATGACAAAATGGGCTCGATGGTGTACAAGGATCGCTAATCCTTGACCGTGTGGCGGAGGAGATTAGCGGCAGGGCCTTCGAAGAGATCGACGATGGTTGAACCAAAGGGGTTGGGGATGGACCACTTAACCTGTGACATGGCTTGCATGAAGTCGTTGTTGGGGAACGTAGTAATTTCAAAGAAATTCCTACGCACACGCAAGATCATGGTGATGCATAGCAACGAGAGGGGAGAGTGTTGTCTACGTACCCTCGTAGACCGAAGCGGAAGCGTTGACACAACGTAGAGGAAGTAGTCGTACGTTCTCCTCGCGATCCAACCGATCACAGCACCGTTACTCCGGCACCTCCGAGTTCTTGGCACACGTTCAGCTCGATGACGATCCCCGGGCTCCGATCCAGCAAAGCGTCGGGGAAGAGTTCCGTCAGCACGACGGCGTGGTGACGATCTTGATGTGTTACCGGCGCAGGGCTTCGCCTAAGCACTGCAACGATCTGACCGAGGTGGAATTTGGTGGAAGGGGGCAACGCACACGGCTAAGGAAAGATCTCAATGATCAATTGTGTCTCTATGGGGTGCCCCCTGCCCCTGTATATAAAGGATGGAGGAGGAGGAGGCCGGCCAAGGCAATGGTGCGGCCAGGATATGGATTCCTACATATTCTATGAAGATCTTTATCGGTCAGACCGCATAACAACATACGTTGTTCCCTTTGTCCATCGGTATGTTACTTGCCCGAGATTCGATCGTCGATATCCAATACCTAGTTCAATATCGTTACCGGCAAGTCTCTTTACTCGTTCCGTAATACATCATCCCGCAACTAACTCATTAGTTGCAATGCTTGCAAGGCTTTATGTGATGTGCATTACCGAGAAGGCCCTGAGATACCTCTCCGACATTCAGAGTGACAAATCCTAATCTCGAAATATGCCAACCCAACAAATACTTTCGGAGACACCTGTAGAGCACCTTTATAATCACTCAGTTACGTTGTGACGTTTGGTAGCACACAAAGTGTTCCTACGGTAAACGGGAGTTGCATAATCTCATAGTTAAAGGAACATGTATAAGTCATGGATAAAAGCAATATCAACATACTAAACGATCGGGTGCTATGCTAATAGAATGGGTCGTGTCAATCAGATCATTCAACTAATGATGTGATCTCGTTAATCAAATAACAACTCTTTGTTCATGGTTAGGAAACATAACCATCTTTGATTAATGAGCTAGTCAAGTAGAGGCATACTAGTGACACTCTGTTTGTCTATGTATTCACACATGTATTATGTTTCCGGTTAATACAATTCTAGCATGAATAATAAACATTTATCATGATATGTAAGGAAATAAATAATCACTTTATTATTGCCTCTAGGGCATATTTCCTTCAGTCTCCCACTTGCACTAGAGTCAATAATCTAGTTCACATCGCCATGTGATTTATCAGCAATAGTTCACATCACCATGTGATTAACACCCATAGTTCACATCGATATGTGACCAACACCCAAAGGGTTTACTAGATTCAGTAATCTAGTTCACATCGCTATGTGATTAACACCCAAAGAGTACTACGGTGTGATCATGTTTTGCTTGTGAGAGAAGTTTAGTCAACGGGTCTGCCACATTCAGATCCGTTATGTATTTTGCAATTTTCTATGTCTACAATGCTCTGCACGGAGCTACTTTAGCTAATTGCTCCCACTTTCAATATGTATCTAGATTGAGACTTAGAGTCATCTAGATTAGTGTCAAAACTTGCATCGACGTAACCTTTTACGACGAACCTTTTTGTCACATCCATAATCGAGAAACATATCCTTATTTTACTAAGGATAATTTTGACCGATGTCCAGTGATCTACTTCCTAGATCACTATTGTACTCCCTTGCTTAACACAGTGTAGGGTATACAATAGATCTGGTACATAGCATGGCATACTTTATAGAATCTATGGCTGAGGCATAGGAAATGACTTTCATTCTCTTTCTATCATCTGCCGTGGTCGGGCTTTGAGTCTTACTCAAGTTCACACCTTGTAATACAGGCAAGAACTCTTTCTTTGACTGTTCCAATTTGAACTACTTCAAAATCTTTTCAAGGTATGTACTTATTGAAAAACTTATCAAGCGTCTTGATCTATCTCTATAGATCTTGATGCTCAATATGTAAGCAGCTTCACCGAGGTCCTTCTTCGAAAAACTCCTTTCAAATACTCCTTTATGCTTTACAGAATAATTCTACATTATTTCCGATCAATAATATGTCATTTACATATACTTATCAGAAATGCTGTAGTGCTCCCACTCACTTTCTTGTAAATACAGGCTTCACCGCAAATCTGTATAAAACTATATGCTTTGATCAACTTATCAAAGCGTATATTCCAACTCCGAGATGCTTGCACCAGTCCATAGATGGATCGCTGGAGCTTGCATATTTTGTTAACACCTTCAGGATCGACAAAACCTTCTAGTTGCATCGTATACAACTCTTCTTTAATAAATCCATTAAGGAATGTAGTTTTGTTTATCCATTTGCCGGATTTCATAAAATGCGGCAATTGCTAACATGATTCGGACAGACTTAAGCATAGATACGAGTGAGAAACTCTCATCGTAGTCAACACCTTGAACTTGTCGAAAACCTTTTGCGACAATTCTAGCTTTGTAGATAGTAACACTACTATCAGTGTCCGTCTTCCTCTTCAAGATCCATTTATTTTCTTTGGCTTGCCGATCATCGGGCAAATCCATCAAAGTCCATACTTTGTTCTCATACATGGATCATATCTCAGATTTCATGGCCTCTAACCATTTCGCGGAATCTGGGCTCATCATCGCTTCCTCATAGTTCGCAAGTTCGTCATGGTCTAGTAATCATGACTTCCAGAACAGGATTACCGTACCACTCTGGTGCGGATCTCACTCTAGTTTACTTACGAGATTCGGTAGTAACTTGATCTTGAAGTTACATGATCATCATCATTAGCTTCCTTACTAATTGGTGTAGTAGTCACAAGAACAGATTTCTGTGATGAACTACTTTCCAATAAGGGAGAAGGTACAATTACCTTATCAAGTTTTCTACTTTCCTCCCACTCACTTCTTTAGAGAGAATCTCCTTCTCTAGAAAGGATCCATTCTCAGCAACGAATATCTTGCCTTCGGATCTGTGATAGAAGGTGTACCCAACAGTCTCCTTTAGGTACCTATGAAGACACATTTCTCCGATTTGGGTTTGAGCTTATCAGGATGAAACTTTTTTCACATAAGCATCGTAACCCCAAACTTTAAGAAACGACAACTTTGGTTTCTTGCCAAACCACAGTTTATTTTGTGTCGTCTCAACGGACTTTAGATGGTGCCCCTTTTAACGTGAATGCAGCTGTCTCTAATGCATGATCCCAAAATGATATTGGTAAATCGGTAAGAAACATCATAGATTGTACTATATCCAATAAAGTACGGTTATGACGTTCGGACACACCATTATGCTGTGGTGTTCCAGGTGGCATGAATTTGTGAAACTATTCCACATTGTTTTAATTGAAGACCAAACTCGTAACTCAAATATTTGTCTCCGCGATCAGATCGTAGAAACCTTATTTTCTTGTCACGATGATTTTCACTTCACTCTAAAATTCTTTGAACTTTTCAAACGTTTCAGACTTATGTTTCATCAAGTAGATATACCCATATCTGCTCAAATCATCTGTGAAGGTTAGAAAATAATGATACTTGTCGCGAGCCTTAATATTCATCGGACCATATACATCAGTATGTATGATTTCCAACAAATCTGTTGCTTGCTCCATTGTTCCGGAGAACGGCGTTTTAGTCATCTTGCCCAAGAGGCATGGTTCGCAAGCATCAAGTGATTCATAATCAAGTGATTCCAAAATCCCATCAGCATGGAGTTTCTTCATGCGCTTTACACCAATATGACCTAAACGGCAGTGCCACAAATAGGTTGCACTATCATTATTAACTTCGCATCTTTTTGGTTTCAATATTATGAATATGTGTATCACTACGATCGAGATCCAATGAACTATTTTCATTGGTGTGTATGACCATAGAAGGTTTTATTCATGTAAACAGAACAACAATTGTTCTCTAACTTAAATGAATAACTGTATTGCAATTAACATGATCAAATCATATTCATGCTCAACGCAAACACCAAATAACACTTATTTAGTTTCAACACTAATCCCGAAAGTATAGGGAGTGTGTGATGATGATCATATCAATCTTGGAACCACTTCCAACACACATCGTCACCTTGCCCTTTAACTAGTCTTTGTTCATTCTGCAACTCCCGTTTCGAGTTACTAAATTTTAGCAACTGAACTAGTACCAAATACTGAGGGGTTGCTATGAACACTAGTAAATACACATCAATAACATGTATATCAAATATACTTATGTTCACTTTGCCATCCTTCTTATCCGCCAATCACTTGGGGTAGTTCCGCTTCCAGTGACCAGTCCCTTTGCAGTAGAAGCACTTAGTCTCAGGCTTAGGACCATACTTGGGCTTTTTCACTTGAGCAGCAACTTGCTTGCCGTTCTTCTTGAAGTTCCCCTTCTTTCCTTTTGCCCTTTTCTTGAAACTAGTGATCTTGTCAACCATCAACACTTGATGTTTTTCTTTGATTTCTACCTTCGCTGATTTTAGCATCGCGAAGAGCTTGGGAATATTTTCCGTTATCCCTTGCATATTATAGTTCATCACGAAGTTCTACTAACTTGGTGATGGTGACTAGAGAATTCTGTCAATCACTATCTTATCTGGAAGATTAACTCCCACTTGATTCAAGCGATTGTAGTACTCAGACAATTTGAGCACATGCTCACTAGTTGAGCGATTCTCCTCCATCTTTTAGCTATAGAACTTGTTGGAGACTTCATATCTCTCAACTCGGGTATTTGCTTGAAATATTAACTTCAACTCCTGGAACATCTCATATGGTCCATGACGTTCAAAACGTCTTTGAAGTCCCGATTCTAAGCCGTTTAAGCATGGTGCACTAAACTATTAAGTAGTCATCATATTGAGCTAGCATAACGTTCATAACGTCTGCATCTGCTCCTGCAATAGGTCCGTCACCTAGCGGTGCATCAAGGACATAATTCTTCTGTGCAGCAATGAGGATAAACCTCAGATCACGGATCCAATCCGCATCATTGCTACTAACATTTTTCAACACAATTTTCTCTAGGAACATATCAAAATAAACACAGGGAAGCAACAATGCGAGCTATTGATCTACAACATAGATATGCTAATACTACCAGGACTAAGTTCATGATAAATTAAAGTTCAATTAATCATATTACTTAAGAACTCCCACTTAGATAGACATCTCTCTAATCCTCTAAGTGATCACGTGATCCAAATCAACTAAACCATGTCCGATCATCACGTGAGATGGAGTAGTTTCAATGGTGAACATCACTATGTTGATCATATCTACTATATGATTCACGCTCAACCTTTCGGTCTCTGTGTTCCGAGGCCATATCTGTATATGCTAGGCTCGTCAAGTTAAACCTGAGTATTCCGCGTGTGCAACTGTTTTGCACCCGTTGTATTTGAACGTAGAGCCTATCACACCCGATCATCACGTGGTGTCTCAGCACGAAGAACTTTCGCAACGGTGCATACTCAGGGAGAACACTTCTTGATAATTTAGTGAGAGATCATCTTATAATGCTACCGTCAAACAAAGCAAGATAAGATGCATAAAAGATAAACATCACATGCAATCAATATAAGTGATATGATATGGCCATCATCATCTTGTGCTTGTGATCTCCATCTCTGCAGCACCGTCATGATCACCATCGTCACCGGCGCGACACCTTGATCTCCATCGTAGCATCGTTGTCGTCTCGCCAATCTTATGCTTCCACGACTATCACTACCGCTTAGTAATAAAGTAAAGCATTACATCGCGATTGCATTGCATACAATAAAGCGACAACCATACGGCTCCTGCCAGTTGCCGATAACTCGGTTACAAAACATGATCATCTCATACAATAAAATTTAGCATCATGTCTTGACCATATCACATCACAACATGCCCTGCAAAAACAAGTTAGACGTCCTCTACTTTGTTGTTGCAAGTTTTACGTGGCTGCTACGGGCTTTAAGCAAGAACTCATCTTACCTACGCATCAAAACCACAACGATAGTTTGTCAAATAGACTCCGTTTTAACCTTCTCAAGGACCGGGCGTAGCCACACTCGGTTCAACTAAAGTTGGAGAGACAGTCTTCCGCAAGCCATCTATGTGCAAAGCACGTCGAGGGAACCGGTCTCGCGTAAGCGTACGCGTAAGGTTGGTCCGGATCGTCTCGTCCAACAATACCGCTGAACCAAAGTATGACATGCTGGTAGGCAGTATGACTTGTATCGTCCACAACTCACTTGTGTTCTACTCGTGCAAATAACATCATACCATAAAAACCTAGGCTCGGATGCCACTGTTGGGGAACGTAGTAATTTCAAAAAAATTCCTACGCACACGCAAGATCATGGTGATGCATAGCAACGAGAGGGGAGAGTGTTGTCTACGTACCCTCGTAGACTGAAGCGGAAGCGTTGACACAACGTAGAGGAAGTAGTCGTACGTTCTCCTCGCGATCCAACCGATCACAGCACCGTTACTCCGGCACCTCCGAGTTCTTGGCACACGTTCAGCTCGATGACGATCCCCGGGCTCCGATCCAGCAAAGCGTCGGGGAAGAGTTCCGTCAGCACGACGGCGTGGTGACGATCTTGATGTGTTACCGGCGCAGGGCTTCGCCTAAGCACTGCAACGATCTGACCGAGGTGGAATTTGGTGGAAGGGGGCACCGCACACGGCTAAGGAAAGATCTCAATGATCAATTGTGTCTCTATGGGGTGCCCCCTGCCCCTGTATATAAAGGATGGAGGAGGAGGAGGCCGGCCAAGGCAATGGTGCGGCCAGGATATGGATTCCTACATATTCTACGAAGATCTTTATCGGTCAGACCGCATAACAACATACGTTGTTCCCTTTGTCCATCGGTATGTTACTTGCCCGAGATTCGATCGTCGGTATCCAATACCTAGTTCAATCTCGTTACCGGCAAGTCTCTTTACTCGTTCCGTAATACATCATCCCGCAACTAACTCATTAGTTGCAATGCTTGCAAGGCTTTATGTGATGTGCATTACCGAGAAGGCCCTGAGATACCTCTCCGACATTCGGAGTGACAAATCCTAATCTCGAAATATGCCAACCCAACAAATACTTTCGGAGACACCTGTAGAGCACCTTTATAATCACTCAGTTACGTTGTGACGTTTGGTAGCACACAAAGTGTTCCTACGGTAAACGGGAGTTGCATAATCTCATAGTTAAAGGAACATGTATAAGTCATGGATAAAAGCAATAGCAACATACTAAACGATCGGGTGCTATGCTAATAGAATGGGTCATGTCAATCAGATCATTCAACTAATGATGTGATCTCGTTAATCAAATAACAACTCTTTGTTCATGGTTAGGAAACATAACCATCTTTGATTAATGAGCTAGTCAAGTAGAGGCATACTAGTGACACTCTGTTTGTCTATGTATTCACACATGTATTATGTTTCCGGTTAATACAATTCTAGCATGAATAATAAACATTTATCATGATATGTAAGGAAATAAATAATCACTTTATTATTGCCTCTAGGGCATATTTCCTTCAGTCGTCACTGTCGACGAGCTTGATGTTGTAGCCAGCTTTCCCGATATACAGTAATACACTAGCCCGCTGACATGAAGCCCTCAGCATGGCAACATAGTAAACATCCTCGCCGGCTTCCGCGGCGAGTTGTTGCTCTGAGATTCACAGGTCAGGATGAACGGCGGCCACCTCGCCAACGTCCGCCGGAGAGGCCATGATAAACCTCTTTTTGGTCGAACGCTCGTTGGGCTCCCCAGGATATGTGGTCGGGCTTAGGATGCAACTCTCTGGAGCAGGGGATGTGGATCTGGCGGGGAGGGACACTGCAGGCCTCATCTAAAAACTCGGGGGCGGCGGTATGGGAATTGCTGGGTAACCTGAACTTTTTCATCTAAGCTAGGAGGCACGGGCAGACTGGCAGGGGTTGGTGGCATCAGCGCCGGCGGTACCGGCAAGCTAGGGTTCGAGGGGGGAGGGGGAGGGGGCTGTGCAGGGGGTGGGTGGTGTTTGAGGATACGCCACGGCTACTGAAAATTTTAGTGATGGTGGGTGGAGATGGTGGTGGACGAGGGAGGGCAACGGTTCAAATGCCTAGGCTACTGGAATTTTACTATAAGGTCGGTGGTGGAGGAGTAGGGGCGACGGTTGAAATACGCGGCTACTAAAATTTGGGTAAAGGAATTGATGCGGGGCGGGAGCACCCAAGATCGCACGTGGTCGTTGATCTCCATCTTCTTGTCCGCAAGCCACTTCTTCGCATGCTCATCCAAGAGGGTCTCATCCGCCAACATGATCCTCGCATCTTCCGTGTCCCGTGCGAGTTGCAACCTCTCCTTCTCAAGCTCTGTGTCGCCAAATGTCTTGGCCTTCTCGAGATCCCATTTGATCGCCACTTGTTGCTTCTCCAAATCGATCTTCCCCCTCTCAATTTCGAGCTCCTTCACCGCCCTCTTCCGGTCCCACTCCATCCTTTCCTTTTGCACATCCAACATGAGCTTGTACCTCTCCTCCTTCTTGTTCTCCCTCACCGAAAAAATTAATGTCCGTCCATGTGGATGACATTTTGGTAGCCGCGGCATCACGAACGGTACATGCCTTCTCCCACTTGTTCCCCATGACTTGGCGGTTGTCCTTCGGCATGGTGGATTTTCCATTCGTCACGACAAGATCATCATATTCATCGTCCAACTCAATTGATTGGTTCAAGCTTGAGCCATCATTCCTCTTCTTGTCGGACTTGAGGTCGGCCACAAGTTGGTTCCACTTCGGCTTGCCATTCAATATGACCCAACAATGGCTAAAAGCAAATGGATTCTTCTCCACCTCGTGATACAAAGTGGCCACCACAGCCGTCTAGCAAACAATATATGTATGAGCACGAGAATGAAAACACAAGAAGCATATGCAATGGACGACAAGATGAGGCAATCGAGCTTACGTGAGTTGCGACTACCATCCCACTTTGAGGGTGTTTGGTCACTTGTGAGTAATAGCCAATGCACTTGTTCACTTCCCGTTGAATGATCCCCCAACGATGTTGGAGAGATGCCACAATGCGGGTGGTCACGATAGGATGCGGATCCACATACTCCTTTTCCTCGTGATACTCCTTCCAAATCTTCGTCCAATAGGTGTTCCCCTTTTGCTCGGTGACGCATATTGGATCCATCGTTGTGGCCAACCAAACTTTGACCAACAAGATGTCCTCAAATCTTGAGAATGTCGGACCTCTTGCCTTCGGTGTCTTGATCTTCTTCTTCTTGCTCGGATTGGGATCGATGTTGTCCCAACTTCAAATGTGGTGGTGGCCTCCAATTCATACTCCATTTTGGTCAGATCTTCATTGTCAATGATCATGTTCGACAAGAACGCCTCCTACATGATTATAGTTTGCAAGCATTCATCATGTGTGAAATGAACTAGTGGTCTATGCTAAATTCTGATCGAACAGGAGCAAAGAAGAAGCATCGACTCTTGTTCGGTCATTCCGTCAAATATGTCGAGGGCAGCCCAGGCACTGCCGGTGCCCATGCTCATCTGCGCCCGAACGAGCTGCGGCGAGTCACACAAGTCAACCGTCGGCATCTGCGTGGGTGGAAAGCTGTCCAGAATGGCCCAGCCGGCGGTTGAATCATCCTCTGTCCCAAGGGGTCAGACGGTGTAATCCTCGTCGGTTCTCGGAGGGAAGGGGTGCGGGGATCCGGCCGCGGCAGAGGAGACACCTGCTCCACCACGTCTGAACCTTCCTGCGACGCCGCTGCCTCCTCCCTCTCTCACTGCCGGCCTCGCCGCAACTTGCGGGGGATGTTCTCCACCTTTGCAAGTCGCAGCCAGCGAATTGACCCCGCCGACGGACGAGGCGGACTGCGTCTCTGTCGCGGCGGTGTGGGTCGGGCTGGACGACATCTCCGGCGGTGGATCGGGACCGGAGGTGAGGATTGGCAGCAAGGGTGGAGTACGGCGAGGGTCCAGGCGTGGGAAAGGTTGGAGGGCGCCAAGAGGAGGAAGGGTTTGATGGATTTTGTGCAATTTGGGGTGGGGTCAAGTTGTCGGGTCCGACGTGGCGGGCGTGCCCGGGCGCCCCCATATCTGCCCTATATTTGGGCTGGATATGGGGGTGCCAGTCAGCCCGAGCGTTTGACGGCCGTTTAAGGAACCCGTCTGGGTCGAAAAAACGTGTTCGGGCGGCCCGCCTGGGTGTATGAGGCAGGTTTGAGGCGCCCGGCTGCCGATGCTCTTAGACTAGTTAGTTTTTATTCAATTATGCAAGTTAGAGGGGATGACATAGCAAAAGTATTCTGAAAAGTAGATATAATTGTTACCGTCAACACTCGTATAATTATTAGATCAAAATATGACTGTTATTTATCATCATTAATTTTAATACTCAACATAGGAAACGCCACCATATCAATGCATGAAATAATTATCCATCAACGCTCTTTAACATCTCAAAAATCGTCGAATCAAAACGTTGAGTAATCGGATGTTATTCTTAAGCCTCAAGCACCCAAAATGCCATGGCATAGAAACCATATCTGTTTTAACAAGAAATTGAAAATGAATACAGGAGCCATAGATGTTCGACCAGCAAATAGTTAGCAGCATACCATTAAATATAGTGGTTAGCTTTTTTTCTAGAATACGCACAAACATATGTCTATCATATATTTATAGAAGAAAGGGTAAAAAAATGTCTACAAGAGTCCACGACTACAACAATACAAGACTCGCCTAGCCCAACCTAATCCACGGGTGGCGAAGAGGCAGGACCCATAACACCAAGGCCGCGTCACAACCAACGTCAGATACCTCTAAAGGACTACCACACCATCGAGCCGCACTGAATCAACGCACCATCTACCATTAGCGCCTAACAGAGTTGGCAAGGTGAACAGCAAGACCAACCGGACCAAAGGAAGAAGCCGTCCGAGAGGCGCCAACGATGAAGTACATGCCCACGACGGCGACCACCGCCCGAGCAACGCACCACACCAAGCCTCGTCACCGAGGAAGACGAGACAACCCTCCAGCTTCCACTCTGATAGCCTCCATGGAGGAGACGGGCCCACAGGCATCGATGTTGTCCGCATAGTAACCGCCGAGCATGGATTTCTTCTCGACCAACTCCAAAAGCCCTCGAAGACCACTGGAGTAGTGCAGATCGAAGATGGGGGGCAAGTTGCCAGCTTGGCCTAGTGTCGTGGAGAGGAGGGCCGCATCCCTCTACCGGCGCGGAGAAACACACATGAGCGCGTCGGCCATGGCCGCCCCCGCACCAGCACGTTCACCCCACCATCCGGATCCACCATGAGCAGAGCATCAGCAAGGCCGCCGTGGTGCCGCCCTCTCACCGTGCTGCTACTAACCGCCTGCATCCCAACCACGCACGATCGGGAAGCCCACTATGCGAATCTGGCAAGGCCCTGGAATCCCATCCACCGATGCCCAGCTACAGCACCACTCACGGAAATACCCATCAGGAGGGAAGGGAGCGCCTCCATGGGGACGAAGACAGACGAGCCACTGGCCCACCGGCGCAACCACGCCACCACGAGATCTAGACGCGACCGCGCCACCACACCTCCCAACCCCCCGCCACGCGCTAAGACCAGCGCCGCATGTCGCGAGCCGGCCTCGGAGAAGAGGGAGCAATGTCGCGCCACCCCACGACTTTGCCATGCTGAGGAGGCCCCACACCACCCCATGACAGCCAGAGGTGGAATGGCCATGCCGCCACCGATGCCGCGGGGGCTTTGCACAGTGGCGAAGAGGTGGAGGGGAGGTATCTAGGCTGATGACTAGTGTTTCTAAAATTAACAAATAATCTCATATAGTGGTTGGTGCACATTGCGCTTAGCGGATCCAATCCATGTAAATTTGATGAGTGGTGGAATAACCAATACATCTTCTGGAGATTAAATGGTCAGACTAGGCCTAATGTAATGTGTGGGGAAAAGTTATATGGGATGATGATATATTTAGCTTCTATGACGCGATTCATAAAAAAGCTCATGTTTTTGTATACAAGGTCACTTCATACTTTTATGTCTAATTTTGACCAGTAATTTTCTAATAAAATATGAGTTATATGCCACAAAAAATATGTCACTGGATGCACATTTCAAATAACTTTTCGATGATTATTTTTTATGACATATATCCCATATTTTGTTGACCAAAATTGCAGGCTAATATTAACACAAAAATGATGTGGCCTTGTATACAAAACGGAGGGAGTATTAACATTTCAAGAGATTAAGAAAAAAAATCATAAATGTACCAGTGGGCTGAATTGCCAATATGCGATTGTTGGCAAGAAATACGCACAAATATGATTGGCCCAACATTTGTACGCTCCCACTTCATCCAACAATGTTCAATTAAGGACGTTCCTCTAAAAACGAAGTTATGAAGGATATTATGCAAGTGTGTGACGCATAGTTTTCATGTTGTCCGCTTCAGTCACCATGTTATGTACGTCTTCTTGATGCTTGGTTGCACTAGTTTGCGAACGTATCCAAGTGGTTGGAGAAGTATATATTGGTTATTTCCCCACAAACACAAACTAATACTACTATATTGGATACTTTAGGGTCCGCCTGGTTATAGGGGTTGAGTGTAAATAGCAGAACGGGTCAACCGGTCAAGGCATCCACCTTTTGGAGCTCGTCTATATGTTTTGTTGGAGTAGCGGACAAGTTTCCAGTGCGCGTGTATCTTTAGAATAATCCATAGCGTTAGTGTGGCTGGAAACTATGGTCAAACTGAAGTTCACACTTCTATGATTTATTTTTTTATTTTTTGCGGGTCACACTTCTGTGATTTGAAGATGAGATACTTTCACCCGCAAAAAAAAAAGATGAGATACTTCCAATGGAAAGCCACGTTTAACCCATGATTCGCCGATTGCTGTTGGTGGTTTATGCAAAGCAAAATAATTTTGCTCATGGAATGAATTGGGTTGAAAGTGAAAGTCGATAGAAAGCGGCAGAATGCTCTCAAAACCGATTCACTTGAGTATACATAATCCATAGCATTAGTGTGCCTGGAAATTATGATCAAACTGGGGTTCACACTTCTATGATTTGGAGATGCGAAACTTTCAATGAGGAAGCTACATAACCCTGATTGGTGGACATCTGGTCTATCCATCAAACATCATGGCAGTATAAAGAAACATTTAGATTAATCAATATACATAAATCTTCGAAACATTTAGATAGATCAATATACATAAATCTTCCAAACATTTAGTTGAGTCGATCACACACACAGCCGCACAACATATAGCCAATATGTACCTGATCCATACACTACACAAACAAAGAGAAAAATTCTCTAACAAAAAATATAGTAGTGATTAGACAAGACCAGCTCAAACATGTTATGTAAAGGACAGGAAGCATGAACACCAACCAACACGAAAGAGAGGGGCAAGGTGTCAAACATAGGGCTGAATAGACGGAGGGAACTAGGCAGCAAGGCAAAAGAGGCCCTGCCAGGAGGAGTTGCTTTGGAGTTTGGAAACAGAAACAGCTGAATAGAAGGATGTTTCTTTGCTTGGACTAATAAAGAAGGAGAAAGTGCTAAATCTTCACTGCAAAGTAGGTACTACTTCAGCCATTCAAGTACTAGCAATCTATATAGGAGTTAAAGCAACCATGTCCTAGATCCTCAGTTAACTGTACAATTGCCCCCACTTCTCTGATCACTCTGAGATTCAAGCTTTTATATGTACTCCCTCCGTAAAAAAATGTAAGAGCATTTCGATCACCCTCATTCTTGCATAACGTATTCTAGTTTATCACAAATGAAAAGCAATGTGGTACTACCACACTGGAAGCAGTATCAATCCAGACGGAAAAGGGACAGAACAGATCAACGGAAGTTTCTTCTTCCACCCAATCATCTTGTCCCCTGCCTTTACGGGCAACCCTCCATGGCACAGCCAAGGCATCCACCCATCAACCCCAGAGTAAAAGGCCTAAGTGTTGAGTATATGTGTTATGTGCATATTGTGTATTGGGCCCCCCTCCTAATTCCTTGTATAGTTGAGCTCCGTGGCCCACCTTTATACATCATATATACGTGCCTATGCACGAGAGCAATACATTGTGAAATTCATATATTCTATATGGTATCAGTTTCCGGGTTCTAACCCTAGCCTTCCGCCGCCGCCGCCGCCGCCGCGCGACTCCTCCGCGTCGCCGCCGCCGCCGCCGCCGCTTCCCAGCCGCCGCCGTCCGCGCGCCTCCCGCGCCGGCCGCCGCTCCTCCCTTTCCCTATAGCCGCTGTCCGCGCGCCTCCCGTACCGGCCGCGCCTCCTGCAGCGTGCCTCACGTGCCGGCCGCAGCTCCCGCTAGCACCTCAAGCCGCTGCCCGATCACATCGCTGGTCCCGCTGCACCCGCATCGCTAGCTCCTGCCGCCTGCCGCCGCATCCATTGCTAGCTCCAGCCGGACGGTGCACATACACGGACGTGCATGCAATCACGGTGCACATACACGTACGTGCATGCAAGCCCCAGCAATCAACCACATCAACCACATCCGACGTGGACGGCGCCGCGCAGCTAGCAAACGCCCAAGCAATCAACCACATCAGCACAGCCGCGCGGAAAACTCTTTCGCCCCGATGGCGTCTGGCCCGTCCGCCGCCGCCTCTGCCGTCCCGCCCATGGCGCCCTCTGGCGCGGCTCTTCCACCGGCGTACTACGGCACGGCCCCGCGACCGCCAGCGCTCTCCGGCCAGTCCGTGGTCGCCCCGCCGTCGGCGCCGCCTCTGCCCGTCAACCCCTTGTTGTCGTGCGGGGCGTTCGATGCGCCCGTTCGCACGTACGGTAATCCTACGTGCGGGGCTCCGCTCGTGTACGGGTCTCCCGGGTACTGGTGGGGGTCGTCAGCAGGCCATCACCTGCCCGCTGGGCAGCAGCCAGCCGGCACTCAGCACCTGCAGCATCTGTCAGCAGGCCAGCAGGTTTTTTCGGCGGGCCACCCGGCCTACGCGGCACCGCAGTCGCAGTCGGGGCTGCTACCCATACCGCATGGAGAGCACCCACCGCCACAACCGAGCGGCGGCCACGACCTCCCCATGGTGTCTCCGTCCCTCTCGCTGGCCCTGCCGCCGGCGCCCTGGGATCCGGTGCTCCTCCCCGCACTGCATGCCGCTCCTACGCCGAATAACTACACTGGAGGTGGTGATTGGTACATGGACACCGGTGCAACGGCTCACATGTTTGCTCATCCTGGTAACCTTGCCTCCTTCACTCCTGTCTCCACCGACCGCCGCATCATTGTCGGCGATGGTTCCACACTTCCTATCACACACATTGGACACACTTCTTTTCCTTCTAATTCCACTCCACTATCTTTGTCTAACATACTTGTGTCACCTCATCTTATTAAGGATCTCATTTCTGTTCGTTGTTTCACTCGTGAAAATCCTGTTACCGTTGAATTTGACGAGCTTGGTTTTTGTGTTAAAGACGCTCGAACCAGGATGGTACTTCACCGATGTGACAGCCCCGACGAGCTTTATCCGGTGCACTCGCCTTCATCCACCACCACCGCACCGGTTGCTCTCTCTGCTAGAGTCGATCTCTGGCACGCTCGTTTGGGTCATCCCAACCCCGTCACACTTCGTCATATTCTTAGGAGTTTTAGTTTCAGTTGCAATAAGATAGAGGATCATACTTGTCATGCCTGTCGAGTCGGCAAACATGTTCGTATGCCGTTTAATAATTCCACCACCATTGCTTCTTTTCCTTTTCAGTTGATTCATAGCGATGTGTGGACTTCTCCGGTTCCCAGTAACTCGGGCTATTTATATTATCTGGTCATTCTTGATGATTATTCTCATTATGTGTGGACTTTTCCTTTGCGCAGAAAGTCGGATGCACTCTCTACCTTGACGGCTTTTTACTCCTATGTCCGCACGCAGTTTGGGCGTCCCATCCTTGCGCTTCAGACGGACAATGGAAAAGAGTTCGACAACCTCTCTTTCCGCACCTTTTTGTCGCATCACGGTACAGTTTTCCGCCTCACATGCCCGTACACTTCACAGCAAAACGGTCGAGCCGAACGCGTCCTTCGCACTCTGAATGACTGCGTTCGCACGCTCCTGTTTCATGCCAACGTGCCGCTTCGTTTTTGGCCGGACGCACTCGCCACTGCATCACTTCTTCTTAACATTAGACCCTGCCGCCCACGGTGGAACTATGCACCTCATCATCTTCTCTTTGGTACGCCCCCGTCTTATGACGCCTTGCGTATTTTTGGGTGCCTTTGCTATCCCAGCACTGTCGACACTGCTTCTCACAAGCTTGCACCTCGATCTGTCGCTTGCATCTTCATCGGCTACCCCTCCAACTCCAAGGGATATCGGTGCTACGATCCTGTCTCCCACCGTGTGTTCACCTCCCGGCACGTTTACTTTGATGAGCATGTGTTTCCGTTTCACCAGGTACCCCCGGCTGTTCCTCCCGCCACTGGTGACGCGGGCTCCTCGATGCCTCTCCCAGGGCGCTCGTGCGCCTCTCTTGGCCCGCCCCTTGGCTTTGAGGCGCGCCCCCCGCATGCGGCGCCTCCTACAGCCGCGGCGCTGGCGCCCCCGGCGCCCCTGACGTTGGCGCCCACGGCCCCCCCGGCGCCCCCGACGTCGGCGCCCGCGGCCCCCCCGGCACCCCCGACGTCGGCGCCCGCTGCCCCCCCGGCGCCCCCGACGTCGACGCCCGCGGCCCCCCGGCGCCCGCGGCCCTAGCAGCCCCCCCGGTGCCCGTGGCCCCCTCGGCGCCCCCGGCGCCGGCCCCCGCTGCGCCCCTGGCCCCCTCGGTGCCTGTGGCCGGTCCGGTCACCCGCGCCCGTACGGGCGTTTTTCGCCCGAGCTCGCGCTATGCCTCGGATGACTACGTCCATGCGGCGTCCACCTCTGAGCCATCGCCGTTGCCGTCCTCCGTTCGAGCCGCTCTTCGTGACCCGCTCTGGATGGCTGCGATGCAAGAGGAGTTTGACGCCCTGTTGCGCAACCGGACGTGGCAGCTTGTTCCCCGTCCCCGGCACGCCAACGTGATTACCGGGAAGTGGGTCTTTAAACACAAGCTCCGTCCCGATGGTACCCTTGATCGCTACAAAGCGCGCTGGGTCGTTCGTGGCTTCCGGCAGCGTGCTGGCATCGACTTCACCGACACCTTCGCTCCGGTCGTCAAGCCCGGCACGATACGCACGGTACTCCACCTTGCGGTCTCCCGTGCTTGGCCGGTGCACCAGATGGACGTCTCCAACGCCTTCCTCCATGGTCACCTCGAGGAGCAGGTCTTCTGCCAGCAGCCCACCGGGTTTGTTGACCCGGCTCTTCCCGACCACGTGTGCCTGCTTTCGCGGTCCTTGTACGGACTCAAGCAGGCTCCACGCGCTTGGTACCAGCGCATCGCGGCGTTTCTCCACCAGCTTGGGTTCCGCTCTACCCGCTCGGACACCTCGCTCTTCGTCTATCATCAGGGCTCTGACACGGCCTACTTGCTGCTCTATGTCGACGACATCATCCTGACGGCATGTACGGCTGGTCTCCTCAGTCAACTCACGGCTCGTCTTCGCGCTGAGTTCGCCCTCAAGGACTTGGGTCCTTTGCACTACTTCCTCGGTGTCGAGGTGGTGCGCCGTCCGGATGGCTTCTTCCTTCATCAAGGGAAGTACGCTCATGAGCTCCTCGAGCGCGCTGGCATGCTTAATTGCAAGCCCGCCGCTACGCCTGTTGATACGAAGGCCAAGATTTCTGCCACGGATGGTTCTCCTGCTTCAGATGCTGCTTTCTATCGGTCTATCGTTGGAGCTCTCCAGTACCTCACTCTGACTCGACCGGAGATCCAGTATGCTGTGCAACAGGTGTGTCTTCATATGCATGCTCCTCGTGACGTTCATTGGGCTGCCGTCAAGCGGATTCTCCGCTATATCTGTGGCACTATGGATCTTGGCGTCACGCTTTATGCCTCCACCGACACCGCCCTCACCGCCTACTCCGATGCAGACTGGGCGGGTTGCCCTGACACTCGTCGCTCCACTTCGGGCTATTGTGTCTACCTTGGACCCTCACTCATCTCATGGTCGTCCAAGCGGCAGCCTACGGTCTCCCGTTCCAGTGCTGAGGCTGAGTATCGTGCGGTGGCCAACGCCGTCGCCGAGTGTTCGTGGCTTCGCCAGCTGCTTCAGGAGCTCTCTTGCCCTGTTGACCGTGCCACGGTGGTCTACTGCGACAACGTCTCGGCGGTCTACCTCTCCGCTAACCCGGTGCATCATCGACGGACCAAGCATATTGAGTTGGATATTCATTTTGTTCGGGAACAGGTGGCCCTTGGCCATATTCGTGTTTTACACGTCCCTACTTCCCAACAATTTGCAGATATCATGACCAAGGGCTTGCCTACGGCGTCATTTGAGGAGTTCCGGTCCAGTCTTTGCGTCAGCCGCGGTGCCGCTTCGACTGCGGGGGGTGTTGAGTATATGTGTTATGTGCATATTGTGTATTGGGCCCCCCTCCTAATTCCTTGTATAGTTGAGCTCCGTGGCCCACCTTTGTACATCATATATACGTGCCTATGCACGAGAGCAATACATTGTGAAATTCATATATTCTACACTAAGCATAAAACACAAGCTTAGTTCTGTGGTTAGGCCGGGCACCAACCTTTAAATGGAAAAAATAATAACCAAATCATAACAAAACAGGGTATAGAGCAAACGGAAAGGCGAGGCCAAAAGCAGAGCACGCCTCCCTCTCCCTGGTGTCGTTGTCCCGGCAAAAGATTCGCCTTCGCCGGGGAGCTTTTGTTTAGTCTGATGCGCAGCGCATGTATGGCTTAATACAAGCTTTAGTCAACTTGAGAAGTCTGTCGTGGAAAGGAATGCACTAGAGTTTGTCCGAGTCCACGCTACGGCGACGCGTCTTTGCTCACTCTTCGGTTACTGTCATAGGCCCGTTCTCTAGAACTTGAACTCTTTCTTTTTTGACTAACTAGTGGAGTAAAACTTTACTCTTTTATTTCTAAAAAAAGTTGAAGGGAGTTGAGAGGCTTGGACTTAGACCTACCCCTAAATATTCCAAAAAAACGAAGTTCCTTTTGCTAATTCACAAATTATTTTTGCATAAAAATCCACAAAAAAGATATTTTTCACATTATTGCAGAGAAAATGAAAAGAACAGGGGAAATGAAATATAATGACATTTGGCCATTTCGTTGAACCCCATGCATGTGTTGCCGGCCAGAGGGCGCACTACCTAGAGGGGGGAGCGTGAGGTTGCACGGCCTGAAGCTCCTCGGGTCGACGGGAGGGGGCATGATAGGCGGCAGTGTGGCAAGGAATGGGCCAGGACGACATGGCCAAAGAAATCAACAACAGCGAAGGTAGGGGTTGGGAAAGGAAACTTTCTCGGGTCTCTTTTTAGAGGGAAAGGGGGGAGTAAAACCTGCTGCTCCAGTATAGGAACAACGGGCAAAAAAGTTTGACATGTATGTTTTGTATTATATGGTTATTAAAAGGTTATAGGCGAAGTGTGAGATATCTATGGCTCCTATATTTTCAGCTTTTACAGAGTAATAGATTTAAAAGAAGGGCTAGAGATGCTTTGAAAAGCTTTAAGAGTGTCGCTAGCCGAACCCCTAAAAGTACTTCAACTCCTCAAAAGATTTTGTTTTTAGAAGTTAAGCCACACCTACCTTTAACTCCTCAAAAAATTGAGGAGAACCCTCCGTTGGCTCTCAAATTTGAGCGGCCACAACAAGTTCTCAACAAAAAATCCTCTCATGTGGTGCTTCTATATTCGTCGACTCCCTTCACCCCAACGGGACTTTGTCGCTTTCCTTTTCCCTGCCGACCACTTTGCACGCTCGTCGACACCCTGCCGTCCTCTCGGGCCAAGTTAGATTCGCTTGTAGTGACGCCACTGCCAGAATCGCCCCATATCTTCCATGTCGTCATCGCGCTCTCGTTGACGAAAAAGGCCACCCTCGAGCTTGGTTTCGTGCACCCACGGAGGAGCTAGGCGGCGCCAAACGTGCCTGCACCAGCAAATTCCGAAAGCCGGAGTTCAACCGTGGCGAGCTTAGTCAGCCACCGGCGAGCACGGCTTGGAGGAGATTCTTTCTCTAAGAGCCTGCAGACCATCCCACAACCCCGATGTCCAGCCATAGCCTCGGCGTCGCCTCAACATTGCCGGCAGAGGCTCTCACCTCCTCCACCCGCATAGTGTTCGATGAATTGCACAGGCAAGATTTACTTATTTATTTTGCTTTTTCATTGTTCTTACTGTTTTTTGCAATCAAATTCAACATGAATATTGTATAGTGTAGATGAAGAGGTTAAGGAAGATGTTATTTGATGACTCTTCGTTCGAGGGGGAGGAAGAAAACGATGATGATTTTGAAATGGCCATTGCCATGATTGTTCAGGAGGACCTTCAGCGATCGAGACTAGGATCATAGTTCGGTCACTCGTACATCAATTGGGATAGAGCAGTGGGTTATGCCAAGCTTATGAATGATTACTTTGCACCCAATTCAACCTACTCGGAGAAGTATTTTCAGCGGTGATTTTGGATGCACCAAAGTCTCTTCAACACCAGTGCAAAATTTATTGTGGAGCATGATTCAGGGTTTAAACTGAGGAGGAGTGCATTGGAAGAAATAAGTGTGATCTTTTTGATGAAGTGTGTCACGGATATTTGAGTGCTTGCCTATAGATGATCGGCCGACGACATTGATGACTATTTTCGCATTGTGGAAGATACAATCTTAGAGGCCATTCGAAGATAAATGCAAGTCGTGATTGAGATCTATGGACCAGAGTACCAAGCATGGCATATGTTGCCTCCTGGGCTTCTTCAGCAATTACGTGGTTCAGACGAGTACGCCTAAGTCGATGTTGGGCGAGGCGGCTTGGCTGCCCTCCAGGGTTCCTTGGAGCGAATGTTGGTGGCGGGCGCTAAGCGTTGAAGTTGGCCTTGGCTCATAAGTGGCGCAAGTGAAGGCATTGTTGGGGAACGTTGCAGAAAACAAAAAATTTCCTACGGTTTCACCAAGATCCATCTATGAGTTCATCTAGCAACGAGTGATCGGATGCATCTACATACCTTTGCAGATCGCGAGCGGAAGCGTTCAAAAGAATGGGGATGTGGTAGTCGTACACGACGTGATCCAAATCACCGGAGATCCTAGCACCGAACGGACGGCACCTCCGCGTTCAACACACGTACGGTCAGCGTGACGTCTCCTCCTTCTTGATCCAGCAAGGGGGAAGGAGAGGTTGATGAAGATCCAGCAGCACGACGGCGTGGTGGTGGATGCAGGGCGTCACAACAGCAGGGCTTCGCCGTGCACTGCGAGAGGGAGAGGTGTAGCAGGGAGAGAGGGAGGCGCCAGGGGCAAGGGTGCGGCTGCCCCTCCCTCCCCCCCCCCTTTATATAGGCCCCCTGGGGGGCGCCGGCCCCTGGAGATCCAATCTCCAGAGGGGGCGGCGGCCAAGGGGGGTGGAGTGCCCCCCAAGGCAAGTGGGCGCCCCCCCCCCCCCACCCTAGGGTTCCAACCCTAGGCGCAGGGGGTGGGCCTTGGGGGCGCACCAGCCCACTAAGGGCTGGTCCCCCCTCCCACTTCAGCCCATGGGGCCCTCCGGGATGGGTGGCCCCACCCGGTGGACCCCCGGGACCCATCTGGTGGTCCCAGTACAATACCGGTGAACCCCAGATCACTCCCGATGGCCGAAACTGCACTTCCTATATATAATTCTTCACCTCCGAACTACTCCGAAACTCCTCGTGACGTCCGGGATCTCATCCGGGACTCCGAACAACATTCGGGTTACTGCATATACATATCTTCACAACCCTGGCGTCACCAAACCTTAAGTGTGTAGACCCTACGGGTTCGGGAGACATGCAGACATGACCGAGACGGCTCTCGGGCAATAACCAACAGCGGGATCTGGATACCCATGTTGGCTCCCACATGCTCCACGATGATCTCATCGGATGAACCACGATGTCAAGGATTCAATTAATCCCGTATACAATTCTCTTTGTCAATCGGTATTTTACTTGCCCGAGATTCGATCATCGGTATCCCAATACCTTGTTCAATCTCGTTACCGGCAAGTCACTTTACTCGTACCGTAATGCATGATCCCGTGATCAAACACTTTGATCACACTAAGCTCATTATGATGATGCATTACTGAGTGGGCCCGGTGATACCTCTCCGTCATGCGGAGTGACAAATCCCAGTCTCGATCCGTGTCAACTCAACAGACACTTTCGGAGATACCCGTAGTATACCTTTATAGTCACCCAATTACGTTGTGACGTTTGGTATACCCAAAGCACTCCTACGGTATCCGAGAGTTACACGATCTCATGGTCTAAGGAAAGGATACTTGACATTGGAAAACTCTAGCAAACGAACTATACGATCTTGTGCTATGTTTAGGATTGGGTCTTGTCCATCACATCATTCTCCTAATGATGTGATCCCGTTATCGATGACATCCAATGTCCATAGTCAGGAAACCATGACTATCTGTCGATCAACGAGCTAGTCAACTAGAGGCTCACTAGGGACATGTTTGTTGTCTGTTATTCACACATGTATTACGATTTCCGGTTAACACAATTATAGCATGAATAAAGACAATTATCATGAATAAGGAAATATAATAATAATGCTTTTATTATTGCCTCTAGGGCATATTTCCAACAGTCTCCCACTTGCACTAGAGTCAATAATCTAGTTACATTGTGATGAATCGAACACCCATAGAGTTCTGGTGCTGATCATGTTTTGCCTTAGGGAGAGGTTTAGTCAACGGATCTGCGACATTCAGATCCGTGTGTACTTTACAAATCTCTATGTCTCCATCTTGAACATTTTCACGAATGGAGTTGAAGCGACGCTTGATGTGCCTGGTCTTCTTGTGAAACCTGGGCTCCTTTGCAAGTGCAATAGCTCCAGTGTTGTCACAGAAGAGCTTGATTGGCCCCGACGCATTGGGCATGACTCCGAGGTCGGTGATGAACTCCTTCACCCAAATTGCTTCATGTGCTGCCTCTGAGGCTGCCATGTACTCCGCTTCACATGTAGATCCCGCCACGACGCTTTGCTTGCAACTGCACCAGCTTACTGCCCCACCATTCAAAATATACACGTATTCGGTTTGTGACTTAGAGTCATCCAGATCTGTGTCGAAGCTAGCGTCGACGTAACCTTTTACGACGAGCTCTTCGTCACCTCCATAAACGAGAAACATTTCCTTAGTCCTTTTCAGGTACTTCAGGATATTCTTGACCGCTGTCCAGTGTTCCTTGCCGGGATTACTTTGGTACCTACCTACCAAACTTACGGCAAGGTTTACATCAGGTCTGGTACACAGCATGGCATACATAATAGAACCTATGGCTGAGGCATAGGGGATGACGCTCATCTTTTCTATATCTTCTGCCGTGGTCGGACATTGAGCTAAGCTCAATTTCACACCTTGTAACACAGGTAAGAACCCTTTCTTAGATTGATCCATATTGAATTTCTTCAATATCTTATCAAGGTATGTGCTTTGTGAAAGACCTATGAGGCGTCTCGATCTCTCTCTATAGATCTTGATGCCTAATATATAAGCAGCTTCTCCAAGGTCCTTCATTGAAAAACTCTTATTCAAGTAGGCCTTAATGCTGTCCAAGAGTTCTATATCATTTCCCATCAAAAGTATGTCATCTACATATAGTATGAGAAATGCTACAGAGCTCCCACTCACTTTCTTGTAAACACAGGCTTCTCCATAAGTCTGTGTAAACCCAAACGCTTTGATCATCTCATCAAAGCGAATGTTCCAACTCCGAGATGCTTGCACCAGCCCATAAATCGAGCGTTGGAGCTTGCACACCTTGTCAGCATTCTTAGGATCGACAAAACCTTCCGGCTGCATCATATACAATTCTTCCTTAAGGAAACCATTAAGGAATGCCGTTTTGACGTCCATTTGCCATATCTCATAATCATAGTATGCGGCAATTGCTAACATGATTCGGACGGACTTCAGCTTCGCTACCGGTGAGAAAGTCTCATCGTAGTCAACCCCTTGAACTTGTCGATAACCCTTAGCGACAAGCCGAACTTTATAGATGGTCACATTACCATCCGCGTCTGTCTTCTTCTTAAAGATCCATTTATTTTCAATGGCTCGCCGCTCAACGGGCAAGTCAGTCAAAGTCCATACTTCGTTTTCATACATGGATCCTATCTCGGATTTCATGGCTTCCAGCCATTTGTCGGAATCCGGGCCCGCCATCGCTTCTTCATAGTTCGAAGGTTCACCGTTGTCTAACAACATGATTTCCAAGACAGGGTTGCCGTACCACTCTGGTGCGGAACGTGTCCTTGTGGACCTACGAATTTCGGTAGGAGCTTGATCAGAAGCATCTTGATCATCATCATTAATTTCCTCTCTAGTTGGTGCAGGCACCTCAGAAACGTTTTATTGAGTTGCGCCATTTACCGGTTCAAGAGGTAACACTTCATCAAGTTCTACTTTCCTCCCACTTACTTCTTTCGAGAGAAACTCCTTCTCTAGAAAGGATCCATTATTGGCAACAAAGATCTTGCCTTCGGATCTGAGGTAGAAGGTATACCCAATAGTTTCTTTAGGGTAACCTATGAAGACGCTTTTTTCCGACTTGGGTTCGAGCTTTTCAGGTTGAAGTTTCTTGACATAAGCATTGCATCCCCAAACTTTTAGAAACGACAGCTTAGGTTTCTTCCCAAACCATAATTCATACGGTGTCGTCTCAACGGATTTCGACGGAGCCCTATTTAAAGTGAATGCGGCAGTCTCTAAAGCATAGCCCCAAAAATATTGCGGTAAATCGGTAAGAGACATCATAGATCGCACCATATCTAATAGAGTGCGATTACGACGTTCGGACACACCATTACGCTGAGGTGTTCCAGGCGGCGTGAGTTGTGAAACTATTCCACATTTTCTTAAGTGTGTGCCAAATTCGTGACTCAAGTATTCTCCTCCACGATCTGATCGTAGAAGCTTGATTTTTCTGTCACGTTGATTTTCAACCTCACTCTAAAATTCCTTGAACTTTTCAAAGGTCTCAGACTTGTGTTTCATTAAGTAGATATGCCCATATCTACTCAGGTCATCAGTGAGGGTGAGAACATAACGATAGCCACCGCGAGCCTCAACACTCATTGGACCACACACATCCGTATGTATGATTTCCAATAAGTTGGTTGCTCGCTCCATTGTTCCTGGGAACGGAGTCTTGGTCATTTTACCCATGAGGCATGGTTCGCACGTGTCAAATGATTCATAATCAAGAGACTCTAAAAGTCCATCTGCATGGAGCTTCTTCATGCGTTTGACACCTATGTGACCAAGGCGGCAGTGCCACAAATATGTGGGACTATTGTTATCAACTTTAACTCTTTTGGTATTCACACTATGAATATGTGTATCATCATGTACGAGATTCATTAAGAATAAACCATTAACCATTGGAGCATGACCATAAAACATATCTCTCATATAAATAGAACAACCATTATTCTCGGATTTAAATAAGTAGCCATCTCGAATTAAACGAGATCCAGACACAATGTTCATGCTCAAACTTGGCACTAAATAACAATTATTGAGGTTTAAAACTAATCCCGTAGGTAAATATAGAGGTAGCGTGCCGACGGCGATCACATCGACCTTGGAACCATTCTCGGCGCGCATCGTCACCTCGTCCTTCGCCAGTCTCCGTTTATTCCGCAGCTCCTGCTTTGAGTTACAAATGTGAGCAACTCCACCGGTATCAAATACCCAAGAGCTACTACGAGTACTGGTAAGGTACACATCAATTACATGTATATCACATGTACCTTTTGTTTTGCCGGCCTTCTTGTCCGCTAAGTATTTGGGGCAGTTCCGCTTCCAGTGACCACTTCCCTTGCAATAAAAGCACTCAGTCTCGGGCTTGGGTCCATTCTTTGGCTTCTTCCCGGCAGCTTGCTTGCCCGGCGCGCCAACTTCCTTGCCGTCCTTCTTGAAGTTCTTTTTACCCTTGCCCTTTTTGAACTTAGTGGTTTTATTCACCATCAACACTTGACGTTCCTTCTTGACTTCTACCTCTGCTGATTTCAGCATAGCGAATACCTCAGGAATGGTCTTTTCCATCCCCTGCATATTGTAGTTCATCACAAAGCTCTTGTAGCTTGGTGGAAGCGACTGGAGGATTCTATCAATGACCGCGTCGTCCGGGAGATTAACTCCCAGCTGAGTTAAGCGGTTATGTAACCCTGACATAGTGAGTATGTGCTCACTGACAGAACTATTTTCCTCCATCTTACAGCTAAAGAATTTGTCGGAGACTTCATATCTCTCGACCCGGGCATGAGCTTGGAAAACCATTTTCAGCTCTTCGAACATCTCATATGCTCCGTGTCTCTCAAAACGTTTTTGGAGCCCCGTCTCTAAGCTGTAAAGCATGCCGCACTGAACGAGGGAGTAGTCATCGGAACGTGCCTGCCAAGCGTTCATAACGTCTTGTTCTGCAGGGAGAACAGGTGCGTCACCCAGCGGTGCTTGTAGGACATAATCTTTCTTGGTAGCTATGAGGATG
The DNA here is from genome assembly GCA_032464435.1 of Aegilops umbellulata. Classification (NCBI taxonomy): domain Eukaryota; kingdom Viridiplantae; phylum Streptophyta; class Magnoliopsida; order Poales; family Poaceae; genus Aegilops; species Aegilops umbellulata. Next base: position 106,984,564 of record CP136054.1, read on the forward strand.
ATCCTCAGGTTCCGGACCTAGTCCGTATAGTTGTTGCCATCGTCTTTCAGCTTGGTTTTCTCTAGGAACGCGTTGAAGTTGAGGACTACGTTGGCCATTTGATCTACAAGACATATTGTAAATATTTTAGACTAAGTTCATGATAATAAAGTTCATCTAATCAAATTATTTAATGAACTCCCACTTAGATAGACATCCCTCTTCAAGTCATCTAAGTATAACATGATCCGAGTCAACTAGGCCGTGTCCGATCATCACGTGAGACGGACTAGTCAACATCGGTGAACATCTTCATGTTGATCGTATCTTCTATACGACTCTGCTCGACCTTTCGGTCTTCTGTGTTCCGAGGCCATGTCTATACATGCTAGGCTCGTCAAGTCAACCTAAGTGTTTGCATGTGTAAATCTGTCTTACACCCGTTGTATGTGAACGTTAGAATCTATCACACCCGATCATCACGTGGTGCTTCGAAACAACGAACTGTCGCAACGGTGCACAGTTAGGGGGAACACTTCTTGAAATTATTATGAGGGATCATCTTATTTACTACCGTCGTTCTAAGTAAACAAGATGCAAAACATGATAAACATCACATGCAATCAAATAATAAACGTGATATGATATGGCCAATATCACATAGCTCCTTTGATCTCCATCTTGGGGCTCCATGATCATCTTTGTCACCGGCTTGACACCATGATCTCCATCATCATGATCTCCATCATCGTGTCTCCATGAAGTTGCTCGCCAACTATTACTTCTACTACTATGGCTAACGCGTTTAGCAATAAAGTAAAGTAATTTACATGGCGTTTCCATTGACACGCAGGTCATAAAAGAATAATGACAACTCCTATGGCTCCTGCCGGTTGTCATACTCATCGACATGCAAGTCGTGATTCCTATTACAATAGCATGAACATCTCATACATCACATATAGATCATTCATCATTCATCACAACTTTGGCCATATCATATCACAAAGCACTTGCTGCAAAAACAAGTTAGACGTCCTCTAATTTGTTGTTGCAAGTTTTACGTGGCTGAATTAGGGTTCTAGCAAGAACGTTTTCTTACCTACGTGAAAGCCACAACGTGATTTGTCAACTTCTATTTACCCTTCATAAGGACCCTTTTCATCGAATCTGCTCCAACTAAAGTGGGAGAGACAGACACCCGCCAGCCACCTTATGCAACTAGTGCATGTTAGTCGGTGGAACCGGTCTCACGTAAGCGTACGTGTAAGGTTGGTCCGGGCCGCTTCATCCCACAATACCGCTGAAGCAAGATAAGACTAGTAACATCAAGAAGAGTTGACAACATCTACGCCCACAACAAATTGTGTTCTACTCGCGCAAGAAGAACTATGCATAGACCTAGCTCATGATGCCACTGTTGGGGAACGTTGCAGAAAACAAAAAATTTCCTACGGTTTCACCAAGATCTATCTATGAGTTCATCTAGCAACGAGTGATCGGATGCATCTACATACCTTTGCAGATCGCGAGCGAAAGCGTTCAAAAGAACGGGGATGAGGTAGTCGTACACGACGTGATCCAAATCACCGGAGATCCTAGCACCGAACGGACGGCACCTCCGCGTTCAACACACGTACGGTCAGCGTGACGTCTCCTCCTTCTTGATCCAGCAAGGGGGAAGGAGAGGTTGATGAAGAGCCAGCAGCACGACGGCGTGGTGGTGGATGCAGGGCGTCACAACAGCAGGGCTTCGCCGTGCACTGCGAGAGGGAGAGGTGTAGCAGGGAGAGAGGGAGGCGCCAGGGGCAAGGGTGTGGCTGCCCCTCCCTCCCCCCCTCCCCTTTATATAGGCCCCCTGGGGGGGGCGCTGGCCCCTGGAGATCCCATCTCCAGAGGGGGCGGCGGCCAAGGGGGTGGAGTGCCCCCCAAGGCAAGTGGGCGCCCCCCCCCCCCACCCTAGGGTTCCAACCCTAGGCGCAGGGGGTGGGCCTTGGGGGGCGCACCAGCCCACTAAGGGCTGGTACCCCCTCCCACTTCAGCCCATGGGGCCCTCCGGGATGGGTGGCCCCACCCGGTGGACCCCCGGGACCCATCTTGTGGTCCCGGTACAATATCGGTGAACCCCAGATCACTCCCGATGGCCGAAACTGCACTTCCTATATATAATTCTTCACCTCCGGACTACTCCGAAACTCCTCGTGACGTCCGGGATCTCATCCGGGACTCCGAACAACATTCGGGTTACTGCATATACATATCTTCACAACCCTAGCGTCACCGAACCTTAAGTGTGTAGACCCTACGGGTTCGGGAGACATGCAGACATGACCGAGACGGCTCTCGGGCAATAACCAACAGCGGGATCTGGATACCCATGTTGGCTCCCACATGCTCCACGATGATCTCATCGGATGAACCACGATGTCGAGGATTCAATTAATCCCGTATACAATTCTCTTTGTCAATCGGTATTTTACTTGCCCGAGATTCGATCGTCGGTATCCCAATACCTTGTTCAATCTCGTTACCGGCAAGTCACTTTACTCGTACCGTAATGCATGATCCCATGATCAAACACTTTGATCACACTGAGCTCATTATGATGATGCATTACCGAGTGGGCCCGGTGATACCTCTCCGTCATGCGGAGTGACAAATCCCAGTCTCGATCCGTGTCAACCCAACAGACACTTTCGGAGATACCCGTAGTATACCTTTATAGTCACCCAATTACGTTGTGACGTTTGGTATACCCAAAGCACTCCTACGGTATCCGGGACTTACACGATCTCATGGTCTAAGGAAAGGATACTTGACATTGGAAAACTCTAGCAAACGAACTATACGATCTTGTGTTATGTTTAGGATTGGGTCTTGTCCATCACATCATTCTCCTAATGATGTGATCTCGTTATCAATGACATCCAATGTCCATAGTCAGGAAACCATGACTATCTGTTGATCAACGAGCTAGTCAACTAGAGGCTCACTAGGGACATGTTGGTGTCTATCATTCACATATGTATTACGATTTCCGGATAACACAATTATAGCATGAATAAAGACAATTATCATGAACAAGGAAATATAATAATAATGCTTTTATTATTGCCTCTAGGGCATATTTCCAACAGGCATAAGCGACGCCGGTGAAGGCTGTTGGGGAACGTTGCAGAAAATTAAAATTTTTCCTACGGTTTCACCAAGATCCATCTATGAGTTCATCTAGCAACGAGTATTCAGATTAGATAGCATCTACATACCACTTTGTAGATCGCAACGGAAGCGTTCAAGTGAACGTGGATGAGGTAGTCGTACTCGCCGTGATCCAACTCACCGATGATCTAGTGTCGAACGGACGGCACCTCCGCGTTCAACACACGTACGGAAAGCGTGACGTCTCCTCCTTCTTGATCCAGCAAGGCAAAGGAGAGGTTGGGGAAGAAGGCTCCAGCAGCAGCACGACGGCGTGGTGATGGTGGAACTGCAGCACTCCGGCAGGGCTTCGCCGTGCACTTACGGAGGAGGAGGAGGTGTTGGAGAGGAAGAGGGAGGCGCCAGGGCAATAGGGTCCGCTGCCCCCCTCCCCTGCCCCCTTTATATAGGCCTCTTGGGGGGGCGCCGGCCCTAGGAGATCTAATCTCCCAAGGGGGCGGTGGCCAGGGAGGTTTCCCTCCCCCCCCCCCCCAAGCCATCTAGGAGGTGCCTTCCATCACTAGGACTCCTCCTAGATGGAACCCTAGGCGCATGGGCCCTTTGGGGCTGGTTCCCCTTGGCCCAAGCAGGCCAAGGCGCACCCCCTAAGGCCCATGTGGCCCACCAAGGCAGGTGGCCCCACCTGGTGGACCCCCGGGACCCCTTCGGTGGTCCCGGTACAATACCGATAACCCCGAAACTTGTCCCGATGGCCGGAACAGCACTTCCTATATATAATTCTTTACCTCCGGACCATTCCGGAACTCCTCGTGACGTCCGGGATCTCATACGGGACTCCGAACAACATTCGGGTTACTGCACATACATATCCCTACAACCCTAGCGTCACGGAACCTTAAGTGTGTAGACCCTACGGGTTCGGGAGACATGCAGACATGACCGAGACGGCTCTCGGGCAATAACCAACAGCGGGATCTGGATACCCATGTTGGCTCCCACATGCTCCACGATGATCTCATCGGATGAACCACGATGTCGAGGATTCAATTAATCCCGTAGACGATTCCCTTTGTCAATCGGTATTTTACTTGCCCGAGATTCGATCGTCGGTATACCAATAGCTCGTTCAATCTCGTTACCGGCAAGTCACTTTTCTCTTACCGTAATGCATGATCCCGTGATCAAACATTTTAATCACACTGAGCTCATTATGATGATGCATTACCGAGAGGGCCCGGTGATACCTCTCCGTCAAGCGGAGTGACAAATCCCAGTCTCGATCCATGTCAACCCAACAGACACTTTCAGAGATACTCGTAGCATACCTTTATAGTCACCCAGTTACGTTGCGACGTTTGGCACACCCAAAGCACTCCTACGGTATCCGGGAGTTACACGATCTCATGGTCTAAGGAAAGGATACTTGACATTGGAAAACTCTAGCAAACGAACTATGCGATCTTATGCTATGTTAAGATTGGGTCTTGTCCATCACATCATTCTCCTAATGATGTGATCCCGTTATCGATGACATCCAATGTCCATAGTCAGGAAACCATGACTATCTGTCGATCAACGAGCTAGTCAACTAGAGGCTCACTAGGGACATGTTTGTTGTCTGTTATTCACACATGTATTACGATTTCCGGTTAACACAATTATAGCATGAATAAAGACAATTATCATGAATAAGGAAATATAATAATAATGCTTTTATTATTGCCTCTAGGGCATATTTCCAACAGTCTCCCACTTGCACTAGAGTCAATAATCTAGTTACATTGTGATGAATCGAACACCCATAGAGTTCTGGTGCTGATCATGTTTTGCCTTAGGGATAGGTTTAGTCAACGGATCTGCGACATTCAGATCCGTGTGTACTTTACAAATCTCTATGTCTCCATCTTGAACATTTTCACGAATGGAGTTGAAGCGACGCTTGATGTGCCTGGTCTTCTTGTGAAACCTGGGCTCCTTTGCAAGTGCAATAGCTCCAGTGTTGTCACAGAAGAGCTTGATTGGCCCCGACGCATTGGGCATGACTCCGAGGTCGGTGATGAACTCCTTCACCCAAATTTCTTCATGTGCTGCCTCTGAGGCTGCCATGTACTCCGCTTCACATGTAGATCCCGCCACGACGCTTTGCTTGCAACTGCACCAGCTTACTGCCCCACCATTCAAAATATACACGTATCCGGTTTGTGACTTAGAGTCATCCAGATCTGTGTCGAAGCTAGCGTCGACGTAACCTTTTACGACGAGCTCTTCGTCACCTCCATAAACGAGAAACATTTCCTTAGTCCTTTTCAGGTACTTCAGTATATTCTTGACCGCTGTCCAGTGTTCCTTGCCGGGATTACTTTGGTACCTACCTACCAAACTTACGGCAAGGTTTACATCAGGTCTGGTACACAGCATGGCATACATAATAGAACCTATGGCTGAGGCATAGGGGATGACGCTCATCTTTTCTATATCTTCTGCCGTGGTCGGACATTGAGCTAAGCTCAATTTCACACCTTGTAACACAGGTAAGAACCCTTTCTTAGATTGATCCATATTGAATTTCTTCAATATCTTATCAAGGTATGTGCTTTGTGAAAGACCTATGAGGCGTCTCGATCTATCTCTATAGATCTTGATGCCTAATATATAAGCAGCTTCTCCAAGGTCCTTCATTGAAAAACTCTTATTCAAGTAGGCCTTAATGCTGTCCAAGAGTTCTATATCATTTCCCATCAAAAGTATCTCATCTACATATAGTATGAGAAATGCTACAGAGCTCCCACTCACTTTCTTGTAAACACAGGCTTCTCCATAAGTCTGTGTAAACCCAAACGCTTTGATCATCTCATCAAAGCGAATGTTCCAACTCCGAGATGCTTGCACCAGCCCATAAATCGAGCGTTGGAGCTTGCATACCTTGTCAGCATTCTTAGGATCGACAAAACCTTCCGGCTGCATCATATACAATTCTTCCTTAAGGAAACCATTAAGGAATGCCGTTTTGACGTCCATTTGCCATATCTCATAATCATAGTATGCGGCAATTGCTAACATGATTCGGACGGACTTCAGCTTCGCTACCGGTGAGAAAGTCTCATCGTAGTCAACCCCTTGAACTTGTCGATAACCCTTAGCGACAAGCCGAACTTTATAGATGGTCACATTACCATCCGCGTCTGTCTTCTTCTTAAAGATCCATTTATTTTCAATGGCTCGCTGCTCAACGGGCAAGTCAGTCAAAGTCCATACTTCGTTTTCATACATGGATCCTATCTCGGATTTCATGGCTTCCAGCCATTTGTCAGAATCCGGGCCCGCCATTGCTTCCTCATAGTTCGAAGGTTCACCGTTGTCTAACAACATGATTTCCAAGACAGGGTTGCCGTACCACTCTGGTGCGGAACGTGTCCTTGTGGACCTTCAAATTTCAGTAGGAGCTTGATCAGAAGCATCTTGATCATCATCATTAATTTCCTCTCTAGTCGGTGCAGGCACCTCAGAAACGTTTTCTTGAGTTTCGCCATTTTCCGGTTCAAGAGGTAACACTTCATCAAGTTCTACTTTCCTCCCACTTACTTCTTTCGAGAGAAACTCTTTCTCCAGAAAGGATCCATTCTTGGCAACAAAGATCTTGCCTTCGGATCTGAGGTAGAAGGTATACCCAACAGTTTCTTTAGGGTATCCTATGAAGACGCATTTTTCCGATTTGGGTTCGAGCTTTTCAGGTTGAAGTTTCTTGACATAAGCATCGCATCCCCAAACTTTTAGAAACGACAGCTTAGGTTTCTTCCCAAACCATAATTCATACGGTGTCGTCTCAACGGATTTCGACGGAGCCCTATTTAAAGTGAATGCGGCAGTCTCTAAAGCATAGCCCCAAAAAGATAGCGGTAAGTTGGTAAGAGACATCATAGATCGCACCATATCTAATAGAGTGCGATTACGATGTTCGGACACACCATTACGCTGAGGTGTTCCAGGCGGCGTGAGTTGTGAAACTATTCCCCTTTTTCTTAAGTGTGTGCCAAATTCGTGACTCAAGTATTCTCCTCCACGATCTGATCGTAGAAACTTGATCTTTCTATCACGTTGATTTTCAACCTCACTCTGAAATTCCTTGAACTTTTCAAAGGTCTCATACTTGTGTTTCATTAAGTAGATATACCCATATCTACTCAAGTCATCAGTGAGGGTGAGAACATAACGATAGCCACCGCGAGCCTCAACACTCATTGGACCACACACATCCGTATGTATGATTTCCAATAAGTTGGTTGCTCGCTCCATTGTTCCTGAGAACGGAGTCTTGGTCATTTTACCCATGAGGCATGGTTCGCACGTGTCAAATGATTCATAATCAAGAGACTCTAAAAGTCCATCTGCATGGAGCTTCTTCATGCGTTTGACACCTATGTGACCAAGGCGGCAGTGCCACAAATATGTGGGACTATTGTTATCAACTTTAACTCTTTTGGTACTCACACTATGAATATGTGTATCATCACGTACGGGATTCATCAAGAACAAACCATTAACCACCGGAGCATGACCATAAAACATATCTCTCATATAAATAGAACAACCATTATTCTCGGATTTAAATGAGTAGCCATCTCGAATTAAGCGAGATCCAGATACAATGTTCATGCTCAAACTTGGCACTAAATAACAATTATTGAGGTTTAAAACTAATCCCGTAGGTAAATGTAGAGGCAGTGTGCCGACGGCGATCACATCGACCTTGGAACCATTCCCGACGCGCATCGTCACCTCGTCCTTCGCCAGTCTCCGTTTATTCCGCAGCTCCTGCTTTGAGTTACAAATGTGAGCAACTGCACCGGTATCAAATACCCAAGAGCTACTACGAGTACTGGTAAGGTACACATCAATTACATGTATATCACATATACCTTTGGTTTTGCCGGCCTTCTTGTCCGCTAAGTATTTGGGGCAGTTCCGCTTCCAGTGACCACTTCCCTTGCAATAAAAACACTCAGTCTCGGGCTTGGGTCCATTCTTTGGCTTCTTCCCGGCAACTTGCTTACCGGGCGCGGCAACTTCCTTGCCGTCCTTCTTGAAGTTCTTTTTACCCTTGCCCTTCTTGAACTTAGTGGTTTTATTCACCATCAACACTTGATGCTCTTTCTTGATTTCTACCTCTGCTGATTTGAGCATAGCATATACATCAGGAATGGTATTTACCATCCCCTGCATATTGTAGTTCATCACAAAGCTCTTGTAGTTAGGTGGAAGCGACTGGAGGATTCTGTCAATGACCACTTCATCCGGGAGATTAACTTCCAGTTGAGTCAAGCGGTTGTGCAACCCAGACATTTTGAGTATGTGCTCACTGACAGAGCCATTTTCCTCCATCTTACAGCTAAAGAATTTGTCGGAGACTTCATATCTCTCGACCCGGGCATGAGCTTGGAAAACCATTTTCAGCTCTTCGAACATCTCATATGCTCCATGTCTCTCAAAACGCTTTTGGAGCCCCGGCTCTAAGCTGTAAAGCATGCCGCACTGAACGAGGGAGTAATCATCGCAGCGTGACTGCCAAGCGTTCATAACGTCTTGTTCTGCAGGGAGAATAGGTGCGTCACCCAGCGGTGCTCGTAGGACATAATCTTTCTTGGCAGCTATGAGGATGATCCTCAGGTTCCGGACCCAGTCCGTATAGTTGCTACCATCATCTTTCAGCTTGGTTTTCTCTAGGAACGCGTTGAAGTTGAGGACTACGTTGGCCATTTGATCTACAAGACATATTGTAAATGTTTAGACTAAGTTCATGATAATAAAGTTCATTTAATCAAATTATTTAATGAACTCCCACTTAGATAGACATCCCTCTTCTAGTCATCTAAGTATTACATGATCCGAGTCAACTAGGCCGTGTCCGATCATCACGTGAGACGGACTAGTCAACATCTGTGAACATCTTCATGTTGATCGTATCTTCTATACGACTCATGCTCGACCTTTCGGTCTTCTGTGTTCCGAGGCCATGTCTGTACATGCTAGGCTCGTCAAGTCAACCTAAGTGTTTTGCGTGTGTAAATCTGTCTTACACCCGTTGTATGTGAACGTTAGAATCTATCACACCCGATCATCACGTGGTGCTTCGAAACAACGAACTGTCGCAACGGTGCACAGTTAGGGCGAACACTTTCTTGAAATTATTATGAGGGATCATCTTATTTACTACCGTCGTTCTAAGTAAACAAGATGCAAAAACATGATAAACATCACATGCAATCAAATAATAAACGTGACATGATATGGCCAATATCACATAGCTCCTTTGATCTCCATCTTGGGGCTCCATGATCATCTTGTCACCGGCTTGACACCATGATCTTCATCATCATGATCTTCATCATCGTGTCTCCATGAAGTTGCTCGCCAACTATTACTTCTACTACTATGGCTAACGCGTTTAGCAATAAAGTAAAGTAATTTACATGGCGATTCTCAATGACACGCAGGTCATACAAAAATAAAGACAACTCCTATGGCTCCTGCCGGTTGTCATACTCATCGACATGCAAGTCGTGATTCCTATTACAATAGCATGAACATCTCATACATCACATATAGATCATTCATCATACATCACAACTTTGGCCATATCATATCACAAAGCACTTGCTGCAAAAACAAGTTAGACGTCCTCTAATTGTTGTTGCAAGTTTTACGTGGCTGAATTAGGGTTCTAGCAAGAACGTTTTCTTACCTACGTAAAACCACAACGTGATTTGTCAACTTCTATTTACCCTTCATAAGGAACCTTTTCATCGAATCCGCTCCAACTAAAGTAGGAGAGACAGACACTCGCCAGCCACCTTATGCAACTAGTGCATGTTAGTCGGTGGAACCGGTCTCACGTAAGCGTACGTGTAAGGTTGGTCCGGGCCGCTTCATCCCACAATACCGCTGAAGCAAGATAAGACTAGTAGCGGCAAGAAAAGTTGACAACATCTACGCCCACAACAAATTGTGTTCTACTCGCGCAAGAAGAACTACGCATAGACCTAGCTCATGATGCCACTGTTGGGGAACGTTGCAGAAAATTAAACGGTTTCACCAAGATCCATCTATGAGTTCATCTAGCAACGAGTATTCAGCTTAGATAGCATCTACATACCACTTTGTAGATCGCAACGGAAGCGTTCAAGTGAACGTGGATGAGGTAGTCGTACTCGCCGTGATCCAATTCACCGATGATCTAGTGCCGAACGGACGGCACCTCCGCGTTCAACACACGTACGGAAAGCATGACGTCTCCTCCTTCTTGATCCAGCAAGGCAAAGGAGAGGTTGGGGAAGAAGGCTCCAGCAGCAGCACGACGGCGTGGTGATGGTGGAACTGCAGCACTCCGGCAGGGCTTCGCCGTGCACTTACGGAGGAGGAGGAGGTGTTGGAGAGGGAGAGGGAGGCGCCAGGGCAATAGGGTCCGCTACCCCCCTCCCCTGCCCCCTTTATATAGGCCTCTTGGGGGGGGCGCCGGCCCTGGGAGATCTAATCTCCCAAGGGGGCGGCGGCCAGGGAGGTTTCCCTCCCCCCCAAGCCATCTAGGAGGTGCCTTCCATCACTAGGACTCCTCCTAGATGGAACCCTAGGCGCATGGGCCCTTTGGGGCTGGTTCCCCTTGGCCCAAGCAGGCCAAGGCGCACCCCCTAAGGCCCATGTGGCCCACCAAGGCAGGTGGCCCCACCTGGTGGACCCCCGGGACCCCTTCGGTGGTCCCGGTACAATACCGATAACCCCAAAACTTGTCCCGATGGCCGAAACAGCACTTCCTATATATAATTATTTACCTCCGGACCATTCCGGAACTCCTCTTGACGTCCGGGATCTCATCCGGGACTCCGAACAACATTCGGGTTACTGCACATACATATCCCTACAACCCTAGCGTCACCGAACCTTAAGTGTGTAGACCCTACGGGTTCGGGAGACATGCAGACATGACCGAGACGGCTCTCGGGCAATAACCAACAGCGGGATCTGAATACCCATGTTGGCTCCCACATGCTCCACGATGATCTCATCGGATGAACCACGATGTCGAGGATTCAATTAATCCCGTATACGATTCCCTTTGTCAATCGGTATTTTACTTGCCCGAGATTCGATCGTCGGTATACCAATACCTCGTTCAATCTCGTTACCGGCAAGTCACTTTTCTCGTACCGTAATGCATGATCCCGTGATCAAACATTTTAATCACACTGAGCTCATTATGATGATGCATTACCGAGAGGGCCCGGTGATACCTCTCCGTCAAGCGGAGTGACAAATCCCAGTCTCGATCCATGTCAACCCAACAGACACTTTCAGAGATACCCGTAGCATACCTTTATAGTCACCCAGTTACGTTGCGACGTTTGGCACACCCAAAGCACTCCTACGGTATCCGGGAGTTACACGATCTCATGGTCTAAGGAAAGGATACTTGACATTGGAAAACTCTAGCAAACGAACTATGCGATCTTATGCTATGTTAAGATTGGGTCTTGTCCATCACATCATTCTCCTAATGATGTGATCCCGTTATCGATGACATCCAATGTCCATAGTCAGGAAACCATGACTATCTGTCGATCAACGAGCTAGTCAACTAGAGGCTCACTAGGGACATGTTTGTTGTCTGTTATTCACACATGTATTACGATTTCCGGTTAACACAATTATAGCACGAATAAAGACAATTATCATGAATAAGGAAATATAATAATAATGCTTTTATTATTGCCTCATATTTCCAACAAAGGCATTGGGGACACAAGAGACCACTTGTATTTGATTGCAGGATTGTTCTAGAGAGACCACATTCATCCTACACCTCCTGCGGATTGATAAAACTTAAATCATCCGCTTTGGAAAAAAATTGTTGTCCTACAAAACTCTACGCTTAAAGGCCCAACAAAGTCTACAAGAAGAAATTTATGTATTAAACATCAAGCTCTTTCTGGTGTCGTTGTCAGGGAGGTAAGTGCTTGAAGGTATCTTCTTTAGATCTTGAAATATTGTCTTTTACTTTCTTGTTTTTATTTCACTAGCTTGGTTTAAAAACAAAATGAAAATGAGTGCACTTGGTTATCTTTACAAAGTTTATCCTGAAAACATTGAATTCGAACAAAAAAATGAAGATGTATTCAAGGAATAATTTAACGAGGTGATTAAATGTTATTAGTATGCTTTCCATGAATGTCATTAATGCGAATGATGGTTGCATTAGTCATAATAAATTTATGAGGAAAAGGTTACAAGCATGTCAATTTTTGTGAAGAACATAGAGCCTGTGAAAGAATGCAAATTAGGAATGACAAATATTGCAAGAAGCATAGACATGATAGAGACTAGCGTGTGTGGCTCAAGAATTTAGATGATTATGCTAAAAAAGGGTGCTCTTCATCCCATTACTTATGAATTTTGCAATGGGTTGGTCATCTTAATTTGCAATGCATATATTATCATGATCGAATCATAGCCAAATATTGCGATGACATGATCACCTTTGTATCATGAAGAATTTTAGGGTGTGAAGAATTAACACATCAAAATTGTTGGTTTGAAAATTTCATTCTCACAGATTCAGTTAAAAAATCCAAGGGAAATCTTTAGGTATTCTCACAGATTCCTCCCTCCGTTTTTTCACGGACGCGTGCAAGCTTGCGCCATGGTACCCTCCCCTGCATCGTCCGGCCGTTCCTAGCAGGGGGTGCTTTAAGATTCATATTGTACACGCCAAACAGCCATTTACAGATCAAAAATGAAAAAAAAGAAAGCATTGCCTTCTTTATTATATCTTGTATTTATCGTACTTTGCCTTGGGGGTCTCTTCCTCATTTAACATATGTCTGGAACTTTGGACTAAGAATTGGTGGAATACCAGGCAATCCAAAACTCCCTTAACTGATATTCAAGAGAAAAGAATTCTAGAAAGATTCATAGAATTAGAAGAACTTTCTCTCTTGGACGAGATGATAAAAGGGAAACTAAAGACACAAACGGGCCACTTTCGCACTGCACGGACCTAATTGGGTTGTATGCAAGCTACAGTAATCATGACATCCCTTCTTCACATCCATATGGTTAAGCCTAAATTGATTATAATTAATTTGCAAATTACAAATCTACTATACACATTTACAAAAATTACATACAAACAAAATTATGGTGCAATAAAATTATTTTTTAACTTATTTTTGTATATGCTACAATAAATCCGCACATTAGTTGCTTGTAGCTTCGTAACATCCTTGAGGATGTTAGAGGATCCGCTTCCAAGGTTCAATTCCTTGTGCTCGCATTTATCTTGTATTTATTTCAAGATTTTTGACGATGCATTTAATATAAGAAGATGTTCCCATCGACTACGAGGCACTTACGGTGATATGCCAGCTCAGTCTCTCAGAGTGCATGAGCGCTTGCGTTGTTCTGTGTTCAAACAAAATACGCCATTGACATCTGTGGACTCCAGCAAGCGTTGCAGCTTATTCCCGGTTGTACTCAGACTGCTTGCCCTGGGTAAGGTTGAGGAACTGCCTTCTTCTGCTCCATCAGATGCAGCGACCGAAGCCAATCATAAGTAACCGTTTACAGGACCCAAAATCTACACGCCATGGGACTGGCATCTCATCAAGTAACCGTTTACAGGACCCAAAATCTGCACGCCATGGGACTGGCATCAGGTGAGGAGGAAATCGTTGTTTAGAATTGAGATCGAGAGAGAAACCAGAGACAAACACCATGATGTAAAAGTAAACTCTTGTTCTCATTGATGATGGGATTACACATATATATAGCCCCTGAAGGGGTGCGACCGAAGGAATGTGAGGCAACCGCCTCGGTTAGAAAAAGCAGGGATTAATAGGATTAATTAAATCCTAACACTCCCCCTAATCTATGCTTGTTAGTGTAAGTATCATCATCTTGAGAAGCTCCTCCAAAAACCCTGTGGAAAAAATATGAGGAGATAGGTGTTCCATATGTTGCTAAAACTCCTTCAAACCCAGTGGGAAAAATAAGGAGAAAATGATGCAACATAGTATAATGGTTATTGTCTCTCTTAACTCGATACGAGAAAACCCATAGAGTTTAGAGGACAATAAATATGTCGTATATACTTTCCTAAAAACCCCGGTGGGGAAAACAGAAAGTATGACATATGATCTCATGTTGATATTACCTCATTAAAAACCTTCATGAAGGGAAAAAGAGTATAATATGATGCATTGAACAGGAACAATTCAGGAAGATACTCCCCCTGATTCTTGCAAAAATTCGGAGCTGTCACATACCAAAACATAGAAGTTGGTAGAGACCCGCTGAACAAATCAGTCGCATGATTTGACTTGCAAGATATGCAATATAGTGATATTGCTTATTATGTAACCTGTTTGCATCCGGGAAACACAAGAAACATTATCGTTGAGATAATGGTTGGTGAATGTAGCCATGAGGTCTATTCCGAAGACTCTTCATGAGAGGGCTACCACACCTAGTAGGAACACTAAACTTGTCTATGATATGACATAGTGGGGATCTGATCGATGTATCCAATGATATTGGTGTTCAGATTTCTCCAAAACTGAAAAACCAGGACAAGATGTTTCACGCCTTGGAGATATCGAAAGATATTCTTGAGTACCAACCAATTGTGTTTGGTCGATCCAATGGCATATGGAACGTTGAGTCCCAATATCTCATTTCCATCATCTCTTGATCTAAAATAGATCTTTCTCTATGTCTAGAGAATGAACTAGCATGAGAGTTATGGATGGATAAGATTTGTCCACAATGAATTTCTCCAATATATTTTGGATATAGACAACATAGTATACCATAATGTATGAACGAAGGTGCTCAAGTTGTAGTAACGAGCGATATTTTGGTTTACCCAAATCCTTCATTTTGAAGTCCGTCACTTAGATGATTACATGTGTCGTCATTGCAGACACACAACACATGGATAATCATCATTGTAGGAGTAATCCTTGTGTACAAGGATCTCACTACATCGGTTGTACCATATGTACCGACAACAATAAGTCGTATGGTGGCTTACTGATTTTACACAATGTATGTTGCATTTTGTATTTCGATTCAGAATTGGGATTCCATTGGAAATCAATCATGTATGTCTGAATCTAGTGATTCACATGGACATGTGATCACTACATCTATCAACCGCAGAGATAGATGATTTTGAACTGCCAATGATATAAGTTATCGGAATGAGATTCCACCTTTGGAGAATAGTTGGGTATCTGCATGAACCCTTATGCTACAATACTTGCTCTTTGTCTCACCACCTCGTTGTTCTCAATTCTGTTTCCAGAAGAAAACTGGTGTAGGTATTGCTTATGAATACCTTCCCATTATTGAGCAAGATCATTTCTACCTAGATTATACCCTTTGCTTGAGTTCAGTCCGAGTGTTGATCACACTTTGCCATGGCCATGGTCTTTGGATCTGAATCATTTGTAAGGTTTTGCAATCTAGTTGAGAAATGTATGTCGACAATTGTAGACTTCCGGTTATATGATTCTCCAAAATCTATATATCAATATATAGTTGATGAAAATATCGTTACCCGTAGTGACTTCTCGCGATTTCCCAATGCGATTGAGTCGGGTATTCCGATGTCTCGGTCATTGTGTGCACTATGACCTGGGTTGGTGGAGGTTTCCCGTCCACTGGGTGTATACTACCCACTAGGTGTCTACCAACGTGAAGTTGACTTGCATTTACTGATTCACAGGCCTTGGTATCCTTGCTTGTGAAAAGCTGAATCCTGATGTACTTCTGCCATACATCTTCCCCTGTTGCTTTGAATGAGGAGTGGGTGGATTTTGCTGGTACCTCCACTCTTTCAAGCGTACTTTTGCAGGATTGTAGGATTGTGTGACACCTTTATAGTTAGTAAATGAATCCGGCAGATTATTTGCAATGTGTTGCAAATCTTCTGAACGCATGGTTCAGATCTTTGAGTACGTGGATTTGAGGCAGAAATGTGTTGAACATTCCACTAAATTCCTGGCATTTTATGGTACTTGAAATCTCCCCCTAATGCCTGGAAATGTTCCTCATTGAATCAGCATACTGGCCTTGAATAACTCCCCATGTGAGGGGCTTGAGGTATTGACGGAAATACAGGTATTCCTCACATAGATCCCAACTATATGTTGAGGGGCCAATGATGTATGCCGGGTGGTGATATCGGTATGCAACCGAATTACCGCAGATAGGAAATGCTTGGTAGATTCCCACGTATCAAAGACAGAGGGGAATAATATCATGCAGTTTGGTCATGAGCGCGTAAAACTACATGACTCCAACGTAAAGTTGGTAAGTTGCAATTCCAAAATAAAGATAATGCAATGAGCTTAACTCTTTGGATATGATTCTACCAAACCATTTTGAGTCTAGACATTAAGACAAATTGCTAAACTTCAATCCAAAGGCCATAGAGAATGCCTTCAAGGAGAATTCTGCAATGTTATCCATTCGATTTGCTTGAAACCGATGTCAGGATAATGAGCCAATGGTTTCATGTGAATAAAGCACACACTTAAGACCATCATGTAGATATGTCTTTTAGAACCATGGAATACCTGAATAGTCTACTCAATGGCTGGGAAGAGCCACTTACCTCGACTTGATGCATTCAAGGAGTTAGAGTGGTTCATCGTAGAATTTAAGGTGTGCAAGCCTTAAAATTAGCTTCCCCGTGTCACTTGTAGTGCACATAAAATCCAAATGTTATTAGAATTTAGCATCATAATAATCATAAACTATTGGAATTGCTGATAGTTTCTGTTTCAACCCAATGTCTCGATGACCAAGACGAGTATGCCAATTTTGTCATGTACAAGACACTCTGGAAAACTATCTCGTACACAACATGTGCTACGGGTTGTGTCGTATGTGTAGTACAATCCAGATGATACACATAGAATGTGCTTGCCATATCCGTTGCATATGGTAAAGAGAAGTTATTTCTCTTTATTGTCATCATAAGTTTCGCTATGAAAACTATTTTGACGGATACCTCCATAGTTTAGCAGGGTACGAGTTAAACCTGAGAAGCAATAAAGCATCCCAACGTTACTCGAGTACCCACAGGGATAGTAAATATGACTCGAGTTGAGCCAACAAATACCTCATCGCGTCTGGCGATTTAAATATCTCCTTTCTCTCAATGAGAGTGGAAACATTGGACTTCCCTGAGTATAGAGTGAGTGTGGTGCATATGTCCACAAGGTACATATCATTTTTCATCGGATTAACTCCCGTAGAAATCTATATATAGACATGAAGATTCTCAATATGAAAATCACTGTCAGATATATATAATGCATACAAATGTATGTGTATCAAAGTGCTGATACAATATATTGTGATATACAATATACGATGACAACAATACTTATGTTCTTATTAGAACATCGTAAATTGACATAAATTATGTTGACCACTCAGGAGATTGAGAGACTAGAAGAAGTCTCCAAACATGTCGGTTGAGGCATATTCAACCATCACGTTCTCCGTGCTCATAGGGTCCCGTCACAGCTGGTGTTGTCGGATTGAAGGTTGAAGTAAGATTCAAATCTTTGCCCTTGAGGTTCATTGTATCCCAGGAATTGCTGATACAGAATAACCAGATGCTGAGATCTGAATCTAATGCCTTATAATGTATAAGACAACATTTTTCTGTTAGCGGTGTGATCCTGACCAGAAGTGAATCCTGGATTGCACACATTATCCCACAAGACACAAGAGCGATCATGATGTCCATGGCCTAGATAGGGTAGTGGTGGCCATTAAGGGCGAATGCCCCAAACTCTATAGCCATATGTTACCTCTATGGGTAAACCAATAATTAATTTACAACCAGTAAATTAAAGACCATCACGGTTGATGTTATAATGAACTTAGCAAAATCAATGGGTATTTCAAGAAGTTATCTTGAAACCATTAGTGTGAATCTCAAATTGCTAAATATGACACCTTGAAGATAATCTCCAAAATGGAGTAGATCTCGCAACACTAGAGAGTATAATCTAATGGAATCAGTAGATACTCACTCGTAATGCCTTATGTCATGACTTAGTAAAATGCGTGGGAGAGCACATTGTAAAGCAATTATAATGTCAAAATGACAAAATATAGGCTTTAACAGTAGTCATTGATAATCTGCGAAGGCAGTAGATCTAAATGACTACCTTGTGATCCCAATACATCAATTTGAAGAAATCACTTTAAATTTTGCATTCTTATTTGCAAGAAATTAAAAATCTCAATTGCAAATAGACATATTAATCTCAACATGTAGCGGACATGGAGATACATACATTCCGGAATACATCGTACTCAACAGAAATACACCACTATTATAATGAATAGTAATGATGTTGCAAACTTGATGTTCAAGTGAAAAACTTGAATTGTATAGATCCCAAATTAAATGAGATGATCCTGTATCAAGTTGCAAGATAATTCAGCAGGATGAATTAATATTTTGCGAGAGAAAATTAATCTCAATCGCTATGAAATTGTTTTGTGAGAAAAAAAAATCTCAATCACAAAATCAATATTGTTATGCGAGAAAATTTAATCTCAATCGCAAAACAATGTTGTTGTGTCGGTAAAGAACATGTTGTAGGAATTGCTAGAGCGCAAATACATTGAACATGTCCTAATCCATGAATCAGTAAAACCTTGATGGTAGAACTGAAAAACAACAAAGAGATAAGCCTCCATCGGCCCTCTCTATGCGTGGTTACACCACCGTTGTGTGGGAACGACGTCGAGTCGCCGGCATAGTAGGGCGAGCCACGCTGCCGCTAGGGGAGGGGCTCTCCGCGCCGGGCCGTCCTTCGCCGCATCCAGCACCATAGGCGGCACGCTTTGGATGGCCGCGCCGTTGCCGAGAGCAGACGAGGCTACGCTGTCGTCGGAAGTTGTGCAACCGGAAGAACGGGTCACGCGAAGGTGACGCCCGTGGCCGTGATGCGGGCGCTGTCGCCTGTCCAGAGGGGAGGCCTCGTTGTGAGAGTCCACCTCGATCCAGACGGGCTAAGGCGACGCCGCCAGCTACGGGATAGCCGTGGCTGCAACAGTGTGCAGGCCACGTGTCGTGCGTCGAGCCGGAGCATGGGAGGGCGCTGCCCGCCATGGCTGGGGCGAGGGCGCGAGGCGCAACACCGTGGTGGTGGGCGCTGCACCGCTGCCGCTGATGCGGCACATCGCCGGGAGGAGGAGGGATGGGGTTGAGGCCGTAGGAGGCCGTTGTGGCCGTCATACCTTGCTGCCATGGACGATAGCCACGGACACATTGTTCGTTCTCTTCTTGGTAACTGCTTCCGTGAAATCGATCGGCAGTTGCCGATCTGATCTCCATGGCTTCTGTGCCGACGAGCACCATCGAGAGGCATCTCCTCTGTTCCTTTGTAGGCCGAATCGCTCGATTGAATTTGCGCCACGCGCCGGAGGGTGTAGCCGGCCGCTGGTGTCCGCGTTGTCGTCTGTTAGGCCAGCGCCGTGGAGGAATCGTGCCGGCTGCTTGGGAATCGGCTATGGCTGATGCGCCGTTTGCGGTTTACCACGCCCGGGGGCATCGCCGGTACAGCCATCACGGCCGCTCATGGTGCAACTGCTGCGTTGATCATGCTCCTGAGATCTCCTTGTTCCAAATTGATGCATAGCGGATCAACAATACAGTGCATTAGTAATGTTTGTTTAATCAAACTAGGAACAAGCCAAAAGGGAGCGCAGCATGCACTGATCCATCAAGATCATCGGCTCGTGTAGATGGATCGATTCCGTCCTTAAAAACTTCAACGTTTTTGGCCGATCGCTTGTTGCCGGAGAGCAAGTGACTGATAACGTGTTTAGAATTGAGATCAAGAGAGAAACCAGAGACAAACACCATGATGTAAAAGTAAACTCTTGTTCTCATTGATGATGGGATTACACATATATATAACCCCTGAAGGGGTGCGACCGAAGGGATGTGAGGCAACCGCCTCCGTTAGAAAAAGCAGGAATTAATAGGATTAATTAAATCCTAACAATCGTAAGGGGGTTTAGCAGTCGCTGACTGTGGGAGAGGTGGCGGATGACGTATAGATGACTTTGACGATCGGATCCAGCGGAGCGACCTCCATCAACACATGGCCGCCAATCATCATCCGTGATTGATTGGATACAGGTGAGATGCAATGATCGAATACATCAGGCAGGACCAGAAACAATCATCAAAGGTAAAAGAAAAAAAATGTGCTTCATATAGACCTTCAAAAGAAGTAACATAAAGTGCAGAAAAAACAAGAATTTCCTTCTTTTGCGTCTATGTTCCATGACCGTAATCATACAACACTAAACAGGTTCCGCAGTAAAAGTGGGAACCAACTTAAACCCTGCTCTCCAACCATATACTCAAACTCATCACCACAGTAGGTGATACAACTACTCTTTCGCTAGACAGACGTGGAACAATCTCCAAACAGAGTGGAAACGACTTGACACGACAAAAACTGTGGAACATACAACAAACCAACGAATAGACCAGCATGGGACTCCCAAAACCCAGTTGCTATTGATGTTTATAAGGTGTGCTCCATACTCTTTCGACAAGTTAATACAGCACAGAAACGCATCTGACAAAAACCGACACAACCGACAACCGTGAAAACCCTATCTTTCAAGGTTCTTTTTACCTCACACAGATATATCAATATAATTTTGGTTCAAGCTATATAGGAGGCAAAACCCGACTCTCCCGACAACACATGCAGCTCTGGACGTCCTCTGGTGAGGCAGAACCCAAATGATCCGACCGGTTGACCTTGAAGACTGACCATTGACCAAGCTGCACCACCGACGATGCAGCCCAAGGACTGACCCTGCTTAGACTGACTTGACGACTGCTTGAGACCAGACCGACAGGACCCAACAATGACTCGAACGACAAGACTTCCCCAAATCTGACTAGTCCCAAGCAAGTAGCTAAGGTACACGTCCAACCGGGTATCTGCATTAATAATGTAACATCAGAATCCGACCACACAACCATGACCGACCCTATGCAACACATATACCATTAAATTTGTTTGAATGGCTCAAGAGAAATATCGTACCTTCAGCCAAAGTTGAACCCACCAGATGGAACCGAGTTCTGCTGACTTCCAAAGTTGAAGCCATTCTGGGCGTTATCACCTGAGGGCATGACCTCATCTTCCTCCTCCAACCAGTAGGACTCAAGCATCTTCACTGCCTTCTCATATATTTCTGTGTTGTCATGGCTCTGAAGGTTCTCAATCTTTTCCAGTCCCTCAGCATCATCAATCATCTGTGCATAGTTGTTGACATCCCCTGCACCAAGGTTCTTTTCTGCCTCCCCAACCTTCAGGATGTTCTCAAGACCTTCCAAGCAAACTGTTACAATTCTGGGATCCGGGCAAATGAGCAGATCACAGAGCGGCTTGATGCAACCCTGGGCAACAAGGTACCTGCTCAACATTTCATGCAGATGTAAATGATATTAGAATATCAGCATGAAAATATGTACTAATAACAATAACAAAGCACAAAAGGAAGCAAAAAATATAAGTATACATACTTAATCTGATCATGTGTTCCACCAGAAGTGGCATTTGAAATTGCCCAAGCTGCCTCTTTCTTAATGTCAAATTCAGCACCTTGCAGGAGATGGACCAGAGGACCAATAATGTTTGCCTGGATGACAGCCTAGAGACAAACAAAAAAATTAGAACTGTGGTATGCTCTATAAAGAAAACAACATAAGCATGAACATTAACAATGGATCCCTTGCTAATTTATCTAGATGACAATGAAAAAAGAGAACTGGCTTCTCAAAAACAAGGTAGGATGTACAGGATTGGAATTTGTGCTAAGCAATACAAGCCAGTGCGTTTTCTTTTTAGAGAATATCACTATACAAACTGACAACACAGAGAGCACAAACCTGAATCTGGTCCCGGTTACCAGCTGTGATGTTTGAGATTGTCCAGCATGCTTCTTTCTTGATGCTTTTCTTGTGGTTGGTAGTCAAGAGGTTCAAGAGACATGGAAGTGCTTGGTGATCAATGACACACTGCGCGAGACAAATTATTAAATACAAACAGAGAACAAACAAGATCTCAGGTAAAGTGAAATTGCAAAGATATGGTACTACGAACCTAGTTCACTAATGCATGTGAACAGCTATGTATTCATCAAATAAGCCTTTATGCAAAAATAGATAAGTACATCAAAATAACTAAGCATTGGACAGAAAATAGATAAATACTAATAGCACATTCATCTATCATGCTCAGATGAGTCATTGCAACAATCATTTAAAACAGTTGCCATACACTGCCAGCAGTGGGGACACCAGAACCAAATATAACTTAAGTAACAGAAGCCAGATGACAATCCAGCTTGGCAGTTTGGATTGATTATACACAGCAGGAAAAGGAATTATTAAACAACTAATCTAAATTATGAAAAGAGGGGGACCAACAAAGCTAAATAAATGAGCTTATTCAACAAAACACGTCTAATAATCATACATTCCATGAACCAGTAATAGCTGTCAAGTTATGTTATCACTTCTATGAGCTGTAAGTTATGTTAAAATTTATAGACATTTGAGAACACACAGTAAAATACCCAAGGTTTATGTTAAAATTTATAGACATTTGAGAACACACAGTAAAATACCCAAGGTACTACTAACTACCACATGGACAACAAGGAATTACAGCTTTAATCATCGAAGTAACAGCAGGCAATATATAAGAAGAGAACAGCCCTCAAATGAGCTTACCTGAGTCTGCAAATCATCACCAGTGACAATGTTACCCACCGTGCGCAGAGCTGGAATGAGAACAGAAGCCGAAGGGTGCCTAAATCAAATAATACGAGTTAGCACATCAACCATATGTAGCTGAGGGAAAAGGTGAACATGAAAAATGCTCTTACAAGAGAAGTTCCACAAGCCGAGGAAAAACACCGGACTCAATCACGGATTGGATCTTGTCATTAGTTCCATCAGACAGGTACGAGAGAGCCCAGCAGGCATCAGTGAGCACCTCCTCATCCTGAGAGTGGATAAGGCGCTGCAGTGCTGTGAGAGCCGGTTTGACCTGCCAAAGCACACACAGATCAGCTCATAAGCATCATTTTTTATAGCAGGTTCAATCAGTGAGACAACTTCCCAGAATTAAACCTGTTCAAAGTTTGGCTGTGGTTTCCCACGGCAGAAGTTGGAGAGTGTCCATGTGGCATTCCTGAGCATCGAGAGCTTGGCATGCTCATTGAGCTGCTGCAACAAAGGGAACAGACCACCACTTCCAAGCACAAGGTCACGGCACTTTGGAGAGTCACCAGCAACATTGCCCAGAGCCCAAACAGCCTGAAAATACAAATATGGAACATACAACATTAGCATCACATCGTAAAGCCTCTAAAAGAAAAAAAAAATCTTCTGAGTTGGTTCTCATGCCTGTTCGCGGACATCCTCACTAGGAGAGCTGAGTAGCTTGACAAAGATGGGCACAGCACCATACTCAACCACCACTTTGGTGTTGTCTGATGTGCCTGACGCGATGTTGGTGAGCGCCCATGCAGCCTCAAACTGTAACAGAAAAAATTAGGTAAATGTGTGCCACTTTGAGTGATTAAATGCAACTACAATAAATTAACATAACTTCATCATAAGGATTGTTCTCACCTGGAGTTGGGGATAGTCCTCCCGTGTGAGGAACTCAATGAAGCGAGGCACCACGCCTGTGTTGATCACTTCCTCAATTGGAGGGCTTCGCTCTACAAACATATCAGCAGGTTAAGTCATAATTTTGAATTACAACTTTTTCTCAAAAAAAATACATGAACTGATCATAAATAATCAGTGTTGAATATTTAACAAATGGTGTAAGCCAAAAAACAAGCATCCATTGTTTCCCTAATTATCATTTTCATAAGCATTGCAGGATCACATTACTGAAACAATGTTACCTAGATCAACAAACAGTTGACTCAGAAGATCAGCAGAACATTGATTTAAAAAGGCAACAGTTAAATCGAAAACTATGATACGGTGCAGGAGCATCCAAAAGATGAATGGAATTGACATGTTCAGTGAATTTTAAATCTCAGAGAGTAATATGGTAATTGATTTTGCCCCCACCTCATACGCAAGTAACTAACACCTATACTCGTGGTTTAGCCACGAACCCACAAGCAAATCTAGACCTGGCAGACCTCTCGGGTTATTAATCCACGATTTCACCAAAACCAGTTCAAATAGGGCAAAAAAATTCTCCAGAGACATCAGCAGATGTAAATTTAAGTCTCACCGATGGAGAGCAGCTTCCGGAACTGGGTGGTGGCCTCGAGCTGCACGGCGTTGTCGTCCGAGAGAACCGCCTGCACCATCGCGGGCAAGCCCTCCAGCTGCACGCGAACGCAGATCCGAAACAGTCAGATCGAGAATCCCCAATCAGAGCCCTTACGGACAGACCAGATCGAGAGAGAGAAAACGAGGGACGGGGTGCGTACCTTCTGCTGGAGAGCCGAGGAGTGGCCCATCTGCGGCGCGCCACCGGCAGCGGACGCGGCGCCGGCCGGGAACCCGTCGCGGCGCTTCTTCTGGAGGTTCGCGTCGCGCTGATTCTTCCGGATCTCCACCATCTGATCCTCCCGCCGGCGGCGCCCGTCCTCGGCGTCGACGGACGCCTTGTAGCGGCTGCGCCGCACCTCGGCCCGCTCGTTGGGCCGCAGCGACATCGTCGGAGAACCTCGAAACCCTAGGGGGGGAGTGGGGGTGCGCACGCACGATGCGGTTGGGCTCGATTCGAAAAAGGGGAACGGGAGGGGGAGATGTGTGGGCGAGGTGGGGGGATTTTATAGGTGCTCGGGAGGGGCACGAAAGGAAAAGTTGGGAGTATGACGGTTGTTGAGCTGGATGTACACGGTATCGCACGGGTACATATGGAAATAGTTGGAGAGTTTGAATTTTGAAAGCCTGGAGTACTTGGCTCGCAAGTTTGTGGTACTATTTGTTCTTTTTATGACGGTTACTCCTACTTGCTGGTTTTGCGGGGATCCTAACTCACCCACATGCTCCAAATTTCTTTCGAATGGAATAAATAAAAAGAGCATAAAAGTACAAAATTGCTGATTTCGAACCACATTACTATCAAAATTCAAAATTCCCGCGCTAGGTGTCGGTTGTAAGGGGAGGAAAAATCAGTGTCTCGCCTGCCGTCTGATTGCGTCGGCGCCAGGCGTTCGATCGTGATGTCGTGTTCTTCCTCACATCGCCTTTCTGCTTCTATGTAGTGCGTTATGTTCCTCACTTTCTCCCGTGATACGAGGTCACAACCCCATTCTCGTCACGCTCGCATCTGCGGCGACCAGTACCTCTGTAGGCTCACGGCATCGTTGCCTGTTTCCTAGAAGTGCGCAAGTTCACTGCTTGCAACATCATCGGAGGTCCACCCCGCTTGCAGCATGGGTTCGCAGCATCACCGGGGCCGCCATGCTCGCAACATGGGCTCGCAGCAGCATCTGAGGTCCGCCCCCGCACGCAGCATGGGCTCGCGTCATCATCAGCGATCTGCGCCCTCCTTGCAACATCCCCACCTACACCCATAGCATGAGCTGGCCTTGAAGCACCGACCGTCGGGCCTTGCAGCAGCGCGCCGGTGAGCGTGGTGTACGTGGGTCTGATTGGACGAGGATGTTTGTGGGTGGGTAGGGAGAAGCGGGGCAGGCTCATTGGGGTGTGATGGTGGTGGTGGTGGCGCTGCGTTTCAGGTACGCGTAGGGAAGCATGACTCTAGTGGCTGAGCTCGCAGGAGGTGTGAGATTAATGTCCTGCCAGAGCACAC
Source organism: Aegilops umbellulata (assembly GCA_032464435.1). Classification (NCBI taxonomy): domain Eukaryota; kingdom Viridiplantae; phylum Streptophyta; class Magnoliopsida; order Poales; family Poaceae; genus Aegilops; species Aegilops umbellulata. Next base: position 107,010,618 of record CP136054.1, read on the forward strand.
GGTGTAGCACTTTCAAATAAGTGATGTGTCAAACCCACAGGGAGCCAAATGGAAGGCACTACTAACCCCAAAACTACGTTGTCACCGACGTAGTTCCGTACGCATCCAAACCGGAGTTTGGAAATAAATGAATGTATCGGTTGCTAGGGAAACGGAATGAAAAGGGGGTTTTATCTAGACTACGAACGAAAGATAAAAACAGGAAATAAAAGTCACTAAATTAGTAGAGACGGTGCTTGAGCGGTAAAGGATTATCGATCATTCTGGAGTCATCACTACAAAAATGAATCATCGTATCTCGAATCCATTATTCATGTGCATAATGGGCGGTTCCTTGTACAAATCCTACATTCTTAAGAAGTTAATCCCCACTACTAATAATTCTCTCTACATGCACACTGTCCACATCAACATGCATGCCACATCAGCATTTAGTTGCAAATCACCAACCACGTCACTAATTGATCATCCACTAATTGCAATTAGTCAAAAATGATCCTCCACATCATTCGGTTCCAAACACCAACCATGTCACCCGTTGATTCTCCTTTAATTGCAATTAGTAACCGACTGGTCCTCCACTAATTGCCATTAGAAACCGATCGATCCTCCTCCACTAATTGCAATTAATTTCCACTATGTATTATATTCTCGAAATTGGCATTGCCTCCTCGCCTCCCCTGCCAAATTGCATTGCCTCCTTGCCTCCCCTGCCAAACCTTTCATAATATTACGTGCATGGGTCCATCTCTTTGCCCTCTCCTCTATCTTCTCATTCTCTACAACGCCACATGCTTATCCTATCTGCACTTTCTGCATGGATTCCTCAACGTATTCCCGGCTCAAAACCACATGCTCCTTTGTGGCTACGTGCTTCAGTCTGAACTACCCGTCGCGGGCGTCGCCGCCTCCCCTACCGAGGTCTGCTTCTAGGTACTGCGGAGCAAGCCTCTCTCCCCGTACTTCCTTAATACCATAAGCCCGAACCGTCTGAGGCATCTTCATGGTCATGGCCATAAGCTTCAGCGGGGTGCTGGCCAGGTAGTTATCCCAAATCAACAGCAACTGCTCATTCTTACTCCCGGCGGGTGTCTGGCAGTATCATCCTTGATTTACATTTTTTGGATGATTAGTCAAAGTGCACGTGATTAAAATATGGGATGTACAAGTTACTTTGTTGTTTCCCCTGGATCTTTTCTTATGACGGATAGGACGAATATGGATATGTATCACACCAGTCCGTTTCATGATGATTGAATCCAAGCATGTAAGTCACCCTAGCCTTTGCACATCAATCCATATATGTTTGATCACTCCATTTCCTACCTTTCGTGGGTTACTACACAACTTAATTACTATGCATATTTTTATTATCTGAACATGGATAAATTGCATGAAATTTTTTGGTTCCCATAGATCTCTAAGTTGACTGAAGGACTCGAGGTAGCAATTTTTTTATCCCAATTTCGTTCAATATTATAGCGAGTTGCTATTTCACATTCAAATTTTCTGACTCTTGGTTATGATCAATTTATCATTTTGTCCACGAAAGTATATATGATTCATTTCTAATAGATGGGTGTTATTTCTCTCGCCTTTTCAGCAATATCACTCAAGCTTTCCGGGGCACTCACCAACTGTTTATACAATGATAAACCTTCAAAACTGGATGTAGTAGTAACACATACTCTGTTGCCAGTACAGTATCTGGAGTATTACTAATCTGTGGCGTTCGTTTCCTTTGTTTCTTAGGGTTACTGATGCTCACCTCATGCCTCTATGCTTGGTGGCACAATGCCCCATTTTTAGTAAACTCTCAATATTCTATGTATGTACCTTCAGATCTTCCACAACATCAATATTTTATTTGCGCTATTTTCTTTCACATTTATCATTGTTGTACATATGTGTAGATCAAGTTATATATTTTTTTATTTTTCGTTTCTGGCAGTCCACATATATCAATTTGAATGAACTCAAATTTGATCATGTGTTAAGCACAGCACCCCCCCCCCCCAACTTTGTACCAAATAGTGAAGAACTTTTTTAGGAGGGCTTAAGTGAGATCTTTTTTAGCATTTTATACCCTCAAACACTCATGTTTTACCCTTGGCCCCTAGCAGTTTATACATAGCTCCGCCACTGCATGTGGATGTCATGAAACAATCCTTCCCTTGATGTACAGATAAACACCACAATACTTTCATGTTTCTTCTAGGTGGTGGTACTTTCAAGTGACATTGACATTCAGGGAAAATATGATACATGTATCTCAACCGCTGGAGTGTTGTTATATATTTTCCGTATGGTACTATATCTTAATTTCATTGGTAATACTATCATCTCTCAAGAAGTCCTTTACAAACATATGTAGTACAACAGATCATTATTTAATTTGTCTACTCTCTGAAGGTTGTGAAATGCCCTGATTTAAATTGTTGCAGATGCTATTGTACGATGTACATGCATACTCTTTATTCGCACAATGCAAGTACGAAATATTTCTATGTAAAAATAAGTAGCTTTTGATTTAGATCTTTTCCTTCGTATATAACTCATCTGTAATTAATCTTCTTATTCCCGCTGCAACGTGCGGGAAAATTACCTAGTATTCTACTAGAAGTAGACTCCATATCACGTACGCCACCATCACAGTTTCCACACGCCGGTTATTACTACGATTAATTAAGGGTTTCCCCGCGAACGCAACCAGATGTGGATTTCTTTTTTACTCCCACTAGTAGAACGCCCGTGGGGTGTGTGGCTAGGGCTGCAAGAAAAGCTCGAGGCTCGCGAGCCGCTCGAGATCGACTCATTTTTTGACTCGACTCGAGATGGACTCAAAAAGAAACGAACTGAGTTTGAACACTTTATGTAGCTCGACCGAGAAGAGCCGATCTTGAGCCAATGTTGGCTCGCTCGATTTTAGATCGATAGCTCGACAGAATATCTTTATGTTAAATAATCATGCCTTATATTAAATGGAAACACGATAATTTATTACCATCTATGTTCTCCATAATTTTTCTTCATTTTATTTACCAACGAACATGGAAACTTAACTAAGTGCAGAGAAGATTTAGGCCTCATTATGGCACGTGGTCGACTATGTGTAGGGCTGCAAACGAGTTGAGTTCGAGCGAGTTGCACAAGGCTCGGCTCAACTCATATTAAAAATTTGAGCGAGCTCAAACTAAGTGAAGCTCAAGGTCGAGCTGCAGAATATGACTCATGCTCAACTTGTAACGATCTCGAGCTAGTTTTGAGCTAAATGAGACGATAAAAAAATACAAATCTACCACTATTATTCCAGCTAGATAAGGCACAACACGACATAAAAGAGCACTAAAATATATTATCAGAATGACGATAATTTATGTTTCTTAGATGTAATTTGACTTATTCTCTCACGATCGAATGCCTACACTAGTAGAAAAGGGGGCTATGATCCAGGCCGGGGCAGCCCATTAGTCCCGGTTCAGTCTAGAACCGGGACTAATGGTTGCATTGGTCCCGGTTCGTGAGCCCAGGAGGCCGGCCGGGCCACGTGGGCCATTGGTCCCGGTTCATCAGGACCTTTTGGTCCCGGTTGGTGGGACGAACCGGGACCAATGGGCCTGGCTCCTGGCCCACCACCATTGGTCCCGGTTCGTGGCATGAACCGGGACCAAAGGCTCCCCTTTAATCCCGGTTCATGCCACGAACCGGGACTAAATGCCGCCAACACTGGTTTATAAGCCCGTCCCTCTATGCATTGTTGAGCTCCTCTTAAAATGAAAATAGATGCCCTAGAATCACTAATGGCACTAGTAAAGTTAATCACAAACATGAGATTCACACAAATTTCAAAGAATTCAAATTATAACTATTCTAATTTGAAAACTAGAATCACTAACAGAAAGTTTATAATTTTTGTGACCTAAAAGAAAAAAGAAATCACTAAAAACTACAAGTATTTAGTTCTAAGTAGAAACGAAAAACTAATGGCGCTAGTAAAGTTAATCACAAACTTGAGATTCACACAAATTTCAAAGAATTCAAATTATAAAGAATTCAAATTATAACTATTCTAATTTGAAAACTAGAATCACTAACAGAAAGTTTATAATTTTTATGACCTAAAAGAAAAAAGAAATCACTAAAAAACTACAAGTATTTAGTTCTAAGTAGAAAGGAAAAACTAATGGCACTAGTAAAGTTAATCACAAACATGAGATTCACACAAATTTCAAAGAATTCAAATTATAACTATTCTAATTTGAAAACTAGAATCACTAACAGAAAGTTTATAATTTTTGTGACCTAAAAGAAAAAGGAAATCACTAAAAAACTACAAGTATTTAGTTCTAAGTAGAAATGAAAAAATAAATAGGAAAAAAGGAAAAAAAGATGCCACCTACTGGGCGACCACGGCCTGAATACGACTAGAAGCCCATCCGTGGGCCAGGATTCAGGCCCGCAGAAGGCCCAGTAGGCCCACAGGCATAGCGGTGCGGGATTAGGCCCATAGGCCTGCAATTCTAAGGAGTTCGATGGAGATGGCGAGGCTGCGCTTATAAACTGGTGTGGCCGCTCCTCAGCTAGCGAGGTGGGACTAAACATCCCACCGCACCGCGGCTTTGGCAGGTGCAGGATATTGGTCCCGGTTGGTGCCACGAACCGGGACCAATGCATACCTTTGGTCCCGGTTCGTGGCACCAACCGGGACCAAAGCCCCCTCTTTAGTCCCGGTTGGTGCCACCAACCGGGACCAAAGGCCTTCGCTTCCCGCCCTTTGGGCTGCCGAAAAGTGGCCTTTGGTCCCGGTTGGTGGCACCAACCGAGACTAAAGGTAGGCATTGGTCCCGGTTGGTGCCACGAACCGGGACCAATTCTCTGCCTATATAAGCAGCACTCGTGAAATTTTGGTTCAGTTCGTTCTTCCCCGCCCGCCCGACGCCGCCAGGCTGCCCGGCCGCCGTATCCGCCTCGTCGTCGCCGTCGTCGCCCCGCGCCGCCCCGTCGTCTCCGTCGTCGCCCCGCGCCGCCCCATCGTCGCCCCGCGCCGCCCCGATCGACGCTGTCGCCGCCTCCCGCCCCGCGCCACCCCGATCGAGATCGACGCCGTCGCCGCGCCTCCCGCCCCGCGACGCTGCCCCGACCCGCCCCGCCCCTGCCCCGCGCCGCACCTCGCCGTCGCCGTCCCCGTCGCCGTCCCCGACACCGTCGCCGTGAGATTTTGTTAATTGATGTTACTAGTAGTTAATAATTGAGTTAGATTTTGTTAGATTTTTTTGTAGTTCATAGATTTTTTGTTAGATGTGTAGTAATTTAGATGTGTAGTTCATAGATTTTTCTGTTAGATTTTTTTTCATATTGTGTAATTAATTTGTTCATATTGTGTTAGATTTATTTATGATTTTTTCTGTTGTAATTTAGATTTATTAATGATTTTTTTGTTCATAGTATTTTCTTTGTCAATTTATTGTGTATGTATAGGAAAACTGTGAATGATATATGTCATTTATGAATATGTTCATATTTAGAATAGAGGAAAAAGGAAAAAATAAGAAGAGAAAGTGTTTAATATAATTAGTTAGAAAAATAATAGAACTATAGTTAAACTAGTTTATTTTTAGTAAGTCGTACTATTTTATTTTATTTATAGTAAGTGCTTCATATATAGTTGAACTAGCTAGTTGATTTAATAAACTAGTTTATTTAACTATTCATAGTAAGTAATATTGATCTATTTATAGTAACTAGTTTATTTTTTTGTTCCTACATTTTTAGCAAGTTGATTTAATAGTTGAACTAACTAGAACTATAGTTAAACTAGTTGATTTAATAGTTGAACTAACTACATTTTTAGCAAGTTTATTTATAGTAAGTGCTTCATATATAGAACTAACTAGAACTATTAATAGAACTAGTTTATTTTTTTAGTTAAAGCAATTATTCCCGCATCGACGTGGACGATGCCTATCCCGCATCCTCGTCGTCGAGTCGGGGGCGGACGACACCTCCTTGACCAGATGGCCCATGTCCGGGACTGGGCTCCGCCGGGATGGTACTGGAAGGCGCTACCTTCCGGGGGGCGTAGCTTGGTGAGGAGCCAGCCCGTCGTTGACCCGATCCTTGTTTGGTGGCGGTCGCGTGGGCCAGTGACGGTGCCGAGGCTTCCGGACACCGCGGAGGTGGTACGTCACCGTGTCAGCGAGGAGAACCAGCACGTCCGTCGGTACATGGTTGCGTTGGAGGGCAGGTTCGAGAATACCTGGCAGGTTCTTCAGGGATCTCACTGGAGCTATGATCCTGTGATGGTTCCTTCCCTTTGGGTGTCCACCGCCCGCGCCGATACCCGTCGGGCGCTACGGTTCTAGCTGTACTAGCGATATGTATGATATATAGTATTCGACGTGTATTAGTGATAATACTCGATGTACGGACACATGGAGATGATGTAGTTTTTCTTATAATTGAAGGCATGCTAATTTGAATACTACTTATTGAATGCTCAAATTGTAGAGCACTATGCAAGGCATATATATGCATATGATTAGTTGAATAATAATGATCTAATTTAGTCTTTGAATTATGAACGTAAAGGAAATGTCATCATCGGACGACGAAAGTCTTCCGGGGGAGTGCGACTGGTGCCACGACGATCGAGGTGAGTGTGACAGGCCTCACCTGGACGATGGTCGGCGCTTCAGCATTAAGCTCGAGGAGACCTTCGAAGTTGAAACGGTACACAACGACGACAAGTGTTTTTTTCATAACTAAGCATGACTTCAACTATTTCAACGTGTAATTTTCATCTTTTACAATTCGAGTATAGTTGATCCCATGCCATGCAAGACGCTATGTCTTGGAGAGGATGGATTTTGAAGACCATGAAAATTTTGAAACGAAAGAAATTCACCTAAGGACCCATCATGATGTGGATTTTGAAGTAAAGTTGTATAATGTTGAGAGCGTAACCCATTTTGGTTGCAAAAATTGGGAAGCATTTTGCAAATTGTATGGTTTTGATGAGGGTATGCTTGTCACCATGGATCTTGGTAATCCTAAAATCGAGCAAGACAATATGGACATTTGGGTCCTTGTTGATACTCCTCTAGTTCTACCGCTATGTGAGTTTCTCAAACATAGTTAATTATTAATAGAACTTATATTGTTCATTTCAAAATAGTTGACCACTTATTTCCATTAACAACTTATTTTGGAGTATCAAAGAATGTACAGAATATGGTAGATAGAACTTACTACACTGATGGCTCTGAGTTAACTTACAAGGAGAAAACTCATCTGGTTGGATTTTGTAATGATATTGAGAATTACAATATCTACAATCGAACTCCTGAACATTATGATCAATACGTGCCACTAGTGCACGTGTTGAACTATGGTAACTACCATGGAGATACCCTGGTAAGTTTTTTTACTATTACGACATCCGTGCATCTTTTTGCATACTTCTAAAACTAGTACATCATTGCTAACTGCGAAGTTATTACTATGTTTTTCAACAGCTTATCCCAGAGGATTGTGTGACTCATTTGATGTATCAGAATGGCGGCAGCGTTCATGTTTTGAACATATATCCAGGTCATCCTACGAATCTCAACTGTCCATACCGGATTTCTAAAAGAAGTGGAGACATGACAATCAAAGGATGGAAAAATGTATGGACAGTCGTAAGGAGCTTCTTGGAAGCAAAAGGAAGTGAGGCGCAAGAATTGGAGACAGGATGATATCCATTCTTCATAATGGAGATTCAGGGTCTATATTGTTTTATGCTTTTTTACCTTAAGTGTGTTTAGGTCCGATCCTCCTGATACTGATGTTCATGTGCTAAGAACAATTATGTAGAGTTGGGTTCGATGACTATGAGGATGATGATCGTATGACTTATTATTAATAACGAGTAGAAGTTATATGATGATGCTTGATTAATTAGCTAGTAGGACTTGTTATTATATATGATGATGTATATGCGAGCATGCATGAGTTATTTTATATATATATATATATATATATATATATATATATATATATATATATATATATATATATATATATATATATATATATATATATGCAGGTGAAATGAACATATGTAGTCCTTGCAAGGACTACATATAAGAGAGGACAGTTCTCTCTATTAGCTAGCTAATAACAACCTAAAAATAACCCCCTAAACCCCTAAAACAGCTCCTTTTTAAAAAAAAAGAAAAACCTCCTGCTGACGCGTGGAAGCCTTTTGGTCCCGGTTTGTGTCATCAACCGGGACCAAAGGCCCCCCTGCCTGGGCTGCCGACAGCGGCCACGTGGAGGCCCATCTGTCCCGGTTTTGGATTGAACCGGGACTAAAGGGTGAGGGTATTAGTAACGACCCTTTAGTCCCGGTTCAGGAACCGGGCCTAAAGGCCCTTATGAACCGGGACAAAAGGACGTTTTTCTACTAGTGCTAGTATCGACATAAGATAAGGATTCACAAAATATATATAATTGGGAAAAGGAAAAAGATGGTGGTCTTGAATTGAAGGTATGACCATCGCTTCATAGTCGGGAGAGCTCATCTTCTCTTGGACCAACAGACGGTGGTCTTCGTGGATGAAAGAAAAGAAAAACAAAGATGCATATGCTGGGAACTTTTGCTAGAAACAACAGAATATTTAACGCACGACCGATCATGTATCATACTAAGGTCTAAATTTTCTCTGCAATTAATTAAGATTTCATGCTTGCTTGGAAATAAATTAGAGAAAAATCCTGAACGGCATATATGGCATAAATTATCCTATTTCCATTTAATATGTGGCATGATCATTTAACATAAATACATAATAATATTACACACCGAGCTATCGAGCTAAAATCGAGCGAGCCAGTATTGGCTTAAGATCGGCTTATTTCTCAACCGAGCTACAGAAAGTGTGCATACTCAGCTCGTTCCTTTTCGAGTCGATGTCAAGCCGAGCCAAAAAGCGAGTCGATCTCGAGCGGCTCACGAGCCTCGAGCTTTTCTTGCAGCCCTAACTATGTGTTAAATAGGCTATATTTTTGGCAAAGGTCCCAGCATATTCACCTTAATTTTTTAGTTTTTCATCCATAGATTCATATTTTTTTACCATTTCATTTAGCTCGAAACTAGCTCGAGATCGACTCGAGATCATTACAAACTGAGCACGAGTCATGTTCTACAGCTCGACCATGAGCTTCACTCCGTTTGAGCTCGCTCAATTTTTCATATGAGTTGAGCTGAGCCAACTCCAACTCGCTCGAGCTCGACTCGTTTGCAGCCCTATGTGTGGTGTCGGGTGGTTGGTGCGACATATGCCAACGGGTGGCTTATCTGTGTGGGAGCCAATAAGACGTCGTTGGTGCCTGGAAGCGGGATAAGGCGAAGACATGCACGCCGGCGAATCTTACCCAGCTTCGGGGCTCTCCGTGGAGATAACACCCCTACTTCTGCTCTGCGGGGTCTCCGCATGATCACTCAGTGAACAAGTAACTACAAGGCGCTCCTTGAGCTGTTTGGCGAGAGGAAGAAGAAGGGCAAGGCTAGCTCTACTCTTCTCTCTATGCGTCTGATAACCTAGATGAGATCAACCCTTTGCATGGGTGCCCCGGGGGGTTTATATAGGCCTACCCCCCGGGGGTACAACGGTAATCCGGCTGGGAGCGGGTCCCAGCCGTCAGCGTCTACGCTTGCCGGCTTCTATGCCGGCTGCTGGGGCCCGCCGGCTGCTGGGTCCCGCCGGCTGCTGGCATCTCGGCCGACAGGCAGGTCCTACTGCCTAGGGCCCTGTCGACGGCCGATTACTGTTGCCTCAATCCTTATGATGAGGGCTTTACCGAGGTAAGCGTGGCTACAGTGCCGCCGCCTGGCGGGTGATCACTATAGCCTCACGTCGTCTTGTCTTCTTAATGGGGCGTCTCCTTCGAGGGAAGGAGCAAGCCGGCTTTGGGGAAGCCGACCACGTCTTGGCCGACTGGGGGAGGCCTGGCCGCCTTCGGGTGTCTCTCTGCCCAAAGGGGCCCACCGCCCGCGGGCTGCGCTGATAGCCCGCCGTGGATGGCGCCATAGGCATCATGGCAACAGTGCCGCGCCGGACGGGACATGGCTACCCCGTACGGCGCACTGTGCCAGGCGTGCTCCGGGTTTCGGGGGTGGCAGGCTTCACTGTAGCCACGCCCCGTCCCATCGCCGTTATGTGGTTGCGGGCCTCGAGGGTACGATCTTGACCGTGCCGCGGGAGCCGGCTTCTTGGAGTCGGCCTTCTCGAGGCCGGCTTCTCGGAGCCGGCCCTCCCGCGGCTTTCTTCATGAAGGTGAAGGCCGGGCCGCCTTCCGACAGTCGGCCTGAGAGGCAGCCGGCAGAGGGAAGGCGGCCCCACGTCTTGGTTTCTTGGAGGCCGGATTGGCTTGTAATTTTTTCTGAAGTGCCAAAGGGAGCCGGCTACGCTACCCGTGGTCATTTACCCCGACAGTAGTCCCCGAAGCTGGTTGCGCTTCGAGGTCGGCAAGGGGAACGAGAAGCTCGGTCAGCTTCCCATCTTGAGGAGCCGGCAGCTGGGAGCCGGCTCGGCTTAAGCGCACCGCCTTGGATGGGTGTCGTGGTCTTGTCAACGGGAAAGTGGGCCAACCCGCGCGCTGACCGCGCGCCCTCCCACGTGTCACGTGGCAGGAAAGGCCTGCCATGGCGCGTGCGCGACGGGACGGCGCCGCAGGCCCGGGCCCACCACGCCAGGCCTCGGCCCAGGCGCGGATCTTCTGCGGCCCAGGGTGGACGGTTTGCCTTCCCGCAGCGGTTTCACCACACCGTCAAGGCGCAATAATAGCGGGACATGGGGGATTGGGCGCAGTTAATCCCACGTCCCCCACACCACGCCTCCTCGGCTCCGCCGCGAGAGCCTATAAGTAGGGGGAGGAGAGGGAGCGGCAGAGGCTCGCATGCTCTCCCTCGCTCCATCCTCCCTCGTCTTCTTTCTTCTCTTTCTCTCCGCCGCTGCAGCACTTCTTCGCCGCGTCGTTCCGCCGCCACCGCGCCTTGCTTCTCGCCGCGCCTTGGTTCTCGCCACGCCGCTCCAATGGCGCTGTCGACCTCGTGGGACGGCTCCAACGTCCTCGACGAGCACGTCGAGTTCCTCCGTCGGACGCGGCGGCTGCCCGGCGAGAACTATGTGCGGGTCCGGCGTGCGCCCGAGGAGGAGATTTCGCCGGCGCCGGAGGAGGGCGAGCGGGTGATTTTTCGCTCGCACTGCATATGCGGCTTCGGCATCCCAGCGAGCGGATTCCTCCGCTCGTTCCTTAAGTTTTACCATCTTCAGCCGCATCACCTCACCCCCAACGCCGTGATGCTGCTGTCGGCCTTCGTCACCCTCTGCGAGGGTTTCCTTGGCGTCCTCCCCACCATAGAGCTCTGGGGGGAGTTCTTCCAGAGCAAGCTCGGCACCGTCGTCGCCGGTGTGCCCGCCCCCTGTGGGGCCTACATCGCCATGAGGCGGACAGGTGAGAACAATCTGTTCCCCTCCATCCCGCTGATCCAGTCGATGAAGATCTGGCAGAAGTCGTACTTCTACATGAAGAACGTCGCCCCGCAAGGCGACTTCGTCAATCTGCCGCCTTACGTAGCCGGCCCGCTGGCCTCGAGGCCGGCCTCATGGAGCTATGGGCCAGGACGCTGTCCCAGGCCGGGAATGCCGCCGTCGCCCGACTCCGGGTGATGGTGCAGTCGGAGGGCCTGGTCGGATCCGACCTCGTGGCCGCCTTCGTGGAGCGTCGGGTTCTCCCGCTCCAAGGCCGGCCGCACATGATCTGTCAAATGAGCGGCCGCTTCGACCCGTGTCGGCTGAGCACCAGGGAGATGCCTCACGCCGAGGTGTCATACCTGGTGAACTACATCGCCAACTGCAAGCTCGCCGAGGACCGGCGATTCGGCAAGGAGCCGTACTCTCGTGCCAGACCTCCGCCTTCCGTAAGTATTTCTTCTTTCCTTTTCTTTTTGTAGTCGGTCGCTTGGTAGCCGGCTTCTGACCAGCCGGCTTGTCTTCCGCAGAATTCTCTTCTTCCGCCGGCGGTCGGGACCGCGGGGGCGGAGCGCCCGTTTCTCCCCGACCGCACGGTAGATGACGTCGACGACCCGGACCTCGGAGCGGCCGCCATGGAGGACGCCGCCGAGGTAGGAGGCGGCGAGGAAGGCAGCGCCGGGCTTGGAGCCGGCCTCCAGGACTGGGCGGACAATGACGAGGTCGAAACCGTCCCGCATCGCCAGCCGGCGCCGGATCCTCAAGGCGCGGGCTCTTCTGCCGCGCCAGCCGCCCGCGGCGCCGCACCGAAGCGCCGGGCCGCGTCGACCTACTTCGGCAGCTAGCCGAAGAAGCCCAGGGGCACCACCGCAGCAACCAAGCGGGACGAGGCGGCCGCGAAGGCGGCCCGCTTCTAGAAGGTCATGAAGCGGCCGCAGGCGGTTTCGGCGTAAGTGTCCATCGTCTTGCATTCTCGTCGTGCTTTTTGATTGAAGTTCCTTTATAAGTCCTTTCTTGGTCGACCGGCCAGGGCGCCGCTTTCCCTTGAACGGGGTCCTGCCGGCTCCATGATTGACTCAGCCGGAGGATCTTTGAGCTCCCGCCGCGTGGACCCCCGCGCCGACCTCATGGAAGCTACGGTGTGGAACGCGCGGGAGGCGCGGGAGGAGCGGGAAGCGTTGGAGCGGAGAGCCGCCCAGGCGGCGAAGGAGCAGGCCGACGCGGCGGCCAAGGCCCAGGCAGAGGTGACGGCCGCGGAGAGGGAGGCGGAGGCCTCGCGCAACCGGCCTCCACAGCTCGTCATCCCCCTGCGGAGTGTGGCTCCCAACGCCCCCGTGCCTCCGTTTGAGGAAGCCGACCGCGGCCAAGCGGCGACGGAGCGGAGGGAGGATGATGTGGTCGTCTTGGAGGAGGTGCCTCGGACGACACCGACTGGAGCGGGCCAGGGCGACCAGCCGGCTGCAGCGCCGGTGCAGCCGGCCGGGAGCGAGCCGGCAGCGGGTGCCGGCTTGGTGGTGCAGCCGTCATCACGCCCGCGCGTAGGGGAAGCTGCCCCCGTGCCGGAGCCAGACAGAGCTGCGACCGCCCGTCAGACGGCGGAGGCCTTGGAGGCGGCCAGCTCCAGCACGTCCGAGTGGGCACCCAACGAGGAGACAGGCGAACTGAACGTGTCGGCCCAGGAGGTCCGGAATCGGCTTCAGGCCCATGCCACCACGCTGCAGCGATACACTCGCGATTTCCTTGCGACGTGGGCTGTCGTTCGGGTGAGTCTTCTGGTCCTGGCTGCTTTAGCTTTTTGGTTTCTTCCGTGGGGGCGCGTCAGCGCACCCACTGGGTGTAGTCCCCGAGTTCCGAGTCGGCTGCTGAGCAGGCGGCTCGAAACTTACTAGGTCCTGATAGTTATCTTATTCTCGCATCCTGTCTGATCTTCCAGGAGTACCATAACCGGAGTGCTGCCGCCTTCGACTCCCGGGCTCGGGAGCTGCGTTAGAAGAGCGAAGATCTGACCAACAGCCGGAGGGCGTGCTTCATTTCCTTCATATCCTATGGGGGCGCGTCAGCGCACCCACTGGGTGTAGTCCCCAAGATCCAGGCCGACTGCAGAGCAGTTGGGTCGGATCTTCCCCCAACGACTTCTTCCTTATTGCTTCTTCCTTCATCTTCATGCTTGCAGGGGCCAACACCGACTTGAGGGAGCAGCTCGGCGGGGCCCAGGCCGCCCTTCGCGCCAAGGAGGCCGAGCTCAATGCCTTAGTCCAGGAGCGCGACCGCCTGGCCAAGAAGTTGGCCGACCAGGAGGAGGGCCACAAGGCGGCCCTGAAGAAGGCGCAGGAGAGCGAGGCCGCCCTCAAAGCCGAGTTTGAGACCGAAGCGGCGAGCTGGGCTGAGGCGAAGCAGGTGCTGAGCGAGGGTTATAGCCGGATCGAGGACCTGATCGATAGTAAGCCGCCTCCCTTACTCCTTGCTCGCCCCCTTGCCCTCTGATTCGTCTTTTGATTTGTGATGCTTCTGTTTTCTGTGCAGACTACTTCCCCCGCCACTCCGTCGCGGCCACTTGGGCCATCGAGGCCCACCGCGAGGCACGCCGTCAGGCGGGAGTTGAGATCGCGCCGGACGTGAACCGGACACTCGAGGAGCAGCTTCTAGCGATCCAATCCCGGCTGCAGCCGGCACACCGCATGCTCCGCCGTCTCCAGCGCGCCGGAGCGCAGGTGTTGGCCGCCCTCTGGCCAGGCGAGGCGATTCCCCGCACCCCGAGCCGGACTGCCGACTGGCTGGAGGTGGCAGTCGGCCGCTTCGAGGCTTGGAAGGCCTCCGCTGCCCGATCTGGCGCCAGGCGGGCGCTGGAGTTCGTTCGGGCCTGGTACCCCGGGCTGTATTTGGAGCAGCTGAGGACTTGGCGGGAGGAGGCTGATGAAGAGCTGGTGGAGGTGCGGCCGGCTATCATCCGGCGTGCTTCGGCTCTTGCCGATTTTACCGACACCAACGTCTTCGCTCCTGAGGTGGACGAGAACGACGTTGCCCAGCCGGAGGAGTGGTTCGAGCTGAACCCGGCGGAACGCGAAGACTCGGCGGAGGAGAACGCCTCCAGCGATGAGGGTGAAGACGAAGAAGGGGAGGAGGGCGAATACGTCGAGCCGGCCGACCAGCCAGCCTCAGCATGACCGTGCCTCCAGCAACGAGGCGCGGGTTAGCGCGCCCTCTGCGGGAGGCGGTGATCACGCCGAGGTTCACCAGCCGGCCACTCCTCCAGCCGGCGCTACTGTCTCAGCCGACCTACCTGACACGCCAGTCGCTCCCTTGGCTTGATCTGCCGTCTTTGTTTTTCCTGTTTGTTACTCTTTGAACAATTTTTATTAAGTTTGCGCAGTTCCACCCATTGGGGGTGTATTCAAACTATGTTGAATGTTGGCTTTTTCGAAGCCTTTTGTGTAAATATACTCATGCATGTGTTTGGTTTCCATTCTCGTATGCTTTTTATCCTTAGGCTGTTTCCTTTGCCGCCTTCCCCTGATTGCTGCCTTCCCAGCCGTCAGCTGCTCTGCAGTCTGTGGCTAAGGAAGAACTCGGCTATCTTTGTTGGGGAAGGCAAGTACTCGAGCTTTCTTAGATTGTAGCGAAGTGAATGGAAACCGGCCAGCCGGCTACTCTTGTAGTCGGTCGGCGGTGGGAAAAAACCGGCTTTTGTTATATTAGTCCGTTAGTCCCTAGCCGTTTTTCGTGTGGGCGTCCTTTCCTGCCTTTGACTCTTGCCAGCCGGACAGCCGATTCTTCGAACTGCGACTTTTGGCAAGAGAGGGCTTTGGAGCCGGCACACTACTTGTCTGACCACGGGTATGACTTCTTAATATAACTTAAGGCGGCCAGTCCCCGGGCCGACTAGTCGAACCCGGTGCCGGACGAGAGAAGTAGATGAAATGACATAATCATAAGCATGGTACTCTTCATTCATAGATGAAAGATGGCAGTCCCCGAGTTCTCCTCGGGGGGCCTATTGTCTCGTACTTAGTACAAAAGTTAGCGTGATACATACTGCATTTCAACTGTAAAATCTTTGGAGGAGGTTGGCGTTCCATGGTCGTTCCGACTCCTTTCCGGAGTCGTCTCTCTTTCGTGCCTTCGTCTTCTGTGCGTCGATCAGGTAGTAGGAGTCGTTTCCTAGCGCTCTGCTGATGATGAAGGGGCCTTCCCAAGGGGCCGAGAGCTTGTGCTGGCCGGCTGTTCGCTGGATCAGCCGGAGCACAAGGTCGCCCTCTTGGAAAGATCTTGGCCTGACCTTCCAGCTGTGGTAGCGACGCAGACCTTGCTGGTAGATGGCGGACCGGCTGAGGGCTAACAACCGGCTTTCTTCCAGCAGGTCGACACCGTCTTCTCGTGCTTCCTTGGCCTCCGCTTCCATGTACATGGTCACCCGAGGCGAGTCGAACTCGATGTCGGTTGGGATGACCGCCTCGGCACCATATACCAGGAAGAAAGGAGTGAAGCCAGTTGACCTGTTTGGGGTAGTGCGCAGACTCCAGAGGATGGCCGGCAGCTCATCGAGCCAGCAGCCAGCCGAACGCTCTAGTGGCACGACCAGTCGAGGCTTGATGCCGGAAAGGATGAGGCCGTTGGCTCGTTCGACTTGGCCGTTTGACTGCGGGTGGGCAACGGACGCTAAGTCCAGTCGGATGCCCTGCGTCACGCAGAAACGTGCCAAGGCTCCCTTGGCAAAATTTGTGCCGTTGTCGGTGATGATGCCGTGCGGCACGCCGTACCGAGTTGTTATATCTGCAATGAATGTCACGGCAGTCGGCCCATTCAGCTTCTTGATCGGCTTTGCTTCGATCCACTTGGTGAACTTGTCCATGGCGACAAGCAGATGTGTCATGCCGCCGCGCGCCGTCTTGAATGGGCCCACCATGTCCAGACCCCAAACGGCAAAGGGCCAAGTGAGGGGAATGGTCTTGAGTGCCGAAGCCGGCAGGTGTTGCTTGGAGCTGAAGACTTGGCACCCTTTGCAATGCTTGACTAGTTCCTTGGCGTCGTCCAAAGTAGTCAGCCAAAAGAATCCATGGCGGAAAGCTTTGGCGACTAGTGATCTTGAGGCCGCGTGGTGGCCGCACTCGCCTTGGTGAATGTCTCTGAGGATTGCTATGCCCTTCTCTTGTTCAACGCATCGCTGGAAGACTCTAGTGACGCTGCGCCTGACGAGCTCTCTGTTAACGATGGTGTATGCTCCGGCTCGGCGCTGGACTTGTCTTACCTCTGTTTCGTCAGCCGGCAATTCTTGGTTTGTTAGGAAGTTGAGGATGGGCTGGGCCCATGATGGAGCTGTGACTTCTTCCATTGCCAACGCGGCTACTGCAACCAGGGTGGGTGGGCTGGGTTGTGAAATGCTGGGGTCGGCCGTCGCCTGTGGTGCTGGTGCAGTCCCTGGGCCGACTGCCGCAGTCCCCGAGCCGGGTTCAGAAGTCCCCGGGTCGGGTGCAACTACGGAAGTCCCCGAGCCGCCTGCTAAAGTCCCCGCGCCGCCTATCGAAGTCCTCGGGCCGCCTGCATGGCTCTTCAAGCTGGATCCGGCTGCGTCAGGGCTAGGTGGCACGAAGATGGAATCGGACTCTGGAGATGGCTTGATAGACGGCTTGAGGAGGCATTGCAGAGAGACGCCGGTTGGAATTGCCTGTCGAGTGGAGCCTAATCGGGCCAGGGCATCTGCTGGCCCGTTGTCGGCTCGTGGTATGTGGAGGAACTCGCATCCTTCAAAGTACCCGCTGATCTGCTGGACGAGGAAGCGGATGACTGCAGGACTATCAAGTCTGAGTCACCGTAACACAGGATCCGGCGTATGCCAAGCTCTTTGGCAAGCCGGAGCCCGTGTACGAGCGCCTCATATTCGGCCACGTTGTTGGAGGCGGCGAAGTGGATTTGCAGCGTGTATCTGAGCTTGTCGCCTTTGGGAGAGGTGAGGATGACGCCGGCTCCCAAGCCGGTGAGCATCTTGGACCCGTCGAAGTGCAGGCACCAGTGAGTGGAGTCCGGAGCCGGCGGCAGGTACTGGGTATCGGCCCAGTCGACGAGGAAGTCGGCCAGTGCTTGGGACTTGATGGCGGTGCGAGGCTGGTAGAAGATCGTGTAAGGGGCTAGCTCGATGGCCCATTTCGCCACCCGGCCGGATGCGTCTCGGCTGCCTATGATCTCGGCGAGCGGGGCGGTGCATACGACCGTAATGGGGTGCTCTTGGAAGTAGGGCTTCAGTTTCTTGGCGGCAAAGTACATGCCGTAGCACATCTTCTAGTAGTGCGGGTAGTTCTGCTTCGAGGTAGACAGCACCTTGCTCAAATAGTACACCGGCCTCTGGACCGGCTGGGCTCGGCCCTCCTCTGGGCGCTGGACTACGATGACGGTGCTGACCACCCGGCTGGTTGCAGCAATGTAGAGGAGCATGGGCTCCTTCTCAGTCGGCGCGGCCAAGACAGGCGGCGTGGTCAGCATCTTCTTCAGCTCGTGGAAAGCTTGGTCGGCTTGGTCGTTCCACTCGAAGTGAGTGGTCTTCTTCATGAGGCGATAGAGGGGGAGAGCCTTCTCTCCGAGCCGGCTGATGAAGCGGTTCAGGGAAGCCAAGCATCCGGTGAACTTCTGGACGTCTCGCAGCTTGGTGGGAATCGCCATTCTCTCAATGGCCTTGATCTTCATTGGGTTGCACTCGATGCCGCGTTCGGAGACCAGGAAGCCTAGGAGCTGGCCGGCTGGTACTCCGAACACGCATTTCTCGGGGTTGAGCTTGATCCGGAACCGGCGCAGGTTCTCGAATGTTTCCTTGACGTCTTCTAGCAAGGTGCTGCACCTCTTCGTCTTCACCACGATGTCGTCTACGTAGACGTGGGCATTTCTGCCGAGTTGCTTGAGGAGGCACTTTTGCATGCAACGCTGAAAAGTGGCACCGGCATTTCTCAAGCCGAATGTCATAGTCAGGTAGCAGAAGGCTCCGAATGGCGTGATGAAGGCGGTCTTCAGGCGGTCGGCCGGGTCCAACTTTATCTGATGGTACCCGGAGTAAGCATCCAAAAAACTCAGCAGCTCGCATCCGGCTGTGGAGTCTATTACTTGATCTATCCTTGGCAGGGCAAAAGGATCTTTGGGGCAGGCCTTGTTGAGGCTCGTGTAGTCTATGCACATGCGCCACTTGTTGTTCTTCTTCAGCACGAGGACCGGGTTGGCAAGCCACTCCGGAAAGAACACCTCCATGATGAAGCCGGCAGCCAGAAGCCGGGCTATCTCTTCTCCTACAATCCTTCTCTTTTCCTCCGACAGTCGGCGGAGGGGTTGCTTGACCGGCTTTGCACCTTCTCGGACATGTAATTTGTGCTCGGCGAAATCCTTCGGAACACCCGGCATGTCCTTGGGGGACCATGCGAAGATGTCCCGATTCTCATGGAGGAAATCGGCGAGCTCACCTTCCTATTTGCTGTTTAGGTTTGCCCCAATGACGGCAAACCTCTCCGGGTGCTCGGGGTCAAGAGGTATCTTCTTCGTTTCCTTGGCCGGCTGGAAGGAACCTTGGGCATCACACTCTTTGGGATCGGGGGACAGGGCCGGCTGCTTGCCAGCCATGGCCACGATCCGGTCCAACTTCTTCTTCTCTTCGGCAATCACCAGGGACTCGGCCAGCCGACTGCTGGCCGCTGCGCACTCGGCTGATTTCTTGTAGTCGCCGACTATGGTGATGATGCCCTTGGTGCTCGGCATCTTCATCTTGAGGTAAGCATAGTGGGGAACAACCATGAACTTGGCCAAGGCAGGTCAGCCAAGCAGTGCATGGTAAGAGCTCTCAAGGTCCACCACTTCAAACCAGACGGCCTCCCTGTGGAAATGATCCTTGTCCCCAAAGAGGACATCAATCTTGATCTTGCCAATGGGGGAGTAGGACAGGCCGGGTACGATGCCGTGGAACACAGTCCGGGTAGGCGTGAGCTGCTTCGTCCTGACGTTGAGCTTCTTCAGGGTGTCGAGGTACAGGATGTTGATGCTGCTCCCGCCGTCTATCAACACGCGGGAGAAACGGGCGGCGCGTCTGTCTGTTGCAAGGGTGGCATCCAGAACCAGCGCATAAGAGCCGGGAGATGGCATCACCTCTGGGTGGTCGGCCCGGCTCCAGCTGATGGGTTTTTCAGACCAGTGCATGTGCTCGGAGGGATTGAAGGCAACCGCATTGACTTCTTGGTGCTCGCGGCGCCTGCTGCACCGGTCTTCAGGCTGGCTGGTGAAGACGACATAGGCGGCGTGCTCGTCGGGGAACTCGTCGTGCACGACTCCAACTACTGGCCGAGCGGCCGGCTGCTGCGGAGCCGGAGGCGGCGGGCCAGCAGGTGGAGGCGGTGCGAGCCCTTCGCCTTTGGAGATTCGGGTGAGCCAGTGGCACTTCCGGGTGGTGTGATTGGACGGCTTCGCGCCGCTGTGGAACTTGCATGGGGCGTCGAGGGTTTGCTCGTAGGAGAAGGCCGGCTGCCAAGCCGGCCGGCCGCCTTTCTGCTTCTTGGGCGCGGGCCGCCCTTCGGGCTCCTCGCCCTCGACCGTGGCCACCTGCCGACTGGTGGAAGGCGACATGGGGCCCTTGCGCTTGTGGTCGTTTTGGTACGGGCGTCGGCCGGAGTCCCCAGCCGGCGTCTTGGGCGCCGGGTTGAGTACCTTTCCGGACGCGTCAACCCGAAGTTCAGTCTTAATTGAGGAGTCGGCGGTGACGTACTTGTCCGCTATGACCAGAAGCTCGTCGAGGGTAGTTGGTTCGTTGCAGAGGGGCTTGTGCTTGAGGAGGGTGCCCTCTCGGCACCCGGCTGTGAAGTATTCGATGGCTTGCACTTCGTGCACTCCTTCGCAAGAGTTGCGGAGCTCGGCCCAACGCGTGAGGTAGTCGCGAGTGGACTCGGCGGGGCCTTGTACGCACAAGGAGAGCTGTCTGGGCTTGGGAGCCCGCTTGTAGGTGCTGGTGAAGTTGCGGACGAAGGCTTCTCTGAAGTCCAGCCAGCTGTTGACGCTGTATGGCTTGAGGCTTTTGAGCCAGGTCCGAGACGTGCCTTGGAGCATGAGGGGCACGTACTTCACGGCAACGCGCCGGTTGCCGTTCGTGATACGTACTGCGGTGGAGTAGTCGATCAACCAGTCCTCCGGCTTTACGGAGCCGTTGTACTTGGGTGTGTCTCTTGGGAGCGAGAACCCTTTGGGGAAGGGCTCGTCGCGGATGCGGGGGACAAAGCAAGGCGGGCCGACATCATCTTCTTCTTCTAGCGCCAGGGATCGCACTAGGCGGTCGATCCGATGGCGGGCGTCGTTCTTGCTGACTCCTTCGCGGCGACCTAGTCGGCCGCTGAGAGTCGGATGCGTGACAGGCGGTGGGGTGGGATACCTTTCCCCACGAGGCGGAGGCGGAGGCGGGTTGCCCCGCCGCTCCACGGCTCGAGGGTGGCCTTCTGCGTCTCGCTCGATGGAGATCCGGGTTCGGCTTCGGCTGGCAGCCGACTCTTTCTCGTGTCGCGCGCGGGTTCTACCCGCAGTCGGCGTCCGGGATGTCGCGCCGTGCTCTCGGCACGGTGGAGGGCTTTCCTCGCGAACGTCGGCCTCGTGCCGCCGCGCGGCTGCATCGATTAGCTGCTGGATGCGTCCGGTCATGTAGGGGAGCTCATCGGCCCCCAGTCCATCCAGCTCGTCTATGGCCGCCTGGGCGGCGCGCAGGTTCTCGAGTGGGGTGGCATAGACTGGGCGGTCGACCCCAAGCAAGTCGGCGATGACAACGCCGCGCTGTCTGACGACGCCGACTCGGCTTGGCCCGCCAGGAGGTGGCGTGCCGAAGGCGGCGCGGTCGACTTCGCCCAGGTGGGCCTCGGTGAGGCGTCTCACGGAAGCTAGCTTCTGGCCCTCCGCGAGGAGGGCGAGGCGGTGAGCCTCCAGTGCTCCGGCGTCGGCATCGGCCGGGAGGGGGACGGACAGATTGTGGATCGCCGCTTACGGGGCGTCGTGGGCGTTCTCGCCAGAAGCGCCGCCGTGGTTGATGACCATCACCTCGGCGATGGCAACGTCATAGCCATCGGCTCGGGGAAGCGGGTCGTCGTAGATCACGACGTTGGCGGGGAAGGTGTCGAGCGAGGCAGTGTCGGAGTCGACATGCATCGGGTCGGTGGAGCCAACGGACTCCCGGTCCACAGCAGGCTCGCTGGAGACGTGGAGCTGGCCGAGGAGGTCAACGAGGCGGCCGGTGCCCGCGTTGGAAGCGGGCTCGTCGGAGATGAGGGCCTCGCCAAGGGGATCGGCGAGGTCGCTTGCTGCGCAAGCGTTGGTGACGCCTTGTAGCGCGTCGTGGCAAGCGCCATCGGGCGTGCCAGGCTGGCTACGCTCGCTGGGGAGGAAGAAGGTTCCCGTCCAGAACAGGTCTCCGGACGACAGTGCACCTGGCCCACGGTGGGCGCCAAATGTCGGGTGGTTGGTGTGACATATGCCAACGGGTGGCTTATCTGTGTGGGAGCCAATAATACGTCGCCGGTGCCTGGAAGCGGGATAAGGCAAAGACATGCACGCCGGCGAATCTTACCCAGCTTCGGGGCTCTCCGTGGAGATAACACCCCTACTGCTGCTCTGCGGGGTCTCCGCATGATCACTCAGTGAACAAGTAACTACAAGGCGCTCCTTGAGCTGTTTGGCGAGAGGAAGAAGAAGGGCAAGGCTAGCTCTACTCTTCTCTCTATGCGTGTGATAACCTAGATGAGATCAACCCTTTGCATGGGTGCCCCGGGGGGTTTATATAGGCCTACCCCCCAGGGGTACAACGGTAATCCGGCTGGGAGCGGGTCCCAGTCGTCAGCGTCTACGCTTGCCGGCTTCTACACCGGCTGCTGGGGCCTGACGGCTGGTGGGTCCCGTCGGCTGCTGGCATCTCGGCCGACAGGCAGGTCCTACTGCCTAGGGCCCTGTCGGCGGCCGATTACTATTGCCTCAATCCTGATGATGAGGGCTTTACCGAGGTAAGCGTAGCTATAGTGCCGCCGCCTGGCGGGCGATCACTGTAGCCTCACGTCGTCTTGTCTTCTTAATGGGGCGCCTCCTTCGATGGAAGGAGCAAGCCGGCTTTGGGGAAGCCGGCCACGTCTTGGCCAACTGGGGGAGGCCTGGTCGCCTTCGGGTGTCTCTCTGCCCAAAGGGGCCCACCGCCCGCGGGCTGCGCTGACAGCCCGCCGTGGATGGCGCCATAGGCATCATGGCAACAGTGCCGCGCTGGACGGGACATGGCTACCCCGTATGGCGCACTGTGCCAGGCGTGCTCCGGGTTTCGAGGGGTGGCAGGCTTCACTGTAGCCACGCCCCGTCCCATTGGCGTTATGTGGTTGCGGGCCTCGAGGGTACGATCTTGACCGTGTCGCGGGAGCCGGCTTCTTGGAGTCGGCCTTCTCGAGGCCGGCTTCTCGGAGCCGGCCCTCCCGCGGCTTTCTTCATGAAGGTGAAGGCCGGGCCGCCTTCCGACAGTCGGCCTGAGGGGCAGCCGGCAGAGGGAAGGCGGCCCCACGTCTTGGTTTCTTGGAGGCCGGATTGGCTTGTAAATTTTTCTGAAGTGCCAAAGGGAGGCGGCTAGGCTACCCGTGGTCATTTACCCCGACATGTGGCGGCCTCCACGAGGTCCTGGTCATCCAGCGGCAGCCGCCTACACGGTCGGGGTCTGATACGTCTCTAACGTATCTATAATTTTTGATTGTTCCATGCCATTATATTATCTATTTTGGATGTTTTCTATGCATTAATATGCTATTTTATAATATTTTTGGACTAATTTATTAACCTAGAGCCCAGTGCCAGTTTTTTTTCTTGTTTTTGAGTTTTACAGAAAAGGAATATCAAACAGAGTCCAAACGGAATACAACTTTCGCGATGATTTTTCTTGGACCAGAAGACACACGTAGGACTTGGAGATGAAGTCAGAAGAGTTCCGAGGAGGCCACAAGCCTCTAGGGCGCGCCCTAGGGGTGCGCCCCTGGCTTTTGGACCCCTCGGAGCTCCTCTAACCCTAATTCTTGGCCTATAAATTCCCAAATATTCCCAAACGACCAGAAGCGTCCACCAAAATACTTTTCCGCCGCCGAAACCTTCTGTTCCCGTGAGAACCCATCTTGGTGCCTTTTTGGCATCCTGTCGGAGGGGGATTCGTGTTGGGGAACGCAGTATTTCAAAAAAAATTACCTACGACCACGCAAGATCTATCTAGGAGATGCATAGCAACGAGTGGGGAGAGTGTGTCCACGTACCCTCGTAGACCGAAAGCGGAAGCGTTTAGTAACGCGGTTGATGTAGTCGAACGTCTTCGGGATCCAACCGATCCAAGTACCGAACATACGGCACCTCCGCGATCAGCACACGTTCAGCTCAGTGATGTCCCTCGAACTCTTGATCCAGTTGAGGCCGAGGGAGAGTTTCGTCAGCACGACAGCGTGGCGATGGTGATGATGAAGTTTACCGGCGCAGGGCTTCGCCTAAGCACTACGACGATATGACCGAGGTGTGTAACTGTGGAGGGGGGCACCGCACACGGCTAAGAGAAACTTTGGTGTGCCCCTCTCCCACGTATATAAAGGAGGGGGAGGAGGAGGCCGGCCAGGGTGTGGCGCGCCACGGGGGGAGTCCTACTTGGACTCCCGGTCCAAGTAGGATTCGCCCCCCCTTTCCTATTCCCACAAGGAGAAGGGGGGAAAGAGGAGGAGGAGAGAAGGAAAGGGGGGCCACCCCCCAACCCTAGTCCAATTCGGATTGAACTTGGGGGGAGGGCGCCTCCACCTGGCCGCCGCCTCCTCTCTTCCACTAGGGCCCGTGAAGGCCCATTAACCCCCCGGGGGGTTCCGGTAACCCCCAGGTACTCCGGTAAATGCCCGAACCTATCTGAAACCATTCCAGTGTCCAAACATAACCTTCCAATATACCAATCTTTATGTCTTGACCATTTCGAGACTCCTCGTCATGTCCGTGATCTCATATGGGACTCCGACCAAACTTCGGTACATCAAATTACATAACTCATAATACAAATCGTCATCGAACATTAAGCGTGCGGACCCTACGGGTTCGAGAACTATGTAGACATGACCAAGACACATCTCCGGTCAATAACAAATAGCGGAACCTGGATGCTCATATTGGTTCCTACATATTCTATGAAGATCTTTATCGGTCAAACCGCATAACAACATACGTTGTTCCTTTTGTCATCGGTATGTTACTTGCCCGAGATTCGATCATCGGTATCATCATACCTAGTTCAATCTCGTTACCGGCAAGTCTCTTTACTCGTTTCGTAATGCATCATCCCGTAATTAACTCATTAGTCATATTGCTTGCAAGGCTTATAGTGATGTGCATTACCGAGAGGGCCCAAAGATACCTCTCTGAAACACAGAGTGACAAATCCTAATCTCGATCTATGCCAACTCAACAAACACCATCGGAGACACCTTTAGAGCAACTTTATAATCACCCAGTTACGTTGTGACGTTTGATAGCACACTAAGTGTTCCTCCAGTATTCGGGAGTTGCATAATCTCATAGTGATAGGAACATGTATAAGTCATGAAGAAAGCAATAGCAATAAACTAAACGATCATAGTGTTAAGCTAACAGATGGGTCTTGTCCATCACATCATTCTCTAATGATGTGATCCCATTCATCAAATAACAACACATGTATATGGTTAGGAAACTTAACCATCTTTGACTAACGAGCTAGTCAAGTAGAGGCATACTAGGGACACTCTGTTTGTCTATGTATTCACACATGTACTAAGTTTCCGGTTAATACAATTCTAGCATGAATAATAAACATTTATCATGATATAAGGAAATATAAATAACAACTTTATTATTCCCTCTAGGGCATATTTCCTTCAATCTCCCACTTGCACTAGAGTCAATAATCTAGATTACACAGTAATGATTCTAACACCCATGGAGTCTTGGTGCTGATCATGTTTTGCTCATGAGAGAGGCTTAGTCAACGGGTCTGCAATATTCAGATCCGTATGTATCTTGCAAATCTCTATGTCTCCCTCCTTGACTTGATCGCTGATGGAATTGATGTGTCTTTTGATGTGCTTGGTTCTCTTGTGAAATCTGGATTCCTTTGCCAAGGCAATTGCACCAGTATTGTCACAAAAGATTTTCATTGGACCCGATGCACTAGGTATGACACCTAGATCGGATATGAACTCCTTCATCCAGACTCCTTTATTTGTTGCCTCCGAAGTAGCTATGTACTCCGCTTCACACGTAGATCCTGCCACGACGCTCTGTTTGGAACTGCACCAACTTACAGCTCCACCATTCAATATAAATACGTATTCGGTTTGTGACTTAGAGTCATCCGAATCAGTGTCAAAGCTTGCAACGACGTAAACGTTTACGACGAGCTCTTTGTCACCTCCATAAACGAGTAACATATCCTTAGTCCTTTTCAAGTATTTCAGGATGTTCTTGACCGCTGTCCAGTGATCCACTCCTGGATTACTTTGGTACCTCTCTGCTAAACTAATAGCAAGGCACACATTAGGTGTGGTACACAGCATTGCATACACGATAGAACCTATGGCTGAAGCACAGGGGATGACTTTCATTTTATCTCTACCTTCTGAAGTGGTCGGGCATTGAGTCTGACTCAACTTCACACCTTGTAACACAGGCAAGAACCCTTTCTTTGCTTGATCCATTTTGAACTTCTTCAAAACTTTATCAAGGTGTGTGCTTTGTGAAAGTCCAATTAAGCGTCATGATCTATCTCTATAGATCTTGATGCCCAATATATAAGTAGCTTCACCGAGGTATTTCATTGAAAAATTCTTATTCAAGTATCCTTTTATGCTATTCAAAAATTCAGTATCATTTCCGATCAACAATGTGTACACCGCGGCGGCGGCGCAGTACCCGGCGTAGTGTAGTCGTGTGGCGTCCCTATTGCGTGTGCGCGGAACACCCACCACACGCTCCGCTGCCGGTGCCCGTCGATAGCTGTTGCCGACCGCCGTTGCCGCCACACCATCGTCGAAAGCCAGGGATCACCCGCTCTGCCGCAGCGGCCCAAAGATGGGAGATGGCCTTCGTGGCCGCCACCCCACTGCCGGCCACTGTGGCCATCACCCGCTCCGCCACCACGGCCCAAAGGCGGGAGGTGGTGGTCGTGGCCACCACCCCGTCGTCGGCCGCCATGGCAGCCAGCCCACCGCCGACCATCGGGGTCATCACCCGCTCCGCCACCGCCGCCTGAAGGCGGGAGGCGGAGGTGGATGCCCACACGTGCGACAGCGACCTTGCGCGCTACACTGAGTTCCTGCGGATGGAGGAGGAGCGCCTCGTCGAGCATGCAAAGAGCCTTACCGCCGCAGTGGCAGCGGCACACGCCGCCTCAGAGGCGAGAAATCAGGAGATCTACGAGGAGAACCACCGCTTCGAGAGTGGTCGTCTGGAGCGGCAGAGGGCGTTCGAGGCGAGCGTCGCTGAAGCTGCATTAGCGGAAGGCACCGCATTGCGGTTGCCCAGCTCGTCGGTAGGCTCCTCCTCCTCCGCCTCTTACTAAGCGCGCTCGGCAGAGGAGAGGCAGCTGGAAGTAGTACAAATCCCCTCCGCAGTAGTAGTAGTATTTAGGGGCTATTTTGTTCATTTCATCTGACTATAGATGTGGTGGAACTGTACAGCGTACTTAAAATTACATTGTATATATAGTTGAACTAGCTATTTCAGTACATGGTTGGCCACAGTTGGGGAAAAATTTGGTCGGTTCAGCTGTCGAGTTGAACTGTTTGTATAAATTAAGAACGGCTGCTTAATCTATGAATGAAATCTATGCTTAATTAGTGAATTTTAGTTGCAAAAATTAGATACTGCTAGTAATTTTTAGCTTCATATTTTGACAAATCGCAGTGTTACAAGGATTGACAAATCTTACCAAATTTTTTGTACGTGGTTGCACATGGGTCATCCAAAACAACCGTTTGCGTTGAAGGGGTGCACAAATCCTGCACTGCTCTCACTTTGCATACGGGTGTTCTATCTAAAATGTTTGCGATCAAGAGCCGCAGAAATCCTGCTCGGCACATTTTCTCTTGGCTTCCTAGGGAAGCTGTCGGTTTGCATACGGGTGTTCTAAACTAAAACGTTTGCGATGAGTGTTATATATTTAAAAGGCGAATTAAACTGCGGCTTGGGCGCCATTAATGGAGAGGATGCGAGCAAGGCGGGCGGCCATGGAAGTCAAAGGGCTCGCTTTCCAGTGAGCCTGCGCAGCATACAGCTCGCATGCTTCCCGGTGAGCCTACGCACTCAAGGACAGCTTGCACGCCTCTCGGTCAGCCTGCGCACCGGACAACGCTCACATGCCTCCCGTTCAACAAGGTCAAGCAGCTGTCCGCACGACACCTCCTACAGCCATTAAAACCAAGACACGTGGCGTCACGTGAATGGTTAACAGAATTTTGGATTTACTAGAATTTAAAAACCAGGCATCTCAATGTTTTGCTGGCAATCAACAGTGCCCTGGTGTTTGAAATTCATTCCCATTTCTTGCATGGGGCCTAAGCATGCACCCAAGGACACATATTTGATTTTTCAACCAATGTATATGCACTGAAGCATGTCATGTAGTTCAAATTTGAATTATGCACATAAAATGCATTGAAAACTTGGTTAATGCATGAAAATGTCCAAACGAACCCCGAAAAATCACAAAAAATCACACAACACTCATGTTGTTCTATGTTGACACGAGAAAAAAATTTGAAAGCAATAAGAGGCGATGGATATCGTTTCGTCCACAAAGGTGGGACATTGCCTACCGAAAAACATCATGCTTGTTGTGAGAAGCTCCGGTTTGTGAGAAGCATATACCCAAACCTGCCCCCAAATGGGACAAAATTTGTACCATGGCATGTTGATGCCGCTCCATGATAGCATGCCAAGTTTCATGAATTTCAGACAAGTTTTGGATTTACTAGAATTTGAAAACCAGGCATCTCAATGTTTTGCCGGCAATCAACGATGCCCCGGTGTTTGAAATTCATTCCCATTTCTTGCATGGGACGTAAGAATGCTCACAGATTTGATTTTTCAACCAATTTATGTGCACTGGAGCATGTGCATATAGTTCAAATTTGAATTATGCACATAAAATGCATTGAAAACTCAGTTAATGCATAAAAATGTCCAAACGAACCCCGAAAAATCACAAAAAATCACACAACACTCCTGTTGTTCTATGTTGACACGAGAAAAAAATTTGAAAGCAATAAGAGGCAATGGATAATGTTTCGTCCACAAAGGTGGGACGTTCCCTACCGAAAACCATCATGCATGTTGTGAGAAGCTCCGGTTTGTGAGAAGCATATACCCAAACCTGCCCCAAATGGGACAAAATTTGTACCACGACATGTTGATGTCGCTCCATGATAGCATGCCAAGTTTCATGAATTTTAGACGAGTTTTGGATTTATTAGAATTTAAAAACCAGGCATCTCAATGTTTTGCCGGCAATCAACGGTGCCCCGGTGTTTGAAATTCATTCTCATTTCTTGCATGAGACCTAAGCATGCACCTAAGGACACACATTTGATTTTTCAACCAATTTATATGCACTGGAGCATGTGCGTGTAGTTCAAATTTGAATTATGCACATAAAATGCATTGAAAACTCGGTTAATGCATAAAAATTTCCAAATGAATCCCGAAAAATCACAAAAAATCACACAACACTCCTGTTGGTCTATGTTGACACGAGAAAAAAAATTGAAAGTAATAAGAGGCAATGGATATCGTTTCGTCCACAAAGGTGGGATGTTCCCTACCGAAAACCATCATGCTTGTTGTGAGAAGCTCAGGTTTGTGAGAAGCATATACCCAAACCTGCCCCAAATGGGAAAAAATTTGTACCACGGCATGTTGATGCCGCTCCATGATAGCATGCCAAGTTTCATGAATTTCAGTCGAGTTTTGGATTTACTAGAATTTAAAAACCAGGCATCTCAATGTTTTGCCAGCAATCAACGGTGCCCTGGTGTTTGGAATTCATTCCCATTTCTTGCATGGGACCTAAGCATGCACCCAAGGAGATAGATTTGATTTTTCAACCAATTTATATGCACTGGAGCATGTGCATGTAGTTCAAATTTGAATTGTTCACCTGAAATGGCTGGAAAACCAATTTAATGTATAAAATGTTCAAACGAACCCTGAATAATTCCAATTCTTTTATGACACACATGTAGTTGCATGTTCACTCCAGATAAAAGGTCTAGCAATTCAAACACCGTCCATTGTCGCTGTGACCCCATTATGTAATTCAAATCAAGATGAAAAATCAAGTAGATCGCACACAGTTTATTATCAGCAACCGTGTGAGATGTAGTACAAAATATCCTGGAGCACCGTCGGTGTATAGTGCGCCTATGGCTTACGCGAGAAGGTGCGTCGGCTACAGTCCACAACCGGCGTGTCAAGCACACTAGCTCACTCCCCAAATATCATTTCACTGTTCAATCGTCGCCGGTGAAAGATGGACATGTGGACCCGCGTAGTGAGGGCAACTTTGGTGGCCCACTCCGGCGAGAGTGCGGCCGCAGCCGCCATGCACGTGCTAACAAGGTGCATGAGCATGGCCGCTATTTGCGATCGGGCAGCAAAGGCAGCCCAAACGGCCGCTATTGCTTCTCATGTGGCGGCAGCAACATCTGCCTCGGGGATAGCAACTGGATAGAGCGGCACAGTAGCTATACATTCCGCAGCGACGGCCTTAGCCCTGACGGAGGCCGCCCACGACCATGTCGAGGCCGCCCATGCCCAGCTCCTGGCGGTCACCGCACAAATCGAGCGAAGCTTCTCCGACAACGGTCGACAACCCACGACCGAAGAGCTAGCAATCGCCGGGAGCGTTCGAGCAGCCTTCCGTTCCTCCGCCGCATACCTTGCAACAACGGAGCCCGTCCAAGCCCAGATCGCGTCCGCCCACGCCCAGCTCGTGGCGGCCTTTTCCAAAGAGATGGCTGACGCGGATGACGAGATGCTTGCCAAGTATGGTGTGATGGATGCCATGGAGCCCCTTCCCCAAGAGACCGTCGGGCGCGAGCTGGACATGGAGGCGGCGACAGAGATCGACGAGCACCAGCCGTAGTAGTACTCTATGTTTTGTTTAATTAAGAGCATCCGTCTTTAATTTGTTAGAGTAATGTTTAGGTCACCTACCTCTGTTTAATTGTTGAACTTGCTCGATTAAGAAGTGTGGGTGTGTTGTAGTCTCCTTTGTGTACCCAAATTATGCAATGACGTGGATGACCACTGTAACCATGGAAATTCGAATCAAAAGTTTTGACGTTCAAACTCATCACACACGGGTTAAGCTATCTGAATCGTTTGTGATGTCCACATATCGTACACAGTCCTGAATAAGGGACCGTGTCTGATGACACCTTGCGCGCCAGTTTTTTGGCTGAAGCGATTCCAAATTTTCGGCTTCTGCGGAAATATCTACCTCCCCGCCCCTCCCCCTTACCAAAACCAACATTTCCCCTCTTCCAACCTTCCTTGGGGGTCCTGTTCATCCAGCCCTCCACAGGGTCCTGTCCATCCACCCCCAACCGGCTTGATTGGGTTCATGTTCATCCAGCGGCAACGGCCTCTACTACCACGGGGTTGTGTTCATCCAACCCCCCACCGAGAACTGTTCATCCAACCCCCCCAACAATGCTCATTGTTCATCAAGGGAATGAGGCAGCATGTTTGATTGGCGTCAGTTAGTAGCAATAGCGAAGGAATCGCTCGATCGGGTTCAGTTAACAGCCACATCGATTGATCCCTCGGTTTCTGTAACGCGTAGCCTGCAGTGCAATTGCTTGGGTTCAGTAGGCGAACACCTCGCTTGGGTTCAGTTAGAGCCCAACGCCTCGCACCCTCGCGCGCATGTTTAGTTCTTGAGGTCACGGGAGAAATCGTGTTGCAAGTAATCATGTGAACTTGATATGTGTTCGATATTTTGATAGTATGTATGTTGTGATTCCCTTAGTGGTGTCATGTGAACGTCGACTACATGACACTTCACCATATTTGGGCCTAAGGGAATGCATTGTGGAGTAGCTATTAGATGATGGGTTGCGAGAGTGACAGAAGCTTAAACCCTAGTTTATGCGCTATTCCGTAAGGGATCGATTGGATCCAAAAGTTTAATGCTATGGTTAGAATTTATTCTTAATACTTTTCTCGTAGTTGCGGATGCTTGCGAGGGGGTTAATCATAAGTAGGAGGTTTGTTCAAGTAAGAACAACACCTAAGCACTGGTCCACCCACATATCAAATTATCAAAGTAGCGAACACGAATCGAATCAACATGATGAAAGTGACTAGATGAAATTCCCGTGTACCCTCAGGAACGCTTTGCTTACTATAAGAGACAGTTTTGGCCTGTCCTTTGCCTCAAAAGGATTGGGCTATCTTGCTGCAGTTTTGTTACTATTATCGTTACTTGCTCCTTACAAATTATCTTGCTATCAAACTACTCTGTTACTTACAATCTGAGCACTTGCAGACATTACCTTGCTGAAAACCACTTGTCATTTCCTTGTGCTCCTCGTTGGGTTCAACACTCTTACTAATCGAAAAGAGCTACAATTGATCCTACATACTTGTGCGTCATCATTGAACCATTTGATTTTTGGGGATTTGATTACATGGGACCATTTCCTTCCTC
This sequence comes from Aegilops umbellulata, assembly GCA_032464435.1. NCBI lineage: Eukaryota > Viridiplantae > Streptophyta > Magnoliopsida > Poales > Poaceae > Aegilops > Aegilops umbellulata. The sequence continues at coordinate 107,042,856 of CP136054.1, forward strand.
TAATGGGTATACACATATTTTGGTTGTTGTTGATTATGTTACTAAATGGGTAGAAGCTATTCCAACCAGTAGTGCTGATCACAACACCTCTATTAAAATGCTTAAGGAAGTTATTTTCCCAAGGTTTGGAGTCCCTAGATATTTAGTGACTGATGGTGGTTCACACTTTATTCATGGTTCTTTCCGTATGCTTGCCAAGTATGATGTTAACCATAGAATTGCATCACCTTATCATCCTCAGTCTAGTGGTCAAGTTGAACTTAGCAATAGAGAAATAAAATTAATTTTGCAAAAGACTGTCAATAGGTCCTAGAAGAATTGGTCTATGAAATTAGATGATGCACTTTGGGCTTATAGAACAACATATAAAAATCCTATGGGTATGTCTGCTTATAAAATGGTTTATGGAAAAGCTTGTCATTTGCCTCTTGAGTTAGAACATAAAGCATATTGGGCAATCAAAGAACTCAACTATGATTTCAAACTTGATGGTGAAAAGAGGTTATTTGATATTAGCTCATTAGATGAATGGAGAACCCAAGCTTATGAAAATGCCAAGTTATTTAAAGAAAAAGTTAAAAGATGGCATGATAAAAGAATCCAAAAGTGTGAGTTCAAAGTTGGAGAATATGTTCTTTTGTACAGCTCTCGTTTTAGATTCTTTGCAGGAAAACTTCTCTCCAAATGGGAAGGACCCTATGTTATCGAGGAGGTTTATCATTCTGGAGCTATCAAAATAAATAATGCTGAAGGTACTAACCTGAAGGTTGTTAATGGGCAACGAGTAAAATATTATATCTTAGGTACGCCCATTAATGTTGAAAGTAATATTATCCAAACTATGACACCGGAAGAACACATAAAAGAGTCCTTCCAGAACACTCCAGAATCATGGAAAAAAGGAGGTACGTGATACGGTAAGTAAACGGACTCTGAAAAATTCGCAAAAATATTTTTTTGTCAGTTTTGGAATATAACAAAAATTAGGAAAATAAGAAACAATCAGGAAGGTCACTTTGGTGGGCACAAGACACCAGGGCGTGCCTGGCTTGCCACGCGCGCCCAGGTGGGTTGTGCCCACCTCGGGTACCTTCCGGACTCTGTTTTTCTACCGTTTGCTTGTCTCCCAAGAAAAAAATCTTTATATACGCCCCGAACCTATTGACCACCGTATCGTGGAGAAATTTTCTATTTTCTTTTCTTGCTATGTTCCTGATAGATCTGAAAATATGTCGTCCCAAGACTGTGAGGGTGAGAGTTATGCTGCTGATTTTGTCGCAGACCCCAAGTCCTATGGGGATGTAGAGCATTATGGCTGGACCTCACAGGAAGAGGAAGACTATTATCCTAGGGAGAAGGAGGAGACGAGCTTAGATGAGGAAGAAACTCCGTTGCCTCAAACTGGGGACATGCATGTGGAATTCAAGAAGTCAAGCCTCCCCAACAAAGCAAAGAGGCCTAAACTTCAGTTTATACCCTTTCACCTTTTGCAAGAAAATAAGCAAGATTTATGCAAAAAGGTACTGGAGCTTGAGCAGGAGATCGGTGAATTGAAGGAGGAAAATTCCATCCTCAAGCGTAAGCTAAGGAAGAAGGACAAACCATCTACTCCATCACCACCACCTTCTTCTTCATCACCAAAAGAAAATTGAGTATCGGGTATGGGCACTCCCCTTGGCTTCCGCCAAGCTTGGGGGAGGTGCCCCGGTATCGTATCATCCCCACTATCTTTTGCCTTTACTTATTTTAGCTTGATCCATAGCTATCTTTTGCTTTAGATGAATAAAAGTTTAGTTCGATCCTTTCTTTTTGAGAGTTTGCTTATCTATCCTTGTAATCATGTGAGAGATATATAATGAAGTTTAGTTTGAGTTTTTGCTTTCTTTACTTTCATGTTGCAATAAAAAGAAAGGAAATAAATGAAAAAGATCATATGCTCATCTTATGGTAGGTGATGACACCACATAAGGAAAAATATAAGTAGAAAATCTTATTAGAGATTGAAAAACATAGCATTGGTCAATGATGCAACTCATGAAAGAATTAACAAGGGAAGAGAAGATTCACATATAAATACACGATCCTGGAAATCTTTTGTGATTGTGAGCCCCCATCAAAAATTATATGCCAAAATTGTCGACGTTGGATAAGGAAGACAACGTAATGATTTATGTTTGTTCATATTCACATAGAAGTTATATTGTCATAGATCCTTCAACATGTGGTGCTTGCGCCCTATCTTTGCTAGCCAAAAATTCCGCACCAAGTAGAGATAATACTTGTGCATCCAAAAACCCTTAAACCCAAATCTTATTTTCAAGAGTCCACCATACCTATCCAGGGATTGAGCAAGATCCCTCAAGTAAGTTGTCATCGGTTCAATAAGGCAATAAAAATTGCTTCTAGAAGTGTGAGATCATTTAGTGTAAGAGAAAATTGAGCGTTATACAAACTTGTGATGGTGAAGAATAAAAGCGACAGACTGCATAATAAAGGTTGCCATCACAAGGGGAAATGCAACATGATGTTCTTTTGCACTAAGGGGATGGGCATACAAACAAATAATGTAACATCCCAAATTTTCAATTTGGAATGTTATACATTAGATCATCATGCATAACATATTTTCTTGCATTTTAGTTGATCCTAGAAATTTCACGCAACTCAAGGACCCTCGGAGAGAGTTGGAGACTTCGTTATTTTCATATTTGAGTTTTCTCAAATTTTGAAAAGAGGATCACTTGATTTTATTTATTTCATCTTCAATTATTTTTCCAATAACAAAAATATGAGACGGGAATAATATGACTTTCCCAATTTTAGGAAAAATGAAGATTTAATAAATAAATCGAATTTTGGATTTTTCCGGAGTTTATCTGCATTTTATTTGCATTAGGGAAAAATGCGTGTTTTAAAATATTGCATTTAGGCCCCGAGTAAAAGTTCATTTTGTTCGACTCATTTGTAGGAGTCGGGAAAAATTGACTTCGGAATTTTTGGAGTTCGTTTAGATTTTTTTTGCGCGTATCTATTTTAAAAAAAACGCGCCGCACCCGACTGGGCCAAGGGCCCAGCCGAGCCGGCCCAGCCCCGCCGCTCCCCTCGCGCGCGCGCGCCCGCGCCAGCCGCCGCAGAGTCTGGGTCGGACTCTGCTGCCGCCGCCGCCCTTGCTTGCCCCCTCCCCCAAGCCACCTCTCCCCCCTCTATATATACCCCCTCCCCCTCTCCTCCCCACACCCAGCCCCACCGCCGCCCGCAGCAGCAGCAGCAGCCGCAAGCCGCCGCCGCCTGCCGACGCCGTCCCGCTGTCCCGCCGCCGCGCCTCGCCCGCCGCCAAGCCCCGCCCTCGCCGGAGCCCCGCATCGCCGAGGTAGCCCCGCGACGCGCCACCCCTCGCCCGGTTCATTTTTTTTTTAAAAATCGTTCCGGTTTATTTTCGTTTTGGTTTATTTTTTTCGAAAACCCTATATCGGTTTTTTCGGTTTAATTGTTTAGCGAGCGTTCGCCGGACCGTTCGTCTTAACGAACGTGGTCACCGGTTAGTCTCGGTTAACGAACGTCCGTTCGATTAATCATTTGTCGTTTTCTTTTTCGTCGAATTTTGTCGGGGCGGACGGCGTCCCCCGCGAGCACCTATGGGGCCGGAGCCCCTTTCGTTGTTCGGTGAGGGGGGCGGAGGGAGCACGGAGAGCAGATCGAGGCGAGCACACGGGCGGTTTACCCAGGTTCGGGCCGCGATGGACGCGTAAAACCCTACTCCTGCTTGGTTGTATTGAACTGGGGAGCTCGGGAGCTTGGAGAGCTAGCTACACCGAGCGTATGGCTGTCTCGATTCCGGATCTCCGAACCCCGGAACCCCGGAACCCGCTCTACGTTGCACACGGGCCTCCTTTTATAGCGCAAAGGGGTCACCGACAGGTGTCAACGTAAGAGAAAGGGGTAAAAGTGTAAAAGGGATGGATGTTGTAACAGCGCGGGAACAGTGGCGCTGCAGCGCGGCACAGTGTTATCATACCTACTTCTGACGGTAGGGGACAAGGGCATTAAATGCCCGTCACGGTCGCCTGGACAGCACCGAGGCGGACCGTTAGGTGCGCCACCGCTCGCCACGGTGGTGGCTGCATGCCACCGCATACCCCAGGCTGCGCGGTGCCCCGCCACGTGCCCTTGGGGGAAACCCCGGAGCGACGCGTGGGCGGGCGAGCTGGAGCGCAGTCCTGAGGTGGCGATTTGCCGCGGCAAGTGGCTTGCCGCGGGGGTCGTCTTCCTGGGCCTGATAGCTTGCCGGCTATCAGGCCTTGCCGGGGCGCCTGGCGCGCCGCGGCGGGCTCCTCTTGTGGTGCCTAGGTTCGGCCTTCCCGACAAGCTCCTCTTGTCGGGGTCTCGATCTTCTGTCTCGTATACTTTTGTTCTTGGATGGTATTATATGGGCTCAGTCGTCCCGGCAAGCTCCTCTTGCCGGGGCCTTGTCTTCTTGGCCCGACAAGCTCCTCTTGCCGGGGTCTTGTCTTCTTGGCCCGGCAAGCTCCTCTTGCCGGGGGCCTTGTCTTGAATGCTTGGTCTTCTCTTGGTGCTTCCTGGGCGGGCCTCGCCGCAGGGTGCTACAACTGCCCGTGCACAAGTCTGGGGTACTAAGGTACCCCTACTTTAGTACACCGACAGGAGCCCCCGGGCCTGGGCCACACACGGTGCCGGGCGTCGTTGGGCCAGGCCCTAACAGTGCACGGGCACGCGTGGCCTTGGTCGCGCTGCTCCTTAACTCCGCATCCGCCGCACCTTCCCCAGGCGGCGCGCGCTTATCGCGGCGTCGTGGGGGCGAAACGCCCGTTCCCTCTTTAAGTGGAGGGAGGTGCAGAGGCGCGGCTCGATAAATGAACGGGGGTGAGGCGCGGCTTCCGAGGCGTCCGTTCCCCATAACCATGGGATGGGGGGAGGTCGTCCCACCCGTCGCCTCGGTCCTGCGCGCCCACCGCGTGGTCCTCATGCACTCGGAGTCGCGGCGGCGGAGGCAGGGAGTCGGGCCGGCGCGGATCGATGCAGTGGGTCGGCCCCAGTCGCCTGCCCTTCCTCCGCTTCTATTGGAGGAGCGAGGCGGCCGCGTCCCCACTCCGCCCCTTTATAAGGAGCGAAAGGGGGGCAACGGAAATCCGCACTCCATCTCCTCCCTCCTTCTGCTTCTGGTTTCCTTCCCCCATCTGCGATGGAGGGGGGGAACCCTGGTTCTTCTTCGGTTGCCGCGAGGGTGTCTGCTAGGCAACGCGCCCCTCCTCCCCTTGCGCCCACGGCGGCGGAGCCGGTCGTCAGGGGAAGAGGGAGAGGGCGAGGTCGCGGACGAGGTCGTGGACGGGGCCCGGGCGCTCGGGGCGGACGGATCGGTGCGCCGTCCTCGCCTCCGCCAGCGGCTCCGTTCCTTCCCGCGGTCCATCTCGGGGACGACCCCTGTGAGTTCATTATCAGGCTGCGCCGGGCGCCTCGTCGCCGCCTCCGGCTTCCCGCTCCCTTCGCGAGCGTGTTGGAGGTGGAGCAGCCTGAGACGCTAAACCTGCGCATGAGGGGCTGCGGGATCAGTGGGACGCGGGTCCACGTCGAGTCCCGAGCCCCCGGCGTGGTGTGTCTGGGCCGCGGGTGGAAGACGTTCGCCCGGATCCACAGCTTGACGGAGGGGTTCATCCTCCACTTTAAGCTGGTGGGGGAGGACCTCCTCTCCGTCAAGGCCTTCTGGGGCTCCGGCATCCGGGCCCGGTGCTGCGAAGATAGCTCCTCCGACAGCGAAGGCTCCTCCTCGAGCGAGAGTGACGAGGAGGGGAGCGACAGCGACGACGAGGGGAGCAGCCGCCGGGATGACGGGTCCGACTAGGCGTCGGTCGCAGCTCCGTGTGGCACCGGCGGCCCCATCGTCCGCGCCGGGCTCCGTGAACTCCCCGGGGTCGTCTCCTTGGGCGGCTGGCGTAGGGGGGCTGCTGAGGAGGACAGAGGGCGGACGTCGAAGGCCGCGAAGTCGGAGTACGGGCCGACTTCGACAGCTAGCTGACGCTCCGGTGCCTCGTGTTCCAGATGCGCCCCAGACGCCGTCATCACCCTTGCTCTCGGTGACGACCACCGGGGTCTTCTCTTCGGCCCGGCAAGCTCCTCTTGCCGGGGGCTTGATCTCCTCGGGCGGCCGGAGTGGCGAGGCTGGGGAAGAGGAAGAGGCTGGCGGCAAGGCCGCTGCCTCATCTTCCAGCTCTGCCTCCGGCGCCTCCGTCTTCTTCAGCCTCCGGAGACCCCCGGGCGGAGCCCCCGGATCTTCTCTTGGTGCCTTCTGCCACCCGTAGCTCGCTTAGGTGCCCCTTTCGCCCTCTTCGCCTACTTGCCCTACCTCCTGAGGAGAGAGACAAGAAAGGGATTACGGGCACCTTATCTCTTTTCAGCTTGTAAGCCTTCGGGCCTTAGTTGCGTTTAAGCCTCGTAATCCCTTCTTTCATGTTTTTCATTCTCTCTGAACTGTACCTGAGCGGAATGTTTTTAATGAAAAGGGGATGTTTGCCGGATCATTTGTCTCGCGGGTGGAAACCGCGGTAAGGAACGAATCCTTTACATCGTTAAGATAGACAGTTTCTCGCCCGGCAACAGGCCCAGCCGCTCCCCCGCACTGCTCGACCTTCCTCACGCCCTTGGCGGAGGTGGGGAGCAGGCGGGTTCTGGCCCCTCGCTTCCCTCCCCCTTGCTGCCGCGGCTGCTATCGAAACGGGCCCCAGGAACGCGCTCTGGGGCTTGCCGCTAAGAGAGCACGGTAGCTTTTCAGGAGGAAAGGAGGCTTTCAAATTCCACAGTCCATAAGAGAATGCATGATGAGGGATGCAAAAACTTATCTGAGGTTGCAGCCCCCGGCGACTCTGGCTCGCCGGGGCGTAGGTGTTGGCTCGTCCTTCTCCTCTTCCTTGTCCTTGAGCGGCCCGGCAAGGACATTCAATTCCTGCGAGCCAAAGGGAAAGGACGGGAAAAAGACGCGGACTCGACCTCTAAGTTAGGGGTTAGCGACAGTTAGGAACTGACAACCCTAACCAAGGACGAGACTCTGACTCAGCATGCATGCTAAAATCTAGGGCGCCAGCGCTTCTTTATCTTCGGCCAGGGGCTTCGCCTGGCTTTGTACGAGGGCTTACATGCAACATCGGCAAGGCCTGCACAAACCGGTGGTTGCCGGAGCGGATCACGGCAACCGCGCCTTATGGGCAAAACTTGCGAAGATGCTCTATGTTCCCAGGAGTTGCTCACTGGTAGGCCCTCTTCGGTCTTGAGGCGGACAGCGCTGGGCCTCGCGACTCGTCTCACCCGATAAGGGCCTTCCTGCTTCGGCGTCGACTTGTTATAATTCTTGGCCGACTGAACGTGCCTAAGAACAAGGTCGCCTAACAGGGCAGCTTTATCTGGTGCCAGGGGCTTCGCCTGGCTTTGTACAAGGGGTTACATGCAGCAGCGGCAAGGCCTGTACAAACCGATGGTTGCCGGAGCGGATCACGGCAACCGCGCCTTATGGGTGAAACTTGCGAAGATGCTCTATGTTCCCAGGAGTTGCTCACTGGTAGTCCCTCTTCGGTCTTGAGGCGGACAGCGCCGGACCTCGCGACTCGTCTCACCCGACAAGGGCCTTCCTGCTTCGGCGTCGACTTGTTATAATTCTTGGCCGACTGAACGTGCCTAAGAACAAGGTCGCCTAGCAGGGCAACTTTATCTGGTGCCAGGGGCTTCGCCTGGCTTTGTACAAGGGGTTACATGCAACAGCGGCAAGGCCTGTACAAACCGATGGTTGCCGGAGCGGGTCACGGCAACCGCGCCTTATGGGTGAAACTTGCGAAGATGCTCTATGTTCCAGGAGTTGCTCACTGGTACGCCTTCTTCGGTCTCGAGGCGGACAGCGCCAGGCCTCGTGACTTGTCTCACCCGATAAGGTCCTTCCCACTTTGGCGTCAACTTGTTGGAATCCTTGGCCGACTGAGCGCGCCGAAGAACAAGGTCGCCCTCTTCGAGACTCCTGGCCTTGACCTTGCGGCTATGGTAGCGACGCAAGGCTTGCTGGTATCGAGCAGCTCGTACCGCAGCCTGGAGACGTCCTTCCTCAAGGAGCAGCGCGTCATCTTGGCGCAGCCGCTCTTGCTCGAGCTCGTCATAAGCGAGCACCCGAGGAGATCCGTATACGAGTTCCGTGGGGATAACTGCTTCCGCTCCATAGACTAGAGCAAAGGGTGTCTGTCCGGTGGCTCGACTCGGTGTCGTTCTGATTGACCAAAGAGCCGCCGGCAGCTCCTCAATCCAATTTCTTCCACACTTGTGCAGCCTGTCGAAGGTCCTGGTCTTGAGTCCGCGCAGCACTTCAGCGTTGGCCCTTTCTGCTTGACCGTTGCTCCTGGGGTGAGCAACCGAAGTGAAGCAGACCTTGGCGCCGAGATCCTGGGCGTATTGCATGAAGGCGCGACTTGTGAATTGTGTCCCGTTGTCGGTGATGATTCTGTTGGGGATTCCGAAACGGCAGACGATCGACCGGAAGAACTTGACTGCTGACTGCGCGGTCACCTTCCTCACTGGCTCCACTTCTGGCCACTTCGTGAACTTGTCGATTGCAACGTACAAGTACTCGAAGCCCCCGACGGCTCGGGGAAAAGGGCCGAGGATATCGAGCCCCCAGACCGAGAAGGGCCAGGATAAAGGGATTGTTTGGAGAGCTTGAGCTGGCTGATGAATCTGTTTTGCATGGAACTGGCACGCTTCACACTTGGTTACTAGTGCAGTTGCATCTTGGAGGGCTTCTTGCCAGAAGAACCCTTGCCGGAAGGCTTTCCCGACAAGTGCTCTTGCGCCAATGTGATGGCCGCATATGCCTCCGTGTATCTCTGCCAACAGCTTCTGTCCGTCTTCCCTGGAGATGCACTTCAATCTGACACCGTTGAGTCTCCTTCTGTACAGCTCGTTGTCCACGAACTGGTACATACTTGACTGCCTGGTGATCTTCTCCATCTCTTCTGGGTCGTCGGGAAGTTCTCCAGTTTGCAGAAAACGGACGATCTGCTGCGCCCATGCCGGAGCCCGGGGCTCGACGGCAAGGACTAAAGGCATGAAGGCCGCTGCGGGGACCCCGGCTTCTACGGCAAGAACCTCTGGTTCCGCCGGAGCCGGCGATCCCCCGGCAAGCTTGCCGGGGCAAAGCTTGTCGGGAACCCCCGCTTCAACTGGACAGATCCTCGGATCCGCAGGAGCGGACTGTTCCTCAGCGTTCAGACTGCTGATCTGCTTGCCGGAGCAAGGCTTATCGGGGACACCTGCTTCGACTGGACGGATCCTGGGATCCGCAGGAGCGGGCTGCCCCCCCGGCGTTCAGACTGCTGATCTGCTTGCCGGAGCAAGGCTTATCGGGGACACCTGCTTCGACTGGACGGATCCTGGGATCCGCAGGAGCGGGCTGCCCCCCGGCGTTCTGGTTGTTGATCTTGGGGACCTTGGCGGCGGTCTCAGGAAGGTTCGCCTGCAAGTAGTCACCGGAGACCAACTTCCTTTTCTTGGACTGCCCAACTGATGGTGTAACGGATGGTTGAGTCAGCTTGAGTAAGAAGGTCCCTGGTTCCACAGGTAACTTCAACGAAGCACACTTCGAAAGGCCGTCTGCTATCTCATTCTGAGCTCTCGAGACGTGCTCCATTTGCAGCCCTTCAAAGTGTTCTTCCAGCTTCCTCACTTCATCTACATAAGCTTCCATCAGAGGGCTCCGGTAGCTCTTGTTGACCTGCCGGACCACCAGTTGAGAATCTCCCCGCATAATCAGCTTTCTGATCCCAAGTTCGGCCGCAATCCTGAGGCCGGCGAGCAAGCCTTCATACTCAGCAGTATTGTTGGGACGGATGCGGCGCGTCCTCGGAGGCCGAGGCTCGGTCGTCCGCCCTGTTCTTGGATTTGGTGGCGCCGCGAGTGTTCTCGCCGGTGGCCACCCCTCCGACGGCGTCTCCCCCGCCCACCGTTGGCTCCGGAAGCGGTGGAAGAGACGCGGACGGGCCCGCGACCTCCGAAGCCTTCTTCTTCGGGGCCATGGTGTTGATGAAGCTAGCAAATTCGGAGAAGCTGACGAAGAGCGCGCTCGCGCGAACGCCGGATCTGGTCCGCACAACCTCGACGCGTCCCCTACCTGGCGCGCCAAAGATGTCGGGGCGGACGGCGTCCCCCGCGAGCACCTATGGGGCCGGAGCCCCTTTCGTTGTTCGGTGAGGGGGGCGGAGGGAGCACGGAGAGCAGATCGAGGCGAGCACACGAGCGGTTTACCCAGGTTCGGGCCGCGATGGACGCGTAAAACCCTACTCCTGCTTGGTTGTATTGAACTGGGGAGCTCGGGAGCTTGGAGAGCTAGCTACACCGAGCGTATGGCTGTCTCGATTCCGGATCTCCGAACCCCGGAACCCCGGAACCCGCTCTACGTTGCACACGGGCCTCCTTTTATAGCGCAAAGGGATCACCGACAGGTGTCAACGTAAGAGAAAGGGGTAAAAGTGTAAAAGGGATGGATGTTGTAACAGCGCGGGAACAGTGGCGCTGCAGCGCGGCACAGTGTTATCATACCTACTTCTGACGGTAGGGGACAAGGGCATTAAATGCCCGTCACGGTCGCCTGGACAGCACCGAGGCGGACCGTTAGGTGCGCCACCGCTCGCCACGGTGGTGGCTGCATGCCACCGCATACCCCAGGCTGCGCGGTGCCCCGCCACGTGCCCTTGGGGGAAACCCCGGAGCGACGCGTGGGCGGGCGAGCTGGAGCGCAGTCCTGAGGTGGCGATTTGCCGCGGCAAGTGGCTTGCCGCGGGGGTCGTCTTCCTGGGCCTGATAGCTTGCCGGCTATCAGGCCTTGCTGGGGCGCCTGGCGCGCCGCGGCGGGCTCCTCTTGTGGTGCCTGGGTTCGGCCTTCCCGACAAGCTCCTCTTGTCGGGGTCTCGATCTTCTGTCTCGTATACTTTTGTTCTTGGATGGTATTATATGGGCTCAGTCGTCCCGGCAAGCTCCTCTTGCCGGGGCCTTGTCTTCTTGGCCCGGCAAGCTCCTCTTGCCGGGGTCTTGTCTTCTTGGCCCGGCAAGCTCCTCTTGCCGGGGGCCTTGTCTTGAATGCTTGGTCTTCTCTTGGCGCTTCCTGGGCGGGCCTCGCCGCAGGGTGCTACAACTGCCCGTGCACAAGTCTGGGGTACTAAGGTACCCCTACTTTAGTACACCGACAGATTTATTCCGCGATTTTTCTGATCGTGATTTTAGATCCGATCTTCTTTCTAGTTTATCTTCTCGCTCGTTTATCGGAATCAGGTGATTCAAGCGCCTGGAGTTTCGTTTCGAAACCGCCGTTACGACTAATCAACTTAAACAAGTTTTTGCTACTGTAAAATTTGACCTAGTTTCAAATTGCTAGAACCGAGTTGTTTCCTTCCGCCGTTTGTTTTCCGTTGCTTTGTTCAGATCGTTTTCTTTTTGCAACCGGAGTTCTTAAGTTGAACTCTCTGGTTCAATCTCTTGTTCGAGTTTTACCTGTGCATTAGATGAGTACTTATTGTATGCTTGTTGTTTGTCTGCGATAGATCACCCGGAGTGCGCCTCTTGTTATTTCGAAGCTCTAGGTTTCGCGGATCCTCAGCAAGGCAAGTAACACTTTGATCATACCTTATCGTTGCCCAGTTTTATTGCATTAGTTCAACCCTCAAACATTGCATGATTAGGGTTTAATTAAATTGTGGGATGGGAAGTAGATGAGGTAGTACCTATTACCTGTTTTACTTATGAAACCTTTGGGAGTTACTTCTACGTTTGCTTATTATGCCATGCTATGCTAGTAGACGTGGATTGGGTGAGTGATATCCATGACAAATGTGAGTATTGTTAATTAATGGTTTTATCTAAGGTGGCAACTTAAATACACATCTGGGTGGATTGAGGCACCTGGTTTCTATTAGGACTTGCTTGTTTTTCTTTGGACCGCCACCCAGGCTCAAAGGGATCATAAGATCATTCATGCTAGTAACTTCCGTGTGCAGCCACAAACCATTATGGGCTCTGGCATAGTTGATTAAGTCGTGCAAACTCTTACAGGGTAGACTAGCAGATGTAGGGGAAAGTAGGTGTACCGGTCTATCCAAACGTAAGGTGCTAGCGCTTCTGAAAGACTATGTCTCGGTCATCCGTTTCTCAAACACCATGTAGTACGAGAAACCAAACGGAGGCGATCGAGTCTTGTGGGGAAAAGTGCGCAAACCCCTGCAGAGTGTACAAACTAATCATGATTAGCTGTGTCCCCGGTTATGGACATCTTGAGTATCTAGTACTTGAATATCATGTGAATCTCATCATGTTACTTCTAATTAATATTGTTGGGTTTTAATTGTTCACTTAATTGGGATCGGAATGCTGTCAACCATTCTCGATGTTTCAACCACCATGATAGTTAAATAAAATCTATTCCTTTGCCGTAGGGAAAAATTGGCTTTACGCAAAACTGTAACTATAGAGCTTTTCCACCAGCCATATATGCATGTAGTATAGGCTTATCATTCATTCTCTATGTGTTACATTGCCAGCATATTCCATGTGCTGACCCGTTTCGGGCTGCAACTTTCATGTTGCAGACTTTTCAGACGACGAGTAAGGTGCTTTTAGGTCGTGGTTCTATACTCAGTGATGCCGTTGGAGTTGATGGACTCACTTATCTTCCAAGCTTTCCGCTGTTATCATTATTAGGTGGCCTTAAGCCATATTTATTGTAATAAGTTCTCTTTGAGACATCGATGTAATAAGCGTGTGATTGCTACTCTGCTATAAATCCTTCGAAGTACTGTGTGGTGTCAGCATTACTGATCCAGGGATGACACCGGAGCACAGAGACTTGACCATCTGAGGTCGGGTCGCTACGAGATGGTATCAGAGCACACGCTGACTGTAGGACACGACCACTAAGCTAAAGCCATAGATCACTATTCTCCTCTCATTTTCTAACTCCTCATCTTTTCTACTCTTTTAGGATGACGGACGCGAAGATCAAGTACGCTCAACCGGATGAAGGCACACCTTTTGGTTTTCACTTGAAGGAAGTCACCAAGTACCTGAACATTGGACTACCAAGCTTCACCGGGACCTTCAACGCCACTCTGCCTGAAGAGGAGCGTTGGAAGATTCAAGCTCATGCTCCGGGAAGGACATTCGCGCCAATCACGAAGCCCATAGATAGTGTTTTCAGTGCACCAACCTGGAGTCTGGGAAAGAGCATGGCAGCTCATATCACCATGGGACACATTGGAGAAGTTTATCAAGAAGACCTCAAGGACACTATCTACCAGATTTGCGGACGCCGAGATGAACAATGGGAGATAGTCAGCACCAAGAAGGATAGATCCATTGCAGCTTTCATCCAGGAGTTAAACCAGCACATTCGACGCCAAGAGAACCAGATGTGCAATGATATGATAGAGTTGAAGAATGCGAAGGCAAGGATCATCGAGCTAGAAGGAGAACTAAAGGGTACACGCAAGGACTACATGGACGAGATCGTAGCTCTAGCAAGGCACAATGTCGATCTTAAGCAGGAGATTGAAGAACTCAAGGAGAGATTAGCATCCAAGGAAGACAAGTACGTCGCATGTCCGGACAACTACATCATCATCGACGACACTGATTCGGATCCAAGTGAGCCCGACTTTGAAGACGAAGCTGGAGCAGACATCATGGAGTCTTCCACCGATTCAAATTTCTAGATGACCACCCAATATTAGTAGTATTTCCCCCATGTATACATTATAGTTCGAGCACTTTTGCGATAGTTCTAGACCGTTTTGTATGCCCTTGTTTGAATTGAATGAAGTGATTTTGTGTGCATTTGCCTCATGTGCATTTGGGTAGTGTTTTCTCCTTAGACCTCACTCTATTCTTAATTCTCATCTTTTCTAAACCCTCAGATGCCTCCGAGACGTGACAATGGATTTCCACCGGAACTCACTCAGTTGATCCAGCAGCAGAACCAATTGATGCAGTTGTTAGTCCAGAATCAGCAGAACAACAACAACAACAACAACAACAACCCTTCGCCGCCGCCACCTGTTGATCACCTAACCCGTTTCCTTAGGCTGAATGCGCCGGTGTTTTCTAGTAGCACCGAGCCAATAGTAGCAGATGATTGGCTCCGCAAGACAGGAAGGGAGTTCACCACTGCAGGATGCACAGATGTGGAGAAAGTGAAGTTTGCCACACATCAGTTGGACGGACCCGCGACAGCATGGTGGGAGAATTTCACAGCCACTTACCCAGTTGACACTGTCACATGGGATCAGTTTCAGCAAGCTTTCCGCACTGCCCATGTTTCAGCAGGAGCTATGGCCATGAAGAAGCGTGAGTTTCGCAACTTACGCCAAGGAGGAAGGATAGTTGGCCAGTACGTTGACGACTTCAGCAAGTTAGTGCGTTATGCCCCAGATGACGTTGCTACAGATGCAGCTAAGCAGGAGAAGTTTCTAGAAGGACTAAATGATGAGCTAAGCATGCAGTTGATGGTAGCAAGTTTCAACAACTACCAGGAGTTGGTAGATCGTGCCATCATGATTGAAGGGAAGCAACAACAGATTGAGAACCGCAAGAGGAAGTATGGACAGGGGAAATATAACTCTGGAGCCCAGTAGAAGCCTCATTTTGCCCCTAAACCGGGAGTTCAGTTTCAGCATACCCATGAAGGAAGTGGTTCGCACAACCATAATGGCCACAAAAATGGTAATGGGAATGGAGGAAGCAACGGCCATAACCGTACCACCCCATCAACCTGTTGGGGAACGTTGCAGAAAACAAAAATTTTCCTACGGTTTCACCAAGATCCATCTATGAGTTCATCTAGCAACGAGTGATCGGATGCATCTACATACCTTTGCAGATCGCGAGCGGAAGCGTTCAAAATAACGGGGATGAGGTAGTCGTACACGACGTGATCCAAATCACCGGAGATCCTAGCACCGAACGGACGGCACCTCCGCGTTCAACACACGTACAGTCAGCATGACGTCTCCTCCTTCTTGATCCAGCAAGGGGGAAGGAGAGGTTGATGAAGATCCAGCAGCACGACAGCGTGGTGGTGGATGCAGGGCGTCACAACAGCAGGGCTTCGCCGTGCACTGCGAGAGGGAGAGGTGTAGCAGGGAGAGAGGGAGGCGCCAGGGGCAAGGGTGCGGCTGCCCCTCCCTCCCCCCTTTATATAGGCCCCCTGGGGGGGTGCCGGCCCCTGGAGATCCCATCTCCAGAGGGGGCGGCGGCCAAGGGGGGTGGAGTGCCCCCAAAGGCAAGTGGGCGCCCCCCCACCCTAGGGTTCCAACCCTAGGCGCAGGGGGTGGGCCTTGGGGGGTGCACCAGCCCACTAAGGGCTGGTCCCCCTTCCCACTTCAGCCCATGGGGCCCTCCGGGATGGGTGGTCCCACCCGGTAGACCCTCGGGACCCATCTGGTGGTCCCGGTACAATACCGGTGAACCCCAGATCACTCCCGATGGCCGAAACTGCACTTCCTATATATAATTCTTCACCTCCGGACTACTCCGAAACTCCTCGTGATGTCCGGGATCTCATCCGGGACTCCGAACAACATTCGGGTTACTGCATATACATATCTTCACAACCCTAGCGTCACCGAACCTTAAGTGTGTAGACCCTACGGGTTTGGGAGACATGCAGACATGACCGAGACGGCTCTCGGGCAATAACCAACAGCGGGATCTGGATACCCATGTTGGCTCCCACATTCTCCACGATGATCTCATCGGATGAACCACGATGTCGAGGATTCAATTAATCCCGTATACAATTCTCTTTGTCAATCGGTATTTTACTTGCCCGAGATTCGATCGTCGGTATCCCAATACCTTGTTCAATCTCGTTACCGGCAAGTCACTTTACTGGTACCGTGATCCCGTGATCAAACACTTTGATCACACTGAGCTCATTATGATGATGCATTACCGAGTGGGCCCGGTGATACCTCTCCGTCATGCGGAGTGACAAATCCCAGTCTCGATCCGTGTCAACCCAACAGACACTTTCGGAGATACCCGTAGTATACCTTTATAGTCACCCAATTACGTTGTGAAGTTTGCTATACCCAAAGCACTCCTACGGTATCCGGGAGTTACACGATCTCATGGTCTAAGGAAAGGATACTTGACATTGGAAAACTCTAGCAAACGAACTATACGATCTTGTGCTATGTTTAGGATTGGGTCTTGTCCATCACATCATTCTCCTAATGATGTGATCTCGTTATCAATGACATCCAATGTCCATAGTCAGGAAACCATGACTATCTGTTGATCAATGAGCTAGTTAACTAGAGGCTCACTAGGGACATGTTGGTGTCTATCATTCACACATGTATTACGATTTCCGGATAACACAATTATAGCATGAATAAAGACAATTATCATGAACAAGGAAATATAATAATAATGCTTTTATTATTGCCTCTAGGGCATATTTCCAACAGTCTCCCACTTGCACTAGAGTCAATAATCTAGTTACATTGTGATGAATCGAACACCCATGGAATTCTGGTGTTGATCATGTTTTGCTCTAGGGAGAGGTTTAGTCAACGGATCTGCTACATTCAGGTCCGTATGCACTTTACAAATATCTATGTCTCCATCTTGAACATTTTCACGAATGGAGTTGAAGCGACGCTTGATGTGCCTAGTCTTCTTGTGAAACCTGGGCTCCTTGGCAAGTGCAATAGCTCATGTGTTGTCACAGAAGAGTTTGATTGGCCCCGACGCATTGGGTATGACTCCGAGGTCGGTGATGAACTCCTTCACCCAAATTGCTTCATGTGCTGCCTCCGAGGCTGCCATGTACTCCGCTTCACATGTAGATCCCGCCACGACGCTCTGCTTGCAACTGCACCAGCTTACTGCCCCACCATTCAAAATATACACGTATCCGGTTTGTGACTTAGAGTCATCCAGATCTGTGTCGAAACTAGCGTCGACGTAACCCTTTACGACGAGCTCTTCGTCACCTTCATAAACGAGAAACATTTCCTTAGTCCTTTTCAGGTACTTCAGGATATTCTTGACCGCTGTCCAGTGTTCCTTGCCGGGATTACTTTGGTACCTTCCTACCAAACTTACGGCAAGGTTTACATCAGGTCTGGTACACAACATGGCATACATAATAGAACCTATGGCTGAGGCATAGGGGATGACACTCATCTCTTCTATATCTTCTGCCGTGGTCGGACATTGAGCTGAGCTCAATTTCACACCTTGTAATACAGGTAAGAACCCCTTCTTAGATTGATCCATATTGAACTTCCTCAATATCTTATCAAGGTATGTGCTTTGTGAAAGACCTATGAGGCGTCTCCATCTATCTCTATAGATCTTGATGCCTAATATATAAGCAACTTCTCCAAGGTCCATCATTGAAAAACTCTTATTCAAGTAGGCCTTAATGCTGTCCAAGAGTTCTATATCATTTCCCATCAAAAGTATGTCATCTACATATAATATGAGAAATGCTACAGAGCTCCCACTCACTTTCTTGTAAGCGCAGGCTTCTCCATAAGTCTGTGTAAACCCAAACGCTTTGATCATCTCATCAAAGCGAATGTTCCAACTCCGAGATGCTTGCACCAGCCCATAGATCGAGCGTTGGAGCTTGCACACCTTGTCAGCATTCTTAGGATCGACAAAACCTTCCGGCTGCATCATATACAATTCTTCCTTAAGGAAACCATTAAGGAATGCCGTTTTGACGTCCATTTGCCATATCTCATAATCGTAGAATGCGGCAATTGCTAACATGATTCAGACGGACTTTAGCTTCGCTACCGGTGAGAAAGTCTCATCGTAGTCAACCCCTTGAACTTGTCGATAACCCTTAGCGACAAGTCGAGCTTTATAGATGGTCACATTACCATCCGCGTCTGTCTTCTTCTTAAAGATCCATTTATTTTCTATGGCTCGCCGTTCAACGGGCAAGTCAGTCAAAGTCCATACTTTGTTTTCATACATGGATCCTATCTCGGATTTCATGGCTTCTAGCCATTTGTCGGAATCCGGGCCCGCCATTGCTTCTTCATAGTTCGAAGGTTCACCGTTGTCTAACAACATGATTTCCAAGACAGGGTTGCCGTACCACTCTGGTGCGGAACGTGTCTTTGTGGACCTACGAATTTCAGTAGGAGCTTGATCAGAAGCATCTTGATCATCATCATTAATTTCCTCTCTAGTCGGTGCAGGCACCTCAGAAACGTTTTCTTGAGTTGCGCCATTTTCCGGTTCAAGAGGTAACACTTCATCAAGTTCTACTTTCCTCCCACTTACTTCTTTCGAGAGAAACTCCTTCTCTAGAAAGGATCCATTCTTGGCAACAAAGATCTTGCCTTCGGATCTGAGGTAGAAGGTATACCCAATAGTTTCTTTAGGGTAACCTATGAAGACACATTTTTCCGACTTGGGTTCGAGCTTTTCAGGTTGAAGTTTCTTTACATAAGCATCGCATCCCCAACCTTTTAGAAACGACAACTTAGGTTTCTTCCCAAACCATAATTCATATGGTGTCGTCTCAACGGATTTCGACGGAGCCCTATTTAAAGTGAATGCAGCAGTCTCTAAAGCATAGCCCCAAAAAGATAGCGGTAAATCGGTAAGAGACATCATAGATCGCACCATATCTAATAGAGTGCGGTTACGACGTTCGGACACACCATTACGCTGAGGTGTTCCAGGCGGCGTGAGTTGTGAAACTATTCCACATTTTCTTAAGTGTGTGCCAAATTCGTGACTCAAGTATTCTCCTCCATGATCTGATCGTAGAAGCTTGATTTTTTTGTCACGTTGATTTTTTTTGTCACGTTGATCTTTCTCTCACGTTGATTTTCAACCTCACTCTGAAATTCCTTGAACTTTTCAAAGGTCTCAGACTTGTGTTTCATTAAGTAGACATACCCATATCTACTCAAGTCATCAGTGAGGGTGAGAACATAACGATAGCCACCGCGAGCCTCAACACTCATTGGACCGCACACATCGGTATGTATGATTTCCAATAAGTTGGTTGCTCGCTCCATTGTTCCTGAGAACGGAGTCTTGGTCATTTTACCCATGAGGCATGGTTCGCATGTGTCAAATGATTCATAATCAAGAGACTCTAAAAGTCCATCTGCATGGAGCTTCTTCATGCGTTTGACACCTATGTGACCAAGGCGGCAGTGCCACAAATATGTGGGACTATTGTTATCAACTTTAACTCTTTTGGTATTCACACTATGAATATGTGTATCATCACGTACGAGATTCATTAAGAATAAACCATTAACCATCGGAGCATGACCATAAAACATATCTCTCATATAAATAGAACAACCATTATTCTCGGATTTAAATGAGTAGCCATCTCGAATTAAACGAGATCCAGACACAATGTTCATGCTCAAACTTGGCACTAAATAACAATTATTGAGGTTTAAAACTAATCCCGTAGGTAAATGTAGAGGCAGCGTGCCGACGGCGATCACATCGACCTTGGAACCATTCCCGACGCGCATCGTCACCTCGTCCTTCGCCAGTCTCCGTTTATTCCGCAGCTCCTGTTTTGAGTTACAAATGTGAGCAACTGCACCGGTATCAAATACCCAAGAGCTACTACGAGTACTGGTAAGGTACACATCAATTACATGTATATCACATATACCTTTTGTTTTGCCGGCCTTCTTGTCCGCTAAGTATTTGGGGCAGTTCCGCTTCCAGTGACCACTTCCCTTGCAATAAAAACACTCAGTCTCGGGCTTGGGTCCATTCTTTGGCTTCTTCCCGGCACCTTGCTTACCGGGCGCGGCAACTTCCTTGCCGTCCTTCTTGAAGTTCTTTTTACCCTTGCCCTTCTTGAACTTAGTGGTTTTATTCACCATCAACACTTGATGCTCCTTCTTGATTTCTACCTCTGCTGATTTCAGCATAGCATATACCTCAGGAATGGTCTTTACCATCCCCTGCATATTGTAGTTCATCACAAAGCTCTTGTAGCTAGGTGGAAGCAACTGAAGGATTCTGTCAATGACCGCTTCATCCGGGAGATTAACTTCCAGTTGAGTCAAGCGGTTGTGCAACCCAGACATTTTGAGTATGTGTTCACTGACAGAGCTATTTTCCTCCATCTTACAGCTAAAGAATTTGTCGGAGACTTCATATCTCTCGACCCGGGCATGAGCTTGGAAAACCATTTTCAGCTCTTCGAACATCTCATATGCTCCATGTCTCTCAAAACGCTTTTGGAGCCCCGGCTCTAAGCTGTAAAGCATGCCGCACTGAACGAGGGAGTAATCATCGCAGCGTGACTGCCAAGCGTTCATAACGTCTTGTTCTGCAGGGAGAATAGGTGCGTCACCCAGCGGTGCTCGTAGGACATAATCTTTCTTGGCAGCTATGAGGATGATCCTCAGGTTCCGGACCCAGTCCGTATAGTTGCTACCATCGTCTTTCAGCTTGGTTTTCTCTAGGAACGCGTTGAAGTTGAGGACTACGTTGGCCATTTGATATACAAGACATATTGTAAATATTTTAGACTAAGTTCATGATAATAAAGTTCATTTAATCAAATTATTTAATGAACTCCCACTTAGATAGACATCCCTCTTCTAGTCATCTAAGTATTACATGATCCGAGTTAACTAGGCCGTGTCCGATCATCACGTGAGACGGACTATTCAACATCGGTGAACATCTTCATGTTGATTGTATCTTCTATACGACTCATGCTCGACCTTTCGGTCTTCTGTGTTCCGAGGCCATGTTTGTACATGCTAGGCTCGTCAAGTCAACCTAAGTGTTTTGCGTGTGTAAATCTGTCTTACACCCGTTGTATGTGAACGTTAGAATCTATCACACCCGATCATCACGTGGTGCTTCGAAACAACGAACTGTCGCAACGGTGCACGGTTAGGGGGAACACTTTCTTGAAATTATTATGAGGGATCATCTTATTTACTACCGTCGTTCTAAGTAAACAAGATGCAAAACATGATAAACATCACATGCAATCAAATAATAAACGTGACATGATATGGCTAATATCACATAGCTCCTTTGATCTCCATCTTGGGGCTCCATGATCATCTTGTCACCGGCTTGACACCATGATCTTCATCATCATGATCTCCATCATAGTGTCTCCATGAAGTTGCTCGCCAACTATTACTTCTACTACTATGGCTAACGCGTTTAGCAATAAAGTAAAGTAATTTACATGGCGTTTCTCAATGACACGCAGGTCATACAAAAAATAAAGACAACTCCTATGGCTCCTGCCGGTTGTCATACTCATCGACATGCAAGTCGTGATTCCTATTACAATAGCATGAACATCTCATACATCACATATAGATCATTCATCATACATCACATATAGATCATTCATCATTCATCACAACTTTGGCCATATCATATCACAAAGCACCTGCTGCAAAAACAAGTTAGACGTCCTCTAATTGTTGTTGCAAGTTTTACGTGGCTGAATTAGGGTTCTAGCAAGAACGTTTTCTTACCTACGTGAAAACCACAACGTGATTTGTCAACTTCTATTTACCCTTCATAAGGACCCTTTTCATCGAATCCGCTCCAACTAAAGTGGGAAAGACAGACACCCGCCAGCCACCTTATGCAACTAGTGCATGTTAGTCGGTGGAACCGGTCTCACGTAAGAGTACGTGTAAGGTTGGTCCGGGCCGCTTCATCCCACAATACCGCTGAAGCAAGATAAGACTAGTAGCGGCAAGAAAGTTGACAACATCTACGCCCACAACAAATTGTGTTCTACTCGTGCAATAGAGAACTACGCATAGACCTAGCTCATGATGCCACTGTTGGGGAACGTTGCAGAAAACAAAAATTTTCCTACGGTTTCACCAAGATCCATCTATGAGTTCATCTAGCAACGAGTCATGGGAGAGAGAGATTGCATCTACATACCACTTTGTAGATCGCGAGCGGAAGCGTTCAACGAACGGGGATGAAGTAGTCGTACACACCGTGATCCAAATCACCGGAGATCCTAGCACCGAAAGCACGACACCTCCGCGTTCAACACACGTACGGTCACCATAACGTCTCCTTCTTCTTGATCCAGCAAGGCAAAGGAGAGGTTGGGGAAGAAGACTCCAGCAGCAGCACGACGGCGTGGTGATGGTGGAGCCGCAGTACTCCGACAGGGCTTCGCCGAGCTCTACGGAGGAGGAGGAGGAGGTGTTGGAGAGGGAGAGGGAGGCGCCAGGGCAAAGGGTGCGCAGCCCCCCTCCCCTCCCCCCTTTATATAGCCCCTTGGGGGGGCGCCGGCCCTAGGAGATGGAATCTCCTAGGGGGGGCGGCGGCCAGGGAGGAGGACTTGCCCCCCAAGCAAGGGGGGCGCCCCCTTTAGGGTTCCCCCCCCCCAACCCTAGGCGCATGGGCCCTTGGGGGGGAGGCGCACCAGCCCACTTTGGGCTGGTTCCCTTCCTCATACAGCCCATGGGGCCCCTCCGAGGCAGGTGGCCCCACCCGGTGGACCCCCGGGACCCTCCGGTGGTCCCGGTACAATACCGATAACCCCGAAACTTGTCCCGATGGCCAAAACAACACTTTCTATATATAATTCTTTACCTCTGGACCATTCTGAAACTCCTCTTGACGTCCGGGATCTCATCCGGGACTCCGAACAACATTCGGTTTACTGCATATACATATCTTTACAACCCTAGCGTCACCGAACCTTAAGTGCGTAGACCCTACGGGTTCGGGAGACATGCAGTCATGACCGAGACGGCTCTCGGGCAATAACCAACAGTGGGATCTGGATACCCATGTTGGCTCCCACATGCTCCACGATGATCTCATCGGATGAACCACGATGTCGAGGATTCAATTAATCCCGTATACGATTCCCTTTGTCAATCGGTATTTTACTTGCCCGAGATTCGATCGTCGGTATCCCAATACCTCGTTCAATCTCGTTACCGGAAAGTCACTTTTCTCGTACCGTAATGCATGATCCCGTGATCAAACACTTTGATCACATTGAGCTCATTATGATGATGCATTACCGAGAGGGCCCGGTGATACCTCTCCGTCAAGCGGAGTGACAAATCCCAGTCTCGATCCATGTCAACCCAACAGACACTTTCAGAGATACCCGTAGTATACCTTTATAGTCACCCAGTTACGTTGTGACGTTTGGCACACCCAAAGCACTCCTACGGTATCTGGGAGTTACACGATCTCATGGTCTAAGGAAAGGATACTTGACATTGGAAAACTCTAGCAAACGAACTATGCGATCTTATGCTATGTTTAGGATTGGGTCTTGTCCATCACATCATTCTCCTAATGATGTGATCTCGTTATCAATGACATCCAATGTCCATAGTCAGGAAACCATGACTATCTATCGATCAACGAGCTAGTCAACTAGAGGCTTACTAGGGACATGTTGTTGTCTGTTATTCACACATGTATTACGATTTCCGGATAACACAATTATAGCACGAATAAAGACAATTATCATGAATAAGGAAATATAATAATAATGCTTTTATTATTGCCTCTAGGGCATATTTCCAACAGTAAGCTCGCCAGGAGCAGAGTACATGGCCAGACAAGGATGTTTTCAAGTGCCATTAAGTATAGGAAGACATGTTTTCCCAACGGATTTAACCGTTCTGGAATCCCAAGGTTTGGATGTAATTCTCGGTATGGATTGGTTGTCGATGTATGGAGGAAACATCGATTGCGCCAGTAAGACAATTTTGCTTACAACGCCCGAAGGAAGAAGGATCAAGTATGTATCCTGACATACGCCAAACAGGACACAAGTAAATTCTTTATCAGGAGTTGTACAGGAGGAAGTACCAGTAGTTAAGGATTTTCCTGATGTATTTCCTGAGGAATTGCTAGGCATGCCACCGGATAGAGACATTGAGTTTTTGATTGAGCTTTTACCTGGCACTGGGCCAATATCGGAGAGACCGTACAGGATGCCCGCACAAGATTTGGTGGAAATTAAGAAGCAGATTAAGGAGTTATTGGATAAAGGTTACATTCGCCCAAGTTCTTCGCCTTGGGGATCACCCGTACTTCTTGTGGAGAAGAAGGATGGATCATTAAGGATGGTTGTTGATTACCGTGGATTGAATGAAGTAACCATCAAGAACAAGTACCCACTACCAATGATAAATGATCTGTTTGATCGTTTGCAAGGAGCTAAAGTGTTTTCCAAGATCGATTTGCGATCAGGGTACCATCAGTTGAAGATTCGAGAGCAGGACATACCCAAGACAACTTTTACCACGAGATACGAATTGTATGAGTATACCGTTATGTCATTTGGACTGACTAACGCGCCTGCCTATTTTATGAACCTGATGAACAAAGTATTTATG
This sequence comes from Aegilops umbellulata, assembly GCA_032464435.1. NCBI lineage: Eukaryota > Viridiplantae > Streptophyta > Magnoliopsida > Poales > Poaceae > Aegilops > Aegilops umbellulata. The sequence continues at coordinate 107,067,275 of CP136054.1, forward strand.
GAGTTTTTGGATAAGTTCGTCGTAGTGTTCATTGATGACATTCTGATTTTCTCAAAGGATGAAGAAGAGCATAAGGAACATTTGCGTTTGGTTTTGGAGAAACTAAGGGAACATCAGTTATATGCCAAATTCAGCAAATGTGAATTTTGGTTAAAGGAAGTTGGATTTCTTGGACATGTTATATCCGGAGAAGGTATAGCAGTTGACCCCACCAAGGTTGAGACCGTAACCGAATGGGAAGCACCAACGACAGTTGGAGAGATCCGGAGTTTTCTTAGACTTGCAGGATACTACCGGAGATTCATTGAGAATTTCTCAAAGATTGCAAAGCCTATGACTGAATTGTTGAAGAAGGATACCAAGTTCAATTGGACTGAGGAATGTGAGGCCAGTTTTCAGGAGTTGAAGAAACGATTGGTTTCCTCACCAGTGTTGATTCTGCCAGACCAGACCAAGGATTATGAGGTGTATTGCGATGCTTCACGTCGAGGACTTGGAGCAGTGCTTATGCAGGAAGGAAGAGTTGTTTCGTATGCCTCACGACAACTGAAACCTCATGAACTAAATTATGCTACGCATGATTTGGAGTTAGCAGCCGTAGTGCATGCATTAAAGACATGGAGACATTTCGTCATTGGAAATCATTGTGAAGTATATATGGATCACAAGAGTTTGAAGTATATCTTCACACAGAAGGAGTTGAACCTCAGACAAAGGAGATGGTTGGAGCTCATCAAGGATTATGATATGAGATTGCATTACCATCCAGGAAAGGCTAATGTTGTAGCTGACGCATTGAGCCGTAAGAGCCATGTCAATACCCTAATGACGGGAGAAATACCAAGGGAGTTAGCAGAAAATCTTCGTGAGCTATGTTTGGAAATAGTTCCGAGAGGCTATGTAGCAGCATTGGAAATTCAGTCAACATTGATGGATAAAATCAGAGAGGCTCAGAAATCTGACAAGGAGATTGCAGATATAAAGAAGAAAATGAGCGAAGGAAAAGCAAAGGGATTTCGTGAGGATGAGCACGATACCCTATGGTTTGAGGACCGTGTTTATGTGCCCAATGACCCGGAGATCAGGAAGTTGATTCTACAAGAGGCACATGATTCACCCTATTCGATTCACCCAGGAAATACCAAGATGTATTTGGATTTGAAGGAAACATTCTGGTGGACCGGAATGAAGAAGGATATTGCAGCATATGTAGCAGTTTGTGATGTGTGTCATAGAGTGAAAGCAGAACATCAGAAGCCAGCCGGATTGTTACAACCATTGCCGATACCCGAATGGAAGTGGGATAAGATAGGCTTGGATTTTATCACAGGACTACCCAGGACGAAGGCAGGCTATGACTCAATATGGGTAGTAGTTGATCTTTTGACGAAGGTAGCACATTTCATCCCAGTTAAGACCACTTACACCAGTGCTAAGTTGGCAAAGATATACATGACCAGGATCATTTGTTTGCATGGAGTTCCGAGGAGTATCGTATCAGATAAAGGAACCCAATTTACCTCAAAGTTTTGGAATCAGTTGCATGAAACTTTAGGAACCAGACTAGAGTTCAGCACAACTTTTCACCCACAGACGGATGGACAGACTGAGAGAGTCAATCAAATTTTGGAAGATATGCTGAGAGCCTGTGCACTAGATTATGGATCTAGTTGGGACGATAACTTGCCATATGCAGAGTTTTCTTATAACAACAGTTACCAAACCAGTTTGAAGATGGCACCTTTCGAAGCTTTATACGGAAGGAGGTGCAGGACACCGTTGTCATGGGACGAAGTTGGAGACCGTCAGTTCTTTGGACCAGATCTGATTAAGGAGTCTGAACGGAAAGTTAAGTTGATTCGCGATAGGCTCAAGGTAGCCCAATCCAGGCAGAAGAGCTACGCAGATTCTAAACGTAAGGAGACAGTTTATGAAACAGGAGACAATGTTTATCTTCGAGTATCCCCACTTCGAGGAGTTAAGCGCTTTGGAGTTAAGGGAAAATTAGCACCGCGTTTCGTTGGACCGTGTAAGATTTTGCAACGTATGGGAGAAGTCGCTTATAAATTGCAATTACCAGAGGGACTGTCAGGAGTTCATGATGTATTCCATGTTTCTCAACTGAAGAAATGTCACGTCGAGATGGCGGAGGTACCACTAAGAGATACAGTGCCGCTTGAAGCGATTCACTTGAAGGATGACTTAACATATGAAGAGAAGCCAGTCAAGATTCTCGAATATGCCAGCAGAGTTACCCGCAGCAAGGTTATCAAGTTTTGAAAAGTTCAGTGGAACCACCACTCAGAGGATGAAGCCACCTGGGAGAGAGAAGAAGATTTGCTCCAGGACCACCCTCACCTATTTTCTAGCCAACCCGAATCTCGAGGACGAGATTCATCTTAAGGGGGGTAGGTTTGTAACATCCCAAATTTTCAATTTGGAATGTTATACATTAGATCATCATGCATAACATATTTTCTTGCATTTTGGTTGATCCTAGAAATTTCACGCAACTCAAGGACCCTCGGAGAGAGTTGGAGACTTCGTTATTTTCATATTTGAGTTTTCTCAAATTTTGAAAAGAGGATCATTTGATTTTATTTATTTCATCTTCAATTATTTTTCCAATAACAAAAATATGAGACGGGAATAATATGACTTTCCCAATTTTAGGAAAAATGAAGATTTAATAAATAAATCAAATTTTGGATTTTTCCGGAGTTTATTTGCATTTTATTTGCATTAGGGAAAAATGTGTGTTTTAAAATATTGCATTTAGGCCCCGAGTAAAAGTTCATTTTGTTCGACTCATTTTTAGGAGTCGGGGAAAATTAACTTCGGAATCTTTGGAGTTCGTTTAGATTTTTTTTCTGCGTGTATCTATTTAAAAAAACGCGCCGCACCCGACTGGGCCAAGGGCCCAGCCGAGCCGGCCCAGCCCCGCTGCTCCCCTCGCGCGCGCGCGCCCGCGCTTGCCGCCGCCGCCCGCCACAGAGTCCGGGTCGGACTCCGTTGCCGCCGCCGCCCTTGCTTGTCCCCTCCCCCAAGCCACCTCTCCCCCCCTCTATATATACCCCCTCCCCCTCTCCTCCCCACACCCAGCCCCGCCGCCGCCTGCAGCAGCAGCCGCAGCCGCAAGCCGCCGCCGCCGCCGCCTGCCGCCGCCGTCCCGCTGCCGCGCCGCTGTCCCGCCGCCGCGCCTCGCTCGCCGCCAAGCCCCGCCCTCGCCGGAGCCCCGCATTGTCGAGGTAGCCCCGCGCCGCGCCGCCCCTCGCCCGGTTCGTTTTTTTTAAAAAAAATCGTTCTGGTTTATTTTCGTTTGGGTTTATTTTTTTTCGAAAACCCTATATCGGTTTTTTTCGGTTTAATTGTTTAGCGAGCGTTCGCCGGACCGTTCGTCTTAATGAACGTGGTCACCGGTTAGTCTCGGTTAACGAACGTCCATTCGATTAATCGTTCGTCGTTTTCTTTTTCGTCGGATTTATTCCGCGATTTTTCTGATCGCGATTTCAGATTCGATCTTCTTTCTAGTTTATCTTCTCGCTCGTTTATCGGAATCAGGTGATTTAAGCGCCTGGAGTTTCGTTTCAAAACCGCCGTTCCGACTAATGAACTTAAACAAGTTTTTGCTACTGTAAAATTTGACTTAGTTTCAAATTGCTAGAACCGAGTTGTTTTCTTCCGCCGTTTGTTTTCCGTTGCTTTGTTCGGATCGTTTTCTTTTTGCAACCGGAGTTCTTAAGTTGAACTCTCTGGTTCGATCTCTTGTTCGAGTTTTACCTGTGCATTGGATGAGTACTTATTGTATGCTTGTTGTTTGTCTGCGATAGATCACCCGGAGTGCGCCGCCTGTTATTTCGAAGCTCTAGGTTTCGCGGATCCTCAGCAAGGCAAGTAACACTTTGATCATACCTTATCGTTGCCCAGTTTTATTGCATTAGTTCAACCCTCAAACATTGCATGATTAGGGTTTAATTAAATTGTGGGATGGGAAGTAGATGAGGTAGTACCTATTACCTGTTTTACTTATGAAACCTTTGGGAGTTACTTCTACGTTTGCTTATTATGCCATGCTATGCTAGTAGACGTGGATTGGGTGAGTGATAGTGAGTGATATCCATGACAGATGTGAGTATTGTTAATTAATGGTTTTATCTAAGGTGGCAACTTAAATACACATCTGGGTGGATTGAGGCACCTGGTTTCTATCAGGACTTGCCTGTTTTTCTTTGGACCGCCACCCAGGCTCAAAGAGATCATAAGATCATTCATGCTAGTAACTTCCGTGTGCAGCCACAAGCCATTATGGGCTCTGGCATAGTTGATTAAGTCGTGCAAACTCTTACAGGGTAGACTAGCAGATGTAGGGGAAAGTAGGTGTACCGGTCTATCCAAACGTAAGGTGCTAGCGCTTCTGAAAGACTATGTCTCGGTCATCCGTTTCTCAAACACCATGTAGTACGAGAAACCAAACGGAGGCGATCGAGTCTTGTGGGGAAAAGTGCACAAACCTCTGCAGAGTGTACAAACTAATCATGATTAGCCGTGTCCCCGGTTATGGACATCTTGAGTATCTAGTACTTGAATATCATGTGAATCTCATCATGTTACTTCTAATTAATATTGTTGGGTTTTAATTGTTCACTTAATTGGGATCGGAATGCTGTCAACCATTCTCGATGTTTCAACCACCATGATAGTTAAATAAAATCTATTCCTTTGCAGTAGGGAAAAATTGGCTTTACGCAAAACTGTAACTATAGAGCTTTTCCACCAGCCATATATGCATGTAGTATAGGCTTATCATTCATTCTCTATGTGTTACATTGCCAGCATATTCCATGTGCTGACCCGTTTCGGGCTGCAACTTTCATGTTGCAGACTTTTCAGACGACGAGTAAGGTGCTTTTAGGTCGTGGTTCTATACTCAGTGATGCCGTTGGAGTTGATGGACTCACTTATCTTCCAAGCCTTCCGCTGTTATCATTATTAGATGGCCTTAAGCCATATTTATTGTAATAAGTTCTCTTTGAGACATCGATGTAATAAGTGTGTGATTGCTACTCTGCTATAAATCCTTCGAAGTACTGTGTGGTGTCAGCATTACTGATCCAGGGATGACATCGGAGCACAGAGACTTGACCATCTGAGGTCGGGTCGCTACAAATAAGTGCATGGAAACCTCTGCTTCCCTCTGCGAAGGGGGTATCTTTTACTTTTATGTATATACTTTTATGCAAAAGTCAAAGTTTTTCTCTTTATTCCTTTTTATTTTTCTCCCTTGGCAAGCACCATGTGGTGAGGAGAGATCTAGGCACATATGTCTAGTTGAATATGGGTGGCATGAGTTACTATTGTTGACATCACCCTTGAAGTGAATACGTTGGGAGGCCAAACTATAAGCCCCTATCTTTCTATGTGTCCGGTTGAAACATTTTGCTCATGTGTATGTGGTGAGTGTTAGCAATCATAGAAGACTATGTGATGGTTGAGTATGTGGACTTGCCTAAAGGCTCTGATACGTGACCCTTCCTGAAAAGATGATGAACTGTAGCTGCAAAGTTGACTGAGAACATAGTTTGTTGGTTTCTAATAGAGTTTATGCTTTATACTCCGATAGTGTGATGAATTGTTACTTATTCATGAGAAGTCTATGATAAAAGTTCTATGATAAATGTCTTATGTTTAAATTTGTTGCTGTTGTAATAATCTACATGATGCTTCTATGTTCGTATTTTGTTTTTATCGACACCTCTCTCTCTCTAAGCATGTGGACATGTTTTTCGATTTCGGTTTTCGCTTGAGGACAAGCGAGGTCTAAGCTCGGGGAAGTTGATACGTCCATTTTGCATCATGTTTTCCTACTGTTATTTATGATGTTTTTATGCATAATAATGCTTTTTGGAGTAATTCTAATGTCTTTTCTCTCATAATATGCAAGGTACACACAAAGAGGGAGAATTTCGACAGCTGGAAATCTGGACCTGGAAAAGCTACATCAGGCTACCTATTGTGCACAACTCCAAACAAGTTAAAACATTATAGAGATTTTTTATGGAATATATGAGGAATATTGGAACCAATAAGTACCATAGGGGGCCCACCAGGTGGGCACAACCCACCTGGGTGCGCCAGGGAGCCCAAGCGCGCCCTGGAGGGTTGTGCTCCCCTCGGCCCACCTCCAGTGCCCATCTTCTGGTATATAAGTCATTTTGACCTAGAAAAAGATAAGGAGAGGACTTTCGGGACGGAGCACAACTGTCTCAAGGCGGAACTTGGGTAGGTGCACTTTTGCCCTCCGGCGGAGCAATTCCGCCAGGGAACTTCCCTCCTGGAGGGGGAAATCATCGTCATCATCATCACCAACAACTCTCCCATCTTGGGGAGGGCAATCTCCATCAACATGTTCAACAGCACCATCTCATCTCAACCCCTAGTTCATCTCTTGTGTTCAATCTTTGTACCAGAACAATAGATTGGTGCTTGTGGGTGATTAGTAGTGTTGATTACATCTTGTAGTTGATTACTAGGTTTATTTGGTGGAAGATTATATGTTCAGATCCAATATGTTATTTAATATCCCTTTGATCTTGATCATGATTATCATTTGTGAGTAGTTACTTTAGTTCTTAAGGTCATGGGAGAAATCATGTTGCAAGTAATCATGTGAACTTGATATGTGTTCGATATTTTGATAGTATGTATGTTGTGACTCCCTTAGTGGTATCATGTGAACGTCGACTACATGACACCTCACCATATTTGGGCCTAAGGGAATGCATTGTGGAGTAGCTATTAGATGATGGGTTGCGAGAGTGACAGAAGCTTAAACCCTAGTTTATGCGCTATTCCGTAAGGGATCGATTGGATCCAAAAGTTTAATGCTATGGTTAGAATTTATTCTTAATACTGTTCTCGTAGTTGCAGATGCTTGCGAGGGGGTTAATCATAAGTAGGAGGTTTGTTCAAGTAAGAACATCACCTAAGCACCGATCCACCCACACATCAAATTATCAAAGTAGCGAACACGAATCGAATCAACATGATGAAAGTGACTAGATGAAATTCCCGTGTACCCTCAAGAACGCTTTGCTTACTATAAGAGACCGTTTTGGCCTGTCCTTTGCCTCAAAAGGATTGGGCTATCTTGCTGTACTTTTGTTACTATTATCGTTACTTGCTCGTTACAAATATCTTGCTATCAAACTACTCTGTTACTTACAATCTGAGCACTTGCAGACATTACCTTGCTGAAAACCACTTGTCATTTCCTTGTGCTCCTCGTTGGGTTCGACACTCTTACTAATCGAAAAGAGCTACAATTGATCCTATATACTTGTGGGTCATCATTGAACCATTTGATGTTTGGGGATTTGATTACATGGGACCTTTTCCTTCCTCTAATGGGTATACACATATTTTGGTTGTTGTTGATTATGTTACTAAATGGGTAGAAGCTATTCCAACCAGTAGTGTTGATCACAACACCTCTATTAAAATGCTTAAGGAAGTTATTTTCCCAAGGTTTGGAGTCCCTAGATATTTAGTGACTGATGGTGGTTCACACTTTATTCATGGTGCTTTCCGTATGCTTGCCAGGTATGATGTTAACCATAGAATTGCATCACCTTATCATCCTCAGTCTAGTGGTCAAGTTGAACTTAGCAATAGAGAAATAAAATTAATTTTGCAAAAGACTGTCAATAGGTCCCAGAAGAATTGGTCTAAGAAATTAGATTATGCACTTTGGGCTTATAGAATAGCATATAAAAATCCTATGGGTATGTCTCCTTATAAAATGGTTTATGGAAAAGCTTGTCATTTGCCTCTTGAGTTAGAACATAAAGCATATTGGGCAATCAAAGAATTCAACTATGATTTCAAACTTGCTGGCGAAAAGAGGTTATTTGATATTAGCTCATTAGATGAATGGAGAACCCAAGCTTATGAAAATGCCAAGTTATTGAAAGAAAAAGATAAAAGATGGCATGATAAAAGAATCCAAAAGTGTGAGTTCAAAGTTGGAGAATATTATCTTTTGTACAGCTCCCGTTTTAGATTCTTTGCAGGAAAAGTCCTCTCCAAATGGGAAGGAACCTATGTTATCGAGGAGGTTTATCGGTCTGGAGCTATCAAAATAAACAATGCTGAAGGTACTAACCCGAAGGTTGTTAATGGGCAACGAATAAAACATTATATCTCAGGTACGCCCATTAATGTTGAAAGTAATATTATCCAAACTATGACACCGGAAGAACACATAAAAGAGTCCTTCTAGAACACTCCAGATTTGTGAAAAAAAGGAGGTACGTGATACGGTAAGTAAGCGGACTCTGAAAAATCCGCAAAAATATTTTTTGTCAGTTTTGGACTATAAGAGAAATTACGAAACTAAGAAACAACCAGGAAGGTCACCCTGGTGGGCACAAGACACAAGCCAGGCGCCCCTAGGTGGGTTGTGCCCACCTCGGGTACTGAGGGGGTCCTGGATTAAGGGGTCCTCGGACATCCGGACTATGGTACGTGGGCCGGACTGATGGGCTATGAAGATACAAGACCAAAGACTCTCTCCCGTGTCCGGCTGGGACTCTCCTTTGCGTGGAAGGCAAGTTTGGCGCCTGGATATGAAGATTCCTTTCTTTGTAACTGACTTTGTATAACCCTAGTCCCCTCCGGTGTCTATATAAACCAGAGGGCTTAGTCCGTAGGGGCAATCGGAATCATAGTTATACAGGCTAGACTTTTAGGGTTTTTAGCCATTACGATCTTGAGGTAGATCAACTCTTGTAATACTCATATACATCAAGATCAATCAAGCAGGAAGTAGGGTATTGCCTCCATAGAGAGGGCCCAAACCTGGGTAAACATTGTGTCCCCCGTCTCCTGTTACCATCAACCTTAGATGCACAGTTCGGGACCCCCTACCCGAGATCCGCCGGTTTTGACACCGACATTGGTGCTTTCATTGAGAGTTTCGTTGCATCGTCTGCAAAAGGTTTGATGGCCCCGTCAATCATCTACAACAATACCGTCCAGGGGGAAGTCTTCCTCCCCGGACAGATCTTCGTATTCGGCGGCTTCGCACTGCGGGCCAACTCGCTTGGCCATCTAGAGCAGATCGACAGCTACGCCCCTGGCCATCAGGTTAGATTTGGAAGCTTGAACTACGTCGCTGATATCCGCGGAGACTTGATCTTTGATGGATTCGCGCCCACGGCAGCCGCTCCCTACCACCGCGATGAACATGACTTAAATCTGTCATCAGACCACACCCAGGAGATAGCGCCTGTAACTGCTCTGGCCCTAGATCCGGAGCAGATCACGCCATCCGAGGATGAGAAGCTCAACCCCGCCATGGAAGCCATGCTACCTCTTGAGCACTGCGTTGGTTTTCCATTGAAGAGGAAAGGGTGATGCAGTAAAGTAGCATAAGTATTTCCCTCAGTTTTTGAGAATCAGGGTATCAATCCAGTAGGAGGCCACGCTCAAGTCCCACGCACCTACACAAACAAATAAGAACCTCGCAACCAACGCGATAAAGGGGTTGTCAATCCCTTCACGGTCACCTACAAGAGTGAGATATGATAGAGATGATAAGATAATATTTTTGGTATTTTTATGGTAAAGAGTAAAAGTAAAGAAAGCAAAATAAAAGGTGCCAGAAATAGCTTGTTGACGGGAGATTAATGTAATGGAAAATATAACCGGGGGCCATAGGTTTCACTAGTGGCTTCTCTCAAGATAGCATAAGTATTACGGTGGGTAAACGAATTACTGTCGAGCAATTGATAGAATTGAGCATAGTTATGAGAATATCTAGGTATGATCATGTATATAGGTATCACGTCCGTGAAAAGTAGACCGACTCCTGCCTGCATCTACTACTATTACTCCACACATCGACCGCTATCCAGCATGCATCTAGAGTATTAAGTTCATAAGAACAGAGTAACGCTTTAAGCAAGATGACATGATGTAGAGGGATAAACTCATGCAATATGATATAAACCCCTGCTACCTCTTGAGCACTGCGTTGGATTTCCTTGAAGAGGAAAGGATGATGCAGCAAAGTAGCATAAGTATTTCCCTCAGTTTTTGAGAACCAAGGTATCAATCCAGTAGGAGGCTACACGCGAGTCCCTCGTACCTACACAAAACAAATAACTCCTCACAACCAACGCGATAAGGGGTTGTCAATCCCTTCACGGTCACGTACGAGAGTGAGATCTGATAGATATGATAGGATACTATTTTTGGTATTTTTGTGATAAATATGCAAAGTAAAATAAAAGCAAAGTAAAAAAGCAAAGGAAATAACTAAGTGTTGGAAGATTAATATGATGAAGATAGACCCGATGGCCATAGGTTTCACTAGTGGCTTCTCTCAAGAGCATAAGTATTTTACGGTGGGTGAACGAATTACTGTTGAGCAATTGACAGAATTGAGCATAGTTATGAGAATATCTAGGTATGATCATGTATATAGGCATCACGTCCGATACAAGTAGACTGACTCCTGCCTGCAACTACTACTATTACTCCACTCATCGATCGCTATCCAGCATGCATCTAGACTATTCTGTTCATAAAAACAGAGTAACGCCTTAAGCAAGATGACATGATGTAGAGGGATAGATTCATGCAATATGATAAAAATCCTATCTTGTTCTCCTCGATGGCAACAATACAATACGTGCCTTGCTGCCCCTACTGTCACTGGGAAAGGACACCGCAAGATTGAACCCAAAGCTAAGCACTTCTCCTATTGCAAGAAAGATCAATCTAGTAGGCCAAACCAAACTGATAATTCGAAGATACTTGCAAAGATAACCAATCATACATAAAAGAATTCAAAGAAGATTGAAATATTGTTCATAGACAATCTTGATCATAAACCCACAATTCATCGGTCTCAACAAACACACCGCAAAAAGAAGATTACATCGAATAGATCTCCACAAGAGAGGGGGACAACATTGTATTGAGATCCAAAAAGAGAGAAGAAGCCATCTAGCTACTAACTATGGACCCGAAGGTCTGAGGTAAACTACTCACACTTCATCGGAGAGGCTATGGTGTTGATGTAGAAGCCCTCCGTGATGGACGCCCCCTCCGGCGGAGCTCCGGAACAGGCCCCAAGATGGGATCTCGTGGGTATAGAAGGTTGCGGTGGTGGAATTAGGTTTTTGGCTCCGTATCTGATCGTTTGGGGGTACGTAGGTATATATAGGAGGAAGGAGTACGTCGATGGAGCAACAGGGGGCCCACGAGGGTGGGGGCGCGCCTTGGGGGGTGGGCGCACCCCCTACCTTGTGGCCTTCTCTCTTGTTTCTTGACGTAGGGTCCAAGTCTCCTGGATCATAATGTTCCTAAAAATCACGTTCCCGAAGGTTTCATTCCGTTTGGACTCCGTTTGATATTCCTTTTCTGCGAAACTCTGAAATAGGCAAAAAAAACAACAATTCTGGGCTGGGCCTCCGGTTAATAGGTTAGTCCCAAAAATAATATAAAAGTGGATAATAAAGCCCAATAATGTCCAAAACAGTAGATAATATAGCATGGAGCAATAAAAAATTATAGGTACGTTGGAGACGTATCAGGCTTCCCCAAGCTTAATTCCTGCTCGTCCTCGAGTAGGTAAATGATAAAAACGAAACTTTTGATGCGGAGTGCTACTTGGCATGATTTCAATGTAATTCTTCTTAATTGTGGTATGAATATTCAGATTCGAAAGATTCAAGACAAAAGTTCATATTGACATAAAAATAATAATACTTGAAGCATACTAACAAAGCAATCATGTCTTCTCAAAATAGCATGGCCAAAGAAAGTTATCCCTGCAAAATCATATAGGCTGGCTATGCTCTATCTTCACCACACAAAGTATTTAAATCATGCACAACCCCGATGACAAGCCAAGCAATTGTTTCATACTTTTGACATTCTCAAACTTTTCAATCTTCACGCAATACATGAGCGTGAGCCATGGATATAGCACTATTGGTGGAATAAAATGGTGGTTGTGGAGAAGACAAAAAGGGAGAAGATAGTCTCACATCAACTAGGCGTATCAACGGGCTATGGAGATGCCCATTAATAGATATCAATGTGAGTAAATAGGGATTGCCATGCAACGGATGCACTAGATCTATAAGTATATGAAAGCTCAACAAAAGAAACTAAGTGGGTGTGCATCCAACTCGCTTGCTCACGAAGACCTAGGGCATTTTGAGGAAGCCCATCATTGGAATATACAAGTCAAGTTCTATAATGAAAAATTCCCACTAGTATATGAAAGTGACAAAATGAGAGACTCTCTATCATGAAGATCAAGGTGCTACTTTGAAGCACAAGTGTGGTAAAAGGATAGTAACATTGTCCCTTCTCTCTTTTTCTCTCATTTTTTATTTGGGCCTTTTCTCTCTTTTTTTATGGCCTCTTTTTTTTATTTAGTCCGAAGTCTCATCCCGACTTATGGGGGAATCATAGTCTCCATCATCCTTTCCTCACTTGGGACAATGCTCTAATAATGATGATCATCACACTTTTATTTTCTTATAACTCAACAATTACAACTCGATACTTAGAACAAAATATGAATATATGAATGCCTCCGGCGGTGTACCGGGATATGCAATGAATCAAGAGTGACATGTATGAAAGAATTGTGAATGGTGGCTTTGCCATAAATACAATGTCAACAACATGATCATGCAAAGCAATATGACAATGATGGAGCGTGTCATAATAAACGGAATGGTGAAAAGTTGCATGGCAATATATCTCGGAATGGCTATGGAAATGTCATGACAGGTAGGTATCGTGGCTGTTTTGAGGAAGGTATATGGTGGGTGTAAGATACCGGTGAAAAGTGCGCAGTATTAGAGAGGCTAGCAATGGTGGAAGGAAGAAAGTGTGTATAATCAATGGACTCAACATTAGTCATAAAGAACTCATATACTTATTGCAAAAATCTACAAGTTATCAAAGCAAAGTATTAATCGCATGCTCCTAGGGGGATAGATTGGTAGGAAAAGACCATCGCTCGTCCCCGACCGCCACTCATAAGGAAGACAATCAATAAATAAATCATGCTCTGACTTCATCACATAATGGTTCACCATATGTGCATGCTATGGGAATCACAAACTTTAACACAAGTATTTCTCAAATGCGCAACTACTCAACTAGCATGACTCTAATATCACCATCTTTATATCTCAAAACGATTATCAAGCATCAAACTTTTCTTAGTATTCAACACACTCATAATAAAGTTTTTACAAATCTTGAATACCAAGCATATTAGGATTATTTAGGCAAATTACCATGCTATTTAAGACTCTCAAAAATAATCTAAGTGAATCATGAGAGATCAATAGTTTCTACAAAACAAATCCACCACCATGCTCTAAAAGATATAAGTGAAGCACCAGAGCAAAACTATACAACTCAAAAAGTATAAGTGAAGCACATAGAGTATTATAATAATTTCCAAATCTTGTATGGCTCTCTCAAAAGGTGTGTACAGCAAGGATGATTGTGGTAAACTAAAAAACAAAGACTCAAATAATACAATACGCTCCAAGCAAAACACATATCATGTGGTGAATAAAAATATAGCTTCAAGTAAAGTTACCGATGGAAGTAGACGAAAGAGGGGATGCCTTCCGGGGCATCCCCAAGCTTTGGCTTTTTGGTGTCCTTAGATTATCTTGGGGGTGCCATGGGCATCCCCAAGCTTAGGCTCTTGCCACTCCTTGTTCCATAATCCATCAAAATCTTTCACCCAAAACTTGAAAACTTCACAACATAAAACTCAACAGAAATCTCGTGAGCTCCGTTAGCGAAAGAAAACAAAAGACCACTTCAAGGTACTGTAATGAACTCATTATTTATTTATATTGGTGTTCAACCTACTGTTTTCCAACTTCTCTATGGTTTATAAACTATTTTACTAGCCATAGATTCATCAAAATAAGCAAACAACACACGAAAATCAGAATCTGTCAAAAACAGAACAGTCTGTAGTATCAGTAACTAACGCAAATCTTCTTGCTACCTCTTGAGCAATGCGTTGGATTTCCTTGAAGAGGAAAGGACGATGCAGCAAAGTAACTGTAACATCCCAAAATTCTAAAATTTGGAATGTTATAATAAATAGATAGATTTGATTGATTGTTTGATTGTTGTGTGATTGAATGAGTGAATTCGGAACTTTTGAAAGTTAAATGAGAGGGAATAAAAGGACTTTCCCAAACTTTCATTTTGCTTTTATGATCCCCATGAATTCAAATTCTTTTCACCACAAAACCCTGGAGAGAAGATGACATGACTTCTTCCATTTATTTAAATGAAGGGGGTATTTGAAAAATATTTGAATTCCATTTGGAAATATTTTCCAATTCAGAAACTTTATGCAACTCAATGATTTTCACGAGAGAAGATAAAATGACTTCTTCAAATTATGAAATATGAGTTGGGAGTTTCAAAGATCAAATTTAAAGTCCTTTTTGAATTTATTTTCAATTTGGAGTTATTTGAGTTTTATTCAAATTATTTTTCTCCAAAAATAAAATATATGGAAAGTAGGGTAACATGATTCCCTATATCAGAAAATTGGAGAGAAATAAATTTGAAATCATTTTGGTATTTTTAAAATTATTTTTATTGGATTTTAGTAGGGCAGTAGCACTCTTTGAATTATTTGAATTTGCGTGGATTTTATTTGACTCTATAAAAATGTTCAGCTTGTAGGAAATCTTTTTCTGAAAACTTTGATATATTATATGCCTATATAATATTTTTATTTATTTAGTTTTTATTTTTCTTTCTCTGGAAAAATGTTTTTTTTAACTTCTTAGCCAGATCGGGCCAACTGGGCCGAAGCCCAGCTAGCCGGCCCAGCCCAGTTCCCCACGCTGTCCCCCTCCCGAGCGGGAGACCCGCAGCCGCACGACTCCGCCACCGCGTCGTAACCGCCCCGGCCTCCGTGCCCCCTCCTCCACGCCTCGCCGCCCCGACCACCTATAAGTAGCGGGCCCCGGACCCCACTTCCCCTCCCCTTGGCCGCATCTCGCCGCCGCACTTTTGCCGCCGCCGCACGACGCCGCAGCCGCGCCTCACCGCCGTCGCATCGCGCCGCTGCCCGCGCCGCCCTCTGCCACATCCGCCGCTCGCCGCCTTCCCTCGCCGCTCGCCTGCGCCGCCACCCGCGTCTCGCCCCGACGCCGGAGCTCGCCTGCACGTGCCGCCGCCCGGCCTCGCCGGAGTGACCGCCGTCGCCGGTTCTCCGACGAAAAACCACTGCCGACCAGTATAAACCCGACCCCGGTCCGATCCAGTTTTCTTTTAAAGTTTGTTTTTTAATAAAAAAAACCCTAGACTAGATCTGTTTTTTAGGTTTTATTAAATAGCGAACATTCGTTCGTTTAGATTCGGCAGCGAACGATTTTCGTTCGTTAGGTTCTGTTAGTGAATGTTCGTTCGATAGGCTTTTTCTTTTTCTTTTTAATTTCGGCCAGGGACCCATCCGTGAATGTTTTGTTTATAGATCAGCCCCTGGTTTTCAAACGACTATAACTTTTTGCTCGTTAGTTGGAATTAGATGAAACCAACGCCCACTTCTTTGTTATGATCCCCTCTATCCAGTTAATCAACTCAAACATGTTTTTGAAAGTTTAAAATTTAAATTAGATCAGATTTGAATTTGAATCTTCGTTTGATCATAACTTGAGTTTTATAACTCCGATTTAATTGGTTCTTTTTTTGCAAATCAAAGCTCTTGACCTAAACTTTCTGATAAGCCCAAATTCACATAATTTTGGTACTGTTGGAAATTGTTTTATGTTGCAAGAGATATTTGCCTAGTTTTGATGTTTTCTGAATCGTCTCCTTCGTTCTTTCCGATCTTTTGAGTGATTTGCTTATGTGTGGTTACTATTGCTTGCTTACGATAGATTGACCGTGTTGGAAATATGCCCTAGAGGCAATAATAAAAGCATTATTATTATATTTCCTTATTCATGATAATTGTCTTTATTCGTGCTATAATTGTGTTATCCGGAAATCGTAATACATGTGTGAATAACAGACAACAAACATGTCCCTAGTGAGCCTCTAGTTGACTAGCTTGTTGATCGACAGATAGTCATGGTTTCCTGACTATGGACATTAGATGTCATCGATAACGGGATCACATCATTAGGAGAATGATGTGATGGACAAGACCCAATTCTAAACATAGCATAAGATCGCATAGTTCGTTTGCTAGAGTTTTCCAATGTCAAGTATCCTTTCCTTAGACCATGAGATCGTGTAACTCCCGGATACCGTAGGAGTGCTTTGGGTATGCCAAACGTCACAACGTAACTGGGTGACTATAAAGGTATACTACGGGTATATCTGAAAGTGTCTGTTGGGTTGACATGGATCGAGACTGGGATTTGTCACTCCGCTTGACGGAGAGGTATCACCGGGCCCTCTCGGTAATGCATCATCACAATGAGCTCAATGTGATCAAAGTGTTTGATCACGGGATCATGCATTACGGAACGAGAAAAGTGACTTGCCGGTAACGAGATTGAACGAGGTATTGGTATACCGACGATCGAATCTCGGGCAAGTAAAATACCGATTGACAAAGGGAATCGTATACGGGATTAATTGAATCCTCGACATCGTGGTTCATCCGATGAGATCATCATGGAGCATGTGGGAGCCAACATGGGTATCCAGATCCCGCTGTTGGTTATTGCCCGAGAGCCGTCTCGGTCATGTCTGCATGTCTCCCGAACCCGTAGGGTCTACACACTTAAGGTTCGGTGACGCTAGGGTTGTGAAGATATGTATGTGCAGTAACCCGAATGTTGTTCGGAGTCCTGGATGAGATCCCGGACGTCACGAGGAGTTCCGGAATGGTCCGGAGGTAAAGAATTATATATAGGAAGTGCTATTTTGGCCATCGGGACAAGTTTCGGTGTTATCGGTATTGTACCGGGACCACCGGAGGGGTCCCGGGGTCCACCAGGTGGGGCCACCTACCTTGGGGGGCCACATGGGCCTTAGGGGGTGCGCCTTGGCCCACTTGGGCCAAGGGGAACCAGCCCCAAGGGCCCATGCGCCAAGGAAACTTGGAGGAGGGAGAGTCCAAAGGGGGGAAGGCACCTCCGAGGTGCCTTGGGGAGGATGGACTCCTCCCCCCCTCTTGGCCGCACCCCTTCCTTGGAGGAAGGGGCAAGGCTGCGCCCTTCCCCCCTCTAATGCACCTATATAAAGGGGGGCAGGGGAGGGGGGCTGCGCACCAATTGCCCTGGCTCCTCCCTCCTCCCTGCAACACCTCCTCCTCCTCCCGTAGTTGCTTAGCGAAGCCCTGCCGGAGTTCTGCTGCATCCACCACCACACCGTCGTGCTGGATCTTCCTCAACCTCTCCTTCCCCCTTGCTGGATCAAGAAGGAGGAGACGTCTCCCGTCCCGTACGTGTGTTGAACGCGGAGGTGCCGTCCGTTCGGTACTAGATCATCGGTGAATTGGATCACGGCAAGTACGACTACCTCATCCACGTTCACTCGAACGCTTCCGTTGCGATCTACAAAGTGGTATGTAGATGCTATCTAATCTGAATACTCGTTGCTAGATGAACTCATAGATGGATCTTGGTGAAACCGTAGGAAAAATTTTAATTTTCTGCAACGTTCCCCAACAGTGGCATCATGGGCTAGGTCTATACGTAGTTCTTCTTGTGCGAGTAGAACACAATTTGTTGTGGGCGTAGATGTTGTCAATTCTTCTTGTCGTTACTAGTCAATCTTGATTCAGCGGTATTGTGGGATGAAGCGGCCCGGACCAACCTTACACGTACGCTTACGTGAGACCGGTTCCACCGACTAACATGCACTAGTTGCATAAGGTGGCTGGCGGGTGTCTGTCTCTCCTACTTTAGTTGGATCGGATTCGATGAACAGGGTCCTTATGAAGGGTAAATAGAGATTGACAAATCACGTTGTGGTTTGAACGTAGGTAAGAAAACGTTCTTGCTAGAACCCTAATTCAGCCACGTAAAACTTGCAACAACAATTAGAGGACGTCTAACTTGTTTTTGCAGCAAGTGCTTTGTGATATGATATGGCCAAAGTTGTGATGTATGATGAATGATCTATATGTGATGTATGAGATGTTCATGCTATTGTAATAGGAATCACGACTTGCATGTCGATGAGTATGACAACCGGCAGGAGCCATAGGAGTTGTCTTTATTTTTTGTATGACCTGCGTGTCATTGAGAATCGCCATGTAAATTACTTTACTTTATTGCTAAACGCGTTAGCCATAGTAGTAGAAGTAATAGTTGGCGAGCAACTTCATGGAGACACGATGATGAAGATCATGATGATGAATATCATGGTGTCAAGCCGGTGACAAGATGATCATGGAGCCCCAAGATGAAGATCAAAGGAGCTATGTGATATTGGCCATATCATGTCACGTTTATTATTTGATTGCATGTGATGTTTATCATGTTTTGCATCTTGTTTACTTAGGACGACGGTAGTAAATAAGATGATCCCTCATAATAATTTCAAGAAAGTGTTCTCCCTAACTGTGCACCGTTGCTAAGGTTCGTCGTTCCGAAGCACCACGTGATGATCGGGTGTGATAGGTCCTTACGTTCGCATACAACGGGTGTAAGACAGATTTACACACGCAAACCACTTAGGTTGACTTGACAAGCCTAGCATGTACAGACATGGCCTCGGAACACAGAAGACCAAAAGGTCGAGCATGAGTCGTATAGAAGATACGATCAACATGAAGATGTTCACCGATGTTGGCTAGTTCGTCTCACGTGATGATCGGACACGGCCTAGTTGACTCGGATCATGTAATACTTAGATGACTAGTAGAGGGATGTCTATCTAAGTGGGAGTTCATTAAATTTGATTAAATGAACTTTATTATCATGAACTTAGTCTAAATATTTACAATATGTCTTGTAGATCAAATGGCCAACGTAGTCCTCAACTTCAACGCGTTCCTAGAGAAAACCAAGCTGAAAGATGATGGTAGCAACTATACGGACTGGGTCCGGAACCTGAGGATTATCCTCATAGCTGCCAAGAAAGATTATGTCCTAAGAGCACCGCTGGGTGACGCACCTATTCTCCCTGCAGAACAAGACGTTATGAACGCTTGGCAGTCACGCTGCGATGATTACTCCCTCGTTCAGTGTGGCATGCTTTACAGCTTAGAGCCGGGGCTCCAAAAGCGTTTTGAGAGACATGGAGCATATGAGATGTTCGAAGAGCTGAAAATGGTTTTCCAAGCTCATGCCCGGGTCGAGAGATATGAAGTCTCCGACAAATTCTTTAGCTGTAAGATGGAGGAAAATAGTTCTGTCAGTGAACACATACTCAAAATGTCTGGGTTGCACAACCGCATGACTCAACTGGAAGTTAATCTCCCGGAAGAAGCGGTCATTGACAGAATCCTCCAGTCGCTTCCACCTAGCTACAAGAGCTTTGTGATGAACTACAATATGCAGGGGATGGTAAAGACCATTCCTGAGGTATATGCTATGCTGAAATCAACAGAGGTAGAAATCAAGAAGGAGCATCAAGTGTTGATGGTGAATAAAACCACTAAGTTCAAGAAGGGCAAGGGTAAAAAGAACTTCAAGAAGGACGGCAAGGAAGTTGCCGCGCCCGGTAAGCAAGTTGCCGGGAAGAAGCCAAAGAATGGACCCAAGCCCGAGACTGAGTGTTTTTATTGCAAGGGAAGTGGTCACTGGAAGCGGAACTGCTCCAAATACTTAGCGGACAAGAAGGCCGGCAAAACCAAAGGTATATGTGATATACATGTAATTGATGTGTACCTTACCAGTACTCGTAGTAGCTCTTGGGTATTTGATACCGGTGCAGTTGCTCATATTTGTAACTCAAAGCGGGAGCTGCGGAATAAACGGAGACTGGCAAGGGACGAGGTGACGATGCGCGTCGGGAATGGTTCCAAGGTCGATGTGATCGCCGTCGGCACGCTGCCTCTGCATTTACCTACGGGATTAGTTTTAAACCTCAATAATTGTTATTTAGTGCCAAGTTTGAGCATGAACAGTGTGTCTGGATCTCGCTTAATTCGAGATGGCTACTCATTTAAATCCGAGAATAATGGTTGTTCTATTTATATGAGAGAAATGTTTTATGGTCATGCTCCGATGGTTAATGGTTTATTCTTAATGAATCTCGTACGTGATGATACACATATTCATAGTGTGAATACCAAAAGAGTTAAAGTTGATAACAATAGTCCCACATATTTGTGGCACTGCCGCCTTGGTCACATAGGTGTCAAACGCATGAAGAAGCTCCATGCAGATGGACTTTTAGAGTCTCTTGATTATGAATCATTTGACACGTGCGAACCATGCCTCATGGGTAAAATGACCAAGACTCCGTTCTCAGGAACAATGGAGCGAGCAACCAACTTATTGGAAATCATACATACCGATGTGTGCGGTCCAATGAGTGTTGAGGCTCGCGGAGGCTATCGTTATGTTCTCACCCTCACTGATGACTTGAGTAGATATGGGTATATCTACTTAATGAAACACAAGTCTGAGACCTTTGAAAAGTTCAAGGAATTTCAGAGTGAGGTTGAAAATCAACGTGATAGAAAGATCAAGTTTCTACGATCAGATCGTGGAGGAGAATACTTGAGTCACGAATTTGGCACACACTTAAGAAAATGTGGAATAGTTTCACAACTCACGCCGCCTGGAACACCTCAGCGTAATGGTGTGTCCGAACGTCGTAATCGCACTCTATTAGATATGGTGCGATCTATGATGTCTCTTACCGATTTACCGCTATCTTTTTGGGGCTATGCTTTAGAGACTGCCGCATTCACTTTAAATAGGGCTCCGTCGAAATCCGTTGAGACGACACCGTATGAATTATGGTTTGGGAAGAAACCTAAGCTGTCGTTTCTAAAAGTTTGGGGATGCGATGCTTATGTCAAGAAACTTCAACCTGAAAAGCTCGAACCCAAATCGGAAAAATGCGTCTTCATAGGATACCCAAAAGAAACTGTTGGGTATACCTTCTACCTCAGATCCGAAGGCAAGATCTTTGTTGCCAAGAATGGATCCTTTCTGGAGAAAGAGTTTCTCTCGAAAGAAGTAAGTGGGAGGAAAGTAGAACTTGATGAAGTGTTCCCTCTTGAACCGGAAAATGGCGAAACTCAAGAAAACGTTTCTGAGGTGCCTGCACCGACTAGAGAGGAAATTAATGATGATGATCAAGATGCTTCTGATCAAGCTCCTACTGAAATTCGAAGGTCCACAAGGACACGTTCCGCACCAGAGTGGTACGGCAACCCTGTCTTGGAAATCATGTTGTTAGACAACGGTGAACCTTCGAACTATGAGGAAGCAATGGCGGGCCCGGATTCCGACAAATGGCTGGAAGCCATGAAATCCGAGATAGGATCCATGTATGAAAACGAAGTATGGACTTTGACTGACTTGCCCGTTGAACGGCGAGCCATAGAAAATAAATGGATCTTTAAG
Source organism: Aegilops umbellulata (assembly GCA_032464435.1). NCBI lineage: Eukaryota > Viridiplantae > Streptophyta > Magnoliopsida > Poales > Poaceae > Aegilops > Aegilops umbellulata. The sequence goes on from CP136054.1 coordinate 107,088,838, forward strand.
AAGAAGACAGACGCGGATGGTAATGTGACCATCTATAAAGCTCGACTTGTCGCTAAGGGTTATCGACAAGTTCAAGGGGTTGACTACGATGAGACTTTCTCACCGGTAGCGAAGCTAAAGTCCGTCGGAATCATGTTAGCAATTGCCGCATTCTACGATTATGAGATATGGCAAATGGACGTCAAAACGGCATTCCTTAATGGTTTCCTTAAGGAAGAATTGTATATGATGCAGCCGGAAGGTTTTGTCGATCCTAAGAATGCTGACAAGGTGTGCAAGCTCCAACGCTCGATCTATGGGCTGGTGCAAGCATCTCGGAATTGGAACATTCGCTTTGATGAGATGATCAAAGCGTTTGGGTTTACACAGACTTATGGAGAAGCCTGCGCTTACAAGAAAGTGAGTGGGAGCTCTGTAGCATTTCTCATATTATATGTAGATGACATACTTTTGATGGGAAATGATATAGAACTCTTGGACAGCATTAAGGCCTACTTGAATAAGAGTTTTTCAATGAAGGACCTTGGAGAAGCTGCTTATATATTAGGCATCAAGATCTATAGAGATAGATCGAGACGCCTCATAGGTCTTTCACAAAGCACATACCTTGATAAGATATTGAAGAAGTTCAATATGGATCAATCTAAGAAGGGGTTCTTATCTGTGTTACAAGGTGTGAAATTGAGCTCAGCTCAATGTCCGACCACGGCAGAAGAAATAGAAGAGATGAGCGTCATCCCCTATGCCTCAGCCATAGGTTCTATTATGTATGCCATGCTGTGTACCAGACCTGATGTAAACCTTGCCGTAAGTTTGGTAGGTAGGTACCAAAGTAATCCCGGCAAGGAACACTGGACAGCGGTCAAGAATATCCTGAAGTACCTGAAAAGGACTAAGGAAATGTTTCTCGTTTATGGAGGTGACGAAGAGCTCGTCGTAAAAGGTTACGTCGACGCTAGCTTCGACACAGATCTGGATGACTCTAAGTCGCAAACCGGATACGTGTATATTTTGAATGGTGGGGCAGTAAGCTGGTGCAGTTGCAAGCAAAGCGTCGTGGCGGGATCTACATGTGAAGCGGAGTACATGGCAGCCTCGGAGGCAGCACATGAAGCAATTTGGGTGAAGGAGTTCATCACCGACCTCGGAGTCATACCCAATGCATCGGGGCCAATCAAGCTCTTCTGTGACAACACTGGAGCTATTGCACTTGCAAAGGAGCCCAGGTTTCACAAGAAGACCAGGCACATCAAGCGTCGCTTCAACTCCATTCGTGAAAATGTTCAAGATGGAGACATAGAAATTTGTAAAGTGCACACGGATCTGAATGTTGCAGATCCGTTGACTAAACCTCTCCCTAAGACAAAACATGATCAGCACCAGAACTCTATGGGTGTTCGATTCATCACAATGTAACTAGATTATTGACTCTAGTGCAAGTGGGAGACTGTTGGAAATATGCCCTAGAGGCAATAATAAAAGCATTATTATTATATTTCCTTATTCATGATAATTGTCTTTATTCGTGCTATAATTGTGTTATCCGGAAATCGTAATACATGTGTGAATAACAGACAACAAACATGTCCCTAGTGAGCCTCTAGTTGACTAGCTTGTTGATCGACAGATAGTCATGGTTTCCTGACTATGGACATTAGATGTCATCGATAACGGGATCACATCATTAGGAGAATGATGTGATGGACAAGACCCAATTCTAAACATAGCATAAGATCGCATAGTTCGTTTGCTAGAGTTTTCCAATGTCAAGTATCCTTTCCTTAGACCATGAGATCGTGTAACTCCCGGATACCGTAGGAGTGCTTTGGGTATGCCAAACGTCACAACGTAACTAGGTGACTATAAAGGTATACTACGGGTATCTCTGAAAGTGTCTGTTGGGTTGACATGGATCGAGACTGGGATTTGTCACTCCGCTTGACGGAGAGGTATCACCGGGCCCTCTCGGTAATGCATCATCACAATGAGCTCAATGTGATCAAAGTGTTTGATCACAGGATCATGCATTACGGAACGAGAAAAGTGACTTGCCGGTAACGAGATTGAACGAGGTATTGGTATACCGACGATCGAATCTCGGGCAAGTAAAATACCGATTGACAAAGGGAATCGTATACGGGATTAATTGAATCCTCGACATCGTGGTTCATCCGATGAGATCATCGTGGAGCATGTGGGATCCAACATGGGTATCCAGATCCCGCTGTTGGTTATTGCCCGAGAGCCATCTCGGTCATGTCTGCATGTCTCCCGAACCCGTAGGGTCTACACACTTAAGGTTCGGTGACGCTAGGGTTGTGAAGATATGTATGTGCAGTAACCCGAATGTTGTTCGGAGTCCTGGATGAGATCCCGGACGTCACGGGGAGTTCCGGAATGGTCCGGAGGTAAAGAATTATATATAGGAAGTGCTATTTTGGCCATCGGGACAAGTTTCGGTGTTATCGGTATTGTACCGGGACCACCGGAGGGGTCCCGGGGTCCACCAGGTGGGGCCACCTGCCTTGGGGGGCCACATGGGCCTTAGGGGGTGCGCCTTGGCCCACTTGGGCCAAGGGGAACCAGCCCCAAGGGCCCATGCGCCAAGGAAACTTGGAGGAGGGAGAGTCCAAAGGGGGGAAGGCACTTCCGAGGTGCCTTGGGGAGGATGGACTCCTCCCCCCCTCTTGGCCGCACCCCTTCCTTGGAGGAAGGGGCAAGGCTGCGCCCTTCCCCCCTCTAATGCACCTATATAAAGGGGGGCAGGGGAGGGGGGCAGCGCACCAATTGCCCTGGCTCCTCCCTCCTCCCTGCAACACCTCCTCCTCCTCCCGTAGTTGCTTAGCGAAGCCCTGCCGGAGTTCTGCTGCATCCACCACCACACCGTCGTGCTGGATCTTCCTCAACCTCTCCTTCCCCCTTGCTGGATCAAGAAGGAGGAGACGTCTCCCGTCCCGTACGTGTGTTGAACGCGGAGGTGCCGTCCGTTCGGTACTAGATCATCGGTGAATTGGATCACGGCAAGTACGACTACCTCATCCACGTTCACTCGAACGCTTCTGTTGCGATCTACAAAGTGGTATGTAGATGCTATCTAATCTGAATACTCGTTGCTAGATGAACTCATAGATGGATCTTGGTGAAACCGTAGGAAAATTTTTAATTTTCTGCAATGTTCCCCAACAGACCGGAGTGAGACGAGTAGATCTATCAAGAGTTATGAGTGCGAATCATCTTCATCAACATTGCAGGCAAGTTCACACTTTGATCATACCTCTTTCATACCCAGTTTTTATTGCATTAGATCAATCCTCAAACATTGCATGATTAGGATCTAATTAAATTGTGGGATGGGAAGTAGTTGAGGTAGTACCTATCACCTGTTTATTATCAAACCCTTGGGAGTACTATTACGTTATGCTTATTTTGCCATGCTATGCTCATAGACGTGGATTTGGGTTTTGAGAGTATCCATGACAGACGTGAGATTGTTAATTAACGGTTTACTTAAGGTGGCAACTTAAACACACATCTGGGTGGATTGAGGCACCTGGTTATTCCAGGATTGCCTGTCTAGGCACCTGGGTAGACCAGGATTGCCTGTTTTTTTATGGACCGCCACCCAGGCTCAAAGGGATCATGAGATTTTTCATACTAGAAACTTCCGTGTGCAGCCACAAGCTATTATGGGCTCTAGCATAGTTGATTAAGTTGTGTGAACTCTTACAGTGGTAGACTAGCAGATGTAGGGGATGTCAGTGTACCGGTCTACCCATCGTAAGGTGCTAACGCTTCTGAAAGACTATGTCTCGGTCATCCGTTTCTCAAACATCATGTAGTGCGAGAAATCCAACGGAGGAGATCAAGTCTTGTGGGGAAAAGTGCGCAAACCTCTACAGAGTGTACAAACTAATCATGATTAGCCGTGTCCCCGGTTATGGACGTCTTGAGTATCTAGTTCTTGGATTATCCTGTTGATCTCATCATGTTACTTAAATAATTTGTTGTGTTTTAATGATCATGCTTAATTGGGATTGAGAATGCTGTCAACCATTCTCAATGTTTAACAACCACCATGATAGTTAAATAAAAATTTATTCCTTTGCAGTAGGGAAAAATTGGCTTTTCGCAAAAACCTTATAACTGTAGAGCTTTTCCACCAGCCATATATGCATGTAGTGATAGCCATATTTCAGCATTGCTCTATAGTGTGAATTTGCCAGTACATTCAATGTACTGACCCTTTGTGGCTGCAACGTCTCATGTTGCAGGATTACCTTACGACGAGTAAGTGATACGTTAGGGTTACGATTTCTACACTCAACTTTGCCGTTGGTGTTGATGGGAATCCACAACCTTGTTACTTCCACTATTTGGATTGAGGTAATAGTATTTACGTTATTTATACATGTGATTTACCTCTGTTATAAATCCTCGAGTATTGTGTGTGTCAGCATACCGATCCAGGGATGACACTTAAGCATAGAGACTTGATCCATTCGGGTCGGGTCGCTACAAGATGGTATCAGAGCACATGTTGACTGTAGGACGTGACCCTAGAAACTGGCAAGCCCATAGGAAGAATTTTCTCTAACAATTTCTTTTTCAAAAAAGATTTTTACCTCTCTTCTCTCCTTAGCTTATTCAAATATTCCCTTTTAGCGAGACCATATCCCTTTCCCTTTTGACCACTCGAAGATTTGACTGATGAGACCACTCCAAGAAGAACAAGATATCGGACAACTAAGACCATTCGGAATGAAGAGGATTTTACCATACATTATGATAATGGAAACTACAACGGGTGAAGACTCCGAAGACTAGGAGAACTTGGAGGCTCAGAAGAATTTCTAAAATTGCATGACCTAGGAAGGCTACCCTTATGGAACTTGGCAGACTATGGAAGTTGTCAATACCCGAGATCAAGGTAAATTGGAGAAAGACCGAAGCATGGAGAGTTAAAAACTCAAAGTTCAGTCAAGGAAAACCCTAAGGTAGGAGATATCAACTATGGAGAGATAGCTCATGGAAATGACAAGGGCAGAAACACGACTATCCATGATGTTATCGCCCGCTTATGCTATTGTCACCGTGCTGAGTTAAGCATGCATATGCATGGAAGGATTAGATGGTAGAAGGCTAACGGAGCACCTATCAGCCAGAGATGAAGTTTTAACCTTAGCCGGTGTATCACCAGGATCTGGAGTGTTACATCAGGAGTTAAGATGGACCTTCAGGAAGCTATAATTGACAAAGAAGTATTTCGTGAAGAACTGAGGACCCAGAAGCTGAAAGTAGCCAAACTGAAGGAGCAGAACCATGAGATACCGGAGATTCGTCAGGAACTGAAGGACAGTAGGACCATGGTTCATGCCAAGGATGTTGAAATCCAGAAGTCTGGAATGCAACCCCAGAATATTGAAGGACGTCATGAGAGACTTCGTGTCGACAAAGATGTTCTGGCAAAAGAACTTGAGAAGGACAAGCACGATCGGAAGAAGCCATCGGAGACATGAACAAGACTTGAAGAGTTTGGCGACGTTGACTTTTAGAAGACCAAACCCCTGCTATATACCTACGTTAGATGCGACGATTGTGAGCTATCATTTGTTTGATGTTTTTCCCGACAGCCACAAAATAAAATATGTCTTTTCAAAACCTTTGTTTGTATTGTGTGCATCTCTCTCGATCTCTCTTATCTCACCCCAAAACCCATGGACCCAATAGAGGATGAATGGAGATGAGCTTGTATTTTCTGGACCGATGAGTCAATTGGAGACAGACCGATGGATTCAGAACATGGATGATCATATGGAGAACAACCCTATAGTAGGAAAGGATATGGCCCAACATGCTCTTCAATGCTTTGAAAGAGGTGCTGCTACTTGGTGGAGGATGTACCAAACCATGAATAGATGGCAGGGAGTAACCACTTGGGAAGAATTTAAGTTGACTTTGCTAATGTCTCGGCTTGTGTCCCGGAAGTTGAGGCCTTATGGAAAGGATATGAAGAAACCTTGTGCATACAAGCTTTGTGGAGAAATAGGACACAACCATAAAGAAAACAAGGACGAATACCCTCATAATCGGAGGATTACCAAAGGAGTTAGCCGAGGATCTCAGGGAACTTCGGTTGGAGATTGTTCCCAAATGTTTTGTTGTAGCAATGGAAGTTCAGTCTACATTATTGGGAAAGATCTGTGAAGCTCAGAAGGATGACAAAGAGATTGCTGAGGTACAAGAGAGGATGAGCAAAGGAAAGGCCAAAGGTTTTCGTAAGGATGAGAACGACACCTTATGGTTCGAGGACCGTGTATATGTGCCCAATAATGCAAAGATCAGGAAGTTAATACTTCAGGAGGCTCATGACTCACCATACTCGATTTGCCCTGGAAACACCAAGATGTATTTGGATTTGAAGGAGTGTTTCTGGTGGACTGGTAAGAAGAACGATCTTGCGGAGTATGTAGTCGTAGTTGATGTATTCCAGAGAGTAAAGGTAGAGCATCAGAAGCCAGCAGGATTACTACAGCCTATGCCGATACCTGAATGGAAGTGGGATAATTTGGCATGGATTTCATTACCGGATTTCCCAGAACCCGATCGGGATATGATTCTATCTGGGTAGTAGTTAATTCGCTTGACCAAAGTGGCTCACTTTATCCCAGTAAAAACCACCTATACAAGTGAGAAGTTGGCCAAGATATATTTGACCAGGATCGTATGTCTGCATGGAGTTCCGAGGACCATCGTATCAAATAGAGGAACACAGTTTACCTCAAAGTTTTGGAATCAGCAGCACCAGACTTTGGGTACTAGGCTAGAGTTCAGTGCAGCCTTTCATCCGCAGACAGATGGATAGACCGAGAGAGTCAATCAGATTCTGGAGGACATGTTGAGAGCGTGTGCGCTATATTATGGATCTAGTAGGAATGATAATCTACCTTACGCGGAGTTCTCATACAACAACAGCTACCAAGCCAATTTGAAGATAGCCCCTTTTGAAGTTTTGTATGGGAGAAGGAGCCAGACACCGTTGATGTGGGATGAAGTTGGAGACCGCCAGTTGTTTGAACCAGATTTGATTAAAGAGTCAGAAGAGAAGGTTAAGTTGATTCAAGATAGACTGAAGGCAGCGCAGTCCAGGCAGAAGAGTTAGGCAGACTCAAAATGCAAGGTAGTAACCTAAGAAATTGGAGACAGAGCATATTTTCGTGTGTCACCTCTGCGAGGAGTTAAACAATTTGTAGTTAAGGGAAAGTTAGCCCCGAGATTTGTAGGACCATACCGAGTTTTGGAGCGTATGGGAGAAGTGGCCAACAAGTTGGAGTTATCCGATGGATTGTCAGGAGTTCATGAAGTGTTTCACGTTTCCCAGTTGAAGAAGTGCCATGCAGAGATGGCCAATATTCCCCTATAAGGATGCTTGACCTTGGAAAGGATAATGATGTTCCACGAAGTGGAGTATGGATTTCATAAGTATAAATTTTATCTCAGCATGTGGGATATCCCACGAGGATGAAGAGATATAAAGGAGGTATGATGTTGGAAATATGGATCAATGGAAATTCCATGATGAGTCTGAGTAATCATGTCCTAGTTTGGTGCCAATAGAAGGAAGAAGGACAATACAATTGGATGGATTTAAGAATACTAGGAAGTTGGAAGTTGGAATAATGAGCAGTTGCCCCGATGATGAGTTCAATGGTTACAAGTGATGAGATGGGCCATTACCCACATGCCCCAGGACCTGCCAAGAAGCAAGCACACTCTTGCTGAAGGAAAAACCTTGGAAGAAGTTATGATGTTATCGATAGACGATCTTATAGGAGTTTACGTAAAACCTGAGAGTTGTGAAGAAACGATAGATGTTCGTTTGGCTTGCACAATCAATGGATTTATCCGAACTTGGTTCGTCGACAAGAGAAATTCTGCAATGCTTGTGAGGATGACCGAGTGTTAGAATGCGATATTCGCTAAACTATATACAAGGTAATGATTTGGGTGCGGGATGGATTGATCACCATACCGACTTACTCTTATTATTCGCTTTGCTATATGGGATGGTAAATCTGAGTGACTTACCTATAGTAGAGATACGACGATCAAAACCTTGTTTAAACCTTAGAATGGTATGATAGATTTTCCCCTTGTACAAGGCAGCTTTTGCCAACCGTAGGTTATACGGTGAGTATCAACCAGACCCATTTCCTGCAGGAGAAACCATAAATTGTTGACCACCATGAGTTATCGATAGTTGTTTAGCATTGGCGCCAGACCCGTCACCTAAGAAGACCTAGTCTCGGAATAACCTTACCAAGACGGAAGAAATTGAGGAAAAGGTTATGCCGCTATGTAAGGGCCCAGAGAAGAAATTTTCCCGAGAATTTGAGAAGAGCGACCCGTCAACAAAAGGATGGAGTATATAGTTTTGATGGAACCATAACCATGTTTCTAAGGGTGGTAGCACCCCAGACCTCCGGAGATGATCGATGGATTTTGAGAAGACCCTAACCTATTTCTTTCTAGCCTCTCCGAATCTCGAGGACGAGATTCATTTTAAGGGTGGTAGGTTTGTAACATCCCAAAATTCTAAATTTTGGAATGTTATAATAAATAGATAGATTTGATTGATTGTTTGATTGTTGTGTGATTGAATGAGTGAATTTGGAACTTTTGAAAGTTAAATGAGAGGGAATAAAAGGACTTTCCCAAACTTTCATTTTGCTTTTATGATCCCCATGAATTCAAATTCTTTTCACCACAAAACCCTGGAGAGAAGATGACATGACTTCTTCCATTTATTTAAATGAAGGGGGTATTTGAAAAATATTTGAATTCCATTTGGAAATATTTTCCAATTCAGAAACTTTATGCAACTCAATGATTTTCATGAGAGAAGATAAAATGACTTCTTCAAATTATGAAATATGAGTTGGGAGTTTCAAAGATCAAATTTAAAGTCCTTTTTGAATTTATTTTCAATTTGGAGTTATTTGAGTTTTATTCAAATTATTTTTCTCCAAAAATAAAATATACGGAAAATAGGGTAACATGATTCCCTACATCAGAAAATTGGAGAGAAATAAATTTGAAATCATTTTGGTATTTTTAAAATGATTTTTATTGGATTTTAGTAGGGCAGTAGCACTCTTTGAATTATTTGAATTTGCGTGGATTTTATTTGACTCTATAAAAATGTTCAGCTTGTAGGAAATCTTTTTATGAAAACTTTGATATATTATATGCCTATATAATATTTTTATTTATTTAGTTTTTATTTTTCTTTCGTAGGAAAAATGTTTTTTTAACTTCTTAGCCAGACCAGGCCAACTGGGCCGAAGCCCAGCCAGCCGGCCCAACCCAGTTCCCCGCGCCGTCTCCCTCCAGAGCGGGAGACTCGCCGCCGCATGACTCCGCCGCCGCGTCGTAACCGCCTCGGCCTCCGTGCCCCCTCCTCCACGCCTCGCCGCCCCGGCCACCTATAAGTAGCGGGCCCCGGACCCCACTTCCCCTTCCCTTGGCCGCATCTCACCGCCGCACTTTTGTCGCCGCCGCACGACGCCGCAGCCGCGCCTCACCGCCATCGCATCACGCCGCTGCCCGCGCCGCCCTCTGCCGCATCTGCCGCTCGCCGCCTCCCCTCGCCGCTCGCCTGCGCCGCCACCCGCGTCTCGCCCCGACGCCGGAGCTCGCCAGCACGCGCCGCCGCCCGGCCTCGCCGGAGTGACCGCCGTTGCCGGTTCTCCGACGAAAAACCACTGCCGACCTGTATAAACCCGACCCCGGTCCGATCCAGTTTTCTTTTAAAGTTTGTTTTTTTAATAAAAAAACCCCTAGACTAGATCTGTTTTTTAGGTTTTATTAAATAGCGAACATTTGTTCGTTTAGATTCGGCAGCGAACGATTTTCGTTCGTTAGGTTCTGTTAGCGAATGTTCGTTCCATAGGCTTTTTCTTTTTCTTTTTAATTTCGGCCAGGGACCCATCCGTGAATGTTTTGTTTACAGATCAGCCCCTGGTTTTCAAACGACTATAACTTTTTGCTCGTTAGTCGGAATTAGATGAAACCAACGCCCACTTCTTGTTATGATCCCCTCTATCCAGTTAATCAACTCAAACATGTTTTTGAAAGTTTAAAATTTGAATTAGATCAGATTTGAATTTGAATCTTCGTTTGATCATAACTTGAGTTTTATAACTCCGATTTAATTGGTTCTTTTTTTGCAAATCAAAGCTCTTGACCTAAACTTTCTGATATGGCCAAATTCACATAATTTTGGTACTGTTGGAAATTGTTTTATGTTGCAAGAGATATTTGCCTGGTTTTGATGTTTTCTGAATCGTCTCCTTCGTTCTTTCCGATCTTTTGAGTGATTTGCTTATGTGTGGTTACTATTGCTTGCTTACGATAGATTGACCGGAGTGAGACGAGTAGATCTATCAAGAGTTATGAGTGCGAATCATCTTCATCAACATTGCAGGCAAGTTCACACTTTGATCATACCTCTTTCATACCCAGTTTTTATTGCATTAGATCAATCCTCAAACATTGCATGATTAGGATCTAATTAAATTGTGGGATGGGAAGTAGTTGAGGTAGTACCTATTACCTGTTTATTATCAAACCCTTGGGAGTACTATTACGTTATGCTTATTTTGCCATGCTATGCTCATAGACGTGGATTTGGGTTTTGAGAGTATCCATGACAGATGTGAGATTGTTAATTAACGGTTTACTTAAGGTGGCAACTTAAACACACATCTGGGTGGATTGAGGCACCTGGTTATTCCAGGATTGCCTGCCTAGGCACCTGGGTAGACCAGGATTGCCTGTTTTTTTATGGACCGCCACCCAGGCTCAAAGGGATCATGAGATTTTTCATACTAGAAACTTCCGTGTGCAGCCACAAGCTATTATGGGCTCTAGCATAGTTGATTAAGTTGTGTGAACTCTTACAGTGGTAGACTAGCAGATGTAGGGGATGTAGGTGTACCGGTCTACCCATCGTAAGGTGCTAACGCTTCTGAAAGACTATGTCTCGGTCATCCGTTTCTCAAACATCATGTAGTGCGAGAAATCCAACGGAGGAGATCGAGTCTTGTGGGGAAAAGTGCGCAAACCTCTGCAGAGTGTACAAACTAATCATGATTAGCCGTGTCCCCGGTTATGGACGTCTTGAGTATCTAGTTCTTGGATTATCCTGTTGATCTCATCACGTTACTTAAATAATTTGTTGGGTTTTAATGATGATGCTTAATTGGGATTGAGAATGGTGTCAACCATTCTCAATGTTTAACAACCACCATGATAGTTAAAAAAATGGCTTTTCGCAAAAACCTTATAACCGTAGAGCTTTTCCACCAGCCATATATGCATGTAGTGATAGCCATATTTCAGCATGGCTCTACAGTGTGAATTTGCTAGTACATTGAATGTACTGACCCTTTGTGGCTGCAATGTCTCATGTTGCAGGATTACCTTACGACGAGTAAGTGATACGTTAGGGTTATGATTTCTACACTCAACTTTGCCGTTGGTGTTGATGGGAATCCACAACCTTGTTACTTCCGCTCTTTGGATTGAGGTAATAGTATTTATATTATTTATACATGTGATTTACCTCTGTTATAAATCCTCGAGTACTGTGTGTGAGAGCATACCGATCCAGGGATGACACTTAAGCATAGAGACTTGATCCATTCGCGTCAGGTCACTACAGTAACGTAAGTATTTTCCTCTGTTTTTGAGAACCAAGGTATCAATCCAGTAGGAGGCTACGCGCGAGTCCCTCGTACCTACACAAAACAAATCACTCCTCGCAACGAACGCGATAAGGGGTTGTCAATCCCTTCACGGTCACTTGCAAGAGTGAGATCTGATAAATATGATAGGATAATATTTTTGGTATTTTTGTGATAAAGATGCAAAGTAAAATCAAAGCAAATGAAATAACGAAGTGTTGGAAGATTAATATGATGAAGATAGACCCGGGGGCCATAGGTTTCACTAGTGGCTTCTCTCAAGGGCATAAGTATTTTACGGTGGGTGAACGAATTATTGTTGAGCAATTGACAGATTGAGCATAGTTATGAGAATATCTAGGTATGATCATGTATATAGGCATCACGTCCGAGACAAGTAGACCGACTCCTGCCTGCATCTACTACTATTACTCCACTCATCGACCGCTATCCAACATGCATCTAGAGTATTAAGTTCATGAAAATAGAGTAACGCCTTAAGCAAGATGACATGATGTAGAGGGATAGATTCATGCAATATGATAAAAACCCCATCTTGTTATCCTCGATGGCAAAAATACAATACGTGCCTTGCTGACCCTACTGTCACTGGGAAAGGACACCGCAAGATTGAACCCAAAGCTAAGCACTTCTCCCATTGCAAGAAAGATCAATCTAGTAAGCCAAACCAAACTGATAATTCGAAGAGACTTGCAAAGATAACCAATCATACATAAAAGAATTCAAAGAAGATTCAAATATTGTTCATAGATAATCTTGATCATAAACCCACAATTCATCGGTCTCAACAAACACACCACAAAAAGAAGATTACATCAAATAGATCTCCAGAAGAGAGGGGGAGAACATTGTATTGAGATCCAAAAAGAGAGAAGAAGCCATCTAGCTACTAACTATGGACCCGAAGGTCTGAGGTAAACTACTCACACTTCATCGGATAGGCTATGGTGTTGATGTAGAAGCCTTCCGTGATGGATGCCCCCTATGGCGGAGCTCCGGAACAGGCCCCAAGATGGGATCTCATGGGTACAGAAGGTTGCGGCGGTGGAATTAGGTTTTTGGCTCCGTATCTGATCGTTTGGGGGTATGTAGGTATATATAGGAGGAAGGAGTACGTCGGTGGAGCAACAGGGGGCCCACGAGGGTGGAGGGCGTGCCCTGGGGGGGCGCCCCCTACCTCATGGCCTCCTCTCTTGTTTCTTGACGTCGGGTCCAAGTCTCCCGGATCATAATCTTCCTAAAAATCACGTTCCCGAAGGTTTCATTCCGTTTGGACTCCGTTTGATATTCCTTTTCTGCGAAACTCTGAAATAGGCCAAAAAAACAACAATTCTGGGTTGGGCCTCCGGTTAATAGGTTAGTCCCAAAAATAATATAAAAGCGGATAATAAAGCCCAATAATGTCCAAAACAGTAGATAATATAACATGGAGCAATCAAAAATTATAGATACGTTGGAGACGTATCAACCCCATCTTTTTATCCTCGATGGCAACAATACAATACGTGTCATTTCCCCTACTATCACTAGGATCGAGCACCGCAAGATTGTACCCAAAGCTAAGCACTTCTCCCATTGCAAGAAAGATCAATCTAGTAGGCCAAACCAAACTGATAATTCGAAGAGACTTGCAAAGATAACCAATCATACATAAAAGAATTCAAAGGAGATTCAAATATTGTTCATAGATAATCTTGATATAAACCCAGAATTCATCGGATCTCGACAAACACACCGCAAAAGAAGAGTTACATCAAATAGATCTCCAAGAGAATCGAGGAGAACTTTGTATTGAGATCCAAATAGAGAGAAGAAGCCATCTAGCTAATAACTATGGACCCGAAGGTCTGAGGTAAACTACTCACACATCATCGGAGAGGCTATGGTGTTGATGTAGAAGCCCTCCGTGATCAATGCCCCCTCCGGCAGGACGCCGGAAAAGGCCCCAAGATGGGATCTCACGGGTATAGATGGTTGCGGCGGTGGAAATAGGGTTTTGGCTCTCTGTCTGATGGTTTGGGGGTACGTAGGTATATATAGGAGGAAGAAGTAGGTCGGTGGATCTACGAGGGGCCCACGAGGGTGGAGGGCGAGCCCAGGGGGTAGGCGCACCCCTGCCTCGTGGCCTCCTCGTTCGTTTCTTGACGTCCACTCCAAGTCCTCTAGATCATGTTTGTTCCGAAAATCACGTTCCCGAAGGTTTCATTCCGTTTGGACTCCGTTTGATATTCCTTTCCTTTGAAACACTGAAATAGGCAAAAGAACAGCAAATTGGGCTGGGCCTCCAGTTAATAGGTTAGTCCCAAAAATAATATAAAAGTGTATAATAAAGCCCATTAAACATCTGAAATAGAATATAATATAGCATGGAACAATAAAAAATTATAGATACGTTGGAGACGTATCAAGCATCCCCAAGCTTAATTCCTGCTCGTCCTCGAGTACTTAAATGATAAAAAATAGAATTTTTGATGTGGAATGCTACTTAGCATAATTTTCAATGTAATTCTCTTATTTGTGGTATAAATATTCAGATCCGAAAGATTCAAGATAAAAGTTTAATATTGACATAAAAGTAATAATACTTCAATCATACTAACTAAGCAATTATGTATTCCCAAAATAACATGGCCAAAGAAAGTTCATCCCTACAAAATCATATAGTTTGGTCATGCTCTCATCATGCACAACCCCGATGACAAGCCAAGCAATTGTTTCATACTTTAGTAATCTCAAACTTTTTTCAACTTTCATGCAATATATGAGAGTGAGCCATGGATATAGCACTATGGGTGGAATAGAATATGATGATGGGGGTTATGTGGAGAAGACAAAAAAGGAGAAAGTCTCACATTGACACGGCTAATCAACGAGCTATATAGCGAGATGCCCATCGATTGATGTCAATGCAAGGAGTAGGGATTACCATGCAACGGATGCACTAGAGCTATAAGTGTATGAAAGCTCAACAAAAGAAACTAAGTGGGTGTGCATCCAACTTGCTTGCTCACGAAGACCTAGGGCATTTGAGGAAGCCCATTGTTGGAATATACAAGCCAAGTTCTATAATGAAAAATTCCCACTAGTATATGAAAGTGACAAAACAAGAGACTCTCCATCATAAAAATCATGGTGCTACTTTGAAGCACAAGTGTGGAAAAAAAGATAGTAGCATTGTCTCTTCTTTATTTTTATTTTTTGGGCCTTTTTTTGGCATTTCTCTCTTTTATTTTCCTTTTTTGGGACAATGTTCTATGAATGATGATCATCACACTTCTATTTATTTACAACTCAATGATTACAACTCGATACTAGAACAAAGTATGACTCTATATGAATGCCTCCGGCGGTGTACCGGGATGGCAATGAATCAAGAGTGACATGTATGAATAATATGCATGGTGGCTTTGCCACAAATACGATGTCAACTACATGATCATGCAAGGCAATATGACAATGATGAAACGTGTCATGATAAACGGAACGGTGGAAAGTTGCATGTCAATATATCTCGGAATGGCTATGGAAATGCCATAATAGGTAGGTATGGTGGCTGTTTTGAGGAAGATATAAGGAGGCTTATGTGTGATAAAGCGTATCGTATCACGGGGTTTGGATGCACCGGCGAAGTTTGCACCAACTCTCAAGGTGAGAAAAGGCAATGCACGGTACCGAAGAGGCTAGCAAGGATGGAAGGGTGAGAGTGCCTATAATCCATGGACTCAACATTAGTCATAAAGAACTCACATACTTATTGCAAAAATCTACAAGTCATCAAAAACCAAGCACTACGTGCATGCTCCTAGGGGGATAGATTGGTAGGAAAAGACCATCGCTCGTCCCCGACCGCCACTCATAAGGGGGACAATCAAATAACACCTCATGTTTCAAATTTGTTACACAATGTTTACCATACGTGCATGCTATGGGACTTGCAAACTTCAACACAAGTATTTCTCAAATTCACAACTACTCAACTAGCACAACTTTAATATCACTACCTCCATATCTCAAAACAATCATCAAGCATCAAACTTATAAGAAAGTTGTTACTAATCTTGGATGCCTATCATATTAGGACTAATTTCTCAATTTAAGCAAATTACCATGCTGTTTTGTAGGACTCTCAAAATGATATAAGTGAAGCATGAGCGAACAATAGTTTCTATAAAACAAAACCACCGTCGTGCTCTAAAAGATATAAGTGAAGCACTAGAGCAAAAACTATATAGCTCAAAAGATATAAGTGAAGCACATAGAGTATTCTAATAAATTCCGAATCATGTGTGTCTCTCTAAAAAGGTGTGTACAGTAAGGATGATTGTGGTAAACTAAAAAGCAAAGACTCAAATTATACAAGACGCTCCAAGCAAAACACATATCATGTGGTGAATAAAAATATAGCTCCAAGTAAAGTTACCGATGGACGAAGACGAAAGAGGGGATGCCTTCTGGGGCATCCCCAAGCTTTGGCCTTTTGGTGTCCTTGGATTTACCTTGGGGTGCCTTGGGCATCCCCAAGCTTAGGCTCTTGTCACTCCTTGTTCCATAATCCATCAAATCCTTACCCAAAACTTGAAAACTTCACAACACAAAACTTAACAGAAAATCTCGTGAGCTCCGTTAGCGAAAGAAAACAAAACACCACTTCAAGGTACTGTAATGAACTCATTCTTTATTTATATTGGTGTTAAACTTACTGTATTCCAACTTCTCTATGGTTTATAAACTATTTTACTAACCATAGACTCATCAAAATAAGCAAACAACACATGAAAAACAGAATCTGTCAAAAATAGAACAATCTGTATTAATCTGTAACTAACGCAAACTTCTGGAACTCAGAAAAATCTACCAAAATAGGACGACCTAGATAATTTGTTTATTGATCTACTGCAATTGGAATCAATATTTTATCACGTTCTTGTTATTTTAAACAATTACTTTCCTGAACAGAAAGTTTTTGGAATTTTTAGCAAGATCAAATAACTATCATCCAAGAAGATCCTATAGGTTTCACTTGGCACAAACACTAATTAAAACATAAAAACACATCTAACCAGAAGCTAGATCAAATATTTATTACTAAACAGAACCAAAAAGCAAAAAAACTAAAATAAAATTGGGTTGCCTACCAACAAGCGCTATCGTTTAATGCCCCTAGCTAGGCATAAAAACAAGGATAGATCTAGGTATTGCCATCTTTGGTAGGAAATTCTTCAATAAGACACCTATAACCCCTAGGAGTCTCTTTGTTTTTATTAATTATCAAACTCCTGGGCACAAAATCAAGAAAATCATTTGTAGCAAAAGGTTCCTTAAGGATAGCAAGAAAGTTGGGGTGAACACTTATGGATTTGAGGTCCGCATTCCCCTTACTACAAGTTTCACCCTTATTTTTAGGAACATACATTAATTTGGCAATATTAGCACTAGAAGGAGTGTTTTTCACGGAAGAAAAAGCAGACCCTAGGTTGGTAATAATATCCTCAATTTTATCAATTCTAGTGGAATCTTGATCTATCTTTTCATTAACCATAGGTTCCTTTTCTTTAAAAAATTTAAGAGCAACTCCTACCTTAGATCCGTATTGGGTAACTTGGTTGTGGATTTTTCTATCCAAATTTTCAATCAACTCTACGGTAGCAACTTTATTTTCAATAATTTCTAGCCATTGCATCACATGTTCCAAAGTTAAAGTAGTTCCATTAACCAAAAGAGGTGGTGGGACAAACAAATCTATCATAGCATTGTAAGAATCAAAAGTATGTCTACCCAAGAAATTTCCTCCGGTAATGGTATCTAGAATATATCTATTCCAAGGAGTGATGCCTACATAAAAATTGTGAAGAAGAACGTAAGTAGATTGCTTCCTAGTAGATCTATTTTGCGCATTGCAAATTCTGTACCAAGCATCTTTTAGATTTTCTCCCTCCCTTTGTTTAAAATTAAGAACTTCATTCTCGGGAGACAAAGGAGTAGATAAAGGACTAGCCATGACGGCGAAGCAAGCAAAAAAGAAGTGGACGGAAAGAGGGGCGAATAAAACGGCAAGGGTGAAGTGGGGGAGAGAAAAATGAGAGGCAAATGGCAAATAATGTAATGCGAGGGATAAGAGTTTGTGATGGGTACTTGGTATGTTTTGACTTATGCATAGACTCCCCGCAACAGCGCCAGAAATCCTTCTTGCTACCTCTTGAGCACTGCGTTGGTTTTCCCTTAAAGAGGAAAGGGTGATGCAGTAAAGTAGCGTAATTATTTCCCTCAGTTTTTGAGAACCAAGGTATCAATCCAGTAGGAGGCCACGCTCAAGTCCCACGCACCTAAACAAACAAATAAGAACCTCGCAACCAATGCGATAAAGGGGTTGTCAATCCCTTCACGGTCACTTACGAGAGTGAGATCTGATAGAGATGATAAGATAATATTTTTGGTATTTTTATGGTAAAGAGTAAAAGTAAAGAAAGCAAAATAAACGGCGCCAGAAATAGCTTGTGGATGGGAGATTAACATGATGGAAAATAGACCCGGGGGGCATAGGTTTCACTAGTGCCTTCTCTCAAGATAGCATAAGTATTATGGTGGGTAAACGAATTATTGTCGAGCAATTGATAGAATTGAGCATAGTTATGAGAATATCTAGGTATGATCATGTATATAGGCATCACGTCCGTGACAAGTAGACCGACTCCTGCCTGCACCTACTACTATACTCCACGGTGACGCCCCCGATTCGACCGTACACTAATCATACATGCAAACATGTACGATCAAGATCAGGGACTCATGGGAAGATATCACAACACCACTCTAGACACAAATTCAAATAATACAAGCTTCATATTACAAGCCAGGGGCCTCGAGGGCTCGAATACAAGATCGATACACAAGTGTCAGCGGAAGCAACAATATCTGAGTACAGGCATAAGTTAGACAAGGATGCCTTAAGAAGGCTAGCACAAAAATCAACGATAGAAGAGGCAAGGCCTCCTGCCTGGGACCTCCTAACTACTCCTGGTCGTCGACGGTCTCCACGTAGTAGCATCTATCGGCGGTGGCATCTGGCTCCAAGGATCCACCATCTGGTTGCATCAACCGGAAAGAAGAAGGAAGGGGGAAAGGGGGTAGCAAAGCAACCGTGAGTACTCATCCAAAGTACTCGCAAGCATCAGATCTATGCTAAGTATGCATTGGTATCAAATGGAAGGGCTGTATCTGTGGACTAAACTGCAGAATGCTAGAATAGAGGGGAAGGCCTAGCATATCAAAGACTAGCATCTTCAAGAAGCTCCAAGCATCTTGCAGCATGTAGAAGAGTAAAGAATAGCAGTTTATAATTATCAAACATGTTGTAGCATTAATGCCCAGAGATCCTTCCTCGACTCCCTGCGAGAAAGCAATCTCGGAGCCACATATCCATCACATATCAAGTATCCATTTCTAGTTGTATAAGATCAGGATACAAGTCTGAACGTCCATTACCGTGGACACGGTATTCGAATATATATCTTCCCTGCAGTGGTGCACCACGTTACCCAACATGCTCGATCACTCTGGCCGGACACACCTTTCTGGGGTCAATGCCCGGCCTCGGAAGATCAACACGTCGCAGCCCTACCTAGGCTCAGTAGAGAGGTCCCCGCCGGTCTACATCCTAAGTGCCCCGGGGTCTTGGGCCCATCGCCCGTTGCACTCCGGGTCGTTGCGAGCAGGGTGGATACCAGCACCGCCTCGGATGGCCAGCACGATCCGACCGTGCCGCAGTGCTGAACTGGATGTCTGACAAAGCTTCGGCTGATACTGCGACGTCGAGGCGCATATCTATTCTCGCGTGGTGGTTAGTGCGTAAAGGCCAGAGGCCAACTCAGAACAAATACCCAAACCTGATAGTGCATTATTAAAAGAAGTGACGGCTGTCAGGACAAGTCCGGAGCTATCACCCCTCCTGGGTGATACCGCTAAACAGCCAGCCGCCATTGTCACATCGCACAGGTGCTCTCCGGGCCTGCCCGGCTTTCACATCAACTCGCGGGTACCCCTCAGGGCCGACCCGACTTCAACAATGGTCTCAAGTAAAGTCAAGGTAACCGTGTGTCCAAAACATCAAGGAAGAGAACCCGAGGAATCACCCCTGGCGGATTCCACTCAATGTAATCAAGGTGAACGTAAGAGGGACCACCATCGAGGTTCACACTCGAGGTGTTGCATGACAGAGCCGTATCGAGAATGGTGAAAGAGGAACCACCCTTGTTGACCATGACCGAATAGGTACACTACAGAATTATCATCAGGAGTGCGTTATGAGGGATCACCCTCGGCACTCGATACTAGCTCTGCAGAGTCGAGCAACTAAAGGGGCGTGATGTGATGTGAGGTGTCAGGCTCTGGTCGTCGATCACGTTGATCGAGTCGTCGATGATGAAGCAGGGGCAACAAGGACAAGGTGGGGGTCACTGATGGATCACTAACCAACCTATACTAGGCAGTGTAGGATAAGCAGGTAGGTAACAATAGCAGATACAAAAGCAGGCTATGCATCTGAATAGGAGCAATCAATTACAATAGCAAAATCTAATGCAAGCATGAGAGAATAGAATGGGCGATATAGGAATGATCAAAGGGAGGGCTTGCCTGGAAGCTCTGCTGAAAGGGAAGAAGGGGTCGCCGTCGACGTAGTCGATCACAGGGACATCATCAGTCTCGGAGTCTACCGGAGAGAAGAGGGGGAAGAAACAATAAATACAAAGCAAACAGATGCATGACAGGCAATAAGCAGCGCTAGGGGTGTTCTAACACGGCACTACATGATACCGACGAAGGGGGAGGACATCCGGGAAAGTTTCACCGAAGATTGGCATTTTTGGACAAATGAAACGGAGGGGAAAGGTTCGATGTTCGCTATGCTAGGGGCATGTGACAGATGAACGGAGAGCGTATTCCGATTCGTCTCGTCGTTCTGAGCAACTTTCATGTATAGAAGTTTTTCATCGGAGTTACTGATTATTTTTTATGAATTTTCAAAGATTATAAAAGATTTTCTAATTTACTAGAATTATTATTAATTTCGAAATAAATAGCAAAAGTTATAAGTACATAGAAGTGTACCCAGCCAGGCCACAGAGGGGTGACTGCTGGGCCACGTCAACTAGGTTGACCCAGTCAACAAC
The DNA here is from genome assembly GCA_032464435.1 of Aegilops umbellulata. Taxonomy (NCBI): domain Eukaryota; kingdom Viridiplantae; phylum Streptophyta; class Magnoliopsida; order Poales; family Poaceae; genus Aegilops; species Aegilops umbellulata. The sequence goes on from CP136054.1 coordinate 107,109,770, forward strand.
TGAGATTTGACTGGTCAACAACTGGGACATGGCCCACATGTAATTGACTTGGGTCAAAACACAAGTTCTAATAAAAGAGAATTGGCCTAATCTATTTGGGTCCACATGTGATACGTAACAGTAAACAAATCCTAACACTAATCACGTTTGTTAGCCGGCTGCAGAGCACGCACATGAGCACGAACATGTCCAGGAGTGCTGGACGCTCGCGTGCACGCACGCTAGGCCGGTCATGGCCGAAGCACGGCAGGGCGAGCACGGCTGGGGAGGCGCAAGACGCGGGGGCGCTAGCAGCAGGTGGTAGCGGCAGCAGCGCAGCAATAGAGGCAAGAGGCAGCAGTGATAATAGGCAGCTGCGGCGGCAGCGCTAGCGGTAGTAGGGAGCAGCGGGCGACAACGATGAGGCGCGGGCCGCCAAGGCAGCAGGGGCGCGCAGCAGTAAGCGGCAGCAGCACGTATATAGGAGCCCGGGCTCCGGCCATGGCGACTACAGACGAGCACGGGAGCGGTGGAAAACGGCACAGATCGAAGGGGAAAAGTGATACCCCACAAGTATAGGGGATCGCAGCAGCTTTCGAGGGTAGAGTATTCAACCCAAATTTGTTGATTCGACACAAGGGGAGCCAAAGAATATTCTCAAGTATTAGCAGCTGAGTTGTCAATTCAACCACACCTGGAAACTTAGTATCTGCAGCAAAGTATTTCGTAGCAAAGTAATATGATAGTGGTGGTAACGGTAACAAAAGTAAAGACAACAAAAGTAATGTTTTTGGTATTTTATAGTGATTATAACAGTAGCAGCAGGAAAGTAAATAAGCGTAAACCAGTATATGGAAAACTCGTAGGCACCGGATTGGTGATGGATAATTATGCCGGATGCGGTTCATCATGTAACAGTCATAACATAGGGTGACACAGAACTAGCTCCAATTCATCAATGTAATGTAGGCATGTATTCCGTATATAGTCATACGTGCTTATAGAAAAGAACTTGCATGCCATCTTTTGTCCTACCCTCCCGTGGCAGCGGGGTCCTATTGGAAACTAAGGAATATTAAGGCCTCCTTTTAATAGAGAACCGGAACAAAGCATTAGCACATAGTGAATACATGAACTCCTCAAACTATGGTCATCACCGGGAGTGGTCCCGATTATTGTCACTTCAGGGTTGCCGGATCATAACACATAGTAGGTGACTATAGACTTGCAAGATAGGATCAAGAACTCACATATATTCATGAAAACATAATAGGTTCATATCTGAAATCATGGCACAAGGGCCCTAGTGACAAGCATTAAGCATAGCAAAGTCATAGCAACATCAATCTCAGAACATAATGGATACTAGGGATCAAACCCTAACAAAACTAACTCGATTACATGATAAATCTCATCCAACCCATCACCGTCCAGCAAGCCTATGATGGAATTACTCACGCACGGCGGTGAGCATCATGAAATTGGCGATGGAGGATGGTTGATGACGACGACGACGACAAATCCCCCTCTCCGGAGCCCCGAACGGACTCCAGATCAGCCCTCCTGAGAGGTTTTAGGGCTTGGCGGCGGCTCCGTATCGTAAAACGCGATGATTTCTTCTCTCTGATTTTTTTCTCCCCGAAAGCCAATATATAGAGTTGGAGTTGGCGTCGGAGGGTGTCCAGGGGGCCCATGAGGTAGGGGGCGCGCCCTAGAGGGGGGGGCATGCCCCCCACCCTCGTGGACAGGGTGTGGGCCCCTTGGTCTTCATTTTTGGCGAGGATTTTTTATTGTTTTTTCTAAGATGTTCCGTGGAGTTTCAGGACATTCCGAGAATATTTGTTCTCTGCACATAAAACAACATCATGGCAATTCTGCTGAAAACAGCGTCAGGCCGGGTTAGTTCCATTCAAATCATACAAGTTAGAGTCCAAAACAAGGGCAAAAGTGTTTGGAAAAGTAGATACGCTGGAGACGTATCAACTCCCCCAAGCTTAAACCCTTGCTTGTCCTCAAGCAATTCAGTTGACAAACTGAAAGAGAAAAAGAAAAACTTTTACAAACTCTGTTTGATCTTGTTGTTGTAACTATGTAAAGCCAACATTCAAGTTTTCAGCATATATCATAACTAACCACATTTGCAATAATTCTCAGGTCTCATAATTACTCGTATCAATAGCATAATCAACTAGCAAGCCATAATAATAAATCTTGGATGACAACACTTTCTCAAAACAATCATAATATGATATAACAAGATGGTATCTCGCTAGCCCTTTCTGAGACAGCAAAACATAAATGCAGAGCACCTTTAAAGATCAGGGACTGACTAGACATTGTAATTCATGGTAAAAGAGATCCAATCATAGTCATACCCAACATAGATTAATAGTGATGAATGCAAATGACATTTGTGCTCTCCAGCTAGTGCTTTTTAATAAGAGGGTGATGACTCAACATAAAAGTAATAGATATGCCCTTCGTAGATGGAAGCAGGGATTTGTAGAGGTGCCAGAGCTCGGTTTGGAAATAGAGATAAATTGTATTTTGAGCGATATACTTTCATTGTCAACATAACAACTAAGAGATGGCGATATCTTCCATGCTAAACACATTATAGGCGGTTCCCAAACAGAATGGTAAAGTTTATACTCCCCCTCCACCAACAAGCATCAATCCATGACTTGCTCGAAACAACGAGTGTCTCCAACATACATCAGGTCCCAGGGGGAGTCTTGTTTGCAATTAATTTTGATTTAGTTTGCATAAAGCATGGGACTGGGCATCCCGGTGACCAGCCATTTTCTCATGAGTGAGGAGCAGAGTCCACTCCTCTTGAGAATAACCCGCCTAACACGGAAGATAAGGGCAGCCTTGGTTGATACATGAGCTATTCGAGCATACAAAAACAAAATGTTTATTTGAAGGTTTAGAGTTTGGCACATACAAATTTACTTGGAACGGCAGGTAGATACCGCATATAGGAAGGTATAGTGGACTCGTCTGGAATAACTTTGGGGGTTAAGGGATTGGATGCACAAGCAGTATTCCCGCTTAGTACAAGTGAAGGCTAGCAAAAGACTGGGAAGCGACCAACTAGAGAGCGACAACAGCCATGTACATGCATTAAAATTAATAAACATTGGATGCAAGCATGAGTAGGATATAATCCACCATGAACATAAATATCGTGAAGGCTATGTTGATTTTGTTTCAACTACATGCGTGAACATGTGCCAAGTCAAGTCACTTAAATCATTTAAAAGAGGATACCACCCCATCATACCACATCATAATCATCTCAATACCATGTTGGCACACAAGGTAAATCATTATAACTCATAGCTAATCAAGCATGGCACAAGCAACTATGATCTCTAATTGTCATTGCAAACATGTTTATTCATAATAAGCTGAATCAAGAACGATGGACTCATCATATTTACAAAAACAAAAGAGGTCGAATTCATACCAGCTTTTCCCATCTCAGTCAGTTCATCATATATCATCATAATTGCCTTTTACTTGCACGACCGAACAGTGTGAATAATAATAAGAGTGCACGTGCATTGGGACTAAGCTGGAATCTGCGAGCATTCAATAAAAAGGAGAAGACAAGGCAATATGGTCTCTTGGTTAAATCAACAATAATGCATATAAGAGCCACTTCAACAGTTTAATCATGGTCTTCTCCTACTGACCCCCAAAGAAAAGAAAATAAATAAAACTATTTACACGGGAAAGCTCCCAACAAACAAAAGAAGAACGAGAAATATTTTTGGGTTTTCTTTTTAATTACTACTACTATTTTTTTTCTTAAGGTTCAACTAACACACAAGAAGAAAGCAGGAAAAAGAAAATAAACTAGCATGGATATTACAATGAAAGAGTATGAGCACCGACATCTATCAATGAGTGTGTGTGAACATAAATGTAATGTCGGTTAGAAATACGTAGTCCCCCAAGCTTAGGCTTTTGGCCTAAGTTGGTTTATTGCCAGGGATAACCTGGCGGATACCCGTAAGTGTAGCTGGGGTCGTACTGTGATACAACAGTTATCGCCTGTTGAGCTGCAGTGTGGAGTCGGGCTGCTTCCGCTCTCCTCTCGTAATCATCTGCCTCCTCTCTTGTAATAGTATATCTTCGTTTCGTCTGAGAATCAAAGAAGGCAGGAGTAGGGAGAGTAATACGGACAACGTGTCGTTTGTTAAAAATTAAACGATATAAGAGAGGTGATTCAGGCCTCTCGACAAACTGGTGCGAAGCCATAGAGTTATAATCTAAATATGCAGGAGGCAACTCCGTATCACCCTCTCGGATGTCTATCTCAAGAAAATTAGCTAAGCGGGTCGCATAAATTCCTCCAAAGAAATCTCCATTATGTCTATTATGATGCAACCTACGAGCTACAATGGCTCCCATATGAAAAGATTGGTCTCCTAACACAGCACTCCTAATAATGCTGAGGTCAAGGACACACATGTGACATGCTTCATCCTTAGCATTTATGCATCTACCGATGAAAAGAGCAAAATAATGTATAGCAGGAAAGTGAATGCTCCCTATGGTAGCCTGCGTTATATCTCTAGATTCCCCTACAGTTATACTAGCAAGAAAGTTTCTAAATTCAGATTTAGGGGGATCCCTAATACTGCCCCATGATGGAAGTTTGCAAGCAAGAGAGAAATCCTCTAAGTACATGGTATAAGATTTGTCATAAAGATCAAACATGACTGAAGGAGAATTACGCGAAGATGAATACTCAAATCTCCTCACAAACGAACTTGTGAGATCATGATACTAGGGGCATTTGTTAGCCTCAAAATCCTCAAGACTGGCATTGCGCAAATATGCTTTGAATTCTTCTTTAATTCCCGCACGGTCCATAAAATTTTCCGACAGCCATTCGCAAGGCCGTACTGGAGCGTCTCTTGGTGGATCCTCGTCAGCATCACGCATAGCAATTCTGGGTCCTTGCTTCCTTGAAGAACCACCTTGGAACATCTTCCTAAGCATATTGCTTTTCTCTGAAAAATTTCTGAAATTTTTAGTAACTTCAAACAAAAGTGAACCAACCTCAATAAAACTGATAGCAACTACTCCTACAGGTGCCTAGAGCCTATATCAAGCATTAGAACTACTTGGAACCATATAAATTTGACATGCAAGCTCAAGAACATGGTCACCTATGCATCACAAATTTGCAAAGAATAAAGCACTAGAACAAAAACTAATTGGACCAATGGAGGAGTCACATACCAAGGAACAATCTCCCCAAGCAGTTTTGCGAGAGGTGCTTTGAGCAAGGAGATCGAAAATCACAGCAAAAGTGGCTGGAACTCGTGCTTGAGTTGGTTTTTCGGGTTTGTGTGAGGCAGAGGAAGAAGATGGGTGCTAGGGTAAGTGGAGGAGGGCCATCGTGGGCCCACGAGGCAGGGGGCGCGCCCTAGGAGGGGGGCGCGCCCTCCACCCTCGTGGCCAGGTGGCAGCTCCTCCCGTGGTAATTTTTGCACAGTAAATCCTCAAATATTCCGGAAAAAATCATATTAAATTGGCATGGCATTCTGAGGACTTTTATTTTCGGGATATTTTTATATTGCACGGGTAAGACAGGAAACAGACAGAAAAATACTAATTTTACTTTATTTCTACTAAAGAACAGAAAATATAAAGAGGGTACAGAAGATTGTGCTTCTAGTTTCATCCATCTCATGCTCATCAAAAAGAATCCACTAACAAGGTTGATCAAGTCTTGTTAACAAACTCATTCTGATAATCATGAAACCGGAGAAATTTCGAATAACACTAAGTTACCTCAACGGGGATATGCACATCCCCTATAATAAGTATATCATATTTCTTTTTTACCGTGGGAAGAGGAAATTCAAAACCTCCAATTATAATCGATGGAATTTTTCCAATAGAGTTGATACTGTGGACTTGAGGTTGTTTCCTCGGAAAGTGTACCGTATGCTCATTGCCATTAACATGAAAAGTGACATTGCCTTTGTTGCAATCAATAACAGCCCCTGTAGTATTAAGAAAAGGTCTTCCAAGAATAATAGACATACTATCATCCTCGGGAATATCAAGAATAACAAAGTCCGATAAAATAGTAACGTTTGCAACCACAACAGGCACATCCTCACAAATACCGACTGTTATAGCAGTTGATTTATCAGCCATTTGCAAAGATATTTCAGTAGGTGTCAACTTATTCAAGTCAAGTCTACGATATAAAGAGAGAGGCATAACACTAACACCGGCTCCAAGATCACATAAATCAGTTTTAATATAACTTCTTTTAATGGAGCAAGGTATAGTAGGTACTCCGGGATCTCCAAGTTTCTTTGGTATTCCACCCTTAAAAGTATAATTAGCAAGCATGGTGCAAATTTCAGCTTCCGGTATCTTTCTTTTATTAGTAATGATATCTTTCATATATTTAGCATAAGGATTTGTTTTGAGCACATGAGTCAATCGCATACGCAAAAAGATAGGTCTAATCATTTCAGCAAAGCGCTCAAAATCCTCATCATCCTTTTTCTTGGATGGTTTGGGAGGAAAAGGCATGGGTTTCTGAACACAAGGTTCTCTTTATTTACCATGTTTCCTAGCAACAAAGTCTCTTTTAGCATAGCGTTGATTCTTTGATTGTGGGTTATCAAGATCAACAACAGGTTCAATTTCTACATCATTATCATTACTAGGTTGAGCATCATCATGAACATCATCATTAACATTTTCATTAGGTTCATGTTCATTACCAGATTGTGTTTCAGCATCAGACATAGATATATCGTTTGGATTATCCGGTGGTTCAGCAGCAGGTTCACTAGAAGTTTGCACAGTTCTATCATTTTTCTTTTTATTCTTCTTGGAAGAACTAGGTGCATCAATATTATTTCTCTGAGAATCTTGCTCGATTCTCTTAGGGTGGCCTTAAGGACACAAAGGTTCCTGAGTCATTCTACCAGTTCTAGTAGCCACTCTAACAACATAATCATTTTTCTTACTATTCATTTCATCAAACACTTCTTTTTGAGCTTTTAGTACTTGTTCTACTTGAGTGGTAACCATAGAAGCATGTTTGCTAACAAGTTTAAGTTCACCTCTAATATTAGCCATATAATCACCCAAGCGTCTAATCATATAAGCATTTTGTTTTAATTGTCTACCAAAATAAGCATTGAAGTCATCTTGCTTAAACATAAAGTCATCAAACTCATCCAAGCACTGACTAGCAATTTTAGTAGGAGGGACTTCAGCTTTATCATATCTATAGAGAGAATTTACCTTTACTACCTGTGTCGGGATATCGGAATTAGGAGGTTCTTCAATAAATAAGTGATTGAGATCATATGTTTCTTCAACAGGCGGTAAATTAAGACCATGTATTTCTTCAATAGGAGGTAAATTCTTAATATCTTTAGCTTTAATACCTTTTCTTTCATAGATTTCTTTGCCTCTTGCATATCTTCGGGACTGAGAAATAGAACACCTCTCTTCTTTGGAGTTGGTTTAGGAATAGGATCATTAATTGGAGCAGGAGCTGGCTCAGGAGCTGGCTCAGGAGGTGCCCAATTATTTTCATTTGTCAACATATTATTCAATAGAATTTCAGCTTCATCCGATGTTCTTTCCCTGAAAAGAGAACCAGCACAACTATCCAGGTAATCTCTGGAAGCATCGGTTAGTCCATTATAAAAGATATCAAGTATTTCAGGTTTCTTAAGAGGATGATCAGGCAAAGCATTAAGTAACTTGAGAAGCCTCCCCCAAGCTTGTGGGAGACTCTCTTCTTCAATTTGCACAAAGTTGTATATTTCCTTTAAAGCAGCTTGTTTCTTATGAGCAGGGAAATATTTAGCAGAGAAGTAATAAATCATGTCCTGGGGACGACGCACACAACCAGGATCAAGAGAATTAAACCATATCTTAGCATCACCCTTTAATGAGAACCGAAATATTTTGAGTATATAAAAGTAACGCGATCTCTCATCATTAGTAAACAGGGCGGCTATATCATTTAGCTTAGTAAGAAGTGCCACAACAGTTTCAGATTCATAGCCATAAAAAGGATCAGATTCAACCAAGGTAATTATATCTAGATCAACAGAAAATTCATAATCCTTATCAGGAACACATATAGGTGAAGTAGCAAAAGCAGGGTCAGGTTTCATTTTATCTCTAAGTGATTCTTTGTTCCATTTAATCAATAACCTCTTGAGCTCATATCTATCTTTGCAAGCTAAAATAGCGGCACAAGATTCCATATCAAAAACATAACCCTCAGGAATAACAGGCATATTTTCATCATCACTGTCATCATCGTATTCAGATTCAATAATTTCTTTTTCTCTAGCCCTAGCAATTTGTTCATCAAGAAATTCACTAAGGGGCACAGTAGTATCAGGCATAGAAGCAGTTTCATCATAAGTATCATGCATAGAAGAGGTGGCATCATCAATAACATGCGACATATCAGAACAAATAGCAGAAGCAGGTTTAGGTGTCGCTAGCTTACTCATAACAGAAGGTGAATCAAGTGCAAGGCTAGATGGCAGTTCTTTACCTCCCCTCGTAGTTGAGGGATAAATTGTTGTCTTAGCGTCTTTCAAGTTCTTCATAGTGTCCAGCAGATATAAATCCCAAGTGACTCAAAGAATAGAGCTATGCTCCCCGGCAACGGCGCCTGAAATTAGTCTTGATAACCCACAAGTATAGGGGATCGCAACAGCTTTCGAGGGTAGAGTATTCAACCCAAATTTGTTGATTCAACACAAGGGGAGCCAAAGAATATTCTCAAGTATTAGCAGCTGAGTTGTCAATTCAACCACACCTGGAAACTTAGTATCTGCAGCAAAGTATTTAGTAGCAAAGTAATATGATAGTGGTGGTAACGGTAACAAAAGTAAAGACAGCAAAAGTAATGTTTTTGGTATTTTATAGTGATTATAACAGTAGCAGCGGAAAAGTAAATAAGCGCAAACCATTATATGGGAAACTCGTAGGCACCGGATTGGTGATGGATAATTATGCCGGATGCGGTTCATCATGTAACAGTCATAACATAGGGTGACATAGAACTAGCTCCGTATATAGTCATACGTGCTTATAGAAAAGAACTTGCATGACATCTTTTGTCCTACCCTCCCGTGGCAGCGGGGTCCTATTGGAAACTAAGGGATATTAAGGCCTCCTTTTAATAGAGAATTGGAACAAAGCATTAACACATAGTGAATACATGAACTCCTCAAACTATGGTCATCACCGGGAGTGGTCCCGATTATTGTCACTTCAGGGTTGCCGGATCATAACACATAGTAGGTGACTATAGACTTGCAAGATAGGATCAAGAACTCACATATATTCATGAAACATAATAGGTTCAGATCTGAAATCATGGCACTTGGGCCCTAGTGACAAGCATTAAGCATAGCAAAGTCATAGCAACATCAATCTCAGAACATAATGGATACTAGGGATCAAACCCTAACAAAACTAACTCGATTACATGATAAATCTCATCCAACCCATCTGTAACCTTCCAAAATTCTAAATTTTGGAATGTTATATTAACTAACTAAATATATGTTTGATTGTTTGATTGACTGAGTGAAAGTGAGTGAAATTTGAAACTTTTTGAAAGTTAAATGAGAGGGAATAAAAGGACTTTCCCAATTTTTTTCCATTTTGAATCCCTATCTAATTTTAAGTTTGCATCTTGTCAAAAATTCTTTGATAAAAAAAATATGAGATGAGGAATATGACACTCCAAAAAAAATCAGAGACAATGTTTGATAATTTATTTGAAACTCAAAATCCCTTTCATTTTGGAGTTGTTGCAAAAATATTTAAAAAAAATTATTTTATTTACTCATGAAAATATGTTCATGATTTAGGAATTTTTATTCTGAGAAATGTGGTACATAGTATGCTGATATAAATTTTTTTTTATTTTGGTTCATTTGTTTTATTTTCCTTGCTGTTTTATTAAAAAAACACCCGCAGGCCAGGCCAGGCGAGGCGCACCGGCCGGCCCAGCCCAGTGCTGGCGCTAGGGCTAGCGCACGTACGAGAGGGACTCCCAGGAGCCGCCGCCACCCCTCCCTTTCATGATCTCTCTCTCTCTCTCTCTCTCTCTCTCTTCCTTTCTTCTTGCTCCTCAAGGGAAGAAACAGAACAGAAGATTGCCATGCCGCCTGTGCCTGCGATCTCCGGAATCCGATCCCCGAAGCTGCCCCCTGCCCAAAGAATATGTCCTATAAATACCTGGCTAGTCCCTATCACGATTCCCTTTGAAAACTCACGCCCCAAACCCACCATACCACACGTCGTCTTCGTTCCGATCTCGGCCACCGAAGCTTTTTCGTCGGATGAGTGCATCATCGGTGAGCCTCCTCGAGATCCCTCCCTCTGTTCTTTGATTCCCCTCGCCCTTAGTTATCTCTTTGACATGATTTCGGCACCTAGGTTCAACCAGAGCCACCACCTCAAGCTCGCAACGCCGCCGGAGTTCACGCAAAGCACGAGAGTTTACGCCGACGCCCGTTCGACCCCAACGTCTCCTCGTCTCACCATCAACAGAAAATCAGACGCCCTCGTCGCACCGCATCCGTTGGACATCACCGTCGACGCCGCCGTCGATTGGAGCCGCCGCCACGCCGAAGTCCACATCCCTGCCTACGCGTACACTTCTGTAAGCGCCTCCCTTCGCCTCCTTCTTTTTCTTGTCTGTAGATCGATCAAAGCGTATTAGTTTTTTTTTTCCAGAATGGTTTTTATTTAGAATAGTTGGTTCGGTTTAGTATACGGTTTATTATGGTTTAGATTGAACCGGTTCGTCGGTCTTCTGTCAAATTAAATGCACATGTACGTTTTAGTTATCTTACAGCTGAGCATTGTTTAGCTTCAGATCGCACACCCCTGTACAGCCCGCTACGTGGTTAGCACGCCATCTGTTTTTGTTTTTCGTTTCTGTTAAGTTCCAGCCGAGTGACTTTTAGTTACAGATAGCTCAGCACCTAGCCCAATAGACTTACTCGTCTTTTTAGTTTTCGTTTCTGTTTTAAAAACAGAAATAGTTTTAATTTTAGATTGCTTATAACTTTTATGTTTTAGATCCAAATTGAGTGATTCTTTTTGCATTGCATTCAAAATTTCTTGAAGTTCATGTTAGTGCAATTGGATTTCAAATTTTAGTAGTTTAAATTTGAGTTTGCATGAATTTGTTCAAATCACTAATTTGGCCATGTCTTGAGTTTTATAAAATATTTTTGATTGATTCTTTTTGCTACGGTTTTGTTTTTGTTTTATCTATCCAGTAGCATATAATGGTTTATTTTTTAGTTTTAGTTCTAGTTTTGTTTTACTCTTTTCTTTATAGTTTTAATTGTTTTCAAACTATTTCTTTTTGTCACTTTTGACAAATTTAGTTTTGTTTCTGTTATTTAACAGTAGAAAATTTTATTTTATTTTTTTAAAAATATTTTTGTTAATTTGTAGGAAAACTTGTTTAGGTCATAGTTAGTGTTTCATAAAAGCTTTTTATTTGTTTCTTTTTGCAAATAAAATTTTATGAAAAATACCTTCTGTTAACTTAGTTGTTTTACTTTGTATTTTCTATTAATTTATTAGTTTAGTGTTTTAATTGTTGTTAAGTTTTTACTTAGGACATACTGTTTTGTGTTATGTCTTAGAGTTTTCTTTAATAGTTTTGTTGTGTAGTTTTCCTTTGTTTTTATTTGGTATCCCTTGTTGGTTTGCATTTTATTGATGAGTGTTAGAATTGCTTGCTAGTATGTTTGCTTATATGAATGCTATGTTGGACTATATAGATTTTCAACGGAGTGACGAATAGTTCTACCAAGCTATTTCGAGAGCGTTATTATCTTCATCAACTTACCAGGCATATTGATTTCTTGTAGTTGAGTAAAATGCATGAGATAGGAACCCATCTCCCTGTTATCAAGCCCGGGATGTTATATAGTTTTAATGCTATGCTAGTAGACGGGTTTGGTATGAGTACACGAGAGTGGTGTGAAGAAGGAGGACTCTACGTCAATGGCGCCTACTTCATGATGGCATCGGCAAGGACTGCATCTTCAGGACTCCAAGACCTCAAGATTTCGAGACTCGAGACAAGAATTCAATACACACTACTGGGTGAAGGACGGTTGACGGGCACCCTAGAGAAACCAGTGGATGGCCGGGATGCATGGAGAAGCGCCATGACATCTTGCGGAAAGCTTCACCCAGACTCAAAGAGACGGAAGAATACTTCATGCCCGGATGCTTACCTATGCAACCGCAAGTCACTATGGGCTCTGGCTTGGTTGACCTTAGTGGTGACTCTGGCTGGGACGGTGCTAGCAGATGTAGAACTACGGTAGGATTGGATGAGCACCGGACAGTGGTCAGAGGAACTCTTCGGAAGACCATGTTTTGGTCATCTTGTTCTCAAACACCATGAAGTGCGAGAACGTAAAAAGAGGGATCGAATCTTGCGGGTAAAGTGTACAAACCTCTGCAGAGGGTTAAAACCTAATCGATTAGCCATGTCCCCGATTATGGACAATTTGAGCCTCTGGACTTGGATCTATCTCCGAACTCTCAACACCGGATTGATAACATAATTGTGGGCAACTTATGATGATTTGGGTATGAGACATCGGTTGGCGGAACCATGTCATGATAGAAAACTCCATAGTACAGACTCCTACTATTCCTTTGTTGTAGGGAAAATAAAACTAGTTTTTACGCAAAAACATCAGACACAGAGCCACAAAGCCATATTGCATATAGAATAGTATTATCATCTGCTTTCTCATGTTGTGATCTTGCCAGTACATTCAATGTACTGACCTACACGGCTGTAATGTCTCATGTTGCAGATATGTTCCTTTCGACGAGTAAGAGTATAGTACAGGGTTATGGTCTACACTCAACCTGCCGATGGTGTTGATGGGACTCCACACCCGATTGTTTGTTTCCGCTGAGACTTATGAGGTATATATCAGTTTTACGTTATTTATACATGTGATTGCACTTTGATATATACATTGATGTACTGTGTGTGCTAGCATACCGATCCAGGGATGGCACAGATACACGGAGGCTTGACCGTCTGAGGTCGGGTCGCTACACCATCACCGTCCAGCAAGCCTACGATGGAATTACTCACGCACGGCGGTGAGCATCATGAAATTGGTGATGGAGGATGGTTGATGATGACGACGGCGACGAATCCCCCTCTCCGGAGCCCCGAACAGACTCCAGATCAGCCCTCCCAAGCGGTTTTAGGGCTTGGCGGCGGCTCCGTATCGTAAAACGCGATGATTTCTTCTCTCTGATTTTTTTCTCCCCGAAAGCCAATATATAGAGTTGGAGTTGGCGTCGGAGGGTGTCCAGGGGGGCCACGAGGTAGGGGGGCGCGCCCCCACCCTCGTGGACAGGGTGTGGGCCCCCTGGTCTTCATCTTTGGCGAGGATTTTTTATTGTTTTTTCTAAGATGTTCCGTGGAGTTTCAGGACATTCCGAGAATATTTGTTTTCTGCACATAAAACAACATCATGGCAATTCTGCTGAAAACAACGTCAGTCCGGGTTAGTTCCATTCAAATCATACAAGTTAGAGTTCAAAATAAGGGCAAAAGTGTTTGGAAAAGTAGATACGACGGAGACGTATCAAAAAGCGAGGGAATCGGCAAAGAGGCTCATCCCATTGCTTGTGGACGAGGTTGGGAGGTCGGGGCGGCCTGGAGTAGAGGCAACTGGTGATGGACGTCGGCAACCGTGGGAGAAGATGAGGATGTTGGCGAGGCTGGAGGGTGTTTCGGCATGGGTCTTCGGTGTAGTCGAAGGAGATGACCACAGGGAGGCTTCTGGACATGCTAGCCGGCGACGGGGAGGCCAGTGGCCGCGGGATCGATGAGGTCCATGGCAACCACGATGCGGTTGTTCGCGGGAGAGAGGGAAGAGGCGCGAGGAGGAGGGGGAGAATTTAGGGTTTCGGTCGAGTGAGGTCGGGGGCTCGGCCTTAAACAACCAGGGAGCCGGGGGATGGCTGACACATCGCCTAGGGGGCGCGGCCATGGCGGGATGGCCGCCACGATCCCCTCCTCCTGTAGCGGGAGGAACATGATGAGTGGGGGGAGGTGGGCTGCTGGGCAAGCAGGCCAACTGGGCCAAGTGGAGGGGAGGGGCCTTTCTCTTTTTTTGTATTTTGGTTTCTCCTTTTCCTTTTCTGTATCTAATTAGCTAATGATTTCTATTCATTTGAGTGACAAAACGAATTTAGTCAATCTTGAAATCTAGCACACAATTCAAGGACAACATTGTGGTGTTGCATAAAAAGTTTTAGAGCCAACGGAATTGTTTAAGCATTTTTTGAAATTGAATAGGTCAATATGTGTTGGACCACTTTATATTTTCCTAGGGATTTATTTGTGAGTCAATTTAACTTGGTTTCAACTTGACAAAGGTCGGGGGAATTTGTAGAATATCATGAACATTTTAGTTTGAATGTTTGAAAACTTTTGCCGTTTGACTTGATTTTGAATTTGAAATTGAACAGTGATATGGAACAAGTGAGGATTAGCAACAGTAGTGTGATGACTTGGCATCATTAGCAGAGGTTTACTGTAGCTTAATTATCCGAGCGTCACAATTCTCCTCCACTACAAGAAATCTCGTCCCGGGATTTTAGAAGCTAGAAGGAGACAAAGCGGGGTATTCATCACGAAGACGATCCTCGATTCCCAAATGGCTTTATCTTCAAAAGGATTTGACCACTAAACTTTTAGAATTTTGATGGACCTCTGACGGTGTGACGTTCAGCTTGACTGAGAACGCAAACCGGATGCTCTTTGTAAGTGAGATCATCTTGCAGGGGTTGAGCTTTATAAGCCATGTGGTTGTTGCAATAAGACTTGCGACTCCGAGCATTGGCTATTACATTAGCCCTGCCAGGGGTATAAGAAATATCGTAGTCATAGTCTGTGATTGTTTTCTATACATCATTGGTGACGAAGATCCAGATCTAGCCGAGTAATTAATTACTTCAGACTTTAATGATCGGTGAAGACCTCGCAATGATTACCAGGAAGATAATGCCGCCACAACTTTAGTGCAAATTTAACTGTAGCAAGTTCAAGGTTATAGACTGGGTAGTTCTTTTGGAAGTACATCTTGGAATTCACAAACGATCGGAGCGTTTTCAATTCTCACAAGAGGAGAAGTGTTTAACGCATCCAAGGAATAACACCATGATTCCGCATTGCAAACAAGAAGAGCATGGTAGCTTATTATCTCACTTGAAAGATGTAGTAGATGGATGGTTTTAGTGGCGCAAATGATAGAAGCGGTGTGTGTTTTCCAAAACATTCCATTCCTAGAATGAGGTCGATATTGGACGACTTCAAACAATGGGGGAAACAAGGTATTCCAGCCCTTCAATTTCAACAGGGACATTGGGAATAACCATGGTGGTTCGACATTAGCCCGTAGAATGCAGCTTGAAATTCTAGGAAAGTGATGGTGGTTCCAACATGTAAGGAACGCCTGTGGCTGTCCCACCATTGAGCAGTGGGACCTTTCAGGTAATAAGCCGCAAAGGTGACATAGTTGGCAGGGGCTACATCAGCAGAGTTCAACTCGAAAGTGATGTCGCGGAGCCAGTCATCAGCATCAAGGGGGCGAGTTAAGTTGCGGTAGATGACAGGGTTGAGACGTGCAAAGTCTTGCAGAGTCACTGGGGCAGGTTGCTGATACATATCGGGAGGTGGAAACTCAGCCATGACTCCTTCCATGAACTGGCGATTCAGCTCAACTGTTGTACCATTCCGGCCATGTATTCGGGCGGCCATGACTAGCGGGTCTAACCATCCTACTTAAATGCAACAGGGGGTAGTTCAGCAAAGCTTGAGTCATTCATGATGTTACTAGAGCAATGGGCAAAGGCGTAGTATGTACAAGGCAGTAGTCATTAAAGACATACCGATACATATGCGAGGCCAGTTACATGTTGTTCATAAGAGTTCGGACAAGAGAAATATTGCAGACATACTAGGCGGCACGTATGCACGCGATGGAGGGATACAATAGCAGGACATAGCAAAGGCTACATCAACGTCAGGGAAAACCTCTGAAAGCGAGGATTTTGCAAGTGGCGACACAGGGTGCCCTTGATAAGAGGATCCTGTGGTCAGTGAACATTTGGAAGCAGAACTTGGCCCTCAATCCGAGAAAGGGGTAACACAAACCTCCGGGTGGATGTGATCACGAGAACCTAATGTTAGAGTTAGAAAATCATTTAACCCGAATAGAGGATAGATCAGAGTCCCAGAGTATAGACGAGGAGTAAAAGATCCTAATACCACCCATTGGCGACGTGGGCCTGTAAGCCATACAGCCATGTTAGTAAAGCAGTTTTTCAAAGACTAGACTCAACTTTGGCCAAGGAGTTGGAAAGGGGGTTCCTACAGGCAGTCGGCTCTGATACCAACTAGTGACGCCCCCGATTCGACTGTACACTAATCATACACGCAAACGCGTACGATCAAGATCAGGGACTCATGGGAAGATATCACAACACAACTCTAGACACAAATTCAAATAATACAAGCCTCATATTACAAGCCAGGGGCCTTGAGGGCTCGATACACAAGCGTCAGCGGAAGCAACAATATCTGAGTACAGACATAAGTTAGACAAGGATTCCTTAAGAAGGCTAGCACAAAAATCAATGATCGAAGAGGCAAGGCCTCCTGCCTGGGACCTCCTAACTACTCCTGGTCATCGGCGGTCTCCACGTAGTAGCATCCGTCGGCGGTGGCATCTCGCTCCAAGAATCCACCATCTGGTTGCATCAACCGGAAAGAAGAAGGAAGGGGGAAAAGGGGTAGCAAAGCAACCGTGAGTACTCATCCAAAGTACTCTCAAGCATCAAATCTATGCTAAGTATGCATTGGTATCAAATGGAAGGGCTGTATCTGTGGACTGAACTGCAGAATGCCAGAATAGAGGGGAAGGCCTAGCCTATCGAAGACTAGCATCTTCAAGCAGCTCTAAGCATCTTGCAGCATGTAGAAGAGTAAAGAATAGCAGTTTATAATTATCAAACATGTTGTAGCATTAATGCCCAGAGATCCTTCCTCGACTCCCTGCGAGAAAGCAATCCCGGAGCCACATATCCATCACATATCAAGTATCCATTTCTAGTTGTATAAGATCAGGATACAAGTTTGAACGTCCATTACTGTGGACATGGTATTCGAATATATATCTTCCCTGCAGGCGTCCACCACGTTACCCAACACGCTCGATCACTGTGGCCGAACACACCTTTCTGGGGTCAATGCCCGACCTCGAAAGATCAACACGTCGCAGCCCTACCTAGGCTCAGCAGAGAGGTCCCCGCCGGTCTACATCATAAGTGCCCCGGGGTCTTGGGCCCATCGCCCTTGCACTCCGGATCATTGCGAGCAGGGTGGATACCAGCACCGCCTCGGATGGCCAGCATGATCCGATCGTGCCACAGTGCTGAACTGGACGTCTGACAAAGCTTCGGCTGATACTGCGATGTCGAGGCCCACATCTATTCTCGCGTGGTGGTTAGTGCGTAAAGGCCAGAGGCCAACTCATAACAAATACCCAAACCTGTTAGTGCATTATTAACAGAAGTGACGGCTGTCGGGACAAGTCCGGAGCTATCACCCCTCCTGGACAAAGGTCGGGGGAATTTGTAGAATATCATGAACATTTTAGTTTGAACGTTTGAAAACTTTTGCCGTTTGACTTGATTTTGAATTTGAAATTGAACACTGATATGGAACAAGTGAGGATTAGCAACAACAGTGTGATGACTTGGCATCATTAGCAGAGGTTTACTGTAGCTTAATTATCTGGGCGTCACATCCACACATCGAGCGCTATCCAGCATGCATCTAGAGTATTAAGTTCATAAGAACAGAGTAACACTTTAAGCAAGATGACATGATGTAGAGGGATAAACTCATGCAATATGATATAAACCCCATCTTTTTATCCTCGATGGCAACAATACAATACGTGTCGTTTCCCCTACTGTCACTGGGATCGAGCACCGCAAGATTGAACCCAAAGCTAAGCACTTCTCCCATTGCAAGAAAGATCAATCTAGTAGGCCAAACCAAACTGATAATTCGAAGAGACTTGCAAAGATAACCAACCATACATAAAAGAATTCAGAGGAGATTCAAATATTGTTCATAGATAATCTTGATCATAAACCCACAATTCATTGGATCTCGACAAACACACCGCAAAAGAAGAGTTACATCAAATAGATCTCCAAGAGAATCGAGGAGAATTTTGTATTGAGATCCAAAGAGAGAGAAGAATCCATCTAGCGAATAACTATGGACCCGAGGTCTGAGGTAAACTACTCACACATCATCGGAGAGGCTATGGTGTTGATGTAGAAGCCCTCCATGATCGATGCCCCCTCCGGCGGAGCGCCGAAAAAGGCCCAAGATGGTATCTCACGGGTGCAGAAGGTTGCGGCGGTGGAAATAGGGTTTTGGCTCCGTGTCTGATGGTTTGGGGGTACGCAGGTATATATAGGAGGAAGAAGTAGGTCGGTGGAGCTACGAGGGGCCCACGAGGGTGGAGGGCGCGCCAAGGGGGTAGGCGCACCCCCTGCCTCGTGGCCTCCTCGTTCATTTCTTGACGTCCACTCCAAGTCCTCTGGATCACGTTTGTTCCGAAAATCACGTTCCCGAAGGTTTCATTTCGTTTGGACTCCGTTTGATATTCCTTTCCTTCGAAACACTGAAATAGGAAAAAAAAACAGCAATTTGGGCTGGGCCTCCAGTTAATAGGTTAATCCCAAAAATAATATAAAAGTGTACAATAAATCCCATTAAACATCCAAAACAGAATATAATATAGCATGGAACAATAAAAAATTATAGATACGTTGGAGACGTATCGGCCGCAGACTCAGCGTCGTTGGAGCCGCACACAGACCCAACCTCGGTTGGAATCTGCACCACCAGAACCTCGGACTCGCTTCCGGATATAGGTTCCGAACCACGTGCGTCTGCGTGCGTCGAGCTCGATCGGTCATCGATCATCGAATTCAGCTCCGCGGACATCTTCTGGCACTCACCTTTAGGCAATGTACTAAACTCATTAAAAACACTCTCCTTAGCGGGGGACTCACAGCCGAATTATATCCTATTCGAACTGGACGTTGATGACGGAGAATTTCGCTTCCCACCCACCGCCCACTTCATAGCCACTCTCAAAGACTTAACCGACATGCTTGATTACGACTCCGAAGACATCGACGGTATGAACGACGATGCCGAAGAGGAGCAAGGCCAAAACCAGCCGTTGACCGGGCGCTGGACGGCCACTTCCTCGTACGACATGTACATGGTGGATTCACCTAAAGAGAACAATGGCGATAACGAGAAGGATCCATTCGAGGATAAACCTCCTAAGACACAGCCAAAACGCTGACGTCAGCGGCGCCGCTCTAAATCACGTCGTGGAAAAGATAGCGATACCAGCACGAGAGAAAACAATATTCCGGACAATGCCAAAGACAAGGAATACCCCGTTGAGCCAACCTCCGAACAGGGCGAACGAGAGGACGGGCGAGTCAGCCTTGATCAACAGGTCGTAAACGAAGACTCGGAGGACAGTAATTATCTTCCACTCTCCGAGGATGAGGTGAGCCTCGGCAACGAGGATTTCATCATGCCTAAGGAACCTCTCGAGCAGGAGCGCTTTAAGCGCCGACTAATAGCCACTTCGAGGAGCCTGAAAAAGAAGCAGCAACAGCTTCAAGCTGATCAAGACCTGCTCAACGACAGATGGACTAATGTCCTGGCAGGCGAGGAATACGGCCTCGATCGCCCAACTAAAAGTTATCTGAAGGCAAATTGTTACCCCAATTCGATGACGAGGCATTGGAGCCCATACCATCAACACGTAATGCGGCTGACCGACCACCACATGGCCGGGATAAAGCGGTACCTCAAGCCGAACACCAGCCCATCCCACCTCACCTTAAGGGAAGAGATAAAACAGTTCGGGGTTTTACATATGACCTGCGGCAGGACCTAAAGAACATAACAGGTCGGACCAGATCGATCTACGGATCGCGGGGGGTGTACCCTGACGCGCGACGATGGCCATTTGGCCGGACATGACAAACATAACCATACCCGTGCCGAAAATCGCAGACAGACTACATCCGAACTACGTCGCGACCTGGCCCGATACAGAGGCGCTGCACACCCCCTCTGCTTCACTGACGAAGTAATGGAGCACGAATTCCCAGAAGGGTTTAAACCCGTAAATATCGAATCATATGATGGAACAATAGACCCCGCGGTATGGATTGAGGATTTTCTTCTCCACATTCATATGGCTCGCGGAGATGACCTTCACGCCATCAAATACCTCCCGCTAAAACTCAAAGGGCCAGCTCGGCACTGGTTAAACAGTTTGTCTGAAAACTCTATTGGCAACTAGGAGGACTTGGAAGACGCCTTCCGCGACAACTTCCAAGGTACATATGTACGACCTCCAGATGCTGATGACTTAAGTCACATAGTTCAACAGCCCGAAGAGTCAGCCAGGAAATTGTGGACCAGGTTCCTAACCAAAAAGAACCAGATCGTCGACTGCCCGGATGCCGAAGCCCTACCGGCCTTAAAGCATAGCATCCGCGACAAATGGCTCGCCCGTCACCTCGTCCAAGAAAAGCCGAAGTCCATGGCAGCCCTCACGGCACTCATGACCCATTTTTGTGCGGGCGTGGATAGTTGGCTAGCCCGTAGCAATAACACTGCAAGCAAAGCTGGCACCTCTGAGACCAAAAATAGCAAACCCCGACGCAATAGGCACAAGCATCGAAGCAACGGTGACAATACCGATGACACGGTGGTCAACGCCGGATTCAGTGGCTCCAAGTCCGGCCAGCGGAAGAAGCCATATAAAAGAAACAATCCAGTCCCATCCAGCTTGGACCGCATACTCGATCGTCCATGCCAGATCCATGGCACCCCAGACAAATCGGCCAATCATACCAACAGAGACTGTTGGGTTTTTAAACAGGCCGACAAATTAAATGCCGAGAACAAGGAGAAGGGGTCGCAAAGCGAGGACGATGACGAGGAGTCCCGTCCACCGAACACACGGGGACACAAGAAGCCCCCCCCCAAGTTAAAATAGTAAACATGATATACGCTACCCATATCTCCAAGAGGGAGCGCAAACGCGCGCTTAGGGACGTCTATGTGATGGAGCCAGTTGCCCCAAAGTTCAACCCATGGTCTTCCTGTCCAATCACTTTTGATCACAGGGACCATCCGACCAGTATCCGTCATGGCGGTTCAGCCGCACTGGTCCTCGAACCAATCATTGATGTATTCCATCTCACGCGAGTCCTCATGGATGGTGGCGGCAGCCTGAACCTGCTCTATCAAGATACAGTGTGCAAAATGGGCATTACTCCCTCAAGGATCAAGCCCACAAAGACTACCTTTAAGGGAGTCATACCAGGTGTAGAGGCCCGCTGTACGGGTTCAATCACACTAGAGGTTGTCTTCGGATCCCCGGACAACTTCCGAAGTGAAGAATTGATCTTCGATATCGTCCCCTTCCGCAGCGGCTATCACGCACTGCTGGGACGAACCGCATTTGCTCGATTCAACGCAGTGCCACACTATGCTTATCTCAAGCTCAAGATGCCCGGACCACGCGGCATCATAACAGTCAATGGAAACACGAAACGCTCCCTCCGTACCGAGGAGCACACCGATGCTTTAGCAGCAGAAGTACAGAGCGGCTTTCTCAAGCAGAACCTTAATTCGGCGGCCGAACTCCCGGACACTGTCAAACGAGTCCGGACTACTATGCGGCAGGACAGCCCAGCTCGTCAAGAGCTCGACTAGCAATTCGGCCTCCGTCCCAGTCCCGACCAAGTGGCGGCGTTCTTACCGCGCGTACACAACTACACACTCAAAATACCATGGCATAGACGGAGGCATAACTAGATCGTGATCCATAATACGGCTCAACCTCCCTTGGACACACATACTTTCACTTTTCCTTTTTATTCTTTTTAGGTTTCCTTTACACAGGCTTTTTCTGACGGCCTGATCACCGGTCCTTTCGAAAGGATAGATACACCAAGACGGCAAGAAGTACTGACGTATAAGGGAATTTCTAGGT
This sequence comes from Aegilops umbellulata, assembly GCA_032464435.1. Lineage (NCBI taxonomy): Eukaryota > Viridiplantae > Streptophyta > Magnoliopsida > Poales > Poaceae > Aegilops > Aegilops umbellulata. Next base: position 107,131,981 of record CP136054.1, read on the forward strand.
GGTCTCTTTAACGACCACTCTACCTGTTTCAGGCCCCGCACGCAGCTCTCCCTTGGTTGTGGCTTATTAAATAGCCTTGTTGCTTATTGCACTACTTGTACAAATACGCTTTGACGTATTAATGAAACTATAATGGAAACAGTTTGTGGCCCAACTTCTGCGGCACTAGCTTGCTACCTTTTTTATATAATCTTATCAAATCGCACCCGTACACTTTGGTACGCTGTAATCTGCCAGGGGCTTCATTGCGCCCCATTATACGGTAACAAAGTCTGAACACTTTTTACAGTATAGTTCGGCACCCTGAATTTAGCATTATATGCATTGGCTCCGAATCATGTCTTTGGTCAATAGTTGGGTTGCCCGGCTCCTGTGCTTACTACGTTACGTTCCGCTATATCGACTAGGGTAGTAAAGGGAGAACTACTACGATTGTGTCCTGGTTTATCCGGATGAGCACCTCAGTAGAGAAAGCCAAAAACTGACTGTCATGATGCGGCGTGAGCCGGTCAGCTCTTCGGAGGTTTCAAATCTTTAGCGATTTTTCCGCATTACGCGATGAATCAGTTCTTACCTGATCAAGTGTTTCCAACACCCAAGTTCGGATACTAGGGGTTGCGCCTAAATTTTTATTATCAAACTCCTATGGCTAAGTGAGGTTCATAAAGCCACATAGTCTGATTGCCTAGTTCGTTGCTGAAAGTGCAACTATCCCTGGGTGGTTTTGGTAATTCCTAACAACATATAGCTCATTGAGCTAACATCATTCCAAGATGAATATTTCAGAAAAGCTCAATGGATGGCATGGCATGGATGAGGAAAGTGGATCCCTCAAAATTACAAGGACAAAGGATTGGCTCAAGCTTCAAGAACAAGACTCTACATTTTATATTTTTAGTGATCCAAGATCACATTGAGTCCATAGGAAAAGCCAATACTATTAAGGAGGGATGAGGTGTTGCTTAATGAGCCTCTTGCTTCATGTGCTTAGTGATATGCTCCAAAATCCTCAACTACCTTTCCATATCCACATATGACCCAAACCTAAAGTCAAACTCGACCCCACCGATTCTTCCTATCCGGAGCCACCGAGTTTCACATGTCATAGCCACTGCCACAAACCCTAGCAAATCGGTCTCACCGATAGGGATCTCAGTCTCACCGAGATGGGATTGCAATTTCTCTGTTTCCCTTCGTAACGTTTCGGTCCAACCGAAGTGAGCGATCGCTCCCACCGAGATTGCAATGTAAACTCACTGTTTCCCTTTCGTAACATTTTGGTCTCACCGAAAAGAGCGAATCGGTCCCACCAAGTTTACCTGACCAACTCTCTGGTTAGCTTATTACTAAAATCGGTCCCATCGAGTTTGTGTAATCGGTCACACCGAGATTACGTTATGTCCTAACCCTAACCATATCGGTCCTACCGAGTTGCATCTCAGTCCCACCGAAAATCCTAACGGTCACTAGGTTTGCTGAATCGGTTCGACCGAGTTTAACGATTCGGTCCCACCGAGTTCGGCAGATTGTGTGTAACGGTTAGATTTTGTGTGGAGGCTATATATACCCCTCCACCCACTCTTCATTCGTGGAGAGAGCCATCAAAACATATCTTCACTTCCAATACACATTTTCTGAGAGAGAACCACCTACCCTTGTGTTGAGCTCAAGATATTCCATTCCTACCATATGAATCTTGATCTCTAGCCTTCCCCAAGTTGCTTTCCACTCAAATCTTCTTTCCACCAAATCCAAATCCTGTGAGAGAGAGTTGAGTGTTGGGGAGACTATCATTTGAAGCACAAGAGCAAGGAGTTCATCATCAACACACCATTTGTTACTTCTTGGAGAGTGGTGTCTCCTAGATTGGCTAGGTGTCACTTGGGAGCCTCCGACAAGATTGTGGAGTTGAACCAATGAGTTTGTAAGGGCAAGGAGATCGCCTACTTCGTGAAGATCTACCGCTAGTGAGGCAAGTCCTTCGTGGGCGACGGCCATGATGGAATAGACAAGGTTGCTTCTTCATGGACCCTTCGTGGGTGGAGCCCTCCGTGGACTCTCGCGACCGTTACCCTCCGTGGGTTGAAGTCTCCATCAACGTGGATGTACGATAGCACCACCTATCGGAACCACGCCAAAAACATCTGTGTCTCCAATTGCGTTTGAATCCTTCAAACCCTTCCCTTTACATTCTTGCAAGTTGCATGCTTTACTTTCCGCTGCTCATATACTCTTCGCATGCTTGCTTGAGTTGTGTGAAGATTGCTTGACTTGTGCTAAGATAGCTAAAATCTACCAAGAACTAAAATTGGGAAAAGGATAGATTTTTATTTGGTCAAGTAGTCTAATCACCCCCCTCTAGACATACTTCCGATCCTACAAGTGGTATCAGAGCTTTGGTCTCCATTTGCTTTGATTTCCATAGCTTTTGGTGGTCATAGCCTTGGTTTCACAACCTAGGAGAGTATGGCGTCTAGCGAGGGAAATTATCACCGTAGAGGTCCTTTACTTTGATGGTACTAATTTTGCTAGTTGGAAGCATAAAATGAAAATGCATATTCTTGGACATAACCCCGCCGTTTGGGCTATTGTGTGTGTTGGTGCAAGGTGACTTCTTCGATGGGAAAGAACCAAACCGTGAAGCTACCGCGGAAGAGTTAAAGATGCTGCAATACAATGCTCAAGCTTGTGATATTCTCTTCAACGGATTGTGCCCCGAAGAATTCAACAAAATCAGCCGTTTTGAGAATGCAAAGGAAATTTGGGATACTTTGATTGATATGCACGAAGGTACCGACTCCGTCAAGGAATCCAAATTGGATGTGCTTCAAAGTCAACTTGAAAAGTTCAAAATGAAGGATGGTGAAGGTGTCGCTGAAATGTACTCTAGGCTTGCTCTTATCACAAATGAGATTGCCGGCTTAGGGAGTGAAGAGATGACCGATAGATTCATCATCAAGAAGATCCTAAGAGCCTTGGATGGAAAATATGATACCGTGTGCACATTGATCCAAATGATGCCCAATTACAAAGATCTCAAGCCAACGGAAGTCATTGGAAGAATTATTGCTCATGAGATGTCACTCAAGGATAAAGAGGAACTTCACAACAAATCAAGTGGTGCTTACAAAGCCTCATGTGATGCTCCCACATCATCAACTGAGAAGCAAATCTTCAATGAAGAATTAAGCTTAATGGTGAAGAACTTCAACAAGTTCTACAAGAGTAGAAGCAAAGATAGAAGCTCCAAGTCAAGGTCCTACAATGACAAAAGATCTTCTAGTCGAGAGCGAAACTGCTACAATTGTGGACGACCCAGACACTATTCCAATGAGTGTACGGCTCCCTACAAGAAAAGAGAAGACTCTCCCAAAAGAAGAAGCAGAAGAGAGGAATCACCATCTAGAGAAAGAAGGAGTAGAGATGATCGTTATGAACGAAGATACTCACAGAAAAGCAAGGATTCAGAAAGAAAGGACAAGTCATCAAGAATCTACACTAAACGAAGACATCAAGCTCATGTTGGTGAATGGGTATCCGGCTCCGACTCCGACAACCACTTCGAGAGAAGTTATCACTCCGATTCCGAATATACTCAAGATGAAGGTGTTGCCGGTCTAGCACTTGTGTCAACCAACTCCTACGACATATTTGAATCACCAAATGAAGGAGTTGGAACATGCTTCATGACTAAAGGCCCAAAGGTATCACACCCCGAGTATGTTGATTTCAATAGTGATGAAGATGACTTGTTAGGTGATGATGATTTACTTGTTGACAACTCTAGTGATGAATATTATGATGAAACGTCAATTTATCATGCTAATCAAGATAAAATGAATGACAATGATAAGGAGAAAATTGAGTCTCTAACTAAAGAACTAAACACTCTTAAGTTAGCTCATGAAACTATCTTAGGAGATCATCGAGAACTTTTAAGGACACATGAGAAATTACGCTTTGAAAAGCTCAACCTTGAGCGAGAGCATGAGTTCTTAAAAGCAATCAATGATGATCTTAGTAAGAAAAGTTCTTCTTACATTGCCAAGCGTTTACTTTTATCCACTTACATGCCTCAAGTCAAATCTAGTAACAAGAATAAGAAAGATTCTTCCTCTAGTAGTAACAATGATCATGTTAAATCCAATATTGTTGCTTCTAGTAGTTCTCTTGATTCCACTAATGATTCTCTTAGCCAAGTTACACTTGAGCAAGAAAATAGCCTATTGAAGGGAATTATAGAGAAAGGAGTGTGCAAGAGCCTTGCCGGGAGTAAGCAATTCGAGGAAATTGTACGCAAGCAAGGAAGGCACCGGAAGAATCAAGGTGTTGGTTTTGAACGAAAGTTCAATGCCAATGGAGTTGAGTGGGAAGAAGATCAATACCCCAAGACAAAGTTTGTTCCTCAACAAGAGAAGTATGATCCTACTTCTTTCAACGGGACACAAGCTCAAGATGATCTTCCACCACAAGACTATAAGCAAAAAGGCAAGGACAAGCTTCAAGAGGAAATTGATGCATTTGAAGAAGCTCCTAAGACCTTAGTCAAGTGGATTCCCAAGACTACTTCAAGTTCCACTTCATCAAGTATGACTACAACTCCAAGGATTCCCATCAAGATGGTGTGGATCCAAAAGAAGAAGAACTAGAGAGTTCTTGAGGGTGACTCCGCCAACATACTTCACTCTTATCATTTTGGCAAGAACAAGTGCAATCAACTTCCACATCTTGCACTAGTTCAAGGAGTCACAAACCCTCTTGTTGGTAAGTCAAGGGACAAGGTAACCTAAAGCTTTCATAGACATCATCTTGTGTGTGCATCACTCTATGTCTATGGATATCCTTGTTTGTTCCTTGTGGGACTAACCCATGTAGGTATTGAAATTGCAACTCACTCCAATGGATAGCTCCAAGTGATCTACATCAACATTGAGCATCCACATCTTCAACATCTACATAAAGTCATCATCGACAAAACCCAAGGTTAGTTCATCCCTCTTAGGGGGGATATCACATCTTGGGGGAGCTTTACTCTAAGAATTGAGCTAAAGCAACTCTAATGATGTGAACACAACAATGCTTTATGTACAAGTGGTAACCCCAATTGTGCTTAAACGATGAGTATGACCTATGATCAAATGTTCTTATTTGACTCCTAGGTCAATATACTCATATATAGATGACCTAGTCATCGCCAATTGCTTGATAGATGCTAGAATTGGTTGTGCATGATTTGCCACATATTTCAATTGCCATTTTATTGTGTGAGCATGTTGAGAGCATATTTTACTCATTCGAGGACATCCACTTGTTGTTTTGATTGATTGGTTTTTCTTTTTCTTACCAAGTGGATGGACAAGAATGCCTAAGAACCTTCTCTAGCTATCTATGCTTTTCTCGTCTCAAACTCTATTCATGCTACATCACAAAATTTGATCAAGTCAGATTCAAACCACTCTGTGTGAGGAGCACTCGAAGTCCCCGATTTGTCATAGACTTAAACTTCCAAAACTTCTTTGTGCTTTTCGGTCTGACCGATTCCTCCATTTCGGTCATACCGAGATCACTAAGTCGATCTAGGTTTTCACCTCGGTGCAACCGATTTGAACTTTTCAGTCACACCGAGTTGCTATAACTGTCAACAGTTATGCATCTCGGTGCCACCGAGTTGTTCCACTCGGTCACACCGACAGGGTCGGGCTATATATACTCACGGGCAAAATTTTGGAAATTTCTCCGAAACCTCTTCGCCCGCGCATAGCTCGCTCAGCCAACTTGGTCTCTGGATCATCCTCCTCGTCGCCAACTGCCTCCAGTCGTTGGTCTCCGCCGCCGTCAACGGAATTCGTCCCCGTTGTTGCCGCCGTAGCAAGTCCGCCGCCGAACTAGGGTATGGACTCGATCACAGTGCTATTCCCCGTCCAAATCTTAGCACATTGTGTTCTTAATGAATCTTGCCACGATTGAAACACTCCTATCTAGTCAAAACAATCCTTAGAATAGTTGAGATTCGAAAATTTATGTTTAGGTTTCCACCGAAATCATCTCGGACCCACCGGGTTGTGGAACTCGGTTCCACCGATTCGGCCACGGCCATTGCACATGTGGTTCTCGGTCTGACCGAGAATTACAAATCGGTGAGACTGAGTTCAGGACTTTGTGAAACCCAAGCAGTCTCGGTGCCACCGAACTATGACTCGGTCTGACCGAGTTCACTAGTTTTGGTTCCAAAAGCTGCTTCGGTATCACTGAGTTTGCAAATCGGTTGATCCGAAATGCTTTCTGTGGAAAACTAAAACTAAGTTTTTGGTTCTTTCTTTTGCAAATATCTCTGCATTTTGTGATGCTCATCCACTCTATCTCATCTATAAACTATTCACAAAGCCAGGACTGAAAATCAAAAGGACGGCAGGGAGACAGCCAATGTCCAAAGCCAGAGCATCCTCTCAGAAATCTTCCAAGTCAACTGCAAAAGATGAGGCTGTGAAAGAAAATAAGGAAAGAAAAAGGGGCAGATGGTGCAAGAAGGTTGATCCATTGGCTGAGTTTGAAAAGCATTCATCAGATGAAGAAGAAGAAGAAGAGGTTGCTGCACCAACACCTAAGGCACAGAAACTCATGGGAGATGCCATAAGGTCAGGGGCTACTGTATCCAAGCCCAAGGAAGCACCCAAAGCTGTATCTAAGCCCAAGAATGCACCAAAGAGAAATACCAGGAACATATCTGCTGCTGAAAAGAACAAGGCCCCAGTGCCTGACATTGCTGAAGAAGAAGAAGGTCAAGTGCTCAGAAAGCTTAAGCCCAAGATCCCAGACCACAATGATGCTCATCCTGTGGCTGAGGACATGAAGATTAGAAGAGATTCAGGGCTGAAGAAGTGGAGAGAAGCAGATCCATATGCTTCAAGGAGAAGAACTGCTGTGGATTACAGGTTTCATACCAAGGAACAACAGGATTTCTATGAGACAGTGCTGCTTGATAAGAAGCCCATAGTTTGTGACATGAGATGGGTTGATTGGGAGTACATCAAGGAGAATGAAGAGCACTATCCTGGAGTATATGACAGCTTCAAGGGTTGTGGAGTTGCAGACTTTGTTGGGCAGAAGCTCACAAAGTGGAATGAAGAGCTGATCATGCAATTCTACTCCACAGCACATTTCTATCCAGATGGCAGGATTGTGGATGTCAGAAGGAACCAGATATCAGTCAAAAGTTGCTGAGTGGGCACAGCTCATTAATGCCCCAGAAGAGCAGGAAGATGACTTGGACATATATGCCAAGAAGAAGATGGATCACAATTCCATGTCCAACATGTACAAGGAGATCCCAAACAAGGCACTTGATACTTTCAAGTTTGGCTCAGTGCATTATCTTCTGTCAGGGCTGCCAACTATTAATTGGATTCTGAGGCACACTCTATTGCCCAAGTCAGGTGATCACAAGATGAACCGAGGCCATGCAATAAACATGCTCCATGTATTTGATGTGCCACAGAAGTTTAAGGTGATGAGCTTCATGGTAGAGACCATTAAGAGAACATCAGCTGATCAGAAGAGGGGCTGTGGATATGCCCCACAAATTCAAGAGCTGATAAACTCAAAGATGGGCACAGGCACATACCTGCTGGACAAGGAACACCTGCCCATCCATCCAGACTTTCAAGACAATCAGGTTGTCATGAACAAGGATGAACCATCATCTACACATGCTCAAGCACAGAAGGAGAAGGCAAAGATGGAGAAAGCTGCCAGGATGCCAACTCAAGAGGAGGCATCTGAGTACTTCTTGAAGAACAAGCAGGAGCAGCTAAGTTACCTGATAGCATCCACTCTGAGGATTGAGAAAGGACTGGCCACCCTAACTCAAAACCAAGAGAGTTTGGAAAGAATCATGGAACAAAAGTTCTATGACCTAGATGTGAAGGTGACAGAGATCCAGTCTGCTGTGGAACAACTACAAGAAGATATGCAGGAGAGGAAGGGCAAGACCACAACTGATGCATTTGCCAGGGTGCCCAGATCTCACAGATCATCTGCAGTGCCAGTTCCTGACACTAGAGCCACCACTTCTGCACCAGCTACAGCTTCTGTTCCACCAGATCCAGCTCCTACCCCAGCAGCTCCAACTACTTCAACCGAAGCCTTCGTCCTTGGAGTCATCCGGACACCACCACCTGAAGACCAAGCCTGAGAGTCGTTTAGTCCTATGCATTTTCTATGAACTTTTTGGTAACTTGTTGCCAAAGGGGGAGAAAAATGTATAGATCATAGGCTTCGCGAGAGAGAGAGTTTGCATTTTGTTCTCTCTTGTCTTTTGGTTGATACTTTTTGTTGCTTTTGAGTGCTTGAGATACTATACTTTTATCTGTGAGACATTGATGATCATGTGTTTGATCATAAGCTACAGTTAATGCTTGTTGGATGTTACTATCAATTTATCCTTATGTTGATCATTCACTTTGCTTGGTGATGAGTGCATGCATTTAACTATTATCATTTTGAGCGCTCCACCAAGATGTATGTGACATGGAAGAGTAACCCATGATCCTAACTCACTGTGCATTTGCAGTCCAAAGCAAATCTTAAATATGCACAAATTTAGGGGGAGCTCTTACTTATCACATACTTCTCAAAGCAACGATATATTCCATTCTTATTATCATTTGTCGAAGCTTTGATCTATATGTTGTCATCAATTACCAAAAAGGGGGAGATTGAAAGTACAACTATCCCTGGGTGGTTTTGGTAATTCCTAACAACATATAGCTCATTGAGCTAACATCATTCCAAGATGAATATTTCAGAAAAGCTCAATGGTTGGCATGGCATGGATGAGGAAAGTGGATCCCTCAAAATTACAAGGACAAAGGATTGGCTCAAGCTTCAAGAACAAGACTCTACATTTTATATTTTTAGTGATCCAAGATCACATTGAGTCCATAGGAAAAGCCAATACTATTAAGGAGGGATGAGGTGTTGCTTAATGAGCCTCTTGCTTCATGTGCTTAGTGATATGCTCCAAAATCCTCAACTACTTTTTCATATCCACATATGACCCAAACCTAAAGTCAAACTCGGCCCCACCGATTCTTACTATCCGGAGCCACCGAGTTTCACATGTCATAGCCACTGCCACAAACCCTAGCAAATCGGTCTCACAGATAGGGATCTCAGTCTCACCGAGATGGGATTGCAATTTCTCTGTTTCCCTTCGTAACGTTTCGGTCCAACCGAAGTGAGCGATCGGTCCCACCGAGATTGCAATGTAAACTCACTGTTTCCCTTTCGTGACATTTCGGTCTCACCGAAAAGAGCGAATCGGTCCCACCGAGTTTACCTGACCAACTCTCTGGTTAGCTTATTACCAAAATCGGTCCCACCGAGTTTGTGTAATCGGTCACACCGAGATTACGTTATGCCCTAACCCTAACCATATCGGTCCTACCGAGTTGCATCTCAGTCCCACCGAAAATCCTAACGGTCACTAGGTTTGCTGAATCAGTCCAACCGAGTTTAACGATTCGGCCCCACCGAGTTTGGCAGATTGTGTGTAACAGTTAGATTTTGTGTGGAGGCTATATATACCCCTCCACTTACTCTTCATTCGTGGAGAGAGCCATCAAAACATATCTTCACTTCCAATACACATTTTCTGAGAGAGAACCACCTACCCTTGTGTTGAGCTCAAGATATTCCATTCCTACCATATGAATCTTGATCTCTAGCCTTCCCCAAGTTGCTTTCCACTCAAATCTTCTTTCCACCAAATCCAAATCCTGTGAGAGAGAGTTGAGTGTTGGGGAGACTATCATTTGAAGCACAAGAGCAAGGAGTTCATCATCAACACACCATTTGTTACTTCTTGGAGAGTGGTGTCTCCTAGATTGGCTAGGTGTCACTTGGGAGCCTCCGACAAGATTGTGGAGTTGAACCAAGGAGTTTGTAAGGGCAAGGAGATCGCCTACTTCGTGAAGATCAACCGCTAGTGAGGCAAGTCCTTCGTGGGCGACGTCCACGATGGAATAGACAAGGTTGCTTCTTCGTGGACCCTTCGTGGGTGGAGCCCTCCGTGGACTCTCGCGACCGTTACCCTCCGTGGGTTGAAGTCTCCATCAACGTGGATGTACGATAGCACCACCTATCAGAACCACGCCAAAAACATCCGTGTCTCCAATTGCGTTTGAATCCTCCAAACCCTTCCCTTTACATTCTTGCAAGTTGCATGCTTTACTTTCCGTTGCTCATATACTCTTTGCATGCTTGCTTGAATTGTGTGAGGATTGCTTGACTTGTGCTAAGATAGCTAAAATCTGCCAAGAACTAAAATTGGGAAAAGGATAGATTTTTATTTGGTCAAGTAGTCTAATCACCCCCCCTCTGGACATACTTCCGATCCTACAGTTGCGCTAAACACCTCCTTCAAGGACCAAACAATTGGATCAAGAGTGTTTAGATTCCATCCTGAACACCCTCGTACTACCTACGTGGGGGCTAAAGCCGATGACTGGACAACTCTCAGACTTCATAGAAAAACGTTCGCACAGGAGGTAAAATTTTAAACAAGCATTATATTACATAATCGACTTTGTTTCATAATACAGGGTGAGATAACATGAATGTATTCATTCAAAGATTACAGCTTTCGCACATTGCTCCGCTACAATGCGGGATCCCTCCAGGACATCGCTAAAATATCACTCGGACGTGCGGTGTTCCTTGCCCTCGGGCGGTCCCTCGGTCACGAGTTTGACGGCATTCATCTTCGCCCACTGCACCTTGACACGGGCGAAGGCCATCCGCGCACCTTCGATACAAACCGACCACTTGATGGCGTCAAGACGGGGGCAGGCATTGACCAGCCACTTCACGAGACCGAAGTAGCTGCTGGGTATGGCTTCGGGAGGCCACAGCCGGATTATTAAGTCCTTCATGGCCAGTTCGGTCACCCTATGCAGTTCGACCAACTGTTTTAGCTGATCGCTAAAGGGCACCAGATGTTCTGGCGCAAGGTATTGCGACCAGAACAGCTTCTCTGTTGAGCTCCCCTCTTCGGCTCGGAAGAATTCTGCAGCGTTAGAAACACTGCGCGGGAGATCCGCAAACGCCCCTGGAGAACTCCAAATCCGGGTTAGTAAGAGATACCTCTTCTTCACATATTTTCTTTGCATAATAAAATCCTTACCCGCCATGATTTTCTTGTCCTCCTGGATTTCCTAGAGGGCGCCCTGGGCTTCAACCCAGGCCTCTTGTGCGCTCAGGCAAGCCTTGGCGTGTTCGGTCTATTGATCTGCAATGTCGCGCCCCAAGGACTCGCATTTGTTGACAGCGTCCTGGAGCTCCTGCTGGACCTCACCAACTCTGGCCTCGTGTTTTTCACGGGCGGCTTGCTCCTTCGCCGCTTTCTTTTTGGCCTCAGCTAGCGCTTTCTTGAGGGTTTCCACCTAAGTAGCCGCTCCTACAAATATCATGGCACTATGGTCAGCACAAGTCATTCATCCTTTCTGGATATACACAAGGTCATCACATACCCTGCTTGTCCTCCAGTTGCTTTTTTACATGAACGAGCTCTTCCTTGGCCAGCTCCAGACTCTGCTTTAGTCCGGAGACCTCTGCAGCATGAGAGGTTGCGGCTAGCAATGACGTCTACTTATTCACATAAGACATATTTAGTTAGTTTCCTACGAAAATTACTTGATCCTCTGTCCGCCTCTTCTTTTCGAACACCGGACGGTGTCTCAGGGGCTACGGTCTATACTGTGACATTCTTTTTACATAATTGCGTTGCTTACCTCAAAGCCTGTTAGAAGGCTTGTGCAGGCTTCGGTCGGTCTGCTCTTCGCAGACTGAATCCTCTCAACTATCGTACGCATAAGGGTACGGTGTTCCTCAACAATGGAAGCACTTCGCAGCACTTCCATTAGGGTGTCTGACGCCTCTGGCTGGACAGAGGTCACCGGCAGGATAGGCGCACCTCCTTCTTTCGAAGGAGGCTGCTTCCCGGGTTCCGGAGCCGCATTGATCTCCGGGACCGTATTCGGCTGAGGGCCGAACTGAATACGGCCCCCATCGCCAATCTCCATGGGGATTTGCTCCCCCATGTGTCCGGTGGTTGAGGTATCACCCTCCGGCGCCGCCTTGACGGCCTCCTGAGTCTCTCCCTGGCCTGGGATCCTTCGAGACTGAAGGGACAGGTGGTATCACCCCGGTGGAGGTGGACTTGGGTTCCCGACAGTCTCTTGATAAGTTGGGTCGACCCCAAAGGTACCCGCGAGAGTTATTGACGCGGCACGACCAGGCAGGCAGAGACCACCCAGGAGAGATGCGGGCCTGGTCCCTTGTCGTAAGATTGTGAGACGGGGCGACAGGAGCATTGATTGTCTTCGCGAGTTAAAGGATCAAGAAGAGGTGTCTGGGGGGTGATTAGACCCTCAACAAAGAAAAGTAGATGTTTTTAAGTTCTTTAAGTTGAGGTGGAGTTTTAGCACAAGTTTAAGCATTCACAATACACTTCAAGCAAGCATGACAAGAGTATGAGCAGCGGAAAGAGTAAATCATGCAATTTGCAAGAAAGTAAAGGGATGGGATTGGAGTGTGCAAACGCAAAGAAGACACGGAGATTTTTGGCGTGGTTCCGATAGGTGGTGCTATCGTACGTCCTTGTTGGTGGAGACTTCAACCCACGAAGGGTAATGGTTGCGCGAGTCCACGGAGGGCTCCACCCACGAAGGGTCCACGAAGAAGCAACCTTGTCTATCCCACCATGGCCATCTCCCATGAAGGACTTGCCTCACTCGGGTAGATCTTCACGAAGTAGGCGATCTCCTTGCCCTTACAAACTCCTTGGTTCAACTCCACAATCTTGTCGGAGGCTCCCAAGTGACACCTAACCAATCTAGGAGACACCACTCTCCAAAAGGTAATAGATGGTGTGATGATGATGAACTCCTTGATCTTGTGCTTCAAATGATAGTCTCCCCAACACTCAACTCTATCTCACAGATTTGACTATGGTGGAGAGATGATTTGAGTGGAAAGCAACTTGGGGAAGGCTAGAGATCAAGATTCTTGTGGTTGGATTGGAATGTCTTGGTCTCAACACATGAGTAGGTGGTTCTCTCTCAGAAAATGAGTAGTGGAAGTGTAGGCACGTTCTGATGGCTCTCTCTTGAATAGAGAAGGGGGTGGAGGGTATATATAGCCTCCACACAAAATCTAACCGTTACACACATTTGACCAACTCGGTCAGGCCGAATAGGTGAACTCGGTGAGACCGATTCAGTTCAAGATGTGAACGTTAGGATTCTCGGTGGAACCGATGTTCTAGTGTTAGGGCAAAACCTCATCTCTGTGTGACCGATTGCATGAACTCAGTGGGACCGATTTCAGCAATGAGCAAACAAAGAGTTGGTCAAGCAAACTCGGTGCGGCTGACTGCACATTTTGATGAGACCAGAAGAATTACAACAGGCAACAGAGAGTTTGCAAGGCCATCTCAGTGAGACCAAGATCCCGATCGGTGACCGAATTGATTAGGGTTTTTGGCAGTGGCTATGTCAAAGGAACTCAGTGGCGCCAGATAGATCAAATCGGTGGGTCCGAGTTTGACTTTAGGTTTTGGACATATTTGAAATTGGGAAAGTGGTTGAGGGCTTTGGAGCATATCACTAAGCATTTTGAGCAAGTAGATCATTAAGCAACACCTCATCCCTTTTAATAGTATTGGCTTTTCCTATGGACTCAATGTGATCTTGGATCACTAAAATACAAATGAAGAGTCTTGAGCTTTTGCCAATCTTTGTCCTTAGCATTTTGAGGGGGTTCCACATCCTCTTGTCCATGCCACACCATTGTTGAACTTTCTGAAATATACTAGATGAAGATATTAGTCCAACAAGAGATATGCTGGCATTAATTACCAAAATCACCCACGGAGCACTTGTGCTTTGAATCTCCCCCTTTTTGGTAATTTATGACAACATACATCAAAGCTTTAGATAAGGATATGAAGAGTAACAAGTGAAGCTTTAGAAGGACATGTAACATGCATAGGCCCCCCCTACATGTATGCAATCATGTAAAGATAGAATATGAGTACATGTGAGTGCATAAGCATGTCAGAGCAAGCAATGGGTTACATGTATCTTGGCTATATGCATCAGAGTAAATGATGTAGATACAGGAAGAGTACCTTCATGTTCATGAGTCCCTCTTGCAAACAATATGTACATCAGCAAGAGATCATCATGCCCATGAGTGTGATGCATATACTTACCTTGTGGTCTTGAGCTGGCTTTGGAAGAGATGAACTTGAGAAAACAGGGTTAGATAACACAAAAACATTACTAATCAAAGCAAGTTCAGAAAACCACAAGAGTACCAAGACTGGGATGACATGTAGTGAGTGAGTACTTAGTACTCTATTTGGATATAGACATGTCCCCAAGGATTAAAGATATGCAAAGAATTCCAAAGACTTTCATCCCTTAGATATGAACTCTTTCTCCCCCTAAATCTGATATTGGATAATGGGAGAAGGTAGGGTAAGAGAAAATCAGAGCAAAGCAAACATAACACACATTAACATGTCTTTCCCCTCTTAAAGACATGTGACTTCTCTCCTCTATTATTAATAAGTATCGGGAGAAGCTAAGATGTGCTTTCTCCCCATGTGATAAGCTTTGATGTGCGCTGATGACCCACAAGTATAGGGGATCTATCGTAGTCCTTTCGATAAGTAAGAGTGTCGAACCCAACGAGGAGAAGAAGGAAATGATAAGCGGTTTTCAGCAAGGTATTCTCTGCAAGTACTGAAATAAGTGGTAACAGATAGTTTTGTGATAGGACAATTTGTAACGAGCAACAAGTAACAAAAGTAAATAAAGTGCAGCAAGATGGCCCAATCTTTTTTGTAGCAAAGGACAAGCCGGAACAAACTCTTATATAAGGAAAAACGCTCCCGAGGACACATGGGAATATCGTCAAGCTAGTTTTCATCACGTTCATATGATTCGCGTTCGGTACTTTGATAATTTGATATGTGGTGGACCGGTGCTTGGGTGCTGTTCTTACTTGAACAAGCATCCCACTTATGATTAACCTCTATTGCAAGCATCCGCAACTACAACAAAAGTATTAAGGTAAACCTAACCATAGCATGAAACATATGGATCCAAATCAGCCCCTTACGAAGCAACGCATAAACTAGGGTCTAAGCTTTTGTCACTCTAGCAACCCGTCATCTACTTATTACTTCCCAATGCCTTCCTCTAGGCCCAAATAATGGTGAAGTGTCATGTAGTCGACGTTCACATAACACCACTAGAGGCTAGACAACATACATCTCATCAAAATATCGAACGAATACCAAATTCACATGACTACTAATAGCAAGACTTCTCCCTTGTCCTCGGGAACAAACGTAACTACTCACAAAGCATATTCATGTTCATAATCATAGGGGTAATAATATGCATAAAGGATCTGAACATATGATCTTCCACCAAATAAACAAACTAGCATCAACAACAAGGAGTAATCAACACTACTAGCAACCTACTAGCACCAATCCCGGACTTAGAGACAAGAATTGGATACAAGAGATGAACTAGGGTTTTGAGATGAGATGGTGCTGGTGAAGATGTTGATGGAGACTGCCCTCTCCCGATGAGAGGAGCGTTGGTGATGACAATGGCGATGATTTCCCCCTCCCTGAGGGAAGTGTCCCCGACAGAACAGCTCTACCAGAGCCCTAGATTGGTTCCACCAAGGTTCCGCCCCGTGGCGGTGGAGTTTCGTCCCGAAAGGTTGCTTCTGGTTTTTCTTGACGAAAGACTTCATATAGCAGAAGATGGGCATCGGAGAGCCACCAGGGGGCCCATGAGGTAGGGGGCGCGCCCTAGGGGGGCGCCCCCATCCTTGTGGACAGGGTGTGGGTCCCCTGGCCTTCATCTTTGGCAGGTATTTTTCATTATTTATTGTAAGATATTCCGTAGAGTTTCAGGACTTTTGGAGTTGTGCAGAATAGGTCTTTAATATTTGCTCCTTTTCCAGCCCAGAATTCCAGCTGTCGGCATTCTCGCTCCTTATGTAAACCTTGTAAAATAAGAGAAAATAGTCATAAGTATTGTGACATAGTGTGAAATAACAGCCCATAATGCAATAAATATCGATATAAAAGCATGATGCAAACTGGACGTATCAACTCCCCCAAGCTTAGACCTCGCTTGTCCTCAAGCGGAAGCCGATAACGATAAATATGTCCCCATGTTTAGAGGTAGAGGTGTCGATAAAATAAAATACGGACATGAAGGCATCATAATTATTCTCATAACAGCAACATATATAGAATTTGTCATATGATTTCTTATGTTCAAGTGATGATCTATTCACAATGCAAAAGTATGAATCAGAAACCTTATTGAGAACCAACAAACTATAACCTCAGTCATTGAAACAATCGCAATTTATCATAACATCAGAAAGAGTCTATGTCGGAGCTAAAAAGCAAGTCCACATACTCAACTATCATCTAGTACTTCATAATTGCTAACACTCACGCAATACTTGTGGTTACGGATTTTTAGTCGGACACAGAGAAAGATAGGGGCTTATAGTTTTGCCCCACAACCTTTTACCTCAAGGGTAATGTCAACAATAATAACTCATGCTCCCCTACATCCAATTAGGTACATATATCAGAATCTTTCCAACATGTTGTGCTTGCCAAAAGATAAAATGAAAAAGGAAAGGTGAAGATCATCGTGACTCTTGCATAAGGTAGAAGATAATAATAAAAGATAGGCCATTCGCAGAGGGAAGCAGAGGTTGCCATGCACTTTTATGGTTGTATGCACAAAATCTCAATGCGGAAGAACGTCACTTTATATTGCCCCTTGTGATTTGAACCTTTATTATGCAGTCCGTTGCTTTTACTACTTCCACATCACAAGATTGTATAAAGCTTATTTCTCCCACACCAATCAATCATACATATTTATAGCAATTTTTATTGCTTTGCACCGATGACAACTTACTTGAAGGATCTTACTCAGTCCATAGGTAGATATGGTGGACCCTCATGGCAAAACTGGTTTAAGGGTATTTGGAAGCACAAGTAGTATCTCTACTTGGTGCTGAGAATTTGGCTAGCAAGAGGGGGAAAGGCAAGCTCAACATGTTAGAGGATCCATGACAACATACTTTATTTCAGATATAAGAAAACATAACTCATCACATTGTCTTTCTTGTCCAACATCAACTCTTTTGCATGTCATATTTTAATGAGTGCTCCCAATCATAAAAGATGTCAATGATAATATATCTATATGTGAAACCTCTCTTTCCTTATTACTTCCTATTAATTGCAACGATGACCAAAGCTATGTCTGCCAACTCCCAACAACTTTTAATCATCATACTCTTTCTATGTGAAGTCATTACTCTCAATAAGATCAATATGAACTTTTGTTTCTTTTTATTCTTTTTCTCTTTTCTTTTATCAACTCAAGATCATAGCAAGAAAATCAAGCCGTTGACTCAACACTAATCTTTATTGTATAGCTCACGGACTCGATTACATAGAGAGATCATAAAGCAAGACTCAAAACTAGATCATGCCATAAACTTTATTCTACTAGATCAAGATACTACTAATAGTATCGAACTAAGAAAAACGGTAAAGATAGGAGTGTCATGGTGATACGATACCGGGGCACCTCCCCCAAGCTTGGCAGTTGCCAAGGGGGGTGCCCATACCCATGTGATTGTTGGGGAACGTAGCAGAAATTCAAAATTTTCTACGCAACACCAAGATCAATCTATGGAGTAATCTAGCAATGAGGAAAGGAGAGTGCATCTACATACCCTTGTAGATCGCTAAGCGAAAGCGTTCAAGTGAACGGGGTTGATGAAGTCGTACTCGTCGTGATCCAAATCACCGACGATCCTAGTGCCGAACGGACGGCACCTCCGCGTTCAACACACATGCAGCCCGGTGACGTCTCCCATGCCTTGATCCAGCAAGGAGAGAGGGAGAGGTTGGGGAAGAATCCGTCCAGCAGCAGCACGACGGCGTGGTGGTGGTGGAGGAGCACAGGACTCCAGCAGGGCTTCGCCAAGCACTACGTGAGAAGAGGAGGGAGAGAGGTAGGGCTGCGCCAAGAGGGAGATCGAATCATGTGTTGGGCAGCCCCTAGACCTCAACTATATATAGGGGAGGGGAGGGGCTGCGCCCCCACCTAGGGTTCCCTCCCTAGGGGCGGCAGCAGCCCCTAGATCCCATCTGGGAGGCGGCCAAGGGGAGAGAGAGAGGGAGCGCACCTAGGGTGGGCCTTAGGGCCCATCTGCGCCTAGGGTTTGCCCCCTTTCCTCTTGAGGGCGCCTTGGGCCTTGGTGGGAGTAGCCCCAGCCCACATAGGGGCTGGTCCCTTTCCACTTATGACCCACGCAAGCCTCTGGGGCTCATGGCCCCTCCCGGTGGACCCCTGGACCCCTCCGGTGGTCCCGGTACACAACCGGTGATGCCCAGAACACTTCCGGTGGCCAAAACCATACTTCCTATATATAAATCTTTACCTCCGGACCATTTCGGAACTCCACGCGATGTCCGGGATCTCATCCGGGACTCCGAACAACATTCGGTAACCGCGTACATACTTTCCCTTATAACCCTACGTCATCGAACCATAAGTGTGTAGACCCTACGGGTTCGGGAGCCATGCAGACATGACCGAGACAACTCTCCGGCCAATAACCAACAGCGGGATCTGGATACCCATGTTGGTTCCCACATGTTCCACAATGATCTCATCGGATGAACCACGATTCAATCAATCCCGTATACAATTCCCTTTGTCAGTCGGTATAGTACTTGCCCGAGATTCGATCGTCGGTATCCAAATACCTTGTTCAATCTCGTTATTACCGGCAAGTCTCTTTACTCGTTCCGTAACACATCATCCCGTGGTCAACTCCTTGGTCACATTGCGCATATGATGATGTCCTACCGAGTGGGCCCAGAGATACCTCTCCGTCACACGGAGTGACAAATCCCAGTCTCGATTCGTGCCAACCCAACAGACACTTTCGGAGATACCTGTAGTGTACTTTTATAGCCACCCAATTACGTTGTAACGTTTGGTACACCCAAAGCATTCCTACGGTATCCGGGAGTTGCACAATCTCATGGTCTAAGGAAATGATACTTGACATTAGAAAAGCTTTAGCATATGAACTACACGATCTTTGTGCTAGGCTTAGGATTGGGTCTTGTCCATCACATCATTCTCCTAATGATGTGATCCCGTTATCAACGACATCCAATGTCCATGGTCAGGAAGCCGTAACCATCTATTGATCAACGAGCTAGTCAACTAGAGGCTTACTAGGGACATGGTGTTGTCTATGTATCCACACATGTATCTGAGTTTCCTATCAATACAATTCTAGCATGGATAATAAACGATTATCATGAACAAGGAAATATAATAATAACTAATTTATTATGTCTCCTTCTTTGTTGTTGGTGTAATATTCTTGGCGATAATTCCTCTCAGGATACGGTTCTCCTCCTCGAGCTTGTTCACTTGCTGCTTGAGGTCCATTATTTCCTTACGAAGCTTTCCTGTAACGGCTGAAGCTCCTTGCACCCAAGGGTGTTCAATATCTGCGGGAGAACAAGTGACACTCCTCTTCATATTTTCATAAGAAAGAAATATAACATTGGAAGGGATAACCGAGTTTGGAATAGTTGAGCTCTGTAGTTCCCCCATCGTGAACCCAGCTCGGAAGTGAGAGGTGACTTCTTGATCCTCCATGGCATCTACCCTCATCAAGTCAGCCTCCATCTCTTCCTCTGTTGCTGGCCCAAAGTGGTCAGCATCGCTGTTTGCCCTTGGTTCCGGTGCCGGATTAGATACCCGGCTCTCCCCGACTGACTCTTGAGAAGACATCTAGCTCTAATCTGCAGCAGCAACAACTCGAAACAAAAACAGAGGATATTTGCGTGATACGGGAGTCAAAACCTTCAGGAGAATATATAGTGAATTTTTACCGACCAAAATACGTATTGTGCAAGAAAACAGAGTCCGGCAGGCACACGAGGTGCTCACGAGGTAGGGGGCGCGCCCAGGGGGGTAGGGTGCACCCTCCACCCTCGTGGGGCCCTCGTGTCCTTCCCAGACTGCTACTTATTTTTCTATTTTTCTAAATATTCCAAAACGGAGAAATATTGCCTTAGAAATTGTTTTGGAGTCGGTTTACTTACCGTACCACATACCTATTCCTTTTCAGAGTCTGAAACGTTCTGGAAAGTGTCTCTTATGCATTCCTCCGGGGTTACGGTTTCAATAATATTGGTTTCAACATTTATGGGATTACCTGAGATATAATGTTTGGTTCTTTGACCGTTTACCACCTTCGGATTTGTGCCTTAGAAGTTGTTGATCTTTATGGCGCCGAAATGATAGACCTCCTCGATAACATAGGGGCCTTCCCATTTAGAGAGAAGTTTTCCTGCACAAAATCTTAAACGAGAGTTGTATAGCAATAAATAATCACCTACGTTGAACTCACGCTTTTGTATCCTTTTGTCATGCCATCTTTTAACTTTTTCTTTAAACAACTTGGCATTTTCATAAGCTTGGGTTCTCCATTCATCGAGTGAGCTAATATCAAATAACCTTTTCTCATCGGCAAGTTTGAAATCATAGTTGAGCTCTTTAATAGCCCAATATGCCTTATGTTCTAGTTCGAGAGGTAAGTGACATGCTTTTCCATAAACCATTTTATACAGAGACATACCCATAGGATTTTTATATGCAGTTCTATAGGCCCATAATGCATCATCAAGTTTCTTAGACCAATTCTTTCTAGACCTATTAACAGTCTTTTGCAAAATTAATTTTAGCTCTCTATTACTCAGTTCTACTTGATCACTAGACTGTGGATGATAGGGAGATGCAATTCCATGATTAACGTCATATTTAGCAAGCATTTTACGGAAAGCACCATGAATAAAGTGTGAACCACCATCGGTCATTAAATATCTAGGGACTCCAAACCTCGGAAAAATAACTTCTTTAAGCATTTTAATAGAAGTGTTATGATCAGCACTACTAGTTGGAATAGCTTCTACCCACTTAGTAATGTAATCGACATCAACTAGAATATGTGTATATCCATTGGAGGCAGGAAAAGGTCCCATATAATCAAAGCCCCAAACATCAAATGTTTCAATAACAAGTGAATAATTCATAGGCATTTCTTGACGTCTACTAATATTACCAATTCTTTAGCATTCATCACAAGACAAGACAAACTTACGGGCATCCTTGAAGAGAGAAGGCCAATAAAAACCGGATTGCAATACCTTATGTGCAGTTCTGTCTCCAGCGTGGTGTCCTCCATAAGCTTCGGAGTGACACTTGCGTAGGATCTATTCCTGTTCATGCTCAGGTACACAATGTCTAATAACACCATATACTCCTTTATAAAGATGTGGGTCATCCCAAAAGTAATGTCTCAAGTCATCGAAGAACTTTTTCTTTTGTTGGTATGTGAAACTAGGCGGTATAAATTTAGCAACAATGTAATTAGCATAATCAAGATACCATGGAGTACTATGAGAAGTACTTATAACATTTAATTGTTGAAAGTGCAACTATCCCTGGGTGGTTTTGGTAATTCCTAACAACATATAGCTCATTGAGCTAACATTATTCCAAGATTAATATTTCAGGAAAAGCTTAATGAATGGCATGGCATGGATGAGGAAAGTGGACCCTCAAAATACTATGGACAAAAAGATTGGCTCAAGCTCAAAGCTCAAGACTCTACATTTTATATTTTAGTGATCCAAGATCACGTTGAGTCTATAGGAAAAGCCAATACTATCAAGGAGGGATGAGGTGTTGCTTAATGGCTTGCTTGCTCAAAGTGCTTAGTGATATGCTCCAAAACCCTCGACTACCTTCCCACATCCACATATGACCTAAACCAAAAGTCAAACTCGGCCCCACCGATTCTTTCTATCCGGCGCCACAGAGTTCAGATGTCATAGCCACTGCCACAAACCCTAGGCAAATCGGTCTCACCGATAGGGATCTCGGTCACACCGAGATGGGGTTGTAATCTCTCTTTTTCCTTTCGTAACATTTCGGTCCTACCGAGATGAGCGATCGGTCCCACCGAGATTGCAATGTAAACTCTTTGTTTCCCTTTTGTAACATTTTGGTCCCACCGAAATGAGCAAATCGGTCCCACCGAGTTTACCTGACCAACTCTATGGTTAGCTTATTAGCAAAATCGTTCCCATCGAGTTTGTGTAATCGGTCTCACCGAGATTACGTTATGCCCTAACCCTAACCATATCGGTCCTACCGAGTTGCATCTCAGTCCCACCAAAAATCCTAACGGTCACTAGGTTTGCTAAATCGGTCCGACCGAGTTTCTCAATTCGGTCTCACCGAGATTGGTAAATTGTGTGTAATGGTTAGTTTTTGTGTGGAGGCTATATATACCCCTCCACCCACTCTTCATTCATGGAGAGAGCCATCAGAACATACCTACACTTCCAATACACATTTTCTGAGAGAGAACCACCTACTCATGTGTTGAGGCCAAGACATTCCATTCCCACCATATGAATCTTGTCCATCAACGTGGATGTACGATAGCACCACCTAACAGAACCACGAAAAAAACATCCATGTCTCCAATTGCGTTTGAATTCTCCAAACCCTTCCCTTTACAATCTTGCAAGTTGCATGCTTTACTTTCCGCTGCTAATATACTCTTTGCATGCTTGCTTGAATTGTGTTAAGATTGCTTGACTTGTGCTAAGATAGCTAAATTCTGCCAAAGACTAAAATTGGGAAAAGGATAGATTTTTAATTGGTCAAGTAGTCTAATCACCCCCCTCTAGACATACTTTCGATCCTACAAGTGGTATCAGAGCTTTGGTCTCCATTTGCTTTGATTTCCATAGCTTTTGGTGGTCATAGCCTTGGTTTCACAACCTAGGAGAGTATGGTGTCTAGCGAGGCAAATTATCACCGTAGAGGTCCTTACTTTGATGGTACTAATTTTGCTAGTTGGAAGCATAAGATGAAAATGCATATTCTTGGACATAACCCCGTCGTTTGGGCTATTGTGTGCATTGGCTTGCAAGGTGAATTCTTTGATGGGAGAGAACCGAATCGTGAAGCCACCGCGGAAGAGTTGAAAATGCTGCAATACAACGCTCAAGCTTGTGATATCCTCTTCAACGGATTGTGCCCCGAAGAATTCAACAAAATCAGTCGTCTTGAGAATGCAAAGGAAATTTGGGATACTTTGATTGACATGCATGAAGGTACCGACTCCGTCAAGGAATCCAAGTTGGATGTGCTTCAAAGTCAACTTGACAAGTTCAAAATGAAGGATGGTGAAGGTGTCGCTGAAATGTACTCTAGGCTTGCTCTTATCACAAATGAGATTGCCGGCTTAGGAAGTGAAGAGATGACCGACAGATTCATCATCAAGAAGATCCTAAGAGCCTTGGATGGAAAATATGATACCGTGTGCACATTGATTCAAATGATGCCCAATTACAAAGATCTCAAGCCAACAGAAGTCATTGGAAGAATTGTTGCTCATGAGATGTCACTCAAGGATAAGGAGGTGAAGGAAATATGCCCTAGAGGCAATAATAAAGTTATTATTTATTTCCTTAATTCATGATAAATGTTTATTATTCATGCTAGAATTGTATTAACAGGAAACATAATACATGTGTGAATACATAGAGAAACAGGGTGTCACTAGTATGCCTCTACTTGACTAGCTCATTAATCAAAGATGGTTATGTTTCCTAACCATGAACAAGGAGTTGTTATTTGATTAATGAGGTCACATCATTAGTTGAATGATCTGATTGACATGACCCATTCCATTAGCTTAGCACCCGATCGTTTAGTATGTTGCTATTGCTTTTATCCATGACTTATACATGTTCCTATGACTATGAGATTATGCAACTCCCGTTTGCCGGAGGAACACTTTGGGTGCTACCAAACGTCACAACATAACTGGGTGATTATA
The DNA here is from genome assembly GCA_032464435.1 of Aegilops umbellulata. Taxonomy (NCBI): domain Eukaryota; kingdom Viridiplantae; phylum Streptophyta; class Magnoliopsida; order Poales; family Poaceae; genus Aegilops; species Aegilops umbellulata. Next base: position 107,156,059 of record CP136054.1, read on the forward strand.
AAGGAGTACTACAGGTGTCACCAAAGGTAGATGTTGGGTTGGCGTATTTCGAGATTAGGATTTGTCACTCCGATTGTCGGAGAGGTATCTCTGGGCCCTCTCGGTAATGCACATCACTTAAGCCTTGCAAGCATTGCAACTAATGAGTTAGTTGCGAGATGATGTATTATGGAACGAGTAAAGAGACTTGCCGGTAACGAGATTGAACTAGGTATTGGATACCGACGATCGAATCTCGGGCAAGTAACATACCGATGACAAAGGGAACAACGTATGTTGTTATGCGGTCTGACCGATAAAGATCTTCGTAGAATATGTAGGAGCCAATATGGGCATCCAGGTCCCGCTATTGGTTGACGTGTCTCGGTCATGTCTACATTGTTCTCGAACCGTAGGGTCCGCACGCTTAAGGTTTCGATGACAGTTATATTATGAGTTTATGAGTTTTGATGTACCGAAGGAGTTCGGAGTCCCGGATGAGATCGGGGACATGACGAGGAGTCTCGAAATGGTCGAGACGTAAAGATCGATATATTGGACGACTATATTCGGACATCGGAAGGGTTCTGAGTAGTTCGGGTATTTTCGGAGGTACCGGGGAGTTACGGGAATACGAGGAAGAAGCAATGGGCCTTGATGGGCCTTAGTGGGAAGGACCAGGAGGTGGCGCGCGCCCCTCCCAAGCCCAGTCCGAATTGGACAAGGGGTTTGGGGCGCGGCCCCTCTCTCCCTTCCTTCCCCTCTTCCCCTCTTTCCCCCCTTGACCTAGTTGGACTAGGAAAGGTGGAATCCTACTCCCGGTGGGAGTAGGACTCCCTTGGCGCGCCCAAACCAGGCCGGCCGCCCCTCCCCTTGGCTCCTTTATATACGGGGGCAAGGGGCACCCTAGAACACACAAGTTGATCCTTGAGATCGTTCCTTAGCCGTGTGCGGTGCCCCCTTCCACCAAATTCCACCTCGGTCATATTGTCGCAGTGCTTAGGCGAAGCCCTGCGTCAGTAGTACATCAAGATCGTCACCACGCCGTCGTGCTGACGGAACTCTTCCCTGACGCTTTGCTGGATCGGAGCCCGGGGATCGTCATCGAGCTGAACGTGTGCCAAGAACTCGGAGGTGCCGTAGTAACGGTGCTTGGATCGGTCGGATCGTGAAGAAGTACGACTACATCAACCGCGTTGATATAACGCTTCCGCTTTCGGTCTACGAGGGTACGTAGACAACACTCTCCCCTCTCGTTGCTATGCATCACCATGATCTTGCGTGTGCGTAGGAAATTTTTGAAATTACTACGTTCCCCAACAGTGGCATCCGAGCCAGTTTTTTATGGTTTGATGTTATTTGCACGAGTAGAACACAAGTAAGTTGTGGACGATACAAGTCATACTGCCTACCAGCATGTCATACTTTGGTTCAGCAGTATTGTTGGACGAGACGATCCGGACCAACCTTACGCGTACGCTTACGCGAGACCGGTTCCCTCGACGTGCTTTGCACATAGATGGCTTGCGGAAGACTGTCTCTCCAACTTTAGTTGAACCGAGTGTGGCTACGCCCGGTCCTTGAGAAGGTTAAAACGGAGTCTATTTGACAAACTATCGTTGTGGTTTTGATGCGTAGGTAAGATGAGTTCTTGCTTAAGCCCGTAGCAGCCACGTAAAACTTGCAACAACAAAGTAGAGGACGTCTAACTTGTTTTTGCAGGGCATGTTGTGATGTGATATGGTCAAGACATGATGCTAAATTTTATTGTATGAGATGATCATGTTTTGTAATCGAGTTATCGGCAACTGGCAGGAGCCATATGGTTGTCGCTTTATTGTATGCAATGCAATCGCGATGTAATGCTTTACTTTATTACTAAGCGGTAGTGATATTCGTGGAAGCATAAGATTGGCGAGACGACAACGATGCTATGATGGAGATCAAGGTGTCGCGCCGGTGACGATGGTGATCATGACGGTGCTTCAGAGATGGAGATCACAAGCACAAGATGATGATGACCATATCATATCACTTATATTGATTGCATGTGATGTTTATCTTTTTATGCATCTTATCTTGCTTTGATTGACGGTAGCATTATAAGATGATCTCTCACTAAATTATCAAGAAGTGTTCTCCCTGAGTATGCACCGTTGCAAAAGTTCTTCGTGCTGAGACACCACGTGATGATCGGGTGTGATAGGCTCTACGTTCAAATACAACGGGTGCAAAACAGTTGCACACGCGGAATACTCAGGTTATACTTGACGAGCTATGCATATAAGATATGACCTCGGAACACGGAGACCGAAAGGTCGAGCATGAATCATATAGTAGATATGATCAACATAATGATGTTCACCATTGAAAACTAATCCATTTCACGTGATGATCGGTTATGGTTTAGTTGATTTGGATCACGTGATCACTCAGAGGATTAGAGGGATGTCTATCTAAGTGGGAGTTCTTAAGTAATATGATTAATTGAACTTTAATTTATCATGAACTTAGTCCTGGTAGTATTAGCATATCTATGTTGTAGATCAATAGCTCGCGTTGTTGCTTCCCTGTGTTTATTTTGATATGTTCCTAGAGAAAATTGTGTTGAAAAATGTTAGTAGCAATGATGCGGATTGGATCCATAATCTGAGGTTTATCCTCATTGCTGCACAGAAGAATTATGTCCTTGATGCACCGCTAGGTGACGGACCTATTGCAGGAGCAGATGCAGACGTTATGAACGTTTTGCTAGCTCAATATGATGACTACTTAATAGTTTAGTGCACCATGCTTAACGGCTTAGAATCGGGACTTCAAAGACGTTTTGAACGTCATGGACCATACGAGATGTTCCAGGAGTTGAAGTTAATATTTCAAGCAAATACCCGAGTTGAGAGATATGAAGTCTCCAACAAGTTCTATAGCTAAAAGATGGAGGAGAATCGCTCAACTAGTGAGCATGTGCTCAGATTGTCTGGGTACTACAATCGCTTGAATCAAGTGGGAGTTAATCTTCCAGATAAGATAGTGATTGACAGAATTCTCTAGTCACCATCACCAAGTTAGTAGAACTTCGTGATGAACTATAATATGCAAGGGATAACGGAAAAATATTCCCAAGCTCTTCGCGATGCTAAAATCGGCGAAGGTAGAAATCAAAGAAAAACAACAAATGTTGATGGTTAACAAGACCACTAGTTTCAAGAAAAGGGCAAAGGGAAGAAGGGGAACTTCAAGAAGAACGGCAAGCAAGTTGCTGCTCAAGTGAAGAAGCCCAAGTCTGGACCTAAGCCTGAGACTGAGTGCGTCTACTGCAAAGGGACTGGTCACTGGAAGCGGAACTACCCCAAGTGATTGGCGGATATGAAGGATGGCAAAGTGAACATAAGTATATTTGATATACATGATTATTGATGTGTACTTTACTAGTGTTTATAGCAACCCCTCAGTATTTGATACTGGTTCAGTTGCTAAGAGTAGTAACTCGAAACGGGAGTTGCAGAATAAACAGAGACTAGTTAAGGGTGGAGTGATGATGTGTGTTGGAAGTGGTTACAAGATTGATAGGATCATCATCGCACACTCCCTATACTTTCGGGATTAGTGTGGAACCTAAATAAGTGTTATTTGGTGTTGAGCATGAATATGATTTGATCATGTTAATTGCAATACAGTTATTCATTTAAGTTAGAGAACAATTGTTGTTCTGTTTACATGAATAAAACCTTCTATGGTCATACACACCAACGAAAATGGTTTGTTGGATCTCGATCGTAGTGATACACATATTCATAATATTGAAGCCAAAAGATGCGAAGTTAATAATGATAGTGCAACTTATTTGTGGCACTGCCGTTTAGGTCATATTGGTGTAAAGCGCATGAAGAAATTCCATGCTAATGGAATTTTGGAATCTCTTGATTATGAATCACTTGATGCTTGCGATCCATGCCTTAAGGGCAAGATGACTAAAAACGCCGTTCTCCGGAACAATGAAGCAAGCAACAGATTTATTGGAAATCATACTTACTGATGTATGTGGTCCGATGAATATTAAGGCTTGCAGCAGGTATCATTATTTTCTGACCTTCACAGATGATTTGAGAAGATATGGGTATATCTACTTGATGAAACATAAGTCTAAAACGTTTGAAAAGTTCAAAGAATTTCAGAATGAAGTGGAGAATCATCGTAACAAGAAAATAAAAGTTTCTACGATATGATCACAGAGGTAAAATATTTAAGTTACGAGTTTGGCCTTCAGTTAAAACCATGTGGAATAGTTTCACAAATTCATGCCACCTGGAACACCACAGCATAATAGTGTGTCCGAACGTCATAACCGTACTTTATTGAATATAGTACAATCTATGATGTTTCTTACCGATTTACCAATATCGTTTTGGGATCATGCATTAGAGACAGTTGCATTCACGTTAAAAGGGGCACCATCTAAAGTCCATTGAGACGACACAATATGAACTATGGTTTGGCAAGAAACCAAAGTTGTCGTTTCTTAAAGTTTGGGGCTGCGATGCTTATGTGAAAAAGCTTCAACCTGATAAGCTCGAACCCAAATCGGAAAAATGTGTCTTCATAGGATACCCAAAGGAGACAGTTGGGTACACCTTCTATCTCAGATCCGAAGGCAAGACATTCATTGCTGAGAATGGATACTTTCTAGTGAAGGAGTTTCTTTCGAAAGAAGTGAGTGGGAGGAAAGTAGAAAACTTGATAAGGTAATTGTACCTTCTCCCTTATTGGAAAGGAGTTCATCACAGAAATCTGTTCTTGTGAGTACTACACCAATTAGTGAGGAAGCTAATGATGATGATCATGTAACTTCAGATCAAGTTACTACCGAATCTCGTAGGTAAACCAGAGTGAGATCCGCACCAGAGTGGTACGGTAATCCTGTTCTGGAAGTCATGTTACTAGACCATGATGAACTTGCGAACTATGAGGAAGCGATGATGAGCCCAGATTCCGCGAAATGGTTTGAGGCCATGAAATTTGAGATATGATCCATGTATGAGAACAAAAGTATGGACTTTGATGGATTTGCCCGGTGATCGGCAAGCCATAGAATATAAATGGATCTTCAAGAGGAAGACGGACGCTGATAGTAGTGTTACTATCTACAAAGCTAGAATTGTCGCAAAAGGTTTTCGACAAGTTCAAAGTGTTGACTACGATGAGAGTTTCTCACTCGTATCTATGCTTAAGTCTGTCCGAATCATATTAGCAATTGCCGCATTTTATGAAATCTGGCAAATGGATAAACAAAACTGCATTCCTTAATAGATTTATTAAAGAAGAGTTGTATATGATGCAACCAGAAGGTTTTGTCAATCCTAAAGGTGCTAACAAAATATGCAAGCTCCAGCGATCCATCTATGGACTGGTGCAAGCATCTCGGAGTTGGAATATACACTTTGATAAGTTGATCAAAGCATATAGTTTTATACAGATTTGCGGGAGCACTACAGCATTTCTGATAAGTATATGTATGACATATTGTGGATCAGAAATAATGTAGAATTATTCTGTAAAGCACAAAGGAGTGTTTGAAAGGAGTTTTTCAAAGAAAGACCTCGATGAAGCTGCTTACATATTGAGCATCAAAATCTATAGAGATAGATCAAGACGCTTGATAAGTTTTTTCAATGAGTACATACCTTGACAAGATTTTGAAGTAGTTCAAAATGGAACAGTCAAAGAAAGAGTTCTTGCCTGTGTTACAAGGTGTGAAATTGAGTAAGACTCAAAGCCCGACCACGGCAGAAGATAGAAAGAGAATGAAAGTCATTCCCTATGCCTCAGCCATAGGTTCTATAAAGTATGCCATGCTGTGTACCAGATCTATTGCTTACCCTACCACTGAGTTTGGCAAGGGAGTACAATAGTGATCTAGGAGTAGATCACTGGACAGCGGTCAAAATTATCCTTATTGGAATAAGGATATGTTTCTCGATTATGGAGGTGACAAAAGGTTCGTCGTAAAGGGTTACGTCGATGCAAGTTTTGACACTGATCTAGATGACTCTAAGTCTCAATCTGGATACATATTGAAAGTGGGAGCAATTAGCTAGAGTAGCTCCGTGCAGAGTATTGTTGACATAGAAATTTGCAAAATACTTACGGATCTGAATGTGACAGACCCGTGGACTAAAATTATCTCACAAGCAAAACATGATCACACCTTAGTACTCTTTGGGTGTTAATCACATAGCGATGTGAACTAGATTAGTGACTCTAGTAAACCCTTTGAGTGTTGGTCACATATCGATGTGAACTATGGGTGTTAATCACATGGTGATGTGAACTATTGCTGGTAAATCACATGGCGATGTGAACTAGATTATTGACTCTAGTGCAAGTGGGAGACTGAAGGAAATATGCCCTAGAGGCAATAATAAAGTTATTATTTATTTCCTTAATTCATGATAAATGTTTATTATTCATGCTAGAATTGTATTAACAGGAAACATAATACATGTGTGAATACATAGAGAAACAGAGTGTCACTAGTATGCCTCTACTTGACTAGCTCATTAATCAAAGATGGTTATGTTTCCTAACCATGAACAAGGAGTTGTTATTTGATTAATGAGGTCACATCATTAGTTGAATGATCTGATTGACATGACCCATTCCATTAGCTTAGCACCCGATCGTTTAGTATGTTGCTATTGCTTTTATCCATGACTTATACATGTTCCTATGACTATGATATTATGCAACTCCCGTTTGCCGGAGGAACACTTTGGGTGCTACCAAACGTCACAACGTAACTGGGTGATTATAAAGGAGTACTACAGGTGTCACCAAAGGTAGATGTTGGGTTGGCGTATTTCGAGATTAGGATTTGTCACTCCGATTGTCGGAGAGGTATCTCTGGGTCCTCTCGGTAATGCACATCACTTAAGCCTTGCAAGCATTGCAACTAATGAGTTAGTTGCAAGATGATGTATTATGGAACAAGTAAAGAGACTTGCCGGTAACGAGATTGAACTAGGTATTGGATACCGACGATCGAATCTTGGGCAAGCAACATACCGATGACAAAGGGAACAACGTATGTTGTTATGCGGTCTGACCGATAAAGATCTTCGTAAAATATGTAGGAGCCAATATGGGCATCCAGGTCCCGCTATTGGTTATTGACCGGAGACGTGTCTCGGTCATGTCTACATTGTTCTCGAACCGTAGGGTCCGCACGCTTAAGGTTTCGATGATAGTTATATTATGAGTTTATGAGTTTTGATGTACCGAAGGAGTTCGGAGTCCCGGATGAGATCGGGGACATGACGAGGAGTCTCAAAATGGTCGAGACGTAAAGATCGATATATTGGACGACTATATTCGGACATCGGAAGGGTTCTGAGTAGTTCGGGTATTTTCGGAGGTACCGGGGAGTTACGGGAATACGAGGAAGAAGCAATGGGCCTTGATGGGCCTTAGTGGGAAGGACCATGAGGTGGCGCGCGCCCCTCCCAAGCCCAGTCCGAATTGGACAAGGGGTTTGGGGCGCGGCCCCTCTCTCCCTTCCTTCCCCTCTTCCCCTCTTTCCCCCCTTGACCTAGTTGGACTAGGAAAGGTGGAATCCTACTCCCGGTGGGAGTAGGACTCCCTTGGCGCGCCCAAACCAGGCCGGCCGCCCCTCCCCCTTGGCTCCTTTATATACGGGGGCAAGGGGGCACCCTAGAACACACAAGTTGATCCTTGAGATCGTTCCTTAGCCGTGTGCGGTGCCCCTTCCACCAAATTCCACCTCGGTCATATTGTCGCAGTGCTTAGGCGAAGCCCTGCGTCAGTAGTACATCAAGATCGTCACCACGCCGTCGTGCTGACGGAACTCTTCCCCGACGCTTTGCTGGATCGGAGCCCGGGGATCATCATCGAGCTGAACGTGTGCCAAGAACTCGGAGGTACCGGAGTAACGGTGCTTGGATCGGTCGGATCGTGAAGACGTACGACTACATCAACCCGTTGATATAACGCTTCCGCTTTCGGTCTATGAGGGTACGTAGACAACACTCTCCCCTCTCGTTGCTATGCGTCACCATGATCTTGCGTGTGCGTAGGAAATTTTTGAAATTACTACGTTCCCCAACAGGAGGAACTTCACAACAAATCAAGTGGTGCTTACAAAGCCTCATGTGAAGCCCCCAGATCATCAAGTGAGAAACAAACCTTCAATGAAGAATTGAGCTTAATGGTGAAGAACTTCAACAAATTCTACAAGAGTAGAAGCAAAGAGAGAAGCTCCAAGTCAAGGTCCTACAATGACAAAAGATCTTCTAGTCGAGAGCGAAACTGCTACAATTGTGGAAGGCCCGGACACTATTCCAATGAGTGTACGGCACCCCACAAAAGAAGAGAAGATTCTCCAAAAAGAAGAAGTAGAAGAGAAGAATCACCACCTAGAGAAAGGAGTAGAGATGATCGTTATGAACGAAGACCCTCACGAAGAAGCAAGGATTCGGAAAGAAAGGACAAGTCATCAAGGAGCTACACAAAACGAAGACATCAAGCTCATGTTGGTGAATGGGTATCCGGCTCTGACTCCGACAATCACTCCGAGAGAAGCTATCACTCAGACTCTGAATATACTCAAGATGAAGGTGTTGCCGGTCTAGCACTTGTGTTAACCAACTCCTACAACATATTTGATTCACCAAATGAAGGAATTGGAAGATGCTTCATGGCCAAAGGTCCAAAGGTATCACACCCCGAGTATGTTGATTTCAATAGTGATGAAAATGACTTGTTAGGTGATGATGATTTACTTGTTGACAACTCTAGTGATGAATACTATGATGAAACGTCAATTAATCATGCTAATCAAGATGAAACAAATGACAATGATAAGGAGAAGATTGAGTCTCTAACTAAGGAGCTAAACACTCTTAAGTTAGCTCATGAAACTATCTTAGGAGATCATCGCGAACTTTTAAGGACTCATGAGAAATTACGTTTTGAAAAGCTCAACCTTGAGCAAGAGCATGAGTTCTCAAAGGCAATCAATGATGATCTTCGCAAGAAAAGCTCTTCTTACATTGCCAAGCATTTACTCTTATCCACTTACATGCCTCAAGTTAAGTCTAGTAACAAGAACAAGAAAGATTCTTCCTCTAGTAGTAACAATAATCGTGCTAAATCCAATGTTGTTGCTTCTAGTAGTTCTCCTGATTCCACTAATGATTCTCTTAGCCAAGTTACACTTGAGCAAGAAAATAGCTTATTGAAGGGAATTATAGAGAAAGGTATTTACAAGAGCCTTGCCGGGAGTAAGCAATTCGAGGAAATTGTACGCAAGCAAGGAAGGCATCGGAAGAACCAAGGTGTTGGTTTTGAACGAAAGTTCAATGCCAATGGAGTTGAGTGGGAAGAAGATCAATACCCCAAGACAAAGTTTGTTCCTCAACAAGAGAAGTATGATCCTACTTCTTTCAAAGGGACACAAGCACAAGATGATCTTCCACCATAAGACCACAAGCAAAAAGGCAAGGACAAGGTTCAAGAGGAAATTGATGCATTTGAAGAAGCTCCTAAGGCCTTGGTCAAGTGGGTTCCCAAGACTACATCAAGTTCCACTTCATCAAGTACAACTACAACTCCAAAGATTCCCATCAAGATGGTGTGGATCCCGAAGAAGAAGAACTAGAGAGTTCTTGAGGGTGACTCCGCCAACATACTTCACTCTTATCATTTTGGCAAGAACGAGTGCAATCAACTTCCACATCTTGCACTAGTTCAAGGAGTCACAAACCCTCTTGTTGGTAAGACAAGGGACAAGGTAACCTAAAGCTTTCATAGACATCATCTTGTGTGTGATTCACTCTATGTCTATGGATATCCTTGTTTGTTCCTTGTGGGACTAACTCGTGTAGGTATTGAAAGTGCAGCTCACTCCAAAGGATAGCTCCAAATGATCTACATCAACATTGAGCATCCACATCTTCAACATCTACATGAAGTCATCATAGACAAAACCCAAAGTTAGTTCATCCCTCTTAGGGGGGATCTCACATTTAGGGGGAGCTTTACTCTAAGAATTGAGCTAAAGCAACTATAATGGTGTGAAAACAACAACGCTTTATGTAAAAGTGGTAACCCCACTTGTGCTTAAACGATGAGTATGACCTATGATCAAATGTTCTCATTTGACTCCTAGGTTAATATACTCATATATATATGACCTAGTCATCGCCAATTGCTTGATAGATGCTAGAATTGGTTGTGCATGCTTTGCCACATATTTCAATTGCCATTTTATTGTGTGAGCATGTTGGTTGCATAATTTACTCATTCAAGGACATCCACTTGTTGTTCTGATTGATTGGTTTCTTTTTCTCTTGCCAAGTGGATGGACAAGAATGCCTAAGAACCTTCACTAGCTATCTATGCTTTTCTCGTCTCAAACTCTATTCATGCTACATCACAAATTTTGATCAAGTCAGATTCGAACCACTCTGTGTGAGGAGCACTCGGAGTCCCCGATTCGTCATAGACTTAAACTTCCAAAACTTCTTTGTGCGTTTCGGTCTGACCGATTCACCCATTTCGGTCATACCGAGATCACTAAGTTGATCTAGGTTTTCAATCTCGGTGCAACCGATTTGAACTTTCCGGTCACACCGAGTTGCAGAAACTGCTTGCAGTTATGCATCTCGGTGCCACCGAGTTGTTCCACTCGGTCACACCGACAAGGTCGGGCTATATATACCCACGGGCAAATTTTTTGGAAATTTTTTCCGAACTCTTTCGCCCGCGCTTAGACCGTTCTGCCTCCAGGGTCTCCGGATCGTCCTCCTCATCGCCAGTTGCCCCCTGTCGCTGGTCTCCGTCGCCGTCAACGGGAATCATCCCCGTCATTGTCTCCGTAGCGAGTTGATCGCCGAACTAGGGTATGAACTTGATCACTGTGTTATCCTTATCTGATTCCTAGCACATTGTGTTCGCCATGAATCTTGCCACGATTGAAACTATCTTATCCAGTCAAAAACACTCCGTAGATTAGAGATGATTTCAAATTTTAGGGTTAGGTTTCCGCCAAAACCATCTCGGACCAACCGAGTTGTGGAACTCGGTACCACCGATTCGGCTCAGGCCATTGCACATGCGATTCTCGGTTTGACCGAGAATTGAAAATCGGTGTGACCGAGTTCAGGACTTTGTGAAACCCTAGCAGTCTCGGTGCCACCGAACTGTGACTCGGTCTGACTGAGTTCACTAGTTTAGGTTCCAATAGCTGCTTCGGTATCACCGAGTTTACAAATCGATTGATCCAAAATGCTTTCTGAGGAAAAATAAAACTAAGTTTTTGATTCATTCTTTTGCAAAAACCTCTGTATTTTGTGATGCTCATCCACTCTACCTCATCTATAATCTATTCACAGGGTCAGTTGTCAGAGATTGCATCATGTCTGATCAAAGTGACAGTCAGAACAAGTCTGAGGAGCAGGTTCACATGAGTGAGGGCACTAGTCCCTCTAGCAGCTCAGATGATGAAGCAGGAGCACCCCAAGCAACCTACCCAAAGCTGCCACCAGGGCCAGAAAGAAGAAAACTTCTGAATCTGAGGATGAAGACTGTGTGGCAGTTGAGGATGAGGCCACTTCCAAGAAGAAAGTGCTTAAAAAGGAGTATGGCTCAGCTGCAGCCACTAAGCCAGGAATGCAGAAGAAGGCACCTGCAAGAAGGATTCCCACTTCCAAACCTAGGAAAGTTGCCACAGGTGAGACAATGGTGTTCACTCTTGAACCCAAGGAAGCTGGAGATGGCAAGAAGAGGAAAGAGAGGATCAAGAAGACCATGGCCAGAGTTCTTGGAAATCCCTCTATGAGGAGAGACTCTGAAGAGGAGGAAGAAGAAGAGGTTGCTGCACCAGCACCCAAAGCTCAGAAGCTTATGGACGATGCTATCAGGTCAATGGATGCTTCATCAAAGCCCAAAGAAGCACCCAAGGATGCCTCCAAGCCCAAGACTGCACCAAAGAGGAGTACCAGGAACATTCCAGCTGCTGAGAAAAACAAGGCCCTAGTGCCTGAAACTGTTGGTGAAGAAGAAGATGATGAGACACATGTTTTGAGGAAGTTAAAGCCAAAAATTCCAGATCATAATGATGATCATCCTGTAGCAGAAAACATGAAGATCAAGAAGGACTCGGGATTGAGGCTATGGAGAGAGTCAGATCCATATGCCACCAGGAGGAGAACTGTTGTGGACTACAGGTTCCATACCAAAGAACAGCAGGATTTTTATGAGACAGTGTTGCTTGACAAGAAACCAATAGTATGTGACATGAGATGGGTCAACTGGGAGCACATCAAGGAGAATTAAGAACACTATCCAGGAGTATATGATAGTTTCAAGGCTTGTGGAGTTGATGAGTTTGTGGCTCAGAAGCTCACAAAGTGGAATGATGAGCTTATCATGCAGTTCTACTCCACAACTCACTTTTACCCAGATGGCAAGATAGTCTGGATGTCTGAAGGCACTAGATACCAGTCAACAGTAGCAGAATGGGATCAATTGATCAATGCTCCTGAGGAGAATGAAGATGACTTGGATGTCTATGCCAAGAAGAAGAAGGATCACAACTCCATGGCTAGCATGTACAAGGAGATTCCTGATGCAGATCTTGAGACTCACCAATTTGGATCAGTGAAACACCTGCTGTCAGGACTGCCTACTATCAATTGGATCCTCAGGCACACTCTTCTGCCCAAGTCTGGTGATCATAGAATGATCAAAGGCCACTCCATCAATCTGCTACATATATTTGATGTGCCACAAAAGTTCAAGGTCATGAGTCTTATAGTTGAAACTATCAAGAGGACAGCTGCTGGCCAAAAGAGAAGCTGTGGGTATGCACCACAGATCCAGGAGTTGATTAACTCCAAGATGGGCATTGGTACATACTTGTTGGACAAGGAGCACATGCCTATCTATCCAGATTTTGAGGACAACCAAGTGGTTATGAATGAGGATGAACCATCTTTTGTGCACGCTCAAGCAAAGAGGGAGAAGGCAAAGGCTGAGAAAGACGCAAAGATGCCAACCATGGAAGAGGCATCTCAGTATCTTCTGAAGAGCAAGCAAGATCAGCTTGGCTACTTGATTGCATCCACTCTAAGGATTGAGAAAGGGCTGGCCACCCTGACTCAAAACCAGGAGAGCTTGGAAAGGATCATGGAGCAGAAGTTCTATGACATGGATGTGAAGGTAACTGAGGTCCAGTCTGTTGTGGAGCAACTTCAGGATGATATGCAGGAGAGGAAAGGGCAAGACAACCACTGAGGCATTTGCCAGAGTGCCTAGAGCTCAGAGGTCAACTGCAGTGCCAGTAATAGACACCAGAGCCACTTCATCTGCACCAGCTACAGCTTCAGTGCCACCAGCTCCAGCACCTACTCCAACAGCTCCATCTACATTGACTGAAGCCTTCATTCTTGGAGTTCTCCGGACAGCACCACCTAAAGACCAAGCCTGAGAGACGATTTAGTGTTATGCATTTTCTATGAACTTTTTGGTAACTTGTTGCCAAAGGGCGAGAAGAATGTATAGATCATAGGCTTCGAGAGAGAGTTGTGTTTTTTTTCATTCTCTCTTGCTTTGGTGGTTGAACTTTATTTGCTTGATTGGGATACTTTCTGTCTGTGTGATACCTGGATGATCATGTGTGTTTGATCATATGCTACATTAATGCTTGTTGGATGACTTTATCATTTTATCCCTATATGATCATTTACTTTGCTTGGTGATGAGTGCATGTATTTAATTATTATCGTTTTGAGCGCTCCACCAAGATGTATGTGACATGGAAGAGTAACCCATGAACCTAACTCATTGTGCATTTGCAGTCCAAAGCAAATCTTAAACTATGCACAAATTTAGGGGGAGCTCTTGCTTTTCACACACTTCTCAAAGCGACAATGTTTTTCACTCTTATTATCATTCGTCGAAGCTTTGATCTATATGTTGTCATCAATTACCAAAAAAGGGGAGATTGAAAGTGCAACTATCCCTGGGTGGTTTTGGTAATTCCTAACAACATATAGCTTATTGAGCTAACATTATTCCAAGATTAATATTTCAGGAAAAGCTTAATGAATGGCATGGCATGGATGAGGAAAGTGGACCCCTCAAAATACTAAGGACAAAAAGATTGGCTCAAGCTCAAAGCTCAAGACTCTACATTTTATATTTTAGTGATCCAAGATCACGTTGAGTCTATAGGAAAAGCCAATACTATCAAGGAGGGATGAGGTGTTGCTTAATGGCTTGCTTGCTCAAAGTGCTTAGTGATATGCTCCCAAACCCTCAACTACCTTCCCACATCCACATATGACCTAAACCAAAAGTCAAACTCGGCCCCACCAATTCTTTCTATCCGGCGCCACCGAGTTCAGATGTCGTAGCCACTGCCACAAACCCTAGGCAAATCGGTCTCACTGATAGGGATCTCGGTCACACCGAGATGGGGTTGTAATCTCTTTGTTTCCTTTCGTAACGTTTCAGTCCTACCGAGATGAGCGATCGGTCCCACCGAGATTGCAATGTAAACTCTCTGTTTCCCTTTTGTAACATTTCGGTCCCACCGAAATGAGCAAATCGGTCCCACCGAGTTTACCTGACCAACTCTCTGGTTAGCTTATTACCAAAATCGGTCCCACCGAGTTTGTGTAATCGGTCTCACCAAGATTACGTTATGCCCTAACCCTAACCATATCGGTCCTACCGAGTTGCATCTCAGCCCCACCGAAAATCCTAACGGTCACTAGGTTTGCTAAATCGGTCCAACTGAGTTTCTCAATTCGGTCTCACCGAGATTGGTAAATTGTGTGTAACAGTTAGTTTTTGTGTGGAGGCTATATATACCCCTCCACCCACTCTTCATTCATGGAGAGAGCCATCAGAACATACCTACACTTCCAATACACATTTTCTGAGAGAGAACCACCTACTCATGTGTTGAGGCCAAGATATTCCATTCCCACCATATGAATCTTGATCTCTAGCCTTCCCCAAGTTGCTTTCCACTCAAATCTTCTTTCCACCAAATCCATATCTTGTGAGAGAGAGTTGAGTGTTGGGGAGACTATCATTTGAAGCACAAGAGGAAGGAGTTCATCATCAACACACCATTTGTTACTTCTTGGAGAGTGGTGTCTCCTAGATTGGCTAGGTGTCACTTGGGAGCCTCCGACAAGATTGTGGAGTTGAACCAAGGAGTTTGTAAGGGCAAGGAGATCGCCTACTTCGTGAAGCTCTACCACTAGTGAGGCAAGTCCTTCGTGGGCGATGGCCATGATGGGATAGACAAGGTTGCTTATTCGTGGACCCTTCATGGGTGGAGCTCTCCGTGGACTCGCGCAACCGTTACCCTTCGTGGGTTGAAGTCTCCATCAACGTGGATGTACGATAGCACCACCTATCGGAACCACGACAAAAACATCCGTGTCTCCAATTGCGTTTGAATTCTCCAAACCCTTCCCTTTACATTCTTGCAAGTTGCATGCTTTACTTTCCGCTGCTCATATACTCTTTGCATGCTTGCTTGAATTCTGTTAAGATTGCTTGACTTGTGCTAAGATAGCTAAATTCTGCCAAAGACTAAAATTGGGAAAAGGATAGATTTTTAATTGGTCAAGTAGTCTAATCAACCCCCCCCCCCCCTCTAGACATACTTTCGATCCTACAATTGTTCATCAGGAAAGCTATCATCAATAGGTAGTGGGTCATCAAGAACATTCTCTAACCTAGATAAGTTGTCTGCAACGGGGTTCTTAGCTCCTTTTCTATCAACAATATGCAAATCAAATTCTCGTAGCAAGAGAACCCATCTAATAAGTCTAGGTTTAGCATCTTTCTTTTCCATGAGGTATTTAATAGCAGCATGATCGGTGTGAATAGTTACTTTAGAATCAACAATATAAGGTCTGAACTTATCACAAGCAAATACAACTGCTAAAAGTTCTTTTTTAGTAGTAGCATAATTTCTTTGAGAAGTGTCTAGAGTCTTACTAGCATAATGGATAACATTTAATTTCTTATCAACTCTTTGCCCTAGAACAGCACCTATAGCATAATCACTAGCATCACACATAATTTCAAAGGGTAAATTCCAATCAGGTGGCTGAACAATAGGTGCAGAGACTAATGCTTTCTTAAGTATTTCAAATGCTTCTACACAATCATCATCAAAGACAAATGGTATATCTTTTTGTAATAAATTAGTCAGAGGACGAGAAATTTTTGAGAAGTCCTTAATGAATCTCCTATAAAATCCGGCATGACCAAGGAAACTTCGTATACCTTTGATGTCCTTGGGACATGGCATCTTTTCAATAGCATCAACCTTGGCTTTATCAACTTTAATACCTCTTTCAGAAACTTTATGCCCCAAGACAATACCTTCATTAACCATAAAGTGGCACTTTTCCCAATTCAAGACAAGATTAGTTTCTTCACATATCTGCAAAACTCGATCAAGATTTCTCAAGCAATCATCAAAAGAAGATCCATAGACGGAAAATTCGTCCATGAAATCCTCACAAATCTTTTCACAAAAGTCAGAGAATATAGCCATCATGCATCTTTGAAAGGTAGCAGGTGCATTACATAAACCAAAAGGCATACGTCTATAAGCAAAAGTACCAAAAGGGCATGTAAAAGTAGTCTTTGATTGATCTTTAGCCGACACAGGTATTTGAGAGAAACCAGAATAACCATCTAGAAAGCAATAGTGTGTATGTTTGCATAATATTTCTAGCATTTGATCAATAAAAGGTAAGGGGTAATGATCTTTCTTTGTAGCCTTATTTAATTTGCGGAAATCAATTACCATCCTATAGCCTGTGATAATTCTTTGTGGAATCAATTCATCTTTATCATTAGGAACAATAGTAATACCTCCCTTCTTAGGGACACAATGAACAGGACTTACCCACAGACTATCAGCAACTGGATAAATTATACCTGCCTCCAGAAGCTTTAGTATTTCTTTTCTTACCACTTCTTTCATTTTAGTATTCAGACGTCTTTGAGGATCACGAACTGGTTTGGCATCTGCTTCCAAATTTATTTTATGTTGACATAGAGTGGGACTAATGCCCTTAAGATCATCAAGAGTATATCCAATAGCAGCACGGTGCTTCTTCAGTGTTTTCAATAATCTTTCTTCTTCATGCTCTGAAAGGTTAGCACTAATAATAACAGGATATATCTTATTTTCATCAAGATAAGCATATTTTAAGATTATCAGGCGACGGTTTAAGCTCAAACACGGGATCACCCTTGGGTGGAGGGGGATCCCCTAGGATTTCAACATGCAAATTGTGTTTCAGAATAGGTTCCTGTTTAAAGAATACTTCATCTATTTCCCTTCTTTCATTCATAAACATATCATTTTCATGGTCTAGCAAATATTGTTCTAAAGGATCACTAGGAGGTACGGCAATAGAAGCAAGACCAATAATTTCATCCTTACTAGATAATTCTTCTTCACAGTGTTGTTTACTAAATTTAGAGAAATTAAACTCATGAATCATATCATCCAAGCCAATAATAACAACATTCTTTTCGCAGTCTATCTTAGCATTAACAGTATTCAAGAAGGGTCTACCAAATATAATGGGACAAAAGCTATCTTGTGGGGAACCAAGAACAAGAAAATCAGCAGGGTATTTAGTTTTCCCACACAAGACTTCTACATCTCTAACAATTCCCATTGCTGATATAGTATCTCTATTGGCAAGTTTAATTGTAACATCAATTCCTTCTAACTCAGCAGGTGCAATTTCATGCTTAATTTCTTCATATAAAGTATGCGGTATAACACTAGCACTAGCACCCATATCACATAAGCCATGATAATAATGATCTCCTATTTTAACAGAAATAATAGGCACGCCAACCACAGGTCTATGTTTATCTTTAGCACACGGTTTAGCAATTTTAGTAGTTTCACCGCAGAACTGAATAACATGCCCATCAATATTATCAGCCAAGAGATCTTTAACAATAGCAATATTAGGTTCTACTTTAACTTGCTCAGGAGGTGTATAAGTTCTAATATTGCTTTTACGAACCACAGTTGAAGCTTTAGCATGATCCTTTATTCTAACAGGGAAATGTGGTTTCTCAACATAAGAAGTAGGAACAATAGGATCATTATAAGTGACAGTCTTTTCTTCAACTTTAATTGGTGCAGCTACTTTTACTTCTATGGGAGGATGATATCTAAACCACTTCTCCTTAGGGAGATCAACATAAGTAGAAAAAGATTCACAGAAAGAAGCTACTATCTCAGAGTCAAGTCCATATTTAGTGCTAAACTTACGGAAAATATCGGTGTCCATAAAAGATTTAACACAATCAAACTTAGGTGTCATACCTGACTCCTTACCTTCGTCGAGATCCCAATCTTCAGAGTTGCGTTTAATTCTATCCAATAAATCTCGTTTAAATTCAATAGTCTTCATCATAAAAGAGCCAGCACAAGAAGTATCGAGCATGGTGCGGTTATTTTCAGAAAGCCGAGCATAAAAGTTTTGAATAATTGTCACTATTGGGAGCTCATGATTGGGGCATGAATATAACATTGATTTAAGCCTCCCCCAAGCTTGAGCGATGCTTTCTCCTTCGCGAGGCCAAATATTATATATATAATTGCGATCATGATGAACAAGATGCATAGGATAATACTTTTAATGAAATTCCAATTTCAATCTTCTATAGTTCCATGATCTTGTATCATCACATAGCCTATACCATGTCAATGCATCTCTCTTCGAAGATAAAGGTAATACCTTCTTCTTAGCAACATCATCGGGTATACCTGCAAGCTTAAATAATCCACAAACTTCATCCACATATATTAAGTGCTCATCAGGATGCTTTGTTCCATCTCCTGTAAAAGGATTAGCTAGCAGTTTTTCTATCATACCCGAAGGAAATTCAAAAGGAATTTCATTTTCAATAGGTTCAGTAGGTTGAGGAGCAACTCTTTGCTCTACTGGTCGGGGTGAAGATACCCCGAACAAGCCCCTCAGAGGATTACTTTCCATAGTAACAAGTGACAGTAAATTTCAGCACATTATATAAATTTTTCCTTACCAAATTGCACCTACCAAAGGCGCTTCACTCCCCGGCAACGGCGCCAGAAAAGAGTCTTGATGACCCACAAGTATAGGGGATCTATCGTAGTCCTTTCGATAAGAGTGTCAAACCCAACAAGAAGCAGAAGGAAATGATAAGCGGTTTTCAGCAAGGTATTCTTTGCAAGTACTGAAATAAGTGGTAACAGATAGTTTTGTGATAGGACAATTTGTAACGAGCAACAAGTAACAAAAGTAAATAAAGTGCAGCAAGATGGCCCAATCCTTTTTGTAGCAAAGGACAAGCCGGGACAAACTCTTATATAAGGAAAAACGCTCCCGAGGACACATGGGAATATCGTCAAGCTAGTTTTCATCACGTTCATATGATTCGCGTTCGGTACTTTGATAATTTGATATGTGGGTGGACCGGTGCTTGGGTGCTGTTCTTACTTGAACAAGCATCCCACTTATGATTAACCTCTATTGCAAGCATCCGCAACTACAACAAAAGTATTAAGGTAAACCTAACCATAACATGAAACATATGGATCCAAATCAGCCCCTTACGAAGCAACACATAAACTAGGGCTTAAGCTTCTGTCACTCTAGCAACCCATCATCTACTTATTACTTCCCAATGCCTTCCTCTAGGCCCAAATAATGGTGAAGTGTTATGTATTCGATGTTCACATAACACAACTAGAGGATAGACAACATACATCTCATCAAAATATCGAACGAATACCAAATTCACATGACTACTAATAGCAAGACTTCTCCCTTGTCCTCGGGAACAAACGTAACTACTCACAAAGCATATTCATGTTCATAATCAGAGGGGTAATAATATGCATAAAGGATCTGAACATATGATCTTCCACCAAATAAACCAACTAGCATCAACTACAAGGAGTAATCAACACTACTAGCAACCTACTAGCACCAATCCCGGACTTAGAGACAAGAACTGGATACAAGAGATGAACTAGGGTTTTGAGATGAGATGGTGCTGGTGAAGATGTTGATGGAGATTGCCCTCTCCCGATGAGAGGAGCGTTGGCGATGATTTCCCCCTCCCGGAGGGAAGTGTCCTCGGTAGAACAGCTCTGTCGGAGCCCTAGATTGGTTCCGCCAAGGTTCCGCCCCGTGGCGGCGGAGTTTCGTCCCGAAAGGTTGCTTCTGGTTTTTTTCTTGACGAAAGACTTCATATAGAAGAAGATAGGCATCGGAGAGCCACCAGGGGGCCCACGAGGTAGGGGCGCGCCCTAGGGGGCGCGCCTCCCACCATCGTGGACAGGGTGTGGGCCCCCTGGCCTTCATCTTTGGCAGGTATTTTTCATTATTTATTGTAATATATTCCGCGGAGTTTCAAGACTTTTGGAGTTGTGCAGAATAGGTCTTTAATATTTGCTCCTTTTCCAGCCCAGAATTCCAGCTGCTAGCATTCTCCCTCCTTATGTAAACCTTGTAAAATAAGAGAGAATAGCCATAAGTATTGTGATATAGTGTGAAATAACAGCCCATAATGCAATAAATATCGATATAAAAGCATGATGCAAAATGGACGTATCATGCGCTTTCTCCCACTTTGACATCAATTTTCAAGAAGGGATCTTTTGGAGCATGCATCAAATAGGTTTGGTCCTTGAGTCACATTACAAAGCAACATGTAGTCTAAGACGCGAGTAGAGGATAAGAATCATCGAGTGGAGCTGGAGAAGAAATGACATTTGTAATAGCAAAGTGTTTTCTCAGTAGTGAAATCGGTAACGCCTATCCACTTTCATCGGTGACACTGAGTTGGCGGTGTCATAGATGATGCATATCGGTCAGACCGAGTTAGTCCTCGTCGGTTGTACCGATGAACTGTCTACAAGGTATTGTTGTAGTTCAGTCTAGCCGATAGGCATGAATCGATGAGGCCGAGCTCAATACACAGGAAATTTTTTGTCACCTCAGCTCACTTGGCAATCAAGATCTCACAATGCATACCTAGCATAGTTTTGATGTAAGTCTTGCGAGTACTTCGGATGAGTACTCACCGTTGCTTTGCACCCATTTTCTTCTACCCGGTTGCTGCGATCAGGTGATGGAGCCCAGGAGCCAGAGGATTCCAAGCTTTGCTACTACGTGGAGTTCAACACCGAAGAGTAGTTCAGAGGTCCTAGGCAGGAGGCCTACGCCTTTTCAATCTAGAGTCGCTTTTTGTTTTTGCCCTCTTAAGGCACCTTTGTAATTGTTTGTAGTCAGACCTAACTCTTGATGTAATATCGGGTCTTACTACCATGGCTTGTAATATTTTGTTTCTTTGTTTAATTTTGAGTCATAGAGTTGTGTTGTGATATTATACCGTGAGTCTGATCTTGATCGTGCATACTGCGTGAATGTTTAGTACATGATTAATTTCAAGGGCGTCACACAGTATTACTAAATTAGCCACAATTAACTTCAAGGGCGTCACACAGTATTACTAAATTAGCCACAATTAATTTCAAGGGCGTCACACAGTATTACTAAATTAGCCACAATTAATATGGATCGAAGGAACTACTTAAGGAAACGGAGAAAAAGAAAGAGATCAACTACTACATGGTTTCATGCTAGGTTAAACTGAAATTAAATTTGCTCTCGTCGTGAATTGACAATTCACACAAGGATTATATGGAGCAGAAAGCAGAAACCGACAATATTTGGCCACAATTAATATGGATAGAAGGTAGTACTTAAAAAAAAGAAGGAAAAAAAAAGAGATCAATCACTATAGGGTTTCAAAAAAGAGATCAACTACTACATGGTTTCATGCTAGGTTAAACTGAAATTAAATTTGCTCTCGTCGAGAGTTCACAATTCACACAAGGATTATATGGAGCAAAAAGCAGAAACCGACAATATTTGGCACAATTAATATGGATAGAAGGTAGTACTTAAAAAAAGAAGGGAAAAAAAGAGATCAATCACTATAGGGTTTCACTTAAGGCACCTTTGTAATTGTTTGTAGTCAGACCTAACTCTTGATGTAATATCGGGTCTTACTACCATGGCTTGTAATATTTTGTTTCTTTGTTTAATTTTGAGTCATAGAGTTGTGTTGTGATATTATACCGTGAGTCTGATCTTGATCGTGCATACTGCGTGAATGTTTAGTACATGATTAATTTCAAGGGCGTCATACAGTATTACTAAATTAGCCACAATTAATTTCAAGGGCGTCACACAGTATTACTAAATTAGCCACAATTAATTTCAAGGGCGTCACACAGTATTACTAAATTAGCCACAATTAATATGGATCGAAGGAACTACTTAAGGAAACGGAGAAAAAGAAAGAGATCAACTACTACATGGTTTCATGCTAGGTTAAACTGAAATTAAATTTGCTCTCGTCGTGAATTGACAATTCACACAAGGATTATATGGAGCAGAAAGCAGAAACCGACAATATTTGGCCACAATTAATATGGATAGAAGGTAGTACTTAAAAAAAAGAAGGAAAAAAAAGAGATCAATCACTATAGGGTTTCAAAAAAGAGATCAACTACTACATGGTTTCATGCTAGGTTAAACTGAAATTAAATTTGCTCTCGTCGAGAGTTCACAATTCACACAAGGATTATATGAAGCAGAAAGCAGAAACCGACAATATTTGGCACAATTAATATGGATAGAAGGTAGTACTTAAAAAAAGAAGGGAAAAAAAGAGATCAATCACTATAGGGTTTCATGGTATAAATAAACTGAAATTAAAAATTGCTCTCGTTGAGAGTTGAACTCAAGACCTCCCGCTTACTAAACGGGTGCTCTAACCAACTGAGCTACGAGAGCCACTGTGACATTAAATGTCCACAGAAAGCTTAAAAACTGCTACATCGATTAGTCCGGTCTTCCACACGCTCCGCAATAGTGCTCTGCATACGACAGCAGCAGGAGATCCCCAAAATGGACGCCACCGTGGTCGCCGTCGCCAGCGACTATGATGACGGCGACCGCCGCCGCCCCCTCCTTGAGACCGGAAACGAGATCCTCCCATGCCCCGGATCTCCTTCGCGGCCGCAGCCGCCGGGGGCGGATGCGAAGCCCGAGCAGCAGAAGCCGCAGCG
The DNA here is from genome assembly GCA_032464435.1 of Aegilops umbellulata. Classification (NCBI taxonomy): domain Eukaryota; kingdom Viridiplantae; phylum Streptophyta; class Magnoliopsida; order Poales; family Poaceae; genus Aegilops; species Aegilops umbellulata. The sequence goes on from CP136054.1 coordinate 107,179,250, forward strand.
GGTGGCCTCGCTAGACGTGTTCCGCGGTCTCACCGTCGCCGTCAGTAGAACCCTAACCTCTTCGGCTCTTCCCACAGGCTTGTATGTTTCTCTTCTGATTCGCGTGCCAATCGTGTTTGCTTGCGCCTGAGCAGATGATGATACTCGTGGACGACGCCGGCGGGGCGTGGCCGGGGATAAACCACGCGCCGTGGTTCGGGGTGACTGTGGCGGACTTCGTCATGCCGGCCTTCCTCTTCATCATCGGCGTCTCCGCCGCCCTCGTCTTCAAGGTATACCGAATTACTGATGCTTACTATAGTTACCATTACCCGCTCACCAGTTTAAACCGATGTAGTATAACCATCCCAAGAACCAAATGGTCGTGCTATATGAAAATAACCAAATGGCCGGGGCTGTAGAGACTGGGGAATGGTTCAGTGCTTGCTAGATTTTTCATTTGCCCCCAACCTTGGGCCTCTGCTGCTGCGGCGTGTCTGGCTATCACCATATAGCCAATATAGGTTTGGTGATTTGTCGAGCTATCTAGTTGTGGACGAAATTGTAAAGGAAATAACAGATTCTATATAGCTACTCTCGATTCCATATAGATCCTAACGAGTTGCCGAAAATCTCTGGCAGTCCTCTTGTTCATGCCATAACTGGAGGCTTCTTATGCTGCTTGGAGTTAATGTGTTCTGCCGGGTCACCAATTATCCCTTCTGCTGCAGTTCCCTCATGCCTTGGGAATGGGAGAGGGCGGATACAAAGCATGATTAAGAAACAAAGCTTACATCAGTGGTCAACTCTCTCATTAGTTGATGAAACAGCATGGCTGGTTCAAGATGTAGGTTCTTCAAACACAGTCCAAACAAATCTGCTAGTAAATGGATGCAGTCTGTCTACAATTAACTGGAAGCAATCTAAATAGTTCACTCATAACTTATTATCACTGTGTAATCGAATGTTCTGCCCAGTAAGTTATGTAGAAACTATGCAAAGGGTCAATTTACATAATACCGTTATCTTTTAGTGATCTGTAATTGGTGTGACCACACTCGTTGAACTAGTGGTTGCATATCATATGCTGGCTGCTGCAATGCTCAATACCACCACCGCCACTTTATGGAAGCCCTATATACTGTACGTTGAAGAAGATAATAGAATACGGTGTAAATTGGCTGGAGATGAAACACTTTCCGTTCGTTTATTCTCAGAGTTAAAAGACATATTCCGGTGAGGAAGACAAATGCGAAGAATCTGAATTGGTAACAAAATTAGTGTCTTCAACTGTTACTAACCTACAGAATGTTATGCACCTGTTGTACCTTATCTTAAGCAACGGCTGATATTTTGTAGAGTGGAGGTGCTTAAGTGCCTCCTAGGCACACTACAACTTCTCCAAAATGAAGTTTGAGGATCTGTAAATCGTCGCATTTCCCATTTTCATGGATGTCGGACCCTTGTAAACCTTCACAGAGCAATGCGTTGACTTTGGCTACCATTTTCCTCGAAAATTTGCATAAGCTCTTTATGTCTAGTGTGCCAACTATTTTGATCATCAGATAACTAGATTTCAAAGTAGGAAACTGGGAATCAATGGTTCATTGTAGAAGTTGCTCTAGTGAGATCATGGGTTATACACCCAAAAAGGAAAAAAAACTAAAAAAGGAAAAAAGATGAAAGAGATCACGGGTTGTATTCTCATGGCCAAATTGTTGTAAACCTCACTAGGGCAATCTGTTGAGTTTGGCTAACATTTCTTTCTAAAAATTTCTTTAACCTTTTAATTCTTAGCTTCTATACCAAGTATATTGTCATCAGGTACTCATTATTCCTTGGTGAGGAACTAGGAACTAATGGTTACTGCTCTAAAGGTTGGTCCTGGGTTATGTAAGGACTCTATTTCCTTAATAAAACCGTAAACTATGCCACTGCACTTAGATAGTGGACTTCAGTTGCTGTGAACAAAATCTTAGTCCCTGTGCTTGCTCCGCTCTAATCCTCAAAATACCACTGATTTGCATATCTCCACCTAGACGTTTGGTGTTCAGTGTGCAATTTTACCATTGACCAACTCTTTATTGAATAACATCTGACAAATATGGATGGTGCACTACAGAAAACACCAAACAAGATAGCAACAACTAAGAAGGCTGCATTTAGGGCTATCAAGCTTTTCATCTTGGGCGTAATTTTGCAAGGTCATACTTATCCTAGTTCTTTATTAGATATATTATGATCACCTGTCTTATTTCATTTATCTTGTGTTGGAGTTTATCTTAAAAAAAACTTTTTACTTTTAGGAGGATACATTCATGGACGGCACAAATTAACTTATGGAGTCGATTTGGATCATATTCGATTGCTAGGTGTTTTACAGGTAATTTATAAACTACATATGTTTATTTTTTTAGTTTGTATTCGTCTTCTTTCTACTAATTTCCATTTTGCTTCTGGTAGAGAATAGCTATTGGATACTTTCTAGCAGCAATTTCTGAGATTTGGCTTGTGAACAATACTTCGGTGGATTCGCCAGTATCATTTGTGAAGAAGTACTTCGTGGAGTGGTTAGTCAATAATGGTAACATTTTATTAAGGAAATATTCAGTTTTGCACTCTCTACATTCTTCATGAATCAGTATTAAGCATTTTGGAAGTATGAATCTAATTCTTTATTAAGGGTAATCCCCTTTTCAAAAGAAAAAAAATGCTCTCGCTATTTCATGTGATTCGGGTAAACTGAGCTCTGCCTCAAAATAATATTTTCAGTGGTATAAAATAGCATGTTTCATTATCTGTTTCAGAATGTTGTCTTTAGTTTATGAGGCCTTTTATATCAAATTTTGGTTCCTCTGTCGCTCTGTATGTTTAAGTGCCAGAGGTGATTAGATAACTCCCTGCTGTTAGTCACAAAGGGGCTGTTTGGTTCTAGGCTTAAGAGTGCCACACTTTGCGATACAATGTTGCAAACTTGCCTGAGATTAGTTCTTCAAAATGAGAGCCACAATTTGGCAAGCCTAAGGGAATCTTGTCACACTTTTTGAGTGTACGTGATGTGGGACCTTAGTGTGGCTTGCCTAAGATGTGGCTTGAACCAAACACACACCTAAGTTGGTCAAACTTGCCTAACCTTAGGTGTGGCAACCTTTGGCAAATTTAGTCTCAAACCAAACAGCCACACTAAGGTCCCCAGTCTCTGAACACAAAACACGATATGCACTAGTACCAGTACAAATCTTGTAATTTGGGTGTACTTTGGATGAGGTTAGCTGTATGGATTTACTAAGAGTTATTCTGAACACAAAACACGATGTGCACTAGTACCAGTACTCACTTCTGTTTATCTTCTGAAGGATCATGGCCATAATGATTTCAGCTCTGTACATTGGCTTGGTATTTGGCCTCTATGTTCCAAATTGGGAATTTAAAGTTCAGGCTAGCAGTTCGACCTTTTCAAATCCAAGCAATGATGTTGGGTTCAAAACGGTAAGATGAGAATCCCTCAGTAGACCTAATTACCTTTTTCTATTTGAAGATAGGATGCAGGCTTCGAAGTTGTTTTGGATGATGTAATACTATGATTTTAAGATAATTGTTTATATGTGGTGATATGTTTGAATTGATGTGACTACTCAAGCTGCTGCAATTCAGTTTTGGCACTTGATATATTTCCCAGTAAATATGCTTCGACACTGTTGCATGTTGACTGAGAAATGACTCTTTGTAAATAAATTTGGGAAACTGATTGGTAAGCTTGATCTCAGCATCCATCATCTTTGGTCGAATTGGTTTGTTCTTGGAATTGGTTTGGTAGGCAACAGAACCTAAGCTAGTACTACACCTACTATAAAAAAAACCTAGTACCACCGTTGGAAACTGAGTGGGGAGTTTCTAACTCAAACTGAATTTTAATTAAAATGGGGTGGCTGGTTACCATGGGGATCCATGAATTCAAACTTGATTCTTCAATGCAAATTAATAAAATGTCAACCGACTTTCTAATTGTTGATTCCTGCTAGCATTTCTGCCAACTACCTGGTAGACCAAGTGATTAACCCCTCTCCCTTCCCGGTCAGGCCTTTCAAATACCTTCTATTTTTAGCCTCGAACAACTAAACATCGTCATATCTATGCTGTTGCACTTATGTACCTGTTTGTTGCACTTGTTTTGTTAACTTGCAGATCCAGTGTGGACTTAGAGGTAGTCTTGGACCACCTTGCAATGCAGTTGGCTTTGTAGATCGGGTTTTGCTTGGGGAAAATCACCTGTACAAGAACCCAGTGTACAAAAGAACTAAGGTTTTGATTTAAGACCTAGAATGCTATTTCTTTTCTTCAGCATCAAAGAATGAGACAATTTCTCTATAGGATAGAAGTTCTGTAATATTATATCCTAAGGATCAAATTTCTCTTTTTCCTTCACCCATAGGAATGCAGTATTAATTCCCCTGATTATGGACCGCTTCCTCCGAATGCGCCAGACTGGTGCCTGGCTCCCTTTGACCCAGAGGGTTTATTAAGGTAGTTATATATACCTTCTGTTATTAACTTATTGCTGATTGCATACCTAATCATACCAGGCTTCTTTATTATCCCAACTAATGTTAAACAAGTATGAAAATTGACATCTCTCCTAGAAAAATCAGAATGTGACCCCCGTTCCTCTTTCCACCTGATTTCACAGTACATTGATGGCTGCAGTGAGTTGCTTTGTTGGGTTGCATTTTGGTCATGTCTTGATTCATTGCAAGGTACATCACATGAAATGCAGTACATTTTGAACCATGTGCTTGTCTGTTGGAATCTTTGTTGTTGAGCAAAACGGAATTATGAAACAAAAAGACATTTCCAGACTTCTCTAACCTTGCTTCTGCTGCAGACTCATTCACAGAGAATGGTGTCATGGCTGCTAGCTTCAACGGTGTTAACAGTCTCAGGATTTTTATTACAACTATTAGGTGAGTCTGCATTCTACAAGAGAGGACACGCCGCGAACCATGATTCGAGTTAGACCTTCCATTTCTGTGCTGACGGCTTGTTGGTCTTTAGGTATGCCTTTCAGCAAGCCTTTGTATACTGTGAGCTACATGCTGCTGGCTGGTGGAGTATCTGGGTTCCTTCTGTTGCTGCTATACTGCATAGTAAGTTGTGTAATCTTTGGTCCAGGCTGTTGCCTGTAACATTGGTATTCTCAATCATCTTATTCATGAAGTCTACTCATCCAAATCTAAACCTATATGTTGCTCAGGTCGATGTTATCCACATCAAGAAGCCATTAATTCTGTTCCAGTGGATGGGCATGAATGCGCTTATAGTCTATGTCCTGGCAGCTTGTGAGCTCTTCCCTACGCTTATTCAAGGGTTCTACTGGCGGTCACCTGAGAACAACCTGGTATGTGTTTGATGCATATGCATCTCCTGCCATATCTGTTGTAGATTATGTAGAGCTCATGCCAATTTATCGCGCACACCAAGTACCATGCTGGTCACTCATTTATCGGTTCGGAAAATTATCTGCCGCTGTTACCCCTGAAGCACCCAGTTTCATGAGAGATAGTAACCCAGAAAAATGTAAAAACTGCTTTTCAGGTGGATGCCACGGAGTGTCTGCTCCAGGCCATCTTCCATTCGAAACGTTGGGGCACCTTGGCGTTCGTCCTCGTGGAGATCATCTTCTGGTGCTTGGCCGCCTGCTTCCTCCACATGAAAGGCGTTTACCTGAAACTGTAGAAACATTTGTTATGCCCCTGTGACATAGCCACTTTCCCTGTAAATATTGGATTGCTAAATCGATGTGTTTGGGCATGGCCCATCACGATGTATGACGATTCTTTGCTACAGTATGCCACTCCTGCCCACCACAATGTACTTTTTTTGTTTCTTGCAAAGTGCACAGTAACTTTTTTTGTGGGAAAATGGGAGTATAATACTCCCTCCGTCCCAAAATATGTGAAAAAGTTAGTACAAAGTTGAGTTGCTTATTTTGCGATGGAGGGAGTAGTTGATTAGGAAGAGTACTATCATGTGATACAATGATCGCCACCTCGACGGGGCTGCTTAAGAGCATTTTCAACCGGACTGGGCAAATTTGACCCCTATATGTCTGCGGACGGACTCGCAAAGGAGCCCGCGACCCCTATATGCCCATGGCAACCGCATCCTCCATTTTGAAACCTCAAATTCATGCTAACACATGCACATTGATCGTTGAACGGTATGAATACACAGAACAATGAATATAAGACAAATAAAATTTATGAGAAAAAATACATAATTTAAACATAAAAAATATTGGGAGTGAAAATACATAATTCAAACATAGAATTTATTGGGAGTGCATAGTCAATGATTTTCAGCGCACTATATGATATACCAAATGATGTAAGAAGATAATATTGTATCACTATGGTGCTCACGTTCTCGCGAAGCCCGACAATGCTCGGATATCTAGTCTCAATAGGTACGAAGGTAATCGCAAAGATGGTGAGGCTATCAAAGTGTAATGGTAAGGAAGGAAAAGTTTGTGATAGAATGAATACCTTTGTCACACTTAACCCTTTACGAAGTCGGACGTAACTGACCTTGCTTCTGGTTGTTGGTATCAAAGGGATGAAGTGGTCGTCGTCAATGTCGAGCGTCGTTGGTTGATGTAGTCGATGGAGAGCTACATGATAGTCACTCTGAGGAAGCGTTGGTGATGAACTGGTGGCACGAGCGTGATGATCGATGGAGGGGTCTCGGTGTCGATGAAGAACCTCCAAATTTGTCTTGGTCAAATGATGTGGAAACCTATATAAGGATCCCCAAGCACGTTGATACCTTCAAAACGTGCCCAAGGACTCAAATCAAATTCCAGAGTCATAAATCAGGGCAAAAACAGTGAATGGGGGCAATGCTGAAATTATGATGCAACTTGCAACGTCTTGTTTAGCCAGAAAGTTCCGAGGGTGCCCTGAAGGTCCATAGAAAAATTGCGGGGTCGAACTCCAAATTTCATATATGAGTTTTGGGGCGGAGAAATTCGTTTTTCATGGCAAGACTGAAGGGGGGGGGGGGAGAAAAAATTGAGGCTAGTTTTTTTTTTGAGTGGTAAACCAACTTTATTAACTTGAAGTACGGTTTACCGGAATAACAAAAGGGTCATGGACCCCCCCCCCCAGCCACAAATGGCGCCCAATGTCTAAAGAAGATGAAAATTTAGCTAAATTGTGTGCATCAAAATTTAAATGACGTCCTTAAAAAATGAACTCGCAACTGATGAAGGCCTTCGATCGCTCGATAATCTCCTTTATGATAGCGCTGTAAGCTCCCTAAGTTCCTTCCTTTAACTCCCCCACTATTGCTCTGCAATCAGATGCAATGATGACTTGATTCAAAGATAAATCAAGCGCCTCCAGCGTAGGTGGATCACTTATATCTCCAAAAGTCATAGTCGATGAGCCCAAGAACTGTCCCATATGGTATCTGCAAATTGTTGCGGCTGCTCCCCTTACCCCATTCCGTGAGAGACCCCCATCAACATGAAGTTTTGGATCCACATATTCACTTGCCAAATACTAGATCCACAAATCTAAATCAACAAAAACTTACAAGGAACAACAAATCACAAGAAATTTGGTATGGTTATTTTTGTGGATTTTTTTGAATTAGGGCTTAAAACATTGAAGTAGGGGTAAAAAGTGGAGAGGTGTGGGTTTCAAGTGGCAACCTTGCTCTTGATACCAAATGGTGTAGGGCCAAGCCCTTGTTTGCCCGATCTTCATGAATTGGAGGTGGATTTGAGGAGTGACATGAAGAACACAAGGGGGGAAACACTCTATTGGAAAAGATCCACACACAAGACACTCAAATCACAAGCAAATGGATAGATCACAAGCATCCAACAACAACAAGGAAAAAAAATACATAAGTAGTTCATCCAAATCTCTAGGAGAGATAGGTCTTGATAATCCTATGGTGGGGATCCTTCCCCACAAGTGGAGGCCTTGGTAATCCTAAGGAGTCATCCCCTCAAGAGGAGGTCTTCATCTCCATGAGAGCAGCCTTCTCCATGAAAGGAGTAATCCCACAAGGTGTGATACATCATACGAGCTAAGCTCTATAGTTTTGGTTCTAATCTTAGCTAACTCTAGGTGGAGGAGAGGGAAGGCTATATATAGTCCAAGCCACGAAGGGATAAGTGAGGAGGGGAAGGTACATGGGCTACGCCCAACTCGCTGCGCGTAGACAGGGGCTGGAAGTTCCGGGCGGCTTCCGGGCTTTCCAAAGAGTTTGCACTACTGCATGCAAGGAATGCCGGAAGTTTTGGGGTCGAGAAGCTCCATGATGGAGGCCTGAGGTTTGAGGGGCTCCAGCAAGCTTCACCTTGCTTCTTCTTCCTCCTCTTCCATGCTTCCTTCATGGATGGGGTAGGCGTGATCTTGTGCTTAGATTCATTGTCACGCTTGAAGCTCTACTCAAACCTATGCATGCAAATGAGAAGAGTGTCAAGTAGTATAACATCCAAAAAGGGATCAAGTGGACATGTGTAAAGAACAAGATTCACCTTTTTTTGCGGCAACCACCTGTGTTGTATATTTGCAACACAAAGAGGCAATTTTAATTTTATGATAGTAACATTCTGATCCTGAGCTCAAATGCTCCTTGATGAACAGTAAAATCGGAAACCAAGTATTTGGTGCTGCATGGTTGTCGTCAGCTCATGCTATGAGATGTTTGGTCAAGTCCTATAACGAGTGAAACCCTTGTTTTGTGTTGCTGAGACATGCGCCTAAGGAGAAATTGCCACTGAAGTGAGCCGAGGAGCCGAGTGACGTGTCAGCGCTACTACTTGATTGAGTGCCAGCACGTAGCTATGCTTTCAGCAAGAATTTCACCATTGGGATTCAGTGCCTTTCGAAGCACTTTCACGTGTGAACGAAAGTCATCTTGCCCAAGACCCACGTAAACCTATCTATAGTGACATCAAAGTACCATTGAAGATGGAGAGTTGGTTGAAATTGATTACGACGATCGTCGAGTAGGCGGCGAAGGAAGACTCGGCATGAAGGTCAGCCGCCCGGTGGTGTGGAACGTAGTGGTAAGTTTTGAAAACATATTGGCGTGCTGATTTTTCTGTCATGCCTTGCACGAATGTATTTTCCGTGTTGAAACTTTGCAAGCATACAAGACATTAGTCAAAGTTTAGCACGGAGCATTTGAGCTCGGGAGCAGATACTCCACGCCCCAAATTCTAGGACTACTTTAGAACAAAAATATAGAGATAGGGCAGCTGCTGAAGCGTCATTTTTTTTGCTCAAATGTCCTAAAAAACGTTTTTTGGGGCAGCTGCCCTATTGTACACCGCTTCTTGGAGATGCTCTAAAACCTTTTTTTTTTTGCAACAGTTTCACTGAAATTTTGTTTAAATTTCATGAGTTTTCTTTCTAAAAATTTGTGTATAAACTTCATGAGAAAACATTCTCATCCATAATTTTATAGAAGTGCATGCTCAACCAAAAAAATGATAGGCAATATATTTATACGTCGTCAGCCGGGTCTTGAACTCGAGACCTCTTGCCTTTGATACCATATAAAAGTGCATGCTCTATCCAATGCAACCAAAAAACCAATTTGATGCAAGAGACTAGGCAATACATTTATACATCAACAAATTCATCTCTGAACTCAGTAAAAAGTAAAAATAAAGTCTCTTTTTTGCAGAAATTTCACTGGAATTTTGTATAAATTTCATGAGAAAACATTTTTTTTTCTAAAATTTCACGAGAAGCTGGACATTTCTTTCTAAAATTTTGTATAAGTTTCATGAGGAAACATTTCTTTCTAAAAATTCACAAGAAGCTGAACATTTCTTTCTAAAATTTTGTATAAATTTCACGAGAAAACAATTCTTTCTAAAATCATGCGAGTTGGGATTTTGTGCTTAGACTCGGAGAGCGGAAACGAGACAGCGCTTTCTCCCTCACTTTTCCCCTTCGACTCTTCTCCAGCTCTCCACCTCACCTCCGAGCAGCCAATCCAGCAACCCGTGCCGCCGCGCCGCACGGATGGCGGGTGGCAGCGGCGAGGGCGCCGCAATGTCGCCGCCTTCCTCCTCCGGTGTTGGCGGCGGCGGCGGTGGCGGAAAGCGCGGGAGGGATCCGGAGGAGGACGTGTACGTGGACAACCTCCACTCCCACAAGCGGTACCTCAGCGAGGTCGGCGCCCCTTCAGTCTCCATGGCTGTGCCTCCCCTTGGTTCTTGGTTTGGGCCTGAATCGGCTGGGGGAAACGGCGCTTCTGTTTCAGATTCTGGGCGGTTTCTTGCTTCCTTGAACAGAGTTCTTCTCTCTTTGCGTCGATTAGCGAATCCTTTGATCCGTGATCCTTCCAGTACGAGCGAGACGGGCTTCCTTGGTTCCCGGCGCTGAATTTCGTTCTTACTGATCTCTAACTCTGCGGCTTCCTTGGTTTCCCCTTTCTCTATCTTCTTCTGCTATCCGGATTAGAATTCAGCTTTGTATCATTTACATAGATTCCCGGTTCTCAAATAGCTTCGAGTTCTTGGGAAACTATACTGAACAACATTTCTGTTTCCCCGCTGAATATTGTTGCTTCATCAGCTGACCATCGGCTGTGCTAGTGCAGATAATGGCGTCCAGCCTGAATGGGCTCTCTGTTGGAGATTCACTTGCCGACAACATCATGGAGTCCCCTGCGAGGTCGGAGAGTTCCTCCTGTGTCAGGTTTGTGTGCTCTGGTTCCATGTACATTTCCTGGGCGCACACTTCATCCATGCTTGTTTCATCATGTTTACATCTCTGATCATTTGTCGAAAAGCGGGTCTCAGAAATCCAAGATATAGATACGATGTATATATACTCTTTCGAATTCAGCAGCTAATGTAGGGCATCTTTGATTCATGGGGAAAGTGGGGGCAAATATATAATAGAAAATTTTCCTTTGGTGACACTATCAATCCATTTGATTCAAAGGGTTGCCGCATAAGGAAACATGATTTTCAAAGGAAAAACAAAGGAATTTTACCATCCACTCAAACCTCTTTTTTGCATTTCTATGCACAGAGAACTAGCCAAAGGCCATAAGTTGCGTAAAAACAATATGATATTACCTTTGCATGTGTTTAAGCCTTGATTTGAAGCTTTTTAGGATTCCTATGTTTTTTATGTTCCCCCGAATCAAACACCTAATTCCACAAAATTCCCTTGTTTTTACAATCGTCTGTTTTGCATGTGCAATCCTCTCACATTCTAGCGTTTTTCATATTCCTACATTTTTGGAATCCTGTGAATCGAAGAAGCTCTATTATGTGAGAGGAGGAGCGAAATATTTTTGCTGTTCCGTATCTATTATAATATGCTCAGTTTTTGCCTAAAAGGGATCTTTATTCCATCTTATCTATACAGTTCTCTATAAAATTGTAAACACCCTAATTTTCCTTTTAATCATTTGAGAAACACAATCAATATCCTTGGGTTTTACTCCCTCTGTTTCTAAATAGAAGTCTTTTTAGATTTCAATACGGACTATATACGGATGTATGTAGACATACTTTAGAGTGCAGATTCACTCATTTTGCTCCGTATGTAGTCCGTAGTGGTATCTCTAAAAAGACTTATATTTAGGAAAGTAGGGCGTAGATTACTACGAACGGGGTTGGTGTGGCTTCTGTTTCAAATATTTCAGCAATTACCTGACCAATTTTTTTAATAAGATTTGGGGATGGTTACTCCGGTGTGGTTTAAAACAGTAAGGGTGTCATTTTCATCCATTCATCTCTTCCTCTAGCTTGTCTGAAAGTTATGTTTACAATATTGCGTAAAACAGCCACCACACTATAATATTTATAAGATGACTATTGTAGTTTGTCATAACTCCTTACAAAGTTCACACTGATTTTCTTGGTATGATTAAGCATCTAGGAGTTATTATTACATGTAAAGGTACGGTTTGTTCTAATGTATTTGTAGTACAATTGTATTCCGGAGGTTCTGTAATACACAGCATGACCAGTGAATAATCTGGACAAAGTCTTCCATCTACATGCTTATGAATAATCTGGAGCTTCTGGACACAATCTGATCCTTCTACTTTATTGCTTTGATGATTGCATCCACATGTAAGCATTTAACTTATTGAATCATTATAAGCATGTTCTAGAACATGTCAAGCTATCATGATATAATTAAGAATATTACTTAAGGAATGCTTATGAATATTGTTGTCCACGATGTCTTCTCGCCAGGCGCTTATCCATTTAGGAGCCGTGGTCATAAGCAGTCTGCTTGAGGATAGAATACTTATACAACTATGTGTGTTCCGTTTGTCTCGATACACTTTGTAACCATCAAAGATCAATTATTGCTTGTTGTTAGTTTTGCCACATCTTCTTTTTTGTTTTGTCGAATCTGTCTCTTTATATTTGATACAATTGATTGCAGGGCGTATTTCTGTTGGTATAATAGTACTGCTCTTTCTCAGCACTTATATTTCTTACTGTACACATGTTATAGTGTGTTTTCCTATTTGTCACTTTCAGGGACGAAATAATCTCCCAATACTCACCAATGTCAGAAGACTCAGATGACTACCGGTACTTCGACACGCAATTAAACCCCAACGGGAGTCAAGGCGATGCAATGATCAGCCCATCAACTAGTCCAATGTCATCTCCTCACCGGTTCCAGAAACCGCAAGCTGGTTTCCTACCATCAAGCCCATATCCTCTCCCCAGCTGCTCCCTCTCGTCCGTGGCTTGCTCTCACCCTCGGCGTGGCTCTGAGAATGAAGGCCGGTTCCCGTCTTCACCCAATGACATGTGCCACGGCGCGGACCTGAGGCGAACGGCGCTACTGAGGTCGGTGCAAATGAGGGTGCATGGTCCCCATGCGTACGACCCGTCATTCGGTAGCCGGCAGGAGCAAGAACATGTCCATGAGCATGATGATGAACATGGTCATGAACATCTGGAAGATTTGGGAGGACCGGAAAGACCATCTTGCAGGAAATCAATTGATAATGAAGCTAGTGGCTACCAGGGGGCTGAAAACAGCTATGGGCGGCAGGAGCATGATATCGATTACATTGACGGCTGCACAGCTGATGATGTCTTGAGTGGCCCCAAGTTCAAGCAAGAAGATGATAACCAAGGTAATTCTGACGCCCGTATGGATAAAACTAGATAGATACTATCAGAGTGCAATCACACCATGCAATTGTTGTAGTATTAATTATGGCAATGGGAGATCAAGTTTTTTGTTGTTGTAATTTTCTATGCTGTTAGATTTGTTGCAATCTGACTGCTTTCCGTAATCTGGCTGCTTTCCGTAATTTTGAAATTGTGGCATTTGAGTACCTGTCTGCTGTTTGAACGAAAAAGTCCTGCAGAGAGTGATTTATAGTATATCCGTGCATGCAATGTTTTTTCTGATTTTTTGCAACGTTACAAAGCATTACATGATGTTTGGGTTTTTTCTCGTTTCAGAGTGTATCATAGTGTGCGCTCTTATTCGTTGGTAGACAAATAGAAATTACAATACACTATGAAAAGAGAAGAAAAAGGAGGGAAAAAAACGATGAAACTATGTAACATTATGAAACAAAACAAATTTGCCAGAGTAGAAAACATGGCACAAATATCAAAATCCTGTGCATGGTAGAATATAATTTCTCCTGCGAACATTTAACTAGCACTCTCTACTCAAACTAAAGCCTGAAGCAGAGATATGGGTCGGCATATGGTCCCGTTATCTGTACCATCCATTCGGACAGATTGGTTGGTAGGCAGGCATTGAATATAGCATGTGCGAGTGTCAGATATTCACTACTCCCTCCGTCTCATAATATAGGAGCGTTTTTTACACTGATGTAGTGTCATAAACACTCTTATATTATGGACGGCGTGTCGAAAACGCTCTTACATTATGGGTGAAGAGAGTATATTGGAGATGGTGGTAGGTTGTACTGGAGATCCGGCCGGTAAGGATGCGGGTATGTACTGGAGATCCGGCCGGTAAGTTCACGAATGGACCGCTGGTACAGGACCTGCATCAGTCATGTACCGATGGCAACATTGTGAAGCTCCGTCAGGCCGCATTGCATGGGATTAATGTGACTGTGTGAGCAGCATATTTTGAATGAACTGCACTTCATATGGTCCCTCGAATCCCCATTTGTAATAAACAAACTCAAATAGAAGGCTACTTACAGTGCCTGACGCAACTTTCTGAAAGCATTACCAGTTTTTGTTCCTAATTTTATATTTTGAATGAACTGATGTAGTGTCATAAACGCAGGGTAGTTCTTAGATTACATATGTAGTTTCTGTACAGTTTATGTTATTTTCTGCAGGTTTTTGTAGTTCAGATGTGTGTACAGTTTATGTGATTTTGGACTATGAAATGCTTGTGATGTTCCCATACGCAAAGATTTGATGTATTCCCATGGGACCAGCTAAAGATGTGTCCATCGGTCATCACTAGAGTTGTCTGTAAAGTTGTTTTTCTGATACAATTACATGAGTCATAAAACTTGAGGTGTCCAACTGATCAAAGGAAAAATTATATTTATTTTGCGAAAATCAGATACACCAGAATGAACAACTTCCAGGTACTAACTGAACTTTGGGCTTGTTCGGCTATCCACCAGTTCCGCGGAATTATAGGATCTGCGAAGCACCTATTTTCCAGCTCCACTATTTTAGCCTGCAGCCCCGCCAACTCCGCGAACTGAGTCTGAGCGGAGGGACTCCGAACACTCCCTCCCTATCAACATTTTGAGACATTCCGTTGCACTTCCAGCAGCTACATTGCGTTTTTCCCAAACAAGGATGTTTAAGAATCATATTTCGCTATTGCCATACCATCCTGGAACAGCCCCAGTGCATCATGAGTGCAACGACCTAGCTTAATTCGTCGCTCCAATTGCCCCAACAACTCGAGTCTGATAACGGTACCATATACTCCCTCCGTTCCTTTATATAAGGTATATTTGTTTTTTTTAAGTCAAAATAAAAAAGACCTGTGCGTTGCAACGGGTCATTGATATTTTACTACTTCGACACAGATTGTGCACACCAAATTGAAATATCTCCTTCTATTGTTAATTGCCTGAATAGTGAAGTTGTGAGCATAGTTTATTTCTCCTTCTCCTTGATTTATATGCATCATTTGTTTGGGGGCAAGCTTGTAGCAGAGTTAAACCCAGAAAAAAAGTTGAATGCAAATCAAGGGATAAAGTGGAGTAGAGAAGCCCTGGAGCATATAAAGTAAATGACACCTTTGACAAAGCAGGTTTAAGAAGTGGATAGTAAGTTTGAAAAGATGAACAATCCATAGCAAGCTTTCATACATACAAATTCCCTTATACTCCCTCCGTTCCTAAATATAAGTCTTTTTAGAGATTTAAATGGACTACAACATACGGATGTATGTAGACATATTTTAAAGTGTAGATTCACTCATTTTGCTTTGTATGTAGTCACTTGTTGTAATATCTAAAATGACTTATATTTAAGAACGGAGGGAGTATTTATGAAAACATAAATTCACCTATAAAAAACTAACAAATTTAGTTAGTATAGTACGCAGTCGAGTCAACACAAACAGTTTGCCTATGAAAGGATCAAGTTAGAATTCCATTGCTCCAACAATATTTTAGTGTTACCCCGCAAAAAAAATAAAAAATTAGTGTTGTCCTCTAAATTAGAGGAGCACCAGCATTTGTAGTTTTTTTTTCTGAAAAGACCAGCATTTGTAGTTAATTACGGAAGGCTTGGCCGGTGCTTCTTGGAGGTCTTGTCCGGTCTTCCATTGACAAACTTGAAGGTGTGCAGCCGCACCGTGCACAATGGACGGCGACTAAGCGATGGCACGTACACTACAGCCTAGGGCTGATTGATCTTTGCAGCTCCCGGAACACACAAGCACGCACGTACACGTACATGAATACTCCAAATCGATTGGACAGTTAATCAACCTGGTCTTGTCTTTTTTTTTTTTTGCAATATCGTCTCTTATTGAGTTTGTAGCAATCTGCATATGTCCATTCTCTCGTCACGTAGATAAGAATCATTCTGCAGCCAGCTTCAGGTATATGTAAGTTTTCCATGTATATAAACTGGGGTGGTTGAATATAAGGAGTCGAGGTGGAACTTCATAATCGCAGAACCCTTCCACAAGGCACAACCTGTAGTCTAGCTCAATTGGTTGTAGCTTGTATAGTGGGGTGCTGAGGTTGCTGGCTCGACCCCGCTCCTTCGCATATAAGTTTTTACGCCCTTTCACACATCATGTGGGCCGGCTGAGTTCGGCCATAACGGGCCCGGCTAAATTGGGCCAGAGTTACGACGCATCAAAAATTTGGATTGCCTGTAACGCATGACGGACGAAAAGGCTTATAAATAGTATCACCTCAGACAACGAAAATAAATATAGATGAAAAAATTGAAAGCGTAAATTTACGACAAGAAGCGTATTGTGACGGTGAACCCACGGAGTCAATCCGTGCTTTATTATTAAGGATAGATTTGTTTTTTTTAAGTCAAACAAGTGCAAGTTTGACCAAGCTTTTAGAAAAATATATCAATATCCACAATATGAAATTTATATTATTTGATCGATCATGAAAGGTAGTTTCATATTTTACCTATTAAGTATTGCAGATGTTTCTATTTTGGTCTATAATCTTGGTCAAACTTTCAAATGGTTGACTTGCACGGAAACCAATACACCTTATATTCTGAAACGGAGGGAGTATATAGTATGACCCATATTGAATTTTTGCGAAGTACAGAGTAGAACAGTTTGCAGCCTGTTGAAATTGGAACATTCAAGTGACAACTCTCCTCAAACTGTGTTGCGAAACCAATAGACAGCAAACTTTCACGTCTATCAAAGCAAAGCAAAATAAGCTATAAAACACAAATGGCAAATTTATTAATGTCATCACCAGTTGGTACTGTTTGTTCTTGAGTAAACCCTTTTAGTGCTAAAGTAAATCCCTGTAACCATAAAGGTAAACGGCAGAGAAAACAGATATCAGATGTTTCAACATTGAACCAAAACAGATAATCTATCGCCGCTAAACTTCCACTGCCATCTCTCTGATCTCTATTTCTCTGTCTTTCTTCACTTCTCTCTTGTGGCAGGTGGTACTGTTGCACTACTGACTACACCCCCAACAATGGCAGAGCCGGGGCACGTGGGCCATCACCATTAAGAGGAGAAGGCTGAAAGAATGTTCTTCTTGATGGCGAATTCATCGGCTTTGGAAGGACTGATCGACTGTCATGTCATGTTATGAAACAGGAAATAGGTCATATATATGGAGATTAAGTAATAATAATGTGATAAGAATCAACTTTCTTGTTGCCCACCTTCTCCAACAAGCGATGAAGCCTCTCAGTTTCCTTCTTGGTATAGTCGGAGCCCTTCTGCAATATCTTCTTTGCAACATTCACATATATCTTTCCGTGCCTGGTTTAAAATGTAGAGGCCGTCAATGGCATTGCTACTACTAACATTAAAATAAAAATTGAGAACGATTTGATAACTTGCAAACACAGCTGAGGAGAGGTAGAAGTTAGTACTTGACAGCAGGACCACTGAGCTTCGCAGCCTCCTCTTCAATTTTAGAGAGGATTTCCTTCCGCTTGTCATCAGCAGCAGTGTGGAATTCCTTGACAAGAGCATCCAAACTTGCCACAAGCCCAGCCTACAGAAATTGAAACGGATAGGCTTTATCAGATTATTACATTTTCATCCAGCTTACTTCCACAGTGTGCTCTCATGTGTGACCAACCTCTGAAGTAAGCTGACCCTTCGAATCACGGCTAGTTCCACTTTTCTCATTAATGAACTTAACAAAGTCATCCAACTCCCGACCGCTCTCATACTCTTCACCAGCTTTGTTACCCTTCGGGAAGAACTTCAATGTGGGAAATCCAGAAACTCCATACCTGAACGTAATATACACAATTAAAATTCTTCTTCCATTATGTGATTAAATATCATGCATAACCAAAATTGGTAGGTAAGTCAGATAAATGTGTTAGATTTAACAGGTCTTCCATTTGGGTTCATTCAGGAAAACTTCATGAAATTACATTAAAAAAAGGGAGACCAGTCTACAAAAGTCATTCGAACAGAGAATTCAGCGTGCATACTTCTCAGCCAAGCTTGTGTATTTGTCAGCATCAAGATTAGCAATGACTACACCCTCATCTTGCTTGAAAACAGAGGCCACCTTCTCATATATCTAAGAAATTACAAACTTGAGTTAGAAAGCTGAAAAATGAAGATGCATGACAGTTCTTGTATGAGAAAAGCATGTTATTAAGGAAATTGCCAAGTTACTGAGATCTACAACTAACCGGAGCAAGACTCTTGCAGTGACCACACCTGTCAAGCAAAAATGGCACTTGATGAAATTATGTCCATTAAAGTGGTGCAATGAAGTAGATTTTGGTGCATGGCAAACTGATCATAATAACCTACCATGGGGCATAGAACTCAACAAGGACATCTTTGGTTTCATCAAGGACAACTGAGTCAAAGGTTTCCTCGGTCAGAACCACAACACTTGAAGGAACTGCTGCTATCTTCACATTGGTTGCTGAAAGTCAGATGTCAGAGATTAAAGGACCACCACGAAGTTATAAGGCTAGTAACACTCAACAGGACTTAAAAGAAAATGAGAGACGCCAACATATACATATAAATTTAATGATGCTACACAAGTAACTCCAGCAGCCTTTCCAGTATTAACTGTTAAGTGTATAACTGAAGATGAATGGTACCAATAGCACATGCACAAGTGACAAGGGGGTCAAAGGAAGTGCCACCACATTGCTTAAGTGCTAATAATTTTCTAATTTCTACTTCAGTGTGATGCTTATCTTCCAACTTAGTTTTCCTGTGGTGAAAACTTAAATGTTCTACATAATCCATTAAATGGTCATAGAGATTAGAGAACCCGACTGACTTGAAACCTACCAAGACAGCATGGCTGGAAAATGTACTACACCACAAGTTGGAGTTTACCTGCTTCAGAGTTAACATATTCTGTAAGGGCTTCAGCAGTGCGCTGACCCTCATACCTAAACAATGAGTTCAACATTAAGTTTCCAGATTTTATTTTATAACAAGAAGTGAATTAATCAAAAACAAAGTGTGCATTCTCACTTCTTGGGCTCCAAGGAACCTTTGGGAAACCACTGGATTGTGGGGTAGCCAGAAACTCCATACTTGCTGCACACACTCTTGTGCTCATCGCAGTCAACCTGAATAGAGAGAAACTTAGTAAAAATATGCCAGAACAAATACTACGCAATTTAGAGGCTAATAACAGTATATGTTATACAGTTGTTGGCAAAAAAATGTTATAGCATTAATGTACAAAACACTTTCAAAAGAACAAGATTTACCTTGGCAATCAAGACTGATTTAGCCTTTTTAAAACTTGCAGCAAGCTTCTCATATTCTGGAGCAAGCTTCTTGCAGTGGCCACACCTATAAAACAGAAAACAATCATCAAATAATGAACCAAAGAGTAGAAACGTACAGTCATCTAAGGAAGAAATAGTTTTTACAAACAAGATAATAAATATGAGACTAACAGAAATAGTAGAAATGCAATTGCCTCCGATCAATTAGGATTGGTTCGTATATTGAATATTACCTACCACAACTATGAATAATTTACATGGATCACTTGGTATGATTTGCAATATCCATCGGTTGATAGCTTGGTGAAAGCTTTTCCTCGTTACAATAGATTATTGTTTTCATACTTGCAATGAATTATTACTGTTGATTTTGATGCACCAAACAAGTCACCCATAAGCCTGAACTGGTATTGAAAGGTGGATTTTGAGCTCAACAGCTCTTGGCTTTGATAATATATTCAGTTCGATGCCAACTGATTCACCGGCAAGCCTATGGTAGAAGGTAGAAAATATAGTTCAACACTTACTGGAACAACCCAAGTAGTAAAAAACTGAAGTTCATCCTGACACACAAAGCCAAGAAGCATTCTACCATTGAATATGATCCAGAACAACCCATCAGATATCTAAGAACATCAAAGATGACCCTTAAAGTGGAGATTTGATCCGAATCTCCTACAAGTAAACCATTTCTACTCTCGTACCCAGACTTTTTTCAAACAAATCTGAGATCCAAAGACTGGGATCAGAATTGCAGCAAAATTCTCGACAGGCTAATACCAATTCCAATTCTGGTGGACGTCAAAAGGAGATCAAAACAGTTCCGTCCGCCAGCGTGAACAAGGCAGATCGTTTGTTTTAGCTAAAGATCCCGATATTTTCCCACTTCATCGGGAGTTCGGTCCAGCAGCATCTAGACTGCTCTACTCCGAGCTACAATTTCGCTACGAGCCGTTCCAACGTCAACCCGGGCACGACCTCATCAGAGATCCGAGCTCGGCGACCAGAGGAGTAAGCAAAGCAGCCACGGATCCAGATCCAAGCGGCGCACGCGCAGGTCAAACTACACAAGCACGTCGGGATACGAGGAGATAGGGAGGGCAGAGGAGGGATGCGGCGGGCCACGGACCAGGGAGCGTAGAACTCGACGAGCGCGCCACGATCCTGGCCGACCTCCTTCTCGAAGGTGGACTCTGTGAGGGCGAGCACCTCGTCGCCGTCGGCGGCGGCTGGGTAGAGCGCCGCGGCCGCGAGCAGGAGGAGGACGGGGAGGAGGGTTTTGCGGTAGATCTGAGGGGTCGCCATGATCTGTTTTGCTGCGAGCTCGGGTGACCGGGGTGAGCAGGTTAATATACGGTTGGCACCTGTTCTTCTTGCACTAGTACTTGGTGGGCCCGCGGCGGGCCCGATTGGATAGAAGGATATAATTTCATATCATGTTTATTGTGGAAAGTATTTAATTTTCAGATTTCCCTCAAACTTTTTTTAAATTTTCAGATGTCCCTAGAAAAAATATTTTTCAGATAAATTTATTATCTTCTAGAGGGAAAATATATACATTTAATAGTCGGTATAAATGTTATAATTGATATGGGATTTATAAGCTTTCCCAACTAACGCTTTGGCTGCCGTTGGATGAGGCCCACGGATCTTCAGGCTTCCTAGTGTTCCACGTCACACAAATGTTGTGTTTGCTCGTTGCCGTCCACGCCTGAATACTCTCGTGCGAGCGACTCTCCACGGTGACCTTATCTTTCTCCCCTATTTGATCATCTCCACTCACTTCTCGATGTCCCTCACCGACACTTCTCTTTACTCCCCGTCACTGCGCTCGCGCACCTCCGTCCCCGCCGCATTCATGCGTCTCCACCTCTGTCACGCAGCTTTGCATTTGCTCGCGGCTCCATCCCTTTCCTCGCCGGTGATCATGGGGATCCAGCGCGCACTTTCTTCGTCACTCACGTGGCCTCGCCCTTTCCTTCATCGTGTGAGTAGGAGCATCAGAGGTTTCGTGTGCGGCCGCATGATGAGGACCTATGGAGGTCCTACGACGGTCGTGCTATAAGAAGCACTGGAGGTCCTGCGGGTGGACGTGTGGGAAAGAGCAAGGCGCCATCCGACTTTCGTGCGGCTAGGCCTGCGCCGGTGGACCCGGCGGTGTACAGTCGCCCTGTGATTGGCATCGTCACGCACCTGGACGACGACGTGGTGGGGGGGTTCAACAACGACACCTCTTCCTCCTACGTCGGTCCATCGTTTGTCAAGTTCGTCGAGGCCAGCGGCATCCGCGTCATCCTACTCACCTACAATGAGCACCTCCTCGAGATTTGTGCTTCTAGATTCTCTAGTCTTCACCCTTGTTTCTCTCTCTCCCTTTCGTTCGCCACTTTGGATGTTATATCTGATGTACTCATACTTTCATAGTCAACTATGTCTATACCAAAGTAGACTTGATGATCCTTTGATAGTCAACTATGTTTGTATCAGTTCAAATCATTTTTCTAAGGGAAAGGTATATTTTTCTAAGCAGACTCTTACGCATCTTTTCGAGTCTTTTGTAAGAACACGGCTACACCAATATAGAAGAGATGCAGGATGGGATACACAACAGGGGAATATATGGTTATAATTTCATGAACCCGAGAACGCCCACCATGACTTCATGTAGATAGTATCCTCCTTTACTCTGACAAGGCCGACATGTGAGAGAAATGACCGCTCTTCTTCCTCACTAATGAGACGAACGACATGCAGTGGTTTGGTTAGAATTTTCAATGATGCGGCGGTGTTAACGAGGGGGAGAAGAGACGAAAGATTGCAACACAAAGGATATGATTGTTCGGTTTAGTCCCACATAGATTATGGGAAGAGGCAGATCATGAATTATAAAGGTGGTAGTGTCCACTCCTACGATGCTAGTCTTCTAAGGGAGAGGGCCCAAGGCCTCTCATAAGTTGTGTTGCTCTTTGACTGTGCTTGATTGATGGCCGAGGTGCTCATGAAGTAGGCCTATGGCACAGGGTCGAAAACCCTGGTTAGTGGACCCATGATTGTGTAACAAATGGCACTAGAGCTAATGTGCCCGAAAATAAATCTCACCGGACTCATGGGTGGTCAGTTATGGTTGGTGGTCTGGAACTATGGCGTTAGCGGGGCCATTGTCAATGATGTGTGAGGGGGAGATTTGTTGGGTTTAATCCCACATCGGTTGTGGAGGAGGCAAAGCATGACTTTGGTGGGTGTCCTCTCCTATCAGGCTAGTAATTGTTTGGGGGGAGGCCTCTCATAATTTGTGTTGCTCTCCGGTGGGCCTAGAGGCTCATGGAGTGGGTCCATGGCGCATGTGGGTCAAATACGTTGGTGGGTGGACCCGGGATTGCGTATAATGAAAAACCATCACAAAGTTCTTATAGAAGATACGAAAACCGAGGTAGAAGAAGGGGAGCCACAAGAGTGACAAGGCAAACAGTACGTCATGGCGTCGGTAGCCAAGGGTTTTACAAAGTGACGTGAGAGAGAGGGGGTGCAAACCCACTAACCTGAATCCATGACATGCAAGCATAGTTGCCATGCAGAGCAACAACCCCATTTATGTTGTTTAACCTATTTCGGGCGGCGTTGTTTCTCAAGGAAGCTCATGTGCACCCTATGGACAACTGGAAGATCTGATCCAATCAGTGGCATGATGCAACGATTGACAATGCCAAAACATTGAGAGGTGATACTAATGGGAACAAAGCACGAAAATAAAAAAAATCCTACGAAACACCCAAGATCCAATCTAGGAGATGCATAACAACGAGAGGGGAGTGTGTCTACATACCCTTGTAGACTGAAAGCGTTAGCGTCGTAATGCGGTTGATGTATTCGTACTCTTCACGATCCAATCGCGGTCTAGTGCCGAACGGATGGCACCTCCGAGATTAGCACACGTTCAACTCGATGGCGTCCTCTTCTTCTTGATCCAGCAAGCGGAGAGGAGGTAGATGAGATCGGAACTAGCACGGAGGTATGGTGGTGGTGGCAGCAGCAGAATTCCGGCAGGGCTTCGCCAAGCGCTGATAACCCACAAGTATAGGGGATTGCAACAGTTTTCGACGGTAGAGTATTCAACCCAAATTTATTGATTTGACACAAGGGGAGCCAAAGAATATTCACAAGTATTAGCAGTTGAGTTGTCAATTCAACCACACCTGAAAGACTTATATCTGCAGCAGAGTGATCAATAGCAAAGTAGTATGATAGTAATGGTAACAGTAGCAATAGTTGAAGGAAATATGCCCTAGAGGCAATAATAAAGTTGTTGTTTATATTTCCTTATATCATGATAAAATGTTTATTATTCATGCTAGAATTGTATTAACTGGAAACTTAGTACATGTCTGAATACATAGACAAACAGAGTGTCCATAGTATGCCTCTACTTGACTAGCTCGTTAATCAAAGATGGTTAAGTTTCCTAACCATAGACATGTGTTGTCATTTGATGAACGGGATCGCATCATTAGAGAATGATGTGATGGACAAGACCCATATGTTAGCTTAGCATTATGATCGTTTAGTTTTATTGCTATTGCTTTCTTCATGACTTATAAAAATTCCTCTGACTATGAGATTATGCAACTCCCGAATACCGGAGGAACACTTTGTGTGCTATCAAACGTCACAACGTAATTGGGTGATTATAAAGATGCTCTATAGGTGTCTCCGATGGTGTTTGTTGAGTTGGCATAGATCGAGATTAGGATTTTTCACTCTGTCTATCAGAGAGGTATCTCTGGGCCCTCTCGGTAATGCACATCATTATAAGCCTTGCAAGCAATGTGACTAATGACACTACAAAAAAATACACTTTCGTGATGATGCGTGTTTGTTACAGTAGGTCACGTTTTATGTCATGCATGTACATCCATGACGATTTTATGACAGAATCAAGATAGTCATACATGTGCTATCATAGAAGTGTTCCATGACATTACCAAAATTATCATCACGGAAGTGTCCACTTCCATGACGATAAATCGCGCGTCATAGCAGTGCTTTCGTCAAGGGTGACCGACACATGGCATCCATCGTAACAGGTCGCCGTTAAGCTATCGGGTTCCAATTTGGATTCGATAACCCGTTAACAGCCCGGACCAATGGGGATTTTCCACGTGTAAAATTCTCATTGGCCGGAAGAACCACGTGTCGGCTCACCATTGGGACAGATGTCATCCACTCATTGGACATGAGGCGCCTATGATAGATTGACACGTGGCACGGCCCAACAATGGCCCATTCCGGTGAAAAACGTCGGCCCAGTAAGAATTAGCAGGTCGGCCCATATAAGGCCTACTTGTGTCAAGTCCATTTAAGCCCACAGCCCATACGAGATGTGTCAATTCGGCCCGTCAACGGCCCGTTAACGATTTGACACCATTGCAGCCCATCGTCAGTTCGAGCCCGTTAACAACCCGCTATATACTTGGGCTCAATATCGGCCCGATGTGGTTTCGGCCTGTTAATGACCCATTCAAGGGATGGACCAATTTTCAAGATGTACATCTTTCAGCCTTTTAGCGACCCATTTAAGTGTTGGGCCAATTTCCGGCCCGGTGTGTCTTTCAGCCTGTTGACGGCCCATAAGTGAGTTGGGCCATTTGCCATCGGACCTGAGTTTTGGCCTTTTAACGGCCCATGCTCTTCATGGTCCAATACCAGCCCAGTTCTCTTTCGTCCTGCTAAAGGCCCACAACATAGTTGGGCCATTTACAGTACGACCTGACTTTCGGCCTCTTAGCGGCCCATGCTCTTCATGGTCCTGTACGAGCCTGCTGTCTCCTTCGGCCTGCTAAAGGCCCCCAGTATAGTTGGGCCAAATGTAGCCCGACCTTAGTATCGGCCTGTTAACGGCCCATGAAATCAAATGGGCCCACCTGTTGCCCGCTTCGATGTCGGCCTGTTAATGACCCGGGAGGTAAGAGGGCCGAGCATTAATTTTCAGCTTGGTAATGGCCCATTAACTTAATGGGCCCATTAACTTAATGGGCCCACTAAAGTTCGTACATGTATTTGGGCCCAATTGGATAATTTGAGCCCATTACGACGAGCAATTATGCACAGGACCAAAAATGATCAAGCAAAGGTACAACATACAGGGAAAAATGTTGCACATCCAACATATATTACAGTAAAATACATCCACTGGGCAATCAAAGATTGATGCCAGTGCAAATAAATGAAAAGAACCTAAAGATCTACAATGTCACAATCTGCAACCTCAGCGCGGATGACGCCCATAAGAATATGGGCAAGTTCTTGCTGCTTTGCTACACTGTCTCTGAAAACATTGATCAGTTGTTGTTGCGCACGGATGCGCACCTCTGATTCCTCCACCATTTCCATCATTGCTTCAGCCATTAATTGTTTCACAAACATACATTTTTTCTGTTGCATTCGAGATAGAGGAAACTGAACAGATTCAGATGGCAATTTTGGCAGGCTTGTATTATTGATAGTGGAGAGTGTTCTCGACCACTGCATCATAACATAAATTAGGAGGGGAACCAAACATATTAATCAAGAGTTATTGCCATATTACCTGGCCTAGATTTATTGGAAAGAAACAATGGGGTTGCCTTGCTGTTTTCAGAGTTTGTCTTCTTATCTTCAGCCGCCTGCACCAAATTAACACACTAGCATTGCTATCATTGGCTAGGTCAGATAATAGGAAAGCAACATTAACACAATGAATGTTTGGGCAACCAGACCACACCAGTCTACACCAAATTAACACAATATGGCACATCTATCATCAGCCAGGTAAGGTAATACGAAAGCAACATTGACACAATGAATGAATGGGCAACCAGAGCAGCACTACAATTCAATAATGTGCATGGTATGAGATAGTACACCCATGCAGCTCAGTATGCAAAACTACCAGTCAATTTTCCTTACAAAAATCACCATTGTCGCCTTTAACATTTTGCTACAACTGAATTTAGATCAGATAAAGGTTGGGTTCACACCGATTAACAAAATACATGCTGATGTAAAAATATAGTGATATACAACAGGTACTTACATCAGCATTGGAGCACAGAGAATTCCCGCAAGATACTTTCCTCGAATACGATCCCAGTACAGAAAGTCTTCTATCCTTTAAGCTTATTTTTTAAAAGAGAGATGGGTAAGAAACATGTAGAAAATATGATCAGGATGCTATAAAATTTCATGATGCGAGGATACGCACACGCTTCTTAGAATGGAGTTGAGATATTTTTGCTGGACTGGAGCGGACTAGTTCTTTGGCCACTGGAATCTGCTTATTATTAGTGGGAGTAGGGTTTCTCTGTGCTAGAGCAGTATCTATGAAAATTGGAGTTGGTTTATTATCTCCTGGCGTTTGGATCTTTTGCAATGACCTAGTTTGTAACCCTTCAGATCCTAACATAGCTGTCCTCCCCTTGCATGCCTTATATAGAAGAATGGTGCTTCAATTAGAAAACATGCTACAACAGAGATGGAATAGGTACTGAAGAATATAAAGGCATGACATATTGACATGTATTCCCTCCATCCGGAAATAAATGGATGGGTCTAGGCGTATTTCAGTTCTAGATACATCCAGTTTTATCCATTTCTGCGACATGTAATGCGGACGGAGGGAGTATGATGTAAGAGCTAGGGATACGGCAGGACAATAGTGTAAAAAACACTACTTGAATGTAAAACTGTATGCTAGCGGAATACATACAGAAAAACACTAAGGCAACATATGCGTGTATGATTGGAAAACTAAGATGGCATTGCAAGAGACCACTAGAACAACACTTCAATGTAAAAAAAAGAACATGGTATGGTAGACAGATGAAGTACATACTGATGACTAACAATGCATAAGATATTCAGAAGCATGATGGAAAAAACTAAGCAGATGGCATTGCGATAGAGTACAATGACAGTACCTGAATTTGAAAACATGTTATCATGAATGGAATAGGTACTGAAAAGCAGGAAGGCATGCCATATTTACATGCATGATCAGCCGGCTAAGCACAAGGCATTGCAACAGAGTAGATTGATACGTCTCCAACGTATCTATAATTTTTGATTGTTCCATGCTATTATATTATCTGTTTTGGATGTTTAATGGGATTTATTAAGCACTGATACGTCTCCAACGTATCTATAATTTTTGATTGCTCCATGCTATATTAACTACTGTTTTGGACCATATTGGGCTTTATTTTCCACTTTTATATTACTTTTGGGACTAACCTATTAACCGGAGGCCCAGCCCAGAATTGCTGTTTTTTTGCCTATTTTAGTGTTTCGAAGAAACAGAATATCAAACGGAGTCCAAACGGAATGAAACCTTCGGGAGCGTGATTTTCTCACCGAACATGATCCAGGAGACTTGGACACCACGTCAAGAAAGAAGGGAGGTGGCCACGAGGGTGGGGGCGCGCCCCCTGCCTTATGGGCCCCCCTTTGCTCCACCGACATACTCCTTCCTCCTATATATACCTACGTACCCCCAAATGATCAGATACGGAGACAAAAACCTAATTCCACCGCCGCAACCTTCTGTACCCACGAGATCCCATCTTGGGGCCTGTTCCGAAGCTCCGCCGGAGAGGGCATCCACCATGGAGGGCTTCTACATCATCATAGCCCCTCCGATGAAGTGTGAGTAGTTTACCTCAAACCTTCGGGTCCATAGTTAGTAGCTACATGGCTTCTTCTCTCTTTTTGGATCTCAATACAATGTTCTCCCCCTCTCTCTCGTGGACATCTATTCGATGTAATCTTCTTTTTGCGGTGTGTTTGTTGAGACCGCTGAATTGTGGGTTTATGATCAAATCTATCTATGAACAATATTTGAATCTTCTCTGAATTCTTTTATGTATGATTGGTTATCTTTGCAAGTCTCTTCGAATTATCAGTTTGGTTTGGCCTACTAGATTGGTTTTTCTTGCAATGGGAGAAGTGCTTAGCTTTGGGTTCAATCTTGTGGTGTCCTTTCCCAGTGATAGCAGCCTAGCAGGGGCAGCAAGGCACGTATTGTATTGTTGCCATCGAGGATAACAAGATGGGGTTTTTATCATATTGCATGAAACTATCCCTCTACATCATGTCATCTTGCTTAAGGCGTTACTCTGTTTTTAACTTAATACTCTAGATGCATGCTGGATAGCGGTCGATGAGTGGAGTAATAGTAGTAGATGCAGACAGGAGTCGGTCTACTTGTCTCGGACGTGATGCCTATATACATGATCATACCTAGATATTCTCATAATTATGCGCAATTCTGTCAATTGCTCAACAGTAATTTGTTCATCCACCGTAAAATACTTATGCTCATGAGAGAAGTCACTAGTGAAATCTATGGCCCCCGGGTCTATCTTTATCATATTAATCTTCCATCACTTTATTATTGCTTTCTTTTTTTACTTTGCCTTTTATTTTACTTTGCATCTCTATACCAAAAATACCAAAAATATTATTTATCATCTCTATCAGATCTCACTCTCTTAAGTGACCGTGAAGGGATTGACAACCCCTATTCGCGTTGGTTGCGAGGAGTTATTTGCTTTGTGTAGGTACGAGGGACTCGCGCGTAGCCTCCTACTGGATTGATACCTTGGTTCTCAAAAACTAAGGGAAATACTTACGCTACTTTGCTGCATCATCCTTTCCTCTTTGGGGAAATCCAACGCAGTGCTCAAGAGGTAGCAAGAAGAATTTCTGGCGCCGTTGCCGGGGAGTCTACGCAAAAGTCAACATACCAAGTACCCATCAAAATCCCTTATCTCTCGCATTACATTATTTGCCATTTGCCTCTCGTTTTCCTCTCCCCCACTTCACCCTTGCCGTTTTATTCGCCCTCTCTTTTCCGTTTGCCTTTTTCTCGCTTGCCTTTTTGTTTGCTCGTGTGTTGGATTGCTTGTTTGTCGCGATGGCTCTTCCTAGATTTGGTGATCTTCACCTTAAAAAGCTAGAAGAGATCGAAAACAACGTCAGGAAGTTTATGGTTTTGCAATTTGAGCATAATAATTTCTTCAGAAACGAGCTTAAGGAACAAAAAAGTTTTATGAGTTATATGAATAAATAGATCGATGATATGTCTAAAGAATTTGATGGTATAAGATCCCAAATTGCCCGTCTTGAGAAATTGACTGCTGAAATTTCGGATAAGCAGGCTACCTTAGTCAATAAGATGGCCGCTAAACCGGATCCCTATGAAAATAAAGATGAAGATCTAAAAGTTATTGATGTGTCCCCTATTAAATCTTTGTTTTGCAATATGAATCTTGATAATGATGGGATTGAATATGATCCACCCTTACCTAGAAGGCGTTCCAAAAATTTGGAGTTTTTAGATCTTGATGCTAAAAGTGATAAAAGTGGGAAAACCCTAGATGTTGCTAAACCCACTATTTTAGATTTCAAGGAATTTAATTATGAAAATTGCTCTTTTTGATTGTATTTACTTGTTGCAATATGTGCTAAATTCTCCTCATGCTTATAGTCAAAATAAAGCCTTTACCGAACATATCGTTGATGCCTTGATGCAATCTTATGAAGAAAAACTTGAGTTGAAAGTTTCTATCCCTAGAAAACTTTATGATGAGTGGGAACCTACTATTAAAATTAAAATTAAAGATCATGAGTTTTATGCTTTGTGTGATTTGGGTGCTAGTGTTTCCACTATTCCCAAAACTTTGTGTGATTTGCTAGATTTCCGTGATTTTGATGATTGCTCTCTAAACTTGCACCTTGCGGATTCCACTATTAAGAAACCTATGGGAATAATTAATGATGTTCTTATTGTTGCAAATAGGAATTATGTGCCCATAGATTTTATCATTCTTGATATGGATTGCAATCCTTCATACCCTATTATTCTTGGTAGACCTTTCCTTAGAACAGTTGGTGCAATTATTGATATGAAGGAAGGGAATATTAGATTCCAATTTCCATTAAAGAAAGGCATGGAACACTTCCCTAGGAAGAAAATAAAATTACCATATGAATCTATCATGAGAGCCACTTATGGATTGCCTACCAAAGATGGCAATACCTAGATCTATCCTTGCTTTTATGCCTAACTAGGGGCGTTAAACGATAGCGCTTGTTGGGAGGCAACCCAATTTTATTTTTAGTTTTTTTCTTTTGCTTCTGTTTAGGAATAAATCTTTGATCTAGCCTCTGGTTAGATGTGTTTTTATGTTTTAATTAGTGTTTGTGCCAAGTTAGACCTATAGGATCTTCTTGGATGATAGTTATTTGATCTTGCTGTAATTTCCAGAAACTTTCTGTTCAGGAAAACAATTGGTAAAAATCACCAGAACGTGATAAAATACTGATTCCAGTTGCTGCTGATCAATAAACAAATTTTCTAGTTCTTACTATTTTGGTAGATTTTTTCGGAGTTCCAGAAGTTTGCGTTAGTTATAGATTGCTACAGACTGTTCTGTTTTTGACATATTCTATTTTTCGTGTGTTGTTTGCTTATTTTTATGAATCTATGGCTAGTAAAATAGTTTATAAACCATAGAGAAGTTGGAATACAGTAGGTTTAACACCAATATAAATAAAGAATGAGTTCATTATAGTACCTTGAAGTGGTCTTTTGTTTTCTTTCGCTAACGGAGCTCACGAGATTTCTATTAAGTTTTGTGTTGTGAAGTTTTCAAGTTTTGGGTGAAATCTTTTGATGGATTATGGAACAAGGAGTGGCAAGAGCCTAAGCTTGGGGATGCCCATGGAACCCCCCAGATAATCCAAGGACACCAAAAAGTCAAAGCTTGGGGATGCCCCGGAAGGCATCCCCTCTTTCGTCTACTTCCATCGGTAATTTTACTTGGAGCTATATTTTTATTCACCGCATGATATGTGTTTTGCTTGGAGCGTCTTGTATGATTTGAGTCTTTGTTTGTTAGTTTACCACAATCATCCTTGATGTACACACCTTTCAAGAGAGCCATACATGATTTGAAATTTGTTAGAATACTCTATGGCTTCGCTTATATCTTTTGAGTTATATAGTTTTGCTCTAGTACTTCACTTATAACTTTTAGAGCACGGTGGTGGATTTGTTTTATAGAAACTATTGACCTCTCATGCTTCACTTAGATTATTTTGAGAGTCTTAAATAGCATGGTAATTTTCTTAAATAATCCTAATATGCTAGGTATTCAAGATTAGTAAAAACTTTCTTATGAATGTTTTGAATACTAAGAGAAGTTTGATGCTTGATGATTGTTTTGAGATATGGAGGTAATAATATCAAAGTCGTGCTAGTTGAATAGTTGTGAATTTGATAAATGCTTGTGCTGAAGTTTGCAAGTCTCGTAGCATGCACGTATGGTAAACGTTATGTAACAAATTTGAAACATGAGGTGTTCTTTGATTGTCCTCCTTATGCGTGGCGGTCGGGGACGAGCGATGGTCTTTTCCTACCAATCTATACCCCTAGGAGCATGCGCGTAGTGCTTGGTTTTTGATGACTTGTAGATTTTTGCAATAAGTATGTGAGTCCTTTATGACTAATGTTGAGTCCATGGATTATACGCACTCTCACCCTTCCATCATTGCTAGCCTCTTCGGTATCGTGTATTGCCCTTTCTCACATTGAGTGTTGGTGCAAACTTCGCCAGTGCATCCAAACCCCGTGATATGATACGCTCTTTCACACATAAACCTCCTTATATGTTCCTCAAAACAGCCACCATACCTACCTATTATAACATTTCCATAGCCATTCCGAGATATTTTTCCATGCAACTTTCCACCAATCCGTTTATCATGACACATTCATCATTGTCATATTGCTTAGCATGATCATGTAGTTGACATAGTATTTGTGGCAAAGCCACCGTTCATAATTCTTTCATACATGTCACTCTTGGTTCATTGCATATCCCGGTACACCGCCGGAGGCATTTATATAGAGTCATCTTTTGTTCTAGTATCGAGTTGTAATCATTGAGTTGTAAATAAATAGAAGTGTGATGATCATCATTTAATAGAGCATTGTCCCAAAAAAAGAGAAAGGCCAAAAAAAGGCCCCAAAAAAAGATAAATAAAAAGGGGCAATGCTACTATCCTTTTTTTCCCACACTTGTGCTTCAAAGTAGCACCATAATCTTCATGATAGAGAGTCTCTTGTTTTGTCACTTTCATATACTAGTGGGAATTTTTCATTATAGAACTTGGCTTGTATATTCCAACAATGGGCCTCCTCAAGTGCCCTAGGTCTTCGTGAGCAAGCAAGTTGGATGCACACCCACTTAGTTTCTTTTGTTGAGCTTTCATACATTTATAGCTCTAGTGCATCCGTTGCATGGCAATCCTTACTCCTTGCATTAACATCAATCGATGGGCATCTCCATAGCCCATTGATTAGCCTCGTTGATGTGAGACTTTCTCCTTTTTTTGTCTTCTCCATATAACCCCCATCATTATTATTCTATTCCACCCATAGTGCTATATCCATGGCTCACGCTCATGTATTGCGTGAAGGTTTATAAGTTTGAGATTACTAAAAGTATGAAACAATTGCTTGGCTTGTCATCGGGGTTGTGCATGATGAGAGCATTCTTGTGTGACGAAAATGAAGCATGACTAAACTATATGATTTTGTAGGGATGAACTTTCTTTGGCCATGTTATTTTGAGAAGACATAATAGCTTAGTTAGTATGCTTAAAGTATTACTATTTTTATGTCAATATGAACTTTTGTCTTGAATCTTTTGGATCTGAATATTCATACCACAACTAAGAAGAATTACATTGAAATTATGCCAAGTAGCACTCCGCATCAATATTTTTGTCATTTACCTACTTGAGGACGAGAAAGAATTAAGCTTGCGGATGCCTGATACGTCTCCAACGTATCTATAATTTTTGATTGCTCCATGCTATATTATCTACTGTTTTGGACCATATTGGGCTTTATTTTCCACTTTTATATTACTTTTGGGACTAACCTATTAACCGGAGGCCCAGCCCAGAATTGATGTTTTTTGCCTATTTCAGTGTTTCGAAGAAACGGAATATCAAATGGAGTCCAAACGGAATGAAACCTTCGGGAGCGTGATTTTCTTACCGAACATGATCCAGGAGACTTGGAACCCACGTCAAGAAAGAAGGGAGGTGGCCACGAGGGTGGGGGCACGCCCCCTGCCTCGTGGGCCCCCCTTTGCTCCACCGACGTACTCCTTCCTCCTATATATACCTACGTACCCCCAAACGATCAGATACGGAGCCAAAAACCTAATTCCACCGCCGCAACCTTCTGTACCCACGAGATCCCATCTTGGGGCCTGTTCCGAAGCTCCGCCGGAGAGGGCATCCACCATAGAGGGCTTCTACATCATCATAGCCCCTCCGATGAAGTGTGAGTAGTTTACCTCAGACCTTCGGGTCCATAGTTAGTAGCTACATGGCTTCTTCTCTCTTTTTGGATCTCAATACAATGTTCTCCCCCTCTCTCGTGGAGATATATTCGATGTAATCTTGTTTTTGCGGTGTGTTTGTTGAGACCGATGAATTGTGGGTTTATGATCAAGTCTATCTATGAACAATATTTGAATCTTCTCTGAATTCTTTTATGTATGATTGGTTATCTTTGCAAGTCTCTTCGAATTATCAGTTTGGTTTGGCCTACTAGATTGGTTTTTCTTGCAATCGGAGAAGTGCTTAGCTTTGGGTTCAATCTTGCGGTGTCCTTTCCCAGTGACAGCAGGGGCAGCAAGGCACGTATTGTATTGTTGCCATCAAGGATAACAAGATGGGGTTTTATCATATTGCATGAAACTATCCCTCTACATCATGTCATCTTGCTTAAGGCGTTACTCTGTTTTTAACTTAATACTCTAGATGCATGCTGGATAGCGGTCGATGAGTGGAGTAATAGTAGTAGATGCAGACAGGAGTCGGTCTACTTGTCTCGGATGTGATGCCTATATACATGATCATACCTAGATATTCTCATAATTATGCGCAATTCTGTCAATTGCTCAACAATAATTTGTTCATCCACCGTAAAATACTTATGCTCATGGGAGAAGTCACTAGTGAAATCTATGGCCCCCGGGTCTATCTTTATCATATTAATCTTCCATCACTTTATTATTGCTTTGCTTTTTTACTTTGCTTTTTATTTTACTTTGCATCTCTATACCAAAAATACCAAAAATATTATCTATCATCTCTATCAGATCTCACTCTCGTAAGTGATTGTGAAGGGATTGACAACCCCTATTCGTGTTGGTTGCGAGGAGTTATTTGCTTTGTGTAGGTACGAGGGACTTGCGCGTAGCCTCCTACTGGATTGATACCTTGGTTCTCAAAAACTGAGGGAAATACTTACGCTACTTTGCTGCATCATCCTTTCCTCTTCGGGGAAATCCAACGCAGTGCTCAAGAGGTAGCAAGCACTTCTATATTTTTTTGGGACTAACCTATTAACCGAAGGCCCGGTAAAAATTGATGTTTTTTTGCCTATTTCAGTGTTTCGCAGAAAAGGAAAATCAAACAGAGTCCAAACGGAATGAAACCTTCGGGAGAGTTATTTTTGGAACAAACGTGATCTAGGGGACTTGGAGTGGACGTCAAGAAAGAAGCAAGGAGGCCACGAGGCAGGGAGGCGCACCCCCACCCTCGTGGGCCCCTCGTAGCTCCACCGACCTACTTCTTCCTCCTATATATACCCATATACCCCAAAAACATCCAGGAGTACCACGAAACCCTATTTCCACCGCCGCAACCTTTTGTACCCATGAGATCCCATCTTGGGGCCTTTTCCGGCGCTCCACCGGAGGGGGAATCGATCACGGAGGGCTTCTACATCAACACCATAGCCTCTCTGGTGATGTGTGAGTAGTTTACACAGACCTTTGGGTCCATAGTTATTAGCTAGATGGCTTCTTCTCTCTCTTTGGATCTCAATACAAAGTTCTCCTCGGTCTTCTTGGAGATCTATTCGATTTAATTCTTTTTGCGGTGTGTTTGTCGAGATCCGATGAATTGTCGGTTTATGATCAAGATTATCTATGAACAATATTTGAATCTCCTCTGAATTCTTTTATGTATGATTTGTTATCTTTGCAAGTCTATTTGAATTATCAGTTTGGTTTGGCCTACTAGATTGATCTTTCTTGCAATGGAAGAAGTGCTTAGCTTTGGGTTCAATCTTGCGGTGTCCTTTCCCAGTGATAGCAGGGGCAGCAAGGCACGCATTGTATTGTTGCCATCGAGGATAAAAAGATGGGGTTTATATCATATTGCTTGAGTTTATCCCTCTACATCATGTCATCTTGCCTAATGCGTTACTCTGTTCTTATGAACTTAATACTCTAGATGCATGCTGGATAGCGGTCGATGTGTGGAGTAATAGTAGTAGATGCAGAATCGTTTCGGTCTACTTGTCGCAGACGTGATGCCTATATACCTGATCATGCCTAGATATTCTCATAATTAAGCAGTTTTCTATTAATTGCTCGACAGTAATTTGTTCACCCACCGTAATACATATGCTATCTTGAGAGAAGCCACTAGTGAAACCTATGGCTCCCTGGTCTATTTTCCATCATATAAGTTTCCAATCTATTTTACTTTGCAATCTTTACTTTCAATCTATATCATAAAAATACCAAAAATATTTATCTTATTATCTCTATCAGATCTCACTTTTGCAAGTGGTCGTGAAGGGATTGACAACCCCTTCACCACGTTGGTTGCAAGGTTCTTATTTGTTTGTGTAGGTACGAGGCGACTTGCGTGTAGTCTCCTACTGGATTGATACCTTGGTTCTCAAAAACTGAGGGAAATACTTACGCTACTTTGCTGCATCACCCTTTCCTCTTCAAGGGAAAACCAACGCAGTGCTCAAAAGGTAGCAAGAAGGATTTCTGGCGCCGTTGCCGGGGAGATCTACGCACAAGTCAAGACATACCAAGTACCCATCACAACTCTTATCCCTCGCATTACATTATTTGCCACTTGCCTCTTGTTTTCCTCTCCCCCACTTCACCTTTGCCTTTTCTTCGCCTCCTTCCCGTATGTATCTTTGTTTGTGTTTCCATGTGCCTTCTATTTGCTTGCTAAAAATCTATTGATATGGATCCACTTAAAGTGTTCTACTTGGATCATCTTCGATCCTTATGCGCTCGTGCTGAAACCCCAACTAGCCTAGTTGATGGGAAATCTTTAGATGAGCATGCTCATCTTGTGCGTCACCGTTTGTTTGAAAAAGGGGGACTCCTATGGGATCAAATAAACAGATTGCTGTGTTATGCTTGGAATCTTTGTGAAATTTATGATTTTACTTGTTGCTCTAAGAACCCTAAAAGACATCTCACCTACCTATGTGAGTTTAATGATAATGAAATCTTATCTTCTTATGCAAAGGGTGTTTATAGTTACTACGATATCGAACAAATTGAAGAATTTGTTGCTTTTAAGGGTGCTTATGAAGTTGCTTATTTGATTGAAAAGTATGATGTTACTCTCTACGAATCTGAAAATTTTGACATACTTAAATATTTCTATGAAAACTATGCTCATAATGTCTATGTCAAAGAATTTATTGAAAGAATGACCGTTGCTTCTGAAGGAAATAATGATATGCATGAATTTATAGATAATTTTGATTCCGATGATTTGATTGAAATATCCCATGATGAACATGATGCTTGCTATTCTTGTGGCCATGATGCCAATATTTATGAAGATGATTTTGCTATAGTTCCTTATGTTAAACATGAGATCATTGCTATTGTACCCATACTTGATAGTTCCTTCGATGAAAATCATGATTGCAATGATGTTATTATAAATTCTCTTAATGTCAATTGTGTTAATGATATGCAAAACCTCAAGCTTGGGGATGCTAGTTTTGCTATGACTACTATTTGTTGCAATGATCATGATTGGGGTGATTCTTCTTATGATCTTGAAACTTTATTTAAGCCTCATGATGAATATGAGATTGATAATAATGTTTGCAATAATATTGAAAGTGGGTTTGGAAGAGTGTCAACTTTAGATCCCACATATTTGGATAATGTTCAATCTTACGAAGTTTTTGATGAAAGTGGGTTTGGAGAGGTCATGACTTTAGTTAATGTTAATCTCACTATTTTGGAAGAGTGTCAACTTTGCATACATGTGGATCGTGTTAAGAATATGTTTTGTGATAGCTATATTGTTGGATTTTCTTATGATCCTACATGCAATTATTATGAGATAGGAAAATATGGTTGTAGAAATTTTCATGTTACTAAATTACCTCTCGTTATGTTAAGATTGCTATTGTTTCCTTCCGCTTCCTTGCATATGCTAGTTTTTGCTTGCCTTGATAATTTGTTTTCCTTTAATATGCCTATGCATAGGAAGTATTTTAGACTTAGATGTGATTTTCATATGCTACATGATGCTCTCTTCGTGTTTCAATTGCTATCTTTCATGTGAGCATCATTGAATTTATCAATGCCTAGCTAGGGGCGTTAAACGATAGCGCTTGTTGGGAGGCAACCCAATTTTATTTTTATTTCTTGCTTTTTGGTTCTGTTTAGTAATAAATAATTCATATAGCTTCTATTAAGATGTGTTTTTATGTTTTAATTAGTGTTTGTGCCAAGTAGAACCAATAGGATCTTCTTGTGTGATAGTTGTTTGATCTTGCTGAAAAAGACAGAAACTTTGCGCTCAAGAAAATAATTGTTAAAATTCACCAGAACGTGATAAAATACTAATTCTTTTTGAAGTAGATCAATATGCAAATTTTAAAGGTTTTACTAGTTTTTCAGAATTTTTTGAGTTCCATAAGTATTCGAACAAATCTGATTCCTACAGACTGTTCTGTTTTTGACAGATTCTGTTTTTCGTGTGTTGATTGCTTATTTTGATGAATATATGGCTAGTATCGGGGGGTATGAACCATAGAGAAGTTGGAATACAGTAGGTTTAACACCAATATAAATCAAAAATGAGTTCATTACAGTACCTTGAAGTGGTGGTTTGTTTTCTTTCGCTAACGGAGCTCATGAGATTTTCTGTTGAGTTTTGTGTTGTGAAGTTTTCAAGTTTTGGGTAAAGATTTGATGGATTATGGAATAAGGAGTGGCAAGAGCCTAAGCTTGGGGATGCCCAAGGCACCCCAAGGTAAAATTCAAGTACAACCAAAATCCTAAGCTTGGGGATGCCCCGGAAGGCATCCCCTCTTTCGTCTTCGCCCATCGGTAACTTTACTTGATGCTATATTTTTATTCACCACATGATATGTGTTTTGCTTGGAGCGTCTTGTATGATTTGAGTATTTGATTTTTAGTTTAACACAATCATCCTTGCTGTACACACCTTTTGGGAGAGATACACATGATTCGGGATTTATTAGAATACTCTATGTGCTTCACTTATATCTTTTGAGCTAGATAATTTTGCTCTAGTGCTTCACTTATATCTTTTTAGAGCACAGTGGTGGTTTTATTTTATAGAAATTATAGATCTCTCATGCTTCACTTATATTATTTTGAGAGTCTTTTAGAACAGCATGGTAGTTTGCTTTGGCTATAAAATTAGTCCTAATATGATGAACATCCAAGACGAGTATAATAAAAACTATCATATAAAGTGCATTGAATACTATGAGAAGTTTGATACTTGATGATTGTTTTGAGATATGAAGATGGTGATATTAGAGTCATGCTAGTTGAGTAGTTGTGAATTTGAGAAATACTTGTTCTAAAGTTTGTGATTCCCATAGCATGCACGTATGGTGAACCGTTATGTGATGAAGTCGGAGCATGATTTATTTATTGATTGTCTTCCTTATGAGTGGCGGTCGGGGACGAGCGATGGTCTGTCTTTTCCTACCAATATATCCCCCTAGGAGCATGTGCATAGTACTTCGTTTCGATAACTAATAGATTTTTGCAATAAGTATGTGAGTTCTTTATGACTAATGTTGAGTCCATGGATTATACGCACTCTCACCCTTCCACCATTGCTAGCCTCTCTAATACCGCGCACCTTTTGCTGGTATCATATACCCACCATATACCTTCCTCAAAACAGCCACCATACCTACCTATTATGGCATTTCCATAGCCATTCTGAGATATATTGCCATGCAACTTACCACTGTTCTGTCTGTTATGACACGCTTCATCATTGTCATATTGCCATGCATGATCATGTAGTTGACATCGTATTTGTGGCAAAGCAACCTTTATAGTTCTTTCATACATGTCACTCTTGATTCATTGCATACCCCGGTACACCACCGGAGGCGTTCACATAGAGTCATATATTGTTCCAAGTATTGAGTTGTAAGTAAATAAAAGTGTGATGATCATCATTATTAGAGCATTGTCCCAAGTGAGGAAAGGATGATGGAGACTATGATTCCCCCACAAGTCAGGATGAGACTCCAGACGAAAAAAAAGAGGCCATAAGAAAAAAGAGAGAAAAAGGCACAAACAAAAAAAAAGAGAGAAAAAGAGAGAAGGGACAATGTTACTATCCTTTTACCACACTTGTGCTTCAAAGTAGCACCATGATCTTCATAATAGAGAGTCTCCTATGTTGTCACTTACGTATACTAGTGGGAATTTTACATTATAGAACTTGTCTTGTATATTCCAATGATGGGTTTCCTCAAAATGCCCTAGGTCTTTGTGAGCAAGCAAGTTGGATGCACACCCACTTAGTTTCTTTTGTTGAGCTTTCATACACTTGTAGCTCTAGTGCATCCGTTGCATGGCAATCCCTACTCACTCACATTGATATCTATTGATGGGCATCTCCATAGCCCTTTGATACGCCTAGTTGATGTGAGACTATCTTCTCCTTTTTGTCTTCTCCACAGCCACCATTCTATTCCACATATAGTGCTTTGTCCATGGCTCACACTCATGTATTGCGTGAAGATTGAAAAAGTTTGAGAACATAAAAAGTATGAGACAATTGCTTGGCTTGTCATCGGGGTTGTGCATGATTATATACTTTGTGTGATGGAGATAGAGCATAGCCAGACTATATGATTTTGTAGGGATAACTTTCTTTGGCCATGTTATTTTGAGAAGACATGATTGCTTTGT
The DNA here is from genome assembly GCA_032464435.1 of Aegilops umbellulata. Lineage (NCBI taxonomy): Eukaryota > Viridiplantae > Streptophyta > Magnoliopsida > Poales > Poaceae > Aegilops > Aegilops umbellulata. The sequence goes on from CP136054.1 coordinate 107,219,774, forward strand.
TAGTATGCTCGAAGTATTATTACTTTCATGTCAATATTAAACTTTTGTCTTGAGTCTTTCGGATCTGAACATTCATGCCACAATAAAGGAAATTACATTGAGAAATGTGCTAGGTAGCATTCCACATCAAAAATTCTATTTTTATCATTTACCTACTCGAGGATGAGCTGGAATTAAGCTTGGGGATGCTTGATACGTCTCCAATGTATCTATATTTTTTGATTGTTCCATGCTATTATATTATCTGTTTTGGATGTTTAATGGGCTTTATTAAGCACTTTTATATTATTTTTGGGACTAACCTATCAACCGAAGGCCCAGTGCAAATTGTTGTTTTTTTGCCTATTTCAGTGTTTCGCACAAAAGGAATATCAAACGGAGTCCAAACGGAATGAAACCTTCGGGAGAGTTATTTTTGGAACAAACGCGATCCAAGGGACTTGGAGTGGACGTCAAGAAAGAAGCGAGGAGGCCACGAGGCAGGGAGGCGCGCCCCCCATCCTTATGGGCCCCTTGCAGCTCCACCGACCTACTTCTTCCTCCTATATATACCCATATACCCCCAAAACATCTAGGAGTACCACGAAACCCTATTTCCACCGCCGCAACCTTCTGTACCCGTGAGATCCCATCTTGGGGCCTTTTCCGGCGCTCCGCCGGAGGGGGAATCGATGATGGAGGGCTTCTACATCAACATCATAGCCTCTCCGGTGATGTGTGAGTAGTTTACCACAGACCTTCGGGTCCATAGTTATTAGCTAGATGGCTTCTTCTCTCTCTTTGGATCTCAATACAAAGTTCTCCTCGATCTTCTTGGAGATCTATTCGATGTAATTCTTTTTGCGGTGTGTTTGTCGAGATTCGATGAATTGTGGGTTTATGATCACGATTATCTATGAACAATATTTGAATCTCCTCTGAATTCTTTTATGTATGATTTGTTATCTTTGCAAGTCTCTTCGAATTATCAGTTTGGTTTGGCCTACTAGATTGATCTTTCTTGCAATGGGAGAATTGCTTAGCTTTGGGTTCGGTCTTGCGGTGTCCTTTCCCAGTGATAGCAAGGGTAGCAAGGCACGCATTGTACTGCTGCCATCGAGGATAAAAAGATGGGGTTTATAACATTATTGCTTGAGTTTATCCCTCTACATCATGTCATCTTGCCTAATGCGTTACTCTGTTCTTATAAACTTAATACTCTAGATGCATGTTGGATAGCGGTCGATGTGTGGAGTAATAGTAGAAGATGCAGAATCGTTTCTATCTACTTGTCGCAGACGTGATGCCTGTATACATGATCATGCCTAGATATTCTCATAATTATGCACTTTTCTATCAATTGCTCGACAGTAATTTGTTCACTCACCGTATACTTATGCTATCTTGAGAGAAGCCACTAGTGAAACCTATGGCTCCCTGGTCTATTTTCCATCATATAAGTTTCCAATCTATTTTACTTTGCAATCTTTACTTTCAATCTATATCATAAAAATACCAAAAGTATTTATCTTATTATCTCTATCAGATCTCACTTTTGCAAGTGGTCGTGAAGGGATTGACAACCCCTTCATCGCGTTGGTTGCAAGGTTCTTATTTGTTTGTGTAGGTACGAGGCGACTTGCGTGTAGTATCCTACTGGATTGATACCTTGGTTCTCAAAAACGGAGGGAAATACTTACGGTACTTTGCTGCATCACCCTTTCCTCTTCAAGGGAAAACCAACGCAGTGCTCAAGAAGTAGCATGGATGCACTCTAGGACATTATATGCATGATGTACCCATATCAAGGGCCAAGTTAGAGCAAGGACCTTGTGGGGTGAATAGGATTCATAATCTTTCTGCAAGTCTTGTGAAGAACTGCCTTTACATGTTCCATCATATTGGGTATCATTGACGTCAAGTTTGTTGGCTGTTACATTGCTCCGTGAGGTTCTTGTGGATAAATCAGTGCGTGCAATTATATCTGACATGCATGGAAGACAACTAGTAGTTAGATTTATGTAATGACTGACTGTAGGAGACAACATAAATAGAAGGACTAGGGTTAACTAGCAGCAAGAGTTCTAAAAAACTAAAGGGGAGAACGCAGATGAAAGCTACAGAATATGTATCGTTTGTACTCGAGATTAACTAGATGACACACAAAAGTATTAAAGAACAACATAGGTAATACTAGAAGTGGTTATAATCACCAGCCTGTGGGATAGCATTGGCTGATGGATGATAACTATGGAATATCGTTACCTAAAGAACAAGTCTCTTAGCTGAACTATGGAACAACGTAAACTCCTGAACAAGACCCGTAAGAGATCATCATGAATATACAGTGAAACGTGATAATCTATTTTCCATGCTTAGATGAATAACAAAGCCATAAATGTTGCACACAAGTAAGATGAGGGTACAACCTATTTGGCCGCCATCCTTAGGAGTGAGCATCATGTGCTGACTTGTCGATGGCTGATGACCCACAAGTATAGGGGATCTACCGTAGTCCTTTCAATAAGTAAGAGTGTCGAACCCAACGAGGAGCAAAAGGAAATGATAAGCGGTTTTCAGTAAGGTATTCTCTACAAGCACTGAAATTATCGTTAACAGATAGTTTTGTGATAAGGTAATTTGTAACGGGTAACAAGTAATGAAAGTAAATAAGGTGCAACAAGATGGCCCAATCCTTTTTGTAGCAAAGGACAAGCCTGGACAAACTCTTATATAGAGAAAAGCGCTCCCGAGGACACATGGGAATTATCGCCAAGCTAGTTTTCATCACGCTCATATGATTCACGTTCGTTATTTTGATAATTTGGTATGTGGGTGGACCGGTGCTTGGGTGTTGTCCTTACTTGGACAAGCATCCCACTTATGATTAACCCCTATTGCAAGCATCCGCAACTACAAAAGAAGTATTAAGGTAAACCTAACCATAGCATGAAACATATGGATCCAAATCAGCCCCTTACGAAGCAATGCATAAACCAGGGTTTAAGCTTCTGTCACTCTAGCAACCCATCATCTACTTATTACTTCCCAATGCCTTCCTCTAGGCCCAAACAATGGTGAAGTGTCATGTACTCGACGTTCACATAACACCACTAGAGGAAAGAGAACATACATCTCATCAAAATATCGAACGAATACCAAATTCACATGACTACTTATAGCAAGACTTCTCCCATGTCCTCAGGAACAAACGTAACTACTCACAAATCATATTCATGTTCATAATCAGAGGGGTATTAATATGCATAATGAATCTGAACATATGATCTTCCACCAAATAAACCAACTAGCATCAACTACAAGGAGTAATCAACACTACTAGCAACCCACAGGTACCAATCTGAGGCTTTGGGACAAAGATTGCATATAAGAGATGAACTAGGGTTTGAGAGGAGATGGTGATGGTGAAGATGTTGTTGGGGAACGTTGTAGAAAACAAAATTTTCCTACGGTTTCACCAAGATCCATCTAGGAGTTCATCTAGCAACGAGTGATCGGATGCATCTACATACCTTTGCAGATCACGAGCGAAAGCGTTCAAAAGAACGGGGATGAGGTAGTCGTACACGACGTGATCCAAATCACCGGAGATCCTAGCACCGAACGGACGGCACCTCCGCGTTCAACACATGTACGGTCAGCATGACGTCTCCTCCTTCTTGATCCAGCAAGGGGGAAGGAGAGGTTGATGAAGATCCAGCAGCACGATGGCGTGGTGGTGGATGCAGGGCGTCACAACAGCAGGGCTTCGCCGTGCACTGCGAGAGGGAGAAGTGTAGCAGGAAGAGAGGGAGGCGCCAGGGGCAAGGGTTTGGCTGCCCCTCCCTCCCCCCTTTATATAGGCCCCCTGGGGGGGGGCGCCGGCCCCTGGAGATCCAATCTCCAAAGGGGGCGGCGGCCAAGGGGGGTGGAGTGCCCCCCAAGGCAAGTGGGCGCCCCCCACCCTAGGGTTCCAACCCTAGGCGCAGGGGGTGGGCCTTGGGGGGCGCACCAGCCCACTAAGGGCTGGTCCCCCCTCCCACTTCAGCCCATGGGGCCCTCCGGGATGGGTGGCCCCACCCGGTGGACCCCCGGGACCCATCTGGTGGTCCCGGTACAATACCGGTGACCCCCAGATCACTCCCGATGGCCGAAACTGCACTTCCTATATATAATTCTTCACCTCCGAACCAATCCGAAACTCCTCATGACGTCCGGGATCTCATCCGGGACTCCGAACAACATTTGGGTTACTACATATACATATCTTCACAACCCTAGCGTCACCGAACCTTAAGTGTGTAGACCCTACGGGTTCGGGAGACATGCAGACATGACCGAGACGGCTCTCGGACAATAACCAACAGCGGGATCTGGATACCCATGTTGGCTCCCACATGCTCCACGATGATCTCATCGGATGAACCACGATGTCAAGGATTCAATCAATCCCGTATACGATTCCCTTTGTCAATCGGTATTTTACTTGCCCGAGATTCGATCGTCGGTATCCCAATACCTCGTTCAATCTCGTTACCGGCAAGTCACTTTACTCGTACCGTAATGCATGATCCCGTGATCAAAACACTTTGATCACACTGAGCTCATTATGATGATGCATTACCGAGTGGGCCCGGTGATACCTCTCCGTCATGCGGAGTGACAAATACCAGTCTCGATCCGTGTCAACCCAACAGACACTTTCGGAGATACCTGTAGTATACCTTTATAGTCACCCAGTTACATTGTGACGTTTGGCACACCCAAAGCACTCCTACGGTATCCGGGAGTTACACGATCTCATGGTCTAAGGAAAGGATACTTGACATTGGAAAACTCTAGCAAACGAACTATACGATCTTGTGCTATGTTTAGGATTGGGTCTTGTCCATCACATCATTCTCCTAATGATGTGATCTCGTTATCAATGACATCCAATGTCCATAGTCAGGAAACCATGACTATCTGTTGATCAACGAGCTAGTCAACTAGAGGCTTACTATATGTTGGTGTCTATCATTCACACATGTATTACGATTTCCGGATAACACAATTATAACATGAATAAAGACAATTATCATGAACAAGGAAATATAATAATAATGCTTTTATTATTGCCTCTAGGGCATATTTCCAACAGTCTCCCACTTGCACTAGAGTCAATAATCTAGTTACACTGTGATGAATCGAACACCCATGGAATTCTGGTGTTGATCATGTTTTGCTTTAGGGAGAGGTTTAGTCAACGGATCTGCTACATTCAGGTCCGTATGCACTTTACAAATATCTATGTCTCCATCTTGAACATTTTCACGAATGGAGTTGAAGCGACGCTTGATGTGCCTGGTCTTCTTGTGAAACCTGGGCTCCTTGGCAAGTGCAATAGCTCTAGTGTTGTCACAGAAGAGTTTGATTGGCCCCGACACATTGGGTATGACTCCGAGGTCGGTGATGAACTCCTTCACCCAAATTGCTTCATGTGCTGCCTCCGAGGCTGCCATGTACTCCGCTTCACATGTAGATCCCGCCACGACGCTCTGCTTGCAACTACACCAGCTTACTGCCCCACCATTCAAAATATACACGTATCCGGTTTGTGACTTAGAGTCATCCAGATCTGTGTCGAAGCTAGCGTCGACGTAACCCTTTACGACGAGCTCTTCGTCACCTTCATAAACGAGAAACATTTCCTTAGTCCTTTTCAGGTACTTCAGGATATTCTTGACCGCTGTCCAGTGTTCCTTGCCTGGATTACTTTGGTACCTTCTGACCAAACTTACGGCAAGGTTTACATCAGGTCTGGTACACAGCATGGCATACATAATAGAACCTATGGCTGAGGCATAGGGGATGACACTCATCTCTTCTATATCTTCTGCCGTGGTCGGACATTGAGCTGAGCTCAATTTCACACCTTGTAACACAGGTAAGAACCCCTTCTTAGATTGATCCATATTGAACTTCTTCAATATCTTATCAAGGTATGTGCTTTGTGAAAGACCTATGAGGCGTCTTGATCTATCTCTATAGGTCTTGATGCCTAATATATAAGCAGCTTCTCCAAGGTCCTTCATTGAAAAACTCTTATTCAAGTAGGCCTTAATGCTGTCCAAGAGTTCTATATCATTTCCCATCAAAAGTATGTCGTCTACATATAATATGAGAAATGCTACAGAGCTCCCACTCACTTTCTTGTAAACACATGCTTCTCTATAAGTCTGCGTAATCCAAACGCTTTGATCATCTCATCAAGGCGAATGTTCCAACTCCGAGATGCTTGCACCAGCCCATAAATCGAGCGTTGGAGCTTGCACACCTTGTCAGCATTTTTAGGATTGACAAAACCTTCTGGCTGCATCATATACAATTCTTCCTTAAGGAAACCATTAAGGAATGCCGTTTTGACGTCCATTTGCCATATTTCATAATCGTAGAATGCGGCAATTGCTAACATGATTCGGACGGACTTCAGCTTCGCTACCGGTGAGAAAGTCTCATCGTAGTCAACCCCTTGAACTTGTCGATAACCCTTAGCGACAAGCCGAGCTTTATAGATGGTCACATTACCATCTGCGTCTGTCTTCTTCTTAAAGATCCATTTATTTTCTATGGCTCGCCGCTTAACGGGCAAGTCAGTCAAAGTCCATACTTCGTTTTCATACATGGATCCTATCTCAGATTTCATGGCTTCTAGCCATTTGTCGGAATCCGGGCCCGCCATCGCTTCTTCATAGTTCGAAGGTTCACCGTTGTCTAACAACATGATTTCCAAGACAGGGTTGCCGTACCACTTTGGTGCGGAACGTGTCCTTGTGGACCTATGAATTTCAGTAGGAGCTTGATCAGAAGCATCTTGATCATCATCATTAATTTCCTCTCTAGCCGGTGCAGGCACCTCAGAAACGTTTTCTTGAGTTGCGCCATTTTTTGGTTCAAGAGGTAACACTTCATCAAGTTCTACTTTCCTCCCACTTACTTCTTTCGAGAGAAACTCCTTCTCTAGAAAGGATCCATTCTTGGCAACAAAGATCTTGCCTTCGGATCTGAGGTAAAAGGTATACCCAATAGTTTCTTTAGGGTATCCTATGAAGACACATTTTTCCGACTTGGGTTTGAGCTTTTCAGGTTGAAGTTTCTTGACATAAGCATCACATCCCCAAACTTTTAGAAACGACAGCTTAGGTTTCTTCCCAAACCATAACTCATACGGTGTCGTCTCAACGGATTTCGACGGAGCCCTATTTAAAGTGAATGCGGCAGTCTCTAAAGCATAGCCCCAAAAAGATAGAGGTAAATCGGTAAGAGACATCATAGATCGTACCATATCTAATAGAGTGTGATTACGATGTTCGGACACACCATTACGCTGAGGTGTTCCAGGCGGCGTGAGTTGTGAATCTATTCCACATTTTCTTAAGTGCGTGCCAAATTCGTGACTCAAGTATTCTCCTCCACGATCTGATAGTAAAAACTTGATTTTTCTGTCACGTTGATTTTCAACCTCACTCTGAAATTCCTTGAACTTTTCAAAGGTTTCAGACTTGTGTTTCATTAAGTAGATATACCCATATCTACTCAGGTCATCAGTGAGGGTGAGAACATAACGATAGCCACCGCGAGCCTCAACACTCATTGGACCGCACACGTCGGTATGTATGATTTCCAATAAGTTGGTTGCTCGCTCCATTGTTCCTGAGAACGGAGTCTTGGTCATTTTACCCATGAGGCATGGTTCGCATGTGTCAAATGATTCATAATCAAGAGACTCTAAAAGTCCATCTGCATGGAGCTTCTTCATGCGTTTGACACCTATGTGACCAAGGTGGCAGTGCCACAAATATGTGAGACTATTGTTATCAACTTTAACTCTTTTGGTATTCACACTATGAATATGTGTATCATCACGTACGAGATTCATCAAGAATAAACCATTAACCATCGGAGCATGACCATAAAACATATCTCTCATATAAATAGAACAACCATTATTCTCGGATTTAAATGAGTAGCCATCTCGAATTAAACGAGATCCAGACACAATGTTCATGCTCAAACTTGGCACTAAATAACAATTATTGAGGTTTAAAACTAATCCCGTAGGTAAATGTAGTGGTAGCGTGCCGACGGCGATCACATCGACCTTGGAACCATTCCCGACGCGCATCGTCACCTCGTCCTTCGCCAGTCTCCGCTTATTCCGCAGCTCCTACTTTGAGTTACAAATGTGAGCAACTGCACCGGTATCAAATACCCAAGAGCTACTACGAGTACTTGTAAGGTACACATCAGTTACATGTATATCACATATACCTTTTGTTTTTCCGGCCTTCTTGTCCGCTAAGTATTTGGGGCAGTTCCGCTTCCAGTGACCACTTCCCTTGCAATAAAAGCACTCAGTCTCGGGCTTGGGTCCATTCTTTGGCTTCTTCCCGGCAACTTGCTTACCGGGCGCGGCAACTTCCTTGCCATCCTTATTGAAGTTCTTTTTACCCTTGCCCTTTTTGAACTTAGTGGTTTTATTCACCATCAACACTTGATGTTCCTTCTTGACTTCTACCTCTGCTGATTTCAGCATAGCAAATACTTCAGGAATGGTCTTTTCCATCCCCTGCATATTGAAGTTCATCACAAAGCTCTTGTAGCTTGGTGGAAGCGACTGGAGGATTCTGTCAATGACCGCGTCATCCGGAAGATTAACTCCCAGCTGAGTCAAGCGGTTGTGCAACCCAGACATCTTGAGTATGTGTTCACTGACAGAGCTATTTTCCTCCATCTTACAGCTGAAGAATTTGTCGGAGACTTCATATCTCTCGACCCGGGCATGAGCTTGGAAAACCATTTTCAGCTCTTCAAACATCTCATATGCTCCATGTCTCTCAAAACGCTTTTGGAGCCCCGGCTCTAAGCTGTAAAGCATGCCGCACTAAACTAGGGAGTAGTCATCGGAACATGACTGCCAAGCGTTCATAACGCCTTGTTCTGCAGGGAGAACAGGTGCGTCACCCAGCGGTGCTTGTAGGACATAATCTTTCTTGGCAGCTTTGAGGATGATCCTCAGGTTCCGGACCCAGTCCGTATAGTTGCTGCCATTGTCTTTCAGCTTGGTTTTCTCTAGGAACGCATTGAAGTTCAGGACTACGTTGGCCATTTGATCTACAAGACATATTGTAAATATTTTAGACTAAGTTCATGATAATTTAAAGTTCATCTAATCAAATTATTTAATGAACTCCCACTTAGATAGACATCCCTCTTCTAGTCATCTAAGTATTACATGATCCAAGTCAACTAGGCCGTGTCCGATCATCACGTGAGACGGAATAGTCAACATTGGTGAACATCTTCATGTTGATCGCATCTTCTATACGACTCATGCTCGACCTTTCGGTCTTCTGTGTTCCGAGGCCATGTCTGTACATGCTAGGCTCGTCAAGTCAACCTAAGTGTTTGCATGTGTAAATCTGTCTTACACCCGTTGTATGTGAACGTTAGAATCTATCACACCCGATCATCACGTGGTGCTTCGAAACAACGAACTGTCGCAACGGTGCACAGTTAGGGGGAACACTTCTTGAAATTATTATGAGGGATCATCTTATCTACTACCGTCGTTCTAAGTAAACAAGATGCAAAACATGATAAACATCACATGCAATCAAATAATAAACGTGACATGATATGGCCAATATCACATAGCTCCTTTGATCTCCATCTTGGGGCTCCATGATCATCTTGTCACCGGCTTGACACCATGATCTCCATCATCATGATCTCCATCATTGTGTCTTCATGAAGTTGCTCGCCAACTATTACTTCTACTACTATGGCTAACACGTTTAGCAATAAAGTAAAGTAATTTACATGGCGTTTCCATTGGCATGCAGGTCATAAAAGAATAATGACAACTCCTATGGCTCCTGCCGGTTGTCATACTCATCGACATGCAAGTCGTGATTCCTATTACAATAGCATGAACATCTCATACATCACATATAGATCATTCATCATTCATCACAACTTTGGCCATATCATATCACAAAGCACTTGCTGCAAAAACAAGTTAGACGTCCTCTAATTGTTGTTGCAAGTTTTACGTGGCTGAATTAGGGTTCTAGCAAGAACGTTTTCTTACCTACGTGAAAGCCACAACGTGATTTGTCAACTTCTATTTACCCTTCATAAGGACCCTTTTCATCGAATCCGCTCCAACTAAAGTGGGAGAGACAGACACCCGCCAGCCACCTTATGCAACTAGTGCATGTTAGTCGATGGAACCGGTCTCACGTAAGCGTACGTGTAAGGTTGGTCCGGGCCGCTTCATCCCACAATACCGTTGAAGCAAGATAAGACTAGTAGCGGCAAGAAAAGTTGACAAATCTACGCCCACAACAAATTGTGTTCTACTCGCGCAAGAAGAACTACGCATAGACCTAGCTCATGATGCCACTGTTGGGGAACGTTGCAGAAAACAAAATTTTCCTACGGTTTCACCAAGATCCATCTAGGAGTTCATCTAGCAACGAGTGATCGGATGCATCTACATACCTTTGCAGATCGCGAGCGGAAGCATTCAAAAGAACGGGGATGAGGTAGTCGTACACGACGTGATCCAAATCACCGGAGATCCTAGCACCGAACGGACGGCACCTCCGCGTTCAACACACGTATGGTCAGCGTGACGTCTCCTCCTTCTTGATCCAGCAAGGGGGAAGGAGAGGTTGATGAAGATCCAGCAGCACGACGGCGTGGTGGTGGATGCAGGGCGTCACAATAGCAGGGCTTCGCCGTGCACTGCGAGAGGGAGAAGTGTAGCAGGAAGAGAGGGAGGCGCCAGGGGCAAGGGTTCGACTGCCCCTCCCTCCCCCCTTTATATAGTCCCCCTGGGGGGGCGCCGGCCCCTGGAGATCCAATCTCCAGAGGGGGCGGTGACCAAGGGGGGTGGAGTGCCCCCCAAGGCAAGTGGGCGCCCCCCACCCTAGGGTTCCAACCCTAGGCGCAGGGGGTGGGCCTTGGGGGGCGCACCAGCCCACTAAGGGCTGGTCCCCCTCCCACTTCAGCCCATGGGGCCCTCCGGGATGGGTGGCCCCACCCGGTGGACCCCCGGGACCCATCTGGTGGTCCCGGTACAACACCGGTGACCCCCAGATCACTCCCGATGGCCGAAACTGCACTTCCTATATATAATTCTTCACCTCCGGAACTCCTCGTGACGTCCGGGATCTCATCCGGGACTCCGAACAACATTCGGGTTACTGCATATACATATCTTCACAACCCTAGCGTCACCGAACCTTAAGTGTGTAGACCCTACGGGTTCGGGAGACATGCAGACATGACCGAGACGGCTCTCGGACAATAACCAACAGTGGGATCTGGATACCCATGTTGGCTCCCACATGCTCCACGATGATCTCATCGGATGAACCACGATGTCAAGGATTCAATCAATCCCGTATACGATTCCCTTTGTCAATCGGTATTTTACTTGCCCGAGATTCGAACGTCGGTATCCCAATGCCTCGTTCAATCTCGTTACCGGCAAGTCACTTTACTCGTACGGTAATGCATGATCCCGTGATCAAAACACTTTGATCACACTGAGCTCATTATGATGATGCATTACCGAGTGAGCCCGGTGATACCTCTCCGTCATGCGGAGTGACAAATACCAGTCTCGATCCGTGTCAACCCAACAGACACTTTCGGAGATACCTGTAGTATACCTTTATAGTCACCCAGTTACGTTGTGACGTTTGGCACACCCAAAGCACTCCTACGGTATATGGGAGTTACATGATCTCATGGTCTAAGGAAAGGATACTTGACATTGGAAAACTCTAGCAAACGAACTATACGATCTTGTGCTATGTTTAGGATTGGGTCTTGTCCATCACATCTTTCTCCTAATGATGTGATCTCGTTATCAATGACATCCAATGTCCATAGTCAGGAAACCATGACTATCTGTTGATCAACGAGCTAGTCAACTAGAGGCTTACTAGGGACATGTTGGTGTCTATCATTCACACATGTATTACGATTTCCGGATAACACAATTATAGCATGAATAAAGACAATTATCATGAACAAGGAAATATAATAATAATGCTTTTATTATTGCCTCTAGGGCATATTTCCAACAGTCTCCCACTTGCACTAGAGTCAATAATCTAGTTACATTGTGATGAATCGAACACCCATGGAATTCTGGTGTTGATCATGTTTTGCTTTAGGGAGAGGTTTAGTCAACGGATCTGCTACATTCAGGTCCGTATGCACTTTACAAATATCTATGTCTCCATCTTGAACATTTTCACGAATGGAGTTGAAGCGACGCTTGATGTGCCTGGTCTTCTTGTGAAACCTGGGCTCCTTGGCAAGTAATAGCTCCAGTGTTGTCATAGAAGAGTTTGATTGGCCCCGACGCATTGGTTATGACTCCGAGGTCGGTGATGAACTCCTTCACCCAAATTGCTTCATGTGCTGCCTTCGAGGCTGCCATGTACTCCGCTTCACATGTAGATCCCGCCATGACGCTCTGCTTGCAACTGCACCAGCTTACTGCCCCACCATTCAAAATATACACGTATCCGGTTTGTGACTTAGAGTCATCCAGATCTGTGTCGAAGCTAGCGTCGACGTAACCCTTTACGACGAGCTCTTCGTCACCTCCATAAATGAGAAACATTTCCTTAGTCCTTTTCAAGTACTTCAGGATATTCTTGACCGCTGTCCAGTGTTCCTTGCCTGGATTACTTTGGTACCTTCCTACCAAACTTACGGCAAGGTTTACATCAGGTCTAGTACACAGCATGGCATACATAATAGAACCTATGGCTGAGGCATAGGGGATGGCACTCATCTCTTCTATATCTTCTGCCGTGGTCGGACATTGAGCTGAGCTCAATTTCACACCTTGTAACACAGGTAAGAACCCCTTCTTAGATTGATCCATATTGAACTTCTTCAATATCTTATCAAGGTATGTGCTTTGTGAAAGACCTCGGAAGAAAGACTTCATATAGCAGAAGATGGGCACCGGAGGCCTGCCAGGGGGCCCATGAGGCAGGGGGCGCGCCCAGGGGGGTAGGGCGCGCCTCCCACCCTCGTGGCCAAGGTGTGCCCCCCCTCTGGTATTTTCTCCACTCAGTATTTTTTTATTAATTCCAAAAATGACTTCCGTGAAGTTTCAGGACTTTTCGAGCTGTGCATAATAGGTCTCTAATATTTGCTCCTTTTCCAGCCCAGAATTCCACCTGTCGGCATTCTCCCTCTTCATGTAAACCTTGTAAAATAAGAGAGAATAGGCATAAGTTTTGACATAACGTGTAATAACAGCGCATAATGCAATAAATATCGATATAAAAGCATGATGCAAAATGGACGTATCAACTCCCCCCAAGCTTAGACCTCGCTTGTCCTCAAGAGGAAGCCGATAACGACAAATATGTCCACATGTTTAGAGATAGAGGTGTCGATAAAATAAAATACAGACATGAGGGCATCATGATCATTCTTATAACAGCAACATATATGGATATTGTCATATGATTTCTTATGCTCAAGTAATAATCTATTCACAATGTAAGTATGAATCAGAAACTTCATTGAGAACCAACAAACTATAATCTCAGTCACTGAAGCAATTGCAATTTATCAAAACATCGGAAAGAGTCAACATAAGAGCTTTTCAGCAAGTCCACATACTCAACTATCATTTAGTATTTCACAATTGCTAACACTCACGCAATACTTATGGTTATGGAGTTTTAATCGGACATAGAGAAAGATAGGGGCTTATAGTGTTGCCTCCCAACCTTTTACCTCAAGGGTTATTTCCAACACAATGTGCTCGCCAAAGGATAAAATATAAAAAGGAGAGGTGAAGATCACCATGACTCTTGCATGAGGTAAAAGTAAACGATAGGCCCTTCGCAGAGGGAAGCAGAGGTTGTCATGTGCTTTTGGGGTTGGATGCATGAAATCTTAATGCAAAAGAACGTCACTTTATATTGCCACTTGTGATATGGACCTTTATTATGCAGTCTGTCGCTTTTATTGCTTCCATATCACAAGATCGTATAAAGCTTATTTTCTCCACACTAATAAATCATACATATTTAGAAAGCAATTTTTATTGCAAGCAACATGACAACTTACTTGAAGGATCTTACTCAATCCATAGGTAGATATGGTGGACTCTCATGGCAAAACTGGGTTTAAGGATATTGGAAGCACAAGTAGTATCTCCACTTGGTGCAAAGAATTTGGCAAGCATGAGAGGGAAAGGCAAGCTCAACATGTTGGATGATCCATGACAATATACTTTATTTCAGATATAAGAAAACATAACCCATTATGTTGTCTTCCTTGTCCAACATCAACTCTTTAGCATGTCATACTTTAATGAGTGCTCACAATCATAAAAGATGTCCAAGATAGTATATTTATATGTGAAAACCTCTCTTTCTTAATTACTTCCTATTAATTGCAACGATGACCAAAACTAAATTTGTCAACTCTCAACAACTTTTAATCATCATACTCTTTATATGTGAAGTCATTACTCTCCATAGGATCAATATGATCTCTTTATTTCTTTTTATTCTTTCTCTTTCTTTATTCCCTCAAGATCATAGCAAAATAATCAAGCCCTTGACTCAACACTAATCTTTATTATATAGCTCACGGACTCGATTACATAGAAGGATCATAAGGCAAAACTCAAAACTAAATCATACTAAAACTTTACTCTACTAGATCAAGATATTAACAAAAGGATCGAACTAAGAAATATGGTAAAGATAGGAATGTGATGGTGATACGACACCGGGGCACCTCCCCCAAGCTTGGCAGTTGCCAAGGGGAGTGACCATACCCATGTGATTATGTCTCCTTCTTTGGAGGTGGAGAAGATGGTGATGATGAAGGTAATTGTGCCTTTAGCTTTTTCATATTGTACTCGAGAAGGGCAATTTCCTCTAAATCATCGATCTCCGATTCCAGCTTCAAGATCTTGTCACATAAATCTCCTTTGCTTTTGTGCATATCCCCCGGTTGAGGTAAAGGGACATCCTCCTCCTCCGAACTTGAATCATTGATCCTCATCAAATGAGCATCCTCCTCATCATCCGTAGTTCGACCACAAGGAGATAGATCCCCATAGGTCTTTGGGTCAGCAACGAGATGTGAGATATAGCTCTCTCCGTCAGAATCTTGAGATGACATCTTGGTCCAAACCTGCTACAGAAACAACTCGAAACAAAAACAAAGGATACTTGCGTGATACGAGGGTCAAAACCTTCGGGAGATTATATAATGAATTTTTACTGACCAAAAGGAGTAACGTGCAAGAAAACGGAGTCCGGAGAGTACACGAGGTGCCCACGAGGCAGGGGGCGCGCCTGGGGGGTAGAGCGTGCCCTCCACCCTCGTGGAAGCCTTGTGTCCTTCCTGGACTATTTCTTATTTTCCTATTTTCTTAAATATTCCAAAATGGAGAAAAATTGCCATTAGAACTGTTTTGGAGTCGGTTTACTTACCATACCACATACCTATTCCTTTTCGGAGTCTGAAGCATTCTGGAAAGTGTCCCTTATGTATTCCTCCGGGGTTACGGTTTCAATAATATTAGTTTCAACATTTATGGGATTACCTGAGATATAATGTTTGATTCTTTGACCGTTCACCACCTTCGGATTTGTGCCTTCGAAGTTATTGATTTTTATGGCACCGGAATGATAGACCTCCTCGATAACATAATGACCTTCCCATTTAGAGAGAAGTTTTCCTGCAAAAAATCTTAAACGAGAGTTGAATAGCAATACATAATCACCTACATTAAACTCACGCTTTTGTATCCTTTTGTCATGCCATCTTTTAACTTTTTCTTTAAACAGTTTGGCGTTCTCATAAGCCTAGGTTCTCCATTCATCAAGTGAGCTAATGTCAAATAACCTCTTCTCACCGGCAAGTTTGAAATCATAGTTGATCTCTTTAATGGCCCAATATGCCTTATGTTCTAGATCGAGAGGTAAGTGACATGCTTTCCCATAAACCATTTTATACAGAGACATACCCATAGGATTTTTATATGCAGTTCTATAGGCCCATAATGCATCATCAAGTTTCTTGGACCAATCCTTTCTAGATCTATTAACAGTCTTTTGCAAAATTAATTTGATCTCTCTATTACTCAATTCTACTTGACCACTAGACTGGGGGTGATATGGAGATGCAATTCTATGATTAACATCATACTTAGCAAGCGTTTTACGGAAGGCACCATGAATAAAATGTGAACCACCATCAGTCATTAAATATCTATGGACTCCAAACCTCGGAAAAATAACTTCTTTAAGCATCTTAATAGAGGTGTTATGATCAACACTACTAGTTGGAATAGCTTCTACCCACTTAGTAACGTAACCAACAACAACTAAAATATGTGTATACCCATTAGAGGAAGGAAACAGTCCCATATAATCAAAGCCCCAAACATCAAATGGTTCAATAACAAGTGAATAATTCATAGGCATTTCTTGACGTCTACTAATGTTACCATTTCTTTGACATTCATCACAAGATAAGACAAACTTACGGGCATCTTTTAAGAGAGTAGGCCAATAAAACCAGATTGCAATACCTTATGTGCAGTTCTATCTCCAGCGTGGTGTCCTCCATAAGCTTAGGAGTGACACTTGCGTAGGATCTGTTCCTGTTCATTCTCATGTATACAACGTCTAATAAAACCATCTACTCCTTTATAAAGGTGTGGGTCATCCCAGAAGTAATGCCTCAAATCATAGAAAAACCTTTTCTTTTGCTGGTATGTGAAACTAGGTGGTATAAATTTAGCAACAATGTAATTAGCATAATCAGCATACCATGGAGCAGTACGAGAAGCATTTATGACAGCTAATTATTCATCGAGAAAGCTATCATCAATAGGTAGTGGGTCATCAAGAACATTCTCTAACCTAGACAAGTTATTTGCAACGGGGTTCTCAGCTCCCTTTCTATCAATAATATGCAAGTTAAATTCTTGTAGCAAGAGAACACATCTAATAAGTCTAGGTTTAACATCTTTCTTTTCCATAAGATATTTAATAGCAGCATGATCAGTGTGAATAGTTACTTTAGAATCAACAATATAAGGTCTGAACTTATCACAAGCAAATACAACTGCTAAGAATTCTTTTTCAGTAGTAGTATAATTTCTCTGGGCATTGTCTAGAGTTTCACTAGCATATTGAATAACATTTAATTTCTTATCAACTCTTTGTCCTAGAGCAGCACCTACAACATAATCACTAGCATCACACATGATTTCAAAGAGTAAATTCCAATCAGGTGGCTGAACAATAGGTGCAGAAATCAAAGCTTTCTTAAGTATTTCAAATGCTTCCACACAATCATCATCAAAGACAAAAGGAATATCTTTTTGTAATAGATTAGTCAGAGGCCGAGAAATTTTTGATAAGTCCTTAATGAACCTCCTATAAAAACCGGCATGACCAAGTAAACTTCTTATACCTTTGATGTCCTTGGGACACGACATCTTTTCAATAGCATCAACTTTAGCTTTATCAACTTCAGTACCTCTTTCAAAAATTTTATGCCCCAAGACAATGCCTTCATTAACCATAAAGTGGTATTTCTCCCAGTTCAAGACAAGGTTAGTTTCTTCACATCTCTACAAAACTCGATCAAGGTTGCTCAAGCAATCATCAAGAGAGGATCCACAAACGGAGAAATAATCCATGAAAACCTCACAAATCTTTTCACAAAAATCAGAGAATATAGCCATTATGCATCTTTGAAAGGTTGCAGGTGCATTACATAAACCAAAAGGCATACATCTATAAGCAAAGGTACCGAAAGGGCAAGTAAAAGTGGTATTTTCTTGATCATCAGCTGACACATGTATTTGAGAGAAACCATAGTAACCATATAGAAAGCAAAAATGTGTGTGTTTGGATAATCTTTCTAGCATTTGGTCAATGAATGGCAAAGGGTAATGATCTTTTTTAGTAGCTTTATTTAATTTGCGGAAATCAATTACCATCCTATAACCTTTAATAATTCTTTGTGGAATCAATTCATCTTTATCATTAGGAACGACAGTAATACCTCCCTTCTTAGGGACACAATGGACATGACTTACCCACTGACTATCAGCAACGGGATAAATTATACCTGCTTCAAGGAGCTTTGGCCATGTTGTCATTTGGCTTCCTATTCGAAGACCCACCCGGCGTAGGCGCCGCTCTCTTATGAGACGCTTCTGGTGCGGATGATGCGCCGAGCGCCTCCCCTTTGGAGCACGAGACAGTGCGGTGGGTGAGGCATAATGAGGAAGCTCTTTCAGAGGAGATGTCTCCTGGCTACTTACATGTGAGGCAGGAAGGAGGCCAGGATAATCGGACACGATGGCCACTTCTGTGCCATCATAGCTCGCCTGGTAGAAGACTCCCTCTTGGAGTTCAACAAATATGTCCGGATCCTCTTCAAACCCGGGATCGAGGTCTCGGTTATGGCCCTCCGCTGTGGAGCGGGGCTATAGATCCCCGCAATAACCTTACGCAATTCCTGTTAAAAATGGACGGGTAAATGTCAATTAATCATGACTCGAGGAAAGGATTGAGTAAGGAGGTGGGATTAAAACTCACCCAACTAGGGGGATTGTACATGGAGAATCCCTCTTGGCGCTTAAGGCGAGTAAACTCCTCCTTCTCCCCTTTATACAGATCGGCCAATATTGTGGCCAGGGCGGCAGGGGTGTCCGGACATTTCCGTCCGCAGCGTGAGGCGTCATCTTCCCCATTGTAGTGCCACATAGGGAGCCCTCTGAATTGGAGTGGCTGAACACCTCACACTATGGAAGTTGCCATTACCTCAATTATTGATAATCCGGACTGGGCGAGTGTCCTTATCTTGCCCATTAATTGCTGGACTTCTGCGCTATCCTCCTCCTCGAGGCTCCGAGGACGCCAGCTGTGGCGTTTCCTTAACGAAGCGCTGGAAAATTTGGGAAGGCCGATTAGGACTGGGCCGAGGAGAGCGACGTCTTCAATATAAAACCACTCTGAGGACCACTCTTCGGATGCCTTCTTCGGCGTGCCGGATAGGTATATGGTCCCTGCTATGCGCCATATCTCGGCACCACCCACCTCGAATACGGATCCCTTTTGGGTACGAGGGACGAGGCAGAAAAGTTTCCTCCATAGATCAAAGTGGGCCTCGCAGCCCAGGAAAAGCTCGCAAAGAGCGACGAAACCCGCGATATGCAGGATGGAGGCCGGAGTGAAGTTGTGCAGTTGGAGGCCGTAGTACTCTAGGAGGCTTCGGAGGAAAGGGTGGATTGGAAACCCGACACCTCTTATTAAGAAGGATATGAAGCACACTCGCTCCCCCTGGTCAGATTAGGGAAATTTTCCACCAGGGCTTCGCCTGTAAAGGAGGTTAATCCTACCCGAACGGGGACTAGATCCGCAGGGGGAAGGAGTCCCTGCGTTTGAAGCTTACTCAGCTAGTCATGGGATACTGAACATTTCTCCCAATCGCCTTTTTCGGAGCCATGGGGGCGGGAGGAAGAACTGGGAACGCTAGCCATGCTCGAATGGTTTCTCCTAGCAAGATCTAAGGATTTTCAGCCTGGTGTGAGATGGCATCTGAGATCCAGTCCACTTAAATATACGCCTTTCTTACATGGCCAGGGTGTTATGTGCAAAAATACTCTGACCTTTCGTGTTCGCTCGACACGTGGAAGCCGAAGCAATGGAGGCGCAGAAGCCCAGGGGTACAACATTAAATGGAAAGCCGAGTATAATTCTTTAGATCAGACGCTTCGAAGTATTTGGAGGAAAAACCCGCCTTGCAATGTCGAAGACTATCAGCGCGCCGGACACATCATCATTGAAGTCTGGTTTGGGGGTGAGGGAGTCCTGGATTAGGGGGTGTCCGGACAGCCGGACTATGACCTTTGGCCGGACTGTTGGACTATGAAGATACAACATTGAAGACTTCGTCATGTGTCCGGATGGGACTTTCCTTGGTGTGGAAGGCAAGCTTGGCAATACGGATATGTAGATCTCCTCCCATTGTAACCGACTCTGTGTAACCCTAGCCCCCTCCGGTGTCTATATAAACCAGAGGGTTTAGTGCGTAGAAGGACAACAATCATACCATAGGCTAGCTTCTAGGGTTTAGCCTCTCTGGTCTCGTGGTAGATCTAATCTTGTACTACCCATATCATCAATATTAATCAAGCAGGAGTAGGGTTTTACCTCCATCGAGAGGGCCCGAACCTGGGTAAAAACATCGTGTCCCTTGTCTCCTGTTACCATCCGCCTAGACGCACAATTCGGGACCCCCTACCCGAGATCCGCCAGTCTTGACACCGACATTGGTGCTTTCATTGAGAGTTCCTCTGTGTCGTCATCATCAGGCTTGATGGCTCCTTCGATCATCGTTAGCGATGCAGCCCAAGGTGAGACTTTTCTCCCCGGACAGCTCTTCGTGTTCGGCGGCTTTACACTGCGGGCCAATTCGCTTGGCCATCTGGAGCAGATTGAAAGCTACACCCCTGGCCATCAGGTCAGGTTTGGAAGCTTAAACTACACGGCCGATATCCACGGAGACTTGATCTTCGACGGATTCGAGCCCCGACCGAGTGCGCCGCACTGTCGTCATGGGAAAGATTTAGCTCTGCCGTCAGACAGTGTCCTGGAGGCCGCACCCGCGTCTGCTCCGACCTTTAATTCGGAGCCAACTGCGCCGACTGAGGGCGGGTGGCTAGACCCCGCCGCGGATGCCGCAGCTTCAACGGCGATCGAGCCGAACACCAACCTTATCCTTCGCGAGGCCCGTGACCCCACACTACCGGACTCTTCTCCGGACTCTGAACCCTCCGCGCTCCTGCCAATCGAATCTGATTGGGCGCCAATCATGGAGTTTACCGCCACGGACATGTTTCAGCACTCACCCTTCGGCGACATACTAAATTCACTAAGCTCTCTCTCTCTCTTTGTCAAGAGAGTCCTGGCCGGATTATGACCGACAGGATTGGGATGCGGACGACGAAGAAATTCGACACCCACCCACCACCCACTTCATAGCCACTGTCGACGATTTAACCGACGTGCTCGACTTCGACTCCGAAGACATCGACGGTATGGACGACGATGCAGGAGACAAACAGGAACCAGCGCCTACAGGGCACTGGACAGCCAACTCATCCCACGATGTATACATGGTGGACACACCCAAAGGAAGCAACGACGAGGAACGGGAGGACACAATGAAGGATCGTTCCTTCGAAAAGCAGTTAAAGCGGTGGCGTAAACACCGCTCCAAACCCCGCCTCGACAGAGAGAGCGGTCATACAGACCCAGCCATAGAGCAGGGCGAGTCGGCGGACGACGAACATGGCATCAAGCAACCGTCCGAACAAGACAACTTAGATAACCAAACCGAACAACCCATCCCCGGCAAACATAACAGTCTGGATGACCTCACGCCGGACAAGTTCCTGGAGCAGAAGAACCTCCACAAAAGGCTCGTTGCCACTGCGCGTAGCCTGAAAAAGCAGAAGCAGAAGCTCAAGACCACGGAAGACGCACTCAGAATCAGATGGAGCAAAGTACTCAACACCGTAGACAAATATGGCGGGAGTCTCCACACAAAGAGCTACCCAAAGCGAAAGCTACTGCCCGAATTTGATGAGGAGGCCTTAGAGCCCCCGCAATCAAAAAACAAAGCAACAATCCAGTCGGATAGACGACCTCATGGCCAACACAGAGCGGCAAGCGATGCCGCACACAAGCCAGCACGTAATCCACATGAGGATTCGCATCAAAAAGATGGCCTAGCCAGATCTATCTACGGGCCAAGAAAGCAAGCTCTAGCAAGCAATGCAACTCAGCATATATCTGAACACCACGGCACATCCAAATATAGGGGTGCCGCACACCCCCTATGTTTCACCGACGAGGTGCTGGACCATGAATTCCCAGTGGGATTCAAACCTGTAAACATAGAGGCATATGACGGAACTACAGACCTGGGGGTCTGGATTGAGGATTATATCCTCCATATCCACATGGCTCGAGGAGATGACCTCCACGCCGTCAAATATTTACCCCTCAAGCTCAAAGGGCTAGCCCGGCATTGGCTTAAAGGCCTTCCCGAAAACACCATTAGAAGTTGGGAAGAGCTCGAGGACGCTTTTTGGGCAAACTTCCAAGGGACTTATGTCCGACCACCAGATGCAGACGATTTAAGTCACATAACTCAACAACCCGGAGAGTCAGCCCGGAAGCTCTAGAACAGATTTCTGGCTAAAAAGAATCAAATAGTCGACTGTCCGAACGCCGAAGCCTTAGCGGCTTTCAAACATAGCGTTCGAGACGAATGGCTCGCCAGACACCTCGGCCAAGAAAAGCCACGAACAATGGCCGCATTAACAAGCCTCATGATCCGCTTTTGCGTGGGCGAGGACAGCTGGTTGGCAAGATGCAGCACCAGCGACCCAAGTACGTCCGAAGTCAGGGATGGAAACGGGAAGCCATGATGCAGCAAAGACCAGCGCCGGAATAAGGGAAACAGTCCGAAGAGCACGACAGTTAACGCCGGATTTAAAAGCTCTCGGCAGGGTAAGCAAAAGCTGCCCCTCAAAGATAACAGGGACGAGCTGTCTAACCTAAATAAAATGCTGGACAAGATATGTCAAATCCACAGCACCCCTGGGAGCCTGCAAACCATACCCACAGAGAATGTTGGGTCTTCAAGCAATCCGGCAACCTCAACGGCGAACACAAGGGGCTGGATATACCAAGTGAAGACGATGCTGAAACCCACAAACAAAGCACTGGGGAACAAAAGAAATTCCCACAAGAAGTCAAAACAGTAAATGTACTTGAGGGTGTCCTGGATTAGGGGGTGTCCGGATGGCCGGACTATACCTTCGGCCGGACTCCTGGACTATGAAGATACAAGATTGAAGACTTCGTCCCGTGTCCGGAAGGGACTTTCCTTGGCGTGGAAGGCAAGCTTGGTGATGCGGATATTTAGATCTCCTACCATTGTAACCAACTTTGTGTAACCCTAACCCTCTCCGGTGTCTATATAAACCGGAGGGCTTTAGTCCGTAGGACAACATAACAATCATACCGTAGGCTAGCTTCTAGGGTTTAGCCTCCTTGATCTCGTGGTAGATCTACTCTTGTACTACCCATATCATCAATATTAATCAAGCAGGATGTAGGGTTTTACCTCCATCAAGAGGGCCCGAACCTAGGTAAAACATCGTGTCCCTTGTCTCCTGTTACCATTCGCCTAGATGCACAGTTCGGGACCCCCTACCCGAGATCCGTCGGTTTTGACACCGACATTGGTGCTTTCATTGAGAGTTCCTCTGTGTCGTTGCAGGAAGGATGCCTCGTCCCATCTTTAAAGACGGCACCGTCGCTAAGAGAGCTTTGGCTGTCGGCCAAACTCTCCGACTAGGTGGTTTTCTTATGACCACCTGTTCGGCTGCTACGCCGACGATGACCTCTCGGGTCATCGAAAGCAATCTTCATGTCAGCTCGGAGCTCGCCGAGCAGTTAGATCCAATGGAGCTCTCTTCCATGAACGAGCTCTTGGATCGCATCGCCGCCCTAGGGGTCGCTACGGATTACGACCAGGTCGGGCCTAAACCCGATCTAAGAGAAATTAACTCTCCCCAAGTCACCCATCACATTGTCGTGGTAGAGGGGTAGTGCGGCGACCCTTCATCTATCTTAAGGATTAACTACGTCCGGATTCCCGATCCCTCCAAGCCGGATATCCGCGGAGGGAAGGATATAATTCAAGACCTGAACCTAGAATCAGGCGACATGCTAGATTCATTGGACAACATCCAAGAGCCCAAACTTCAGAGTTCGGAAACTCCTTGGCCTCTGAGTCTCAGATTGGGTGAGGTTTCGGGTTCAATACCACCCGCCCACCCGAACATAAGCGATCTATCCCAAATCAGGCAACAACCCGAAGAAACAGTACATCATTACTAGGCCAGATTCTTCCTGGTTATGAACAGGATAAAGGAGTGCCACGAGGAAGACGCAATCTCAATCTTCTGCAATAATTGCACGGACAAGGGAATCCTCAACGCCATAAGTCGTCGTGATATTACATGCTTTGCTGACTTGGCGTCCATAGTACAAAAGTACTGTGCGATGGAAAGCGCCTGGAAAACCGAAATAAAATTTTGGGATAATCCGGCCCTGAATAGAAACCCCGTCCGGAATAAAAGGGTGCATCATCGACAGACACTCGGGTTAAACACCAAAAAGCAAAAACCCTCTACAGGGCATGGAACCGTACTGGAAGGATGGCTTAATGGACCCTGTAAAATTCACAGTACAAAGGGCACCACGCCAACTCACAGCCTTAGAGCATGCTGGATACTCCGGCAGGTGGCCAAAATTGGCAAAGATCTCCTAATTCCGGAGGCTGCAGAAAGCCACCCCAGGGGCACCAGTACAGTCTTAACAATCTTCAAGACTTTCGCATCAAATAATGTGCGAAAAAGAACACTCCGCAGCCTTGTCGAAGTCTACCAAGTAGCAACAATAAACCCATGGAGTGACACGGCTATTACTTTTAATGCCAGCGGAACCTAAATTCCGAACAGCCCGAGCACCAGCTGCATTGGTCCTCAGTCCAATAGTGGACGACTTTCGCCTCTCCAAGGTACTCATGGATGGAGGCAGTGGATTGAACCTCATTTACGAGGAAACCCTTCAAAAAATGGAAATAGACTGGAACCGCATTGAGCGAAGCAGCACAACCTTTAGAGGAATAATCCCTAGTCGAGAAGCGCGCTGTACAGGAAAAATCACACTAGATGTGGTATTCGGCACGCAGGATAATTACAGGTCCGAAGAGGTCACGTTCCAGGTGGCCCCGTTCAGTAGCGGATACCACGCTCTGCTAGGGCGGGAAGCGTTTACAATCTTCGAAGCAATAGCCCATTACGGGTACATGAAGCTCAAGATGGCCTGGCCGAACGGAATTATCACTCCCGCTAGTGATCCGGACATAGCACTCCGCGCCAAAAATAAGATAGCCGCACTGGCCCTTGAGGCACTATCCGAAGCCCTAGCGGCTGAGGAACTGACTGCATTGCGCTCCACGGTGAATAGGGACGATGTGATACTCGACAAAAGATCCAAGTCCACCTCCTTTAAACCAGCAGACGAAATAGTCAAATTCCAGGTCCATCCAACGGACCCCAATAAAACAGCTTCCATCGGGGCACAATTAAACCATGATGTAGACGCCGCACTGCGAGAATTCCTACGTGAAAATCGGGACATCTTCGCCTGGCACCCTTCAGACATGCCAGGAATACCACGCAGGCTGGCCGAACACAGCTTAAATATCCTAAAAGGATTCAAACCTGTCAAACAAGCTCTTCGGCATTTTTCCGAACCTAAGAGACAGGCCATGGGAGAGGAGCTAGCCAAGCTATTGGAGGCCGGATTCATCAGAGATATAAAACATCCGGACTGGCTAGCAAACCTGGTGATGGTACCAAAGAAGGACAAATCCTGGCGCCTGTGCGTTGATTTTAAAGACCTTAACAAGGCTTGCCCAAAGGATCCCTTCCCCCTCCCCCGCATCGATCAAATTATCGACGCTACCGCAGGACACGATTCGTTGTGTTTCCTCGACGCATATTCCGGCTACCATCAAATCATGATGCCAGAATCAGACCAAGCCGCAACGGCATTCATCACACCATACGGCCCATTCTGCTTCAACACAATGCCCTTTGGGCTCAAAAACACCGGCGCAACATATCAGCGCATGATTCAGACATGTCTGGCAAACCAGATCGGCAAAACAGTGGAGGCATACATGGGTGATGTGGTCGTAAAAACAAGACATGTTGAATCTCTAGTAGACGACTTGAGGCTTACATTTGACAACCTCCGAACATACGACATCAAGCTCAACCCAGAAAAATGCGTTTTCGGCGTTCCAGCCGGAAAGCTCTTGGGCTTCATTGTATCCGGTAGAGGAATTGAAGCAAATCCAGCCAAGATCCGAGCTTTGTCACAATTGGATATCCCAAAAGGCCTCAAACAAATACAAAAATTAACCGGATGCGTGGCGGCTCTAAGCCGCTTCATCTCCCGCTTGGGAGAAAAGGCACTACCCCTCTATCGCCTCCTTCGGCGCACCGAACACTTCGAGTGGACGGATGCCGCCACGGCCGGACTCGACGAAATAAAAGCCATATTGGCAACAAACCCAGTCCTGGCCGCGCCGAACATCGGGGAACCAATGCTATTGTACATTGCAGCAACCCATCAGGTTGTAAGCGCAGTGCTCGTCGTCGAACGAGAAACGGATGGACACAAATTCCCCCTTCAAAAGCCGGTCTACTATATGTCCACTGTCCTCACTCCATGCAAATCACGGTACCCGCATTATCAAAAGATTGCATACGCGGTATTCATGGCATCTCGGAAGCTGCAACACTACTTTCAAGAGTGTTCGATAACAGTAGCCTCGGAAGTACCACTCAACGATATTATAAAAACCGCGACGCAATGGGCCGGATTGCAAAATGGGCCATTGAGATCCTCCCGTTCGACATAACTTATAAGCCACGACGAGCTATAAAATCGCAAGTTTTGGCCGACTTCGTCGCAGAATGGACGGAGGCCGAACTCCCTAAAGAGTACGGCACATATTCAAACTGGATCATGCATTTCGACGGCTCCAAAATGTTGGCTGGTCTAGGGGCTGGCGTCGTTTTGACTTCCCCCACAGGAGACACAGTTCAACATGTACTCTAGATTATGTACACAGACTCCAACAATGCAGCCGAATACGAGGCCCTTCTACATGGTCTTCGGATGGCAGTATCCATGGGTATTCAACGCCTAGAGGTGCGAGGGGATTCGAACCTCACAATATCCCAAATAAACGGAGACTTCAATGCCAAGGATCCAAAAATGGCAGCTTATCACAACGCCGTCCTAAAAATGTCAGCTCGGTTCGAAGGGCTCGAATTTCATCATATAGCCCGGGAGAACAATCAGGCGACAGATGTCCTGGCACGCATCGGCGCAAAACGCGATGCAGTCCCCCCAACATCTTCTTGGAAAGGCTGTTCAAGCCATCCGTAGTATGGGAAGGGGAATCCGACAATAACAACCCGGACTCAACCGCACTGCCCGATGCCGAACAATCTGACACAATCGGAGGCTCTGCCAATGAAATCACACCTTCAGCCCACGTAATAATGGCCGTCATCGCCCCGTGGACAGAACCATTCCTAGCCTACCTTACTAGGCATGAACTCCCAGAGGACCAAAACGAGGCACGCTGCATAGTGCGGCGATCTAAAGCCTACAAAGTCCATGAGGGAGAGCTTTATAAGAAAAGCACTACCGGAGTCCTTCAAAGGTGCATCTCCGAAGAGGAAGGGCGGAACTTCCTGGCTGAAATTCATGCCGGACTCGGTGGCCGTCACGCTGCAGCTCGGTCCCTTGTAAGCAAGGCTTTCCATACAGGCTTTTATTGGCTGACGGCCCGGGCAGACGCTCAGGACTTAGTCCAACGATGCGTCGGTTGCCAGCTTTTTGCAAACCAAAGCCATATGCCACCCATCGCCCTCCAAACTATCCCCATAACTTGGCCCTTTGCGGTCTGGGGGCTTGACATGGTGGGACCCCTTAAAGGTGGAACCCACAAGAAAAAGTACTTACTGGTCATGGTGGATAAGTTCACCAAATGGATAGAAGCCAAGCCTGTTAAGACGGCCAAATCCGGACCGGTGATAGACTTCATATCTGGGGTCGTACACCATTATGGCGTCCCCCACAGCATCATCACTGATAACGGCACGAACTTTACGGCCGATGAGGTAAAACTCTGGTGCAAAAACATGGGCATCAAGCTCGATTATGCTTCCGTCTATCACCCACAAACTAACGGACAGGTCGAACGTGCAAATGGTCTTATCATGAGCGGCATCAACCCAGATTAGTGCGGTCCCTTAAGGAATCTAATATGCACTGGGTAGAGGAGCTCGACTCTAGGGGTTGCGGACCACGCCGAATCGCACCACCGGATATACATCATTCTTCATGGTGTACGGCACAGAGGCAGTTTTGCCCTGCGAGATAATTCATGAATGACCTCGAGTGCACATGTAAGAAGAAAGAGAAGCCGAGCTCGATCAGCATGACAGTTTGGACGCCTTGGAGGAGGAGCGCGACGTGGCAAAAGCCCGTTCCGCATTCTATCAACAGCAGGCTCGAAGATATCAAAGCAGAGAAGTACGAGCCAAAAATTACAACGTTGGCGAATTAGTTCTACGCCTACCGGACAAGAAAAAGGACAAACTCAAGCCCAAGTGGGAAGGTCCCTTCATCATTGACCAAGTCCTGACTGGTGGAGCGTACCGCCTGCGAGATGCATCGGATAACCGACTCGAGCCGAACCCATGGAACGCAGCACGTCTCCAAAGATTCTATGCCTAGCGCCGGACTCTGTGTTCATCTCCTTCCTCTGTCCATTTTTTATACTTTCTGTCTTACATTTCTCTCCTTCTCCCCTTACTTTCTATTATAGCCGTTCAAGGCTCAATAAGTGACGCGCTACCCACGCTCATTAAACCTGGGGGCTTCTTTTAACAGAAGCTTATTCATATGGGCTTCATGCCCAACACATGTGTCACACTTCCGCATGTACCTTTATTCACCATTATATGCATCGATATGACTTAAGTTTTGGCCAAGCTGGGTTGCTTGGCTCCTGTTCTTACCCCTACGTTCCCAATTGTTCTGCTAGGTGGTAAAGGGAGCACCTCTGCGATTGTTACTGCCGGGTCAGCCGGATGTGTACCTCAGACTGGGTGAAGCCGAAAGCTAGCGTTCTTAAGGGAATATTCGGTCGGTGAACTAAAGATGATCTTTTCACTTACTTATTTATGCGCCCCCGGATGATTTTTTCTGCGTCCCTTTTTGCAGCATGGACATGCACTTTAGGGCATGCCCCCCAGGGAAAGGAACCCCTAACAGAACTATTCTCCCTGGAAGATGTTTCTTACTAACCATGTAATATAACATAACTAGTTGGGCACTTGTCTGTTCAAGCACTAATGACCCCTATGTCTGGTTTCCACGCATACCCCGGTTCTTACATAACCATATGGGTATTCGGAAACACTCTGGACCGTCAGGTCCCGAGGTCGTAGCGAAAAGGTCAGCCATGACAAACGATCTACAATCCGGCTAGAAGACATTACACATGTCAATTAAAATTACATAGTCATTCTAACTGATCGTATTCCTCTTCAATACCATCTAACAGGCTGTCTAATTTACAGTCCTGCTGGGAATACTTTGCGGCCAATTCTACTTGGCCGTATACTAAGCTTACAGGGATCTCCTTCTCATCGGGCCCCACAGGTCCGACCTCGGCCATGTGGTTCGGGTCAGCCTTTGTGTATCGCGTCTTTACCATGGCCCAGGCTTCCCTAGCGCCTTGACGGCAGGCCGATATCTTCCACAATCGGAAGCGCCGCCACGCTCCCTTAAGCTTCTCTGCAAGCTCTCCAAGGCCTTCGGGCATGGAGATGGAGGGCCACAAGGCCTGGGCGACGCCTTGCATCATCCGCCGAACTCGCTCGTGTAGTTGCGAGAGCTCGGGAAGAAGGTCACCCGTAGAACCGGGCATCTCCTCTGCAGGACGACCTGTTAGCATACCTACAGACATTACTCTGTTAGTGGACTTCCTCGTCGAACTCATTTTTTTTTCAAAAGTTCGTTTAAGCACTTACTAAATATGCCGCGTCGAAGCCGCTGATTCTCCTTAGCGGAGTCCGATAGCTGGGCACGAACATCTTTCAGTTCAACACCCAGCTTGGTGTTGGCATCCTGAAGATCATTCTTCTCCCGCCTCACCTTTGTCAGCACGCTCTCGCCAGCCTTTAGCTAGCGTATGAGTTGCTGCTTTTCCGGATCTAGTCCGGCACCATCTGCAATTTCATTTGTCAGATTTGCACATATGCCGCACTTCACACTTATCTTTTTGAAGCATATATTACCAGAGGGGGTCTCCTCAGGCCCCCCTGTCGCGGCTAGTGCAGCCTCAAGTTGGGCTTTGCACTCTTCTAGCTCCTGGGACAGTTGGGTATTCTTCTCTGAAAGAACCTGCATATTACATGATCCTTAAATCAGTTATTCTAACTGTTTCAAGTCTCGGGGGCTACTGATATATATAACCATCAAATTTTCTTACCCGTATGTCTTTCACATACTGCTCCGTGGCTCTGGCTAGACCATCTTGAGCGGCACAGAGGTACGCGTCTCCTGAATTGAAGGCATCCAATGCCTCTGGAGAGAAACAAGCGTCGCGAATAACTGTCCGGCGGCGCCTGTGGTTCATGGCACTCTCCACCTCGGAATGGGTGGCAGATAGCCTGTCCGCATCCTCTGTAGGAGGAACGTCGGGTGCACGCCTCGTGTTCGCCTCCGCCTCCGGACCGGGCTTTGAAGCCTGGCAGGTGGAGGCACGATTGGCAGCCTCTCCGGATGTAGTCCGGCGAGGTCTCTTTATCCTAAAGAG
Organism: Aegilops umbellulata; assembly: GCA_032464435.1. Lineage (NCBI taxonomy): Eukaryota > Viridiplantae > Streptophyta > Magnoliopsida > Poales > Poaceae > Aegilops > Aegilops umbellulata. The sequence goes on from CP136054.1 coordinate 107,250,386, forward strand.
GGCACGAGTATTAATACACCTTGAAGGAAATAACACCAGGGGATAAGATGGCGCGTTATACCTTTGAGCCGGCGTCTCAGTCCGGACCACACTCCTTTTCAGCCCCTGGGGCCTTGCGGCCCCTCGTTGGCTAGTTGCCGCAGGCTCGGTCTCTTGCCTCAAGGACCTCCTCTGCAAAACGTGGTTGTTATACGGCAATCGAAAACACGCGAGGACAAGTCCCTTTTCGAAACGCTGGGATTTCGGTCTCAGTTACCTGGGAGGCCGGGAGTAGCCCGGGGTAGTCGGCTGTAATGGCCACCAAGGCGTTGTCCTTGCTCAATTGATGAAACACCCCATCAATTAGCTCCACAGATATGTCTGGATCCTCTTGAGAGGCCAGGTTGAGGGACCATCCCGGATCCTCGGGCTGTGGAGGGGGGCTATTTATTTCTTTAACAGCCTGGCACAGTTCCTGCGTTGAAGTTGTTAGACTATATAATGGGGATACAAAACGGGCGGACAAGTAAAAGTGTCCACTTACCCAGTTTGGAGGATTATACATGGTAAATCCACCCCGAGGGTTGACGCGGAGGAATTCCTCCTCTTCTCCCTTTTACAAAGCGGACAAGATCTTCATCAGAGTGGTAGCCGAGTCCGGCCCCTTACGGCCATGACGGGTGGCGTCGTCCTCCTCGTTGAAATCCCACATAGGGTGGCCTCTATATTGAATCGGCTGCACCCCTCGCATGATGCATATGGCCATGACTCCGATCATGGTCAGTCCGGAATGAGCAAATAATCTTATCCGGCCCATCAGGTAAAGGACGTCCTTGTCACTTTCCCTTTGAGGGCTCCGTGGACGCTAGCTTAGGCGCTTCTTCAGGGGAGCATTGTCGAACTCAGGGAGGCCGATCCGAACAGGATCCGGCAGCGGGACATCCTCTATATAAAACCATTCCGAAGGCCAATTCTCGGACGCCTTCTTTGGGGTTCCGGATAAATATCCGGTCCCCGCGATGCGCCACACTTCGGCTCCGCCCACTTGATATATTGACCCCTCCTGAGAACGGGGCACCAGGCAGAGTAGCCTCTTCCACAGCGCGAAGTGAGCCTCAACACCCAAAAACAGCTCGCAGAGGGCTAAGAAGCCCGCGATGTGCAACATGGAGGCAGGCGTGAGGCTGTGCAACTAGAGGCCATAGAACTCCAGAAGCCCCCGGAGAAACGGATGAATTGGAAATCCGAGTCCTCTTGTTAAATAAGGGACAAGGCATACCCGCTCTCCTTGGGAGGGATTGGGGGCGCTTTCCGCTTGTTCTCCGCCATTATAGGTGGCAAGTCCGGCTCGAACCAGGACCATATAGGCCGGGGGAGGAATCCCTTGGTCTGAAGCGACACTAGCTCGCTATGCGGGATGGAGCACCTCTCCCAGTCTCCAGGCTTGGGACTGGAAGGGCGAGAGGAGGAGTTGCGACGGCTGGCCATGGTGGAATGGACCTTTGTTGGATGCGCTCTGATGAATACTCGCGGAGGGAAGAAGGTGTGGTTTGGATATGAATCCCCATCCCTTTAAATAGACGACTCATTTACGCGGCTAGGGGTGTGAATGTAAAGACACCTAGACTTTTCGTATTCGTTTGACACGTGGAAGGCGGCCATTATTGGGCGTAGAAGCCGAGGAGCGCTACATTTGCAAAAAAACCAAGCACTATTCAGCAGGTACACGGAATCTGGAGGAGAACCCGCCTTGCAATGCCGAAGACAATCTGCGCACCAGACTCGTCGTCATTGAAGCCTGGTTCGGGGGCTACTGAGGGAGTCCTGGATTAGGGGGTGTCCGGATGGCCGGACTATACCTTCGGCCGGACACCTGGACTATGAAGATACAAGATTGAAGACTTCGTCCCGTGTCCGGAAGGGACTTTCCTTGGCGTGGAAGGCAAGCTTGGCGATGCGGATATTTAGATCTCCTACCATTGTAACCGACTTTGTGTAACCCTAACCCTCTCCGGTGTCTATATAAACTGGAGGGCTTTAGTCCGTAGGACAACATAACAATCATACTCTTGGCTAGCTTCTAGGGTTTAGCCTCCTTGATCTCATGGTAGATCTACTCTTGTACTGCTCATATCATCAATATTAATCAAGCAGGACGTAGGGTTTTACCTCCATCAAGAGGGCCCGAACCTGGGTAAAACATCTGTCCCTTGTCTCCTGTTACCATCCGCCTAGACGCACAGTTCGGGACCCCCTACCTGAGATCCGCTGGTTTTGACACCGACAGTACTACACGTGACAAAGGGAAGAAACGAAGTGGCGCTCACAGAGATACGTGCCATGCGGCCTATCACAAAGGAGTTTCACCACCGGCTGTCAAAACCGATCACCTTCGACCATCGGGACTACTCCGAAAGTATCCGGCACGCAGGCTGGACTGCCTTGGTATTAGACCCGATAATCGACGGATACCATTTCACGCGAGTCCTGATGGACGGCGGAAGCAGTCTAAACCTGATATATCAGGACACAGTCCGCAAAATGGGGATAGACCCAACAAACATTAGCCATAGCAATATTTCCCTTAAAGGAATAACGCCAGGCCCAGGGGCTCATTGCACGGGCTCCCTCCTACTAGAAGTTACGTTCGGTTCACCCGATAACTTCCATAGCGAAAAGCTGACCTTCCACATTGCTCCATTTCAAAGTGGTTATCAAGCACTACTGGGACGCGACGCTTTTGCTCGCTTTAACGCAATACCGCACTATGTGTCTCTCACGCTTAAGATGCCCGGTCCACAAGGCATCATCTTAGTAAAGGGAAACATTGAGCGCTCCCTGCGCGAGGAAGACTGTGCGGCTGCCTGGACAGCCACACACTAAAACTGCCCCACCAACAAGAGCGCCTAATAGGTCGTTAAGACCACGGACAGGCTGGACGAGTCTGACGTAACTATATAATTACTAACAGTTTGATGGTTATACATCTCTACACAAGGGGCTCCGCGCAAGCAGCAACAAAACTCAATTCCACAATTATACTTTGTTTATTTATTATAACGTACATTTTTGCACGACTAGTTTTTCAACTAAGTTCCTCTCTTTTACAGATGAACATCATGCTACACCCGTCCAGGACACGGCACAACGGAGACACAGGCGCAGACGTGCAGCAGGGACCCGTTCCAAGGATTGTCTTTAGATTAAGACCCTGCGTAAACCTTTTTACTGTCTCTCGTTGATACATATCCCCCAGATTCTCCGTACAACCGAGAAGGGGGCTGACGTCTTGGCATGTGGCCACGTCAGAATATTGCACGTACCTGGACACTATGGGCTTATTACAAAGGGCACTGTTCAGCCTGTTTACAATCCTAAAGACCGAATACCTTAGGGAGTGTTCGGCGTCGCGAGTTTGGCCTTATATGCATCAGCTCCGAATCATGTCTTTGGTCAAATGTTGGGTTTGCCTGGCTCCTGTGTTTTGCTGCCTTACGTTCCGCTCTATCGGCTAAGGCGGCACCAGGAGAGCTACTGCGATTGTGCTCTGGTTCAGCCAGGCGAGCACCTCAGTAGAGAAAGCTGAAAACTGACTGTCATGATGTAGCGCGAGACTGGTCAACCACTCGATGACCTATCAGAATCTTCGGGATTCCTCCGCATTGATGAGGGGCCGTTTCCCGGCCAGGCACACACGCACCCCGAATTCGTGCGAGCGCGGCGCCACCAGGGGCTATATAGTAGCTCCACTGTCCAACTCCTATGGCTAAGTGAAAGTGATAAAGCATTATAGTCTGGTTGCCTAGTTCGCTGCACTACCACCTCCTTAATGGACCAAGACGTTGGATCAAGTGTGACGATGCGCCTTCTGTGAACGCCCCCGCATTATATGCATGCGGGCTGAAGCCAACGACTGCCATCTTTCAGGTTATATATACATATATGTAAACGGCCGCACAGGAGGTATTATAATTCTTGCAGGTACAAGTATAAAAAGCTTCTACATTTCAGCAAAATATTGTTTTCAATAAGAATACATGTTATTCAAACATAATATCCTTCGAGCACTGCGTCTCTATTAAACGAGCGCCCTCCAGGACTTCTTGAAAGTAGTGCTCGGTGGGTACTCGGCTTTCGCCCGAATCTTGGGCTGCAACGGTGGTGGCGTCCATCTCCGCCCAGTATGTCTTGACACGGGCAAGGGCCATCCGCGCACCCTCCACGCACGCTGACCTCTTCGTTGCATTGATATACGACACCGCACCAAGGAACTGCTGCACCAAGCTAAAATAACTGTTCGGCTTTGGCATTTTCGGCCACAGATGATCCACGACATACCTCATGGCAAGTCCGGACAACCTATTGAGCTCGGCCCATTCGGCCAAACGATCGGTCAATGGAATCGGACGCTCTAGATTGTTGAACTGTGACCAGAACAGCTTTTCCACGTCGCGATCCTTCTGACCTCGGAAGTGTTCGACCGCATCAGCAGCGCTTGCCGCTAAATCCAGATACGCGTCCGCCGAACTCCACATCCGGTCTAACGGAGCATATTGAGGATCCCCGAACTTCATCCGCAGCATAAAAGGCTTCCCAGCCGCGATATCTCCGGCCTGACGCAGCTCCTCCTTCATCGCTCTCATCGCAGAACGAGCATCCTTGGCCGCCGTTGTAGCCTTCTCCAGGTCTGTCCGCTCCGCCCGGTCTTCCTTTTCAAGAAGCTTACAACGATCAGCAGCGTTCTTCAACTTCAAAGCCATATCGGCCATTTTCTCCTTGCTTCGGCAGTGAGAAGCCTGTTCGGCTTTTAGCTCTTCAACCGCCTTTAAGGCAGCCGCGTCGCTTTTCCTGGCTTGTTCTTTAGCCCGGGAAAGCTTTGCCTGAAGTTTCTCCACGGCGGCAGCCCCATCTGCGTCAAGCACATGCGTTATAAGATACTGGCATCAAGATCCTCTTACCAGGTGTCCCCGGAGAAATTACATACCCTGTGCCTCGTCAAGCCGCTTGTTGACAAGCGCGATGTCGGCATCTGCCACGTCAAGCTACCGTTTTAGCTCGACAAACTCATCAGTCTGGCTGGCCACCAGACACTTCGCCACCTGCATATGAAGGCGGCAAAATTATACCTGGGACTATGATCCTCCATGTGCCGTCGTCTTCGACAGCACCTAGAGTCTCAGGGGCTACTACCTACACAGGGCGCATCGTAAAGTATGCGGCACTGTCCAAAAAAGGTGCATCATTTCACATACCTCAAAGCCCGTCAGTAGACTCATGACAGCTTCATGCAACCCGCTTTCCACGGATGAAATCTTTCCAATTACCGCACCCATCAACGCACGGTGCTCTTCTGAGATAGACGCCCGCCCTAGCAGATCCTTCAATACCTCTGACTGTGCACCAGGCGGTGCCGGACCCATTCGATTGTCTCTCCCAGAAGCCGGACACGGAGGGCTTCGGGTGGCCATATCACTACCTTCCGGCCTTACCGGATCAGGAGAAACCCTCCGCGACAACACCTCGGGGTCACCCGCCTCATGAGGCGGTATGGCAGGGGGAGGCGTTCCGCTCTCCATCATCTCCGGAAGAATATCCCCCGAAGACGAACTCTGCTGAGAAGAGCAAAGATCCGAACTACAAGGTAAATTTTCGGTTATTTTCCTCAGAAGTAAAGCAAGGATTTCTCTCATTATTAAACACCCTTTTTACTTACCGCTCGGTGGAGGGCTGATCCCCTTGAGGGCACTGTACGGCCGGGGTATCTCCCGGCACAGGACCCTCTGGCGAAGACTTCTTCCCCCGCTTTGAGACCATTGTCTCCGGATCTTCAGGGGCGGTCCTCTTCTTCCCCGAAGGAGAGGAATTTTCGATTCCTCCCTTCTGGACAACCTCCTCCGCGGAGGCAGTAGCTTCCTTGTTCCCCCCTTTGTTTTCTTCCAAAGGCACGATCTCCAGCATCCTGGTTAAAACGGGATCCGGCGAGGTCTCAGGAAGGGGGGCCGGACACCTGATTAACTTGGCCTTCGCTATCCACTCCTGTTTCAAAGAACATCTCTTTTAAATGTCGGTGTCAAAACCGGCGGATCTCGGGTAGGGGGTCCCGAACTGTGCGTCAAGGTCGGATGGTAATAGGAGACAAGGGACACTTTATTTTACCCAGGTTCGGGCCCTCTCGATGGAGGTAAAACCCTACTCCTGCTAGATTAATATTGATGATATGGGTAGTACAAGAGTAGATCTACCACGAGATCAAGGAGGCTAAACCCTAGAAGCTAGCCTATGGTATGATTGTGTATGATGATGGTTCTCCTACGGACTACAACCCTCCGGTTTATATAGACACCGGATAGGGTTAGGGTTACACAGAGTTGGTTACAATGGTAGGAGATCTTGAATATCCGCACGCCTAGCTTGCCTTCCACGCCAAGAAAAGATCCTTCCGGACACGGGACGAAGTCTTCAATCTTGTATCTTCATAGTCCTGGAGTCCGGCTGAAGGTATAGTCCGGCTATCCGAACACCCCCTAATCCAGGACTCCCTCAGTAGCCCCTGAACCAGGCTTCAATGACGATGAGTCCGGCGCGCAGATTGTCTTCGACATTGCAAGGCGGGTTCCTCCTCCAAGTTCTTCAAGAAGATTACAAACACCAAAAATAGTGTCCGGCTCTACAAAATAAGTTTCCACATATTGCCATATAGAGAATAATATTAGCACAAATCAAATCTGCTGACGTATTCCACAATGCATCATAACACTGCGACCAAGCTCTTTATACAAATCGTTTTCATTGTTCCACCTCAGCGTGTCTAGCGAGGCGGTTTCCTTGGCACGTCTTGTCAAAGCAGAGATCGTGTCCCCCTTTTAACGGGATTCTCATCAATACGGACGTGGGTAACCCAGTCGTGCCCGTTATCACGTTTTGCCTTAATTAAAGGCTAGTCCAAGACGGTTACGGGGAGGGCTCTTGGTATTCTGCCTCTTATAAAGAGACCAAGAACCTGTTCCCCTCTTCTATTCTCAAAACGAGCTCGCCCGTCGCCTTGAGTTCCAACACCCTAGGCTTCCAGATTTCAGGCGCACCGGACCTTCGACAATGTCCGGCTCCGACCTCCAAGGCCGATGGATGCCCTCCTCCATTACGTAGGAGGACGTATTAAGGTTGAGGGAAGCTAAATTCCTGACCGGCGAGATTTCGCACAGGTTGCCTGTTCAAGGACAGGTGATCCCTAGCCCTCAGCCCAACGAGAGTGTGGTATTCATATCCCACTTCCTTCGGGGATTAGGCTTCCCAATGGATCCCTTTGTAAGGGGGCTGATGTTTTATTATGGGCTGGAATTCCACGACTTAGCTTCGGAGTCCATCCTCCATATTTCCTCGTTCGTTGTTGTGTGTGAAGCGTTCCTCCGTGTCACCCCTCACTTTGAATTATGGCTCAAGACCTTCAAAGTAGAACCGAAGATGATCGAGGAGCGCCACGCAGAGTGCGGAGGCGCTGCTATAAAAAGAAATGTCGATGCTCCATGGCCCGAGGGCGCTTTTCAAGAGGAGCTTGGCTTATGGCAACAGGAGTGGTTCTATATCACCGCTCCTCGGGGCACCGCATGGGTGGCGCCTCCTACCTTTCGCTCGGGTCCCCCACCGCGGTTAGCGTTGTGGATCAACACAGGGTTAGATCGGGGCTTGCCCAAAGACGTACCTCTACTGCAGGGCCGCATTAAGGATCTCTTGGAAGGAGACCTCAACCTGGTCAAGGTGACACAAGTCATGCTGATTTGCCGGACACTGCCCGGCCAACGTCGCCCCCTTCGCCTGTGGGAGTTCAATCCAGAGGGACTGCGAGTTCTTCGGGATTTTATGGGCGCGACGCCCGCGGAGATGTACAAACTGTTCTTGGATCACAAGAAGTGAGTCCAGATTTGACCGAGGATGTGGGTTTAAGCCGCAATCACCCGGATACTCAAGTAAGTGACCTTGTGCCCGGACCTTCTATCCGCATAATTGACTCGCTCTTAACAGCGCTTCTCCTTTTAAGCAGGAGTGGATAGAGAAGGCGAAGCTGATCAGGTGTCCGGCTCCCCTTCCCGAAACCAGGCTGGATCCCGTGCTAGTCAGGATGCTGGAGGTAGTGCCTTTGGAGGGAAATAAGGGGGAGAACAAGGAAACCATGGCCTCCTCGAAAGAGGCCATTCCGAAGGGGGGAATCGATAATTCCTCTCCTAAGGGAAAGAAAAGGGCCGCCTCTGACGACCCGGAGACCGTAGCCTCGAAGCGGGGGAAAGAATCCTTGTCAGAGGGCCCGACGCCGGGGAGCCCCTCGGCTAAACTAAACCCTCGAAGGGACCAGCTCTCCAGCGAGCCGTAAGTAGAAGAAGAGTTTTTCTCTTAAGAGAAATCCTTGATTTATATCTGAGAAGTTTTAACCGAAACCTTATTTTGTAGTTCGGACCTCAGCCCTTCTCAGCAGAATTCGTCCTCGGGGGATCTTCTTCCAGAGATGATGGAGAGTGGGTCGCCTCCTCCTCTGTATCACCTAGCAAGGCGGGCGACGCTGAAGTGTCATCGCGGAGGATTTCTCCGGATTTGACAGGGGCGGAAGGTGGCCATGTGGCCCCCCGAGGTTCTCCGCGTCCGGCCTTTGAGGGAGGCCATGGGACGAGTCCGGCACCATCTGGTGTTTGGCCGGAGGAGCTAAAGATTCTGCTGGGGCGAGCCTCTGTCTCAGAGGAGCATCGTGTGTTGATGAACACGGTGATTGAAAAGGTGTCATCCGCAGAAAGCGGATTGCACGAGGCCGTCAAAAGTTTACTGGCAGGCCTTGAGGTATGTTTTAAATAATGTACACTTGTGTTAGTTGCGCATAAATGAAGTGTGCCCTGTGTAGATAGTAGCCCCTGAGACTCTGTGCGTCGTTAAAATTGACGGCACGCAGAGGATCTTAATCCCAGGTCCTTTAAGTGGCACCTTTATATGTAGGTGGCGGATTGTCCGGAGTCAAGCCGGACTCGTGAATTTGCCGAACTGAAGCGACAACTTGATGAGGCAGAAGCCGGCATTGCGCTTGTTAACAAGCGGCTTGATGATGCTCAAGGTATTAAAATCATCGGGCGATGGTTAGTAAGAGGAGCTTTATGTCAATATCTTACCGTGTGTATGCTTGACGCAGATGGTGCGGCCGCCGTGGAAGGTCTTAGGGCCGAACTCGCCCGAGCGAAGGAACAAACCAGGAAAAGCGATGCGGCTGCCGTGAAAGCCCTTGAAGAGCTGAAAGCCGAACAGGCTGCCCATTGCCGAAGCAAGGAGGGGATGGCTGATATGGCCGTAAAGTTAAAGAGTGCTACTGACCGTTGCAAGCTTCTTGAAGAAGAGGGTCGGGCGAGGCAAACGATCTTAGAGAAGGCTGTTGCTGACGCCAAGGACGCCCGCTCTATAATGAGAGCGGCAAAGGAAGAGTTGCGTCAAGCCGGACAAATTGCGGATGGAAAGCCCTTCTCGCTGCGGAGAAAATTTTGTGATCCGAAGTTTGCCCCGTTAAACCGGATGTGGAGTGTAGAGGACACCTATCTGGATTTGGCGGCTAGTGCTGCTGATGCGACCGAACACTTTCGAGATAAAAAGGATCATGAAGTGGAGAAGCTCTTTTGGTCGCAATTCGTCAATCCAGAGCGTCCACTAGCAATAGACGATTGCCTGGCCCAATGGGCCGAACTGAATAGGTTGTCCGGACTCGCCATGAAGTACGTCATGGATCATCTGTGTCCGAGGGGATCGAAGCCGAAGAGTTTTTTCAGCTTGGTGCAACAATTGCTAGACGTGGTGCCACGTGTCGATGCTATGAAGAGGTCAGCGTGCATAGAGGGCGCTCGGCTGGCTCTTGCCCATGTCAAGACATACTGGGCAGATATGGAGCCCACCATTGTTGCGTCCTGGGATTCGGATAAAAGCCGAATACCTTCCGAGCACTATTTTGAGGAAGTCCTCGAAGGCGCTCGCGTAATAGAGACGCAGTGCTCGAAGGATGCTATATTGTGATAGCATATGTAATCATAAAATAGTATTTTGATAAATTGTAGTGGCATTTTTTAGACTTGTGCCTTCAAGTATTAAGAACACCTCCTGTGCGGCCGTTTTAATATATAAATTCTGAAAGATTGCAGTCGTTGGCTTCAGCCCCCACGCACATAGTGCGGGGGTGCGCGCAGAAGACGCATTTTCACACTTAACCCAACGTCTTGGTCCTACAAAGGAGGTGATAGCGCAGCGGGCTAGGCAACCGGACTATAATGCTTTAACACTTTCACTTAGCCATAGGAGCTTGACAGTGGGACTCTTTAGGTAGCCCCTCAGTGGCGACTGCGCTTGTCCAAATTCGGGGCGCATACGTGCCTGACCGGGAAACGACCCTTCGTCAAAGCGGAGGAATCCGATAAATTCCTATAATTCATCGAGTGGCGACCAGTCTCGCGCTACATCATGACAGTCAGTTTTCGGCTTTCTCTACTGAGGTGCTCACCCGGCCGAACCGGGGCACAATCGCAGTAGTTCTCCTGGTGCTACCTTAGCCGATAGAGCGGAACATAAGGTAGCCGAACTCAGGAGCCGGGCAACCCAACATTTGACCAAAGACATGATTCGGAGCTGATGCATATAGTGCCAAAACTCGCGATGCCGAACACTCCCTAAGGTGTTCGGTCTTTATGAGTGCGGGTGAAACAACACCCTTAAAAAAAGAGCCCCTAGTGTCCAGGTACGAGCAAAAATTCTGGCGTGGCCACATGCCAAAACGCCAGCCTCCTCCTTGGTTATAGTAGAAAAAACCAGGGGATGTATAGTAGCAAGAGACAGTAAAAAAGGTTTACACAGGGTCTTAATCTAAAAAGAATCCTTAGGACGGGTCCCTACTGCACGTCTGCGCCTGTGTCTCCGCTGTGCCGTGTCCTGGACGGGCGCCGCACGAGTTCATCTGTAAAAGAGAGGAACTGAATTGAAAATGGGTCGTGCGGAAAAAAGATAATAAACAAAATGTAAAGTAAAAAATATAAAGTTGAGCTTTATTGTCTCTGCGTATAGCCCCTGGTACGGGGGTGTATGGCGTTTGAAGCCTGCGTTGATGATGGACTTGTGCCGAACTCATTTAGTCCGGGTCCGTGGTCTTTAAAAAGTCTTTTGGCTGGCGAGGCCACTTTATTGTGCGGCTGTTTAAGTGGCCGCGCAATCCTCCGTTTGGAGGAGGCGTATTTTAGTGCGCTCCCTTTAAAGAGATGATGCCTCGTGGACCGGGCATCTTAAGCGTGAGAGATGCATAGTGCGGTATTGCATTAAAGCGAGCGAAAGCTCCGCGTCCCATTAGTGCTTGATAGCGACTTGAAAACAGGACGACATGGAAGATCAGCTTTTCGCGACGGAAGTTATTGGCAGAGCCAAATATGACTGCGAGCCGGAGAAAACCCATACAATGGGTGTCCGGGCCCGGTGCTACCCCTTGAAAGGAGGTTTTACTGTGGCAGAATCTTGCTGGGTTTATGCCCATGCGGTGGATTGTATCCTGATATATCAGGTTTAGTCCACTGCCGCCGTCCATAAGGACATTGGTAAACTGGAATCCCTCAATTATTGGATCGAGTATCAGGGCAGTCCGGCCTGCGTTTTTGATATTTCTAGAATAATCTAGCTGATAAAAAATGATTGGTTTTAATAACCAGTGGCGGGACCCCTGAGGGATAGGTTTTATTGTGCGTACCTTCATGGGTGCCACACGTTTTGTTACGTGAAGTGAGTTCACTGTTTTAACTTCTTGTGGGAAGTTCTTTTGTTTCCTGGTGTTCTGCTTCTGGGGTTCGTCCTCGTCTTCGCTTGGTGTATCGAGCCCCTTGTGTTCGGCGTTAAGCCTTCCGGATTGTTTAAAAACCCAACAGTCTCTGTGGGTGTGATTGGCAGGCTTCCCAGGAGTACCGTGTATCTGACATATTCTGTCCAGGATTCTGTTTAAGCTGGACGGATCATCCCTATTATCCTGAAGGGGTGGTTTGTCTGATTTTGCCGTGAGCTTTTGAATCCAGCATTGACTGCCGTGCTCTTCGGACTTTTTTCTTTGGTTCGGCGACAGTCCTTATTTCGTCGCGGTTTTCCGTTTCCATCCCTGATTTCGGATGTACTTGGGTCGCTGGGGCTGCATCATGCCAACCAGCTGTCCTCTCCTGCGCAAAAGCGGGTCATGAGGCTTGTGAGTGCGGCCATTGTTCTTGGCTTTTCCTGGCCGAGTGTCTGGCGAGCCATTCGTCTCGGACATTATGCCTGAAAGCTGCTAAGGCTTCGGCGTCCGGACAATCCACTATCTGATTCTTTTTAGTAAGGAATCTGTTCCAGAACTGCCGAGCTGATTCTCCGGGTTGTTGAGTTATGTGACTGAGATCGTCTGCGTCCGGAGGGCGGACATAGGTCCCTTGGAAATTTGCTCGGAAAGCATCCTCGAGCTCTTCCCAACTTCCAATTGTGTTTTCGGGAAGGCTCTTAAGCCAGTGCCGGGCTGGCCCTTTAAGCTTAAGGGGTAAATATTTGATGGCGTGGAGATCATCTCCTCTAGCCATATGTATGTGGAGGATATAATCCTCGATCCAGACTCCGGGGTCTGTTGTTCCATCGTACGCCTCTATGTTGACGGGTTTGAATCCCTTTGGAAATTCATATTCCAGGACCTCATCGGTGAAACATAGGGGGTGTGCGGCGCCCCTGTATTTGGGTGTGCCGGATTCTGATGACGCCTTTTTTGCATTGCTTGTGAGAGCTTGCTTTCTTGGCCCGTAAATGGACCTGGCTGGGCCATGATGCGAGTCTTTAATTGGGTCGCATGCCGTATTGAGTGCGGCGCCGCTTGCCGTTTTATGGTGGCCATGGGGTCGTCTATCCGACCGTGTGGCTTTTTTATTTTTTGAATGCGAGGGCTCTAGGGCCTCTTGGTTGAATTCGGGCAGTAGTTTTCTCTTCGGATAGCTTTTAGTGCGGCGGCTGCCGCCGTATTTGTCTGCGGTCTTGATTACCTGGCTCCATCTTATTCTGAGTGCATCTTCTGCCGTCTTGAGCTTCCGCTTCTGCTTTTTCAGGCTGCGTGCTGTGGCAACGAGCCTTTCGTGGAGGTTCTTCTGCTCCGTGGTTTTATCCGGCGTGAGATCGTCCGGAGTTCTGTTATGGCCGGGGGAGCGCTGTCTGTCCTCTCTATCCGCGTTGCCCTGTTCGGACGGTTGCTCTGAGGCATGCTCGTCGTCTACTGGCTCATCCTGCTCTATGGCTGGGTCTTGATCGAGGTGGGGCTTGGCTCGGCGTTTTCGTCGCCGTTTTGATTGCTTTTCGGAGGTTTTATCCTTTTTTCCGTCCCCTTTTTCCTCGTTGTCGTTTCCTTTTGGGGTATCCACCATGAATACATCGTTAGGTGGGCTGGCGGTCCAGCGCCCTATAGGTGCTGGTTCCTGTTCGTCTCCATCTTCGTCGTCCATACCGTCGAAGTATTTGGATCCGAAGTCAAGTATGTCGGTTAAATCATCGACAGTGGCTATTAAGTGGGTGGTGGGTGGAATTTGAATTTCTTCGCCGTCCGAATCCCAACCTCGCAGACCATAGTCCGGCCTGGGCTCTCCTGATAGAGAGAGAGACTTGAGAGAATTCAGGATATCACCGAAAGGTGAGTACTGAAAGATATCCGCGGCGGTGAACTCCATTATAGGCGCCCAATCGAATTCGATCGGCAGGGGCACGGGAGGCCCGGAGTTCGGAGAAGAATCTGACTCCTTGGAGTCATGGACCGTGCGGAGTACGGGGCTGGCGTTTGGCTCGATCGCCTTCAAGATCGCAGCCCCCGAGGTGACGTCCAACCATTCATCCTCAAAGAACGCAGCGGGCTCCGAGTCGAGGGTCGGGGCCGGTGCGTGTGTGGCCTCCAGGGCACTATTCGGAGGCAGAGCTATATCGTGCCCCTCGAGGTAGTGCGACGCACTTGGTTGTGGCTCAAACCCGTCGAAGATCAAGTCTCTGCGGATATCTGCCCTGTAGTTTAGGCTTCCAAACCTGAATTGATGGCCAGGGGCGTAGCTTTCGATCTGCTCCAGGCGACCAAGCGAATTGGCCCGCAGAGCGAAGCCGCCGAAGATGAAGATTTATCCGGGGAGGAAAGTCTCACCCTGGACCTCATCGTTGTTGATGATCAAAGGAGCCATCGGGCCTAAAAGCGACGACACAGAGGAACTCTCAATGAAAGCACCAATGTCGGTGTCAAAACCGGCAGATCTCGGGTAGGGGGTCCCGAACTGTGCGTCAAGGTCGGATGGTAACAGGAGACAAGGGACACTTTATTTTACACAGGTTCGGGCCCTCTCGATGGAGGTAAAACCCTACTCCTGCTAGATTAATATTGATGATATGGGTAGTACAAGAGTAGATCTACCACGAGATCAAGGAGGCTAAACCCTAGAAGCTAGCCTATGGTATGATTGTGTATGATGATGGTTCTCCTACGGACTACAACCCTCCGGTTTATATAGACACCGGATAGGGTTAGGGTTACACAGAGCCGGTTACAATGGTAGGAGATCTTGAATATCCGCGCGCCTAGCTTGCCTTCCACGCCAAGAAAAGATCCTTCCGGACACGGGACGAAGTCTTCAATCTTGTATCTTCATAGTCCTGGAGTCCGGCTGAAGGTATAGTCCGGCTATCCGGACACCCCCTAATCCAGGACTCCCTCAGAGATGTTGTGATAAATGAACATATGGCGTGTCGGGGCACGGGGCTACTTACTTGGGTATCCGGACGATTGCAGCTCAGACCTGCGTCCTCAGTAGAGTCCGGACACACTGCTTGTGGCCCGAAGAATAATTTGTACATCTCCGCGGGCGTCATGCCCAGAAAATGTTGGAGAGCTCGCGGTCCCTCCGAATTGAACTCCCACAGGCGGAGGGGGCGACGTTTGTAGGGCAGGACTCGACGAATTAACATGACCTGCGTCACCACGACTAGACTAACGTCTCTCCCCAGGAGATCTCGAATGGGGTTCTGCAGCAGGGGCACATCCTTTGTTGGCCCCCAATCCAGCCCCTCATTGACCCATGATGTTAGTCGGGGTGGGGGACCCGAGCAAAAAGCAGGCGGCGCCACCCACTTGGCACCCTTGGGAGCCGTGATATAAAACCACTCTTGTTGCCATAAGCTGGACTCCTCTTGGAAAAAGCCCTCGGGCCACGGAGCGTTGGCATCCTTGCTTATTACAGCGCCTCCGCACTCTGCGTGCTCTCCCTCGATCATCTTCGGCTCTACTTTGAAGGTCTTAAGCCATAGTCCGAAGTGAGGAGTAATACGGAGGAAAGCTTCACACATGACAATGAACGATGAGATGTGGAGGATAGACTCCAGAGCTAAGTCGTGGAATTCCAGCCCATAATAGAACATGAGCCCCCTCACGAAGGGATCCAGCGCGAAGCCTAGCCCTCGGAGGAAGTGGGACACGAACACAACGCTCTCACCAGGCTTGGGAGTGGGAATAGCCTGCCCTTGAGTAGGCAGCCTATGCGGGATTTCGTCGGTCAAATACCTGGCTCCCCTCAGCTTTTGTACGTCTTCCTCCATGACCGAGGAAGGCATCCATCGGCCTCGAAGGTCAGAGCCGGGCATCATCGAAGGTTCGAAGCGCCTAAATCTGGAACCTTGGGTGCTGGAACTCGAGGCGGGGGGCGGATTCGATTGAGATCGAAAGAAAGGAGTAAAGCTTTGGTCTCTTTATAAGAGGTTGAATACCAGGAGCCCTCCCTGTGACCGTTTGGGACTTACCTTTAATCAGGGGGGGGGATATACCAACGGGCACGACTGGGTTACCCACGTCCGTAATGATGAGGATCCCGTAAATAAAGGGGACACAATCTCTGCTTCGACAAGATGTGCCAAGGAAACCGCCTCGCAAAACGCGTTGAGGTGGGAAGGTAAAAAACGATTCGAATGAAGGTTTGGCTGTGGTGTGATGTCACGCTATAGAATACGTCAGCAGATTAGATTTGTGAAAATACTATTCTCTCTACGGTGGTATGTGGAACTTGTTTTGTAGAGCTGGACATGATCCTCGTGTTCAAAATCTTCTATGAAGTATTCGGAGGAGGAACCCGCCTTGCAATGCCGAAGACAATCTGCGCGCCGGACTTATCGTCATTGAAGCCTGGTTCAGGGGCTACTGAGGGAGTCCTGGATTAGGGGGTGTCTGGACAGCCGGACTATGACCTTTGGCCGGACTATTGGACTATGAAGATACAAGATTGAAGACTTCATCCTGTGTCCGGATGGGACTTTCCTTGGCGTGGAAGGCAAGCTTGGCAATACGGATATGTAGATCTCCTCCCATTGTAACTGACTCTGTGTAACCCTAGCCTCCTCCGGTGTCTATATAAACCGGAGAGTTTAGTCCGTAGAAGGACAACAATCATACCATAGGCTAGCTTCTAGGGTTTAGCCTCTCTGATCTCGTGGTAGATCTACTCTTGTACTACCCATATCATCAATATTAATCAAGCAGGAGTAGGGTTTTACCTCCATCGAGAGGGCCCGAACCTGGGTAAAAACATTGTGTCCCTTGTCTCCTGTTACCATCCGCCTAGACGCATAGTTCGGGACCCCCTACCCAAGATCCGCCGATTTTGACACCGACAGGGGGCTACTGAGGGAGTCCTGGATTAAGGGGTCCTCAGACGTCCGGCCTATGTGACGTGGGCCGGACTGATGGGCCATGAAGATACAAGATAGAAGACTTCCTCCCGTGTCCGAATGGGACTCTCCTTTGCATGGAAGGTAAGCTTGGCATTTGGATATGAAGATTCCTTCCTCTGTAAACCGACTCTGTACAACCCTAGGCCCCTCCGATGTCTATCTAAACTGGAGGGTTTAGTCCGTAGAGGCAATCACAATCATACATGCTAGACATCTAGGGTTTAGCCATTATGATCTCATGGTAGATCAACTCTTGTAATCCTCATATTCATCAAGATCAATCAAGTAGGAAGTAGGGTATTACCTCCATCAAGAGGGCCCGAACTTGGGTAAACATTGTGTCCCCCGTCTCCTGTTACCATCGACCTTAAACGCATAGTTCGGACCCCCTACCCGAGATCCGTCGGTTTTGACACTAACAGCGGCTATGACCAACCGCCCCGTCGCAGGGCTCGCTTCGAGGACGGTGGTGGGTCGTCCCATCGTCACGTCCCAGTGAAGCACGAGGAGGAATCCGGCTGAGTTTGGGGAAGCGCCGAGAGCTGATTCTCGTGAGTAGCCGCGGGCGTAGGAGCCGCTTTTGCCTGTTGCTTCTTTCTTTCCTTCCTGCATTGTAGGAAACAAGTATGGGGCCCCGCGGGGGCGTATGATGAACCGTAACGCTTTTTCTGCCTTAGGCCATGTTTATCGCTTCTGTGTCGTGTTGTGGCGTCACTATTTTACGTAGGCATATAGGGATAACTTAGCTCGATATGCCTGAAGTAGTTTCCACCTCATGAGGGCGCACATCTCCCAGCATCTGATGAGGATTCCCTGCCGCAGACTTGGGACACGTCGAGAGACTGCAAAAATTCGTTAAGAAACCTGTATTCCTCCCTGCTCAGGGCCCCGGCGTGGCCGGTCATGGCCTAGCGCACCACATCGCGGTACCCGTGGGGCCACTACAAGAAATATGTCAACTTGTGACCACCACTATTGGTCACTGAAAGGTCACAAATTTCCATTTACGACCTTTTTGTGACCAAAAACAGAAGGTCAAAAGCTGGCGGTCGTAAACTGACTATAGCGACCTTTAACAAAAGGTCGTTGATCCTATGACCTTCTGTTTTGGTCGCTAGCTCTCTCCCCAGGCCATGTCGGATCCGATGTGGCAATCTGACGTGGCAAAATTGCGATGAATTGAAAAGGTCGTTGGTTAAAATCAGCCCGGTCCAATTGGGGGTTTTACATGGGCCGAGCCCATTAATTCAGCCCATTTTATGTTTTTTTTCTGTTGTTTTTTACTAGCTACATGGGCTTGGGCCATTGGTTCGAACTTTTTTTGCTTTCTGAGGTGCAGACTTTTCACATTCTATAAATTTTTTATTTTCGGGTTTTCTTTTTTTTGTTACATTCAATTTTCAGATTATTGTATTCAACTGGATGCACATTGTCAGATTCTTCTAGGCACTAGGTCCCATACACCAGGTTTTAATTTTTCACAACTTGTAACTCAATGATATACCAATCAGAGAACAAATTTTAAATATATTCAAATAACAGCCAAATCACCGATGTACCAATCAAGTTTATTACATTCCACCAATCACAATATAACCATACAATATTACACCAATCACAATATAGCCCTCTACAGATAAAACGCTCAACAAGTACATGCACGTCTACAACACCTTAGCGCCTTCAACCTGCAAAACATCACATCCAGCCACATATTAACGATCAAATCAATTCACCCCTTGACGCCCTGGTAGGTGACGACGATGTGGTAGTGGTGGAAGCCGCCGCCGAGGCCGACGGCGCCTGCGGTGTCCTCGTCGTCATCGAAGGCGATGACGACGGACGGGTCAGCGTTGAAGCAGGTGCGCTGCAGGCCACATCATCATATTTGAGCATTAATATTTCCGTATTACTACACAGGAACTACAACACTAGGAGTAGACAGCAACTAGTAGCAGAACACCAATATCATCAGGAACATGAGTATAACAAGCATCTTGCTTTACTGGGATAAAGTGACACAGCAGAATTACTAGGATACAGTGACGCAACAGCAATAAGATAACATATTATGTGCTACAGGATGACATTTCCAAAGTGGCACGTTTGATATGCTAAGGACTTGTTGATCTAATCCAGGTTTTGTTTTACAAATTAGTCTTGCTGTAAATTCAGCTAGTGTTCAAGTTATAAACAATTTCGTTTTACTTGCCATCTTTGTTTCTTCTCTGTGACATTTAGTAGCACACATGAGTATATCCTGTTGTGCCTATGCATTGCAAGAGCCAAACCAATACTAAATATTATTGCAAACCTAACATACTTGAACAGCTTGGTCAGGGTAAGAACAGACCTGATGAGCTCTGAAGTTGAACGAATGGTGAACGAGCCCAGCCATGGCCACCTTCCTGGTCTTGTCCAAAAACAGAATAATCCATGATTAGATGATTGAAATAGCTCAAGAAACAAGAACACAGAGCGTGCAGTGTATGGTTAAGAGGAGAAGGGGGCATACTGGGCTGACCTCGTTGGCGTGCTTCTTGTCGCGTACGAGTCCATGGCGCTGGGGGCGGGGTAAGGCTCCTCGATGCTGGCGCTGGAGGCAACGCTGCTGCCCTGCTCGCCGGCATAGCCGCTGCTGCCGGGGCTGGGCTCTGCACTAAGCTGGGAGTAAACAAAACAACGTCAACAAATGCATCCAGGGAGTTGCCAACATCACGTGTTAAATAAAATGAAGGTGAAATGCTCCACACCACTGACTTATCTATAGATGCAGATTTGTACCAGCTGACATGATGCATACAACTAATCTACAAATGGCTAGCTGTTATGATAGGCTAATCTGCAACAACTAATCTATGCCATATCTATGCCATATCTTTACAACCAACCATTCATTCCAGCAATATATTACAACCATGTCAAGCAAGCAAACATTTTACTTCTGAAGATAGGAAACCCAGATCAGCACCTTCATCATGACCACAAGCTTGACTTGGGTATGCATACTGCAGAAACAAAGGGCATTTGATTAGGCGAAGGAAAATAGCAGTTTAAATCAGCTAATTATATTTCGTAGCACATAATTCAGTTAACAAAATCACATCTGAACTCTGACACTCTGTCTCTGGCAATTAACTCCAGTTTCCATCCTATCTCAAGCATCATTCAAAAATATTTTTTAATGAACACAATTGTTATAAATACCTCTTAAATGGATACCACAAACCTGTATCCATATTGTTTGATCCCAGGAGAACTGGCTACGATTGACAACATAAAAAAGTGAAACATGCAGGACACAGACACACGCACACAGACAGACACATAAATGTGTAATTAGAATCAACTATCCTATACCACTGGATAGTCCAGTCCCTGCCCGCTTCTTAAAAAATGGTTATATCAAGTGCTAAGTTGTCTAGAAACTGTGGATTAAGATGAACAAGACAAAAGACTATCTACCCCAGCATTAGCACCAGGTCCAAAAAACAGCACCCCGCCCCAGCAGGCACAGAATTGGTATTTGCATTATATCTCCAACGGCAACGGGGTGCCGCCCAACCATGCAGCATTGTGCAGATGCAAGTGAGGCCAGACATAAGCGCACAAGAGCAAACCCGCATGCTTTAAGAATTACTTGATGTGCGCGTGCAGATGCAAAGTCTGAATTACTTGATTTAACAATTCATTAAGTGACTTTGGCATAGAAATAACAGGGAACCGGCCATAGAGATACACCACGGAAACAGACATGTTTCTAGAAAGGCAGAACAAAGTTAGATATGTGGACAGGCATCTCTGAAACAAATTTACATGGTACACAAACAATAAAACAGGGGGTACAAATTAACATAGTTGAACTAGTTGTAGAAATTCAGACCATACAAAGTTACAAACTAACGAACAAAGCAAACAGACTAAATTCCCATGAGAATTAGTGGTTCTGGGTACTAGCTGACCTCCTCATCACCAGCTTGAGGTTGGGAGACAGGAGGGCTTGGGAGAGGGTGTTACCGAGCGAGGTGCACTACGTGATGACGACGACCTCCTCCCGCGAGACGCCGGCGGCCGCCGCCAGGTCCCCCACCGCGTGGAGCGGCAGGGCCAGCTCGTCCGTCACCGCGAGCCCCACCACGGCCGTGGACGCCATGGACCCGGCCCTGATCGAATCGCCTGCAACCCTGCGTGAGGAAGAAAATGGTGCGCGTTAGGGAAGGGAAGGGAAAGGAGGAAGAGCAGATCGAAGAGGGGTGGGGGTGACCTTGATGTCGAGCGGCGTCCCGGGCAGAGCGAGTTCATGGCTGGCGCCTGGCCTCTCCTTCCTGATTTGAGGAGGGGAGGGAGACGGGTCATGGCGTCTGGGGCATGCGTCCGCACCATGATCCTGATGGGATCTACACGAGGCCGCCGCCGCCCCTCCCCCGCCGCGGGGCCGGGTGCGGGTCACCTCCCACAAAAGGATACAAAGACGGAGCCGGATGGGACTCGGACGCGCGGCGGAGGTGGTTGCCGAGGCGGGCACAGAGATGGGGTGGGTCATCGGGATTCGTGGCGTGGTGGAGGCGCCGTGAGGAGGGGAGGAGGAGAGGGCGAGGGAAGGAGGGCGCCGCTGCCGGCGACGGGAAGCGAGAGAGAGAGGGAGGTGGCGTCGATCTGGATCGGGGAGAGAGAGGTAGGCGGCGTCGATCTGGATCGGGGAGAGAGAGAGAGAAGGAGGCGGCGGGCGGGTGGAAGGAAAACGGGGGAGAAGAGAGCTAGGGTTTCGCCTCACGTGGGGTTGGTGGGGGAGGCGAGGGGTGAGGGCTGCCGTTGGATCCGGGAGGATCCAACGGTGTTTCGTGCATGATCCGCGTGTCTGGTCCACGGACCAATCAGAACGCAGTACAACATTATGACCAACTAAATTGGTCGTGATAGATTTAAAAATAAGATGTTAAAAATCATGTAAGCTATTTTATGATCACAGAAATTCAAAAAAATAAAAGACCTTCTCATTGTGTCACCAATTGTGAACTACCTTTCAGGAAAATAACAAACATGGAATGGCAAACAATGTTGCCTAAGAAAATTTTCATTTTTTTTGCACGAAAAAATCATTTTTCATTTTCCGAGTGCCAAAATGGTTTTTTTTGTGAAGGACCTACCAAATAATTGTTGCAAAATTGGACCAAATCAATTTTCTAAAATACTAGGACATATTTAATGCACAATTGACAAAATGGTTGGGTGTAAAAAGGTTTGATCCACCTCTCGTGAAAAAGACAAATTCATGCCGATTCAGTTGGAAGCGGGTCAAATTCGAACTGTAGCTGCGTGATAGTTTGCTATTTATTTTTTTCAAAAAATATTTCTACGTACATAAGTAACTACTTAGTCAGAGAAACACCAAAAAAATTTCAAGATTCAACCACTAGCTAGGAACGGTCATTCCCGCCGTTTTGACCGCATTTTGAAACGGGCATAAAAAATTCAAAAAAAATCAAAAAATTGGGAAACCTTCGCATTGTGTCATCATATGTGACCAAGTTTTCAAGAAAAATAACAAACTTGTAATACGGAAATTATTTTTAAAAAGTGTGCTCAGAAACGAGCTATCACGTGTGGAGATCATTGGCTTTCAAACCAAATGATCAATCTTATGGCCACATTCGTGGCATAGTTTGTTCGAATGATCTCATATTGTGCACAAGGGTGCATATTGGAATGTCAAACAATGTTGCCTAAGGAAGTTTTCATTTTCGTTGGACGAAAAAACCATTTTCCATTTTTCGAGTGCCTGAAAGGAGGTTTTTTTGTGAAGGAACTACCAAATAATTGTTGGAAAATTGGACCAGATCATTTTTATAAAATACTAGGCCATATTTAATGCATAATTGACAAAATGGTTGGGCGTAAAATTTTTTGATCCACCGTTCGTGAAAAAGACAAATTTCCGCCAATTCAGCTGGAAGCGGGGCAAATTTGAACTGCAGCTGCCTCATAGTTTGCTATTTATTTTTTTCAAAAATCATTTCTAGTTACATAAGGACCTATTTAATTAGATAAATACCAAAAAATTCCAAGATTCAACCACTAGCTAGGAACGGTCATTCCCGCCGTTTTGACCGCATTTTGAAACGGGCATAAAAAATTCAAAAAAAAAACAAAAAATTGGGAAACCTTCGCATTGTGTCATCATATGTGGCCAAGTTCCTAGGAAAAATAACAAACTTGTAATACGGCAATTATTTTAAAAAAGTGTCCTCAGAAACGAGCTATCATGTGTGGAGATCAATGGCTTTCAAGCCAAATGATCAATCTTATGGCCACATTCATGGCATAGTTTGTTCAAATGGTCTCATATTGTGCACAAGGGTGCATCTTGGAATGGAAAACAATGTTGCCTAAGGAAGTTTTCATTTTCGTTGGACGAAAAAACCATTTTCCATTTTTCGAGTGCCCGAAAGGAGGTTTTTTTGTGAAGGAACTACCAAATAAATGTTGGAAAATTGGACCAGATCATTTTTATAAAATACTAGGCCATATTTAATGCACAATTGAAAAAATGGTTGGGTGTAAATTGTTTTGATCCACCGTTCGTGAAAAAGACAAATTTCCGCCGATTCAGTTGGAAGTGGGGCAAATTTGAACTGCAGCTGCCTCATAGTTTGCTCTTTATTTTTTTCAAAAATCATTTCTAGGTAAATAAGTATCTTTTTAATCAGAAATACATGGTTTGATGGAGATACATCGAGGTTTGGACGGTGCCGAGGGCCCGAACTCTAGAGCGCGTAAGCTCGCATGCCCGCCGCGTGGTCACCGCGTGACCGTGGCGTTGCCATGTGTTCTGGGTGGCCTAGAAATGTCTAGTGGGTTGGGCACTCCCCATGTAGGTGCTAGGAAGAAAATTACAACATAAGATTCTCACGAGAAGACCGATCGGTGCTCAAACATGAATTAGCAGCCAAGTGTTTGATTAGCGGTACGGGAAATGTACATGGCTAATGGGCGTGAGTTTTGGCTGAGGATGATCAGTTACTAAGAAGACCGTCTTCACAAATTTTCAGCTCAAAAGGAGGAGCCTAGCTGGTACTTGCTTTGCAAACCACCACACTGGACATAAATACGAATGTTGAAGCTCGGCTCAAAATAATGAATGGATTGAGCTGGCATTTGGTGGAGGATGGTTATTTGGGCATAGGAAAGCACTGTAGAAAATGGATACTATTTGGACATGCCAAAGTGGTACTTCCTTCACAATCTGTTACTCTGAACACAATAGGAAAATGAATATTTTTGAATTATTTTTGAACTAGATAAGGAAGGTTTTTACATATTTGACGAAGATATGACCCAAAGAATTTATGAGATTTTTTGGGAATTTTGGGAATGACAGAAATATAGGTTGCTTCACAACCTAGGGCAAAAACTGCCACATGGACATGCCACATAGGCAAAACTGATGAGGTGGCGCCTAGTCATAGCAACCCACCACAATTTACAAGGCTATGACCATCTATATTGGTCGTTAACAACTAGAAATAAGGCAGCGGACTAGCGCTGTTTGCTTTATGAAATGGTCATAAATTTATGACCAATTCTTCGAGGGTCACTGACAGAAGGTCATAAGTTGACATATTTCTTGTAGTGGGCACGGACTTAAAAAGGGGGTGCACCGGTCGCGAGCTCGAACAAGGGCGCCTCGCAGAGACCGGGGGAGGGTGCATACACATGCACCTTCCATCCCCCTCGCAAGGTGTGCAAGGGAGAGCGTCGGACAAAACAGAGAGCCGAGGGAAGAAACAGAAGGAAAAGGGGATCGAACCAAACCATCAAGAAACACCAGAATTCAAATTTCCATTAAAGGTGGGCAAGCCAACTACGGAAAGCAAATGAACAGCCGCGTCCGGCAGCTAGTCTAGTCTTCTCACCAGCGCGGAGCTAAGTACTGCCACTAGGACGTGGGAGGGAGCCCCCAAGGCCCGATGGCGGCACTCCGGAGACTCCGGGGCATGTACAACCCCACTCATTATTACGTGAGAGTGTCACGGGCGGAGACCTTCACAGGAACTGGGCCTTGCTTCATGGGCAGAACTTCCGGAGGCGTTCTGGATGGGGATCCCGTCCTGTGTCTCCAGGCGCACGGCGCCAGGCCTAGAGACATGGGCAATCCTAAACGGGCCCTCCCACATGGGCGAGAGCTTATGCAACCATTCCCTAGAGAGCACCCGTCTTAGAACAAGATCGCCCACCTCGAGCGTCCTGGGGCGGACGTTGCGATAGTGATACCGCCATAGCGCCTGCTCGTACCTTGCACCTCGAGCGTCCTGGGGCGGACGTTGCGGCAGTGATACCGCCATAGCGCCTGCTCGTACCTTGCCGCCTGGAGTGAGGCTTGGTGGCGGCGTTCCTCCCCCAACACGAGGTCCATCCCCCGCATGGCGTCCTGACATGCCTCGTCAAACGCCAGGACCCGCGCGGAGCGATGCTTGACCTCATGAGGGAAGACCGCCTCGGCTCCATAGACGAGGTAAAACGGAGTCTCGCCCGTCGGCTTGGTGGCGGTGGTGCAGATGGACCACAACACGGGCTGGAGCTCGTCGTGCCAGCCCCTGCCGCAAGCCTCGAGCTTCTTCTTGAAGGTCCTGGTCTTGAGGCCTCTCAGGACCTCTGCGTTGGTGCGCTCGGCCTGGCCATTGCTCCTGGGGTGTGCCACTGAGGCGTATCATATCTACGTTCCAAGGTTAGCGCAATATGTCTTGAAGAGATTGCTAGTGAACTGCAAGCCATTGTCGGTGATGATGCCGTTGGGGACCCCAAACTGGCTCACGAGGCCCTTGATGCACTTAACTGCAGACCCGGCTGGGATGGTCCGGACGGCCTCCACCTTTGCCCATTTGGTGAACTTGTCGATGGCAACGTAGAGGTAGCGGTAGCCCCCGGGCGCTCGAGGGAAAGGACCCAGGATATCCAACCCCCAGACCATGAACGGCCACGAGAGAGGGATAGTATGGAGGCCCTGGGCTGGCTGGTGGATTTGCTTGGCGTGGAACTGGCAGGCTTCGCAGGATTTTACCAGCTCGGTTGCATCGTTGAGTGCTGTGGGCCAGTAGAACCCTCTGCGGAACATGTTGCCCACCAGGGTGCGTGACGACGAGTGGAGCCCACAATCTCCGTCGTGTATGTCAGCTAGCAGCTCGCTCCCTTGCTTCCTGGAAATGCATCGCAAGGAAACATCATTCGGCTGTCTTCTGTAGAGCTCACCATCTTGGATGCAGTATGCCATGGCTTGCCGGACCACATGCTCTGCATCCTCCTCCTTCTCCAGCAATGTCCCTTGTACCAAGTATGCTCTGAACTCTTCAGTCCGGCACCCCTCCGGGGGCTCGAGTGCCAGGAGCAGGTGAGCTCCTGAGGTCGGGCCACAGGCGGGGGCCCCTGAGGCCGGTGGCGGGGAGAGCTCCTCCTGAGGTGGTACGAGCTCGGCGGCAGGGGGAGCCACCGAGGGCTTGAAGAGTTGCTCCTCAAAGACGCCAGGTTCTCGGGGCTGGTGCCTCAACGCCCTCTTGGCGATCTCATCGGCCTCCTTGTTGGTGCCGTGCGGTACATGCTGCAGTTCCAGGCCCAAGAATTGCTTCTCCATCTTGCGCACCACCGTGAGGTACGCCTCCATGTGCTCGTCCCTTGGTTCGTACACCTTGTTAGAGAAGTTGACGAGGAGCTGGGAGTCGTCCTTGATGGTGAGACGCTTCACCCCCAAGGCCACCGCTGCCTTGAGGCCGGCGATCAACCCCTCATACTCCGCAATGTTGTTGGAGACCTCCTCGCCCCGCTGGAAGCAGAGCTGCACGGCGTAGTAGAGCTTGTTTTGGGTGGGCGAGATGAGCACAACTCTAGCCCCCGTGCCTTGGCGTGCGAAGGTGCTGTCGAAGTACATGACCCAACCATCTGGTGCTTCACTTCCTGGCGAGAGAGATGGCTCTTGCCAACTTCAGGTTCCGGGGCGTCAGTCCATTCGACCACGCAGTTGTCTAGGGCTGCCCCCTTGATGACCCTAGTTGTGCTGAACTCGAGCTAAAATGCCTGAAGTTTGATGTTCCACTCGGCAACCCTTCCCGCGGCATTAGGGCTCCGGAGCACCCTCTATAGTGGGCAAGCTAAGAGGACCTTGATCGGGTGGCCTTGGAAGTAATGGCGCAACTTGCATGAGGCCACCAGGAGCGCGAGTAGAAGCTTCCGCGGCATGGGGTACCGTGCCCTCGCGTCCCGCAGTACCGTGCTGACGAAGTACACTGGGTGCTCAACGAGGGCGGGAGCATCGATGGGGTCCGCAGCTCCCGGAGGTTGTGACGCCCCTGGAGGTGGGGTGACCTCCGGAGCTTGGTTATCCATCGAGGCCTCCGCAGGCATTGGGACATCATCTTGTGGGGCACGACCGCCGGTGGGCATCGCCTTGGCCTTGGCGGCACCGTCTTGCGACCACGCCGACTTGGCCGAAGGTGCGGTGTCACGCGGCGGGCTTTCGGCCGGGCGCTCCTCCCGAACTGCCACCAGCGCCGCGCTGGCAGAGTGAGGCATAGCGGCCAGATAGAGCACCACAGGCTCGAGGGGGCGAGGAGCTATCATCACCGGTGGGCCGGTCAGGTATCTCTTGAGGTCTTGAAACGCATGGTCTGCCTCCTGGGTCCATTCGAATGGGCCCTTCTTCTTCATCAGCTTGAAGAACAACATGGCATGCTCCCCTAGCTTGGAGATGAAGCGTCCCAGCGAGGTCACGCACCCCGCGAGCTTCTGCATTTCCTTGAGAGTTTGTGGTGGGATCATGTCTTCTATTGCCTTGAACTTCTCGTGGTTAGCCTCGATCCCCCTGTGGGACGCAAGGAAACCCAATAGCTTGCCGGAGGGGACACCGAACACGCACTTCTCCGGGTTAAGCCACAAATCCACCTGGCGTAGGCTGGTGAAGGTTTCCTCTAGGTCCTGAATCAGGGTTATTGCCTCCCGAGATTTTACCATGATGTCGTAGACATAGGCTCTAGTGTTTCTCTCCAGCTGCTGGCCCAGGGCGATGTGCATCAGCCGCTGGAAGGTCGCCCCATCGTTGTGCAGTCCAAACGGCATGCAGGTGTAGCAGTACACCCCACAAGGGGTCAAGAAGGCCGTCTTCTCTATGTCCTCCACCGCCATCTTGATTTGGTGGTAACCTGAGAAGGCATCCAGGAAGCACAGCAAGTCGCATTCAGCGGTGGAATCAACTATCTGGTCGATGCGTGGGAGCGGGAACGGATCTTGAGGGCAGGCCTTGTTGAGGTTGGTGAAGTCGACACACATGCGCTCCTTCCCGCCTTTCTTGGGCATGATAACTGGGTTTCCCAGCAACTCCGGATACCGTACTTCGCGAATGACACCCGCTTCTTGCAGCTTGCGGGCCTCCTAGATGATGAAAGCTTGCTTCTCTGTAGATTGTCGTCGTGCCTTCTGTTTCACCGAGCGCACATTGGGGCAAACCCTCAGGGGATGCTCTATAACCCCCCTGGGGACCCCTACCAGCTTCTTGGGTTCCCAGGCGAATACTTCCTTGTTCGCCCGCAAGAAGTCCACCAATTCCCTTTCTTGATCTGGAGCGAGGTCAGCTCCTATGGTGAAAGTCGCCCCTGAGGTCCCATCCTTGTCGACTAGCACTTGATTCGTCTTGGTCCAATCTTGAGTGAACAACTTCTTCTTCTTGGCTGGCGTAGCTTCCTTAGCCCCTGGAGTGGCCTTATCAGCCGGACAGGCTGTAGCTGTAGTCCTGAAGGCGAGCTTCAGGGCTGTCAAGGCCTCCTTGGTGTCTCTAGCTACAGTGAGGACGCCTTTACTCCTCGGCATCTTCATGAGGTTATAAGAAGGATGGGTGGACGCCATGAACTGGGCCAAGGCCAGGTACTCGAGGATGGCGTTGTAAGGGAGGCCGATGTGGGCAATGTCGAAGTCGATGAGCTCGGTGCGGTAGTTGTCGCGGGTGCCGAAAGTCACGGGGAGGCGGATCTGCCCTAGGGGTTGTTGGAGCCGCTGCCGACTCCGGAGAAGAGCTTGGTAGGACGGAGTCGTTCGTGCGGTATGTGAAGCAAGCCGAAAGCCTCCACAGAGAGCACATTAAGGCTAGACCCGCCATCGATGATGGTCTTGGTGACGGCTACATTGCAGATGGTGGGCGTGCACAACATTGGGAGTGCGCCCGAGCTTGCGGTGGTCGCGGGGTGGTCACTTGATTCGAAGGTGATGTCGGCCTTGGGTGCCACCCATCCTGGAGGGGCCCCCTGCTGCGCGGAGGCCGCGCCGATCTGGCGAAAGAACTGCTTGACATGACGGTCGGAGGGGGGGCCTGCGAGTCGCCGAGGATGGCCGCGACGGTGGCAGGCGCGGGCGCGAAGCGCGCAACAAAAAGGCCGCACAGATCCTCCCAAGAGGCCACAAAGGATTCCGACAGGTTGAGCAGCCAGGCACGAGGCACACCATCGAGGGCCATGGGGAACCAGTTGGCCATGACCTTGTCGTCGCCTCCTGCCTCCAGAACGGCGTCCTCATACGCCAGGAGGAAGGCCGATGGGTCCTCCGCGCCATCATAGCGGGGTGGCATCTCCGGCCTGAACTTGTGCGACCACCGCACCCACCGCAAGGCAGGGGCGAGGCCCCTGAGCCCCATGGTGTCGCTGTGGGCACCCAATGGTCCAGCTGGAGGAGTGGCGCCGGCCATGGGGGTCGAACGGAGAGGTAGTGCTGCGAGAGAAGAGAAGCTTCGGCGCACCCGCTACCTGGCGCGCCAAATATATGTTGGATTACGGGTTCCGGCAAAACCCTTGGTTTGAACACTGGGGTGCGCACGAAGATCTCTCTCCCCTAGCGCACTCTCGCAACGATCTCAAGGCCTAGCCCGCCAAACCCAAGGAACAAGGGACACACGGTGTAGGATCGAAAGTATGTCTAGAGGGGGGTGATTAGACTACTTGACCAAATAAAAATCTAGCCTTTTCCCAATTTTAGTTCTTGGTAGATTTTAGCAACTTAGCACAAGTCAGGGAATCAACCTACACATGCAATTCTAAGAGTATAGCAGTGGAATGTAACACGATTGCATATGAAGGTAAAGGGAGGAGTTTGAGGGAGCAAACGCAATGTTGACACGGAGATTTTTCATCCGTGGTTCTGATAGGTGGTGCTATCGTACATCCACGTTGATGGAGACTTCAACCCACGAAGGGTAACGGTTGCGCGAGTCCACGGAGGGCTCCACCCATGAAGGGTCCACGAAGAAGCAACCTTGTCCATCCCACCATGGTCGTTGCCCACGAAGGACTTGCCTCACTAGGGTAGATCTTCACGAAGTAGGCGATCTCCTTGCCCTTATAAACTCCTTGGTTCAAATCCATAATCTTGACAGAGGCTCCCAAGTGATACCTAGCAATTCTAGGAGACACCACTCTGCAAGAAGTAACAAATGGTGTGTTGATGATGAACTCCTTGCTCTTGTGCTTCAAATGATAGTCTCCCCAACGCTCAACTCTCTCTATTAGGATTGGATTTGGTGGAAAGATGATTTGAGTGGAAAGCAACTTGGGGAAGGCTAGAGATCAAGATTTATGTGGTTGGAATGGAATATCTTGACCTCAACACAAGTGTAGGTGGTTCTCTCTCAGAAAATATATGTTGGAAGTGTAGGCATGTTCTGATGGCTCTCTCCACGAATGAAGAGTGGGTGGAGGGGTATATATAGCCTCCACACAAAATCTAACCATTACACACAAATCACCAAACTCGGTGGGACCGAATCAGAGAACTTGATCGGACCGATTCGGTTCATAATGTGACCGTTAGGATTTTCGGTGGGACCGACACGTCAACTCGGTGAGACCGATTTTGTTAGGGTTAGGGCATAACGTAATCTCGGTGAGACCGATTTTGGTAATAGACAAACAGAGAGTTGGTCAGGCAAACTCGGTGGGACCGATTCGCTCATCTCGGTTAGACCGAAATGTTACGAAAGGGAAACAGAGAGCTTGCATTGCAATCTCGGTGGGATCGGCCGCTCATCTCGGTTTGACCGAAACGTTACGAAGGGAAACAGAGAGATTACAATCCCATCTCGGTGAGACCGAGATCCCTATCGGTGAGACCGAAAAGACTAGGGTTTCTGGTAGTGGCTATGTCAACTGAACTCGGTGGCGCCAGATAGACAGTTTCGGTGGGGCCGAGTTTGACTTTTGGTTTGGGACATATGTGGATGTGAAAAAGTAGTTGAGGATTTTTGGAGCATATCACTAAGCACTTTGAGCAAGAAACTCATTAAGCAACACCTCACCCCCTCTTGATAGTATTGGGTTTTCCTATGGACTCAATGCGATCTTGGATCACTTAAAATGAAAAATGTAGAGTCCTGAGCTTTGAGCTTGAGCCAATCCTTTGTCCTTAGCATTTTGAGGGGTCCATTTTTCTCATCCGTGCCATGCCAATCATTGAGCTTTCCTGAAATGTTTATCCTGAAGTAGCATTAGCTCAATGAGCTATATGTTGTTAGGAATTACCAAAACCACCCAGGGATAGTTGCACTTTCACATGGGTTATACTGGTTCGGGCCACCGATGTGGTGTAATACCCTACTCCAGTGTGGTGTGGTGGATTGCCTTGTAGGCTGAGGATGAACAAGTACAAGGGAAGAACAACCTCCTGAGGAGAGGCGTTCTCGAGCTCGCTGAGCTTGTGTGGTTGCAGATGATCCGAATGATATGTCCCTTCCTATGATGGTGGCTAGTCCTATTTATAGAGGCCCTGGTCCTCTTCCCAAATGTTCAGGCGGGAAGGGATCCCACAACGGCCAGTTTGATGGGGGACAGCTAGTACAAACTATCCTGACAAAATGTGGTCTTTACCTGCCAAAGGCTTTGGTGGTGACACCGTCGTGGGCTCTCCGTCCTGCCGTCCTGCTGGTCTTGGTCTCGTTGCACCGATATGGAAACCTTTGCCTGATGCCTCGGGATTCCTCGTCTGCACCTGTCCCTTTAGCACCAAAGAGACAACTGGTACTCTGCGCGCGCTGGCGCCTGCCTGGCCTTGGACGTCATGGCTCACGTCACGGAAACCTCACAAGGTGCCCCTCGCCTTGATCTCTCCGCTCCTCGTGAGCCATCCTAGTGAGGGTGCCCCTGAGAAGGTCTTGTGTCGTCTGTCTCGTGAGGCTTGTCCCCTCGTGAGGATCTTGAGTGTTTGCTAATGAAGATGGGCCGTACCGGGCCGTTAGTGGATCCACGCCATGGCCGCAGGCAAGAAAGTCTGGGGACCCCCGTTCCCAGGACGCCGACATACTCTGCCTAGCATCAGAAGCTCTGGCCGCAGCAACCATGTCCGCTGGCTGCTCGTCCACCCGCTCTTCAATAGGCAACAACCAGATATGTGCCAAGTCGCCACCCGTACCATTGCCCGTGGGTCTCATCACACCCCTGTCGGCACACGCACCGCAGCCGGTTGCTCATCACAACCCGCTGCTGTTGGTGTGGTGCCACTGCTGCAAATCATGCAGAGTCATCCATCACGTCTCAACCACAATCCTCAACCCTGGCCGAGTCTTCTACAAATGCCCGAATCATGGGGTAATAATATGTTTAAGTGTTGTTCTGCTGCTTTCAGTTGCTAATTTTTTTAATAGTTTGGCTGATGATCTTCCAATTTGATTCATGCAGAAAAGGGAAGATTTGTGTGATTTGTATTTCTGGGAAGTTGCTGATGTGGGGGAACGCAACTACGCTGATTATTTGGTTAGCCGAGGAATCCCAATACCAGTAGGTTGGGGTGTTGGACAAGTAACTGAAGGAACGACAGAAGAGGAAGATGCAGAGCAGAAGATTAAAGATGCAGTTACTCTGATCATGGCCAAGCAACAGCTGCTGAACGATCTTGACAACAATGAGGAGATGAAAGAGCTTGTGAAGATAATGGGAAAAATCGATGTGCTTTGTAGGATGACTGTCTCTTTATTTGCAGTGTATGTAGCACTCGTGATGTATTCAGTGGCTATGACATGAGCACTTTGCTGAAACTAGTAATGAATGAAACTTGTGTAGCAGGCTGGGCATAGTATTCAATCGGGGGTATCCCTTTTTCTCATAAATAAATAAATAGCATAGGCCCTTTTGGTAATAAATAAATAAATTAGCAGAGGCCCTGTCGGGTCAGCTTTGTTCCCATTCGAAGACGTCGAGCAAGTTGCAGTCCAACCGCAAACTATGTCATCAAATTCAAGTTTCACACCCAAATATTAGTACAACTAAGCAACAATGTCATCATGTTTTAGTCGTCATACAATCACCAAAACAAATGAACGTGTTATTTAGTATCATACCAAACAGAATGTCAACACTTCTATAGCAATGTAGGCCTCTGCAATGAAACCCTCGGGTCTAGCTTTGTTCCTAACATAGCCCTTGAAAGTTCCCAGCCGCCTTTTAATAGGGTACATCCAGCCATACTGTACTGGACCTCTAAGTAGTGCCTCATCAGGTAGATGAACAGCCAAATGCACCATCACATCAAAGAAGGCTGGAGGATATATCTTCTCAAGGTCGCATAGGATAGTTGGTATCTTGTCTCTAAGACGCTCCAAAGCATCTACCCTGATATTTTTACTGCAGAGTTCCCTGAAGAATTGTCCCAACTCTGCAACTGCTCTGCATAAGTCAAGGCAGCCCAATCCTCTAAGGATAACATGTAAAACCCTTTGAAGTAGGACGTGGCAGTCATGAGTTTTCAACCCTTGTACCTTGTTTCCATCTGCATTGACTCTCCTTTTAGGGTTGGAAGCAAATCCATGTGGGAATCTCCCACGTGACAAGACCTCGCAGAATTCTTTCTTTTTACCTTGTCCAAGACGTACACAACCGGTGCCATATCCCATGGTTTACCTTCATCTTGCACCTGCAAATTCTTTCTGATACCCATGTGTGTCAAATCAATCCTAGATTTTAAGGTATCTTTCGTCTTGCCTTCAATATTAAGAAGTGTGCCGATAATGCTATCACATATATTTTTCTCGATGTGCATCACATCAAGATTATGCCGCAGATCCAAATCTTTCCAATACTCCAAGTTCCACAAAGTGGACCTGCGGGTAAACAATAATCTCTCTTCTGCCCTGCCACGCTTCCTTTTCCCGCTACCATCACCGGGATGGTTTCCTGGTGTAATATGCCTGACCTTCTCTAATTCCACTAGCAACTCATCGGCGGTGAGCCTCTTTGGCGCATCGCGGTTTTCATGCTTTGCATTGAACACATGTCTTCGGTATTTTGTAGGACGCGGCTTGTCCTTGGCAAGGAAATGACAATGTCCAATGTAATAGATCTTGCTAAGTATTGCGTATGATAGCGGATTCCTATCACATCAAACACATGCATTGTAACCATGTGTCATTCGCCTTGACATAGTGCCCAAAGCCAGATAATCATGGACGCACCAAATTATAACAACATGCAGAAAGAAATCAGATGGTGGGCTGCTATATAGGTCTCGAGTGACAACGCCCCTCCATAGCTGTTGAAGTTCCTCCACAAGAGGCTCCATGAATAAATCAATATCCTTTCCAGGACTTTTTGGACCTGGGATGATCAAGGACATCATGTAGTTTGATTCTTTGCTGCAGACATTTGGAGGCATGTTGTAAGGGATAACAAGCACTGGCCACATGTTATATGTGGCGCTCTGGTGGCCAAATGGGTTAAATCCATCTGAAGCTAAGCCAAGTCTAATGTTTCTCGGGTCAGCATCAAACTTTTTATGTTTGTGATTGAAGCTTTTCCACTCACTACCATGTGATGGATTGCTCATTACATTCTGATCTCTGTACTCCTGGTTCCTAGAATGCCACAGTACATCCTCTCTTGTTTCAGCATCATGGAACAACCTCTGCAATCTTGGTGTAATTGGAAAATGTCTCAGAACATTATGAGAAATCCTCTTCACAGCATCGCCATCTTTCCATCTTGATGATTTGCATTTCGGGCATTCACTTAAGTTGGCATAATCCTTCCAGAACAGAACACAATTATTCTTACAAACATGGATCATATCAGATCCAATTCCAACTGCACGAAGGAAGTTCTTCATTTTACTGTAGGTGTGTGGTAGTTCAGACGCATCCGGGAAAGCTTTGCGGAAAGCAGCCAACATTGCATCGAATGATTTGTTGGTCATCCGCTCAGATGTCTTCACGTGAAGAAAGGTGACCATAGCTGAGAATACTGACAGCTTATTTCCTGGGGTGACAGCCACGTTGCATTGTTCCAACATGCGGGCCCATCATTTTTCTTCTGCAGGTCAAAGTTCACGAAATGCACAAGCATTTCGTAGCATTGTTTCAATGTTGGTCAAACTCACTGGCTCCGCCGCCACCACCACCACCACCTCCTCCTCCTCTTCCACCTGACCACCAGGCAGATCAAGATGGTGATCTGCTGCTTCCACGTAGCTAGTAACATTGACGTTCATAGCTTCACCATGATGAACCCACCTAGTATATGTGACCGACATCCCATACACGTGTAGATGATTTTGCACAGTTGACTTGGGTCTTGTAACTGAATTCATACAACTTCTACACGGGTAGAGCACATCTGATTTCAGACCACCGTACTCAGCTCTGATAAAGTTCATAAAGTTTCCAACCCCCTCGACATATGCAGCGGAGAATGTTCGAGCATAAGTTATCCATGTCGTCCATCTGTTAGACATACAAATTAGTTCTTCTACTAGATATTACCGAAAAAACATATATGCTTTTTTATGAAGTCCAGAAAAAAATACCTAGGTCGATGTCTAAAGCTATGGCAAGATATTTGGATGAGCAGATCTAAGTAACGAAATATATTTAAAGCTAATTCAGCAAACAGATTTGAGTGCTAAATTATGGCTGGCTGTTTCAACAGTCAATGAGGGCGAGCACACATCCATCGAACTATCGAAGGCCATCGCAGCAACAAAGATTGAGTATAAAACGGTGTAGAGCTATTTCACCTAACAGATTGGCTACTAGGCCATGGCAATCTACGTCACAATAAATATATGGTAGGATATTTTAGCAACTAATCAGGCTTGGCATGCTATCTTAGCTAAGCAGATTGAGTGCATAATAGGGCAAGGAAGCTTCTTAAGCAGAGCATATTGACTGTAAACTACTTCGGCAAACAGTGAGATTAACAGCGTCTATCAGCTAACATTCAACGCTACACCGACGTGCACGGGGCCTCAGTCTAGAACGCGCGTACTGTGGGAGAAGCTGACCGCCGTGCGTCTCCACACGAACATCGCCAGTGGTGGCGGCGCTGACTGCCGTGCACCTCCACAAGAACGTCGCCAGTGGTGGCGGCTCGGCTCGAGGACGGCAGTCTACGATAGCGTATTGTGGGAGCGAGAGGATCGTCATGCGTCCCCTCGACGAACCGCGGCGCCGACGTATCGGCGCGGCAGAGAGGGCGGCTTTGGCGGAGCGAATGGAGTGGAGGGGGACGGGAGGGAGGGGGTTTGGGGAATATTATTGGCTAGTTGGCTGAAGGGCGGTTGAATTTGGGATTTGGGGGAATTTTTTTTGGGGGGGGGGATTTTCGCACGGTGGGAGGGGGAGTTTGGCGCATGGTCGGTTTCTCCAAGTGCAGTCCCACATGTCAGTGAAGAGGCAAGCCGAAGTGTGTTCTGTTTGCGTGAGCCGTGTGCAGGACCGAACGTGTGAGCTGTTGATTGTAGATTGTGGGGAGGGAGGGGCCCACCACATCGTAGGTTCCCGTAGATGTAGAAAGATGTGAAATGCGTTAATGTGTAGTGGACGTACTATTGGAGTGCCTAAGATAAATTGTGTATGTAGACCCTATGTGTTTATTTACTTCATATGTTAGCTTTGTCTCGGTTCAATAAAAAGCAGAGTTGGTGATGATGGTGTGCGTGCCATCCTGCAATATAGGCCATCCGATCTATATCTAACGGATAGGAAAGAAACTATGACAATTTACCCGCACTCCTCTCCACATTTGCAGATAAGGCCTTCCCTCGTTCTGTCACATCCCTAGCTTTACCTTGGCCTTGTACTAGCTTGGTTGTTGCATCATGTTTAAATTCAAATGAAATTTGAATTGGGGAATTTTCAAAGCCTCAGATTCCTTTCAAAAATGATCAAGATAAAATTGCTTCAAATAAGTTCAAGAAAATGTTCTTGTTATCCTCTGGGAATATTGGCAAGAGGTAAAATCCAAACCAATATTTTTGGTGTCTCAGAAACATTTATTTTGGGCATTTGAATTAAATCAATAATTATTTGAATTGGATTTATATCTACTATTAAATAAATATAGGTCCAATAATTCTGAAATATTTTATGGAGCTTTGGTTTAATTCTTTTAGCTTCTAAAAATATTTCCAGAAGCAACAAAATTGAATTGGTTTCAAAACCAAATTCAAAACAAACCTGCAAAATAGAAAACAGAACTAAATAACAGAGAGAGAAAATTACCTCGGCCTTACCTGGCGCCACCAAACGGCCCAGCACTGCAGCTGGCCAGCCCAGCCCAGCACCGCCTCCTCCCTGTCGTCTTCCTCCCCTGCCAGGAGGACCGAGACGCGTGCCCGCCCCGCGCCGGCCACCTCCTCCCTCCCTGCCTGCCTGGCTCCTTCTCGGTGCGCCTAGACGACGCCACGGAGATGCCCCCGACCCCTGCACCTCTCCCCTCTCTCCCAGGAACCTTTCCCCCTCCTCTGCATCTTTCCGCGGCGCCACCGAACGCTGTCGTCGCCGCCGACCGTCACCACCACGGCCACCAGCATCCACACGCCCACCCAGCTAGTGGCCGAGCTTCGCCTCCTCACGCTGAACCTCTCCACGTCGAAGGAAACAATCCGGAGAGCCCTGCTTCGTCGCCATCATCGCCGCCTTCGTCATCGGTCGCTGGAGATCCGCCTCGCCGCCCCGCTCGCTCCGATGCTTCCCCGACCCCTCCATCTGCACCGGCCAACTCGTCGTGAGCTCCTCTTCCTTCTCCCCCTAGCCACGTCGCTCGAGCTGCCCCTAACCCCGTTGGCCATCACGGTCGAGAGCTCGGCTCCGCCGGCCATGTCACCGTCATGGCCACAAAAGCGTAAGCTAGAAACCGAGCGCATCACCGTGCTCCACACCTCACCAGGAGCACGCCGAACACACCAGCGCCTCCCCTAGTGCACTACAACGTCGAAATGCTTGACGCCCGAACTCCAGCCGCCGCCATCGTCGTGGTTGCCGTCGCCTCCGGCCACCCCAGCTCTTTCCGCTTGCTCTACTAGATGCGCGCGAGCCCCAGCTACGCATAGGACCAAACCACGGTCGATTTGGTCGACCGTGGGCAAAACCCGAGCGACTCCAGTGCGCCTCCACCATGGCTTGAGGTCGCCGCCGGCCTAACTCCGGCGTGCTGACGTGGCGCCGCCATTAGGGCCTAATCACCCCGCTAACCAACCCCTAAGCCACTGACACATGGATCCCACTCCGTAATTAACTCCAGCTTTATCTCCTGTTTAGATTTGTGTTAATCTTGCGGGCCCCACGTGTCAGTTTGACTTTGGCCAAGTCAGCGTTGACTGGTCCCACATGTCAGCGACCTAAACATCCCTGTGTCACTGACGTGTGGCCCCCACACGTCAGGTTTGACCTGGACGGCCCAGTTGACCTGCTGACGTCACAGTGATGCAGTGCTGACGCAATATCTCATATTCTGGATTTAACTTAATTCAGAAAATTCCAGAAAATAGTGCTAACTTCTAAAAATCATAGAAATTCAACCGTAGCTCAGAATGAAATAAGTTATATATGAAAAATGATCAGAAAAATTCAATCTTTCCATCTGTACCATTTACATGCATGTTTGAACAACTTAAAGCTGATGTATAAGACAATTTGAATAAATGGCATTTGAAATGCCTCACATGGAGTTTGAACTTGAACCTTGGGTTCAAACCAATTTCATTTAAATCATTGCTAAGTGCATTATCTCAACTCATACGATATTGCTATGTCATGATCATGCATCATATTGTTGCATTGCATTGATTGTGTTTTCTCTCTGTTGCCGGTGACTGTCCCCTCTCAGTAGACGACGTCCCGACGATAAATTCGATGACACCGATGAAGAACTATACTATCTTCAGAAGTGCCAGGCAAGCAAAACCCCCTTGTTCATTTCGATACAATCCCACTCTCTCGCTCCCACTCTCTTTTACTGCATTAGGACAACATCGATTCAACTATTACATGCTGCGGTAGTTGAACCCCTTATCCTCTGCATGACCTGTCATTGCCACAGTAAATAGATGAAACCCACTAGCATGAGTAGGAGTTGTTTGAGCCTTGATGTGCCTACTCATTCATGCTTGTTTGTCGTGCCTGCTACTGCTTAGAGTTGAGTCTGGTCTGATTCATTGGGAATGAATTGGAATGGTTATGATTTATGAACATGTCCTACTATGTGTGAGCTAAGTGTGTGAACACGATTTGGTAAAGGTAGCGGTGAGAGGCCATGTAGGAGTACATGGTGGGTTGTCTCATTGAAACCGTCCTCAGGAACTAAGTTCTGTGTTTGTGATCCATGAAACAACTACTACCACATGTTGGGCCCTAAAATATGACCCCGCTCGACTTACTGACCCCTCTCGTCCTCTGTCCAGGAGTTGCAAGTAGTTTCTGGTGTTTGTAGTATGATGGGGGCCGCACGCAGCGCTGACCATAGGGGTGGGCTGTGTTGCGGTAGGCACGTGGCACGGTGTACCGGGCGCCCGTTTGGTGTCCCGGGAACCCTGCACACATCGTTTGGGGCTGTGAGCGAAACTCCGGCCGGATCTCCTCGCGGATGGAACCCGAATAGGCGATAAACCTGGACTAGAGACTTGTGTGGTTAGTTAGGTCATGGTCTACACCCACGTCGGCTTTCGCTTGAAGTATGCCGAGCACATGTCGTGTGCAGACGCTAAGTGGTGGAAACATGTGTGAAGAAGTACACCCCTGCAGGGTTATAAATGATCTATTCGAATAGCCGTGTCCGCGGTAATGGACTTCCGAGTTGCCTATAACAGTTCATAGATAACTTGAAGTGGATACTCTAAAATGCGCAAGATAAGCGTGAGTGCTATGGATGGTGTTCTCCTAAGGAGACGGGGGCGGATCCATAGTTATGTATTGATATGGTGAATATGTGGACTCGTGTGCGCCACCTCAAAAGAGTTACTTGCAATCATACAGGATAGCCACCGAGTCAAAGCTGGCTTGCTGCAGTTAAGCTGCACCACCCCTTTGTTGATACCGATGCATATGTAGTTAGTTCTGATGTAAGTCTTGCTGGGTACATTTGTACTCATGTTTGCCTATTTTATGTTTTTGCAGAGAGACGTCAGTCTCGCTAGTAGTTCCGTGTGGACTCCGACGTTTAGCTTGATACCTCAGCTACGATCTTGTGCCCTCGGCAGGATCTGGTAGATAGTCAGACTTCTCAGCCTTTTTCATTTGTAGAGGTTTGTACTCAGACAAGTTAAGCTTCCGCATGAGCTTGTTGCTTGTGTGCTCTGTATGTTGGGTCATGAGACCCATGTTTGTAATATCTCGCTCCTCGGAGCCTAATGAATAAATACTTTGAGTCGTAGAGTTATGTTGTGATGCCATGTTGTATTTACACATATCGAGCATATTGTGTGTATGTTTGAAATGCTTGGTATGTGTGGGATCCGACAATCTAGTTGTTTATCCTTGGCAACGTCTCTTATGGGGAAATGTAGTCTAGTGTTTCCTTGAGTCATAGTAGTCCGCTACAGCCCGGTTCACCGGAGTCCTGCTAGCCCAGCACTACTGCTCAGGACACTTGACTGGCCGGCATGTGTTTCACTTTGTTCCTGTGTCTGTCCCTTCGGGGAAATGTCACGCGGTGACATCTGAAGTCCTGCCTAGCCTGCTACAGCCCGGGTTACCGGAGTCCTGTTAGCCCAGTGCTACAGCCCGGATTCACACGCTGTTGACCGACATGCTCGAAGTTGATTCATGTATGCTTGTCCCCATGGGTTAGTGCCGCTTTGGGTTCACGACTAGCCATGTCGGCCCGGGTTCTTTGTCATATGGATGCTAGCGACACTATCATATACGTGAGCCAAAAGGCGCAAACGGTCCCGGGCCAGGTAAGGTGGCACCCGTGGGAATACCGTGCGTGAGGCCGCAAAGTGATATGATGTGTTACATGCTAGATCGGTGTGACTTAGGATCGGGGTCCTGACAGCGTTGGTATCAGAGCCTGACTGCCTACAGGATTACTAAGCCAAACTGGTCGAAGTTGAGTCTAGAAATGCTTTAGTTATATAAGGGAATTGATTGTGGAAGGGAACGTAAGGCTCTTTTACTCCTTATACCTCATGCCCTCTGATCTGAGTCATCCTTTTCCTTTCTACGGGGATTAAGAACTAGGCTTTCTCATCTATCTATCAGGATGACGAGTTACTATGATAGAGACTTATAGGATTGAAGTATTCAAGACTCTGTTCAGTTTCTACTACTTCCGTATGTTGGCCGTTGATCCCGGAACTTTGATATTGTGATGTTGAGTGGTTATGCCACCATTTTTGCAGGATGTCTCAAATTATTTTGAGCATTTACAGCCGTTATGCTGTCCGAGTCATCCCAGGTTTCTAAATAGTCTGATGCAGTTGTAAATCCCTTCCTCCCGTTCTCGATGTTTTTTTGGGCCAGATTAAGCACACTACACGGTCTGTGAGGTACTCCGTTGCCTCGGCATATATGTTGGAGCTACTATTATGACTCTAGGTGCCTTATGAAACCACCTAGTAACCTAACCATGTTTTGTGTTCCCGGTGTGATGATTCTGGCCACCATTCTCGAAAGCATCCCGTGATGCCATTTAGTTAGTAGGCATTCTACTCCTGGGTTCTTGACCCAAGATTCACTCTACTTACCTCGTGTTGATAGTGTTGCTCGTACCTTTAGGATATTAGTAACCTTTGTGATAGTCCTCGAGGTCTGTGGTATCTCCTTCTTCCAAATACTACGAACCGCTTATGGCAGAAGTTCTTTGGACCAAAAGATCACAACCAGGGTGCTCTTGAGGAGTACTCCATTCATATTGTGACTCTGCCAGTTCTATCATTCTGCATGGGTTATCCGGAAGAAATTTGTTGAACTCGTTTGACATACTAACCCATGAATCCACAACTCAGAAAGTTATATGTTCCTTGAGTTGACCCTCCTTAGCTGTATTCCAACCCTAGTCTATCAATTGATAGTCAGGAATAGTTGTGCATTCGTGTTCATCGATGCCTATTATTCTTGTGGTCCGTCAAGCCATTCTATTCCAGAATGACTAGGAGAAACAAACTCCAGTGCCTCATCCATTTCTAGGATTGGGTCAAATCAGTTGTATTCCACAGATCAAATGCAATCAAGCTTTAATTTTGTTCTACCCTGAAGTATTACCCACTTTATGTCAGGAACGTCATGAGAATTGCACCTCCTCTTATGAATTCTTGATGCAGTGATACTCTCACCATCGTCATTCATTCCTCGGCCCTCGTGTTGTTGTAACCGGAATGCCGACAAGTGAATTGTGATGTGTGAAATCAATACTCCTAGCAACCTCGTTGCTTGGTAGTTAATGAACAATATTCTCATTCTTAGCGTGTTGGTTATTGAGTCATCATTCTAAGATTGATCGTGCTACCTTGTCCTCATTTCTGGTGCACTCTTCGATCCATGAGTTAGGATTGAATCCCTTGCTCATTTGATCACATCGTCTTGCCTGAAAGGCAAGACTGTTCTCGAGCTTAGTAGCATATCGGTGGTTCGTGATGTTCC
The DNA here is from genome assembly GCA_032464435.1 of Aegilops umbellulata. Lineage (NCBI taxonomy): Eukaryota > Viridiplantae > Streptophyta > Magnoliopsida > Poales > Poaceae > Aegilops > Aegilops umbellulata. The sequence continues at coordinate 107,292,966 of CP136054.1, forward strand.
GAATATCTTCTCGGAGGTATTACCAGGTTGTCACCTGACCGCTATGTTGAGTTCGTGATCAAGTTGGTTTTCTTATAAATCACCCCTTCTCCAAGAATCTGTGATGGTTATGCCTGAGCTAGTTGGTTGAGCTAGACAACAACTTGGAGAGTTGGAAGATAGAAGCTTGCCCAACTTAGTTCATGTTAAGGGATATCCTTTTGTGTGTGTGCTGAAAAAAAGGTGATATCTTCATCGATTGGTCCTCGTGATCAGTTGTTGGATCTATTGCCTTGACAAAACTTTGACTTGAGTATGGGCTATCGTCAAGTCAAATCAGAGCCAACGATGTTCGTAATGTTGTCTTACTCGTGGTTGATCCCTCGAGCATACACCATTACATCCTTTGGTCTGATCAATGCTATCACCGTGTTCACATGATGGTGGAAGTCCAGTGATATGGAAATCCCGATGAGTTGCTGTTGAGCCCATCAGCAACATCTTGTCTCCCCCATGATCCGTGTTAAACATTGAGCTAGTGTTGGGAATTTTGTAAGCATTGCCTTCGTGTTCCACTCGTGAGGTATATGTTTTGGATGGAAGAAGTGACTTCCTCTAATTCATGCACATTTGATGCAAGTTGCCATCATGAATTCGAGAAAGTTTGTTTTTGCTTCCTCTGGAATCGTCCCAAGTTAGTCACGCATGTGCGAAGTATTCCATGGTTTGATAGGCTCGCTACCTCCACTCCATGTGTAATCCCTAGCACGCCAAGCCACTGATTGAATTGTTCAAGGAGAAGTAGTTCCTTCTTAAGAGCAAGACTTATACAAGGACTTTGATATCCTCGATGATGGTTCCCCACCTAAACTCGGTAGTGTTTTGTTGTAAGACTTCTACGTGATCATGCTTGTCTTGGACATCATGTTCACATGTTGGTAGCAGAATCAGCTCATGTTTTGGAGCTTGCTATCGTAGTTCATTCCCGAGAATCTCGCAACTCCGTCTCATCTATTTGTGTTGCAAACTTTCTTTTCCAGACATGCTGTCTGAAATATCCTGTCTCCAACCAGATCTGAATCTCAGGCAGATATGATGGTTGGAACATTTCCAACATTTGCATGTTGTTCCCAGCTTGCACCGCCGTTGTGCCATCCTATCATGGGTCCCCTCCATTTCCGGTGATAGGCAAAAGTCATCCATTACATTGTCTTCAACAAGGTAGTCCACATCATCCAACCTAGTCTGAGTATGCCATTTCTTCGAGCTCTTTCAAACGATCAATTGTAAATTGCCTCAAGCTGGTATGAAGAGTTTCAATGATCTATGGATCAAAAGCAATTCTTTTTGCCACTTAAGGGAATAGTTCTTCGAGTCACCTTCCCTGAGGTTCCCCGTTATGGATTCATGGCAATTTCCCCGCCACTTTGAAACCCTCGTCAAATTGTTTCTTCTGTCGCTCTTGATGCAAGTTTTGCCTCTCAGCTCCAGAGATGTTCTATGTCTCATTCCGTGAGTTGATCTTGTGATCCTCAAGATGATCCTAAGTTGCTCGAACCTCAAGTAGATCGATTCCTCCAAGATCCTCCCTTTCTTCTTGTTGTCATGTTGGATGTAGTTCTCAAAGCAAAATGTCGAGATCAAGGTGATGCAATGGATCCACATCCTCGAGAAGACATCTGGATCGTGAAGATTGTATTAGCTTGTGCCCCTTTGTCTTCTTACCTCACGACTTGAATCTCGGGGCGAGATTCTTGTTTAGTGGGGGTGAGTTGTCACATCCCTAGCTTTACCTTGGCCTTGTACTAGCTTGGTTGTTGCATCATGTTTAAATTCAAATGAAATTTGAATTGGGGAATTTTCAAAGCCTCAAATTCCTTTTAAAAATGATCAAGATAAAATTGCTTCAAATAAGTCCAAGAAAATGTTCTTGTTATCCTCTGGAAATATTGGCAAGAGGTAAAATCCAAACCAATATTTTTGGTGTCTCAGAAACATTTATTTTGGGCATTTGAATTAAATCAATAATTATTTGAATTGGATTTATATCTACTATTAAATAAATATAGGTCCAATAATTCTGAAATATTTTATGGAGCTTTGGTTTAATTCTTTTAGCTTCTAAAAATATTTCCAGAAGCAACAAAATTGAATTGGTTTCAAAACCAAATTCAAAACAAACCTTCAAAATAGAAAACAGAACTAAATAACAGAGAGAGAGAAAATTACCTCGGCCTTACCTGGCGCCACCAACAGGCCCAGCACTGCAGCTGGCCAACCCAGCCCACCACCGCCTCCTCCCTGTCGTCTTCCTCCCCTGCCAGGAGGACGGAGACGCGTGCCTGCCCCGCGCCGGCCACCTCCTCCCTCCCTGCCTGCCTGGCTCCTCCTCGGTCCGCCTAGACGACGCCACGGAGATGCCCTCGACCCCCTGCACCTCTCCCCTCTCTCCCAGGACCCTTTCCCCCTCCTTTGCATCTTTCCGCGGTGCCACCGAACGCTGTCGTCGCCGCCGACCGTCACCACCGCGGCCACCAGCATCCCCACGCCCAGCCAGCTAGTGGCCGAGCTCTGCCTCCTCGCGCTGAACCTCTCCCCGCTGAAGGAAACAATCCGGAGAGACCCGCTTCGTCGCCATCATCGCCGCCTTCATCATCAGGCGCCGGAGATCCGCCTCGCCGCCCTGCTCGCTCCGACGCTTCCCCGGCCCCTCCATCTGCACCGGCCAACTCGCTGTGAGCTCCTCTTCCTTCTCCCCCTAGCCACGTCGCTCGAGCTACCCCTAACCCCGTTGGCCATCACGGCCGAGAGCTCGGCTCCACCGGCCATGTCGTCGTCGTGCCACAGATGCGTAAGCTAGAAACCGAGCGCGTCACCGTGCTCCACACCTCACCAGGAGCACGCCGAACACACCAGCGCCTCCCCTAGTGCACTACAACGTCGAAACACTCGACGCCCGAACTCCGGCCGCCGTCATTGTCGTGGTTGCCGTCGTCTCCGGCCACCCCAACTCTTTCCGCTTGCTCTGCTAGATGCGCGCGAGCCCCAACTATGCATAGGACCAAACCATGGTCGATTTGGTCGACTGTGGGCAAAACCCGAGCCACTCCAGTGCGCCTCCGCCGCGGCTTGAGGTCGCCGCCGGCCTAACTCCGGCGTGCTAACGTGGCGCCGCCATTAGGGCCTAATCACCCTGCTAACCAACCCCCTAAGCCACTGACACATGAACCCCACTCCCTAATTAACTCCAGCTTTATCTCCTGTTTAGATTAGTGCTAATCTTGCGGGCCCCACGTGTCAGTTTGACTTTGGCCAAGTCAGCGTTGACTGGTCCCACATGTCAGCGACCTAAACAACCCTCTGTCACTGACGTGTGGCCCCCACACGTCAGGTTTGACCTGGCCGGCCCAGTTGACCTGCTGACGTCACAGTGACGCAGTGCTGACGCAATAACTCATATTCTGATTTAACTTAATTCAGAAAATTCTAGAAAATAGTGCTAACTTCTAAAAATCATAAAAATTCAACCGTAGCTCAGAATGAAATAATTTATATATGAAAAATGATAAAAAAATTCAATCTTTCCATCTGTACCATTTTCATGCATGTTTGAACAACTTAAAGGTGCTGTACAAGACAATTTGAATAAATGGCATTTGAAATGCCTCACATGGAGTTTGAACTTGAACCTTGGGTTCAAACCAACTTCATTTAAATCATTGCTAATTGCATTATCTCAACTCATACCATATTGCCATGTCATGATCATGCATCATATTGTCGCATTGCATTGATTGTGTTTTCTCTCTGTTGCCGGTGACTGTCCCCTCTCAGTAGACGACGTCCCGACGATAAGTTTGATGACACCGATGAAGAACTATACTATCTTCAGAAGTGCCAGGCAAGCAAAACCCCCTTGTTCATTTCGATACAATCCCACTCTCTCGCTCCCGCTCTCTTTTACTGCATTAGGACAACATCGATTCAACTGTTACATGCTGCGGTAGTTGAACCCCTTATCCTCTGCATGACCTGTCATTGCCACAGTAAATAGATGAAACCCACTAGCATGAGTAGGAGTTGTTTGAGCCTTGATGTGCCTACTCATTCATGCTTGTTTGTCGTGCCTGCTATTGCTTAGAGTTGAGTCGGGTCTGATTCATCGGGAATGAATTGGAATGGTTATGAACATGTCCTACTGTGTGTGAGCTAAGTGTGTGAACACGATTTGGTAAAGGTAGCGGTGAGAGGCCATGTAGGAGTACATGGTGGGTTGTCTCATTGAAACCGTCCTCAGGAACTGAGTTCTGTGTTTGTGATCCATGAAACAGCTACTACCACACGTTGGGCCCTGAAATATGACCCCGCTCGACTTACTGACCACTCTCGTCCTCTGTCCAGGAGTTGCAAGTAGTTTCTGGTGTTTGTAGTATGCTGGAGGCCGCACGCAGCGCTGACCATAGGGGTCGGCTGTGTTGCGCTAGGCACGTGGCATGGTGTACCGGGCGCCCGTTTGGTGTCCCGGGAACCCTGCACACATCATTTGGGGCTGTGAGCGAAACTCCGGCCGGATCTCCTCGCGGATGGAACCCGAATAGGCGATAAACCTGGACTAGAGACTTGTGTGGTTAGTTAGGTCGTGGTCTACACCCACGTCGGCTTCCGCTTGAAGTCTGCCGAGCACATGTCGTGTGCAGACGCTAAGTGGTGGAAACATGTGTGAAGAAGTACACCCCTGCAGGGTTATAAATGATCTATTCGAATAGCCGTGTCCACGGTAATGGACTTCTGGGTTTCCTATAACAGTTTATAGATAACTTGAAGTGGATACTCTAAAATGCGCAAGATAAGCGTGAGTGCTATGGATAGCGTTCTCGTAAGGAGACGGGGGCAGATCCATAGTTGTGTATTGATATGGTGAATATGTGGACTCGTGTGCACCACCTCAAAAGAGTTACTTGCAATCATAGTTCAGGATAGCCACCGAGTCAAAGCTGGCTTGCTGGAGTTAAGCTCCACCACCCCTTTGTTGATACCGATGCATATGTAGTTAGTTCTGATGTAAGTCTTGCTGGGTACATTTGTACTCACGTTTGCTTATTTTATGTTTTTGCAGAGAGACGTCAGTCTTGCTAGTAGCTCCGTGTGGACTCCGACGTTTAGCTTGATACCTCAGCTACGATCTTGTGCCCTCGGCAGGATCTGGTAGATAATCAGGCTTCTCAGCCTTTTTCATTTGTAGAGGTCTGTACTCAGACAAGTTAAGCTTCCGCATGTGCTTGTTGCTTGTGTGCTCTGTATGTTAGGTCATGAGACCCATGTTTGTAATATCTCGCTCCTCGGAGCCTAATGAATAAATACTTTGAGTCGTAGAGTTATGTTGTGTTGCCATGTTGTATTTACACATATCGAGCATATTGTGTGTATGTTTGAAATGCTTGGTATGTGTCGGATCCGACAATCTAGTTGTTTATCCTTGGCAGCCTCTCTTATGGGGAAATGTAGTCTAGTGTTTCCTTGAGCCATAGTAGTCCGCTACAGCTCGGTTCACCGGAGTCCTGCTAGCCCAACACTACTGCTCAGGACACTTGACTGGCCGGCATGTGTTTCACTTCGTTCCTGTGTCTGTCCCTTCGGGGAAATGTCACGCAGTGACATCCGGAGTCCTGCCTAGCCTGCTACAGCCCGGGTTACCGAAGTCCTGTTAACCCAGTGCTACAGCCCGGATTCACACGCTGTTGACTAACATGCTCGAAGTTGATTCATGTATGCCTGTCCCCACGGGTTAGTGCCGCTTTGGGTTCACGACTAGCCATGTCGGCCCGGGTTCTTTGTCATATGGATGCTAGCGACACTATCATATATGTGAGCCAAAAGGCGCAAACGATCCCGGGCCAGGTAAGGTGGCACCCGTGGGAATACCGTGCGTGAAGCCGCAAAGTGATATGATGTGTTACATGCTAGATCGGTGTGACTTAGGATCGGGGTCCTGACACGTTCATCCTTTTCTCCCAAAAGATCTTGATGTTCCGTGCAACGCACGGGCATCTTGCTAGTACTCCTACAATAAACTATATTATTGTGAAAGTTCTGTCGGTGTACTAAAGTAGGGGTACCTTAGTACCCCGAACTTGTGCACGGGCAGTCGTAGCACCCCATGGCAAGGCTTGCCAGGTGATCGCCAAGACCCTCCATGGTCCCCCTTTTGGGCCATTCAAGAACAAAGTATTTGAGCCAAGGCCCCGACAGGAGGAGCTTGCCGGGAAGGCCACCCGAAGAGAGCGAGGCCCCGGCAAGAGGAGCTTGCCGGGACTGCCGCTCGAAGCACAAGACCTCGGCAAGAGGAGCTTGCCGGGAAGGCCAACCACGGCACGACAAGGACCTTGCCACGGCGCGCCCCGCGCTCCGGCAAGGCCCGGTGAGCGACAAGCTCCCGGGCGCGGCAAGACACCCATCGCGGCAAGGCGCTTGCCGTGGCAAGTTACCACCCCATGCCTGCGCTCCAGCTCATCCACCAACGTGTCGCTCTGGGGGCATTCCAGGCGCACGTGGCAGGAGGCTGTGTAGCCAGGGGCATGCGGTGGCGAAGCAAAGCTGATAGAGTAGCCATCGTGGCAAACGGTGGCGCTCCTGACGGTCCTTTTCCTGCGCCGTCTGGGCGATGCGGACGGGCATTTAATGCCCTTGTCCCCCATCGTCAGAGTTAGGTATGATAGCACTGTACAGCCACTGTGCAGGCAGCTGTACCCACTACAACATTCTCCCATTTTTGCCCCCACCTACGCTGCCACCTGTGGGAAACCCCTTGAGCATATAAAAGGAGGCCCCATGCGCACGTACAAGAGGAGGACACCCATTTTTACGCTCGGTCTCGCCAGCGGCTCGTGTGTACTGTAGCACCACGCGCTTCGAGCAAGAACACAATACAAACCACAAAGCAGCAGTAGGGTTTTACGCATCCGTGCGGCCCGAAGCTGGGTAAACCCCGTGTGTGCATCGCCTCGATCCGCTCTTCGCGCGACCTCCGCCCCCCGCCGAACCAGAAAGGGGCTCGGTCCCCATAGGTGTTCGAGGAAGCCGATTTCCCCCGACATCTTTGGCGCGCCAGGTAGGGGGCGTCGAGGTTGTGTGAACCTGATCCGGCGTCCGCACAGTCTAGATTTCCATCATCTTCATCGACATGCCACCGAAGAAGAAAGCTCCGAAGGTGGCTGGTCCGTCCGCGTTGAACCCACCGCCCCTGGAGCAAACAGGTGGTGGGGACGGCACCGGCGGCGGAACGGACGTCGCCGAGCCAGCTCATGGTGCCACGGTGTCCGAACACGCACCGCGCCCCTCTCAGGAGGCGCGGGACCAGCAGTGTCCGGGTACTCACGGTACCATACGCTCGCTGGACCCAGATCGAGATGGCGGATCCCAGGGTGTTCAAGGCCAGCATGCACACCCGCGTGTTGGCGCGAGCATGGCGCGACTGCCTGGGCCGGGTGCTGCTCCTTCTAACATAGTTAGAAGTTTGAGCACATCCCGCTCCACGCGCCGTTCACCACCGCTGCCCGCGACTCCAGCAGAAGCTCTAGCACGAGCTCAACTGCTCCTAGATTACCCTCCAACGGCGGACAAGCTCGACGACTGGAGGGCCACGATACAGAGTCTCATCGGCTTCGCTAACGGCGACACCCCACGGCAGCATAGTGCGTCGCAGCCGCGGCAGGTCGGCCAGGCGCGAACCGATGGCGCCAAGACAGGTGGGGGTGCAACCACCGTGCATTCCCCGCCCCAGAGGCCGAGATCGCCGACTCGCCGGAACCATCACGACAACGACTCCACCGCGTCGTTAAATCCGCGAACTCGTCGCGATCAACGCCAAGTTCTTCACGAACAAAAGCAAGAGGACGCTCGCACTCGCATCGAGCGTCGGAGAGAAACACGTCGTCAATCAGACGAGCACGCTGGGCCCTTTGTCGACATGCATGCGCCGGGGGGACCAGGCGACCTGCCGTACGCGGTAGGTTGCCCTGCGTTCACCCGTGAGCTGCGGCAAGTCCAGTGGCCCAGCACGAAGAATTTCAAGCCAGACGTACCATAGAAGTACGACGGCAAGTCGCATCCGTTGGAGTTCCTCAGCATCTACACCATTGTGGTGCAGGCTGCCGGGGGGCGAGACGACAAGATCCTGGCCAACTACTTCCCGCTGGTACTCAAATCCAACGTCAGATCCTGGCTCATGCACTTGCCGGACAACTCCATAACCTCCTGGACAGACTTGTGCCATCAGTTTGTTGGCGCCTTTATAGGCGGCCACAAACCCCATGGCCAAGCGAGCGACCTCCATCTGCTTGTCCAGAAGGAGGGAGAACCTCTACGCAAGTTCATTCAGAGATTCAGCCGTGTGCACTACAACATCCCCGATGTCCACCCTGCCGCGGTCATTGCAACCGCAGGATGCGGGAGGAGATGGCGATGTGCAAGATCAAAGACGTCAGCGAGCTATATGCCCTGGCCGACAAGTGTGCACGTGCTGAGGAAGGGAGGAAACTCCCCGGAGAGAACACTGGAGCAGGAGAATCTGACAGTGAGGATACCGCCCCGGCAAGGAAGAACCGGCGGCGGAGCAATAATAAGAAGAAGAGCCAAGAAGTACTGGTCGTTGAGCAGTCCGGCGATGAAGGCGCCGCCAAGAAGGCCCAGGATGGTAGCTCCGGCAAGGGGGTTGCCGGATGCGCCAACTGCCAGGCCGTGGCGGTCGCCGACAAGCGGGACGGCACCAACAAACAGTACTACAAGATCCACCGCACCAAGGGCCATGACCTCCAGAGTTGCAAGCAGGTCGAGCGGCTCGTCGAGCTGCAAAAGGCCAAGTACGAGCGACGCGACAAGGAGAAAGCCCGAGGAGGTGGCGGAGGATCCGGCACGAAGCGTCCCGGCCAGGGAGGACGCCACGACAAGGACAAGCAGCGGCAAGCAGACAGACCTCCCCGCGGCCGCGACAAGGACGAAGACGACGACGAAGACGAAGACATGGATAATGTCGAGACCAGTGAGCAGGAGTTTCAGAAAGCCACAGAGGTCTTATGCATAGACGGCGGTGCTTCTCTGCATACTTCTCGCCGCCAGCTCAAGCAGTGGGCGCGGGAAGTCAATGCAGCGGAACCGCCCGTCGAGTCACGCAGGCCTCTGAAATGGTCCAGCACGCCTATCATCTTCGATATAGAGGACCACCCTGACCGCACAACTGCGATCGGGTGCTTGCCGATGTTGGTCTCACCGACAGTCCGCAACCTCAAGGTCACTAAGATGCTAGTCGACGGCGGGGCCGGCTTGAACCTGATCTCCTCCGCTGTGCTCCAGAAACTCCAAGTCCCCGACAACGAGCTCGAAGAAACCGACACGTTCCAAGGAATCAACCCGGGAAGGAGCAAGCCGAAGGGGAAGATAACGTTGCCAGTGACATTTGGCAGCGAGCTGAACTTCAGGACAGAGAGGATCACTTTTGATGTTGCCGATTTTCCATTGCCCTACAATGGAATTCTCGGCCGTCCAGCGCTCGCCAAGTTCATGGCGGCCTCTCACTACGCATACAACATGCTCAAGATGCCAGGCCCGATAAGCGTCATCTCTGTCCCTGGCGACAAGAAGGATGCCCTTATCTGCGCCGACAAGATCTACCGGGAAGCAGCAGCCGCAGCGGATCACGAGCCACTTGCCGCTGAAGCTCCCGGAGGGAAGAAGAAAACTGAGCCCGGCAAGTGCTCTGGTGCCTACTCCGGCAAGCGCACCTCTTCGGAGTGATGCGATGCCGTCGAGGACGCACCATCGAGCTCCGCCGGCAAGAAGAAGACCAAGCCCGACAAGTGTTCTGGTGCCCACTCCGGCAAGCGCACCTCTTCGGAGTGCTGCGCTACCGTCGAGGACGCGCCATCGAGCTCCACCGGCAAGAGTAAGAAGTCAATGGCAGCCCCGCCAACGACCAAGAAGGTGTCCGCCAAGGAGGACGGCACTAGTGGTACCTTCACCATCAGTGCCACTCTCGACCCTAAATAGGAAAGCGTGCTCGTTTCTTTCCTGCGGGCGAATGTCGATGTGTTTGCCTGGCAACCATCTGACATCCCCGACGTTCCCAAGAAAGTGATTGAGCACCACCTTGCCGTCTGTCCTCACGCGCGGCCCGTCAAGCAGAGAGTCAGGAAACAAGCAGTGGAGCGCCAAGAGTTCATTGCAGAAGAGATCAGGAAGTTGGAAGCGGCAGGCCTCGTCAGAGGTGTGCTCCATCCGACGTGGTTGGCCAATCCTGTTGTCGTGCGCAAAGCAAATGGGAAATGGAGGCTTTGCATCGATTTCACTGATGTCAATAAAGCCTGTCCCAAAGATCCGTTTCCCTTGTCGCGCATTGACCAGATTGTTGATTCCACGGCCGGATGTGACCTGCTTTCATTCCTTGACGCATACTTAGGATACCATCAGATCTTCATGGCTGAAGAAGATGAAGAGAAGACCGCATTCATCACTCCATGTGGCACGTACTGTTTCATACGGATGCCTTTCGGACTGAAGAATGCTGGTTCAACATTTGCCAGGGTTGTCCACACCGCTTTTGAGCCACAAATCCACAGAAATGTGGAGGCCTACATGGATGATATAGTGGTCAAGAGCAGAGACAGGGCAACCCTGATTCAAGACTTAGAAGAGACCTCTGCGAACCTGCGCAAGATCAGCCTCAAGATCAACCCCGAGAAGTGCGTGTTCGGAGTCCCTTCCGGCAAGCTTCTCTGGTTCTTCGTGTCTCAGCGGGGAATCGAAGCCAATTCCGACAAGATCAAGGCCATCGAGCAGATTGAAGCACCAACACGCGTCAAGGATGTCCGAAGGCTTGCCGGCTGCATGGCGGCTCTCAGCAGGTTCATTTCCAAGTCTGCAGAATGCGCCCTGCCATTTTTCAAAGTTTTGAAAAAGGCGGGTCCAGTAAAATGGACTCCGGAAGCGGAGGCTACGCTGCGGGACTTGAAGAAATACCTGTCCTCCGCTCCAATACTTGTCGCGCCTAAACCACAAGAGAAGTTGCTGCTATACCTGGCGGCAACCAATCAAGTGGTTAGTGCTGCGTTAGTAGCGGAGAGGGAGGTAGATGATGAGCTAGCAACCGCGGCAAGTGCATCCGGCGACAAGCAGGGGGCTCCCCCGACAAGCTCTGGCCCCGACAAGGATGGATCTGCGCAGGCGCAAGAGGAGGTGCAGAAGAAGAAAATGGTGCAGCGCCCAGTTTACTTTGTCAGTCCCCTCTTGCAGGGGGCTAGGTCAAGGTACTCTGGTGTGCAGAAATTGCTTTTCGGCCTCCTTATGGCCTCGAGAAAGCTGCGCCATTACTTCCAAGCACACGAGATCACAGTCGTCACTCGCTTTCCGCTAAAGAGGATACTGTAGAATCCCGAAGCGACAGGCAGGATCGTTGAGTGGGCACTGGAACTGTCAAGCTTTGGCCTCAAGTTCGAGGGCACTTCAACTATCCAAAGCAGAGCATTGGCAGAGTTCATAGCAGAGTTGACGCCGACGTCAGACGAAGAAATTCCAGAGACGAGCATCCCCGGCAAGGAAGCAAGCAAAGAGTGGCTGATGTACTTTGATGGGGCCTTCTCGCTACAAGGAGCCGGCGCCGGCGTGCTGCTTGTCGCGCCCACCGGAGAGCACGTCAAGTACATCGTCCAAATGCACTTTCCCAAGGAGCAAGCAACCAACAATACAGCAGGGTATGAAGGTTTGCTTGCCGGTCTCAGGATCGCGGCAGAACTTGGGATCAAGAAGCTCATTGTCAGGGGAGACTCGTAGCTTGTCGTCCGCCAAGTGAACAAGGATTACCAGAGCCCGTTGATGGAAGCGTACGTTGATGAAGTGAGGAAGCTAGAGGAGCGCTTTGACGGCCTGCAAATGGAACACGTTCCAAGAACTGAGAACGACGTTGCCGATGGCCTGTCAAAGTGCGCATCACTTAAGTTACCTGTGGAACCAGGGACTTTTGTGCTCAAGCTAACTCAGCCATCCATAACACCATCAACCGGACAGAGCAAGAAGAGGAGGTTGGTCTCCGGCGACTATCTTCCGGCAGAGCTCCCCGGAGCCGCCGCCAAGAAGGTCCCCAAGATCGACGCCAAGAATGCTGAGGAGTAGTCTGCTCCGGCAAACCCCAGGGTTTGTTCCGTAGAAGCAGGCGCTCCCGACAAGTTTTGCTCCAGCAAGCTTGCCGGGGAACATCAAGCTCCGGCTGAGCCCCAGATCCTCGCCGTGGAAGCAGGTGTTCCCGCAGCAGCAGACGCGCCTTTAGTCCTTGTCGTCGAGCCACAGGCTCCGGCATGGGCACAACAGATCGTCCATTTTCTCCAGACAGGAGAACTTCCCGATGAGCAAGAAGAAGCAGAAAGAGTAGCCCGGCAGTCAAGTATGTACCAGTTTGTCGACGACACACTGTACAGAAGAGGACGCAGCAGGGCGAAATTGAAGTGTATTCCCCGGGAAGACGGACAAAAGCTGTTGGCAGAGATACATGGAGGCATATGTGGCCACCACATTGGCGCAAGAGCACTTGCCGGCAAAGCGTTCCGGCAAGGTTTATTCTGGCCGACAGCCCTCCAGGATGCAACTGCACAAGTAACCAAGTGTGAAGCGTGCCAGTTCCATTCCAAGCAGATACACTAGCCAGCTCAAGCTCTCCAGACGATCCCTTTACCCTGGCCATTTTTGGTCTGGGGGCTCGACATCCTCGGCCCCTTCCCCCGAGCTGTCGGGGGCTTTGAGTACTTGTACGTCGCAATCGACAAGTTCACAAAGTGGCCGGAAGTGGAACCAGTGAGGAAGGTGACAGCACAGTCAGCCATCAAGTTCTTCAGGTCGATTGTTTGCCGCTTCGGGATCCCCAACAGGATCATCACCGACAATGGTACACAATTCACGAGCCGCGCCTTCACGCAATACGTCCAAGATCTCGGCGCCAAGGTCTGCTTCGCTTCTGTTGCTCATCCCAGGAGCAACGGTCAAGCGGAGAGGGCCAATGCTGAAGTACTGCGCGGGATCAAGACCAGAACTTTCGACAGGCTGCACAAGTGCGGAAGAAACTGGATCGAGGAGCTGCCGGTGACTCTTTGGTCGATCAGAACGATGCCAAATCGAGCCACCGGCCAGACACCATTTGCTCTAGTCTATGGAGCAGAAGCAGTTACCCCACGGAACTCGTATACGGGTCACCTCGAGTGCTCGCTTATGATGAGCTTGAGCAAGAGCGGCTGCGTGAAGATGACGCTCTGCTCCTCGAGGAAGATCGTCTTCAGGCTGCTGTGCGAGCCACTCGCTACCAGCAAGCTTTGCGTCGCTACCATAGCCGTAAAGTTAGAGCCAGAAGCTTCGAGGAAGGCGACCTTGTTCTTCGGCGCGCAGCGTCCGCCAAGAGACACAACAAGTTGACGCCGAAGTGGGAAGGCCCTTACCGGGTGAGACGAGTCACGAGGCCCGGCGCTATCCGCCTCGAGACCGAAGATGGCACTCCGGTGAGCAACTCCTGGAATATTGAGCATCTTCGTAAGTTTTACCCGTAAGGCGCGGTTGTCGGACCCCGTTCGGCAACCAACCTTTTGTACAAGTCTTGCCGCAGTTGCATGTAATCCTTTGTACAAAGCCAGGCGCAGACCCTGAGCAGCAGTAAATGAAGCGCTGGCACCCTAAGTTTTAGCATGCATGCTGAGTCGAGTCTCGTCCTTGGTTAGGGTTGATAGTGCCTAACAGCTGCTAACCCCTAGCTTAGAGGTCGAGTCCGCGTCCCTTTTTCCTGTCCTTTCGTTTCCTTTGGTTCGCAGGGTTTTGCATATCCTGGCCGGACCGCTAAAGGATGAAGAAGAGAAGAAGGGCGGACCAGCATCTGGTCCCCGGCAAACCAGTGTTGCCGGGGGCTGCAAGTACAAGGATTCGCCTGCGGCAAGCCAAAGTTGCCGGGGGCTGCTATCCCAGATAAGTTTTTGCATCCCTTGTCATGCATTCTCTTATGAACTGTGGAATACGAAAACCTTGTTTCCTCCTAAAAGCTACCGTGCTCCCTTAACGACAGGCCCCAGAGCGCGTTCCTGGGGCCCGTTTTGGTAGTAGTCGCGGCGGCAAAGAGGCGAAACGAGGGGCCAGAACCCGCCTTCTCCCTGCCTCCGCCAAGGGCGTGAGAAAGGTCGAGTGGCGCGGGAAGACGGCAGGGCCTGTTGCCGGGCAAAGAAACGTCTATCTTAACGATACAAAGGATTCGCTCCTTGGCGTGGGTTCCACCCACGGGACAAATGGCCCGGCAAGCATCCCCTTTTCATTAAAAACATTCCGCTCAGGTACAGTTCAGAGAGAATGAAAAACATGAAAGATGGGATTACAAGTTTTAAATGCAACTAAGGCCCGAGGGCTTACAGATTGAAAAAAGATAAGGTGCCCGTAATCCCTTTCTTGTCTCTCTCCTCAGGAGGTAGGACAAGGAGGCGAAAAGGGCAAAAGGGGCGCCTAGGTGAGCTACGGGCGGCAGAAGACACCAACAGAACGCCCGGAGGGCCGTCCAGGGGCTTCGGAGGCTGGATGGTGACGGCGGCGCCGGAAGTGGAGCTCGAAGATGAGTGTAACGCCCCAGATGTAACTTGCCATATTTGTATTCCAATTCTTGCCATTTTCGGCATTGTGATATGATATTTCCTCCGTGGTTGGGTTTCCCTTCGTTGTGTATTTTGTTCATGTCATGCATTTCATATCATGTCATCATGTGCATCGCATTCGCATACGTGTTCGTCTCATGAATCCGAGCATTTTCCCCGTTGTACGTTTTGCAATCCGGCGCTCCTATGTCCCTCGGCGTCCCCTTTTACATTTCTTCGTGAGCGGGTATTAAACTCTCTCGGATTGGATCGAGGTTTGTCAAGCGGCCTCGGTATAGCACCGATAGACCGCCTGTCAAGTTTCGGGTCAATCGGAGGTCGTTTGGTACTCCAACGGTTAACCGGGTAACCGTGAAGGCCTCGTGTGTGTTGCAGCCCAACACCCCTTCAAAACAGCCCAATAACCCATCTAAGACACTCCCATGTCCTCCTCCGTTCGATCATGATCGCGTGGCCGAAAACCGCTCTCCATTTGGAGCTCCCTAGCTCCTTCTACCTATAAAAAGGCATCCCCTCCTCCAATTCCGGATCATACCAACCCTAACCCTAGTCCCGATCCCCTCCGCGCGGGCGGACACGTCCGCCGCCGCCGGACGAAACCCGCCGCCGCCCGCAGCCAGTCTCCGCCTGCCACGTGTCGGCCCTGCCGCCGCCCGTACCGCGCCGCCGGCCCGGCCCGCCAGGCCCGGTGCGGGCCCCCGAGACCCGACGCGCCGCTCCCCGCTGCTCCGCCCGAAGCCGCGCCTCCCCGCCGCCGAGTCGCCGCCGACCGCCGCCTGCCGCCCGCGCTGCGACGTCCGCCGCCACCGCCGCCAACCGCGCCAGCGAGCGCTGTCGCCGGCGACCTCGTCCTCGCCGTCCCGCGCCGCGGCCCCCGCGCCCCGCGCCCCCGCGCACCGGAGCTCCGCCGCCCGGCCGGCCTCGCCTCGCCTCTCCACCTCGCCGGACCCGCCGCACCTCGCTGGAGCTCGGCCAGATCCGATCCAGAGCCGGAGGTTGACTTTTCCCTCGCTCCCGAAATCTTCTAGGTCCCTCAATTTTTGCATCATCGTCACTTGTTCATCGCATCGTATCTCGGTATCTGTAGCTCCGTTTTGTGCGTACAATATGTCAAATTGTTTGTACCGAAGAGTACATCATTTCGTCCCATTGCACCATTTTCATTTGATGTCATCTTGATGCCCGAAATGCTGTTAGAAGAGGGCTATGTGATGTTAGTTTCTGAATCTTAACTGAACATGCACTTCTGTCTTTTTTGCCATGATTGATGTGTACCTCCTATGAAGTTGAGTCCTGCATGAGTTTTGTAATATGCCATGTTACCTTCCCAGAGAATTAGGCCATGTATTTTTGTGATCTTTGTGATGACTAGCACAAGCATGCAAACTAGGGCACTTGATGTTGCTGATTTCAGAGACTTAGTATTTTCACCAAGTCCCTGCCTGCTGTTATTTTCATGCCATGTGTTCATATTGTTTCCGAGAGATATATGCATATTTTGAGCATGATCAGTAAGGGTGTTTTGAACTTGAGGATTTTCTCTATCCATACATGCCTTTGTTTGTATTTATGGAGTGACATAGCTTGAGTCAATCGAGCTCTACTTTTGCTACAAAATGTTGCTGGCAGATTGTTTACATGTTATTCGAATTTGCCAAGCTTGGTGTAGTTGATCCTTGCATGCTATGATGTTATTATTCCCATTTCTAGTTGCTATGACATGTCTTCTTGATGTATGTATGCTTAGTTTATCATGAAATGCTCCGTAGTGAGTGCATCGAGCTCGTAAACATGCCTACTCGTTATCTGTTTTTGACATGTCCAGTTTTCTGCTAAGTCTGAAACCTGTAACAAAACTTGCTTAATTGATATGGGTGTAATCATATTTTCTGATCCTTTTTAACTTATGGTCAATAAGGGACTTTTGTCAAGTGCTTTGAGTAGATTCATGCCGTACCTTACTTTGCTATGTCCTGATCCTGTAGCATGTTGTTCCATTGCTCTAAACATGTCATCCTGATGTTAATTTCTGCTATGTTGTTATTTTCACCAAGTCTGAGAGCCTGTTATCTTTTGCACTTTTGCCATGCTTGTTTGAACCTGTTGTGTTGTGATTTAGCCGTAGCTCAGTGTTCATCTTTTGTCAAGCATCTTGTGTAGATTACTGTCATATGCTTTGTTGATATGTTTGGGTGCAGTAGCTTAATTTCTTGTTGTTTGCTAAGTAGCATCATGCTGTTAATGGCAGATTATCGTCATTCTTGTATAGCTTGTCATTTGCAAACCGTGCATCCGATTCCGGTGACCTTTATATCGATTTCAACCGAAATTACCTCACCTATCCAGTGGCATACTTGGTTTGCCAAGATTATGCCTTATTCATCCTTGTCCTTCCGGAGCAGGCATATGCATTGCATATCACATCTCGCATATCATGCCATGTTTTGCATCATGTTGCTTGCGCATTGCATCGTGATTGATATTTGTCCTCTTTGCTTGTGTTCTTGCTTTGGGTAGAGCCGGGAGACGAGTACGTGAACGAGGAACCTGTTGAGAACGCTTTCGAGGATCAAGCTTTCGACAACTCTGAGAATCTTGCAGGCAAGATGACCATACCCTCGAAATCACTTCTATCTTTGCTTGCTAGATGCTCGCTCTTTTGCTATGCCTTTGCTGCGATACCTACCACTTGCTATATCATGCCTCCTATATTGCCATGCCAGCCTCTAACCATCCATGTCCTAGCAAACCGTTGATTGGCTATGTTACCGCTTTGCTCAGCCCTTCTTATAGCGTTGCTAGTTGCAGGTGAAGATGAAGTTTGTTCCTTGTTGGAACATGGACCGTTGTTCCTTGTTGGAACATGTTTTACCTGTTGGGATATCACAATACCTCTTATTTAATTAATGCATCTATATACTTGGTAAAGGGTGGAAGGCTCGGCCTTATGCCTGGTGTTTTGTTCCACTCTTGCCACCCTAGTTTCCGTCATACCGGTGTTATGTTACCGGATTTTGCGTTCCTTACACGGTTGGGTGATTTATGGGACCCCCTTGACAGTTCGCTTTGAATAAGACTTTTCCAGCAAGGCCCAACATTGGTTTTCCCATTTTCCACCACCCACTCCTTTTTCCCCCGGGTTTTCGCGAGCCCGAGGGTCATCTTTATTTTAGCCCCCCCGGACCAGTGCTTCTCTAAGTGCTGGCCCGAACTGAGCTGCCTGCGGGGCCACCGCGTGGAAACTCGAGGCCTGGTTTTACTCGTAGCTAGTCTCATCCGGATGTGCCCTGAGACCGAGATATGTGCAGCTCCTATCAGGATTTGTCGGCACAATCGGGCGGTTTTGCTGGACTTGTTTTATTGCTGTCGAAATGTCTTGTAGTCCGGGATTCCGAGATTGATCGGGTCTTCCCGGTAGAAGGAATATCCTTCGTTGACCGTGAGAGCTTATCATGGGCTAAGTTGGGACACCCCTGCAGGGTATTATCTTTCGAAAGCCGTGCCCGCGGTTATGAGGCAGATGGGAATTTGTTAATGTCCGGTTGTAGAAAACCTGAAGTTGATCTTAACTAAAACACATCAACCGCGTGTGTAACCGTGATGGTCTCTTCTCGGCGGGGTCCGGGAAGTGAACACGGTGTTGGAGTTATGTTTGACATAGGTTGTTCTAGGATCACTTCTTGATCACTTTTAGCTTCACGACCGTGCTTTGCCTTCTCTTCCCGCTCTTTTGCGTTGTAGCCACCATATATGCTAGTCGCTTGCTGCAGCTCCACCTCACTATCCTTTCCTACCCATAAGCTTAAATAGTCTTGATCTCGCGGGTGTGAGATTGCTGAGTCCCCATGACTCACAGATTCTATCACAACAGTTGCAGGTACCAACGATGCCAGTGTAGATGACGCGTCCGAGCTCACGTGGGAGTTCGACGAGGAACGTGGCTGTTACTATGTTTATTTTCCAGATGATCAGTAGTGGAGCCCAGTTGGGGTGATCCGGGGATCTATTTAGCATTTGGGGTAGTCTTCTTTCATTTTGGTACCGTAGTCGGACCTTGAGTGTAATTTGAATGATGAATGTTTATTTATGTATTGTGTGAAGTGGCGACTGTAAGCCAACTATGTATCTCTTTCCCCTTATTTATTACATGGATTGTGCGAAGATTACCTCACTTGCGACATTGCTTTCAATGCGGTTATGCCTCTAAGTCGTGCCTCGACACGTGGGAGATATAGCCGCATCGAGGGCGTTACCAAGTTGGTAATCAGAGCATTTCCCCGACCTTAGGAGCCCCTACTGTTTGATCGTCTTTAGTGGCCGAGTTGTGTCTAGAAAAATGTTTTGAGTCATTTAGGAATTATATATCGGAGAGTTTAGGAATTCTTTTTACTTCCCAGTCTCCTCATCGCTCTGGTAAGGCATCCTGACGTAGAGTTTTGACTCTTCTCTTCTCAAATTTCACAAAAAAAAATTTTAGGATCACGCGGGTATCTTAGAATTGTTCCGACGGTTTTATGATGACAACATTGTCTTGGTTGCCTCCCGTCAGCAGGGGTTTTAGAGGAAGTGTCCCGGGGAGTTGAGCTCCGAGGTGTTGTCGTCATAATTTTATCGTTGCGGTTTTGGAATACCTGAGTTTAGTACGCCAACATCGAAAATCTCTTTTGTACAGTTGTTGGTGAGATAACCCTGATAGCCCAGTACTGAGGCGAGTGCGGGAGTATTACCATGACTTGTATAACGGATGCTTTTCGAAGGTTGGAGGTAGATGATTTCCGAGGATTTCTTGGTTATGTGTTGAAGGATGGATACAGCTGGATCTAGGTATTGTTAATTTGGGTGATATATTTTGTGTCCCCTGTATCCCCAACACCTGATTGCATAACCAGAAAGTTTCGGGAGTTTATAAGTGGGAATTCTTGTAGCTCTAGTATTTCTTCCGCAGATATTTGGTTTGTGATTGGGTAATCCTTACCAAGTATTTGTTCACGTCCGTACCTTGTTGATTTTATTCCTTACCTTATTCCAAGTGGCTTCTCAGCTTATGGAAGTGTGATGTTTTACTTTGGAATTCATTCGATCATTCTCGTTCGAATGTTTATTGTGAAGACTATATGTTGCAATTTCGTTCCTTTGATTCAGCTTCAATATATATCTGTCAAGATGCTAATGGATGTCACCCTCTTCAGGATGGCTCCGCCAACGCGTCAGAATTCGGAACGCAATGAAGGAAATCAGGCTAATCCTCCGCCACCACCTTCGCCTCCGGAGGCATGGCAAGCCCTGATGACTGCCACAAATGCCAACGCTCAGATTCTGATTCAGCTCTTGCAAGATCGCAACCAAGGGCAAGCTAATCAAGAGAATCAAGGCCAAGGCAACAATCAGCCGCATTTCGCTTCACTCAACCAGTTCCTTGCTAATCAGCCAAAGACCTTCAGCTACTGTGTCGAGGCCACAGACGCAGATGATTGGCTCATGGACATCAGTAAGCATTTCGAGTGCAGCAATGTCAGACCTGAGGACTTTGTCAAGTTTGCCTCTTTTCAACTCAAAGATCAAGCTGCTGAATGGTTCCAGCAATACAAAGATTCCAGAGGAGGTCGTGTGATTACCTGGGATGATTTCCGCCGTGACTTTAAAGCACACCACATTCCAGAAAGTGTTGTTGAGCTTAAGCGTGAGGAATTCCGCAATCTCAAGCAAGGCACCATGTCTGTCTATCAATACAACACTCAGTTCCAGAAGCTCTCTCGTTTTGCAAGGCAAGACATCCCTGATGAGAAGAGTATGATCTACCAGTTCAGGCGTGGTCTCAGAGAAGATCTGCAACTTGCTCTCGTGCTTTTCAAGCCATTAAAGTATGATGAATTCTACAACATGGCGCTGAAACAAGAAGCTGCTCAGCTCAAGTGTGAAGCATCTAAGAAGAGAGTCAGAGACGCAGCTCAGTCTTCTTCTTCTTCACTTGTGGCAACTAAGCAACAGAAGTTCTGGTTGCCTCCTCCTCCTCCATTCCGTCAGCCTTATCAGCAGAAGAACTCAAGTGGTCGTGGATCCTCCCACCCACCCAACCCTGGCTATCAGAACAAGTCTCAGAATCAAGCTCCAAGGCCAAGTGCTCCTTATCATCGTCCGCTCTCAGAGGTGACTTGTAACAAATGTCAGCAGAAGGGTCACTATGCGAACAAGTGCTTCAACCAAAGGCGCCTTCCGCCTCCTCCTCCTGTGAAATCTTCCAGCAATGCAGTGGTCAAGCATAATCCTAAGCATGCCAAGGTGAACATGATGAATGCAGCTCAAGCGGAGGATTCTTCCGAAGTGATCATGGGTAACCTTCCTGTTAATGATATTCATGCAAAAGTCTTATTCGATACCGGTGCATCGCATTCTTTCATGTCTTATCCTTTTGCATCGAAGCACAATTTTGACACAGAGGTGTTACCTAAAGCTCTGCAAGTTGTTTCACCGGCTAAACGTTTGAGTTCTACCATGTGCGTTCCGAATGTCGGTATCAAGATGGGCGTTACAATGAGGCAGCGGGACGTCAACACGCTGTTGAAGGCATCTAGCCATCGTACTCTGAGTTGACGGCCTTGCCGCCTGCCCTCTTCCTCTTCCGCAGCCTCGCCACTCCAGCCGCCCAAGAAGACGACCTCGGGGAGTTCAAGGAGCCGGCGACACGGATGATGGGGTCGCCGGTGCCACGCGAAGCCGCGACCGGCGCCTAGTCGGACCCGTCATCCCGACGACCGCCACCCTCGTCGTCGCCGTCGCTCCCCTCCTCATCACTCTCGCTCGAGGAGGAGCCTTCGCTGTCGGAGGAGCTATCCACGCAACACCTGGCCCGGGTCCTGAAGTCCCCGAAGGCCTTGACGGAGAGGAGGTTGCCCTCCATCAACTTAAAATGGAGGGTGAACCCCTCCATCAAGCTGTGGATACGGGCGAACGTCTTCCACCCTTGACCAAGATACATCACGCCGGGGGCTGGGGACTCGACGTGGACTCGCGCGCCACTGATCCCGCAGCCCCTCATGCGCAGTCTCAGCGTCTCGGGTTGTTCCATCTCCATCACGCTAGCGAATGGAGCCGGGAGGCGGAGGCGACGATGAGGCGCCCGGCGCAGCCTGACGAAGAACTCGCAGGGGTCGTCCCCGATGTGGACCGCCGTGAGAAGAGGGGCCGCTGGCGGAGGCGAGGCCGGCGCGTCGCCCCGTCCGCCTCGTCCCTGAGCACCTCGGCCTCGTCCACGACCTCGCCCTCTCCCCCTTCCCCTTACGGCCGGCTCTGCCACCGCGGGTGCAAGGGGAGGAGGGGCGCGCTGCCTAGCGGCGACCCTCACCGCTACCGACGAAGGACCAAGGTTCCCTTTCTCCATGGCGAATGGAGAGAGGGGATTAGAAGCTGAAGAGAAGAAGAGATGGAGGAGTGTGGGTTCCCGTCGCCCCCTTTTGCTCTTTATAAAGGAGCAGGGTGGGGGCTCGACCGCCCCGCTCAGCCAATCAAGACGTAGGGAGGCCAGACGACTGGGACCGGCCTGCTGCCTCGACCCGCGACGGCCCGGTTTCCTGCCTCCACCGTCCGCAACTCCAGGTGCATGGAGGCCGCGTGGCTGGCGTGCGGGACCGAGGCGACGGGTGAGGCGACCTCCCCCCACCCCGTGATCGTGGGGAGCGGACGCCTCGGAAACCGTGCCTCGGCCCCGCCCAGCGAACGAGCCACGCCTCCACGCCTCCCTCCACTTATGGAGGTAGCGCGAACCGTCCCCCTTTATTGCGACGTGACGCATGCCTGCAGGGCTCAGCCCCGCGCACGCCACCCACGTCACACACGCCTCTCCCCACGATGCCGCCTTCGACGTGTACCGTTCGGAGAGGGCGTGGCATACGCAGAAAAAGATGCAGCGCGACCCAGGCCACGCGTGCCCGTGCACTGTTTTGGGCCTGGCCCAACAGCGCTCGGCACCGTGTATGGCCCAGGCCCGGGGGCTCCTGTCGGTGTACTAAAGTAGGAGTACCTTAGTACCCCGAACTTGTGCACGGGCAGTCGTAGCACCCCGCGGCAAGGCTTGCCAGGTGATCGCCAAGACCCTCCATGGTCCCCCTTTTGGGCCATTCAAGAACAAAGTATTTGAGCCAAGGCCCCGGCAGGAGGAGCTTGCCGGGAAGGCCACCCGAAGAGAGCGAGGCCCCGGCAAGAGGAGCTTGCCGGGATTGCCGCTCGAAGCACAAGACCCCGGCAAGAGGAGCTTGCCGGGAAGGCCAACCACGACATGACAAGGACCTTGCCACGGCGCGCCCCCCGCTCCGGCAAGGCCCGGTGAGCGACAAGCTCCCGGGCGCGACAAGACACCCACCGCGGCAAGGCGCTTGCCGCGGCAAGTTACCACCCCGTGCCTGTGCTCCAGCTCATCCACCAACGTGTCGCTCTGGGGGCATTCCAGGCGCACGTGGCGGGAGGCTGTGTAGCCAGGGGCATGCGGTGGCGAAGCAAAGCTGACAGAGTAGCCATCGTGGCAAACGGTGGCGCTCCTGACGGTCCTTTTCCTGCGCCGTCTGGGCGATACGGACGGGCATTTAATGCCCTTGTCCCCCGCCGTCAGAGTTATGTATGATAGCACTGTACAGCCACTGTGCAGGCAGCTGTACCCACTACAACATTCTCCCTTTTTTGCCCCCACCTACGCTTCCACCTGTGGGAAACCCCTTGAGCATATAAAAGGAGGCCCCATGCGCACGTAGAAGAGGAGGACACCCATTTTTACGCTCGGTCTCGCCAGCGGCTCGTGTGTACTGTAGCACCACGCGCCTCCGAGCAAGAACACAATACAAACCACAAAGCAGCAGTAGGGTTTTACGCATCCGTGCGGCCTGAAGCTGGGTAAACTCTGTGTGTGCATCGCCTCGATCCACTCTTCGCGCGACCTCAGCCCCCCGCCGAACCAGAAAGGGGCTCGGTCCCCATAGGTGTTCGAGGAAGCCGATTTCCCCCGACAAGTTCATATACACCGGCCGAGATTAATGCAAACATGACAGATTTTCATTACATTTCGAACTTTTATAGGACATAAAAATAAAATAAACCCGACCCTAAACCTATTCTATGGCAGCGACCGACGTCCACCATCTGCGATCTCCATGTACGGGGGCGGGGTTCAAGACGAAGGTGCGGTCTCCTGCGAGGTAGAGTAGAACATGGGAGACAGACCGGCCAGTTGGCACACCATGCCCTGCTACCTCCCATGCCCTACTCATCCTCGGAGGAGTCCCCGACCTCGGCGGTGCCGGACGTTGGACGGCGGCAAGTAGGACGCGTGGCTGACGGTGCTCCTGTCGTCGGCCACCATCGTGGCCACCGCTTGTGCGGTCGCGTCCGCGTCCGGCTACGCCGCTATTGCGCCGCGAGCGGTGACTTGAGCGAGGGCAGCGATCTCGAGCTTCATCCCCGAAGACAAAGCTCTCCCGCAGAGCGTTCGCGCTCACGGTCATGGCGGATGTGGTGCCAGGTAGTAGGACGATTCGCTATGGTGTGGAGGTTAGCTGGGCATTTCCGCTTTAAGTAGCGCATTCTGGTGAGGCCAAAGCGTCCGGGCGCGTCATTAAGTCGCTGGAGTTTGTTCCTCAGGCACCGAGCCTCTTAACGACGACATATGGACGGACGACATGAATGCGGGCAGCTGGCGCCGGCCGTGAACACATCGCGCGACGGCGCGAGGGAGGAGGGTTTTTGCCTTTTTGGTGTGCCAAGGTTGTCAGCTGCGGTCGTGGCAACGTTGTAGAGGCCCTTTACTCACATGCGCCCCCACATGTCATTCAAAAAGCAAGACGACCCAGCATGGTCTCAAGTCCTGGGGATGCAGTTGGCCGTGCAACAGCACTCCGCGGACGCGTCGCGGCGCGCGCGCACTTCGGCGCCCCGTGCATCCTCGACGAGCTGGGTGTTGATTTGTTGGTCGTGCCACAACGCTAATGCTACCCTCGGCACAAACCGACCGTGTCCAGCGACGATGAGCGTGCCACTCACTGCGGTCGCCCTATCGAGAGGCGGTGCTGGAGCTGCGCCATGTTGCTGGCCCCCACGACCCACATGAACAGTTGCCGGTGGCGAGGAGGTCGTGGGCCAGCTCCTCCATTGGATTAGTCTGCGCCACGTCGTCCCGAGAGGTGTGCCCCACATGTTGGTTTCCATGTTTTCCCGGCCATATTCGAGCGCCAGTGCTATGTGTTGCGCATTAGGCGCAGAACATGTGGTTTTTGTGCCCTGGTTCAAATGTGGTACATTACCATGTTGTTACCCTAGCCCCAAGTGTGGTGGTTTTGGGTATGGTACCACCCTTTTCCTTTTCAAGTAGTGAAGCGTAACACATGATTAAGTAGCTGGATGGTGTGCTAAATGTAGGTGTCTGGCTATTGGAAAGAATAATGGAGGTGTGCCCGGTCTGTGCCCGCATTTAGGGGTCCAACTTACCATGTTCCGACAGTAGTAAGTATACTAGTCCCTGCGTACTCCCTCTGTTTTTATTTCCTCTGCATTTTAGCTTTGCTCAAAGTCAAACTTTGTAAACTTTGACAAAGTTCATAGACAGAAATAATAACATATACAATAACAAATCAATACCATTAGATTCATTATTGAATATACTTTGACATCATATATATTTGCTATTGTAAATGTTCATATTTCTACTCTTACTAGCAAGATGCCCGTGCGTTGCACGTAACATCAAGATGCATTTGTATGACTAGTTTATCTTGTCAGAGAAAAGGATGAACGAGGGAAGGCCTTACTTGCAATTGTGGAGAGGTGTGTGGGTACCTTTTTGCAAAATTGCCATAGTTTCCTTCCTATCCATCAGATATAAATCGGACGACCTATATTGCAGGATGGCAGGCACACCATCATCACCAACTCTGTTTTTTTATAAGAGTCCGTCCGATTTATATCTGGCCGATAGGAAGGAAACTATGGCAATTTTGCAAAAAGATACCCACACCCCTCTCCACATTTGCAAATAAGGCCTTCCCTCATTCATCCTTTTCTCCCACAAGATAAACTACTCATACAAATGCATCTTCATGTTCCGTGCAACGCATGGGCATCTTGCTAGTGTACATAAAAAGCAAAGTTAGTGATGGTGGTGTGCCTGCCATCCTGCAATATAGGCCATCCAATCTATATCTAACGGATATGAAGGAAACTATGACAATTTACCCACACTCCTTTCCACATTTGCAGATAAGGCCTTCCCTCATTCATCCTTTTCTCCCACAAGATCTTGATGTTCCGTGCAAGGCACGAGCATCTTGCTAGTTTTCTATAAACTTGGTCAAATTTTATGAAGTTTGACTTGAGTCAAACCTAATATGCAGAGTAAATAAAAAGGAGGGAGTATCTTACTCCGTGACCAAGACGGAAGGGAAAACGAGACAAGTTATTGTTTATTTGAGCCGTTCAAGTATAATCATGCGGCGTTGCTTATTTCTCATTCCTATCCAACCCTCTTCTCCATCGATCATGCCGCCCTCCAGTCGAGTCCATCCTCCTACATGCGTCATTTGAACATTCCGCCGAGTATCATTCGCACATGGGCCTAGACCATGCTTGTATTTCCAATGTTGTAATTTGTCCGACATGCATACAAAAAAACGGTTCATTTAAAGTTTCACTTTGCCTCCACTACGTGTCACTTCCCGTCTTAGTTTTGACATCCCATTCGGTTCATGCCCCAACACATCTTGACGAGATCGATTGATGTTGAGAGATCAATTGCGTGTCGTGCAAGGAGATAAAGGTTTGGTCTGTTTCTATGATAGAAGTGACCCGCGGGGGGTGGGGGTGGGGGTGGGGGGAGGGGGGGGTCTGTGGGGATCAGAGGGAGTATATTGTACGTACATAAGCGAAAAGAACGTATTGTACCCACCCTAGTCCTCTTTCAATCGATCTCCGGACCCTGAGATGAAATCGAGAGAAAATGAGTGGGTGCATGTGTGATACCTAAGGCGGATTCAAAATTTTGAACCGGTGATCATAGCATCTGCAAATCATATATAAAGGGTATTCAATGTCTGTTTCGCTTTTGAACGTACAATATACTCCCTCCGATCCTTTCTAGTTTACATATAAGTTTTATGTGTAGTCAAAGTATCTCTACTTTGATAAGATTTACAGAAAAAAGTATCAACATTCAACAATTCCCAATCAATATTGTTAGACTCGTACGTACTCCTAGATTTGTATTCAAACAGAGATGGTTTCCAATTTGTTTTCAACCACGTGAATGTGATTGTTCTTGTGCATCCTTCCTACTAGGATTTTGCCACGTATAGCCAGTCCAATAGTAACTTTCTTTTAAGCTCCCTATCCAATAGTACTAGTGCAGTACTGACAACATCTATAGTAGAGTATGCAGTGCTCATAGTACTCCCTCCTTCCATTTATACAGGGCCTAAGAGCAAGTCTAATATGGCCTAGTCAACAGGCTATAAGACTTGTCATGTCATTAAAATCCTACTTGGAGGAGTGAGAAGAGAGGAGAGAGAGTGAAGCGGGCTCTTATATTCTACAGCCCGAGCATAACACATAGATCAAGAAAAAATAGTATGCATGCAACTCTCTTCCAATCATATACCTTGCTCATGCAAATATTAAATGCTTAGAGCCAGCTAATAGCCATTCTAAGAGCCAACTTACATGGCACTTTTGCCTATGTGAAGGAGAGAGATGTGAAAAAGTAAGGGGAGTGAGCTCTCATGCAAGAGCCTAGCTATATACACATTCCTAGGTAAATACAATAAATATGAAGAAAGAGATAGAGAGGAGATGGGAAAAAGTGCTAATACAATAGCCAACCTTTTATATTATTATTTTGCGGGAAATAGCCAACTTTATAGCCCACACTATTGTATGAGTGCATATAGATGATGGCTATAGATGACATGGTAGTTCCTTATAGCCATCGGCCGGCTATATTATTAACCATGCTCTAATGTGTTTTTCAAAACCGCCTTTGGCTATTGACAAGATTAATAGTACATGAGATGTATAATGTGAAAATTATATCATTGGAAGCTCCTTTCACATACTAATTTGACTGTATGCTTTGTGTAAGTTGCATGTCATATAATATTACTCTAACATTTGGTCAAAGTTAGCCTTGAAAAACGCATTAGGCCTTGTAGATGGAAGGAGGGAGTAGTAGTGGAAGTGGATCCTCTGACGTAGGTATCCCTGCCTTACCCTCCCTTTCAGTCACTTACTGGTAGACCCCATTCTTGCTAGGCCCTGCATGTCAGTTACTCAATGGGTTCGGCCATGTCAGGGGATCCTCATCCGTAGTATACTCCCTCTGTTTTTATTTACTCCGCATAAAACGGAGGGAGTGGTAGTATAAATGACGCGGGTGGGGGATGGGGAGGGACATCGGTTTGCTCTCAACTGTGGTCCCACAAGCAAGCGGAAACGCAAACGAAGCGCGTTCCATTCGGTGAACGACGTGGAGGGTCCAGCGTGCCAGGGTGCAACCCGAACGCGACAAGAGCGATGTACAGTCAAAACCAATTGACCTTCGCTGCTCGGCCGGAACCACTATTCACACCAGAACCTTCGCTGCTCAGCCTACACCAGCCACTCCCCAAAACCACACCTCCTCTCCAGCCCATTCCCCCACCTTTCGATCCCCTAGCCTGCATCAAGCATCCCCTAGTTCACCGGAAAGCCATGGTGCGCCGCAAGACCATGTACTACAAGATGCTAACGCCGGAGCGCCGCGCAGAAATCACGGCGGCGGTCGGCGCCACAGACCTCCGTTCCCAAGCTCGCTTTACGGTGGGACAATCCCCGAGTTCTCCGGAGCCAAGCTACGAGGAGGAGGAAGCCGATCCAATTTTCATGGCGGAGGTCGCAGTGCAGAAGCCCCCGATGGGTATGAGACGATGGACGTCGACTTCGCGCCGGCGTCCAAGTCCCCCATGGTGCAGGCGGACCAGTGGTTCAACCTGGTGATACTAAAGGAGGACCGGGAGGCAGAGGATCAACTCGACGCGGAGCACGTGCATGCCGCTACCATCGAGGCTCTCCTGCAGGCGGAACCGTATGTTGTGGATGTGAACCGAGCGGCGGAGGCTCAACTCGACGCGGAGCGCGCAGATGCCGCTGCCATCGAGGCCCTCCTGCAGGCGGAACCGGACGTCCTGGACTTGAACGGGCGGCGGAGGCTCAACTCGACGCGGAGCGCACGGATGCTGCTGCCATCGAGGCCCTCCTGCAGGCGGAACAGGACGCCCTGGACTTGAAACGGGCGGCGGAGGCTCAACTCGATGTGGAGCGACGGATGCTGCTACCATCGAGGCCCTCCTGCAGGCCGAACCACACATCCTCGACTTGAACCGGGCGGTGCTCTTGTCTGTGCAGAGCGCCCCGCACGCTCCACATGAACGAGTAGCTGGCGGCCGAGGACAACCACGGTGCGGAGACACACGTCGGCAGCTACGGTTGGTTCGCGTCGGCAGCCAAAGATGACAAGGTTGTCTCCTTCCGCGAGCAGTGATAGTTTTTCTTTATGTTGTTGTTTTAGGGATCTTTTGCTGTGTAAAAACATATATTGTTATGCAAGTCGCCTGACTTTCATCATTTTGGTCAGTCTACCATTTCAGGCGGTTGGATGAATATCCTACGTTTCCTAACCCTTCTTCCTCATCTCTTCTTCTTCCCCAATAGTCCACCGCACGGGCTGTACGGATCCACCCCAACATGCGGTTGGATAAACATAATGTATGAACGAAAATTATCTGTCAGCGGTAGCACGTGTCAGTGAGGGTGCGTTCCCTTGGTTGGGTTTGCGGCATGCAGGATCGACTGTGTGAGGGTGCGGTGTGACCGCGGCGTGCAGGAGCAACCGTGTGAGGGTGCGGTGCGACGACGATAGTCGTGCGCAAGTGTACCTCCTTTTCATTTTGAAAACTTTAGGCAAGCTTGGCAAAAATGTGTGGCGAAGTATGGCAATGCAAGGCCTAGACCCAAACAGGGTAAGTACGTACGTACTAGGAGTACTAGTGTTAAAAAAGAAAGGCGGGGTTTTCATTCGCGGGATTAATCGATACAAATCCTCGTTTGACGTGTCAATTAATGCGTATTTTTTCTCCAAAGCCCAAAGAGCTAACCATCTCACTCCTCATCGCTTGATTAATGCAGCGCCATGCAAACAAACCTTCTCACTTCTGCATGCATGCAAGGGTATATTAATGTCCTTGGTTGCTAGTACGAGGCAAACCCCATCAATTTTGCCTCGATTAGTGTTAGTGGCCTTTTGCAATTTGTAATTTTGATATACTGGCCTTGTGTACAAAAAAATGGAGGTAGTAACTATTTGACTTCCTTCCCCATTGCGGTGACGTCGATGATATCTCGAACGTTGTGGTTTGGCGAAATGCGTTCGACGGAGAACACCATTGAGGGAGACCACGGTAAGTCATTCACAAGTGTCGCCTGCAAGCCAAGACAACCACCTTATTTGCATCCAGGGAGTCCGTTGAACCAAAGGACGCGTAAATGTACTAGTACTACTAGTACACAATAGCGTCGTCCGTCCAACTTAGTGCGGTGAGGTGGTTTCTCGAAGAAGACGATGGAAAAGCGGAGTCAGCGAAGAGTGAAATGATGGTTGCTTCGTCCGTTCTTTGTGATTTGACGCCTCACTGCTTTGTGATTTGTGATAGAGGGGACAGGGGAGTAGACTCTATGCTCTATACTGTACATGCGTCCAAGCATGGGAGAAAGAGGAGAGACGTTGCATTTTTCTATTCCTTCAATCAATCAATCAATCAGGGAGCTTGGGTTCCATCTTTTTGGCTTTGGTAGCACCGTCCACAATGGTTCCCATCGATGACAAAAGCTATTTTCGCATTTGGCTACACATTGTGGATGCGCTTAACCGTACCACTTGGTTTTGCTCCTGTGTGCTATCTATACAAATCTCAATTATATTGATCTAAAAAATTATAGAATCAAGATTAGTAAAAAGGAGGTGATTTTACCGCGCGAATGGCGGGGGTGGTTTCTTATTTTTAGAGGACGTTGGCCTGGCGGTTAGATACCATGCGGTACCATGTGTCAGTGCTTTACCAAGCCGATCCGCGTCTCGCATCAGGCAAAACAACGGCAGAAGCAACACGTGGTTAACTTGAATAAGATGAGGGAGAAGCGGATTCAGCAACGAGTGAAATGATGGTTGCTTCGTCCCTCCAACTTCTTTTTTTACTAGCATTATTTTGTACTTCGTCCCTCCAACTTAACTGTGGGAAAGGTGCAACTTTGTGATTTGACGCCTCATTGCTCATTACTACGCCGACACCATGACTGGGGTGCTTCACCCCTGCTGCTCTGCATTGTATTTCGGTATGGCACGTGGACCCGACACTGGTACGCGTCGGTCCTAAACAAATGGTTTTTACCCCCATTCCGCGACGGCATTCGGAACCGTCGCCAAGTGAGTGTGGGTGATAGGGGGGTCCTTCCCACACGACCCAGAAACCGTTGGGGATATGCCCTCCTGGCACACACACTCGGCAAAATGAGGTCGTGTGCGACCGGCGAGCACTCAGATACAGAAATACGTACAGTAGTGCTAAAAAAATACAATTATACAAGCGAAATCATTTCCGGTCGTAAGTACATCCCACATAGTCAGTCACCACTAAACGTTTCCGTTCGTATATACATCCCACACAGTCACTACAAGGAAAACGTTTGCGCAAGGTGCGTAACGCAAATAGTTTTGAAGAGAATGTCGTGTGTGATCGTTCATTGATCCAATACGGTTTATTCCTAGAAACTGTGTGCATTGCCTGAGGTCATCGCCCACGGTGGTTTCTCATTAACCGTTTGCAATAGGAAAACCCAATTAGCAAGCTAATTGGTCAATTAGTGGGCTAATTGCCCTATTATTAATAATCCGTTTACTAATCTAATTGACATTCATATTAAGCACATAATATATTCCATTTCCATATTAAGGAAGCAGGATTTCATAATTGAAATACATCAGAGTACAACATGATATAGCTTCAGCACTCAGCTACCCCATTACACAACTGCACCAGTAGCAAGTTTCACATGCGACATCTAGAACATTTCGAAATTAGCATCATAGACGGTACATAGAGAGATGCATCTCATCTGGAAAACAAGGCGAATATTGAGCCTTCATTCATGTTGAAGGTCTTTGCAACTTTAGGCCAGTGCCTGTGGATGATTGACCGTCCATCCTTCGACCTCTTCAGGAACACTTCAATATTGAACCATGGGTGTTGTATGAAAACTTTCCTCGCCTCCTAACCACAGAGGTGGTTTGAGAGGTAATCATCAGTGAAGCCTAAAAACAAGGATGTGCATAAACATCTTCTCTATATTGGAAATGGGGCAAAGGAATACAAGAAGGCAAGGTATAATAGTTAGTACCATCTTGTAAACCTCAGTGCTTCCCATTGTTTCCCCGCAACACATATAAGGTAGTTAGTCATCAGGTTACGTAAGGGTTCGCATGCTATCAGTAAAATATGTTGATGATAAATAAGCACATTGCAGATTCATCAAATTAATTCAAGCCACATGGAAAACCCATTTATCCAAACCAAGAATCATTGAGAACTAGGAAATATAGCACTTGTATATGTTTCTCATGTATTAAGTGCAACCAAATTCGATTTATTCCTCACATGGTATACAATAAGAGAATGCAGCCACAACAATTGAACATCGCATTGCAGAATTGAACCAAGCAGTTAACTAAACACCACAACAAATGAACCAAACATTAACTGAGCACCACATTGCACAATATAACATACTCCTAATAGAAGATCAGACAGTTAACCAAACCAAGCATGCTTAACAACTTGGAAATATAGCAATTGTATTTGTTTCTCATGTATTTAGTACAAACAAATTCGATTTATTCCTCACATGGTATACAATAAGAGAATGCAGCCACAACAATTGAACATCGCATTGCAGAATTGAGCCAAGCAGTTAACTAAACACCACAACAAATGAACCAAACGTTAACTGAGCACCACATTGCACAATATAACATACCCCTAATAGAAGATCAGACAGTTAACTAAACCAAGCATGCTTAACAACTTGGAAATATAGCAACTGTATTTGTTTCTCATGTATTTAGTACAACCAAATTTGATTTATTCCTCACATGGTATACAATAAGAGAATGCAGCCGCAACAATCGAACATCGCATTGCAGAATTGAGCCAAGCAGTTAACTAAACACCACAACAAATGAACCAAACGTTAACTGAGCACCACATTGCACAATATAACATACTCCTAATAGAAGATCAGACAGTTAACCAAACCAAGCATGCTTAACAACTTGGAAATATAACAATTGTATTTGTTTCTCATGTATTTAGTACAGCCAAATTCGATTTATTCCTCACATGGTATACAATAACAGAATGCAGCCACAACAATTGAACATCACATTGCAGAATTGAACCAAGCAGTTAACTAAACACCACAACAAGTGAACCAAGCCACAACAAATGAACCAAGCCACAACAAATGAATCAAGCAGTTACTAAACACTAATGAACAATATAACATACCCCTAATAGAAGATCAGACAGTTAACCAAACCAAGCATGCTTAACAACTTGGAAATATTGCACCCTGAAGAATTGAACATCACATTTGCAGAATTGAACCAAGCGGTTAATTGAACACCACATTGCACGACATATAGAACATATACACTATAGTAGAAGATTGCATGGTGAAAGTAGATAGCATAATTCAGTAGAATTTGTTAAGGAAAGGCAGTAGCTAGCAAACTGAACATGGGTCCTTATAGTGAGCTAATAAGACAAGATACTCCTCATTGTCGGAGATATCGATGATGATTGGCTCCTTGGACATGGAAGAGGGCGACCTCCGCATCATGGGTGCCCTCGTTGTAGTGGTGAGTTGTCTGAGCCGCTCCAGGCACCAACCTTCTGGCTCTCGAGATGAGGTAAGCACGTGCATGCTGAGAAAACACCTCGTAGTCTTCGTCGAAGGCACTGATGGTGGCCTCGAGAAAACGCCACGAACTGTCGTTTAAAGCAGCCAACCGTGTCGCGGTGTCGGTGCACGAGGCGTAACAGGTGGCCTCGACAGCGAGGTGCTCCTCCAAGATCTGGGGGTCGGCACGAATGGAAGCCATCACGACCTCATCCGTGCGTGCGGCCGCTGCCAAATGCTCCTTGAGGTCCTGGCTATACTGCATGCACCATGGCTTAGGTCGGCGCTAATTTGGTGGAGGGGTCGGTGATTTGGGTGGAAGGTGTCGCGCTCGCGCCTGCAGTCGGGCATGTGGGATGCGAAAGGAGGAGGAGGATGGGGGTCAGATGTGGATTACCTGCCTCGATAGGCGAGGCCGAGCAGCGTGAAGCAGGGTCACCGGCGAAGAGGCGGCGGCGCTGCAAGCAAGGAGTGAAGGTTTCAACTTGGAAAAGAAGGCGGAAAGGGGGGAAAGTGGCTTTTGGTAAGGGGGAGGGGGCGGGGAGGTAGATATTTTCGCGGAAGCCAAAAATTTGGAATTGCTCCAGCCAAAAAACTGGTGCGCAAAGTGTCATCAAACATGGTCCCTAATTCAGACACGGTCCAAAGATATTTTGTGCTGCATCACACACGGTTGGTTATAATAAACTTTTTGGGATATACTTGATTTTTGGTCTTGATTCGAATTACATAGTGGGGTGACAGCAGCCATGGACAGTGTTTGAATTGCTAGACCTTTTATCTGCAGTGATCATAAAAGAATTGGAATTATTCAGGGTTCATTTGGACATTTTTATGCATCAACTGAGTTTTCAATGCATTTATGTGCATAATTCAAATTTGGACTACATGCAAATGCTCCAGTGCATATAAATTCGTTGAAAAATCAAATCTTTGTCCTTGGGTGCATGCTTAGGTCCCATGCAAGAAATGGGAATGAATTTAAAACACCATGGCACCGTCGATTGCCGGCAAAACATTGAGATGCTTGATTTTTAAATTCTATTACATCCAAATATCGTCCGAAATTCATGAAACTTGGCATGCTATCATGGAGCGGCATCAACATGTCGTGGTACAAATTTTGTACCATTTGAGGCAGGTTTGTACATGCTTCTCACAAACCGGAGCTTCCCGCAACAAGCATGATGGTTTTCGGTAGGGAACGTCCCACCTTTGGGGACGAAACGATATCCATTGCCTCTTATTGCCTTCAAATTTTTTTCTCGTGTCAACATAGAGCAAAGGGAGTGTTGTGTGATTTTTTGGGGTCCGTTTGGACATTTTTATGCATTAACTAAGTTTTCAATGCATTTATGTGCATAATTCAAACATCAACTACATGCGCATGCTCCAGTGCATATACATTGGTTGAAAAATCAAATCTGTGTCTTTGGGTGCATGCTTAGGTCCCATGGAAGAAATGGCAATGAATGCCAAACACCAGGGCACCGTTGATTGCCGGCAAAACAATGAGATGTCTGGCTTTCAAATTCTAGTAAATCCAAAACTCGTCTGAAATTCATGAAACTTGGCATGCTATCATGGAGCGGCATCAACATGTCGTGGTAAAATTTTTGTCCCAGTTGGAGCAGGTTTGGGTATATGCTTCTCACAAACCGGAGCTTCTCACAACAAGCATGATGGTTTTTGGTAGGGAACATCCCACCATTGGGGACGAAATGATAACCATTGCCTCTTATTGCTTTCAATTTTTTTTCTCGTGTCAACATAGAAAAACATGAGTGTTGTGTGAATTTTTGTGATTTTTGGTGTCCGTTTGGACTTTTTTATGCATTAACTGAGTTTTCAATGCATTTATGTGCATAATTCAAATTTGAACTACATGCGAATGCTCCAGTGCATATAAATTGGTTGACAAATCAAATCTATTTCCTTGGGTGCATGCTTAGGTCCCATGCAAGAAATGATAATGAATTTCAAACACCAGGGCACCGTTGATTGCCGGCAAAACATTGAGATGCCTGGTTTTTAAATTCTAGTAAATCCAAAACTCGTCTGAAATTCATGAAACTTGGCATGCTATCATGGAGCAGCATCAACATGTCGTGGTACAAATTTTGTACCATTTGGGGAAGGTTTGGGTATATGCTTTTCACAAACCGGAGCTTCTCACAACAAGCATGATGGTTTTTGGTAGGGAATGTCCCACCTTTGGGGACGAAATGATATCCATTGCCTCTTATTGCTTTCTATTTTTTTTCTCATGTCAAGAACAACAGGAGTGTTGTGTGAATTTTTTGATTTTTCGGTGTTCGTTTGGACATTTTAATGCATTCACTGAGTTTTCAATGCATTTATGTGCATAATTCAAATTTAAACTACATGTGCAGGCTCCAGTGCATATAAATTGGTTGAAAAATCAAATCTGTTTCCTTGGGTGCATGCTTAGGTACCATGCAAGAAATGGGAATGAATTTCAAACACCAGGGCACCGTTGATTGCCGGCAAAACATTGAGATGCCTGGTTTTTAAATTCTAGTAAATCCAAAACTCGTCTAAATTTAATGAAACTTGGCATGCTATCATGGAGCGGCACCAACTTCTCGTGGTACAAATTTTGTCCCATTTGGGGCAGGTTTGGGTCTATGCTTCTCACCAACCGGAGCTTCTCACAACAAGCATGATGTTTTTAGGTGGGGAACGTCCCACCTTTGTGGACGAAACGATATCCATTGCCTCTTATTGCTTTCAAATTTCTTTCTCGTGTCAACATAGAACAACAGGAATGTTGTGTGAATTTTTGTGATTTTTCGGGGTTTGTTTCGACTTTTTTATGCATTAACTGAGTTATCAATGCATTTATGTGCATAATTCAAATTTGAACTACATGGGCATGCTCCAGTGCATATAAATTGGTTGAAAAATCAAATCTATTTCCTTGAGCGCATGCTTAGGTCCCATGCAATAAATGGGAATGAATTTCAAACACCAGGGCACCGGTGATTGCCAGCAAAACGATGAGATGCCTGGTTTCTAAATTCTAGTAAATGCAAAACTCGTCTGAAATTCATGAAACTTGGCCTGCTATCATGGAGCGGCATCAACATGCCGTGGTACAAAGTTTGTCCTATTTGGGGCAGGTTTGGGTATATGCTTCTCACAAACTTTTTTTTTGACTATAAACAGTAGGGTAAACACCCCACTGCAACTTTTATTAAGGTAGAAGAAACAGAGTAGTCTTATGGGCTTGAGATAAGCCTAGGAAAAAAAGGAAAGAAAAGAGAAAGAAAAAGAAAAGAAACTAAAAAAACTAAAAAACTAACTAACTAAAACTAAAAAAACTACAGACAAAAGAAGAAGAAAAAGAGATTACAGCAAAGAATCCAGCCAGTTAGAGAACATTCTCTCATGTTTAGTCTTCATTCTGAATTTCAGAAGTTTGAGTTCCTCTAAATATATGCACTTCCAGCCTTGGAAAGTTGGAGTAATATTCTCAAATATCTTATTGTTTCTGGATATCCAGATGGCCCATGATCCAAGAATTATGATCTCCATGAAGAAAGGGAAGTGTAGCTTATTCTTAAGGTCTTGGAAGGCTTCGAGGACTGATAAATTAAGAGTCCTAGTAGGGCAGATGTAGTTCCAGCATTGTTGAGCAAAGGGGCAATCCCAAAACAGATGATGCAGAGTTTCTTCCTGTTGACAATCTCTAACAGCACAGTT
This sequence comes from Aegilops umbellulata, assembly GCA_032464435.1. NCBI lineage: Eukaryota > Viridiplantae > Streptophyta > Magnoliopsida > Poales > Poaceae > Aegilops > Aegilops umbellulata. The sequence goes on from CP136054.1 coordinate 107,330,342, forward strand.
GTAAACTTCCAACACAAAGTTTTTCCTCCTTAGAAGATTCCTTGTATTTACTCTGTCATGAAGTAGCTTCCAGAAGAATACCTTATGTTTTGGTTGACAGGATGAGTTCCAGATCCAATTGAAGTGTGGTGAGACTTGCTTGTGTCCAATCAATACTTTGTAGGCCTTGATTGAGGAGTAGAATTCATTCCCCCAAATGTAACTCCAGGTGTCCAGGGCATCTATATGTTCAGATTGTCTTGCTTGGATGCATATGTCTTCCATTTGCAAGAATTCCTCATAGGCTTCAGTTGTGAGTGGTAGATGAAACAGGTCCTGGAGGTATTCTGTGTTGATAACTGTTTGTACAGTTGTATGTGGGTTTCTGACAAAGGAGTGTAAGTGTTGTAGAGAATGTTTGAGAATTGAAGTATGCCACAAGTCATCCCAGAAGAAAGCAGTTCTTCCATCTCCCACATTGCATCTTGCCAGGGCTTTGTATTGGTCTATAAGAGCCAAGTTTGCTTTCCACCAGAAAGAGCCAATCATATTATTTCCAGGTAATTGTCCTTCAGAGTAGTAACTTTCCCATATAAGTTTTACCCAAGGTATATCATGTCTATTGAAGAACTTGTGCAGATTCTTCATCAAAAGTGTTTTATTGTGAGTGTAAATGTCTAAAATGCCCAGACCTCCCTGATTTTTTGGCCTGCAAACTGTGTGCCAAGCTACCAAAGCTGGTCTTCTATCTTCCATGTCAGAGCTTCTCCAAAGGCAGTGTCTCAAGTACTTAATAATCTGTTTCTTAATGGTTACAGGAATGTCTAGGCAGCTCATGAAGAAGATGGATAATGAGGAGAGGACTGATTTGACCAGGAGAACTTTGCCTGCTTGGGTCATGAAAGTAGATAGGCCTGCAAGCCTTTTTGCAACTCTGTAAACAAGAGGTAGACACTGCTCTACAGTTGGTTTATGAATACCCAAAGGTAGCCCTAGGTATGTAAAAGGGAACTGTCCCCTAGCACATTGCAGTGTGTTAGTGAAAATCTCCACTCTGTCTTCTCTAATGTTGAGAGGTACCATTATAGACTTTGCATAATTAACCTTGAGTCCAATAGCTGTAGCAAAAGTATTTAAAAGTGCTTTGAGACACACTAGGTGCCTGGCATTAGCTTGCATGATGACCAGAGTATCATCTGCATACTGAACAATTGGGAAATCTGGGCAGGAATTGACCTGTAGTGGGGATGCAATAACATTCAGTCTCATGGCCCTGTTCAAAATACTCTGAAGTAGATCTGCAGCAAGAACAAAGATCAAGGGTGAGTAAGGATCTCCCTATCTCACTCCTCTCTTGATATAAAATTTCTTCCCAGGCACTCCATTGAGCATGACAGCAGAGGATGCTGTAGTAAATAGCATCTGCATCCATGTGATCCATCTTTCTCCAAATCCTTTTGCTCTAAAAATCTCAATGATTGCTTTATGTTCAATTGTGTCAAATGCCTTTTCAAAATCTAGTTTAATAACCAGCAGTTCCTCTTTTGATTTATGGCATTGGTGTATATACTCATATGCCCATCCTAGGCAGTCTTGAATTACTCTGTCCTTGAGGAATCCATATTGGTTGATGTGAACCAATTTGAGGATAATTTTTTGTAGTCTATTAGCCAGCAATTTTGTAATGATTTTAAGAACCCCATTTAGCAGAGAGATTGGCCTGAAGTCATTGGGTGTTGTAGGAACTTCAATTTTTGGAATCAGAGTAATGTAAGATGTGTTTATACTCTCCAAGTTCACAGTACCAGCATGGAAGGCCATGATGAGGTCAATAACATCTTCCTTAATAATATCCCAGCAAGCTTTAATGAACTCATTGTTGAAACCATCAGGTCCTAGTGATTTATCTGATGGTAGGTTTTTGACAACCTCCTCAATTTCCTCCCTGGTGAACTGTTCCTCTAATTGAATAAAAATGGCAGGATCCACTGCTTGGTTATATAAATCATGGAGATCAAAATGCATAGTGTGTCCATTCGATTGTCCCAATCTTCTTTTGAAAGTATCCCATAGGATAGCAGCTTTTCCTTCATGCTCAGTAACTTCCACTTGATCTGAATTTAGCAACATTGCAATTTTGTTATGCCTATGATTAATGGAAGCCTTTGTGTGAAAAAATTTGGTATTTTCATCTCCAAACTTAACCCCTTTTATTTTGCCTCTCTGTTTCCAGTAAATCTTCTGATTATTCAGAACAGTCAACAAGTATTCCTTGAGCATAGATCTGCAGTTGGCCTCAAATAAGGAGAGGTTTCTGAATTCTTCAACCCAGTCCCAAAAGAATATGCATGCATTGAGATCCTCAATCTGTTTTTTCATGCAGGACAGACTTCTAGCCCATAACTTCAGAGCTCTTCTTAAATTTTTGAACTTAGCATTAATCTTTTTGGCTTGATCAGTATAACCTACTGGAATGTTCCAAGCTGATTGCACAACTTGTTTGAAGGAGTTGTGCTTTAACCAGTAGTTTTCAAACCTAAACACCTTTGACTTAGGAATATTTGTGCAAATTCTTATCATGCAAGGTAGGTGATCAGAAATTGGCTTTGCCAAAGGAAGGGCCATGGAGTTAGGGTAGCTTGTCATCCAGGAAGCAGAGGTAAAGAACCAATCCAATTTTTCAAGGAGGGGGGATTCCTGCATGTTGCTCCAGCTATATTGTCTTCCTTTCAAAGGTAGCTCAATCAGTCCCAAGCTACTGATGGCTTCATTAAATAATAGCATCTCATTGACATCTCCACCTGGTTTGTTTCTATTCTCTGGTGTTCTGATAAAATTAAAGTCACCCATGATTATCCAATCCACATCATTTGGCATTTGAATGTTGCTAAACCAGTCAATAAATTCAATCTTTTCCTCATGTCTGCAGGGCCCATATATGTTTGAGAGGATCCACCTGTTTGAAGAAATATTACATGTGAATTGAATGGAAATAGAGAACTTGTTTTGAAAGAGTAGCTCTCCTGTGAACAAAGCACCATTCCAGGCAGTGAGGATGCCACCAGATGCTCCAATGGAAGGGAGGAATTCAAATTTGTTGAATCTCTGTGGACAAAAGTTGTGAAGGTATGCAAGGTCAAAATTTTCCCTCTTTGTTTCCTGAATACAAACTACACCAGCAGCACTTTCCTCCAATTTCTGTCTAATTGCCAGCCATTTGTCTTGGGCATTAATGCCTTTAATGTTCCAGTTAAGAATGTTCCAAGATCTATTGTTATTCATGTTTAACCAATAGGGGGTTATATTCCTTTGTCAAGATCCATCTCTTGATATCCTCATGAGCCATGCATTGTGATAGTGAGCATAATTGTGAAGCAGTAGTGCCTAGAATTTTTCCATGTAACATCCATGATGTATGAATCACATACAGCCATTTGAAAGGAACCATACTGACAAGTAACTTAGTCTCATAAGATTTACTGTAGTGACAGGATTCAGTTTGCAGCAAAAGGTGTCTCATAGGTCCAGAATTTCTCCCATTACAAAAGTTACTACATCCAGCACACATAACACATGCAGTCTTAGGATACCAGAACAAAATGCAACAGCAGGGACTATAACTATTGCAGCACTCTGTCATTAATCAAATCTTGGTTGTGCTTCAGCTCCAGTGGCTTTGGACACCTTGGCTACCTCCTCTAGCCCCTTGTTTTTGGGTCTCTTGGATAATTTTTCCTGGAGCTCATCCTCAGACACCTTAAAGAAAGATTTTGTCAGGTTCTTAACCACTTTATTGGGAATAATAGGAGGAATGGCATTACATGGTAAGCAAGATTTAGCATCACATGTTTTCCTCCTATAGCCATTATTGTCTTTCTTAATTCTGTCACTTCTTCTTACCTGAGTTTCTACTAATGGCTCTTTCTCTCTCCTTTTTTTGGAAGTGGCTTCTCCAGGAGGCAATAGGATGACTTTGTTGGGTGACACCTGCACTAAGGGGCTGCCAGCTCCACTGGAAGAATGGGCAGCTGGACTGCTCCCTTCATTTTCCTTACCCACATACTGTAATATCTCTTTACATGTTATGGCCTGTGAAGTTAAGCAGCCATCAGGAATATGGAATAGGAATGTCTCTTCATTATGACAGTTTTCAGTAAGCAGATTCCACAAATTAGACTTAAGCAGGTGTATTGTCCATCCATACTGATCTGGTGTCAGTAACAGGTGTATTATGAAATTGAACCAACTTACAGGTATTTCAATCTTGAAAGTACTTTTGTTTCCTTGAGTAGCAGGGGCAAAGTTTTGTATCCAAAGGTCCAGACCTTCTTCAGAAATTAAGTGAGAACCATCAATAATATCCAAAGCATGTTGCTTAGCAATTGAGTGAAAATCAAACATATGGGAGGGAGTAGAAGGAAAAGTCCTGTCTGTAATACCTCTAGTACTGAAATTGGATGATGATCCTCCCTGATGGACTGGCACATCCTCTTTCCCTTTGTCTGAAGCAGACAAAACCAGTGGCTGAGAAACAGGTGTTTGAGCAGAAATGTGAGCAGCAGTAGCAGGAACTTGTTCTGTGGGAGTAACTTCCATCTTCTCAACTGTCATTGACAACGAATGGACACTAGTGGGTAAAAATGGGCGTGCCGTCGTCCCTAACCCCGGTGATCACCGGAGCTACAGCTCGGTGGTCCAACATGGCCGGTCAGTGTTCGAGCGTTTATCAGGGCCTATTCATGACAGTATTATTTCAGCAAATTCCGCCTCTTCATCACAGCCTAATCATGGTGTTAAAGAGCCTCCAATTGAACCCCATTACTCTGCGCGTATGCATGGGAGAACGTACGTTACGTGCCATGCATGCGGCGACTTGGGGCATTTCGCACGTAATTGTACCACCCCAAACCTTCCTGGGCTGTGGCCCTTCATCCATTTTGATTCTTTCCCTAGCCCACCGGATGAAGCCTGGGCCGAGGGAGCAGTTGAGGCCTGGTTCCATTGCATTGGGCCAGAAGCACCAATAAGGCAAGCCTCGTCATTTAAGGAGCTGGTCAAGGAACTTTTTCCGAATTTCCAACCGAGACCGACGCTTGCCTCCTCGCATTCCACTACACCTACCAACTCTGCTTCTTCCGCTGCTACCACCCTGACAAACCCGCCTGGTTCGTCCTTGTCGCCGGCGAGGGCTGTAGTTGCCACTTCAGCGGTGTGCAATCTGATGGCCAACATTCCGATAGACCCTCTCCCGTTTGTGCCAGAAGGGTTTCAGATACAAGAAATCGAGGGAAGAACAGGGGTTTCGCGAGCCATTCTTCCACACAGACCACGACGACATGAAGATTGGGCGATAGCCTCCATCCATCCGCATCCTGATGAGGTATTCTTCCCTAATGTCCGTGATGTCCTAGAAGAATTCTTTCAAGAGGAAGCGCATGTTGGGTTTAGAGAGATCCAACCATGTCCCTTCGGAGAAGCATACGTGCAGTTCTTACATGTCAGAGATAGAGACAGACTCATTAGACAAAGTCCGCATGCATTCGGAGATGTCTTTATTTCCTTTACAAAACACAACGAGGGAAGAAACTGGCGTAGGCTCAATTTCAATAGGACTTGTTGGCTCCTGTTTGTGGGTGTTCCGTTTGATTTCTGCAATACTGATGACATAGCTGCTGCAATTTCAAAATGGGGAAGAATCATAAGCTGGGAAAGAGAGGACGCTTTACGAGGGAAGATTCTGGTTAAGGCACAAGTGACTGATCTTATTGAAATACCCAAAAGTATAAGGTGGTCTGAGGGTGAGAGATTTGAGGAGGAATCATGGACTAGTTCAGTTGAAGTGCTCTTGGAGGAAATGCTGGGTGGGGGCCCAGCAGATGAGGATCCTATTCCTCCAGAGGGTGTGGACCCTCACCCTATGCCACAACATGCTAATGACTTCCCAGGTTTCCAACCCTTGCCAGTGCACAATATTAACATTCCAAATGAGGGTTGGGGGGCCTGGGAGAATCCAAACGAACAAGAGGAGCAAGAGCAGCATTGGGCTTTCCCACAGCAAGACCTGGTGGTGCCAATGCAGCAACAAATGGAAATTCCTGTACAGCATGATGATGGACACCCAAACAGCAGTATCACTACGACTGTATCTCTGTCTGATGGATTACTGTCTCTCACTCATTCAGCAAGTGAAGAGGTAAATCAGGCAGTGCAAGTACAACCTATGGCTCTGGGTCTGCTTAACATTGCTCTAGCTTACCAGGCAGATGATGAAGAAGAAGATCCTCAGTTAAATAACAACTTGCTAGCTCAGGATGGGCAACAGAATCCTTCAGCAGAGCCACAGGTTAACTCTGAAGCTCCTATCCAGCCCCTTGTTGTACAAAGGGGTGAACCATCTTCTCCTGCGCTACATAATCAGCTTCTCACAAACTGGAGCTTCTCTATACAAGCATGATGGTTTTCGGTTGGGAACGTCACACCTTTCGGGACGAAACGATATCCACTGCCTCTTATTGCTTTCAATTTTTTTCACGTGTCAACATAGAACAACAGGAGTGCTGTGTGATTTTTTTGTGATTTTTTGGGGTTCGTTTGGACATTTTTATGCATTAACAGAGTTTTCAATGCATTCATGTTCATAATTCAAATTTGAACTACATGTGGATGCTCCAGTGCATATAAATTGGTAGAAAAATAAAATCTGTTTCCTTGAGTGCATGCCTAGGTCCCATGCAAGAAACGGGATTGAATTTGAAACACCAGGGCACCGTTGATTGCCGGCAAAACATTGAGATGCCTGGTTTTTAAATTCTAGTAAATCCAAAACTCGTCTGAAATTCATGAAACTTGGCATGCTATCATGGAGCAGCATCAACATGTGGTACAAATTTTGTCCCATTTGGGCCAGGTTTGGGTATATGCTTCTCACAAACCGGAGCTTCACACAAAAAGCATGATGGTTTTCGGTAGGGCACGTCCCACCGTTGGGGACAAAATGATATCCATTGCCTCTTCTTGCTTTCAAATTTTCTTCTCGTGTCAACATAGAACTACAGGAGTGTTGTGTGAATTTTTGTGATTTTTCGGGGTTCGTTTGGACATTTTTATGCATTAACTGTGTTTTCAATCCATTTATGTGCATAATTCAAATTTGAACTACATGCGCATGCTCTAGTGCATATAAATTGGTTGAAAAATCAAATCTCTGCCTTTGGGTGCATGCTTAGTTCCCATGCAAGAAATGGGAATGAATTTCAAACACCAGGGCACCGTTGATTGCCGGCACTACATTGAGATGCCTGGTTTTTAAATTCTAGTAAATCCAGAACTCGTCTGGAATTCATGAAACTTGGCATGCTACCATGGAGCATCATCAACATGCCGTGGTACAAATTTTGTACCATTTGGGGCAGGTTTGGGTATATGCTTCTCACAAATCGGAGCTTCTCACAACAAGCATGATGGTTTTCGGTAGGGAACGTCCCACCTTTGGGGACGAAACGATATCCATTGCCTCTTATTGCTTTAAATTGTTTTCTCGTGTCAACATAGAATAACAGGAGTGTTGTGTGATTTTTTTATTTTTCGGGGTTCGTTTGGACATTTTTATGCATTAACTGAATTTTCAATGCATTTATGTGCATAATTCAAATTTGAACTACATGCGGATGCTCCAGTGCATATAAATTGGTTGAAAAATCAAATCTGTTTCCTTGGGTGCATGCTTTGGTCCCATGCAAGAAATGGGAATGAATTTCAAACACCAGGGCACCGTTGATTGCCGGGAAAACATTGAGATGCCTTGTTTCTTAAATTCTAGTAAATCCAAAACTTGTCTGAAATTCATGAAACTTCGCATGCTATCATGGAGCGGCACCAACATGTCATGGTACAAATTTTGTCCCATTTGGGGCAGGTATGGGTATATGCTTCTCACAAACCGGAGCTTCTCACAACAAGCATGATGGTTTTAGGTAGGGAACGTCCCACCTTTGGGGACGAAACGATATCCATTGCCTCTTATTGCTTTCAATTGCTTTTTCTCGTATCAACATAGAACAACAGGACTGTTGTGTGAATTTTTTTTGATTTTTTGGGGTTTGTTTCGACTTGTTAATGCATTAACTGAGTTTTCAATTCATTTATGTGCATAATTCAAATTTGAGCTACATGCGCATGCTCCAGTGCATATAAATTGGTTGAAAAATCAAATCTATTTCCTTGGGTGCATGCTTAGGTCCCATGCAAGAAATGGGAATGAATTTCAAACACCAGGGCACCGTTGATTGCCAGCAAAATGATGAGATGCTAGGTTTCTAAATTCTAGTAAATCCAAAACTCGTCTAAAATTCATGAAACTTGGCATGCTATCGTGGAACGGCATCAACATGCCGTGGTACAAATTTTCTCCCATTTGGGGCAGGTTTGGGCATATGCTTCTCACAAACCGGAGCTTCTCACAACAAGCATCATGGTTTTTGGTAGGGAATGTCCCACCTTTGGGGACGAAACGATATCCATTGCCTCTTATTGCTTTCTATTTTTTTTCTCATGTCAACATAGAAAAACAGGAGTGTTGTGTGAATTTTTTGATTTTTCGGTGTTCGTTAGGACATTTTAATGCATTAACTGAGTTTTCAATGCATTTATGTGCATAATTAAAATTTAAACTACATGTGCAGGCTCAAGTGCATATAAATTGGTTGAAAAATCAAATCTGTTTCCTTGGGTGCATGCTTAGGTACCATGCAAGAAATGGGAATGAATTTCAAACACCAGGGCACCGTTGATTGCCGGCAAAACATTGAGATGCCTGGTTTTTAAATTCTAGTAAATCCAAAACTCGTCTAAATTTAATGAAACTTGGCATGCTATCATGGAGCGGCACCAACATCTCGTGGTACAAATTTTGTCCCATTTGGGGCATGTTTGGGTATATGCTTCTCACCAACCGGAGCTTCTCACAACAAGCATGATGTTTTTAGGTGGGGAACGTCCCACCTTTGTGGACGAAACGATATCCATTGCCTCTTATTGCTTTCAAATTTCTTTCTCGTGTCAACATAGAACAACAGGAATGTTGTGTGATTTTTTGTGATTTTTCGGGGCTTGTTTCGACTTTTTTATGCATTAACTGAGTTATCAATGCATTTATGTGCATAATTCAAATTTGAACTACATGCGCATGTTGGGGAACGTTGCAGAAAATTAAAATTTTTCCTACGGTTTCACCAAGATCCATCTATGAGTTCATCTAGCAACGAGTATTCAAATTAGATAGCATCTACATACCACTTTGCAGATCGCAACGGAAGCGTTCGAGTGAACGTGGATGAGGTAGTCGTACTTGCCGTGATCCAATTCACCGATGATCTAGTACCGAACGGACGGCACCTCCGCGTTCAACACACGTACGGGACGGGAGACGTCTCCTCCTTCTTGATCCAGCAAGGGGGAAGGAGAGGTTGAGGAAGATCCAGCACGACGGTGTGGTGGTGGATGCAGCAGAACTCCGGCAGGGCTTCGCTAGGCAACTACGGGAGGAGGAGGAGGTGTTGCAGGGAGGAGGGAGGAGCCAGGGCATTAGGGTTTTGTTTGCTCCTCCTTTTCCCCACTATATATAGGGCCAAGGGAGAGGGGGAGGCGCAGCCCTTGCCCCTTCCTCCAAGGAAGGGTGCGGCCAAGGGTGGGGAGGAGTCCATCCTCCCCAAGGCACCTCGGAGGTGCTTTCCCCTTGTAGGACTCTCCCCTTTTTTCTCTCTCTTGGCGCATGGGCCTCTTGGGGCTGGTGCCCTTGGCCCATATAGGCCAAGGCGCACCCCCTACAGCCCATGTGGCCCCCCGGGGCAGGTGGACCCCCCCGGTGGACCCCCGGGACCCCTCCGGTGGTCCCGGTACAATACCGATAACACCGAAACTTGTCCCGATGGCCAAAATAGCACTTCCTATATATAATTCTTTACCTCCGGACCATTCCGGAACTCCTCGTGACGTCTGGGATCTCATCCGGGACTCCGAACAACATTCGGGTTACTGCACATACATATCTTCACAACCCTAGCGTCACCGAACCTTAAGTGTGTAGACCCTACGGGTTCGGGAGACATGCAGACATGACCGAGATGGCTCTCGGGCAATAACCAACAGCGGGATCTGGATACCCATGTTGGCTCCCACATACTCCACGATGATCTCATCGGATGAACCACGATGTTGAGGATTCAATTAATCCCGTATACGATTCCCTTTGTCAATCGGTATTTTACTTGCCCGAGATTCGATCGTCGGTATACCAATACCACGTTCAATCTCGTTACCGGCAAGTCACTTTTCTCGTTCCGTAATGCATGATCCCGTGATCAAACACTTTGATCACCTTGAGCTCATTGTGATGATGCATTACCAAGAGGGCCCGGTGATACCTCTCCGTCAAGCGGAGTGACAAATCCCAGTCTCGATCCATGTCAACCCAACAGACACTTTCAGAGATACCCGTAGTATACCTTTATAGTCACCCAGTTACGTTGTGACGTTTGGCACACCCAAAGCACTCCTACGGTATCCGGGAGTTACACGATCTCATGGTCTAAGGAAAGGATACTTGACATTGGAAAACTCTAGCAAACGAACTATGCGATCTTATGCTATGTTTAGGATTGGGTCTTGTCCATCACATCATTCTCCTAATGATGTGATCCCGTTATCGATGACATCCAATGTCCATAGTCAGGAAACCATGACTATCTGTCGATCAACGAGCTAGTCAACTAGAGGCTCACTAGGGACATATTGTTGTCTGTTATTCACACATGTATTACGATTTCCGGTTAACACAATTATAGCACGAATAAAGACAATTATCATGAATAAGGAAATATAATAATAATGCTTTTATTATTGCCTCTAGGGCATATTTCCAATAGTCTCCCACTTGCACTAGAGTCAATAATCTAGTTACATTGTGATGAATCGAACATCCATAGAGTTCTGGTGCTGATCATGTTTTGCCTTAGGGAGAGGTTTAGTCAACGGATCTGCGACATTCAGATCCGTGTGCACTTTACAAATTTCTATGTCTCCATCTTGAACATTTTCACGAATGGAGTTGAAGCGACGCTTGATGTGCCTAGTCTTCTTGTGAAACCTGGGCTCCTTTGCAAGTGCAATAGCTCCAGTGTTGTCACAGAAGAGCTTGATTGGCCCCGACGCATTGGGTATGACTCCGAGGTCGGTGATGAACTCCTTCACCCAAATTGCTTCATGTGCTGCCTCCGAGGCTGCCATGTACTCCGCTTCACATGTAGATCCCGCCACGACGCTTTGCTTGCAACTGCACCAGCTTACCGCCCCACCATTCAAAATATACACGTATCCGGTTTGTGACTTAGAGTCATCTAGATCTGTGTCGAAGCTAGCGTCGACGTAACCTTTTACGACGAGCTCTTCATCACCTCCATAAACGAGAAACATTTCCTTTGTCCTTTTCAGGTACTTCAGGATATTCTTGACCGCTGTCCAGTGTTCCTTGCCGGGATTACTTTGGTACCTACCTACCAAACTTACGGCAAGGTTTACATCAGGTCTGGTACACAGCATGGCATACATAATAGAACCTATGGCTGAGGCATAGGGGATGACACTCATCTCTTCTATATCTTCTGCCGTGGTCGGACATTGAGCTGAGCTCAATTTCATACCTTGTAACACAGGTAAGAACCCTTTCTTAGATTGATCCATATTGAATTTCTTCAATATCTTATCAAGGTATGTGCTTTGTGAAAGACCTATGAGGCGTCTCGATCTATCCCTATAGATCTTGATGCCTAATATATAAGCAGCTTCTCCAAGGTCCTTCATTGAAAAACTTTTATTCAAGTAGGCCTTAATGCTGTCCAAGAGTTCTATATCATTTCCCATCAAAAGTATGTCGTCTACATATAATATGAGAAATGCTTCAGAGCTCCCACTCACTTTCTTGTAAACACAGGCTTCTCCATAAGTCTGTGTAAACCCAAACGCTTTGATCATCTCATCAAAGCGAATGTTCCAACTCCGAGATGCTTGCACCAGCCCATAAATCGAGCGTTGGAGCTTGCACACCTTGTCAGCATTCTTAGGATCGACAAAACCTTCCGGCTGCATCATATACAATTCTTCCTTAAGGAAACCATTAAGGAATGCCGTTTTGACATCCATTTGCCATATCTCATAATCATAGTATGCGGCAATTGCTAACATGATTCGGACGGACTTCAGCTTTGCTACCGGTGAGAAAGTCTCATCGTAGTCAACCCCTTGAACTTGTCGATAACCCTTAGCGACAAGCCGAGCTTTATAGATGGTCACATTACCATCCGCGTCCGTCTTCTTCTTAAAGATCCATTTATTTTCTATGGCTCGCCGTTCAACGGGCAAGTCAGTCAAAGTCCATACTTTGTTTTCATACATGGATCCTATCTCGGATTTCATGGCTTCCAGCCATTTGTCGGAATCCGGGCCCGCCATTGCTTCCTCATAGTTCGAAGGTTCACCGTTGTCCAACAACATGATTTCCAAGACAGGGTTGCCGTACCACTCTGGTGCGGAACGTGTCCTTGTGGACCTTCGAATTTCAGTAGGAGCTTGATCAGAAGTATCTTGATCATAATCATTAATTTCCTCTCTAGTCGGTGCAGGCACCTCAGAAATGTTTTCTTGAGTTTCGCCATTTTCCGGTTCAAGAGGTAACACTTCATCAAGTTCTACTTTCCTCCCACTTACTTCTTTCGAGAGAAACTCTTTCTCTAGAAAGGATCCATTCTTGGCAACAAAGATCTTGCCTTCGGATCTGAGGTAGAAGGTATACCCAACAGTTTCTTTAGGGTATCCTATGAAGACGCATTTTTCCAACTTGGGTTCGAGCTTTTCAGGTTGAAGTTTCTTGACATAAGCATCGCATCCCCAAACTTTCAGAAACGACAGCTTAGGTTTCTTCCCAAACCATAATTCATACGGTGTCGTCTCAACGGATTTCGACGGAGCCCTATTTAAAGTGAATGCAACAGTCTCTAAAGCATAGCCCCAAAAAGATAGCGGTAAGTCGGTAAGAGACATCATACATCGCACCATATCTAATAGAGTGCGATTACAACGTTCGGACACACCATTACGCTGAGGTGTTCCAGGCGGCGTGAGTTGTGAAACTATTCCACATTTTCTTAAGTGTGTGCCAAATTCGTGACTCAAGTATTCTCCTCCACGATCTGATCGTAGAAACTTGATCTTTCTATCACGTTGATTTTCAACCTCACTTTGAAATTCCTTGAACTTTTCGAAGGTCTCAGACTTGTGTTTCATCAAGTAGATATACCCATATCTACTCAAGACATCAGTAAGGGTGAGAACATAACGATAGCCACCGCGAGCCTCAACACTCATTGGACCGCACACATCGGTATGTATGATTTCCAATAAGTTGGTTGCTCGCTCCATTGTTCCTGAGAACGGAGTCTTGGTCATTTTACCCATGAGGCATGGTTCGCGCGTGTCAAATGATTCATAATCAAGAGACTCTAAAAGTCCATCTGTATGGAGCTTCTTCATGCGTTTGACACCTATGTGACCAAGGCGGCAGTGCCACAAATATGTGGGACTATTGTTATCAACTTTAACTCTTTTGGTACTCACACTATGATTATGTGTATCATCACGTACGAGATTCATCAGGAACAAACCATTAACCATCGGAGCATGACCATAAAACATATCTCTCATATAAATAGAACAACCATTATTCTCGGATTTAAATGAGTAGCCATCTCGAATTAAACGAGATCCAGACACAATGTTCATGCTCAAACTTGGCACTAAATAACAATTATTGAGGTTTAAAACTAATCCCGTAGGTAAATGTAGAGGCAGCGTGCCGACGGCGATCACATCGACCTTGGAACCATTCCCGACGCGCATCGTCACCTCGTCCTTCGCCAGTCTCCGTTTATTCCGTAACTCCTGCTTTGAGTTACAAATGTGAGCAACTGCACCGGTATCAAATACCCAAGAGCTACTACGAGTACTGGTAAGGTACACATCAATTACATGTATATCACATATACCTTTGGTTTTGCCGGCCTTCTTGTCCGCTAAGTATTTGGGGCAGTTCCGCTTCCAGTGACCACTTCCCTTGCAATAAAAACACTCAGTCTCGGGCTTGGGTCCATTCTTTGGCTTCTTCCTGGCAACTTGCTTACCGGGCGCGGCAACTTCCTTGCCGTCCTTCTTGAAGTTCTTTTTACCCTTGCCCTTCTTGAACTTAGTGGTTTTATTCACCATCAACACTTGATGCTCCTTCTTGATTTCAACCTCTGCTGATTTCAGCATAGCATATACTTCAGGAATGGTCTTTACCATCCCCTGCATATTGTCGTTCATCACAAAGCTCTTGTAGCTAGGTGGAAGCGACTGGAGGATTCTGTCAATGACCACTTCATCCGGGAGATTAACTTCCAGTTGAGTCAAGCGGTTGTGCAACCCAGACATTTTGAGTATGTGTTCACTGACAGAACTATTTTCCTCCATCTTACAGCTAAAGAATTTGTCGGAGACTTCATATCTCTCGACCCGGGCATGAGCTTGGAAAACCATTTTCAGCTCTTCGAACATCTCATATGCTCCATGTCTCTCAAAACGCTTTTGGAGTCCCGGCTCTAAGCTGTAAAGCATGCCGCACTGAACGAGGGAGTAATCATCGCAGCGTGACTGCCAAGCGTTCATAACATCTTGTTCTGCAGGGAGAATAGGTGCGTCACCCAGCGGTGCTCTTAGGACATAATCTTTCTTGGCAGCTATGAGGATAATCCTCAGGTTCCGGACCCAGTCCGTATAGTTGCTACCATCGTCTTTCAGCTTGGTTTTCTCTAGGAACGCGTTGAAGTTGAGGACTACGTTGGCCATTTGATCTACAAGACATATTGTAAATATTTAGACTAAGTTCATGATAATAAAGTTCATTTAATCAAATTATTTAATGAACTCCCACTTAGATAGACATCCCTCTTCTAGTCATCTAAGTATTACATGATCCGAGTCAACTAGGCCGTGTCCGATCATCACGTGAGACGGACTAGCCAACATCGGTGAACATCTTCATGTTGATCGTATCTTCTATACGACTCATGCTTGACCTTTCGGTCTTCTGTGTTCCGAGGCCATGTCTGTACATGCTAGGCTCGTCAAGTCAACCTAAGTGTTTTGCGTGTGTAAATCTGTCTTACACCCGTTGTATGCGAACGTAAGGACCTATCACACCCGATCATCACGTGGTGCTTCGGAACGACGAACCTTAGCAACGGTGCACAGTTAGGGTGAACACTTTCTTGAAATTATTATGAGGGATCATCTTATTTACTACCGTCGTTCTAAGTAAACAAGATGCAAAACATGATAAACATCACATGCAATCAAATAATAAACGTGACATGATATGGCCAATATCACATAGCTCCTTCGATCTCCATCTTGGGGCTTCATGATCATCTTGTCACCGGCTTGACACCATGATCTTCATCATCGTGTCTCCATGAAGTTGCTCGCCAACTATTACTTCTACTACTATGGCTAACGCGTTTAGCAATAAAGTAAAGTAACTTACATGGCGATTCTCAATGACACGCAGGTCATACAAAAAATAAAGACAACTCCTATGGCTCCTGCCGGTTGTCATACTCATCGACATGCAAGTCGTGATTCCTATTACAATAGCATGAACATCTCATACATCACATATAGATCATTCATCATACATCACAACTTTGGCCATATCATATCACAAAGCACTTGCTGCAAAAACAAGTTAGACGTCCTCTAATTGTTGTTGCAAGTTTTACGTGGCTGAATTAGGGTTCTAGCAAGAATGTTTTCTTACCTACGTTCAAACCACAACGTGATTTGTCAATCTCTATTTACCCTTCATAAGGACCATGTTCATCGAATCCGATCCAACTAAAGTAGGAGAGACAGACACCCGCCAGCCACCTTATGCAACTAGTGCATGTTAGTCGGTGGAACCGATCTCACGTAAGCGTACGTGTAAGGTTGGTCCGGGCCGCTTCATCCCACAATACCGCTGAGTCAAGATTGACTAGTAACGGCAAGAAGAATTGACAACATCTACGCCCACAACAAATTGTGTTCTACTCGCACAAGAAGAACTATGCATAGACCTAGCTCATGATGCCACTGTTGGGGAACGTTGCAGAAAATTAAAATTTTTCCTACGGTTTCACCAAGATCCATCTATGAGTTCATCTAGCAACGAGTATTCAGATTAGATAGCATCTACATACCACTTTGCAGATCGCAACGGAAGCGTTCGAGTGAACGTGGATGAGGTAGTCGTAGTTGCCGTGATCCAATTCACCGATGATCTAGTACCGAACGGACGGCACCTCCGCGTTCAACACACGTACGGGACGGGAGACATCTCCTCCTTCTTGATCCAGCAGGGGGGAAGGAGAGGTTGAGGAAGATCCAGCACGACGGTGTGGTGGTGGATGCAGCAGAACTCCGGCAGGGCTTCGCTAAGCAACTACGGGAGGAGGAGGAGGTGTTGCAGGGAGGAGGGAGGAGCCAGGGCATTAGGGTTTTGTTTGCTCCTCCTTTTCCCCACTATATATAGGGCCAAGGGAGAGGGGGAGGCGCAGCCCTTGCCCCTTCCTCCAAGGAAGGGTGCGGCCAAGGGTGGGGAGGAGTCCATCCTCCCCAAGGCACCTCGGAGGTGCTTTCCCCTTGTAGGACTCTCCCCTTTTTTCTCTCTCTTGGCGCATGGGCCTCTTGGGGCTGGTGCCCTTGGCCCATATAGGCCAAGGCGCACCCCCTACAGCCCATGTGGCCCCCCGGGGCAGGTGGACCCCCCCGGTGGACCCCCGGGACCCCTCCGGTGGTCCCGGTACAATACCGATAACACCGAAACTTGTCCCGATGGCCAAAATAGCACTTCCTATATATAATTCTTTACCTCCGGACCATTCCGGAACTCCTCGTGACGTCTGGGATCTCATCCGGGACTCCAAACAACATTCGGGTTACTGCACATACATATCTTCACAACCCTAGCGTCACCGAACCTTAAGTGTGTAGACCCTACGGGTTCGGGAGACATGCAGACATGACCGAGACGGCTCTCGGGCAATAACCAACAGCGGGATCTGGATACCCATGTTGGCTCCCACATACTCCACGATGATCTCATCGGATGAACCACGATGTCGAGGATTCAATTAATCCCGTATACGTTTCCCTTTGTCAATCGGTATTTTACTTGCCCGAGATTCGATCGTCGGTATACCAATACCTCGTTCAATCTCGTTACCGGCAAGTCACTTTTCTCGTTCCGTAATGCATGATCCCGTGATCAAACACTTTGATCACCTTGAGCTCATTGTGATGATGCATTACCGAGAGGGCCCGGTGATACCTCTCCGTCAAGCGGAGTGACAAATCCCAGTCTCGATCCATGTCAACCCAACAGACACTTTCAGAGATACCCGTAGTATACCTTTATAGTCACCCAGTTACGTTGTGACGTTTGGCACACCCAAAGCACTCCTACGGTATTCGGGAGTTACACGATCTCATGGTCTAAGGAAAGGATACTTGACATTGGAAAACTCTAGCAAACGAACTATGCGATCTTATGCTATGTTTAGGATTGGGTCTTGTCCATCACATCATTATCCTAATGATGTGATCCCGTTATCAATGACATCCAATGTCCATAGTCAGGAAACCATGACTATCTGTCGATCAACGAGCTAGTCAACTAGAGGCTCACTAGGGACATATTGTTGTCTGTTATTCACACATGTATTACGATTTCCGGTTAACACAATTATAGCACGAATAAAGACAATTATCATGAATAAGGAAATATAATAATAATGCTTTTATTATTGCCTCTAGGGCATATTTCCAACAGCGCATGCTCCAGTGCATATAAATTGGTTGAAAAATCAAATCTATTTCCTTGAGCGCATGCTTAGGTCCCATGCAAGAAATGGGAATGAATTTCAAACACCAGGGCACCGGTTATTGCCAGCAAAACGATGAGATGCCTGGTTTCTAAATTCTAGTAAATCCAAAACTTGTCTGAAATTCATGAAACTTGGCCTGCTATCATGGAGCGGCATCAACATGCCGTGGTACAAAGTTTGTCCCATTTGGGGCAGGTTTGGGTATATGCTTCTCACAAACTGGAGCTTCTCTAAACAAGCATGATGGTTTTCGGTTGGGAACGTCACACCTTTCGGGACGAAACGATATCCACTGCCTCTTATTGCTTTCAATTTTTTTCTCGTGTCAACATAGAACAACAGGAGTGTTGTGTGATTTTTTTGTGATTTTTTGGGGTTCGTTTGGACATTTTTATGCATTAACAGAGTTTTCAATGCATTCATGTTCATAATTCAAATTTGAACTACATGTGGATGCTCCAGTGCATACAAATTGGTAGAAAAATAAAATCTGTTTCCTTGGGTGCATGCTTAGGTCCCATGCAAGAAACGGGATTGAATTTGAAACACCAGGGCACCGTTGATTGCCGGCAAAACATTGAGATGCCTGGTTTTTAAATTCTAGTAAATCCAAAACTCGTCTGAAATTCATGAAACTTGGCATGCTATCATGGAGCAGCATCAACATGTGGTACAAATTTTGTCCCATTTGGGCCAGGTTTGGGTATATGCTTCTCACAAACCGGAGCTTCACACAAAAAGCATGATGGTTTTCGGTAGGGCACGTCCCACCTTTGGGACAAAATGATATCCATTGCCTCTTCTTGCTTTCAAATTTTCTTCTCGTGTCAACATAGAACTACAGGAGTGTTGTGTGAATTTTTGTGATTTTTCGGGGTTCGTTTGGACATTTTTATGCATTAACTGTGTTTTCAATGCATTTATGTGCATAATTCAAATTTGAACTACATGTGCATGCTCCAGTGCATATAAATTGGTTGAAAAATCAAATCTCTGCCTTTGGGTGCATGCTTAGTTCCCATGCAAGAAATGGGAATGAAATTCAAACACCAGGGCACCGTTGATTGCCGGCACTACATTGAGATGCCTGGTTTTTAAATTCTAGTAAATCCAGAACTCGTCTGGAATTCATGAAACTTGGCATGCTATCATGGAGCATCATCAAGATGCCGTGGTACAAATTTTGTACCATTTGGGGCAGGTTTGGGTATATGCTTCTCACAAATCGGAGCTTCTCACAACAAGCATGATGGTTTTTGGTAGGGAACGTCCCACCTTTGGGGACGAAACGATATCCATTGCCTCTTATTGCTTTAAATTGTTTTCTCGTGTCAACATAGAATAACAGGAGTGTTGTGTGATTTTTTTATTTTTCGGGGTTCGTTTGGACATTTTTGTGCATTAACGGAATTTTCAATGCATTTATGTGCATAATTCAAATTTGAACTACATGCGGATGCTCCAGTGCATATAAATTGGTTGAAAAATCAAATCTGTTTCCTTGGGTGCATGCTTTGGTCCCATGCAAGAAATGGGAATGAATTTCAAACACCAGGGCACCGTTAATTGCCGGGAAAACATTGAGATGCCTTGTTTCTTAAATTCTAATAAATCCAAAACTTGTCTGAAATTCATGAAACTTCGCATGCTATAATGGAGCGGCACCAACATGTCATGGTACAAATTTTGTTACATTTGGGGCAGGTATGGGTATATGCTTCTCACAAACCGGAGCTTCTCACAACAAGCATGATGGTTTTAGGTAGGGAACGTCCCACCTTTGGGGACGAAACGATATCCATTGCCTCTTATTGCTTTCAATTGCTTTTTCTCGTATCAACATAGAACAACAGGACTGTTGTGTGAATTTTTTTTGATTTTCCGGGGTTTGTTTCGACTTTTTTATGCATTAACTGAGTTTTCAATTCATTTATGTGCATAATTCAAATTTGAACTACATGCGCATGCTCCAGTGCATATAAATTGGTTGAAAAGTCAAATCTATTTCCTTGGGTGCATGCTTAGGTCCCATGCAAGAAATGGGAATGAATTTCAAACACCAGGGCACCGTTGATTGCCAGCAAAACGATGAGATGCTAGGTTTCTAAATTCTAGTAAATCCAAAACTCGTCTAAAATTCATGAAACTTGGCATGCTATCATGGAACGGCATCAACATGCCGTGGTACAAATTTTCTCCCATTTGCGGCAGGTTTGGGCATATGCTTCTCACAAACCGGAGCTTCTCACAACAAGCATCATGGTTTTTGGTAGGGAATGTCCCACCTTTGAGGACGAAACGATATCCATTGCCTCTTATTGCTTTCAATTTTTTTTCTCATGTCAACATAGAACAACAGGAGTGCTGTGTGAATTTTTGTGATTTTCTGGGGTTTGTTTGGACATTTTTATGCATTAACAGAGTTTTCAATACATTTATGGTCATAATTAAAATTTGAACTCCATCCACATCCTCCAGCGCATATAAATTGGTAGAAAAATCAAGTCTGTTTCCTTGGGTGCATGCTTAGGTCCCATGCAAGAAATGGGATTGAATTTGAGACACCAGAGCACTGTTGATTGCCGGCAAAACATTGAGATGCCTGGTTTTTAAATTCTAGTAAATCCAAAACTCGTCTGAATTAATGAAACTTGGCATGCTATCATGGAGCGGCATCAACATGTCGTGGTAAATTTTTTGTCTCATTTGGGGCAGGTTTGGGTATATGCTTCTCACAAACCGGAGCTTCACACAGAAATCATGATGGTTTTCGGTAGGGAACGTCCCACCTTTGGGGACAAAATGATATCCATTGCCTCTTATTGCTTTCAATTTTTTTTCTCGTGTCAACAGAGAACAACAAGAGTGTTGTGTGAATTTTTGTGATTTTCTGGGGTCCGTTTGGACATTTTTATGCATTAATAGAGTTTTCAATGCATTTATGTTCATAATTCAAATTTGAACTACATGCGCATGCTCCAGTGCATATAAATTGGTAGAAAAATTAAATGTGTTTCCTTGGGTGCATGCTTAGGTCCCATGCAAGAAATGGGATTGAATTTGAAACACCTGGGCACCGTTGATTGCCGGCAAAACATTGAGATGCCTGGTTTAGAAATTCTAGTAAATCCAAGTCTCGTCTGAAATTCATGAAACTTGGCATGCTATCATGGAGCGGCATCAACATGTCGTGGTAATTTTTTTCCCATTTGGTGCAGGTTTGGGTATATGCTTCTCACAAACCGGAGCTTCACGCAAAAAGCATGATGGTTTTCGGTAGGGAACGTCCCACCTTTGGGGACAAAATGATATCCATTGCCTCTTATTGCTTTTAAATTTTTTTCTCGTGTCAACATAGAACAACAGGAGTGTTCTGTGATTTTTTGTGATTTTTATGGGTTTGTTTGGACATTTTTATGCATTGACTGTGTTTTCAATGCATTTATGTGCATAATTCAAATTTGAACTACATGCGCATGCTCTAGTGCAAATAAATTGGTTGAAAATTCAAATCTCTGCCTTTGGTGCATGCTTAGGTCCCATGCAAGAAATGGGAATGAATTTCAAACACCATGGCACCGTTGATTGCCAGCAAAACATCTAAATGCTTGATTTTTAAATTCTATTAAATCCAAATCTCGTCTGAAATTCATGAAACTTTGCATGCTATCATGGAGCGGCATCAACATGCCGTGGTAAATTTTTTGTTCCATTTGGGGCAGGCTTGGGTATATGCTTCTCACAAACCGGAGCTTCTCACAACAAGCATGATGGTTTTTGGTAGGGAATGTCCCACCTTTGGGCACGAAACGATATCCATTGCATCTTATTGGTTTCAATTTGTTTTCTCGTCACAACATAGAACAACAGGAGTGCTGTGTGAATTTTTGTGATTTTTCGGGGTTCGTTTGGACATTTTAATGCATTAACTCAGTTTTCAATGCATTTATGTGCATAATTCAAATTCGAACTACATGCACATGCTCCAGTGCATATAAATTGGTTGAAAAATCATATCTGTGTCCTTGGGTGCATGCTTAGGTCCCATGCAAGAAATGGGAATGAAATTCAAACACCAGGGCACCGTTGATTGTCGGCAAAACATTGAGATGCCTGGTTTTTAAATTCTAGTTAATCCAAAACTATTCTGAAATTCATGAAACTTGGCATGCTATCATGGAGCGGCATCAACATGCTGTGGTACAAATTTTGTCCCATTTGGGGCAGGCTTGGGTATATGCTTCTCACAAACCGGAGCTTCTCACAACAAGCATGACAGTTTTTGGTAGGGAACGTCCCACCATTGGGGACGAAACGATATCCATTGCCTCTTATTGCTTTCAATTTTTTTCTCGTGTCAACATAGAACAACAGGAGTGTTGTGTGATTATTTGTGATTTTTATGGGTTTGTTTGGACATTTTTATGCATTGACTGTGTTTTCAATGCATTTATGTGCATAATTCAAATTTGAACTACATGCGCATGCTCTAGTGCAAATAAATTGGTTGAAAATTCAAATCTCTGCCTTTGGGTGCATGCTTAGGTCCCATGCAAGAAATGGGAATGAATTTCAAACACCATGGCACCGTTGATTGCCAGCAAAACATCTAAATGCTTGATTTTTAAATTCTATTAAATCCAAATCTCGTCTGAAATTCATGAAACTTTGCATGCTATCATGGAGCGGCATCAACATGCCGTGGTAAATTTTTTGTTCCATTTGGGGCAGGCTTGGGTATATGCTTCTCACAAACCGGAGCTTCTCACAACAAGCATGATGGTTTTTGGTAGGGAATGTCCCACCTTTGGGCACGAAACGATATCCATTGCATCTTATTGGTTTCAATTTGTTTTCTCGTCACAACATAGAACAACAGGAGTGTTGTGTGAATTTTTGTGATTTTTCGGGGTTCGTTTGGACATTTTAATGCATTAACTCAGTTTTCAATGCATTTATGTGCACAATTCAAATTCGAACTACATGCACATGCTCCAGTGCATATAAATTGGTTGAAAAATCATATCTGTGTCCTTGGGTGCATGCTTAGGTCCCATGCAAGAAATGGGAATGAAATTCAAACACCAGGGCACCGTTGATTGTCGGCAAAACATTGAGATGCCTGGTTTTTAAATTCTAGTTAATCCAAAACTATTCTGAAATTCATGAAACTTGGCATGCTATCATGGAGCGGCATCAACATGCTATGGTACAAATTTTGTCCCATTTGGGGCAGGCTTGGGTATATGCTTCTCACAAACCGGAGCTTCTCACAACAAGCATGACAGTTTTTTGTAGGGAACGTCCCACCATTGGGGACGAAACGATATCCATTGCCTCTTATTGCTTTCAATTTTTTTCTCGTGTCAACATAGAACAACAGGAGTGTTGTGTGATTTTTTGTGATTTTTATGGGTTTGTTTGGACATTTTTATGCATTGACTGTGTTTTCAATGCAATTATGTGCATAATTCAAATTTGAACTACATGCGCATGCTCTAGTGCAAATAAATTGGTTGAAAATTCAAATCTCTGCCTTTGGGTGCATGCTTAGGTCCCATGCAAGAAATGGGAATGAATTTCAAACACCATGGCACCGTTGATTGCCAGCAAAACATCTAAATGCTTGATTTTTAAATTCTATTAAATCCAAATCTTGTCTGAAATTCATGAAAATTTGCATGCTATCATGGAGCGGCATCAACATGCCGTGGTAAATTTTTTGTTCCATTTGGGGCAGGCTTGGGTATATGCTTCTCACAAACCGGAGCTTCTCACAACAAGCATGATGGTTTTTGGTAGGGAACGTCCCACCTTTGGGGACAAAATGATATCCATTGCCTCTTATTGCTTTCAATTTTTTTTCTCGTGTCAACAGAGAACAACAAGAGTGTTGTGTGAATTTTTGTGATTTTCTGGGGTCCGTTTGGACATTTTTATGCATTAATAGAGTTTTCAATGCATTTATGTTCATAATTCAAATTTGAACTACATGCGCATGCTCCAGTGCATATAAATTGGTAGAAAAATTAAATGTGTTTCCTTGGGTGCATGCTTAGGTCCCATGCAAGAAATGGGATTGAATTTGAAACACCTGATCACCGTTGATTGCCGGCAAAACATTGAGATGCCTGGTTTAGAAATTCTAGTAAATCCAAGACTCGTCTGAAATTCATGAAACTTGGCATGCTATCATGGAGCGGCATCAACATGTCGTGGTAATTTTTTTCCCATTTGGTGCAGGTTTGGGTATATGCTTCTCACAAACCGAAGCTTCATGCAAAAAGCATGATGGTTTTCGGTAGGGAACGTCCCACCTTTGGGGACAAAATGATATCCATTGCCTCTTATTGCTTTTAAATTTTTTTCTCGTGTCAACATAGAACAACAGGAGTGTTCTGTGATTTTTTGTGATTTTTATGGGTTTGTTTGGACATTTTTATGCATTGACTGTGTTTTCAATGCATTTATGTGCATAATTCAAATTTGAACTACATGCGCATGCTCTAGTGCAAATAAATTGGTTGAAAATTCAAATCTCTGCCTTTGGTGCATGCTTAGGTCCCATGCAAGAAATGGGAATGAATTTCAAACACCATGGCACCGTTGATTGCCAGCAAAACATCTAAATGCTTGATTTTTAAATTCTATTAAATCCAAATCTCGTCTGAAATTCATGAAACTTTGCATGCTATCATGGAGCGGCATCAACATGCCGTGGTAAATTTTTTGTTCCATTTGGGGCAGGCTTGGGTATATGCTTCTCACAAACCGGAGCTTCTCACAACAAGCATGATGGTTTTTGGTAGGGAATGTCCCACCTTTGGGCACGAAACGATATCCATTGCATCTTATTGGTTTCAATTTGTTTTCTCGTCACAACATAGAACAACAGGAGTGCTGTGTGAATTTTTGTGATTTTTCGGGGTTCGTTTGGACATTTTAATGCATTAACTCAGTTTTCAATGCATTTATGTGCATAATTCAAATTCGAACTACATGCACATGCTCCAGTGCATATAAATTGGTTGAAAAATCATATCTGTGTCCTTGGGTGCATGCTTAGGTCCCATGCAAGAAATGGGAATGAAATTCAAACACCAGGGCACCGTTGATTGTCGGCAAAACATTGAGATGCCTGGTTTTTAAATTCTAGTTAATCCAAAACTATTCTGAAATTCATGAAACTTGGCATGCTATCATGGAGCGGCATCAACATGCTGTGGTACAAATTTTGTCCCATTTGGGGCAGGCTTGGGTATATGCTTCTCACAAACCGGAGCTTCTCACAACAAGCATGACAGTTTTTGGTAGGGAACGTCCCACCATTGGGGACGAAACGATATCCATTGCCTCTTATTGCTTTCAATTTTTTTCTCGTGTCAACATAGAACAACAGGAGTGTTGTGTGATTTTTTGTGATTTTTATGGGTTTCTTTGGACATTTTTATGCATTGACTGTGTTTTCAATGCATTTATGTGCATAATTCAAATTTGAACTACATGCGCATGCTCTAGTGCAAATAAATTGGTTGAAAATTCAAATCTCTGCCTTTGGGTGCATGCTTAGGTCCCATGCAAGAAATGGGAATGAATTTCAAACACCATGGCACCGTTGATTGCCAGCAAAACATCTAAATGCTTGATTTTTAAATTCTATTAAATCCAAATCTCGTCTGAAATTCATGAAAGTTTGCATGCTATCATGGAGCGGCATCAACATGCCGTGGTAAATTTTTTGTTCCATTTGGGGCAGGCTTGGGTATATGCTTCTCACAAACCGGAGCTTCTCACAACAAGCATGATGGTTTTTGGTAGGGAATGTCCCACCTTTGGGCACGAAACGATATCCATTGCATCTTATTGGTTTCAATTTGTTTTCTCGTCACAACATAGAACAACAGGAGTGTTGTGTGAATTTTTGTGATTTTTCGGGGTTCGTTTGGACATTTTAATGCATTAACTCAGTTTTCAATGCATTTATGTGCACAATTCCAATTCGAACTACATGCACATGCTCCAGTGCATATAAATTGGTTGAAAAATCATATCTGTGTCCTTGGGTGCATGCTTAGGTCCCATGCAAGAAATGGGAATGAAATTCAAACACCAGGGCACCGTTGATTGTCGGCGAAACATTGAGATGCCTGGTTTTTAAATTCTAGTTAATCCAAAACTATTCTGAAATTCATGAAACTTGGCATGCTATCATGGAGCGGCATCAACATGCTGTGGTACAAATTTTGTCCCATTTGGGGCAGGCTTGGGTATATGCTTCTCACAAACCGGAGCTTCTCACAACAAGCATGACAGTTTTTTGTAGGGAACGTCCCACCATTGGGGACGAAACGATATACATTGCCTCTTATTGCTTTCAATTTTTTTCTCGTGTCAACATAGAACAACAGGAGTGCTGTGTGATTTTTTGTGATTTTTATGGGTTTGTTTGGACATTTTTATGCATTGACTGTGTTTTCAATGCATTTATGTGCATAATTCAAATTTGAACTACATGCGCATGCTCTAGTGCAAATAAATTGGTTGAAAATTCAAATCTCTGCCTTTGGGTGCATGCTTAGGTCCCATGCAAGAAATGGGAATGAATTTCAAACACCATGGCACCGTTGATTGCCAGCAAAACATCTAAATGCTTGATTTTTAAATTCTATTAAATCCAAATCTCGTCTGAAATTCATGAAACTTTGCATGCTATCATGGAGCGGCATCAACATGCCGTGGTAAATTTTTTGTTCCATTTGGGGCAGGCTTGGGTATATGCTTCTCACAAACCCGAGCTTCTCACAACAAGCATGATGGTTTTTGGTAGGGAATGTCCCACCTTTGGGCACGAAACGATATCCATTGCATCTTATTGGTTTCAATTTGTTTTCTCGTCACAACATAGAACAACAGGAGTGGTGTGTGAATTTTTGTGATTTTTCGGGGTTCGTTTGGACATTTTAATGCATTAACTCAGTTTTCAATGCATTTATGTGCATAATTCAAATTCGAACTACATGCACATGCTCCAGTGCATATAAATTGGTTGAAAAATCATATCTGTGTCCTTGGGTGCATGCTTAGGTCCCATGAAAGAAATGGGAATGAAATTCAAACACCAGGGCACCGTTGATTGTCGGCGAAACATTGAGATGCCTGGTTTTTAAATTCTAGTTAATCCAAAACTATTCTGAAATTCATGAAACTTGGCATGCTATCATGGAGCGGCATCAACATGCTGTGGTACAAATTTTGTCCCATTTGGGGCAGGCTTGGGTATATGCTTCTCACAAACCGGAGCTTCTCACAAGAAGCATGACAGTTTTTTGTAGGGAACGTCCCACCATTGGGGACGAAACGATATCCATTGCCTCTTATTGCTTTCAATTTTTTTCTCGTGTCAACATAGAACAACAGGAGTGTTGTGTGATTTTTTGTGATTTTTATGGGTTTGTTTGGACATTTTTATGCATTGACTGTGTTTTCAATGCATTTATGTGCATAATTCAAATTTGAACTACATGCGCATGCTCTAGTGCAAATAATATGGTTGAAAATTCAAATCTCTGCCTTTGGGTGCATGCTTAGGTCCCATGCAAGAAATGGGAATGAATTTCAAACACCATGGCACCGTTGATTGCCAGCAAAACATCTAAATGCTTGATTTTTAAATTCTATTAAATCCAAATCTTGTCTGAAATTCATGAAACTTTGCATGCTATCATGGAGCGGCATCAACATGCCGTGGTAAATTTTTTGTTCCATTTGGGGCAGGCTTGGGTATATGCTTCTCACAAACCGGAGCTTCTCACAACAAGCATGATGGTTTTTGGTAGGGAATGTCCCACCTTTGGGCACGAAACGATATCCATTGCATCTTATTGGTTTCAATTTGTTTTCTCGTCACAACATAGAACAACAGGAGTGTTGTGTGAATTTTTGTGATTTTTCGGGGTTCGTTTGGACATTTTAATGCATTAACTCAGTTTTCAATGCATTTATGTGCATAATTCAAATTCGAACTACATGCACATGCTCCAGTGCATATACATTGGTTGAAAAATCATATCTGTGTCCTTGGGTGCATGCTTAGGTCCCACGCAAGAAATGGGAATGAAATTCAAACACCAGGGCACCGTTGATTGTCGGCAAAACATTGAGATGCCTGGTTTTTAAATTCTAGTTAATCCAAAACTATTCTGAAATTCACGAAACTTGGCATGCTATCATGGAGCGGCATCAACATGCTGTGGTACAAATTTTGTCCCATTTGGGGCAGGCTTGGGTATATGCTTCTCACAAACCGGAGCTTCTCACAACAAGCATGACAGTTTTTGGTAGGGAACGTCCCACCATTGGGGACGAAACGATATCCATTGCCTCTTATTGCTTTCAATTTTTTTCTCGTGTCAACATAGAACAACATGAGTGTTGTGTGATTTTTTGTGATTTTTATGGGTTTGTTTGGACATTTTTATGCATTGACTGTGTTTTCAATGCATTTATGTGCATAATTCAAATTTGAACTACATGCGCATGCTCTAGTGCAACTAAATTGGTTGAAAATTCAAATCTCTGCCTTTGGGTGCATGCTTAGGTCCCATGCAAGAAATGGGAATGAATTTCAAACACCATGGCACCGTTGATTGCCAGCAAAACATCTAAATGCTTGATTTTTAAATTCTATTAAATCCAAATCTCGTCTGAAATTCATGAAACTTTGCATGCTATCATGGAGCGGCATCAACATGCCGTGGTAAATTTTTTGTTCCATTTGGGCCAGGCTTGGGTATAGGCTTCTCACAATCCGGAGCTTCTCACAACAAGCATGATGGTTTTTGGTAGGGAATGTCCCACCTTTGGGCACGAAACGATATCCATTGCATCTTATTGGTTTCAATTTGTTTTCTCGTCACAACATAGAACAACAGGAGTGTTGTGTGAATTTTTGTGATTTTTCGGGGTTCGTTTGGACATTTTAATGCATTAACTCAGTTTTCAATGCATTTATGTGCATAATTCAAATTTGAACTACATGCACATGCTCCAGTGCATATAAATTGGTTGAAAAATCAAATCTGTGCCCTTGGGTGAATGCTTAGGTTCCATGCAAGAAATGGGAATGAAATTCAAACACCAGGGCACTGTTGATTGTCGGCAAAACATTGAGATGCCTGGTTTTTAAATTCTAGTTAATCCAAAATTATTCTGAAATTCATGAAACTTGGCATGCTATCATGGAGCGGCATCAACATGCTGTGGTACAAATTTTGTCCCATTTGGGGCAGGCTTGGGTATATGCTTCTCACAAACCGGAGCTTCTCACAACAAGCATGACAGTTTTCGGTAGGGAACGTCCCACCTTTGGGGACGAAACGATATCCATTGCCTCTTATTGCTTTCAATTTTTTTCTTGTCTCAACATAGAACAACAGGAGTGTTGTGTGAATTTTTGTGATTTTTCTGGGTTCGTTTGGACATTTTTATGCATTAACTGAGTTTTCAATGCATTTATGTGCATAATTTAAATTTAAACTACACGCGCATGCTCTAGTACATATAAATTGGTTGAAAAATCATATCTGTGTCCTTGGGTGCATGCTTAGGTCCCATGCAAAAAATGGGAATGAATTTCAAACACCAGTGTACCGTTGATTGCCGGCAAAACGTTGAGATGTCTGGTTTTTAAATTATAGTAACTCCAAAACACGTCTAAAATTCATGAAACTTGGCATGCTATCATGGAGCGGCATCAACATGCCGTGGTAAATTTTTTGTCCCATTTGGGGCAGGCTTGGGTATATGCTTCTCACAAACCGGAGCTTCTCACAACAAGCATGATGGTTTTCGGTAGGGAACGTCCCACCTTTGGGGACGAAACGATATCCATTGACTCTTATTGCTTTCAAATTTCTTTCTCGTGTCAACATAGAACAATAGGAGTACTTTGTGAATT
Organism: Aegilops umbellulata; assembly: GCA_032464435.1. Taxonomy (NCBI): domain Eukaryota; kingdom Viridiplantae; phylum Streptophyta; class Magnoliopsida; order Poales; family Poaceae; genus Aegilops; species Aegilops umbellulata. The sequence continues at coordinate 107,360,285 of CP136054.1, forward strand.
TTTGTGATTTTTGAGGGTTCGTTTGGACATTTTTATGCATCAACTATGTTTTCAATGCATTTATGTGCACAATTCAAATTTGAACTACATGCGCATGCTCCAGTGCATATAAATTGGTTCAAAAATCAAATATGTGCCCTTGGGTGAATGCTTAGGTTCCACGCAAGAAATGGGAATGAAATTCAAACACCAGGGCACCGTTGATTGTCGGCAAAACATTGAGATGCCTGGTCTTTAAATTCTAGTAAATCCAAAACTATTCAGACATTCATGAAACCTGGCATGGTATCATGGAGCGGCATCAACATGCCGGGTACAAAAGTTTTCCCATTTGGGGCAGGCTTGGGTATATGCTTCTCACGAACCGGAGCTTCTCACAACAAGCATGATGGTTTTTGGTAGGGAACGTCCCACCTTTGGGGATGAAACGATATCCATTGCCTCTTATTGCTTTCAAATTCTTTCCTCGTCTCAACATAGAACAACAGGAGTGTTGTGTGAATTTTTGTGATTTTTGGGGTTCGTTTGGACATGTTTATGCATTAACTGAGTTTTTAATGCATTTATGTGCATAATTCAAATTTGAACTACATGTGCATGCTCTGGTGCATATAAATTGGTTGAAAAATTCAAATCTGTGTCCTTGGGTGCATGCTTAGGTGTCGGGGGAAATCGGCTTCCTCGAGCACCTATGGGGACCGAGCCCCTTACTGGTTCGGCGGGGGGCGGAGGTCGCGCGAAGAGTGGATCGAGGCGATGCACACACGGGGTTTACCCAGCTTCGGGCTGCACGGATGCGGAAAACCCTACTGCTGCTTTGTGGTTTGTATTGTGTTCTTGCTCAGAGGCGCGTGGTGCTACAGTACACACGAGCCGCTGGCGAGACCGAGCGTAAAAATGGGTGTCCTCCTCTTGTACGTGCATGGGGCCTCCTTTTATATGCTCAAGGGGTTTCCCACAGGTGGCAGCGTAGGTGGGGGCAAAAATGGGAGAATGCTGTAGTGGGTACAGCTGCCTGCACAGTGGCTGTACAGTGCTATCATACCTAACTCTCACGGTGGGGGACAAGGGCATTAAATGCCCGTCCGCATCGCCCAGACGGCGCAGGAAAAGGACCGTCAGGAGCGCCACCGTTTGCCACGAAGGCTACTCTGTCAGCTTTGCTTCGCCACCGCATGCCCCTGGCTACACAACCTCCCGCCACGTGCGCCTGGAATGCCTCCAGAGCGACACGTTGGTGGATGAGCTGGAGCGCAGGCACGGGGTGGTATCTTGCCGCGGCAAGCGCCTTGCCGCGGTGGGTGTCTTGCCGCGCCCGGGAGCTTGTCGCTCACCGTGCCTTGCCGGAGCGCGGGGCGCGCCGTGGCAAGGTCCTTGTCGTGCCGTGGTTGGCCTTCCCGGCAAGCTCCTCTTGCCGGGGTCTTGTGCTTCGAGCGGCAGTCCCGGCAAGCTCCTCTTGCCGGGGCCTCGCTCTCTTCGGGTGGCCTTCCCGGCAAGCTCCTCCTGCCGGGGCCTTGGCTCAAATACTTTGTTCTTGAATGGCCCAAAAGGGGGACCATGGAGGGTCTTGGCGATCACCTGGCAAGCCTTGCCGCGGGGTGCTATGACTGCCCGTGCACAAGTTCGGGGTACTAAGGTACCCCTACTTTAGTACACCGACAAGAGCCCCAGGGCCTGGGCCATACACGGTGCCGAGCGCTGTTGGGCCAGGCCCAAAACAGTGCACGGGCACGCGTGGCCTGGGTCACGCTGCATCTTTTTCTGTGTATGCCACGCCCTCTCCGAACGGTACGCGTCGAACGCGGCATCGTGGGGAGAGGCGTGTGTGACGTGGGTGGCGTGCGCAGGGCTGAGCCCTGCAGGCATGCGTCACGCCGCAGATGAATTGTTTACTCGGAAAGGCGAAACGCCCCCTCCCTCCCCTTATAAGCAGGGGAAACAGGGGCAGTCCACCCATCCGCCAGTTGCGATCCCTCGAATATCTCCGCCACTTCCTTCTTCAGAAGAAAGCAGCGCTTCGCCCCCGCCGTCACCAGCACCGCCATCGCCGCCGGCCTCTCTCCCCACCTCCGCCATGGCTTCGAAGATCGCGAGAGGGAAGGCCGTGAAGTCGGCCGAGGCGCTGCGGCTCGAGGCGCTGCGGAGGCAGCGGGCGACCTTTCCCCCTCAGCTCGACGCGAGGGACCTGAGGGACAGGTTCTATCTCTTCTGGTCAACGGTGACGCGAGCGCATCCGCGCACACGGGTTCTTCCCGCCGTCGCCTAGGAGAAATATCCGACCGGGTACCCCTTCTTTGCTGGGTTCTTCTATTGCGGGCTTTGCCCGCCCTTTTCTGAATTCTTCTGCGACATCATGAACACCTATGGCTTCCATCTTCTCGACTTCACCCCCAACGCTGTTCTGACAATGGCGGTTTTTGCACACCTCTGCAAGAACTTTGTCGGAGTCCACCCCAACGTAGCCCTCTTCCGCCATTTCTTTTCTCCTCCGGTGGAGAAAGGAGAGCCTTTATCCGGCGGGGTCGCCTGGATCTCCAAGGCAGGCAAGAAGGAGGCTTATCTGGAGGGGGAGCTCCGCAGCAGATGGGAGGAGTGGAGAGCGGACTGGTGCCTGATCGTCGAGGAGAAGCCGCAGCCATTCACTGCCGTGCGCCGAACTCCAGTGGTGCGCGGCCGCGATTGGAGCGACGTGGCTCCGGACGATGCCAAGCTGAAGATTGCCGTCACCCGGATCCTGCGCCTCAGGCTTTCCGGGCTCACTATCGGCGCCGTTGGCGCGGACTTCCTCCGTCGCCGCATCGCCCCCCTGCAGGAGAAGGGGAGACCTGCCTTGGAGTCCAGAACGCGGGGGATATCATGAGGCTGCGCCCGGGCCTTAATTTCAACTTTACTGTCTTGGAGCTTGACGGGACGCTCAGGGAGTTGTTCGAGCACGACCCCGAGCATCCCGAATGGTTCCGGCTGCTGCAGGGCGTCGTTCCCTTATGCAATAATTCGTCGCTCAGCCGCATCCTCGCAATGATGCCGCTGTGCGACTCGCATGGGATCGATGCGACCTGGCAGGAGCCTGCAGACGACGTCGTGCGGGCATTCTTCGATGATTTGGTGGAGGTGCCAGTCGATGCCAACGAGAAGAAAGGTCTCACTCGGGACACCACCCCGACGAGCTGGCGTACATTGCCTCCAGGATGGAGGAGGCCGCGGTTGCCGCCGCCGCAGGCGCATTCGGATTCACCGCGGCTGAGGCGGACACGGCGGAGGTGGCGAGCCTTGCCGACCAAGCGGAGTTCGTCGGCGAGGAAGAGCTTGCCGGGCACGGCGTCGAGGGCGAGCCCGCCCAGGACACGAGTGGCTTGCCGGAGGTTGACGCCTCTTCCTCCTGACCCCCGGGCAGCTCGTCGCAAGCAGAGCCCCCTGCCCAGCTAAGGAGGCGTCTCCGCAAGGCTGGGGAGGTGGTGCGGCAGACGAGCCAGCAACCGCAGCGCCGTGTGACACGCTCCTCTGAGGCAGCAGGAGCGGGGTCTTCGCGGGCCGCGACTTCTGCTCCTGCCGCTTCTCGCGTCGCGGCGGCAGCTGGAGCGGAGTCGTCCACTGCTCCCGCCAAGCGGCCACGGGAGCCTACTTCCCCGCCTCGTCGCGCCAGGAGTAAGCCGGTCTTCGACTTCTCTGCACTCAGCTCCGACGACGAAGAGGAGGAAGAGTAGGTCCCTTGTCGAGCTTGTATCCTTCCAATTTCTGTTGCCTTGTCTTGCAGCTCATTTGCCTTTCTCTGAATCTGTTCCTTCCCAGGACTCTGATCCAGAGGGCGGCGAAGAGGGCCAAGGTCCCGCCGGTCGTCCTTGACGACGAACCCACCGCAACAGCGGGGGGTGCGCCTGAGGCAACCTTGCCGGACCCGGCAGCCGATCTTCAGAGCAGCCCCCGGCGCAGCCCCTAGCGTAAGTATACGGTTTACTTCCGCTGTTTGGCGCGCGTGGGAGTTCCTCTTCTCTTTTGTTGTTGATATCTGGCTGTCGCTTCGTGTAGGAGCAGAGCAGCCTCAGCAGGAGTGCCCGGAGAGTACTCCCGCCGCGCCGTCTGCGTCGACTACACCGCCAAGGGAGAGTTCTCCGGCAAGGGAGGAGCCCCCGACAAGGGAGGTCTCTCCGGCAAGGGGGAGCCCTCCGGCAGGGGAGGATTCTCCGGCGAGGGACGGCGCCAACGACCCCCTGGCAACGGAGGCCGCGGCTGCAGATCCTGCTACCGGTAACCTTTCCCGCGCGAAAACTCCCCTTGGCTCTTCTTTCTTTTGATCTTCTTGTCGGGTAGTCGGCTGACTTCTCTCCCCTGTCCGACCATCAGACCCGCCCACCACGGACCCGATGGTGACCGAGGTCGTCGTCGAGGAGGGCGCGCGTGGCGATGCCGACGACGCCATCATCATCGAGGAAGCGGATGACGCTGATGAACTTGCCGGTGACGGAGATGCCGAGGCCGCCAAGGCCGCCGCTGCGGCAGCAGGCGAGGGGACCGGCGACCATACCGACGGCTCCGGGGCCGCAGGAGCGCCGAGCGCTTCACCGACCGCCGATCCTGCCGCCGCCACAACGTCGGCCCCCGAGGAGCCCCAGCTAGGCATCTATCTGAAGGCCGGCGACGACGTCTTCATCAAGCTTCCCTGGGAGTCGAGCTCCAGGGCGCCGGTCGAGGGAGAGACCCTGGACGGGGAGGTGCTCGCCTCCGCGGGGCTGACGCTGATCGATACACCAAGCAGCAGCAGCGGCGAGCCCGAGGAGGAGCGGCTGCTCCGAAAGCTAGTGTCACTCTACCGCGCCCGGCAAGCTAAGGTGGAGCGCCAGGAAGCGCTCGCCGCGAAGGCGGGAGTAGACATGGAGAAGCGTGCCGGGGAGCTCCGGGAGCTCAACCAGGAGGCCCTCCGATCCTCTGCGGAGGAGCGAAGGCAGCTCGACGAGGTGTGGACGGCCTTCATCCTCGAGAAGGCAGAAGCCGAAGAGCAGCAAAGGCTTGCCGCTGCGGGGCTGTCTGCGCGGGAAGGTGAACTGGTGCAGCAAAAAGCCAGCCTCGCCAGCCACGAGGAGGAGGTCGCCGCGCGCGAGCAAGCACTCAGCGGGGCCCTCAAGGAAGCGCAGGATGCCGCCGCGGCTGCCGAGACCGCCAAGGAGGCGTTGGAGGCGAAGGTGGCGCAGCTCGACACTGATCTCAAGGCGAGCGGTGAGGAACTTGCCGCGCTCAAACAGGAGCGCGAGAAGGGTGCCCACACCCTCGGCGAGCTGCAGGGCCGCTTTGTCGAGAAGATCAAGGAGCTTGATGCCGCCAAGGACTCCAACGCTGATCTCGAGTTGAAGCTGGACACCTTGACCAAGGCGCTGGGGAGCGCCAAGGAGGAGGAGGCAACCTTGCGGAAGGAGGTCGCGGATAACGAGGCGCTGCTGAAAAGCGCCGCCGTTACCCAGAACAACCTCAGGACGACGGTGGAGCAGTGGACTGAGGACCTCGTGGACATCGCCGCCGCCATCGACAAGGAGCTGACGCTGCTGGGGATGGAGGGTCACGAGTATCCCTCTGGCGAGAACGTCCCACCCAGCGCCAAGCTCACTTCGTTCTTCAAAGGCGTGGTGGCGGCCCTTAAGCATCTCCGGAATGCGATCCCATAGCAGCTGGCCGACGAGACGCGCGAAGCCATCGCCGGAGCCCTCGAGAAGGTGTTGGTGAAGATCGTCTTCCGCAACCCCGGCATCAGGCTCACCAACGCCCTCAAATCCCTGCCACCAGACGCTGATCTGGAGGAGATCAGGGCCCTCGTCGCGCCCATTGTGGAGAAGGTGGCCGGGATCAAGAGGATCGAGGGCGACCGTGTGGATTAGGCCGCCTGCTCCTTCTTTTTTTATTTTCTTGTCGCTGTTGGCCAAGTTATGAAAGTGATTCATTAGGGCCGCGACAAACTATCTTGTAATATAACTTTATCTTAGGTAGCGATTGCACTGTTATCTCCTCTACTTGATTCCGCGCTTTGTATGTTTTTGCCCTACGCTCTTGGGGACTTGCCGGCGTAGGACTCCGCCTTGCCGCGGGCGCTGAGTGCGGGACATCAGCAGCCCGCCAGCGGTGCTATTACCGGCAAGAAACCTTGCCGCCGCTAGCTGCAGCTCACCTAAATTGTTGAGCAGGCTCAAAACAAAGTAAGTGTTGCGACTGCAGTCACAGCACACTTAAGCTGCCGAGCGAGCTCGAAACAAAGTAAGGATGCCACTCGGGTTGTAGCACACTTAAGTCGTTGAGCGGACTCGAAACGAAGTAAGGGCGCAACTAGCCACGAACCGGTCCCTCCGCGCACAGGTTTTTCATACAAAGTACGGTCGTTCAAGGGAGATAACTCAAAGATTTAAAAACTCAATTGCTCAAACTTTCGCAACTTAGCTTTTCTGTCATTTGCTGCCCGGCAAGGCAAGGTTTTTTTGGACGACGCCTGGCCCACACCGTCATCTTCTCCTCTCCCCCCGGCAAACACGTGGGCGAGGGGTCTGTCGGTGTACTAAAGTAGGGGTACCTTAGTACCCCAGACTTGTGCACGGGCAGTTGTAGCACCCTGCGGCGAGGCCCGCCCAGGAAGCGCCAAGAGAAGACCAAGCATTCAAGACAAGGCCCCCGGCAAGAGGAGCTTGCCGGGCCAAGAAGACAAGACCCCGGCAAGAGGAGCTTGCCGGGACGACTAAGCCCATGTAATACCATCCAAGAACAAAGTATACGAGACAGAAGACAAGACCCCGGCAAGAGGAGCTTGTCGGGAAGGCCGAACCCGGGCACCACAAGAGAAGCCCGCCACGGCGCGCCATGCGCCCCGGCAAGGCCTGATAGCCGGCAAGCTATCAGGCACAGGAAGACGACCCCCGCGGCAAGCCACTTGCCGCGGCAAATCGCCACCTCAGGACTGCGCTCCAGCTCACCCGCCCACGCGTCGCTCCGGGGTTTCCCCCAAGGGCATGTGGCGGGGCACCGCGCAGCCTGGGGTATGCGGTGGCATGCAGCCACCACCGTGGCGAGTGGTGGCGCACCTAACGGTCCGCCTCGGTGCTGTCCAGGCGACCGTGACGGGCATTTAATGCCCTTGTCCCCTACCGTCAGAAGTAGGTATGATAACACTATGCCGCACTGTAGCGCCACTGTTCCCGCACTATTACAACTTCCACCCCTTTTACACTTTTACCCCTTTCTCTTACATTGACACCTGTCGGTGACCCCTTTGCGCTATAAAAGGAGGCCCGTGTGCAACGTAGAGGGGGTTCGGAGATTCGGAATCCAGACAGCCATACGCTCGGTGTAGCTAGCTCTCCAAGCTCCCGAGCTCCCCAGTTCAATACAACCAAGCAGGAGTAGGGTTTTACGCGTCCATCGCGGCCCGAACCTGGGTAAACCGCCCGTGTGCTCGCCTCGACCTGCTCTCCGTGCTCCCTCCGCCCCCCTCACCGGACAACGAAAGGGGCTCCGGCCCCATAGGTGCTCGCGGGGGACGCCGTCCACCCCGACATCTTTGGCGCGCCAGGTAGGGGGTCGCGTCGAGTTTGTGCGGATCTGATTCAGGCGAACACTGGTAAGTTCAGATATGAACAGGTACCTTTCCGCCCCGCTCCGCGGGGCGGAGGCATTCCTCCCTACGGAATCGTGCACGGCCCTCCTCGAGTACCCACTCACGCAGAGTTCGAGCAAGAAGCAGCTGCTCCTTGAGGAGGACTGCCTTCCAGCCGCTGGGCGAACCGCTCGCTTCCAGCGAATCCTGCGCCGCTCCTGTAGCCGCAGCGGTTAGCGCCGGAAGCCGCGAAAAAGGCGACCTCGTTCTTCGGCACGTTTCGTCCGCCAAGATCCAAACGAGTCGACGCCGACCGTGGGAGGAGTTTCGCCAGCGCGGTTGCCGGAACCCGTTCCGTCAACCAACCTCCCTGCCCAAGTCTTGCCGCAGTTGCATGTGATCCTTGGCGCAGGGGCGGGCGCAGACCCCGCGCATCAGTGAAAGCTCCTATGCTTTGCGCTTTTTGCCTTTTACATGCTCCTCTTCGTTATTTGCATGTATTATTTGGCATCCTGCGTAACATGCATGTCCAGTAAGCATCAGCACGCCGAAAGGCCATGTGCTTGCTTCCCTCTTTATTTTCCTTGCCTCTTAGACAGAGGGAGCGTTCCTCGCGCACAAAGTTTGCCGGGGGAAGGAGATGGGAGAGGAACCAAGTGCTGGAACCAAGTGCTGTCTGAGAAAAAGAAGCCTCGTCGAGGAACGAGCGTTATACATAAGCTAAGTTATTAGAATTTGAGCAGTTCAGACTCTTAATTTTCGGTTGTCTTCCTTGAACAGTCACACTTTGTATGGAAAACCTGTGCGCGGAGGAACCTACCCGCGGCTAGCCGCACCCTCACCTTGTTTCGAGTACGCTCAACGATTTAAGTGAGCTGCGATGAGCGTCGCGCCCTTGTTTCGTTTCCGAGCTCACTCAACAAGCTGAGCGCGATTGCGACTGGCTGCGGCGAGGTTGCTTCCCGGTGAGGCCTTGGCCGGCAGGCTGCTATAAGCCCAAGGGCCCCTTGCCGGAAAGTTCCCCGGGAGCGTAGGGTGAAAAGCATACAAAGTAAAGGGCCAGGACAAGGAAGATAACAATGCACTGATTGGTTCAGATAAGATAAAAACCTTACGTAACTTATCACAGTGACTAATGAGCTCATAACGCCGTGTGCAGCGACAAAAAGAGATAAGATAAAGGAGGCCTAGTCTACGCGGTCGCCCTCAATCCTGGAAATCTTGCCCACTCTGGCGATGATGTCGGCGACCTGCTCCTTCAGCGCCTCCATGTCAGCGTCGGCCGGCAGGCTGCGAAGAACGTTGATGAGATTTATACCGGGATTGCGGTATACAATCTTCGTCAGCACACGCTCCAAGGTTCCCGTGCAGGCCCGGCGCGTCTCCTCGGCCAGTTGCGCGGGGATCTTCTTCCGAAGATCCGCAAGAGCCGGCGCGACCCCTCTGAAGAAGAGGCTGAGCTTGGCGCTGTGAGGGAGGTCCGGGTCCGGAGAGTAGATGAGGTGTTCCAACTTCAACGCCAGCAACTCCTGGTCGATGTTGGATGCAGAAGACACCAGGTCCTCGGTCCACACCGCGACGGTCCGACGGAAGTCCTCGGCCGCAGTGTTGGCGCTCTCCGCCAAGCTTCGCTCCTTGCGGAGCCCCTCCTCCAGCGCGGAGACTTTCAGCTCCAGGGCCTCGATGGAGTCCTTGGCGGCCTTCAGCTCGTCGCCCTGCTTGGAGAGACGCGCCTGGAGTTCGGAGTTGGCGTGGGCGTCCTTCTCCCGCTCCGCATTGAGCGCACCGACCCTCTCCGCGCTCGCCTTCAACGACCCCTCTAGCTGCGCGACCTTGGCGGCAAGCTCCTCCCTGGCGGTCTCCGCGGCAGCCGCGGCGGCTTTCGCCTCTTCCAGCTCCTCGCCAAGGGCCCGCTCCCGAGCGGCAAGTTCCTCCTCGTGGGAGTTGAGATTGGCCTGCAGCTAGGCAAGCTCTCCCTCTCGCCGGGACAGCTCCACCCCGGCGAGCCGCTGCTGCTCTTCGGCGTCGGCCTTCTGCAGCACCCACTCCTGGTACTCCCCGGCGAGCCTCTCGCGCTCCTCCGCCACGCCGCGGAGGGCAGCTTGGTTGGCGGCGCGGAGCTCCGTCGCACGCTTCTCCATCTCGACGGCGGCCTCTGCAGCGAGGGTCTCCCGGGAAGCAAGCTTCGCCTGCCTGGCCCGGTAAAGGGCCAGGAGCCGGCGAAGCAGCTTCTCCTCCTCGGGCTCTTCGGCCCCGCCGGGCGCCTCGACAATCTTCAGGCCCGCGGAGGCGAGGACCTCCCCATCAAGGGCCTCGCCCTCCGCGGGGGCCCGCGCAGAAGAGCCCCATGGCACCTGGATGAAGATGCCATTGGGGGCTTCAAGGTAATGACCCGCCCGCTCCTTTTAGGCGGAGGGGTCGGCGGCCGGCGCAGCACCTGATGCTCCTGCTGCCTCCGGGTCGGCAGTGCGACCGCCGTCCCCCTCCCCGGCCGTTGCGTCCGCCGCTGGGGCGGTCTCCTGCGCGGATGGCTCGGCAGCTCCCGCCGCGTCCTCAGCGGCAGGGGCGTCGCCGCTGCCGCCGCGCGCACCCTCCTCCTCCTCGATGTTGATGACCTCCGTCTCCATCTGCTCGGGGGGAGGGGAATCTAGAAGAAGGAGAATAGAGAGCAAAAGAAATTCATGCAAACATCCAAAAAAAAAAGACGAACCCAAGATGACTAAGTCACAGAGCTTACCTTGGCGGACGTCATCAGCGGCGGGTTCCCTCGCCGGGGAGCTCTGCCTTGGCGGGGTCACCGCCCTCGCCGGGCTACCCGCCCCTGGCGGGGTACTCGCCCTCGGCGGAGTGCTCGCCCTTGGCGGGATGCTCTCCTTTACCGGAGAGCTCGGCCTTGGCGGGGACGGCGGGGCCCGCGGCTCCTCGGGGGTGGTTTCTGGACGCTCCTGCGGCTGCGGCCCCGCCTCTGCACGAGACAGTATTATCAAGATACCAGCGCAGGGACGATCCCTCAAGCACGCCCGACGAGCGAAAGTACGGAACCCAGACTTACGCTGGGGGCTGCGCTGGGGGCTACGCTGGGGGCTGCCCCTCGGAGCAGCGCTCGGATCCGGCAGGCTGGGCTCCGGCACGCCCCCAGTTGCCGCGGTGGGCGAGTCGCCCACAACCTCAACCACGGGCGCCTTGGCTTTCTTCGCCACTCGCTCCGCCAAGGTCCTGAAGTTAAGATAAGGAACAAGATCAGAGCCTGCGACAATCAAGGCAAAGTTTACGAAGATGCAAGACCTCAAAGCTCTTACTCCCGTTCGTCCTCGTCGTCGTCGTCGCTCAAGGCGGAGAAATCAAACTCCACCTGACGCGCGGTCACGTGGGGAGCGGGAGGCGAGGTCTCCCTCGGGCGCTTGGCGGTCCCGACGGTTGCCGGGGCCCGGGGAGCGGGCGGAGCCGCCGCTCCACCCTCCAAGGGCTCCTTTCCGTGCGGCGCTGCCTTACGGGGCGCCCCCGACGTGGCTGACGCGCCGGGCGCCCTCGTCGCAACCTGGCTCCCCCGGGAGGCTCGTGCCGCTTGGCGGGGTGGTTGTTGCCGAGAGGCCGGCGCCTTTGCCCCCATCGCCGTCCTGCGGAGACGCTTCGCTGGAGAACGCCTGGGGCTTACACGGGACGAGGAGGTCTCCGACGCTGAGGAAAGGTCACCGGCGTAGAGCTCCAAGGATCCGTCGGAGTCGTCGTCACCACCGTCCTCCTCCTCCACCCCGGCAAGCCCGCTGGACCCAGCGTCCTGCGCTGTGGCCCCTTGTCCTCCGGCGGTGGTGGCCCTCGCCGCGGCCTCGATCAAGATCCCCTGGATCCCGGAGTGCCTCAGAGAGGGAACCCCGGCGAGCTCGTCGGGGGGCAGCTTCAGCAGTCTGCGGATCTCCGCCACCTCCGCTTCGCGGGACGCCTCCGCGGCCTCCGCCTCCTCGGGCGAGAAGCCGAACTCCCCGGCCGCTGCGGCTGCGGTGGCCTCTTCAGCCCAAGAAGCTATGCATGCTATCTCTCGCGCGGTGGTGTCCCGCGTCAGCCCCTGGGCCTCGTCCTTCTTCTTCGCCACCTCCGCCAGGTTGTCGAAGAAGTTCAGGATGACGTCTGGCTTGGGCGGAATCCACGTGCGGTCGACGCCGTGCGAGTCGCACGCGGGCATCATGGCGCGAAGGGAATCCCGGGCCGAGCTGTTGCAAAGAGGCACAACTCCCCGGGGCTCCCTGAACCACTCTGGGTGGGCCGGGTCATGCTTGAATAGCTCCCGGACCATCCCCTTCAGCTCCACCGACGTGAAGTTGAAGTTGAGCCCGGGGCGCAGCCTCATTATGTCCGCCGCGTTGCTATACTCCCAGACTGGCCTCTTCCTATCTTGAAGAGGGGCGATGCAGCGGCGGAGGAAGTCTGCGCCCACCTCTCCGACGGACAGCCTCGCTGACCGAAGACGGAGAATCCTGATGAGGGCGACGTCGAGCTTGCGGTCGTCCGAATCCAGCTCGCTCCAATCCTTGCCGCGCATAATAGGTGTTGCGCGCGGCGCGGTGAAAGGTTGCGGCTGGTCCTCGACAACCCAGCACCAGTCGGCACGCCACTCCTCCCATTTGCCGCGGAGCTCCCCCGGCAAGTAGGAATCCTTCTTGTTCAGGCGAAAGACCCAAGATATCCCTCCGGCGAGGGGGGCGCCGGCCTCTACTCTAGGGATGAAGAAGTGCCTAAAAAGCGCGACGTTTGGATATACTCCAATATAGTTTTCGCACATATGCGCGAAAACCGCCATCGTGAGGACGGCGTTGGGAGTGAAGTCAAGAAGGTGGAGGCCGAAGGTGTTCATTATGTCGCAAAAGAAGTCAGAAAAAGGAGGGCAAAGACCGCAGTGGAAGAAGGCTGCGAAGAAATAATACCCGCCGGGGTAGTTGCCCTTGGCGGCGGCCGGATAGGCTCGGGTGCGGGGATGCGCCTTGGTCTCCTCGGCCCAGAACAAGTAGTACTTGTTCCAGAGCTCCCGCGCGCTGAGCTTCGGCGAGAAGACGAGGTTCTGCTTCCGCAGCAAGGTGAGCATCGCCGCGTGCTCCGATTTCTCCTTCTTGGTCTTCTCCACCTTCGCCTTCTCGGTCTTCGGGGCCATGGCGGAGGCGGCGAGGGAAGGGAGACGAAGAATCCGGTAGCACCGCAGGTGCGAGCGAGCGGCGGAGGAAATATGGAGGCGGAGCACAAAGGGGATCTCTGGAGACGGGAGAGGACGCAGTAAAGGCGAAGGAGGGGAGCCGCTCCCGTTTCCTCTGCCTTATATGGGGAAGTGGCGGACACTCCGTTCTTGCCATTAAGAATCGTGCGCGACGTGACGCGCGCCTGCGCGGTTCAGCCCCGCGCACGCCACCCACGTCACGCTCACCCCGCACGCCCCGCCCCCACGACCCCGCGATAAGCGCGCGCCGCCTGGGGAAGGTGCGACGGATGCGGAGTTAAGGAGCAGCGCGACCAAGGCCACGCGTGCCCGTGCACTGTTAGGGCCTGGCCCAACGACGCTCGGCACCGTGTGTGGCCCAGGCCCGGGGGCTCCTGTCGGTGTACTAAAGTAGGGGTACCTTAGTACCCCAGACTTGTGCACGGGCAGTTGTAGCACCCTGCGGCGAGGCCCGCCCAGGAAGCGCCAAGAGAAGACCAAGCATTCAAGACAAGGCCCCCGGCAAGAGGAGCTTGCCGGGCCAAGAAGACAAGACCTCGGCAAGAGGAGCTTGCCGGGACGACTAAGCCCATGTAATACCATCCAAGAACAAAGTATACGAGACAGAAGACAAGACCCCGGCAAGAGGAGCTTGTCGGGAAGGCCGAACCCGGGCACCACAAGAGAAGCCCGCCACGGCGCGCCATGCGCCCCGGCAAGGCCTGATAGCCGGCAAGCTATCAGGCACAGGAAGACGACCCCCGCGGCAAGCCACTTGCCGCGGCAAATCGCCACCTCAGGACTGCGCTCCAGCTCACCCGCCCACGCGTCGCTCCGGGGTTTCCCCCAAGGGCACGTGGCGGGGCACCGCGCAGCCTGGGGTATGCGGTGGCATGCAGCCACCACCGTGGCGAGCGGTGGCGCACCTAACGGTCCGCCTCGGTGCTGTCCAGGCGACCGTGACGGGCATTTAATGCCCTTGTCCCCTACCGTCAGAAGTAGGTATGATAACACTGTGCCGCACTGTAGCGCCACTGTTCCCGCACTGTTACAACTTCCACCCCTTTTACACTTTTACCCCTTTCTCTTACGTTGACACCTGTCGGTGACCCCTTTGCGCTATAAAAGGAGGCCCGTGTGCAACGTAGAGGGGGTTCGGAGATTCGGAATCCAGACAGCCATACGCTCGGTGTAGCTAGCTCTCCAAGCTCCCGAGCTCCCCAGTTCAATACAACCAAGCAGGAGTAGGGTTTTACGCGTCCATCGCGGCCCGAACCTGGGTAAACCGCCCGTGTGCTCGCCTCGACCTGCTCTCCGTGCTCCCTCCGCCCCCCTCACCGGACAACGAAAGGGGCTCCGGCCCCATAGGTGCTCGCGGGGGACGCCGTCCACCCCGACAGGGTCCTCCCTTTTCTCGAGAGAAAAGAGAGAGAAGGGAAAATAAAGGTACGGGGCTTCGCGGCTCGCTATTGCTCGCCGGGGGTAAGTGCTGCACAACGTGTCAGATAGCACATGCACAAAGTAAATAGCACGAAATCGACAAGGTGTGCGAGGCACATGAGCTATGCACGGGATCTGCGCCCGGCTTTGTACCAAGGATTACATGCAACAGCGGCAAGACTTGGACAAAGAGGGTGGTTGACGGAACGGGTTCCGACAATTGCGCTGGCAAGGGCCTCCCACGGTCGGCGTCGACTTGTTGGACTCTTGGCGGACCGAGCGCACCGAAGAACAAGGTCGCCTTTCTCGAAACTTCTGGCGCTAACTTTGCGGCTATAAAAGCAGCGCAAAGCTTGCTGGAAGCGAGCTGCTTGCACAGCGGCCTGAAGATGATCCCCCTCAAGGAGCAGCTGCTCTTGCTCGAGCTCAGCGTGAGCGAGCACTCGAGGTGGGCCGTATACGAGTCCGTGAGGAGAACTGCCTCCGCTCCGTGCACCGGAGCGGAAAGGTACCTGGACATACCTGGGCTTACCTGTGTCCACCCAAGCGCCATCCCCTACCTGGCGCGCCAAAGATGTCAGGGGAAATCGGCTTCCTCGAACACCTATGGGGACCGAGCCCCTTAATGGTTCGGCGGGGGGCGGAGGTCGCGTGAAGAGCGGATCGAGGCGATGCACACACGGGGTTTACCCAGCTTCGGGCCGCACGGATGCGTAAAACCCTACTGCTGCTTTGTGGTTTGTATTGTGTTCTTGCTCGGAGGCGCGTGGTGCTACAGTACACACGAGGCGCTGGCGAGACCGAGCATAAAAATGGGTGTCCTCCCCTTCTACGTGCGCATGGGGCCTCCTTTTATATGCTCAAGGGGTTTCCCACAGGTGGCAGCGTAGGTGGGGGCAAAAATGGGAGAATGTTGTAGTGGGTACAGCTGCCTGCACAGTGGCTGTACAGTGCTATCATACCTAACTCTAACGGCGGGGGACAAGGGCATTAAATGCCCGTCCGCATCGCCCATACGGCACAGGAAAAGGACCGTCAAGAGCGCCACTGTTTGCCACGATGGCTACTCTGTCAGCTTTGCTTCGCCACCGCATGCCCCTGGCTACACAGCCTCCCGCCACGTGCGCCTGGAATGCCCCCAGAGCGACACATTGGTGGATGAGCTAGAGCGCAGGCACGGGGTGGTAACTTGCCGCGGTGGGTGTCTTGTCGCGCCCGGGAGCTTGTCGCTCACCGGGCCTTGCCGGAGCGCGGGGCGCGCCGTGGCAAGGTCCTTGTCGTGCCGTGGTTGGCCTTCCCGGCAAGCTCCTCTTATCGGGGTCTTGTGCTTCGAGCGGCAGTCCCGGCAAGCTCCTCTTGCCGGGGCCTCGCTCTCTTCGGGTGGCCTTCCCGGCAAGCTCCTCCTGCCGGGGCCTTGGCTCAAATACTTTGTTCTTGAATGGCCCAAAAGGGGGACCATGGAGGGTCTTGGCGATCACCTGGCAAGCCTTGCCGCGGGGTGCTACGACTGCCCGTGCACAAGTTCGGGGTACTAAGGTACCCCTACTTTATTACACCGACATTAGGTCCTATGCAAGAAATGGGAATGAATTTCACACACCAGGGCACCGTTGATTGCTGGCAAAACATTAAGATGCCTGGTTTTTAAATTCTACTTAATCCAAAACTCATCTGAAATTCATGAAACCAGGTATGCTATCATGGAGCGGCATCAACATGCCGTGGTACAAAATTTGTCCCATTTGGGGAAGGATTGGGTATATGCTTCTCACAAACCGGAGCTTCTCACAACAAGCATGCTGGTTTTCGGTAGGGAACGTTCAACCTTTGGGGACGAAACGATATCCATTGCCTCTTGTTGCTTTCAAATTTTTTTCTCGTGTCAACATAGAACAACATGAGTGTTGTGTGAATTTTTGTGAATTTTTGGGGTTCGTTTGGACATTTTTGTGCAGTAACTGAGTTTTCAATGCATTTATGTGCATAATTCAAATTTGAACTACATGCGCATGCTCCAGTGCATATAAATTGGTTGAAAAAGCAAATATGTGCCCTTGGGTGCATGCTTAGGTCCCATGCAAGAAATGAGAATGAATTTCAAACACCAGGGCACCATTGATTGTTGGCAAAACATTAAGATGCCTGGTTTTTAAATTCTAGTAAAACCAAAAGTGGTCTGAAATTCATGAAACTTGGCATGCTATCATGGAGCGGCATCAACATGCCGTGGTAATTTTTTTGTCCCATTTGGGGCAGGCTTGGGTATATGCTTCTCACATATCGTAGCTTCTCACAACAAGCATGATGGTTTTCGGTAGGGAATGTCCCACCTTTGGGGACGAAACAATATCCATTGCATCTTATTGCTTTCCATTTTTTTTCTCGTCTCAACATAGAACAACAAGAGTGTTGTGTGAATTTTTGTGATTTTTCGGGGTTCGTTTGGACATTTTGATGCATTAACTGAGTTTTCAATGCGTTTATGTGCATAATTCAAATTTGAACTACATGCGCATGCTCTAGTGCATATAAATTGGTTGAAAAATCAAATCTGTGCCCTTGGGTGAATGCTTAGATTCCATGCAAGAAATGGGAATGAATTTCAAACACCAGGGCGCCGTTGATTGTCGGCAAAACATTAAGATGCCTCGTTTTTAAATTGTAGTAAATCCAAAACTATTCTGAAATTCATGAAACTTGGCATGCTATCATGGTGCGGCATCAACATGCCGTGGCACAAATTTTGTCCTATTTGGGGCAGGCTTGGGTATATGCTTCTGACAAACCAGAGCTTCTCACAACAAGCATGATGGTTTTCAGCAGGGAATGTCCCACCTTTGGGGACGAAACGATATCCATTGCCTCTTATTGCTTTCAATTTTTTTCTTGTCTCAACATAGAACAACAGGAGTGTTGTGTGAATTTTTGTGATTTTTCGGGGTTCGTTTGGACATTTTTATGCATTAACTGAGTTTTCAATGCATTTATGTGCATAATTCAAATTTGAACTACATGCGCATGCTCTAGTGCATATAAATTGGTTGAAAAATCAAATCTGTGTCCTTGGGTGCATGCTTAGGTCCCATGCAAGAAATGGGAATGAATTTCAAACACCAGGGCACCGTTGATTGCCGGCAAAACATTGAGATGCCTAGTTTTTAAATTCTAGTAAATCCAAAACTCGTCTGAAATTCATGAAATTTGGCATGCTATCATGGAGCGGCATCAACATGCCTTGGTACAAATTTATTCCCATTTGGGGCAGGCTTGGGTATATGCTTCTCACAAACCGGAGCTTCTCACAACAAGCATGATGGTTTTCGGTAGGGAACGTCCAACCTTTGGGGACGAAACGATATCCATTGCCTCTAATTGCTTTCAAAAAAATTTCTTGTCTCAACATAGAACAACAGAAGTGTTGTGTGAGATTTTGTGATTTTTCGGGGTTCACTTGGACATTTTTTATGCATTAACTTAGCTTTCAATGCATTTATGGTGCATAATTAAAATTTGAACTACATGCGCATGCTCTACTGCATATAAATTGGTTGAAAAATCAAATATGTGTCCTTGGGTGCATGCTTAGGTCCCATGCAAGAAATGGGAATGAATTTGAAACACCAGGGCACCTTTGATTGCCGGCAAAACATTGAGATGCCTGGTTTTTAAATTATAGTAAATCGAAAACTCGTCAGAAATTCATGAAATTTGGCATGCTATCATGAAGCGGCATCAACATGCCTTGGTACAAATTTATTCCAATTTGGGGCAGGCTTGGGTATATGCTTCTCACAAACCGGAGCTTCTCACAACAAGCATGATGTTTTTCGGTAGGGAACGTCCCACCTTTGGGGACGAAACGATATCCATTGCCTCTTATTGCTTTCAATTTTTTCTCGTGTCAACATAGAACAACAGGAGTGTTGTGTGAATTTTTGTGATTTTTCGTGGTTCGTTTGGACATTTTTAGGCATTAACTGAGTTTTCAATGCATTTATGTGCATAATTCAAATTTCAACTACGTGCACATGCTCCAGTGCATATAAATTGGTTGAAAAATCAAATCTGTGCCCTTGGGTGAATGATTAGGTGCCATGCAAGAAATGGGAATGAATTTCAAACACTAGAGCACCCTTGATTGTCGGCAAAACATTGAGATGCCTTTTTTAAATTCTAGTGAATCCAAAACTATTCAGAAATTCATGAAACTTGGCATGCTATCAACATGCCGTGGTACAAATTTTGTCCCATTTGGGGCAGGCTTGGGTATATGCTTCTCACAAACCGGAGCTTCTCACAACAAGCATGACTGTTTTCGGTAGCGAACGTCCCACCTTTGGGGATGAAACGATATCCATTGCCTCTTATTGCTTTCAATTTTTTTCTTGTCTCAACATAGAACAACATGAGTGTTGTGTGAATTTTTGTGATTTTTCGGGGTTCGTTTGGACATTTTTATGCATTAACTGAGTTTTCAATGCATTTATGTGCATAATTCAAATTTCAACTACATGCGCATGCTCTAGTGCATATAAATTTGTTGAAAAATCAAATCGGTGTCCTTGGGTGCATGTTAGGTCCCATGCAAGAAATGGGAATGAATTTCAAACAGCAGGGCATCGTTGATTGCCGGCAAAACATTGAGATGCCTGGTTTTTAAATTATAGTAAATCCAAAACTCGTCTGAAATTCATGAAACTTGGCATGCTATCATGGAGCGGCATCAATATGCCCTGGTACAAATTTTATCTCATTTGGGGCAGGCTTGGGTATATGCTTCTCACAAACCGAAGCTTCTCACAACAAGCATGATGGTTTTCGGTAGGGAACGTCCTACCTTTGGGGACGGAACGATATCCATTGCCTCTTATTGCTTTCAAATTTTTTTCTCGTGTCAACATAGAACAACAGGAGTATTGTGTGAATTTTTGTGATTTTTCGGGGTTCGTTTGGACATTTTTATGCATTAACTATGTTTTCAGTGCATTTATGTGCATAATTCAAATTTGAACTACATGCGCATGCTCCAGTGCATATAAATTGGTTGAAAAATCAAATCTGTGCCCTTGGGTGAATGCTTAGATTCCGTGCAAGAAATGGGAATGAATTTCAAACACTAGGGCACCGTTGATTGTCGGCAAAACATTGAGATGCCCGGTTTTTAAATTGTAGTAAATCCAAAACTATTCTGAAATTCATGAAACTTGGCATGCTATCATGGTGCGGCATCAACATGCCATGGTACAAATTTTGTCCCATTTGGGACAGGCTTGGGTATATGCTTCTGACTAACCGGAGCTTCTCACAACAAGCATGATGGTTCTCGGCAGGGAAGGTCCCACCTTTGGGGACAAAACGATATCCATTGCCTCTTATTGCTTTCAATTTGTTTCTTGTCTCAACATAGAACAACAGGAGTGTTGTGTGAATTTTTGTGATTTTTCGGGGTTTGTTTGGACATTTTTATGCATTAACTGAGTTTTCAACGCATTTATGTGCATAAGTGAAATTTGAACTACATGCGCATGCTCTAGTGCATATAAATTGGTTGAAAAATCAAATCTGTGTCCTTGGGTGCATGCTTAGGTCCCATGCAAGAAATGGGAATGAATTTCAAACACCTGGGCACCGTTGATTGCCGGCAAAACATTGAGATGCCTGGTTTTTAAATTATAGTAAATCCAAAACTCGTCAGAAATTCATGAAACTTGGCATTCTATCATGGAGCGGCATCAACATGCCGTGGTACAAATTTATTCCCATTTGGGGCAGGCTTGGGTATATGCTTCTCACAAACCGGAGCTTCTCACAACAAGTATTATGTTTTTCGGTAGGGAACGTCCCACCTTTGGGGACGAAACAATATCCATTGCCTCTTATTGCTTTCAATTTTTTTCTCGTGTCAACATAGAACAACAGGAGTGTTGTGTGAATTTTTGTGATTTTTTGGGGTTCCTTTGGACATTTTTAGGCATTAACCGAGTTTTCAATGCATTTATGTGCATAATTCGAATTTGAACTACATGCGCATGCTCCAGTGCATATAAATTGGTTGAAAAATCAAATCTGTGCCCTTGGGTGAATGCTTAGGTTCCATGCAAGAAATGGGAATGAATTTCAAACACCAGGGCACCCTTGATTGTCTGCAAAACATTGAGATGCCTTTTTTAAATTCTAGTAAATCCAAAACTATTATGAAATTCATGAAACTTGGCATGCTATCATGGAGCGACATCAACATTGCATGGTGCAAATTTTGTCCCATTTGGGGTAGGCTTGGGTATATGCTTCTCACAGACCGGAGCTTCTCACAACAAGCATGATTGTTTTCGGTAGCGAACGTCCCACCTTTGGGGAAGAAACGTTATCCATTGCCTCTTATTGCTTTCAATTCTTTTCTTGTATCAACATAGAACAACAAGAGTGTTGTGTGAATTTTTGTGATTTTTTTGGGGTTTGTTTCGACATTTTTATGCATTAACTGAGTTTTCAATGCATTTATGTGCATAATTCAAATTTGAACTACATGCGCATGCTCTAGTGCATATAAGTTGGTTGAAAAATCAAATCTGTGTCCTTGGGTGCATGCTTAGGTCCGATGCAAGAAATGGGAATGAATTTCAAATACCAGGGCACCGTTGATTGCCGGCAAAACCTTGAGATGCCTGGTTTTAAAATTCTAGTAAATCCAAAACTCGTTTGAAATTCATGAAACCTGGCATGCTATCATGGAGCGGCATCAACATGTCGTGGTACAAATTTTGTCCCATGTGGGGAAGGCTTGGGTATATGCTTCTCACAAACCGGAGATTCTCACAACAAGCATGATGGTTTTCGGTAGGGAACGTCCAACCTTTGGGGACGAAACCATATCCATTGCATCTTATTGCTTTCAAATTTTTTTCTCGTGTCAACGTAAAACAACCGGAGTGTTGTGTGAATTTTTGTGATTTTTCGGGGTTCATTTGGACATTTTTATGCATTAACTATGTTTTCAATGTATTTATGTGCATAATTCAAAGTTGAACTACATGCGCATGCTCGAGTGCATATAAATTGGATGAAAAATCAAATCTGTGCTCTTGGGTGCATGCTTAGGTCCCATGCTAGAAATGGGAATGAATTTCAAACACCAGGGCACCGTTGATTGCTGGCAAAACATTGAGATGCCTGGTTTTTAAATTATAGTAAATCCAAAACTCGTCTGAAATTCATGAAACTTGGCATGCTATCATGGAGCGGCATCAACATGCCCTGGTACAAATTTTATCTCATTTGGGGCAGGCTTGGGTATATGCTTCTCACAAACCGAAGCTTCTCACAACAAGCATGATGGTTTTCAGTAGGGAACGTCCTACCTTTGGGGACGAAACGATATTCATTGCCTCTTATTGCTTTCAAAATTTTTTCTCGTGTCAACATAGAACAGCAGGAGTGTTGTGTGAATTTTTGTGATTTTTCGGGGTTCGTTTGGACATTTTTATGGATTAACTACGTTTTCAATGCATTTATGTGCATAATTCAAATTTGAACTACATGCGCATGCTCCAGTGCATATAAATTGGTTGAAAAACCAAATTTGTGCCCTTTGGTGAATGCTTAGATTCCATGCAAGAAATGGGGATGAATTTCAAACAGCAGGGCACCGTTGATTGTCGGCAAAACATTGAGATGCCTGGTTTTTAAATTGTAGTAAATCCAAAACTATTCTGAAATTCATGAAACTTGGCATGCTATCATGGTGCGGCATCAACATGCCGAGGTACAAATTTTGTCCCATTTGGGGCAGGCTTGGGTATATGCTTCTCACAAACCGGAGCTTCTCACAACAAGCATGATGGTTTTCGGTAGGGAACGTCCCACCTTTGGGGACAAAACGATATCCATTGCCTCTTATTGCTTCCAATTTTTTTCTTGTCTCAACATAGAACAACATGAGTGTTGTGTGAATTTTTGTGATTTTTCGGGGTTCGTTTGGACATTTTTATGCATTAACTGAGTTTTCAATGCATTTATGTGCATAATTCAAATTTGAACTACATGTGCATGCTATAGTGCATATAAATTGGTTGGAAAATCAAATCTGTGTCCTTGGGTGCATGCTTAGGTCCCATGCAAGAAATGGGAATGAATTTCAAACACAAGGGCATCGTTGATTGCCGGCAAAACATTGAGATGCCTGGTTTTTAAATTCTAGTAAATGCAAAACTCGTCTGAAATTCATGACACCTGGCATGCTATCATGGAGCAGCATCAACATGCCGTGGTACAAATTTTGTCCCATGTGCGGAAGGCTTGGGTATATGCTTCTCATAAACCGGAGCTTCTCACAACAAGCATGATGGTTTTCGGTAGGGAACGTCCAACCTTTGGGGACGAAACGATATGCATTGCCTCTAATTGCTTTCAAAAAATTTTCTTGTCTCAACATAGAACAACAGAAGTGTTGTGTGAATTTTTGTGATTTTTCGGGGTTCGTTTGGACATTTTTTATGCATTAACTGAGTTTTCAATGCATTTATGGTGCATAATTCAAATTTCAACTACATGCGCATGCTCTACTTCATATAAATTGGTTGAAAAATCAAATATGTGTCCTTGGGTGCATGCTTAGGTCCCATGCAAGAAATGAGAATGAATTTCAAACACCAGGGCACCGTTGATTGCCGGCAGAACATTGAGATGTCTGGTTTTTAAATTATAGTAAATCGAAAACTCGTCAAAAATTCGTGAAACTTGGCATGCTATAATGGAGCGGCATCAACATACTGTGGTACAAATTTATTCCCATTTGGGGCAGCCTTGGGTATGTGCTTCTCACAAACCGGAGCTTCTCACAACAAGGATGATGTTTTTCGGTAGAGAACTTCCCACCTTTGGGTACGAAACGATATCCATTGTTTCTTATTGCTTTCAATTTTTTTTCTCGTGTCAACATAGAACAACAGGAGTGTTGTGTGAATTTTTTGATTTTTCGGGTTTCGTTTGGACATTTTTAGGCATTAACCGAGTTTTCAGTGCATTTATGTGCATAATTCAAATTTCAACTACATGCGCAAGCTCCAGTGCATATAAATTGATTGAAAAATCAAATCTGTGCCGTTGAATGAATGCTTAGGTTCCATGCAAGAAATGGAAATGAATTTCAAACACTAGAGCACCCTTGATTGTCGGCAAAACATTGAGATGCCTTTTTTAAATTCTAGTGAATCCAAAACAATTCTGAAATTCATGAAACTTGGCATGCTATCATGGAGCGGCATCAACATGTCGTGGTACAAATTTTGTCCCATTTGGGGTAGGCTTGGGTATATGCTTCTCACAAACCGGAGCTTCTCACAACAAGCATGATTGTTTTCGGTAGCGAACGTCCCACCTTTGGGGATGAAACGATATCCATTGCCTCTTATTACTTCTAGTTTTTTCTCGTGTCAACATAGAACAACAGGAGTGTTGTGTGAATTTTTGTGATTTTTCAGGCTTCGTTTGGACATTTTTATGCATTAACTGAGTTTTCAATGCATTTATGTGCATAATTCAAATTTGAACTACATGCGCATGATCTAGTGCATATAAATTGGTTGAAAAATCAAATCGGTGTCCTTGGGTGCATGTTAGGTCCCATGCAAGAAATGGGAATGAATTTCAAACACCAGGGCACCATTGATTGCCGGCAAAACATTGAGATGCCTGGTTTTTAAATTATAGTAAATCCAAAACACGTCTGAAATTCATGAAACTTGGCATGCTATCATGGAGCGGCATCAACATGCCCTGGTACAAATTTTATCTCATTTGGTGCAGGCTTGGGTATATGCTTCTCACAAACCGAAGCTTCTCACAACAAGCATGATAGTTTTCGGTAGGGAACGTCCTACCTTTTGCGACGAAACGATATCCATTGCCTCTTATTGCTTTCAAATTTTTTTCTCGTTTCAACATAGAACAACAGGAGTGTTGTGTGAATTTTTGTGATTTTTCGGGGTTCGTTTGGACATTTTTATGCATTAACTGTGTTTTCAACGCATTCATGTGCATAATTCAAATTTGAACTACATGCGCATGCTCCAGTGCATATAAATTGGTTGAAAAATCAAATATGTGCCCTTGGGTGAATGCTTAGATTCCATGCAAGAAATGGGAATGAATTTCAAACACCAGGGCACCGTTGATTGTCGGCAAAACATTGAGATGCCTCGTTTTTAAATTGTAGTAAATCCAAAACTATTCTGAAATTCATGAAACTTGGCATGCTATCATGGTGCGGCATCAACATGCCGAGGTACAAATTTTGTCCCATTTGGGGCAGGCTTTGGTATATGCTTCTCACAAATCGGAGCTTCTCACAACAAGCATGATGGTTTTCGGTAGGGAACGTCCCACCTTTGGGAACAAAACGATATCCATTGCCTCTTATTGCTTTCAATTTTTTTCTTGTCTCAACATAGAACAACAAGAGTGTTGTGTGAATTTTTGTGATTTTTCAGGGTTCGTTTGGACATTTTTATGCATTAACTGAGTTTTCTATGCATTTATGTGCATAATTCAAATTTGAACTACATGCGCATGCTCTAGTGCATATAAATTGGTTGAAAAATACAAATCTGTGTCCTTCGGTGCATGGTTAGGTCCCATGCAAGAAATGGGAATGAATTTCAAACACCAGGGCACCGTTGATTGCCGGCAAAACATTGATATGTCTGGTTTTTAAATTCTAGTCAATCCAAAAATTGTCCGAAATTCATGACACCTAGCATGCTATCATGGAGCGGCATCAACATGCCGTCGTACAAATTTTGTCCCATGTTGGGAAGGCTTGGGTATATGCTTCTCACAAACCGGAGCTTCTCACAACAAGCATGATGGTTTTCAGTAGGGAACGTCCAACGTTTGGGGACGAAACGATATCCATTGCCTCTAATTGCTTTCAAAAAATTTTCTTGTCTCAACATAGAACAACAGAAGTGTTGTGTGAATTTTTGTGATTTTTCGGGGTTCGTTTGGACATTTTTATGCAATAACTGAGTTATCAATGCATTTATGGTGCATAATTCAAATTTCAACTACATGCGCATGCTCTACTTCATATAAATTGGTTGAAAAATCAAATATGTGTCCTTGGGTGCATGCTTAGGTCCCATGCAAGAAATGAGAATGAATTTCAAACACCAGGGCACCGTTTATTGCCGGCAGAACATTGAGATGCCTGGTTTTTAAATTATAGTAAATCAAAAACTCGTCAGAAATTCATGAAACTTGGCATGCTATCATGGAGCGGCATCAACATACTGTGGTACAAATTTATTCCCATTTGGGGCAGGTTTGGGTATGTGCTTCCCACAAACCGGAGCTTCTCACAACAAGCATGATGTTTTTCGGTAGAGAACGTCCCACCTTTGAGGACGAAACGATATCCATTGTCTCTTATTGCTTTCAATTTTTTTCTCGTGTCAACATAGAACAACAGGAGTGTTGTGTGAATTTTTTGATTTTTCGGGGTTCGTTTGGACATTTTTAGGCATTAACCGAGTTTTCAATGCATTTGTGTGCATAATTCAAATTTGAACTACATGCGCAAGCTCCAGTGCATATAAATTGATTGAAAAATCAAATCTGTGCCGTTGGATGAATGCTTAGGTTCCATGCAAGAAACGGGAATGAATTTCAAACACTAGAGCACCCTTGATTATCGGCAAAACATTGAGATGCCTTTTTTAAATTCTAGTGAATCCAAAACTATTCTGAAATTCATGAAACTTGGCATGCTATCATGGAGCGGCATCAACATGTCGTGGTACAAATTTTGTCCCATTTGGGGCAGGCTTGGGTATATGCTTCTCACAAACCGGAGCTTCTCACAACAAGCATGATTGTTTTCGGTAGCGAACGTCCCACCTTTGGGGATGAAACGATATCCATTGCCTCTTATTACTTCCAATTTTTTCTCGTGTCAACATAGAACAACAGGAGTGTTGTGTGAATTTTTGTGATTTTTCAGGCTTCGTTTGGACATTTTTATGCATTAACTGAGTTTTCAATGCATTTATGTGCATAATTCAAATTTGAACTACATGCGCATGATCTAGTGCATATAAATTGGTTGAAAAATCAAATCGGTGTCCTTGGGTGCATGTTAGGTCCCATGCAAGAAATGGGAATGAATTTCAAACACCAGGGCACCGTTGATTGTCGGCAAAACATTGAGATGCCTGGTTTTTAAATTATAGTAAATCCAAAAAACGTCTGAAATTCATGAAACTTGGCATGCTATCATGGAGCGGCATCAACATGCCCTGGTACAAATTTTATCTCATTTGGTGCAGGCTTGGGTATATGCTTCTCACAAACCGAAGCTTCTCACAACAAGCATGATAGTGTTCGGTAGGGAACGTCCTACCTTTTGGGACGAAACGATATCCATTGCCTCTTATTGCTTTCAAATTTTTTTCTCGTTTCAACATAGAACAATAGGAGTGTTGTGTGAATTTTTGTGATTTTTTGGGGTTCGTTTGGACATTTTTATGCATTAACTATGTTTTCAATGCATTCATGTGCATAATTCAAATTTGAACTACATGCGCATGCTCCAGTGCATATAAATTGGTTGAAAAATCAAATATGTGCCCTTGGGTGAATGCTTAGATTCCATGCAAGAAATGGGAATGAATTTCAAACACCAGGGCACCGTTGATTGTCGGCAAAACATTGAGATGCCTCGTTTTTAAATTGTAGTAAATCCAAAACTGTTCTGAAATTCATGAAACTTGGCATGCTATCATGGTGCGCCATCAACATGCCATGGTACAAATTTTGTCCCATTTGGGGCAGGCTTGGGTATATGCTTCTCACAAATCGGAGCTTCTCACAACAAGCATGATGGTTTTCGGTAGGGAACGTCCCACCTTTGGGAACAAAACGATATCCATTGCCTCTTATTGCTTTCAATTTTTTTCTTGTCTCAACATAGAACAATAGGAGTGTTGTGTGAATTTTTGTGATTTTTCAGGGTTCGTTTGGACATTTTTATGCATTAACTGAGTTTTCTATGCATTTATGTGCATAATTCAAATTTGAACTACATGCGCATGCTCTAGTGCATATAAATTGGTTGAAAATACAAATCTATGTCCTTCGGTGCATGCTTAGGTCCCATGCAAGAAATGGGAATGAATTTCGAACACCAGGGCACCGTTGATTGCCGGCAAAACATTGATATGTCTGGTTTTTAAATTCTAGTCAACCCAAAAATTGTCTGAAATTCATGACACCTAGCATGCTATCATGGAGCGGCATCAACATGCCGTCGTACAAATTTTGTCCCATGTTGGGAAGGCTTGGGTATATGCTTCTCACAAACCGGAGCTTCTCACAACAAGCATGATGCTTTTCAGTAGGGAACGTCCAACGTTTGGGGACGAAACGATATCCATTGCCTCTAATTGCTTTCAAAAAAATTTCTTGTCTCAACATAGAACAACAGAAGTGTTGTGTGAATTTTTGTGATTTTTCGGGGTTCGTTTGGACATTTTTTATGCAATAACTGAGTTATCAATGCATTTATGGTGCATAATTCAAATTTCAACTACATGCGCATGCTCTACTTCATATAAATTGGTTGAAAAATCAAATATGTGTCCTTGGGTGCATGCTTAGGTCCCATGCAAGAAATGAGAATGAATTTCAAACACCAGGGCACCGTTGATTGCCGGCAGAACATTGAGATGCCTGGTTTTTAAATTATAGTAAATCGAAAACTCGTCAGAAATTCATGAAACTTGGCATGCTATCATGGAGCGGCATCAACATACTGTGGTACAAATTTATTCCAATTTGGGGCAGGTTTGGGTATGTGCTTCCCGCAAACCGGAGCTTCTCACAACAAGCATGATGTTTTTCGGTAGAGAACGTCCCACCTTTGGGGACGAAACGATATCCATTGTCTCTTATTGCTTTCAATTTTTTTCTCGTGTCAACATAGAACAACAGGAGTGTTGTGTGAATTTTTTGATTTTTCGGGGTTCGTTTGGACATTTTTAGGCATTAACCGAGTTTTCAATGCATTTATGTGCATAATTCAAATTTGAACTACATGCGCAAGCTCCAGTGCATATAAATTGATTGAAAAATCAAATCTGTGCCGTTGGATGAATGCTTAGGTTCCATGCAAGAAACGGGAATGAATTTCAAACACTAGAGCACCCTTGATTGTCGGCAAAACATTGAGATGCCTTTTTTAAATTCTAGTGAATCCAAAACTATTCTGAAATTCATGAAACTTGGCATGCTATCATGGAGCGGCATCAACATGTCGTGGTACAAATTTTGTCCCATTTGGGGCAGGCTTGGGTATATGCTTCTCACAAACCGGAGCTTCTCACAACAAGCATGATTGTTTTCGGTAGCGAACGTCCCACCTTTGGGGATGAAACGATATCCATTGCCTCTTATTACTTCCAGTTTTTTCTCGTGTCAACATAGAACAACAGGAGTGTTGTGTGAATTTTTGTGATTTTTCAGGCTTCGTTTGGACATTTTTATGCATTAACTGAGTTTTCAATGCATTTATGTGCATAATTCAAATTTGAACTACATGCGCATTATCTAGTGCATATAAATTGGTTGAAAAATCAAATCGATGTCCTTGGGTGCATGTTAGGTCCCATGCAAGAAATGGGAATGAATTTCAAACACCAGGGCACCGTTGATTGCCGGCAAAACATTGAGATGCCTGGTTTTTAAATTATAGTAAATCCAAAACACGTCTGAAATTCATGAAACTTGGCATGCTATCATGGAGCGGCATCAACATGCCCTGGTACAAGTTTTATCTCATTTGGTGCAGGCTTGGGTATATGCTTCTCATAAACCGAAGCTTCTCACAACAAGCATGATAGTGTTCGGTAGGGAACGTCCTACCTTTTGGGACGAAACGATATCCATTGCCTCTTATTGCTTTCAAATTTTTTTCTCGTTTCAACATAGAACAATAGGAGTGTTGTGTGAATTTTTGTGATTTTTCGGGGTTCGTTTGGACATTTTTATGCATTAACTGTGTTTTCAATGCATTCATGTGCATAATTCAAATTTGAACTACATGCGCATGCTCCAGTGCATGTAAATTGGTTGAAAAATCAAATATGTGCCCTTGGGTGAATGCTTAGATTCCATGCAAGAAATGGGAATGAATTTCAAACACCAGGGCACCGTTGATTGTCGGCAAAACATTGAGATGCCTCGTTTATAAATTGTAGTACATCCAAAACTGTTCTGAAATTCATGAAACTTGGCATGCTATCATGGTGCGCCATCAACATGCCATGGTACAAATTTTGTCCCATTTGGGGCAGGCTTGGGTATATGCTTCTCACAAATCGGAGCTTCTCACAACAAGCATGATGGTTTTCGGTAGGGAACGTCCCACCTTTGGGAACAAAACGATATCCATTGCCTCTTATTGCTTTCAATTTTTTTCTTGTCTCAACATAGAACAACAGGAGTGTTGTGTAAATTTTTGTGATTTTTCAGGGTTCGTTTGGACATTTTTATGCATTAACTGAGTTTTCTATGCATTTATGTGCATAATTCAAATTTGAACTACATGCGCATGCTCTAGTGCATATAAATTGGTTGAAAAATACAAATCTGTGTCCTTCGGTGCATGCTTAGGTCCCACGCAAGAAATGGGAGTGAATTTCAAACACCAGGGCACCGTTGATTGCCGGCAAAACATTGATATGTCTGGTTTTTAAATTCTAGTCAATCCAAAAATTGTCTGAAATTCATGACACCTAGCATGCTATCATGGATTGTCATCAACATGCCGTCGTACAAATTTTGTCCCATGTTGGGAAGGCTTGGGTATATGCTTCTCACAAACCGGAGCTTCTCACAACAAGCATGATGGTTTTCAGTAGGGAACGTCCAACGTTTGGGGACGAAACGATATCCATTGCCTCTAATTGCTTTCAAAAAAATTTCTTGTCTCAACATAGAACAACAGAAGTGTTGTGTGAATTTTTGTGATTTTTCGGGGTTCATTTGGACATTTTTATGCAATAACTGAGTTATCAATGCATTTATGATGCATAATTCAAATTTCAACTACATGCGCATGCTCTACTTCATATAAATTGGTTGAAAAATCAAATATGTGTCCTTGGGTGCATGCTTAGGTCCCATGCAAGAAATGAGAATGAATTTCAAACACCAGGGCACCGTTGATTGCCGGCAGAACATTGAGATGCCTGGTTTTTAAATTATAGTAAATCAAAAACTCGTCAGAAATTCATGAAACTTGGCATGCTATCATGGAGCGGCATCAACATGCTGTGGTACAAATTTGTTCCCATTTGGGGCAGGCTTGGGGATATGCTTCTCACAAACCGAAGCTTCTCACAACAAGCATGATGTTTTTCGGTGGGGAACGTCCCACCTTTGGGGACCAAACGATATCCATTGCCTCTTATTGCTTTCAATTTTTTTCGTGTCAACATAGAACAACAGGAGTGTTGTGTGAATTTTTGTGATTTTTCGGGGTTCGTTTGGACATTTTTAGGCATTAACCGTGTTTTCAATGCATTTATGTGCATAATTCAAATTTGAACTACATGCGCATGCTCTACTGCATATAAATTGGTTGAAAAATCAAATATGTGCCCTTGGGTGAATGCTTAGGTTCCATGCAAGAAATGGGAATGAATTTCAAACACCAGAGCACCCTTGATTTTCGGCAAAACATTGAGATGCCTTTTTTAAATTCTAGTGAATCCAAAACTATTCTGAAATTCATGAAACTTGGCATGCTATCATGCAACGGCATCAACATGCCGTGGTACCAATTTTGTCCCATTTGGGGCAGGCTTGGGTATATGCTTCTCACAAACCGGAGCTTCTCACAACAAGCATGAATGTTTTCGGTAGCAAACGTCCCACCTTTGGGGATGAAACGATATCCATTGCCTCTTATTGCTTTCAATTTTTTTCTCGTGTCAAGATAGAACAACAGGAGTGCTGTGTGAATTTTTGTGATTTCTCGGGGTTCGTTTGGACATTTTTATGCATTAACCGAGTTTTCAATGCATTTATGTGCATAATTCAAATTTGAACTATATGCGCATGCTCTAGTGCATATAAATTGGTTGAAAAATCAAATCGGTGTCCTTGGGTGCATGTTAGGTCCCATGCAAGAAATGGGAATGAATTTCAAACACCAGGGCACCGTTGATTGCCGGCAAAACATTGAGATGCCTGGTTTTTAAATTATAGTAAATCCAAAACTCGTCTGAAATTCATGAAACTTGGCATGCTATCATGGAGCGGCATCAACATGCCCTGGTACAAATTTTATCTCATCTGGGGCAGGCTTGAGTAGATGCTTCTCACAAACCGAAGCTTCTCACAACAAGCATGATGGTTTTCGGTAGGGAACGTCCTACCTTTGGGGACGAAACGATATCCATTGCCTCTTATTGCTTTCACATTTTTTTCTCGTGTCAACATAGAACAACAGGAGTGTTGTGTGAATTTTTGTGATTTTTCAGGCTTCGTTTGGACATTTTTATGCATTAACTGAGTTTTCAATGCATTTATGTGCATAATTCAAATTTGAACTACATGCGCATGATCTAGTGCATATAAATTGGTTGGAAAATCAAATCGGTGTCCTAGGGTGCATGTTAGGTCCCATGCAAGAAATGGGAATGAATTTCAAACACCAGGGCACCGTTGATTGCCGGCAAAACATTGAGATGCCTCATTTTTAAATTGTAGTAAATCCAAAACTATTCTGAAATTCATGAAACTTGGCATGCTATCATGGAGCGGCATCAACATGCCCTGGTACAAATTTTATCTCATTTGGTGCAGGCTTGGGTATATGCTTCTCACAAACCGAAGCTTCTCACAACAAGCATGATAGTGTTCGGTAGGGAACGTCCTACCTTTTGGGACGAAACGATATCCATTGCCTCTTATCGCTTTCAAATTTTTTTCTCATTTCAACATAGAACAACAGGAGTGTTGTGTGAATTTTTGTGATTTTTCGGGGTTCGTTTGGACATTTTTATGCATTAACTGTGTTTTCAATGCATTCATGTGCATAATTCAAATTTGAACTACATGCGCATGCTCCAGTGCATATAAATTGGTTGAAAAATCAAATATGTGCCCTTGGGTGAATGCTTAGATTCCATGCAAGAAATGGGAATGAATTTCAAACACCAGGGCACCCGTTGATTGCCGGCAAAACATTGATATGTCTGGTTTTTAAATTCTAGTCAATCCAAAAATTGTCTGAAATTCATGACACCTAGCATGCTATCATGGAGCGGCATCAACATGCCGTCGTACAAATTTTGTCCCATGTTGGGAAGGCTTGGGTATATGCTTCTCACAAACCGGAGCTTCTCACAACAAGCATGATGGTTTTCAGTAGGGAACGTCCAACCTTTGGGGACGAAACGATATCCATTGCCTCTAATTGCTTTCAAAAAAATTTTCTTGTCTCAACATAGAACAACAGAAGTGTTGTGTGAATTTTTGTGTTTTTTCGGGGTTCGTTTGGACATTTTTTATGCATTAACTGAGTTTTCAATGCATTTACGGTGCATAATTCAAATTTGAACTATATGCGCATGCTCTACTGCATATAAATTGGTTGAAAAATCAAATATGTGTCCTTGGGTGCATGCTTAGGTCCCATGCAAGAAATGGGAATGAATTTCAAACACCAGGGCACCGTTGATTGCTGGCAAAACATTGAGATGCCTGGTTTTTAAATTATAGTAAATCGAAAACTCGTCAGAAATTCATGAAACTTGGCATGCTATCATGGAGCGGCATCAACATGCCGTGGTACAAATTTGTTCCCATTTGGAGCAGGCTTGGGGATATGCTTCTCACAAACCGGAGCTTCTCACAACAAGCATGATGTTTTTCGGTGGGGAACGTCCCACCTTTGGGGACGAAACGATATCCATTGCCTCTTATTGCTTTCAAATTTTTTTTCGCGTCAACATAGAACAACAGGAGTGTTGTGTGAATTTTTGTGATTTTTCGGGGTTCGTTTGGACATTTTTAGGCATTAACCGTGTTTTCAATGCATTAATGTGCATAATTCAAATTTGAACTACATGCGCATGCTCTACTGCATATAAATTGGTTGAAAAATCAAATATGTGCCCTTGGGTGAATGCTTAGGTTCCATGCAAGAAATGGGAATGAATTTCAAACACCAGAGCACCCTTGATTGTCGGCAAAACATTGAGATGCCTTTTTTAAATTCTAGTGAATCCAAAACTATTCTGAAATTCATGAAACTTGGCATGCTATCATGCAGCGGCATCAACATGCCGTGGTACCAATTTTGTCCCATTTGGGGCAGGCTTGGGTATATGCTTCTCACAAACCGGAGCTTCTCACAACAAGCATGAATGTTTTCGGTAGCAAACGTCCCACCTTTGGGGATGAAACGATATCCATTGCCTCTTATTGCTTTCACTTTTTTTCTCGTGTCAACATAGAACAACAGGAGTGCTGTGTGAATTTTTGTGATTTTTCGGGGTTCGTTTGGACATTTTTATGCATTAACCGAGTTTTTAATGCATTTATGTGCATAATTCAAATTTGAACTATATGCGCATGCTCTAGTGCATATAAATTGGTTGAAAAATCAAATCGGTGTCCTTGGGTGCATGTTAGGTCCCATGAAAGAAATGGGAATGAATTTCAAACACCAGGGCACCGTTGATTGCCGGCAAAACATTGAGATGCCTGGTTTTTAAATTATAGTAAATCCAAAACTCGTCTGAAATTCATGAAACTTGGCATGCTATCATGGAGAGGCATCAACATGCCCTGGTACAAATTTTATCTCATCTGGGGCAGGCTTGAGTAGATGCTTCTCACAAACCGAAGCTTCTCACAACAAGCATGATGGTTTTCGGTAGGGAACGTCCTACCTTTGGGGACGAAACGATATCCATTGCCTCTTATTGCTTTCAAATTTTTTTCTCGTGTCAACATAGAACAACAGGAGTGTTGTGTGAATTTTTGTGATTTTTCGGGGTTCGTTTGGACATTTTTATGCATTAACTATGTTTTCAATGCATTTATGTGCATAATTCAAATTTGAACTACATGCGCATGCTCCAGTGCATATAAATTGGTTGAAAAATCAAATCTGTGCCCTTGGGTGAATGCTTAGATTCCATGCAAGAAATGGGAATGAATTTCAAACACCAGGGCACCGTTCATTGTCGACAAAACATTGAGATGCCTCATTTTTAAATTGTAGTAAATCCAAAACTATTCTGAAATTCATGAAACTTGGCATGCTATCATGGAGCGGCATCAACATGCCCTGGTACAAATTTTATCTCATTTGGTGCAGGCTTGGGTATATGCTTCTCACAAACCGAAGCTTCTCACAACAAGCATGATAGTTTTCGGTAGGGAACATCATACCTTTTGGGACGAAACGATATCCATTGCCTCTTATTGCTTTTAAATTTTTTTCTCGTTTCAACATAGAACAATAGGAGTGTTGTGTGAATTTTTGTGATTTTTCGGGGTTCGTTTGGACATTTTTATGCATTAACTGTGTTTTCAATGCATTCATGTGCATAATTCAAATTTGAACTACATGCGCATGCTCCAGTGCATATAAATTGGTTGAAAAATCAAATATGTGCCCTTGGGTGAATGTTTAGATTCCATGCAAGAAATGGGAATGAATTTCAAACACCAGGGCACCGTTGATTGTCGGCAAAACATTGAGATGCCTCGTTTATAAATTGTAGTAAATCCAAAACTGTTCTGAAATTCATGAAACTTGGCATGCTATCATGGTGCGCCATCAACATGCCATGGTACAAATTTTGTCCCATTTGGGGCAGGCTTGGGTATATGCCTCTCACAAATCGGAGCTTCTCACAACAAGCATGATGGTTTTCGGTAGGGAACGTCCCACCTTTGGGAACAAAACGATATCCATTGCCTCTTATTGCTTTCAATTTTTTTCTTGTCTCAACATAGAACAACAGGAGTGTTGTGTGAATTTTTGTGATTTTTCAGGGTTCGTTTGGACATTTTTATGCATTAACTAAGTTTTCTATGCATTTATGTGCATAATTCAAATTTGAACTACATGCGCATGCTCTAGTGCATATAAATTGGTTGAAAAATACAAATCTGTGTCCTTCGGTGCATGCTTAGGTCCCATGCAAGAAATGGGAATGAATTTCAAACACCAGGGCACCGTTGATTGCCGGCAAAACATTGATATGTCTGGTTTTTAAATTTTAGTCAATCCAAAAATTGTCTGAAATTCATGACACCTAGCATGCTATCATGGAGCGGCATCAACATGCCGTCGTACAAATTTTGTCCCATGTTGGGAAGGCTTGGGTATATGCTTCTCACAAACCGGAGCTTCTCACAACAAGCATGATGGTTTTCAGTAGGGAACGTCCAACCTTTGGGGACGAAACGATATCCATTGCCTCTAATTGCTTTCAAAAAAATTTTCTTGTCTCAACATAGAACAACAGAAGTGTTGTGTGAATTTTTGTGTTTTTTCGGGGTTCGTTTGGACATTTTTTATGCATTAACTGAGTTTTCAATGCATTTACGGTGCATAATTCAAATTTGAACTATATGCGCATGCTCTAGTGCATATAAATTGGTTAAAAAATCAAATCAGTGTCCTTGGGTGCATGTTAGGTCCCATGCAAGAAATGGGAATGAATTTCAAACACCAGGGCACCGTTGATTGCCGGCAAAACATTGAGATGCCTGGTTTTTAAATTATAGTAAATCCAAAACTCGTCTGAAATTCATGAAACTTGGCATGCTATCATGGAGCGGCATCAACATGCCCTGGTACAAATTTTATCTCATCTGGGGTAGGCTTGAGTAGATGCTTCTCACAAACCGAAGCTTCTCACAACAAGCATGATGGTTTTCGGTAGGGAACGTCCTACCTTTGGGGACGAAACGATATCCATTGCCTCTTATTGCTTTCACATTTTTTTCTCGTGTCAACATAGAACAACAGGAGTGTTGTGTGAATTTTTGTGATTTTTCAGGCTTCGTTTGGACATTTTTATGCATTAACTGAGTTTTCAATGCATTTATGTGCATAATTCTAATTTGAACTACATGCGCATGATCTAGTGCATATAAATTGGTTGGAAAATCAAATCGGTGTCCTAGGGTGCATGTTAGGTCCCATGCAAGAAATGGGAATGAATTTCAAACACCAGGGCACCGTTGATTGCCGGCGAAACATTGAGATGCCTCATTTTTAAATTGTAGTAAATCCAAAACTATTCTGAAATTCATGAAACTGGGCATGCTATCATGGAGCGGCATCAACATGCCCTGGTACAAATTTTATCTCATTTGGTGCAGGCTTGGGTATATGCTTCTCACAAACCGAAGCTTCTCACAACAAGCATGATAGTGTTCGGTAGGGAACGTCCTACCTTTTGGGACGAAACGATATCCATTGCCTCTTATTGCTTTCAATTTTTTTTCTCGTTTCAACATAGAACAACAGGAGTGTTGTGTGAATTTTTGTGATTTTTCGGGGTTCGTTTGGACATTTTTATGCATTAAGTGTGTTTTCAATGCATTCATGTGCATAATTCAAATTTGAACTACATGCGCATGCTCCAGTGCATATAAATTGGTTGAAAAATCAAATATGTGCCCTTGGGTGAATGCTTAGATTCCATGCAAGAAATGGGAATGAATTTCAAACACCAGGGCACCGTTGATTGTCGGCAAAACATTGAGATGCCTCGTTTTTAAATTGTAGTAAATCCAAAACTGTTGTGAAATTCATGAAACTTGGCATGCTATCATGGTGCGCCATCAACATGCCATGGTACAAATTTTGTCCCATTTGGGGCAGGCTTGGGTATATGCTTCT
Organism: Aegilops umbellulata; assembly: GCA_032464435.1. Taxonomy (NCBI): domain Eukaryota; kingdom Viridiplantae; phylum Streptophyta; class Magnoliopsida; order Poales; family Poaceae; genus Aegilops; species Aegilops umbellulata. Next base: position 107,397,404 of record CP136054.1, read on the forward strand.
CACAAATCGGAGCTTCTCACAACAAGCATGATGGTTTTCGGTAGGGAACGTCCCACCTTTGGGAACAAAACAATATCCATTGCCTCTTATTGCTTTCAATTTTTTTCTTGTCTCAACATAGAACAACAGGAGTGTTGTGTGAAATTTTGTGATTTTTCAGGGTTCGTTTGGACATTTTTATGCATTAACTGAGTTTTCTATGCATTTATGTGCATAAATCAAATTTGAACTACATGCGCATGCTCTAGTGCATATAAATTGGTTGAAAAATACAAATCTGTGTCCTTCGGTGCATGCTTAGGTCCCATGCAAGAAATGGGAATGAATTTCAAACACCAGGGCACCCGTTGATTGCCGGCAAAACATTGATATGTCTGGTTTTTAAATTCTAGTCAATCCAAAAATTGTCTGAAATTCATGACACCTAGCATGCTATCATGGAGCGGCATCAGCATGCCGTCATACAAATTTTGTCCCATGTTGGGAAGGCTTGGGTATATGCTTCTCACAAACCGGAGCTTCTCACAACAAGCATGATGGTTTTCAGTAGGGAACGTCCAACCTTTGGGGACGAAACGATATCCATTGCCTCTAATTGCTTTCAAAAAAAATTTCTTGTCTCAACATAGAACAACAGAAGTGTTGTGTGAATTTTTGTGTTTTTTCGGGGTTCGTTTGGACATTTTTTATGCATTAACTGAGTTTTCAATGCATTTACGGTGCATAATTCAAATTTGAACTATATGCGCATGCTCTACTGCATATAAATTGGTTGAAAAATCAAATATGTGTCCTTGGGTGCATGCTTAGGTCCCATGCAAGAAATGGGAATGAATTTCAAACACCAGGGCACCGTTGATTGCTGGCAAAACATTGAGATGCCTGGTTTTTAAATTATAGTAAATCGAAAACTCGTCAGAAATTCATGAAACTTGGCATGCTATCATGGAGCGGCATCAACATGCCGTGGTACAAATTTGTTCCCATTTGGGGCAGGCTTGGGGATATGCTTCTCACAAACCGGAGCTTCTCACAACAAGCATGATGTTTTTCGGTGGGGAACGTCCCACCTTTGGGGACGAAACGATATCCATTGCCTCTTATTGCTTTCAATTTTTTTTTCGTGTCAACATAGAACAACAGGAGTGTTGTGTGAATTTTTGTGATTTTTCGGGGTTCGTTTGGACATTTTTAGGCATTAACCGTGTTTTCAATGCATTTATGTGCATAATTCAAATTTGAACTACATGCGCATGCTCTACTGCATATAAATTGGTTGAAAAATCAAATATGTGCCCTTGGGTGAATGCTTAGGTTCCATGCAAGTAATGGGAATGAATTTCAAACACCAGAGCACCCTTGATTGTCGGCAAAACATTGAGATGCCTTTTTTAAATTCTAGTGAATCCAAAACTATTCTGAAATTCATGAAACTTGGCATGCTATCATGCAGCGGCATCAACATGCCGTGGTACCAATTTTGTCCCATTTGGGGCAGGCTTGGGTATATGCTTCTCACAAACCGGAGCTTCTCACAACAAGCATGAATGTTTTCGGTAGCAAACGTCCCACCTTTGGGGATGAAACGATATCCATTGCCTCTTATTGCTTTCAATTTTTTTCTCGTGTCAACATAGAACAACAGGAGTGCTGTGTGAATTTTTGTGATTTTTCGGGGTTCGTTTGGACATTTTTATGCATTAACCGAGTTTTCAATGCATTTATGTGCATAATTCAAATTTGAACTATATGCGCATGCTCTAGTGCATATAAATTGGTTGAAAAATCAAATCGGTGTCCTTGGGTGCATGTTAGGTCCCATCCAAGAAATGGGAATGAATTTCAAACACCAGGGCACCGTTGATTGCCGGATAAACATTGAGATGCCTGGTTTTTAAATTATAGTAAATCCAAAACTCGTCTGAAATTCATGAAACTTGGCATGCTATCATGGAGCGGCATCAACATGCCCTGGTACAAATTTTATCTCATCTGGGGCAGGCTTGAGTAGATGCTTCTCACAAACCGAAGCTTCTCACAACAAGCATGATGGTTTTCGGTAGGGAACGTCCTACCTTTGGGGACGAAACGATATCCATTGCCTCTTATTGCTTTCAAATTTTTTTCTCGTGTCAACATAGAACAACAGGAGTGTTGTGTGAATTTTTGTGATTTTTCGGGGTTCGTTTGGACATTTTTATGCATTAACTATGTTTTCAATGCATTTATGTGCATAATTCAAATTTGAACTACATGCGCATGCTCCAGTGCATATAAATTGGTTGAAAAATCAAATCTGTGCCCTTGGGTGAATGCTTAGATTCCATGCAAGAAATGGGAATGAATTTCAAACACCAGGGCACCGTTCATTGTCGGCAAAACATTGAGATGCCTCATTTTTAAATTGTAGTAAATCCAAAACTATTCTGAAATTCATGAAACTTGGCATGCTATCATGGAGCGGCATCAACATGCCCTGGTACAAATTTTATCTCATTTGGTGCAGGCTTGGGTATATGCTTCTCACAAACCGAAGCTTCTCACAACAAGCATGATAGTTTTCGGTAGGGAACATCATACCTTTTGGGACGAAACGATATCCATTGCCTCTTATTGCTTTTAATTTTTTTTCTCGTTTCAACATAGAACAATAGGAGTGTTGTGTGAATTTTTGTGATTTTTCGGGGTTCGTTTGGACATTTTTAAGCATTAACTGTGTTTTCAATGCATTCACGTGCATAATTCAAATTTGAACTACATGCGCATGCTCCAGTGCATATAAATTGGTTGAAAAATCAAATATGTGCCCTTGGGTGAATGCTTAGATTCCATGCAAGAAATGGGAATGAATTTCAAACACCAGGGCACCGTTGATTGTCGGCAAAACATTGAGATGCCTCGTTTATAAATTGTAGTAAATCCAAAACTGTTCTGAAATTCATGAAACTTGGCATGCTATCATGGTGCGCCATCAACATGCCATGGTACAAATTTTGTCCCATTTGGGGCAGGCTTGGGTATATGCTTCTCACAAATCGGAGCTTCTCACAACAAGCATGATGGTTTTCGGTAGGGAACGTCCCACCTTTGGGAACAAAACGATATCCATTGCCTCTTATTGCTTTCAATTTTTTTCTTGTCTCAACATAGAACAACAGGAGTGTTGTGTGAATTTTTGTGATTTTTCAGGGTTCGTTTGGACATTTTTATGCATTAACTGAGTTTTCTATGCATTTATGTGCATAATTCAAATTTGAACTACATGCGCATGCTCTAGTGCATATAAATTGGTTGAAAAATACAAATCTGTGTCCTTCGGTGCATGCTTAGGTCCCATGCAAGAAATGGGAATGAATTTCAAACACCAGGGCACCGTTGATTGCCGGCAAAACATTGATATGTCTGGTTTTTAAATTCTAGTCAATCCAAAAATTGTCTGAAATTCATGACACCTAGCATGCTATCATGGAGCGGCATCAACATGTCGTCGTACAAATTTTGTCCCATGTTGGGAAGGCTTGGGTATATGCTTCTCACAAACCGGAGCTTCTCACAACAAGCATGATGGTTTTTAGTAGGGAACGTCCAACCTTTGGGGACGAAACGATATCCATTGCCTCTAATTGGTTTCAAAAAAAATTTCTTGTCTCAACATAGAACAACAGAAGTGTTGTGTGAATTTTTGTTATTTTTCGGGGTTCGTTTGGACATTTTTTATGCATTAACTGAGTTTTCAATGCATTTACGGTGCATAATTCAAATTTGAACTATATGCGCATGCTCTACTGCATATAAATTGGTTGAAAAATCAAATATGTGTCCTTGGGTGCATGCTTATTTCCCATGCAAGAAATGGGAATGAATTTCAAACACCAGGGCACCGTTGATTGCTGGCAAAACATTGAGATGCCTTTTTTAAATTCTAGTGAATCCAAAACTATTCTGAAATTCATGAAACTTGGCATGCTATCATGGAGCGGCATCAACATGCCGTGGTACCAATTTTGTCCCATTTGGGGCAGGCTTGGATATATGCTTCTCACAAACCGGAGCTTCTCACAACAAGCATGAATGTTTTCGGTAGCAAACGTCCCACCTTTGGGGATGAAACGATATCCATTGCCTCTTATTGCTTTCAATTTTTTTCTCGTGTCAACATAGAACAACAGGAGTGCTGTGTGAATTTTTGTGATTTTTCGGGGTTCGTTTGGACATTTTTATGCATTAACCGAGTTTTCAATGCATTTATGTGCATAATTCAAATTTGAACTATATGCGCATGCTCTAGTGCATATAAATTGGTTGAAAAATCAAATCGGTGTCCTTGGGTGCATGTTAGGTCCCATGCAAGAAATGGGAATGAATTTCAAACACCAGGGCACCGTTGATTGCCGGCAAAACATTGAGATGCCTGGTTTTTAAATTATAGTAAATCCAAAACTCGTCTGAAATTCATGAAACTTGGCATGCTATCATGGAGCGGCATCAACATGCCCTGGTACAAATTTTATCTCATCTGGGGCAGGCTTGAGTAGATGCTTCTCACAAACCGAAGCTTCTCACAACAAGCATGATGGTTTTCGGTAGGGAACGTCCTACCTTTGGGGACGAAACGATATCCATTGCCTCTTATTGCTTTCAAATTTTTTTCTCGTGTCAACATAGAACAACAGGAGTGTTGTGTGAATTTTTGTGATTTTTCAGGGTTCGTTTGGACATTTTTATGCATTAACTATGTTTTCAATGCATTTATGTGCATAATTCAAATTTGAACGACATGCGCATGCTCCAGTGCATATAAATTGGTTGAAAAATCAAATCTGTGCCCTTGGGTGAATGCTTAGATTCCATGCAAGAAATGGGAATGAATTTCAAACACCAGGGCACCGTTCATTGTCGGCAAAACATTGAGATGCCTCATTTTTAAATTGTAGTAAATCCAAAACTATTCTGAAATTCATGAAACTTGGCATGCTATCATGGTGCGGCATCAACATGCCGTGGTACAAATTTTGTCCCATTTGGGGCAGACTTGGGTATATGCTTCTCACAAACCGGAGCTTCTCACAACAAGCATGATGGTTTTCGGCAGGGAACGTCCCATCTTTGGGGAAGAAACGATATCCATTGCCTCTTATTGCTTTTAATTTTTTTCTTGTCTCAACATAGAACAACAGGAGTGTTGTGTGAATTTTTGTGATTTCTCGGGGTTCGTTTGGACATTTTTATGTACTAACAGTGTTTTCAATGCATTTATGTGCATAATTCAAATTTGAACTACATGCGCATGCTCTAGTGCATATAAATTGGTTGAAAAATCAAATATGTGCCCTTGGGTGCATGCTTAGGTCCCATGCAAGAAATGGGAATGAATTACAAACACCAGGGCACCGTTGATTGCTGGCAAAACCTTGAGATGCCTAGTTTTAAAATTCTAGTAAATCCAAAACTCGTTTGAAATTCATGAAACCTGGCATGCTATCATGGAGCGGCATCAACATGCCATGGTACAAATTTTGTCCCATTTGGGGCAGACTTGGGTATATGCTTCTCACAAACCGGAGCTTCTCACAACAAGCATGATGGTTTTCGGCAGGGAACGTCCCATCTTTGGGGAAGAAACGATATCCATTGCCTCTTATTGCTTTTAATTTTTTTCTTGTCTCAACATAGAACAACAGGAGTGTTGTGTGAATTTTTGTGATTTCTCGGGGTTCGTTTGGACATTTTTATGTACTAACAGTGTTTTCAATGCATTTATGTGCATAATTCAAATTTGAACTACATACGCATGCTCTAGTGCATATAAATTGGTTGAAAAATCAAATATGTGCCCTTGGGTGCATGCTTAGGTCCCATGCAAGAAATGGGAATGAATTACAAACACCAGGGCACCGTTGATTGCCGGCAAAACCTTGAGATGCCTAGTTTTAAAATTCTAGTAAATCCAAAACTCGTTTGAAATTCATGAAACCTGGCATGCTATCATGGAGCGGCATCAACATGCCGTGGTACAAATTTTGTCCCATGTGGGGAAGGCTTGGGTATATGCTTCTTACAAACCGGAGCTTCTCACAACAAGCATGATGGTTTTCGGTAGTGAACGTCCAACCTTTGGGGACGAAACGATATCCATTGCCTCTTATTGCTTCCAATTTTTTTCTCGAGTCAACATAAAACAACAGGAGTGTTGTGTGATTTTTTGTGATTTTTCGGGGTTCGTTTGGACATTTTTATGCATTAACTGTGTATTCAATGCATTTATGTGCATAATTCAAAGTTGAACTACAAGCGCATGCTCCAGTGCATATAAATTGGATGAAAAATCAAATCTGTGCTCTTGGGTGCATGCTTAGGTCCCATGCAAGAAATGGGAATGAATTTCAAACACCAAGGCACCGTTGATTGTTGGCAAAGCATTATGATGCCTGGTTTTTAAATTCTAGTAAATCCAAAACTCGTCTGTAATTCATGAAACTTGGCATGCTATCATGGAGCGGCATCAACATGTCGTGGTAAATTTTTTGTCCCATTTGGGGCAGGCTTGGCTATATGCTTCTCACAAACCGGAGCTTCTCACAACAAGCATGATGGTTTTCGGTACGGAATGTCCCACCTTTGGGGACGAAACGATATCCATTGCCTCTTATTGCTTTCAGTTTTTTTCTCGTGTCAACATAGAACAACAAGTGTGTTGTGTGAATTTATGTGATTTTTCGGGGTTCATTTGGACATTTTTATGCATTAACTGTGTTTTCAATGCATTTATGTGCATAATTCAAATTTTAACTAGATGCGCATGCTCTAGTGCATATAAATTGGTTGAAAAATCAAATATGTGCCCTTGGGTGCATGCTTAGGTCCCATGCAAGAAATAGGAATGAATTTCAAACACCAGGGCACCATTGATTGTTGGCAAAACATTGAGATGCCTGGTTTTTAAATTCTAGTAAATCCAAAACTAGCCTGTAATTTATGAAACTTGGCATGCTATCATGGAGCGGCATGAACATGTTGTGGTAAATTTTTTGCCCCATTTGGGGCAGGCTTGAGTATATGCTTCTCAGAAACCGGAGCTTCTCACAACAAGCATGATGGTTTTCGGTAGGGAGTGTCCCACCTTTTGGGACGAAACGATATCCATTGCATCTTATTGCTTTCAATTTTTTTCTCGTCTCAACATAGAACAACAAGAGTGTTGTGTGAATTTTTGTGATTTTTTGGGGTTCGTTTGGACATTTTTATGCATTAACTGAGTTTTCAATGCATTTATGTGCATAATTTAAATTTGAACTATATGCGCATGCTCTAGTGCATATAAATTGGTTGAAAAATCAAATCGGTGTCCTTGCGTGCATGCTTAGTTCCCATGCAAGAAATGGGAATGAATTTCAAACACCAGGGCACCGTTGATTGCCGGAAAACATTAAGATGCCTGGTTTTTAAATTCTAGTAAATCCAAAACTCGTCTGAAATTCATGAAACTTGGCATGCTATCATGGAGCGGCATCAACATGCCGTGGTACCAATTTTGTCCCATTTGGGGCAGGCTTGGCTATATGCTTCTCACAAACCGGAGCTTCTCACAACAAGCATGACGGTTTTCGGTAGGGAACATCCCACCTTTGGGGACGAAACAATATCCATTGCCTCTTATTTCTTTCAAATTTTTTTCTCATGTCAAAATAGAACAACATGAGTGTTGTGTGAATTTTTGTGATTTCTCGGGGTTCGTTTGGACATTTTTATGCATTAACTGTGTTTTCAATGCATTTATGTGCATAATTCAAATTAGAACTACATGCACATGCTTCAGTGCATATAAATTGGTTGAAAAATCAAATTTGTGCCCTTGGGTGCATGATTAGGTCCCATGCAAGAAATGGGAGTGAATTCCAAACACCAGGGCACCGTTGATTGTTGGCAAAACATTAAGATGCCTGGTTTTTAAATTCAACTAAATCCAAAACTCGTCTGAAATTCATGAAACTTGGCATGCTATCATGGAGCGGCATCAACATGCCGTGGTAAATTTTTTGTCGCATTTGAGGCAGGCTTGGTTATATGCTTCTCACAAACCGGAGCTTCTCACAACAAGCATCATGGTTTTTGGTAGGGAACGTCCCACCTTTCGGGACGAAACGATATCCATTGCATCTTATTGGTTTCAATTTGTTTTGTCGTCTCAACATAGAACAACAGGAGTGTTGTATGAATTTTCGTGATTTTTCGGGGTTCGTTTGGACATTTTTTATGCATTAACAGAGTTTTCAATGCATTTATGTGCATAATTCAAATTTGAACCACATGCGCATGCTCTACTGTATATAAATTGGTTGAAAAATCAAATATGTGTCCTTGGGTGCATGCTTAGGTCCCATGCAAGAAACGGGAATGAATTTCAAACACCAGGGCACCGTTGATTGCACGCAAAACAGTGAGATGCCTGGTTTTTGAATTATAGTAAACACAAAACTCGTCAGAAACTCATGAAACTTGGCATGCTATCATGGAGCAGCATCAACATGCCGTGGTACAAATTTTGTCCCATTTGGGGCAGGCTTGGGTATATGCTTCTCACTAACCAGAGCATCTCACAACAAGCATGATGGTTTTCGGTAGGGAACGTCCCACCTTTGGGGACGAAATGATATCCATTGCCTCTTATTGCTTTCAATTTTTCTTTCTCGTGACAACATAGAACAACATGAGTGTTGTGTGAATTTTTGTGTTTTTTCGGGGTTCGTTTGGACATTTTTATGCATTAACTGAGTTTTCAATGCATTTATGTGCATAATTCAAATTTGAACTACATGTGCATATTCCAGTGCATATAAATTGGTTGAAAAATCAAATCTGTGCCCTTGGGTGAATGCTTAGGTTCCATGCAAGAAATGTTAACGAATTTCAAACACCAGGGCACCCTTGATTGTCGGCAAAACATTGAGATGCCTGGTTTTTAAATTCTAGTAAATCCAAAACTATTCTGAAATTCATGAAACTTGGCATGCTATCACGGAGCGGCATCAACATGCTGTGGTACAAATTTTGTCCCATTTGGGGCAGGCTTGGGTATATGCTTCTCATAAACCGGAGCTTCTCACAACAAGCATGATGGTTTTCGGTAGCGAACGTCCCACCTTTGGGGAAGAAATGATATCCATTGCCTCTTATTGCTTTCAATTTTTTTGTTGTCTCCACATAGAACAACAGGAGTGTTGTGTGAATTTTTGTGATTTTTCGAGGTTCGTTTGGACATTTTTATGCATTAACTGAGTTTTCAATGCATTTATGTGCCTAATTCAAATTTGAACTACATGCGCATGCTCTAGTGCATATAAATTGGTTGAAAAATCAAATCTGTGTCCTTGGGTGCATGCTTAGGTCCCATGCAAGAAATGGGAATGAATTTCAAACACCAGGGCACCGTTGATTGCCGGCAAAACATTGAGATGCCTGGTTTTTAAATTCTAGTAAATCCAAAACTCGTCTGAAATTCATGACACCTGGCATGCTATCATGGAGGGGCATCGACATGCCGTGGTACAAATTTTGTCCCATGTGGGGAAGGCTTGGGTATATGCTTATCATAAACCGGAGCTTCTCACAACAAGCATGATGGTTTTCGGTAGGGAACGTCCAACCTTTCGGGACGAAACGATATCCATTGCCTCTTATCGCTTTCAATTTTTTTTCTCGTGTCAACATAGAACAACAAGAGTGTTGTGTGAGTTTTTGTGATTTTTTGGGGTTCGTTTGGACATTTTTATGCATTAACAATGTTTGCAATGCATTTATGTGCATAATTCAAATTTGAACTACATGCGCATGCTCCAGTGCATATAAATTGGTTGAAAAATCAAATCTGTGCTCTTGGGTGCATGCTTAGTTCCCATGCAAGAAATAGGAATGAATTTCAAACACCAGGGCACCGTTGATTGTTGGCAAAACATTAAGATGCCTGGTTTTCAAATTCTAGTAAATCAAAAACTCGTCTGAAATTCATGAAATTTGGCATGCTATCATGGAGCGGCATCAACATGTCGTGGTTAATTTTTTGTCCCATTTGGGGCAGGCTTGGGTATATGCTTCTCACAAATCGGAGCTTCTCACAACAAGCATGATGGATTTGGTAGGGAACGTCCCACCTTTGGGGACGAAACGACATCCATTGCCTCTTATTGCTTTCAATTTTTTTTCTCGTGTGAACATAGAATAACAGGAGTGTTGTGTGTATTGTTGTGATTTTTCGGGGTTCGTTTGGACATTTTTATGCATTAACTGTGTTTTCAATGCATTCACGTGCATAATTCAAATTTGAAATACATGCGCTTGCTCCAGTGCATATAAATTGTTGAAAAATCAAATATGTGCCCTTGGGTGCATGCTTAGGTTCCATGCAAGAAATGGGAATGAATTTCAAACACCAGGGCACCGTTGATTGTCGGCAAAACATTGAGATGCCTGGTTTTTAAATTCTAGTAAATCCAAAACTATTCTGAAATTCATGAAACCTGGCATGCTATCATGGAGCGGCATCAACATGCCGGGGTACAAAATTTGTCCCATTTTGGGCAGGCTTGGGTATATGCCTCTCACAAACCGGAGCTTCTCACAACAAGCATGTTGGTTTTCGGTAGGGAACGTCCCACCTTTGGGGACGAAACGATATCCATTACCTCTTATTGCTTTCAATTTTTTTTCTCGTCTCAACATAGAACAATAGGAGTGTTGTGTGAATTTTGGTGATTTTTCGGGGTTCGTTTGGACATGTTTATGCATTAACTGAGTTTTCGATGCATTTATGTGCATAATTCAAATTTGAACTACATGCGCATGCTCTAGTGCATATAAATTGGTTGAAAAATACAAATCTGTGTCCTTCGGTGCATGCTTAGGTCTCATGCAAGAAATGGGAATGAATTTCAAACACCAGGTCACCGTTGATTGCCGGAAAAACATTGATATGTCTGGTTTTTTAATTCTAGTCAATCCAAAAATTGTCTGAAATTCATGAAACTTGGCATGCTATCATGGAGCGGCATGAACATGCAGTGGTACAAATTTTGTCCCATTTGGGGCAGGCTTGGGTATATGCTTCTCACAAATCGGAGCTTCTCACATCAAGCATGATGGTTTTCGGTAGGGAACGTCCCACCTTTGGGGACGAAACGATATCCATTGCCTCTTATTGCTTTCAAATTTTTTTCTCGTGTCAACATAGAACAATAGGTGTGCTGTGTGAATTTTTGTGATTTTTTGGTGTTCGTTTGGACATTTTTATGCATTAACTGTGTTTTCAATGCATTTATGTGCATAATTCAAATTTGAACTACATGCGCATGCTCTAGTGCAAATAAATTGGTTGAAAAATCAAATTTGTGCCCTTGGGTGCATGCTTAGGTCCCATACAAGAAATGGGAATGAATTTCCAACGCTAGGGCACCGTTGATTGTCGGCAAAAGATTGAGATGCCTGGTTTTTTAAATTCTAGTAAATCCAAAAATATTCTGAAATTCATGAAACTTGGCATGCTATCATGGTGCGGCATCAACATGCTGTGGTACAAATTTTGTCCCATTTGGGGCAGGCTTGGGCATATGCTTCTCACAAACCGGAGCTTCTCACAACAAGCATGATGGTTTTCGGTAGGGAACGTCCCACCTTTGGGGACGAAATGATATCCATTGCCTCTTATTGCTTTCAAAAAATTTTCTTGTCTCAACATAGAACAACAGAAGTGTTGTGTGAATTTTTGTGATTTTTTGGGGTTCGTTTGGACATTTTTTATGCATTAACTGAGTTTTCAATGCATTTATGGTGCATAATTCAAATTTCAACTACATGCGCATGCTCTACTTCATATAAATTGGTTGAAAAATCAAATATGTGTCCTTGGGTGCATGCTTAGGTCCCATGCAAGAAATGAGAATGAATTTCAAACACCAGGGCACCGTTGATTGCCGGCAGAACATTGAGATGCCTGGTTTTTTAATTATAGTAAATCGAAAACTCGTCAGAAATTCATGAAACTTGGCATGCTATCATGGAGCGGCATCAACATACTGTTGTACAAATTTATTCCCATTTGGGGCAGGCTTGGGTATGTGCTTCTCACAAACCGGAGCTTCTCACAACAAGCATGATGTTTTTCGGTAGAGAACGTCCCACCTTTGGAGACGAAACGATATCCATTGTCTCTTATTGCTTTCAATTTTTTTTCTCGTGTCAACATAGAACAACAGGAGTGTTGTGTGAATTTTTTGATTTTTCGGGGTTCGTTTGGACATTTTTAGGCATTAACCGAGTTTTCAATGCATTTATGTGCATAATTCAAATTTGAACTACATGCGCAAGCTCCAGTGCATATAAATTGATTGAAAAATCAAATCTGTGCCGTTGGATGAATGCTTAGGTTCCATGCAAGAAATGGGAATGAATTTCAAACACTAGAGCACACTTGATTGTTGGCAAAACATTGAGATGCCTTTTTTAAATTCTAGTGAATCCAAAACTATTCTGAAATTCATGAAACTTGGCATGCTATCATGGAGCGGCATCAACATGTCGTGGTACAAATTTTGTCCCAGTTGGGGCAGGCTTGGGTATATGCTTCTCACAAACCGGAGCTTCTCACAACAAGCATGATTGTTTTCGGTAGCGAACGTCCCACCTTTGGGGATGAAACGATATCCATTGCCTCTTATTACTTCCAATTTTTTCTCGTGTCAACATAGAACAACAGGAGTGTTGTGTGAATTTTTGTGATTTTTCAGGCTTCGTTTGGACATTTTTATGCATTAACTGAGTTTTCAATGCATTTATGTGCATAATTCAAATTTGAACTACATGAGCATGATCTAGTGCATATAAATTGGTTGAAAAATCAAATCGGTGTCCTTGGGTTCATGTTAGGTCCCATGCAAGAAATGGGAATGAATTTCAAACACCAGGGCACCGTTGATTGCCGGCAAAACATTGAGATGCCTGGTTTTTAAATTATAGTAAATCCAAAACACGTCTGAAATTCATGAAACTTGGCATGCTATCATGGAGCGGCATCAACATGCCCTGGTACAAATTTTATCTCATTTGGTGCAGGCTTGGGTATATGCTTCTCACAAACCGAAGCTTCTCACAACAAGCATGATAGTTTTCGGTAGGGAACGTCCTACCTTTTGGGACGAAACGATATCCATTGCCTCTTATTGCTTTCAAATTTTTTTCTCGTTTCAACATAGAACAACAGGAGTGTTGTGTGAATTTTTGTGATTTTTCGGGGTTCGTTTGGACATTTTTATGCATTAACTGTGTTTTCAATGCATTCATGTGCATAATTCAAATTTGAACTACATGCGCATGCTCCAGTGCATATAAATTGGTTGAAAAATCAAATATGTGCCCTTGGGTGAATGCTTAGATTCCATGCAAGAAATGGGAATGAATTTCAAACACCAGGGCACCGTTGATTGTCGGCAAAACATTGAGATGCCTCGTTTTTAAATTGTAGTAAATCCAAAACTATTCTGAAATTCATGAAACTTGGCATGCTATCGTGGTGCGCCATCAACATGCCATGGTACAAATTTTGTCCCATTTGGGGCAGGCTTGGGTATATGCTTCTCACAAATCGGAGCTTCTCACAACAAGCATGATGGTTTTCGGTAGGGAACGTCCCACCTTTGGGAAAAAAACGATATCCATTGCCTCTTATTGCTTTCAATTTTTTTCTTGTCTCAACATAGAACAACAGGAGTGTTGTGTGAATTTTTGTGATTTTTCGGGGTTCGTTTGGACATTTTTATGCATTAACTGAGTTTTCTATGCATTTATGTGCATAATTCAAATTTGAACTACATGCGCATGCTCTAGTGCATATAAATTGGTTGAAAAATACAAATCTGTGTCCTTCGGTGCATGCTTAGGTCCCATGCAAGAAATGGGAATGAATTTCAAACACCAGGGCACCGTTGATTGCCGGCAAAACATTGATATGTCTGGTTTTTAAATTCTAGTCAATCCAAAAATTGTCTGAAATTCATGACACCTAGCATGCTATCATGGAGCGGCATCAACACGCCGTCGTACAAATTTTGTCCCATGTTGGGAAGGCTTGGGTATATGCTTCTCACAAACCGGAGCTTCTCACAACAAGCATGATGGTTTTCAGTAGGGAACGTCCAACCTTTGGGGACGAAACGATATCCATTGCCTCTAATTGCTTTCAAAATTTTTTTCTTGTCTCAACATAGAACAACAGAAGTGTTGTGTGAATTTTTGTGTTTTTTCGGGGTTCGTTTGGACATTTTTTATGCATTAACTGAGTTTTCAATGCATTTACGGTGCATAATTGAAATTTGAACTATATGCGCATGGTCTACTACATATAAATTGGTTGAAAAGTCAAATATGTGTCCTTGGGTGCATGCTTAGGTCCCATGCAAGAAATGGGAATGAATTTCAAACACCAGGGCACCGTTGATTGCTAGCAAAACATTGAGATGCCTGCTTTTAAATTATAGTAAATCGAAAACTCGTCAGAAATTCATGAAACTTGGCATGCTATCATGGAGCGGCATCAACATGCCGTGGTACAAATTTGTTCCCATTTGGGGCAGGCTTGGGGATATGCTTCTCACAAACCGGAGCTTCTCACAACAAGCATGATGTTTTTCGGTGGGGAACGTCCCACCTTTTGGGACGAAACGATATCCATTGCCTCTTATTGCTTTCAATTTTTTTTCGTGTCAACATAGAACAACAGGAGTGTTGTGTGAATTTTTGTGATTTTTCAGGGTTCGTTTGGACATTTTTAGGCATTAACCGTGTTTTCAATGCATTTATGTGCATAATTCAAATTTGAACTACGTGCACATGCTCTACTGCATATAAATTGGTTGAAAAATCAAATATGTGCCCTTGGGTGAATGCTTAGGTTCCATGCAAGAAATGGGAATGAATTTCAAACACCAGAGCACCCTTGATTGTCGGCAAAACATTGAGATGCCTTTTTTAAATTCTAGTGAATCCAAAACTATTCTGAAATTCATGAAACTTGGCATGCTATCATGCAGCGGCATCAACATGCCGTGGTACCAATTTTGTCCCATTTGGGGCACGCTTGGGTATATGCTTCTCACAAACCGGAGCTTCTCACAACAAGCATGAATGTTTTCGGTAGCAAACGTCCCACCTTTGGGGATGAAACGATATCCATTGCCTCTTATTGCTTTCAAATTTTTTCTCGTGTCAACATAGAACAACAGGAGTGCTGTGTGAATTTTTGTTATTTTTCGGGGTTCGTTTGGACATTTTTATGCATTAACCGAGTTTTCAATCCATTTATGTGCATAATTCAAATTTGAACTATATGTGCATGCTCCAGTGCATATAAATTGGTTGAAAAATCAAATCGGTGTCCTTGGGTGCCTGTCAGGTCCCATGCAAGAAATGGGAATGAATTTCAAACACCAGGGCACCGTTGATTGCCGGCAAAACATTGAGATGCCTGGTTTTTAAATTATAGTAAATCCAAAACTCGTCTGAAATTCATGAAACTTGGCATGCTATCATGGAGCGGCATCAACATGCCCTGGTACAAATTTTATCTCATCTGGGGCAGGCTTGAGTAGATGCTTCTCACAAACCGAAGCTTCTCACAACAAGCATGATGGTTTTCGGTAGGGAACGTCCTACCTTTGGGGACGAAACGATATCCATTGCCTCTTATTGCTTTCAATTTTTTTTCTCGTGTCAACATAGAACAACAAGAGTGTTGTGTGAATTTTTGTGATTTTTCGAGGTTCGTTTGGACATTTTTATGCATTAACTATGTTTTCAATGCATTTATGTGCATAATTCAAATTTGAACTACATGCGCATGCTCCAGTGCATATAAATTGGTTGAAAAATCAAATCTGTGCCCTTGGGTGAATGCTTAGATTCCATGCAAGAAATGGGAATGAATTTCAAACACCAGGGCACCGTTCATTGTCGGCAAAACATTGAGATGCCTCATTTTTAAATTGTAGTAAATCCAAAACTATTCTGAAATTCATGAAACTTGGCATGCTATCATGGTGCGGCATCAACATGCCGTGGTACAAGTTTTGTCCCATTTGGGGCAGGCTTGGGTATATGCTTCTCACAAACCGGAGCTTCTCACAACAAGCATGATGGTTTTCGGCAGGGAACGTCCCATCTTTGGGGAAGAAACGATATCCATTGCCTCTTATTGCTTTTAATTTTTTTCTTGTCTCAACATAGAACAACAGGAGTGTTGTGTGAATTTATGTGATTTCTCGGGGTTCGTTTGGACATTTTTGTGTACTAACAGTGTTTTCAATGCATTTATGTGCATAATTTAAATTTGAACTACATGCGCATGCTCTAGTGCATATAAATTGGTTGAAAAATCAAATATGTGCCCTTAGGTGCATGCTTAGGTCCCATGCAAGAAATGGGAATGAATTTCAAACACCAGGGCACCGTTGATTGCCGGCAAAACCTTGAGATGCCTGGTTTTAAAATTCTAGTAAATCCAAAACTCGTTTGAAATTCATGAAACCTGGCATGCTATCATGGAGCGGCATCAACATGCCGTGGTACAAATTTTGTCCCATGTGGGGAAGGCTTGGGTATACGCTTCTTACAAACCGGAGCTTCTCACAACAAGCATGATGGTTTTCGGCAGGGAACGTCCCATCTTTGGGGAAGAAACGATATCCATTGCCTCTTATTGCTTTTAATTTTTTTCTTGTCTCAACATAGAACAACAGGAGTGTTGTGTGAATTTTTGTGATTTCTCGGGGTTCGTTTGGACATTTTTATGTACTAACAGTGTTTTCAATGCATTTATGTGCATAATTCAAATTTGAACTACATGCGCATGCTCTAGTGCATATAAATTGGTTGAAAAATCAAATATGTGCCCTTGGGTGCATGCTTAGGTCCCATGCAAGAAATAGGAATGAATTTCAAACACCAGGGCACCATTGATTGTTGGCAAAACATTGAGATGCCTGGTTTTTGAATTCTAGTAAATCCAAAACTAGCCTGTAATTTATGAAACTTGGCATGCTATCATGGAGCGGCATCAACATGTTGTGGTA
Source organism: Aegilops umbellulata (assembly GCA_032464435.1). Taxonomy (NCBI): domain Eukaryota; kingdom Viridiplantae; phylum Streptophyta; class Magnoliopsida; order Poales; family Poaceae; genus Aegilops; species Aegilops umbellulata. The sequence continues at coordinate 107,414,515 of CP136054.1, forward strand.
AATTTTTTGTCCCATTTGGGGCAGGCTTGGCTATATGCTTCTCACAAACCGGAGCTTCTCACAACAAGCATGATGGTTTTCGGTACGGAATGTCCCACCTTTGGGGACGAAACGATATCCATTGCCTCTTATTGCTTTCAGTTTTTTTCTCGTGTCAACATAGAACAACAAGTGTGTTGTGTGAATTTATGTGATTTTTCGGGGTTCATTTGGACATTTTTATGCATTAACTGTGTTTTCAATGCACTTATGTGCATAATTCAAATTTGAACTAGATGCGCATGCTCTAGTGCACATAAATTGGTTGAAAAATCAAATATGTGCCCTTGGGTGCATGCTTAGGTCCCATGCAAGAAATAGGAATGAATTTCAAACACCAGGGCACCATTGATTGTTGGCAAAACATTGAGATGCCTGGTTTTTAAATTCTAGTAAATCCAAAACTAGCCTGTAATTTATGAAACTTGGCATGCTATCATGGAGCGGCATCAACATGTTGTGGTAAATTTTTTGCCCCATTTGGGGCAGGCTTGAGTATATGCTTCTCAGAAACCGGAGCTTCTCACAACAAGCATGATGGTTTTCGGTAGGGAGTGTCCCACCTTTTGGGACGAAACGATATCCATTGCATCTTATTGCTTTCAATTTTTTTCTCGTCTCAACATAGAACAACAAGAGTGTTGTGTAAATTTTTGTGATTTTTTGGGGTTCGTTTGGACATTTTTATGCATTAACTGAGTTTTCAATGCATTTATGTGCATAATTTAAATTTGAACTACATGCACATGCTTCAGTGCATATAAATTGGTTGAAAAATCAAATTTGTGCCCTTGGGTGCATGCTTAGGTCCCATGCAAGAAATGGGAGTGAATTCCAAACACCAGGGCACCGTTGATTGTTGGCAAAACATTAAGATGCCTGGTCTTTAAATTCAACTAAATCCAAAACTCGTCTGAAATTCATGAAACTTGGCATGCTATCATGGAGCGGCATCAACATGCCGTGGTAAATTTTTTTGTCGCATTTGAGGCAGGCTTGGGTATATGCTTCTCACAAACCGGAGCTTCTCACAACAAGCATCATGGTTTTTGGTAGGGAACGTCCCACCTTTCGGGACGAAACGATATCCATTGCATCTTATTGGTTTCAATTTCTTTTGTCGTCTCAACATAGAACAACATGAGTGTTGTGTGAATTTTCGTGATTTTTCGGGGTTCGTTTGGACATTTTTTATGCATTAACAGAGTTTTGAATGCATTTATGTGCATAATTCAAATTTGAACTACATGCGCATGCTCCAGTGCATATAAATTGGTTGAAAAATCAAATCTGTGCCCTTGGATGAATGCTTAGATTCCATGCAAGAAATGGGAATGAATTTCAAACACCAGGGCACCGTTCATTGTCGGCAAAACATTGAGATGCCTCATTTTTAAATTGTAGTAAATCCAAAACTCCTCTGAAATTCATGAAACTTGGCATGCTATCATGGAGCGGCATCAACATGCCGTGGTAAATTTTTTGTCGCATTTGAGGCAGGCTTGGGTATATGCTTCTCACAAACCGGAGCTTCTCACGACAAGCATCATGGTTTTTGGTAGGGAACGTCCCACCTTTCGGGACGAAACGATATCCATTGCATCTTATTGGTTTCAATTTCTTTTGTCGTCTCAACATAGAACAACATGAGTGTTGTGTGAATTTTCGTGATTTTTCGGGGTTCGTTTGGACATTTTTTATGCATTAACAGAGTTTTCAATGCATTTATGTGCATAATTCAAATTTGAACTACATGCGCATGCTCCAGTGCATATAAATTGGTTGAAAAATCAAATCTGTGCCCTTGGATGAATGCTTAGATTCCATGCAAGAAATGGGAATGAATTTCAAACACCAGGGCACCGTTCATTGTCGGCAAAACATTGAGATGCCTCATTTTTAAATTGTAGTAAATCCAAAACTATTCTGAAATTCATGAAACTTGGCATGCTATCATGGTGCGGCATCAACATGCCGTGGTACAAATTTTGTCCCATTTGGGGCAGGCTTGGGTATATGCTTCTCACAAACCGGAGCTTCTCACAACAAGCATGATGGTTTTCGGCAGGGAACGTCCCATCTTTGGGGAAGAAACGATATCCATTGCCTCTTATTGCTTTTAATTTTTTTCTTGTCTCAACATAGAACAACAGGAGTGTTGTGTGAATTTTTGTGATTTCTCGGGGTTCGTTTGGACATTTTTATGTACTAACAGTGTTTTCAATGCATTTATGTGCATAATTCAAATTTGAACTACATGCGCATGCTCTAGTGCATATAAATTGGTTGAAAAATCAAATATGTGCCCTTGGGTGCATGCTTAGGTCCCATGCAAGAAATGGGAATGAATTTCAAACACCAGGGCACCGTTGATTGCCGGCAAAACCTTGAGATGCCTGGTTTTAAAATTCTAGTAAATCCAAAACTCGTTTGAAATTCATGAAACCTGGCATGCTATCATGGAGCGGCATCAACATGCCGTGGTACAAATTTTGTCCCATGTGGGGAAGGCTTGGGTATATGCTTCTTACAAACCGGAGCTTCTCACAACAAGCATGATGGTTTTCGGTAGTGAACGTCCAACCTTTGGGGACGAAACGATATCCATTGCCTCTTATTGCTTCCAATTTTTTTCTCGTGTCAACATAAAACAATAGGAGTGTTGTGTGATTTTTTGTGATTTTTCGGGGTTCGTTTGGACATTTTTATGCATTAACTGTGTTTTCAATGCATTTATGTGCATAATTCAAAGTTGAACTACAAGCGCATGCTCCAGTGCATATAAATTGGATGAAAAATAAAATCTATGCTCTTGGGTGCATGCTTAGGTCCCATTCAAGAAATGGTAATGAATTTCAAACACCAAGGCACCGTTGATTGTTGGCAAAGCATTAAGATGCCTGGTTTTTAAATTCTAGTAAATCCAAAACTCGTCTGTAATTCATGAAACTTGGCATGCTATCATGGAGCGGCATCAACATGTCATGGTAAAATTTTTGTCCCATTTGGGGCAGGCTTGGCTATATGCTTCTCACAAACCGGAGCTTCTCACAACAAGCATGATGGTTTTCGGTACGGAATGTCCCACCTTTGGGGACGAAACGATATCCATTGCCTCTTATTGCTTTCAGTTTTTTTCTCGTGTCAACATAGAACAACAAGTGTGTTGTGTGAATTTATGTGATTTTTCGGGGTTCATTTGGACATTTTTATGCATTAACTGTGTTTTCAATGCACTTATGTGCATAATTCAAATTTGAACTAGATGCGCATGCTCTAGTGCATATAAATTGGTTGAAAAATCAAATATGTGCCCTTGGGTGCATGCTTAGGTCCCATGCAAGAAATAGGAATGAATTTCAAACACCAGGGCACCATTGATTGTTGGCAAAACATTGAGATGCCTGGTTTTTAAATTCTAGTAAATCCAAAACTAGCCTGTAATTTATGAAACTTGGCATGCTATCATGGAGCGGCATCAACATGTTGTGGTAAAATTTTTGCCCCATTTGGGGCAGGCTTGAGTATATGCTTCTCAGAAACCGGAGCTTCTCACAACAAGCATGATGGTTTTCGGTAGGGAGTGTCCCACCTTTTGGGACGAAACGATATCCATTGCATCTTATTGCTTTCAATTTTTTTCTCGTCTCAACATAGAACAACAAGAGTGTTGTGTGAATTTTTGTGATTTTTCGGGGTTCGTTTGGACATTTTTATGCATTAACTGAGTTTTCAATGCATTTATGTGCATAATTTAAATTTGAACTACATGCGCATGCTCTAGTGCATATAAATTGGTTGAAAAATCAAATCGGTGTCCTTGCGTGCATGCTTAGTTCCCATGCAAGAAATGGGAATGAATTTCAAACACCAGGGCACCGTTGATTGTCGGAAAACATTAAGATGCCTGGTTTTTAAATTCTAGTAAATCCAAAACTCGTCTGAAATTCATGAAACTTGGCATGCTATCATGGAGCGGCATCAATATGCCGTGGTACCAATTTTGTCCCATTTGGGGTAGGCTTGGCTATATGCTTCTCACAAACCGGAGCTTCTCACAACAAGCATGATGGTTTTCGGTAGGGAACATCCCACCTTTGGGGACGAAACAATATCCATTGCCTCTTATTGCTTTCAAATTTTTTTCTCGTGTCAAAATAGAACAACATGAGTGTTGTGTGAATTTTTGTGATTTCTCGGGGTTCGTTTGGACATTTTTATGCATTAACTGTGTTTTCAATGCATTTATGTGCATAATTCAAATTTGAACTACATGCACATGCTTCAGTGCATATAAATTGGTTGAAAAATCAAATTTGTGCCCTTGGGTGCATGCTTAGGTCCCATGCAAGAAATGGGAGTGAATTCCAAACACCAGGGCACCGTTGATTGTTGGCAAAACATTAAGATGCCTGGTCTTTAAATTCAACTAAATCCAAAACTCGTCTGAAATTCATGAAACTTGGCATGCTATCATGGAGCGGCATCAACATGTCGTGGTAAATTTTTTGTCGCATTTGAGGCAGGCTTGGGTATATGCTTCTCACAAACCGGAGCTTCTCACAACAAGCATCATGGTTTTTGGTAGGGAACGTCCCACCTTTCGGGACGAAACGATATCCATTGCATCTTATTGGTTTCAATTTCTTTTGTCGTCTCAACATAGAACAACATGAGTGTTGTGTGAATTTTCGTGATTTTTCGGGGTTCGTTTGGACATTTTTTATGCATTAACAGAGTTTTCAATGCATTTATGTGCATAATTCAAATTTGAACTACATGCGCATGCTCTACTGCATTTAAATTGGTTGAAAAATCAAATATGTGTCCTTGGGTGCATGCTTAGGTCCCATGCAAGAAACGGGAAGGAATTTCAAACACCAGGGCACCGTTGATTGCACGCAAAACATTGAGATGCCTGGTTTTTGAATTATAGTAAACACAAAACTCGTCAGAAACTCATGAAACTTGGCATGCTATCATGGAGCAGCATCAACATGCCGTGGTACAAATTTTGTCCCATTTGGGGCAGGCTTGGGTGTACGCTTCTCACTAACCAGAGCTTCTCACAACAAGCATGATGGTTTTCGGTAGGGAACGTCCCACCTTTGGGGACGAAACAATATCCATTGCCTCTTATTGCTTTCAATTTTTCTTTCTCGTGACAACATAGAACAACATGAGTGTTGTGTGAATTTTTGTGTTTTTTCGGGGTTCGTTTGGACATTTTTATGCATTAACTGAGTTTTCAATGCATTTATGTGCATAATTCAAATTTGAACTACATGTGCATATTCCAGTGCATATAAATTGGTTGAAAAATCAAATCTGTGCCCTTGGGTGAATGCTTAGGTTCCATGCAAGAAATGTTAACGAATTTCAAACACCAGGGCACCCTTGATTGTCGGCAAAACATTGAGATGCCTGGTTTTTAAATTCTAGTAAATCCAAAACTATTCTGAAATTCATGAAACTTGGCATGCTATCATGGAGCGGCATCAACATGCTGTGGTACAAATTTTGTCCCATTTGGGGCAGGCTTGGGTATATGCTTCTCATAAACCGGAGCTTCTCACAACAAGCATGATGGTTTTCGGTTGCGAACGTCCCACCTTTGGGGAAGAAATGATATCCATTGCCTCTTATTGCTTTCAATTTTTTTGTTGTCTCCACATAGAACAACAGGAGTGTTGTGTGAATTTTTGTGATTTTTCGAGGTTCGTTTGGACATTTTTATGCATTAACTGAGTTTTCAATGCATTTATGTGCATAATTCAAATTTGAACTACATGCGCATGCTCTAGTGCATATAAATTGGTTGAAAAATCAAATCTGTGTCCTTGGGTGCATGCTTAGGTCCCATGCAAGAAATGGGAATGAATTTCAAACACCAGGGCACCGTTGATTGCCGGCAAAACATTGAGATGCCTGGTTTTTAAATTCTAGTAAATCCAAAACTCGTCTGAAATTCATGACACCCGGCATGCTATCATGGAGCGGCATTGACATGCCGTGGTACAAATTTTGTCCCATGTGGGGAAGGCTTGGGTATATGCTTATCACAAACCGGAGCTTCTCACAACAAGCATGATGGTTTTCGGTAGGGAACGTCCAACCTTTTGGGACGAAACGATATCCATTGCCTCTTATTGCTTTCAATTTTTTTTCTCGTGTCAACATAGAACAACAAGAGTGTTGTGTGAGTTTTTGTGATTTTTTGGGGTTCGTTTGGACATTTTTATGCATTAACAGTGTTTGCAATGCATTTATGTGCATAATTCAAATTTGAACTACATGCGCATGCTCCAGTGGATATAAATTGGTTGAAAAATCAAATCTGTGCTCTTGGGTGCATGCTTAGGTCCCATGCAAGAAATAGGAATGAATTTCAAACACCAGGGCACCGTTGATTGTTGGCAAAACATTAAGATGCCTGGCTTTCAAATTCTAGTAAATCAAAAACTCGTCTGAAATTCATGAAACTTGGCATGCTATCATGGAGCGGCATCAACATGTCGTGGTTAATTTTTTGTCCCATTTGGGGCAGGCTTGGGTATATGCTTCTCACAAATCAGAGCTTCTCACAACAAGCATGATGGTTTTTGGTAGGGAACGTCCCACCTTTGGGGACGAAACGACATCCATTGCCTCTTATTGCTTTCAAATTTTTTTCTCGTGTGAACATAGAATAACAGGAGTGTTGTGTGTATTGTTGTGATTTTTCGGGGTTCGTTTGGACATTTTTATGCATTAACTGTGTTTTCAATGCATTCACGTGCATAATTCAAATTTGAAATACATGCGCTTGCTCCAGTGCATATAAATTGTTGAAAAATCAAATATGTGCCCTTGGGTGCATGCTTAGGTTCCATGCAAGAAATGGGAATGAATTTCAAACACCAGGGTACCGTTGATTGTCGGCAAAACATTGAGATGCTTGGTTTTTAAATTCTAGTAAATCCAAAACTATTCTGAAATTCATGAAACCTGGCATGCTATCATGGAGCGGCATCAACATGCCGGGGTACAAAATTTGTCCCATTTGGGCAGGCTTGGGTATATGCCTCTCACAAACCGGAGCTTCTCACAACAAGCATGTTGGTTTTTGGTAGGGAACGTCAAACCTTTGGGGACGAAACGATATCCATTGCCTCTTATTGCTTTCAATTTATTTTCTTGTTTCAACATAGAACAACATGAGTGTTGTGTGAATTTTTGTGATTTTTAGGTGTTCGTTTGGATATTTTTATGCATTATCTGTGTTTTCAATGCATTTATGTGCATAATTCAAATTTGAACTACATGCGCATGCTCCAGTGCATATAAATTTGTTGAAAAATCAAATCTATGCGCTTGGGTGCATGATTAGGTCCCATGCAAGAAATGGGAATGAATTTCAAACACCAGGGCACCGTTGATTGTCGGCAAAATATTGAGATGCCTGGTTTTTAAATCCTAGTAAATCCAAAACTATTCGGAAAGTCATGAAACTTGGCATGCTATCATGGTGCGGCATCAACATGCCGTGGTACAAATTTTGTCCCATTTGGGGCAGGCTTGGGTATATGCTTCTCACAAACAGGAGCTTCTCACAACAAGGATGATGGTTTTCGGTAGGGAACGTCCCACCTTTGGGGACGAAACGATATCCATTGGCTCTTATTGCTTTCAATTTTTTTTCTCGTCTCAACATAGAACAATAGGAGTGTTGTGTGAATTTTGGTGATTTTTCGGGGTTCGTTTGGACATGTTTATGCATTAACTGAGTTTTCGATGCATTTATGTGCATAATTCAAATTTGAACTACATGCGCATGCTCTAGTGCATATAAATTGGTTAAAAAATACAAATCTGTGTCCTTCGGTGCATGCTTAGGTCCCATGCAAGAAATGGGATTTAATTTCAAACACAAGGGCACCGTTGATTGCCGCCAAAACATTGAGATGCCTGGTTTTAAATTCTAGTAAATCCAAAACTCATCCGAAATTCATGAAACTTGGCATGCTATCATGGAGTGGCATGAACATGCAGTGGTACAAATTTTGTCCCATTTGGGGCAGGCTTGTGTATATGCTTCTCACAAATCGGAGCTTCTCACATCAAGCATGATGGTTTTCGGTAGGGAATGTCCCACCTTTGGGGACGAAACGATATCCATTGCCTCTTATTGCTTTCAAATTTTTTTCTCGTGTCAACATAGAACAATAGGTGTGCTGTGTGAATTTTTGTGATTTTTTGGTGTTCGTTTGGACATTTTTATGCATTAACTGTGTTTTCAATGCATTTATGTGCATAATTCAAATTTGAACTACATGCGCATGCTCTAGTGCAAATAAATTGGTTGAAAAATCAAATTTGTGCCCTTGGGTGCACGCTTAGGTCCCATGCTAGAAATGGGAATGAATTTAAAACACAAGGGCACCGTTGATTGTCGGCAAAATATTGAGATGCCTACTTTTTAAATTCTAGTAAATCCAAAACTATTCTAAAATTCATGAAACTTGGCATTCTATCATGGTGCGGCATCAACATGTTGTGGTACAAATTTTATCCCATTTGGGGCAGGCTTGGGTATATGCTTCTCACAAACCGGAGCTTCTCACAACAAGCATGATGGTTTTCGGTAGGGAACGTCCAACCTTTGGGGACGAAACGATATCCATTGCCTCTTATTGCTTTCAATTTTTTTTCTCGTCTCAACATAGAACAAAACGAGTGTTGTGTGAATTTTTCTGATTATTCGAGGTTCGTTTGGACATTTTTATGCATTAACTAAGTTTTCAATGCATTTATGTGCATAATTCAAATTTGAACTACATGCGCGCTCTAGTGCATATAAATTGGTTGAAAAATCAAATCTCTGTCTTTGGGTGCATGCTTAGGTCCCATGCAAGAAATGGGAATGAATTTCAAACATTAGGGCACCGTTGATTGCCGGCAAAACATTGAGATGCCTGGTTTTAAATTTTAGTAATTCCAAAACTCATATGAAATTCATGAAACTTGGCATGCTATCATGGAGCAGCATCGACATGCCGTGGTTCAAAATTTGTCCCATTTGGGGCAGGTTTGGGTATATGCTTCTCACAAAATAGAGCTTCTCACAACAAGCGGATGGTTTTCGGTAGGGAACGTCCCACCTTTGGGGACGAAACGATATCCATTGCCTCTTATAGCTTTCAATTTTTTTCTCGTCTCAACATAGAATAACAGGAGTGTTGTGTGAATTTTTATGATTTTTCGGGGTTTGTTTTGACATTTTTTATGCATTAACTGAGTTTTCAATGCATTTATGTGCATAATTCAAATTTGAACTACATGCGCGCTCTAGTGCATATAAATTGGTTGAAAAATCAAATCTGTGTCTTTGGGTGCATGCTTAGGTCCCATGCAAGAAATGGGAATGAATTTCAAACACCAGGGCACCGTTGATTGTCGGCAAAACATTGAGATGCCTGGTTTTAAATTTTAGTAATTCCAAAACTCATATGAAATTCATGAAACTTGGCATGCTATCATGGAGCAGCATCGACATGCCGTGGTTCAAAATTTGTCCCATTTGGGGCAGGTTTGGGTATATGCTTCTCACAAAACAGAGCTTCTCACAACAAGCATGATGGTTTTCGGTAGGGAACGTCCCACCTTTGGGGACGAAACGATATCCATTGCCTCTTATAGCTTTCAATTTTTTTCTCGTCTCAACATAGAATAACAGGAGTGTTGTGTGAATTTTTATGATTTTTCGGGGTTCGTTTGGACATTTTTTATGCATTAACTGAGTTTTCAATGCATTTATGTGCATAATTCAAATTTGAACTACATGCGCATGCTCCAGTGCATATAAATTGGCTGAAAAATCAAATCTGTGTCCTTGGGTGCATGCTTAGGTCCCATGCAAGAAATGGGAATGAATTTCAAACACCAGGGCACCATTGATTGCCAGCAAAACATTGAGATGCCTGGTTTTTAAATTCTAGTAAATCCAGAACTCGTCTGAAATTCATGAAACTTGGCATGCTATCATGGAAGGGCACCCGACATGTTGTGGTATTGTTCGTGTCCATTTTGAGAGAAGGCGCACTCGAATAATGACAGCCAACAAAGGCATGTTGAAAAAAAAATAGTTGCCACTATAATATCTCAAATGTTTGTATAATTCAAACCGTGTGCGTTCGGTTAACCATTCACGTGAGACCACATGTCTTGGTTTTAATAGCTATAGGAGGTGCCGTGTGGACAGCTGCTTGACTGAACATGAGCTGCATCTCTCAAATATTACTTTGAACTCCTACCGAGGGACCCCACCGGAGATTACACTAGCCATGTTCTTTCTTGCCAGAGAAAAGGTGCTGAGGGTACTGAGGTTGAACACGCATTTAATTAGGAAAGATCAATGGTATGATTATCAGAGGCGGCTGGTACTACAGAATGGAAGTGCCTCCCAAAATGCCAAACTTCGTATTGGAAGAGCATAGGGCAAAGCAATTGGAAGTTATTGTGTCAAACCCATACATGACTTGTTAGCGGCTGATCCCTTTTCAGAAATGACGCAGCTTGCAATGTTTGAATTTGGGCGTTGTAATCTTTGAACTTGAACCTTGCAATATTTATGGTATTTGTTATATTGAACCATTTCTGTTGTCTTGTCTCAACACAAACAGTTCATCCGGGTGAACCGCAAGTCGTGCATCGCACACACCTTGATCTAGCTAACCGTTTATTTTGCGTTGCCTAATCACAAATAGTTCATCCGAGTGAACTATATGTTGTACATCACACACACCTTGATCTGGCTGACCGTTTCTTTTGTGTTGCCTATTCAAAAACAGTTCATCCGAGTGAACCGTATGATGTACATCGCACACACCTTCATCTGGCTGCCCGTTTCTTTTGTTCCTCCGCATCAAAAACGGTTAATTGAACTGAACCGTATGCCCTGAATCACACACGCAACTAAAATCTGAACCGTGTTTGATGCATCCGTCATAGCAAAAGTTTTGCACCTTTTTTGACGGTTTTTTTACACCACCATTGTTGCATCGCACATAGTTTCATTGAAGGGTCTCTGATCATAGTGTCGCGTTAGCAGCATCCTGTAGTAGTGCGATAGCTTGATGTCCCACATGTCGGCGAAAGGGACTAGAACATTCATGAAGGCGAGCGCTCCACTCTTACGATGAAGGAGTACACGACACGGCAGCCCAGTGAACTGTCACTTGTACTGTATAGTACTATAGTTTTGCTATTTCGCATGATCCATCGATACAAACCGATTAAACAGGAAAGGGCGGGATTTTTCCCGCATGGTAGATGATATTGGCCATACATTTCAAAGGCAATTTTAATGTATGAAAACTGAATAATTAAGTAACAATATGATATCTAGTAAAACTAAAAACACATGATTTATTGTGTTAGAGTGTAGTAGTAGTGCTGTATTGCATAGTTGTTAGATGTAACATGTGAGAACGTGTAGAGATGTAGTTTTGGAGGGCCTATGGGGAGAAAGCATAATACAGTCACCGAACTTCAGAATACGCTCATTACGATCACTATATACGTTTTGCGGTGATTATACGGTCACTTGCTCACCATTCAGCATCAGATTGCACTCTGTTGACCGGCCAAATAGTCTGCGTGGCACCATGTTGACTAGTTAAATTGACCATGTTCCTTGTGGGTCCCGCCTGTCAGTTCGCATAGAAAAAAGGTCAGATAAACACAAATTTACGCAGGCACGACAAGACTCCAGCCCGTGCGCGGGAATCACCTGGTTGTGTATGTGTCTGTCAGGGCCTGATGTGTGCGCATGCACGTGTAGGTTGAGCACTTTAGCGTGAGAGTGTGTGTTGGTTGTGTGGTGGGTGCATGCATGCGTGCGTGTGCATGTGTGAGTGTTGCGTGCGTGCGTGGCTGCGTGTGTACGTGTGAGTGTTGCGTGCGTGCGTGGCTGCATGTGTTCGTGTGAGTGTTGCATGCATGCAGTTCATGTGCATGCGCGCGTGTGTGTATAATCACCACACCAGCTCGTGTGTGTGTAAAAACAGACGGCTCAACATACCAATACAAGGACACCTTGTCCGCTGTGCCCGCGGTCATGAGTTTGAACCACCGTCCAATATTTTTTTTGTCGTTTGTTTTCATTCTTACTAGCAAGATGCCCGTGTGTTGCACGTAACATCAAGATGCATTTGTATGACTAGTCTATCTTGTGAGAGAAAAGGATGAACGAGGGAAGGCCTTATTTGCAAATGTGGTGAGGTGTGTGGGTACCTTTTTGCAAAATTGCCATAGTTTCCTTCCTATCCGTCAGTTATAAATTGGACGGCCTATATTGCAGGATGACAGGCACACCATCATCACCAACTCTGTTATTTATAAGAGTGTAGTTATAAGAGTGTAGATGTGGATGTAGAGTAGATACAAGCCGACAGGTGGGACCAATGGTAGTGAGATAATGTGATGCAACACTAGAGGTGCCACGTGGAGCATTTAATTGGTCAACTAGTCGTGTCTTGAGCAAATGCAGAGTTGTACGGTGAGCCCATGACTATATAATAACCACAAAACGTAAATGGTGACCATAATGGGTGGATTCTGAAGCCCAATGTACGTATCATGCTTTCGCTTCAAATACAATGATCGTCACTGTATATATCGCGAGAGAAAGATGAAACATGCGTGAATGTGCCGGGGGCTTACTTTTAGAGGACCCGGAGATAGTTTGTGTGCGTACGTGAAAGGGGCGTAGAGGGGTGTATGCGATGGAGAGAAATGCTCTTCCTTTCTCTTTATTATGACTAACTTTATATATAGTATAAAAATATAAAAATTCACAGTGCGGAATAAATATCATTGTGGTCACCAAGCAATGCAAATAAATGTTCATACTCCTCCATATAACTTTGTAATTTTGTATATATTTAGATATTCTAAAAAAATTGGCCACACTTTATTCAAAAGGAATGTTGTATGCTAAATAAACGTGAAGAGAGGGCTTTTTAGATCAATGGGGTACGTGATGTAACATGTGTGAATGTGTAGTTGATGTATTTGGTAGGACCTAGAGAGGTATGTGTGTGTATTACGTATTCAAGAGAGGCATGGATAGAGGGGCCGGTGGGGGGAGCACTACAAAAAAAGACACATCCGTGACATTTTGGGTCGAACGAAAAAAAAATTTGTCATACATATGACACTTCTATGACGATAATTGTGACAAAACCCGGTATCATCATAGATGTGGTGCGCTCCTACTTCTATGACAAAAAATCATGATAGAAAATGGGCTTTTCGTCCTGGGCGGGCCGGAGACGCAACTGCATGACATTCTTTGGGCCGTCCATGATGTAAAAAACTGTGGTAGAAGCGAGGGGGAGGAAAATTTCGGGGAGTTCCCTGATACGGTGGGAGGTCGGTGGCTGAGCGATGCGCATTTCTCTCGTACACATACGCGCGTGTGTGCGAGGCGTTGGCTCTAACTGAACCCGAGCGATCGATCGATGGCTGTTAATTGAACCCGATCGAGCGATTCCTTCGCTACCGCTGCTAACTGAAGCCGATCGATGCTGCCTTTGGGATGAAAAGTGAGCGTTGTGTGTGTGTGTGGGGGGGGTTGGATGAACAATGAGCGGTGGCGTTGCCTCTGGATGAACAGGACCCTGTGGTGTGGTGGAGGGCTGGATGGATAGTAGACGGTGGAGGGGTGCCCGTGGAGGGGTGGTTGAACAGGACCCCGTGGTGTGTAGGGAAGGATGAACAGTAGACGGTGGAGGAGTGCCCGTGGAGGGGTGGTTGAACAGGACCCCGTGGTGTGTAGGGAAGGATGAACAGTAGACGGTGGAGGGGTGCCCGTGGAGGGGTGGTTAAACAGGACCCCGTGGTGTGGAGGGCTGGATGAACAGCAAACAGTGGAGGGGTGCCCGTGGAGGGGTGGTTGAACAGTAGCCGGTGGAGTAGCGCACGGTGGAGGCTGGATGAACAGGAGCCCGTGGAGGTTGGAGGAGGTCGACGGTGGAGATGAACAGTATCCCGTGGAGTCCCGTTTTGCGGTACGCCACACCCCTCTCGATGAACAGGACCCCTATTTCGACCGTAGGAGGTCCGTTTCGTACGTTTTGCGGTACGCCACACCCCTCCCGATCAACGGGACCCCCATTTCAACCGTAGGAGGTCTGTTTCGTCCGTTTTGCGGTACGCCACACCCCTCCCGATCAACAGGACCCCCGTTTCGACCGTAGGAGGTCCGTTTCCTCCATTTTGCGGTACGCTACACCCCTCCCGATCAACAGGACCCTGTTTCAAACGTAGGAGGTCTGTTTCCTCCGTTGTGCGGTACGCCAGGCCTCGTTTCCATTGTCTGTTCCGTCCAAGCCCTCCCGACGAACACGACCACGCGTTCCGTTCCGACCCAGTCGGTTGGCTCACAAGCGTTCCGTTCCCTCCCGATGAACACGGCGCATTCCGTTGCCTCCCCATGAACACGACGCATTCCGTTGCCACCCCATGAACACGACGACGATGCTGTTTCTCCGTTCTGACCCAGCCATGTACACGAGCCCTGGCCGTACGTATGCGCGAGTAGGTGTTCAAGACCCCGCCCGTATGTACACATACGTGGTCGTATTTTCTTTCTTGCACCCTGGCCGCTGGACGTACGTGTACATGCTATGTGCGCGCCTCTACTACGACACATGCGCGCCTCTACTACGACACGTGCGCACCTCTACATCGACCAGTATGTACGTACATGTTCGCGACCAGAATGACAACGCTACGTACGCTTCGACCAGGTGGGTCCCGACTGTCAGGCACTTCCTTGCCTGCAAAGATGTAGCTGGTGGGTTCCAGTAGTCAGGGGGGCGAATCATTTTTTTGCCCGGACGCACTTCCTTGCGTGCAAAGATGAAGTTGGTGGGTCCCAGCAGTCAGGAGGAAACGTTTTTTCTTCGAAATAAAGTGGCCCGTCCGGTGGGTCCCAGCTGTCAGGTGGAGGAATCATTATTTTCCGCATAATAAGGAGGCACTTCCTTGCTGCGGCCGTGGACCCAGCTATCAGCCTCTCCACGTACAGTCCACATTTGATGGAAGTCGTTCCTTGACCACGTTGACCAGGCCGCGCCGAGAGCACCACGGCGGTGGATGACGGCGAGGCCTAGGAAGGGGACGATGCGTAGCCAGGGAAGACGCGGCAGCGGAAGCCCGCACGGAGAGGAGTACGAGGATTCACTGGTTCGGCTGTGGTGTGAGGCTGTCGTCGCCGCAGGGCCTGGCTAGCGGTGGGAATAGTAGGGGGCGGTGAGGCCTCCGCGGAAGCACAGCCGGCCATGGGAGGCAGGAGCATGCGGCAAGACCGACGCTACTTTGGGCGGCTGGAGCAAGAAGACCAGAGGTTGAAGAAGCACTACGGCCGTTGGATGGACATCATACGGTCACTAGAGCTAGAATCGTTCATATTGACTAAGTTGACAAAGCCCTCCGTCCCCGTCAACTTAGTTGGCCCACAAGTCATCCTCCCACTATGGTGGGTCCCAGCTAGCAGGGGGTATTCATTTTTTTGTGCGTAATAAGGAGGCACTTCCTTGCGTGCGAAGATATAGCTGGTAGGTCCGACATGTCAGCGGGGGGAACGTTTTTTTTTGCGAAATACAGAGGCCCTTCCGCTGGGTCCCAGCTGTTAGGCGGAGGAATCATTATTTTGCGCGTACAGTCCACGGCCGATGGATGTCGTTCATTGACCACGTTGACCAGGCCGCGCCGAGAGCACCATGGCGGTGGACGACGATGAGGCCTAGGAAGGGAACGACACGGAGCCGGGGAAGACTCGGCAATGGTTGCCCACGCGGTGGGGAGTATGAGGGTTTACTGGTCCGGCTGCCGTCGCCGAAAAATAACAGGAGGTGTGGGCGAGTAGAGGAATGGCCTGGCCAACAATGAAGTAGGGTGGGGCGGTGCGGCCTGTGCGGCAGCACAGCCGGCCACGGGAGGCGGGAGCAGGCAGTCCCACCGGAGCTGGTTTGGGTGGCTGGAGAAAGAAGATCAGATATTGAAGAAGCAGCACGGCCGTTGGACTAACATCCAACGGTCACTGCTGCTAGAATCGTTTGTCGACTAAGTTGACAAAGCCAAAGTACACGTCAACCTAGTAGACCCACAAGTCAGCCTCCAAATCTGTCCCAAACAGTATACAGCCCGAAATTTCTAGCCAGATTCAAATTAATTTTAAATCTAAAGATACCTTAATTTAAATTCAATGAAATTTTACCCGCACAAAAACAATGAAATTTAAAATATCAAAATCCAAAAGAAAATAGTATTTCGGAACTAATTGCCTGTTTGCTGTATTTTTTCATTTTACAGCCCATTTATTATTACTTATAGCCCATTTTCTGGGCAAAATGCATCCCTCCTCGTATTGAAAGATTTCTGGCCAAGCGGGGCGTAGAAAAGCAAGTAGGCCTACGTTGGTTATTCTGCAAAAAACAAAATAGCTGGCTAGCCATTTTCAGAAAGGAAAAAAACAAACTGGGTTGGTCATGTGCTAAACATATGAAATAAAAGCCTGGGCTAGACAGGCCACGGGTCCTGCACAACTGATGTCTACTACGCAACCTTCTTGTTGTAGATGTTGTTGGGCCTCCAAGTGCAGAGGTTTGTAGGACAGTAGCAAATTTCCCTCAAGTGGATGACCTAAGGTTTATCAATCCGTGGGAGGCGTTGGATGAAGATGTCTCTCTCAAGCAACCCTGCAACTAAATAACAAAGAGTCTCTTGTGTCCCCAACACACCCAATACAATGGTAAATTGTATATGTGCACTAGTTCGGCGAAGAGATGGTGATACAAGTGCAATATGGATGGTAGATATGGGTTTTTGTAATCTGAAAATATAATAACAGCAAGGTAACTAATGATACAAGTGAGCACAAACGGTATTGCAATGCTAGGAAACAAGGCCCAGGGTTCATACTTTCACTAGTGCAAGTTCTCTCAACAATAATAACATAGTTGGACCAAATAACTATCCCTCAACATGCAACAAAGAGTCACTCCAAAGACACTAATAGCGGAGAACAAACAAAGAGATTATGGTAGGGTACGAAACCACCTCAAAGTTATTCTCTCCAATCAATCCATTGGGCTATTCCTATAAGTGTCACAAACAGCCCTAGAGTTCGTACTAGGATAACACCTTAAGACACAAATCAACCAAAACCATAATGTCACCTAGATACTCCAATGTCGCCTCAAGTATCCGTGGGTATGATTATATGATATGCATCACACAATCTCAGATTCATCTATTCAAACCAACACCAAGTACTTCAAAGAGTGCCCAAAAGTTTCTACCGGAGAATCACAACGAAAACGTGTGCAAACCCCTATGCATAGGTTCATGGGCGGAACCCGCAAGTTGATCACCAAGACATACATCAAGTGAATCACGTGATATCCCATTGTCACCACAGATACGCACGGCAAGACATACATCAAGTGTTCTCAAGTCATTAAAGACTCAATCCGATGAGATTACTTCAAAGGGAAAACTCAATCCATTACAAGAGGGAAGAGGGGGGAGAAGCAACCTAAGATCCAACTATAATAGCAAAGCTCGCAATACATCAAGATCGTGCCAAATCAAGAACACGAGAGAGAGAGAGATCAAACACATAGCTACTGGTACATACCCTCAGCCCCGAGGGTGAACTACTCCCTCCTCGTCATGGAGAGCGCCGGGATGATGAAGATGGCCACCGGTGATGGTTCCCCCCCTCCGGCAGGGTGCCGGAACAGGGTCCTGATTGGTGTTTGGTGGCTACAGAGGCTTGCGGCGGCGGAATTCCCGATCCAATCTCTGTTCTGGAAGTTTTAGGGTACGTGAGTATATATGGGTGCAGGAAGTACGTCGATGGAGCTTCGAGGGCCCCACGAGGCAGGGGGCGCGCCCTTGGGGGGCGCCCCCCACCCTCGTGAGCACCTCCCTTCTCTCCTGACGTGGGGTCCAAGTCCATCCGGTAGCTTTCCTTCCAAAAATAACTTCTCCAGTTGATTTCGTTCCGTTTCGAGTCCGTTTGATATTCCTTTTCTTCGAAACACTGTAATAGGCAAAAAACAGCAATTCTGGGCTGGGCCTCCAGTTAATAGGTTAGTCCCAAAAATAATATAAAAGTGGATAATAAAGCCCAATATGGTCCAAAACAATAGATAATATAGCATGGAGCAATCAAAAATTATAGATACGTTGGAGACGTATCAAGCATCCCCAAGCTTAATTCCTGCTAGTCCTCGAGTAGGTAAATGATAAAAAAGATAATTTTTGATGTGGAATGCTAGTTGGCATAATTTCAATGTAATTCTTCTTAATTGTGGTATGAATATTCAGATCCGAAAGATTCAAGCATACTAACTAAGCAATTATGTCCTCTCAAAATAACATGGCCAAAGAAAGTTCATCCCTACAAAATCATATAGTTTAGTCATGCTCCATTTTTGTCAAACAAGAATGCTCTCATCATGCACAACCCCGATGACAAGCCAAGAAATAGTTTCATACTTTAATAATCTCAAACTTATATGTCAGATTTCGGGTACCGGCATACCCTTGTGGTTCGAACACTGGGGTGCGCGCGGAGATTTCGCCTTCTACCTACCTGCACTCCACCACCACGCTAAGAACTAAGCTATGGAAAGAACAACACAAGAGACACAGAGTTTATACTAGTTCGGGCCACCGTTGTGGTGTAATACCTTACTCCAGTGTGGTGTGGTGGATTGCCTCTTGGGATGATGATGATGATCAATACAAGGAAGAACAGCCTCGCGAGGGCCTGTTCTTGGCTGGGGCGATGAACTGCTAGGAGTTCAATCACCCTTCTCTCTCTCTCTCTGATTGATTCCCTGGATCCTGGTGGATTCCAATTCCCCTCTACCCTGGGGGTGGCTAGTCCTATTTATAGGCGAAGGCCCTGGGCCTCTTCCCAAATATTGAGCGGGAAGGGCGCCAACAATTGGCCATTTTGAAGGGGAACATCTGGTACACTTATCCTGACTAAAGTTGGTCCTCACCTGCCAAAGGCTCTGATGGTGACGCTGGCTTGGGCTCCACAATGACTTCCTCCCTGCCGTTGGGCTGGTCTTGGTCTCGTTGCATCGAAACGGGTGCCTTTGCTTGATGCTCTCGCCTACGCTTGCTCCCTTTGCACCAAAGAGGAAAGGAGGACACTGCGCGGGCTGGCGCCCGCCTGGCGCCCTTGGTCATCAAGGCTTGCGTCACGGGCACCTCGTGAGGTGCCCCGCCTTGATCTCTCTACCTCCTTGTGAGCCAGCCTGATGAGGCCGTGCCTGAGGAAGCTTCTGTCGTCCGCCCCGCGAGGCTTGGCCCCTCGCGAGGGTCTTGGGTCTGTCTTGATGAAGATGGGCCGGGCTGGGCCCCCCTTTGAGCCACGGAGCAGGCCGTAGGCAGGCAAGTCTGGGGACCCCCGTTCCCAGAACGCCGACAGTAGCCCCCAGGCCCAAGGCGCGCCTGGACTTGGCCGTGCAGGGAGGCGAAAGGGCAAGGGCGAAGCGCCGCGGGCCCTAACAGCCTGCGGCCTTGGGCGCCGCGTGGCGGTTGATTGGACGTGGGCGTCTCCGCTTCCCCATGACGCCTCGGCAACTGCGTGGATTGGACAGGTCCCTGTATGCAAAGCGGGTCATGATTACCTGCGATCGTGGAGGTTGGCCGTTGGCCTTCGTCGGCCATAAATACGGAACGACACGCGCCCTCCCAGTCCATCTCTTCTTGCTTCTCCTTCTTCCTGGACCTTGATCCGTCTTGCCGCGATGGCTCCGTCGAGGAGGTTCTCGGCCGCAGAGAAGGGGAAGGCTCGCCAGGTTGAGCCTGCCTCTCCCCCGCCCAAGCACGGCCGAGGGCGCCCTCGCAAACATCCTGTGGCTGCCATGGCAGCTCCCCGCGGCCGTGGAGATGGTTCCCAGCACGGTGACGGGCGGACAGCTGCGACTGGGGGGTGCGCCTCGGTCGCACGTCCCCCTAGGCCGCGCTCTCGCACTGCAGAGGTGCTGCCGAAGTTCGTCGTGTGGTCGGCGGAGCCGACCAGCGCCCGGCTTCAACTTCCTCGCTTCCTCCTCGGCGAGCTCCCGGCCGGCGCCCCGGGCGGCCTCTGGCTTCAGGCAGATGGTTGCTGCAGCCAGGCCTCATGGGCTTCACTGGAGGTCTCCACAGCCGGGAGCTTGGCCTTGACCCGCGGTTGGCAGACGTTTGCCCGCGCGCGTGGCCTGAGCCGTCGGTGCACCCTGCACTTCAAGTTTGACGGCGATGCCACCCTCTACGTGAGGGTGTTTGGGGAAGATGGTCGCCCCGCAGGGTGCTGCCCCTGAGGACGACGGCTGCGGCCGGGGACCCAGTCCTGGCGATGACGGAGAGGACAACGCTCACGTGATTGGCGGCGCTCAGGGCTCCTCAAGCTTCACCGGTTCTTCTTCAGGCGGCGACTCTTCTAGCAGTGGCCGTGGTCAGCCTCCACGCCATCGTACTCGCTTGGAAGGTGGTGGCGCGTCTGCCTACCGTCGCGCCTCAGTGAAGCGCGAGAGGGAGTCTGCTCGAGCCCCGGGGGCGGCTCGAGCCTTCCCTGCAGGGCGGTGTGAGGTGAGCTGCGCCTGATTTGCTCTTTCTTTTCTTTTTCCTGCGTAAAAAGACAGTAGCATGGAGCCCCGCGGGGGCATGTTTGGGTTTTTGCTGGTAGTCATCGCTTTGCTTTTGTTATCGTGCCTTCCGGCTATGTGCCCATGCGTGGAAAGTTCCCGGCCCCAGCCGTGGGGGGCGACCGACCCAGGCCCTGTGTTCGTGTCGCGGTGCCCGTGGGGCACGGACTGGAGGGGTGCTCCTGTAATGGACCCGGGTCGTGGAACCTTTGAACGACTAGGACAGAAACACTCACGAGGGCGCTCGGCTGCCCCCCTCGCGAGGCCTTGCATAAGAGAAGTCGAGGCCAGAGAGTGAAAAGGCGAAGAACCACGAGTCAAAGACGGTAACAACTTCAACAAAACTTCGAACGAGAACGAACAAGCCAACTGCGGAAAGCAAATGAAAAAGCCGCGTCCGACACCTAATCTAGTCTTCGACGTCTTCTCACCAGCGTGGAGCTAAGTGCTGCCACTGGGCGTGGGAGGGAGCCCCAGGGCCTGAGGCCGGCGCTCCTGAGACTCCGAGGCGTGTACAGCCCCAACTCATTATTACGTGAGAGTGTCAGGCGTTGGCCTTATTCACGGGCTCCGGGCCTTTCTTGGGGGAAGCAAGCTTCACGGGCATTTGCCCTCTTCACAGGCTCTGGGCCTTTTCCAAAAAGGATAATCTTCATAGGCATTCGCCTTCTTCACAGGCTCCGGGCCTTTTCCAAAAGGATAATCTTCACAGGCATTCGCCTTCTTCACAGGCTCCGGGCCTTTTCCAAAAAGGATAATCTTCACAGGCATTCGCCTTCTTCACAGGCTCTGGGCCTTTTCCAAAAAGGATAATCTTCACAAGCATTCGCCTTCTTCACAGGCTCCGAGCCTTTTCCAAAAAGGGTAATCTTCACAGGCATTCTCCTTCTTCACAGGCTCTGGGCCTTTTCGAAAAAGGATAATCTTCACAGGCATTCGCCTTCTTCACAGGCTCTGGTCCTTTTTACGGGTAGAACCTCCGGAGGTGCTGGATGTTCCATGCGTTCTGGACCGGCACCCCTCCTGAGTCTCCAAGCGCGCAGAGCCAGGCCTGGAAACATGAACAACCTTGAACGGGCCCTCCCACATGGGAGAGAGCTTGTGCAGTCCCTCCCTGGAGAGAACCCGCCTGAGCACGAGGTCTCCTACCTCGAGAGTTCGGGGGCGGATGTTGCGGCAGTGATATCGTCGCAATGCTTGTTGGTACCTCGCCGCTCGCAGCGCGGCTTCTCGGCGACGTTCCTCCCCCAGCACGAGATCCATCCCCCGCATGGCATCCTGCTGCGCCTCGTCGAACGCCAGGATCCGTGCGGAGCGATGTCTGACATCGTGAGGGAGGACCGCTTCGGCCCCGTAGACCAGGAAGAATGGGGTCTCTCCAGTTGGCTTGGTCGCGGTGGTGCGGGTGGACCACAACACGGACTGAAGCTCATCGTACCAACCTCTGCCGCAGGCCTCCAGCTTCTTCTTGAACGTCCTGGTCTTGAGGCCCCTCAGGACCTCTGCGTTGGCTCGCTCGGCCTGGCCGTTGCTTCGGGGTGCGCCACCGATGTGTAGCATATCTGTGTTCCAAGGTTAGCACAGTATGTTTTGAAGAGGTTACTGGTGAACTGCGAACCGTTGTCTGTGATGATGCGATTCAGCACCACGAACCGGCTCACGATGCCCCTGATGAACTTGACCGCGGAACCCGCGGGGATGGTGCGGATGGCCTCTACTTCAGCCCACTTAGTGAACTTGTCCACGGCGACGTAGAGGTAGCGGTAGCCCCTTGGCTCCCGAGGAAACGGGTCCAGGATGTCCAGCCCCCAGACCGCGAAGGGCCACGAAAGGGGTATAGTCTGCAAGCCTCCTGCCGGCTGATGGATCTGCTTGGCGTGGAACTGGCAGGCCTCACAAGCCTTCACCAGTTCGACAGCGTCATTGAGTGCGGTGGGCCAATAAAACCCACTGTGGAACGCCTTGCCGACGAGGGTCCGTGATGACGAATGATGTCCGCAATCTACGCCGTGTATATCTTCCAGCAGTTCCTTTCCTTGCTCCCTGGAGACGCAGCGCAGGGATACATCGTTTGGTCGCTTCCGGTAGAGCTCTCCATCCTTGATGCAGTATGCCGTGGCCTGCCGTGCCACACGCTCCGCTTCCTCCTCCTTCTCCGGCAGGGTCCCTTGTGTTAAGTAACTCCAGAGCTCCGTGATCCAGGATCCCTCCTGAGGCTCCATTGTCAGGAGCAGGCGTGCTCCTGAGGCCGGGCCGCAGACCAGGGCTCCTGAGGCAGGTGGCTGGGGGAGCTCCTCCCGAGGCTGAGCCGTGTTTGACAATGACGGCAGGGCTGAGGGCTTGAAGAGCCGCTCCTCGAAGACGCCAGGCTCCTGAGGTAACCGCCTGGACGCCCGTCTGGCGATGTTGTCGGCTCCTGATTGGTGCCACGGGGCACATGCTTCAACTCCAACCCCCAGATCTGCTTCTCCATCCTGCGGACCTCCGCAAGGTAGGCTTCCATGTGCTCATCTTTAGGCTCATACACCTTGTTGGAGAAATTAACAAGGAGCTGCGAATCGTCCTTGATGGTGAGGCGTTTCACCCCCAGGGCAGCTGCGGCCTTCAAGCCCGCTATTAGGCCTTCATACTCTGCTATGTTGTTGGACACCTTTTCACCTTGCTGGAAACATAAGCTGTATAGCGTAGTAGAGCTTGTCTTGAGTGGGCGATATAAGCACCGCCCCAGCCCCAGCACCATGCCTGGAGAACGCCCCATCGAAGTACATGACCCAGCCTTCCGGTGCCTCGCTTCCCGGGGAGAGGGATCGATCCTCGTCAGCCTTGAGGCCTGGTGCCTCCGTCCATTCTGCCACAAAATCCGCTAATGCTGCTCCCTTGATGACTCTGGTCGTGCTGAATTCGAGCTGAAATGCTTGCAGTTCTATGTTCCACTCAGCGACCCTTCCGGCTGAGTTAGGGCTCCTCAGCACTCTCTCCAAGGGGTATGACGAGACGACCTTGATGGGGTGACCCTGAAAATAGTGCCGCAGCTTGCGCGAGGCCACCAGTAGCGCGAGGAGGAGCTTCTGAGGCATGGGGTACCGTGCCCTCGCGTCCCGCAACACCGTGATGACGAAGTACACTGGGTGCTCAACGAGGTTGGGTGCATTAGTGCTGGTGGCGCCCTTTGGAGACCATGGCGCCTCCTGAGGCGATGAGGCCTCCGGAGGCTGGCCATCTGGGAGAGGGGCCTCTTCCGCCTCCGGTGCACTCCTCTGCGGCGGCTGACCCTCCTCAGCCGCGGTGGCAGTTTCTGTGGGCCTTCCTTGTTCCTGTTTTGCCTTGTCCCAGGCTGCTGCCGTGGTCTTGACTCGACGCTCCTCCCTAACTGCCACCAGGGCTGCGCTGGCGGAGTAGGGAGTGGCGGCGAGGTAAAGCACCAGGGGCCCTCAAGGGCGCGGAGCCACCATGACCGGAGGGCTGGTCAAGTACCTCTTGAGATCTTGGAACGCCTAGTCGGCCTCTTCAGTCCATTCAAAGGGCCCCTTTTTCTTCATTAGCTGGAAGAAAGGCAGCGCTCGCTCCCCCAACTTGGAGATGAAGCGCCCTAGCACGGTCACGCGCCTAGTGAGCTTCTGCATTTCTCTGAGGGTCTTTGGCGGGCTCATGTCCTCGACCGCCTTGACCTTTTTCAGTTTAGCCTCGATGCCTCGGTGGGACACGAGGAAACCCAAGAGCTTGCCCGAGGGGACTCCGAACACACACTTCTCTGGGTTGAGCTGCAGGTTCACTGCGTCGAGGCTCGCGAAGGTTTCCTCCAGGTCTTGTATCAGGGTCCTGGCCTCCCGAGACTTCACCACAATGTCATCGACGTAAGCCTCAACATTCCTCCCGAGCTGCGGGCCCAAGGTGATGTGCATCAACCGCTGAAAGGTCGCCCCGGCGTTACGCAGCCCAAATGGCATGCATGTGTAGCAGTACACCCCACACGGGGTTAGGAAGGCTGTCTTTTCGACGTCTTCCACCGCCATCTTGATCTGATGATACCCAGAGAAGGCATCCAAGAAACATAGCAGGTCGCATTCTACGGTGGAATCGACGAGCGGGTCGATGCAGGGGAGCGGGAACGGATCTTGCGGGCATGCCTTGTTGAGGTTGGCGAAGTCGACACACATGCGCTCCTTCCCTCCCTTCTTCGGCACCACGACAGGGTTGGCCAATCAATCCGGGTATCGGACCTCGCGAATGACCCCAGCGGCCTCTAGTTTGCGGGTCTCTCGGACGATGAAGGCCTGCTTTTCTGTGACTGCCGCCTTGCCTTCTGCTTCACAGGGCGCACGTTGGGGCACACATTGAGGTGATGCTCGATTACGTTCCTAGGGATCCCCGCCAACTGGTCAGGCTCCCAAGCGAATACGTTCTTGTTCGCGCGCAGGAACTTGACCAGGGCCTCCTCCTGCTCGGGCTCGAGGTTGGTGCCTATGGTGAAAGTGGCGTTGGTGGACCCGTCCTCATCGACGGGTATCTGCTTGGTTTCTTCCTTGTCTTGGGTGAACAACTCTTTCTTCTTGGCGGGTGCAGCCCCCTTGGGCTCGGGGGTCTCCGAGTCGGCGGGCTGTGCCGACGCAGCTGTCTTGAAGGCGAGCTTGAGCACTCGCAGCGCGTCTCCGGTGTCCCCGTGCACAGTGAGGACACCGCTGCTCCCGGGCATCTTCATGAGGTTGTACGCCGGGTGTGTCGCGGCCATGAACTGGGCCAGCGCTGGATAGCCGAGGATGGCGTTGTAGGGGAGGCCGATGGGGGCGATGTCGAAGTTGACCAGCTCCGTGCGGAAGTTGTCGTAGGTGCTGAAGGTTACTGGGAGCCGGATCCGTCCCAAGGAACTGGATGACCCGCCCCCAACGCCTGAGAAGGCCCGGCTGGGTTGCAGCCATTCCAGGGGTATGCAGAGGAGGTTGAAGGCCTCAACCGAGAGCACGCTGAGGCCCGCGCCGCCATCGACGAGAGTCCTGGTGACGACCACCTAGCAGATGGTGGGGGTGCACAGCATGGGGAGCGCACCCGAGCAGGCTAAGTTGGAGGGGTGGTCCTCCGAGTTGAAGGTCAGGCCGGCCTTCGGCGCCGCCCTGTCCGCGAGAGCCCCCTGCCGCATGGCAGCGGCGCTGACCCGGCGGATGAACGGCTTGACGTGGTGACTTGTAGGCGGCGCATATGAGCCGCCCAGGAGGGCTGCGACGACCGGGGGTGTTGGTGTAGCGTGGTGGGCGAGGAAGAGGCCGCGGAGCTCTTCCCAAGAGGCCACGGAGGCTGCCGGCAGGTGGAGCAGCCATGCGCGCGGAGCGCCGGCGAGGGCCATGGGAAGCCAGTTGGCCATGACCCTATCATCACCTCCAGCTTCGAGGATGGCCTCCTCATACGCCAGCAAGAAGGCCAGCGGATTAGTCGCGCCGCTGTAGCGCGGCGGCGTCGTTGGCTTGAACTTGTCTGGCCACCGTACCCGTTGTAGGGCTGGGGCCAGGGCTCGGAGCCCCCTGGTCCCCCTGCTGGCGCCGGCGGCCGGAGCGGGCGACGCGCTACTCATCGTGAGGCAAGTCATGGTGGTGGCGGAAGGGGAAACTCCGGTGCACCCCTACCTGGCGCGCCAAATGTCGGATTTCGGGTTCCGACAGACCCTTGTGGTTCAAACACTGGGGTGCGCGCGGAGATTTCGCCTTCTACCTACCTGCACTCCACCGCCACGCTAAGATCTAAGCTATGGAAAGAACAGCACAAGAGACATAGAGTTTATACTGGTTCGGGCCACCGTTGTGGTGTAATACCCTACTCCAGTGTGGTGTGGTGGATTGCCTCTTGGGCTGATGATGACGATCAATACAAGGAAGAACAGCCTCGCGAGGGCTTGTTCTTGGCTGGGGCGATGAACTGCTAGGAGTTCAGTCACCCTTCTCTCTCTCTCTCTCTCTCTCTCTCTCTCTCTGATTGGTTCCCTCGATCCTGGTCGATTCCAATTCCCCTCTATCCTGGGGGTGGCTAGTCCTATTTATAGGCGAAGGCCCTGGGCCTCTTCCCAAATATTGAGCGGGAAGGGCGCCAACAATTGGCCATTTTGAAGGGGAACATCTGGTACACTTATCCTGACTAAAGTTGGTCCTCGCCTACCAAAGGCTCTGGTGGTGACGCTGGCTTGGGCTCCACAATGACTTCCTCCCTGCCGTTGGGTTGGTCTTGGTCTCGTTGCACCGAAACGGGTGCCTTTGCTTGATGCTCTCGCCTGCACTTGCTCCCTTTGCACCAAAGAGGAAAGGAGGACATTGCGCGGGCTGGCGCCCGCCTGGCGCCCTTGGTCATCATGGCTTGCGTCACGGGCACCTCGTGAGGCGCCCCGCCTTGATCTCTCCGCCTCCTCGCGAGCCAGCCTGATGAGGCCGTGCCTGAGGAAGCTCCGTGTCGTTCGCCCCGCGAGGCTTGTCCCCTCGCGAGGGTCTTGGGTCTGTGTTGATGAAGATGGGCCGTGCTGGGCCCCCCGCGAGGCTGGCAAGTCTGGGGACCCCCGTTCCCAGAACGCCGACATTATAAACCTTCACGCAATACATGAGCGCGAGCCATGGATATAGCACTATGGGTGGAATAGAATATGATGATGGGGGTTATGTGGAGAAGACAAAAAAGGAGAAGATCTCACATCAACGAGGCTAATCAATGGGCTATGGAGATGCCCATCGATTGATGTTAATGCAAGGAGTAGGGATTGCCATGCAACGGATGCACTAGAGCTATAAATGTATGAAAGCTCAACAAAAGAAACTAAGTGGGTGTGCATCCAACTTGCTTGCTCACGAAGACCTAGGGCACTTGAGGAGGCCCATCATTGGAATATACAAGCCAAGTTCTATAATTAAAAGTTTCCACTAGTATATGAAAGTGACAAAACAAGAGACTCTCTATCATGCAAATTATGGTGCTACTTTGAAGCACAAGTGTGGTAAAGGATAGTAGCATTGTCCCTTCTCTATTTCTCTCTCATTTTTTGGGCCTTCTCTTTTTTATTGCCTTTCTCTTTTTTTGGGCCTTCTCTTTTTTTGGCCTTTCCTTTTTTTATTTTTATTTTACCTCACTTGGGACAATGCTCTAGAAAATGATGATCATCACACTTTTATTTATTTACAACTCAATGATTACAACTCGATACTAGAACAAAGTATGACTCTATATGAATGCCTTTGGCGGTGTACCGGGATATGCAATGAATCAAGAGTGACATGTATGAAAGAATTATGAACGGTGGCTTTGCCACGAATACTATGTCAACTACATGATCATGCTAGCAATATGACAATGATGAATGTGTCATGATGAATGGAATGGTGGAAAGTTGCTTGGCAATATATCTCGGAATGGCTATGGAAATGCCATAATAGGTAGGTATCGTGGCTGTTTTGAGGAATATATAAGGAGATTTATGTGTGAAAGAGCGTATCATATCACGGGGTTTGGATGCACCGGCGAAGTTCGCACCAACTCTCAATGTGAGAAAGGGCAATGCACGGTACCGAAGAGGCTAGCAATGATGGAAGGGTGAGAGTGCGTATAATCCATGGAATCAACATTAGTCATAAAGAACTCATATACTTATTGCAAAAATCTACAAGTCATCAAAAAATCAAAGCATTACGCGCATGCTCCTAGGGGGATAGATTGGTAGGAAAAGACCATTGCTCGTCCCCGACCGCCACTCATAAGGAGGACAATCAAATAACACCTCATGTTTCAAATTTGTTACATAACGTTTACCATACGTGCATGCTACGGGACCTGCCAACTTCAACACAAGAACTTCTCAAATTCACAATTACTCAACTAGCACGACTTCGATATTATCACCTCCATATCTCAAAACAATTATCAAGCATCAAA
Source organism: Aegilops umbellulata (assembly GCA_032464435.1). Lineage (NCBI taxonomy): Eukaryota > Viridiplantae > Streptophyta > Magnoliopsida > Poales > Poaceae > Aegilops > Aegilops umbellulata. Next base: position 107,443,149 of record CP136054.1, read on the forward strand.
CTTCTCTTAGTATTCAACACACACATAAGAAAGTTTTTACTATTCTTGTATACCTAGCATATTAGGATTAAGCACATTACCATGTTATTTAAGACTCTCAAAATAATCTAAGTGAATCATGAGATTTCATCTATTTCTTCAAAATAACACTACCACCATGCTCTAAAAGATATAAGTGAAGCACTAGAGCAAATGACAAACTACTCCGAAAGATATAAGTGAAGATCAATGAGTAGTCAAATAATTATGCAACCATGTGAAGACTCTCTAACATTTAAGGATTTAAGATCTTGGTATTTATTCAAACAGCAAGCAAATCTAAAGAAAATAAAATTGGCGCTCCAAGCAAAACACATATCATGTGGTGAATAAAAATATAGCTCCAAGTAAAATTACCGATGAACGAAGACGAAAGAGGGGATGCCATCCGGGGAATCCCCAAGCTTAGATGCTTGGTTATCCTTGAATATTACCTTGGGGTGCCTTGGGAATCCCCAAGCTTAGGCTCTTGCCACTCCTTATTCCATACTCCATCAAATCTTTACCCAAAACTTGAAAACTTCACAACACAAAACTTAACAGAAAACTCGTAAGCTCCGTTAGCGAAAGAAAACAAAACACCACTTCATGTTACTGTAATGAACTCATTCTTTATTAATATAATGAACTTCTCTATGGTTTATAAACTATTTTACTAGCCATAGATTCATCAAAATAAGCAAACAACACACGAAAAACAGAATCTGTCAAAAACAGAACAGTCTGTAGTAATCTGTAACTAACGCAGACTTATGGAACTCCAAAAAATTCTAAAATAAATTGGTGGACCTGAGTAATTTGTCTAGTAGTCATCTGAAAAAATAATCAACTAAATATCACTCTCCAGTAAAAATTTCTAGCTAATCTCGTGAGCGCTAAAGTTTCTGTTTTTTTACAGCATGATCATAAAGACTTCACCCAAGTCTTCCCAAAGGTTGTACTTGGCACAAACACTAATTAAAACACAAAACCACATATAAACAGAAGCTAGATGGATTATTTATTCCTAAACAGAACCAAAAATCAAGAAACTAAAATAAAATTGGGTTGCCTCCCAACAAGCGCTAACGTTTAACGCCCCTAGCTATGCATGATGATTTCAACGATGCTCATATAAAAGATAAGAATTGAAACATAAAGAGAGCATCATGAAGAATATGAATTGCACATTTAAGTCTAACCCACTTCCTATGCATAGGGATTTTGTGAGAAAACAACTTATGGGAACAATAATCAACTTGCATAGGAAGGTGAAACAAGCGTAACTTCAAAACTTTAAGCACATAGAGAGGAAACTTGATATTATTGCTATTCATACAAGCATATATTCCTCCCTCATAATAATTTTAAGTAGCATCATGAATGAATTAAAAAATATAACCATCACCTAAAGGATTATTTTCATGATCTACTAGCATAGAAATTTTATTACTCGCCGCATAAGAAAAATTATTCACATTCGGAATAGTGGGAGTATCATAAGAGGCTTGAATACAATAAATTGTTTCCACATTAAACGAATAATGTTCAGAAAAAGGGTAATCACAATCATGACAAGTTTTATAAATATAATCATCACTAATCTTTATAGCATAAGTTTTATCACAATAATCATCATAAGTAGCAACTTTGTTCTCATCATAATCGATTGAAACCTCTTCCGAAATAGTGGATACATCACTAAATAAAGTCATGACCTCTCCAAACCCACTTTCATAAATATTATAAGATTCAACATCCTCCAATATTGTGGGATCAGTACTTCCTAAAGTTGACACTCTTCCAAACCCACTTCCATCAATATAATCATCATAGGTAGAAGGCATGCTATCATCATAACAACTTTGCATATCAAAACTTGGGAGGCTAAAAATATTATCATTATTAAACATAGCATCCCCAAGCTTGGGACAAAAATTAATTACATCAAATATATTCACAAATATGTCATCCTCATCAAACATAGCTTCCCAAGCTTGGGCCTTTTCATATCATAAGCATAATCACTCTCATCATTAATAGTATAGATAGCACCGGTAGTATAGCAATTATATATTCTTCCAAGCAAGTGCCAAAGAGATTTTCAATATCATAAGAAGTATCATTATCTTCCCAATCATAATCATCACAACAAGCAATAGGCATAACGAGATCATCATCAAGTGCATCATCTTCCATAATTATTTTCGATTCATTTTCATGAGGCACGCACAACAATAATAGGAGCAACTTTATTTGGGAGAGATACCTTTTTACCTCTCTTCCTTTTTCTTCTCTTCTTCTGCACCTCATGTGTGGGTTCAATCCTATTTTTGGAGCTCCATATTAATGAGATTGGTTGAATAGAAGGCTCCTCCTTGTTACCTGATTCATCATAAGAAATAATAGGATAATATTGGGAAGTCTCTTCCCTTTCGTTAGCATTCTCTTCATCTTCTATTTGTTTTCTTTTCTTTATGTAATTGGCAATATAAGGATTTTCAATGCAATTCACCGCACAATACATATAAATTTCTTCTAAATCAAAATGAAGAACTCTATCAAAGGCAAATTCTGGAATAACCTTAGTTATACGTTTCATTTCTTCATAACCCAAGAGCAAACTAAGTTCATTATGATATGCAAGGGAAATCAAGTCATCACAATTTTTGGACACGATACGATCATGAAACAATTTGCATTGGGTACTAAAATGATCACGTTTATTGCAAAGTTCACAAGTATGGCTAAGAAAAAAATACATTTTCAGCACATGCATCTAGCCTTTCTTGCAACCATTTAGTTTCTAAGTACTTATGCCTCTTGCAATATCTATCTTCCCTATTTGGTGTGTACTTACAAACCCAATATACTCCACAAAAATCGACATGCTTATAGGAGATATTTTCATCATGACTAGTGCAATCATCATTAGTACTATGGATATTCAAGGAGTTCATACTAACAACATTGCAATCATGCTCATCATTCAAAGTTTTAGTGCCAAACATTTTAATGCATTCTTATTCTAACACTTTGGCACAATTTTCTTTTCCATCATACTCACGAAACATATTAAAAAGATGAAGTATATGAGGTAAACTCAATTCCATTTTTTGTAGTTTTCTTTTATAAACTAAACTAGTGCTAAAACAAGAAACAAAAAGATTCGATTGCAAGATCTAAAGATATACCTTCAAGCACTCACCTCCCCGGCAACGGCGCCAGAAAAGAGCTTGATGTCTACTACGCAACCTTCTTCTTGTAGACGTTGTTGGGCCTCCAAGTGCAGAGGTTTGTAGGACAGTAGAAAATTTCCCTCAAGTGGATGAACTAAGGTTTATCAATCCATGGGAGGCGTAGGATGAAGATGGTCTCTCTCAAGCAACCCTGTAACCAAATAACAAAGAGTCTCTTGTGTCCCCAACACAGCCAATACAATGGTAAATTGTATAGGTGCACTAGTTCGGCAAAGAGATGGTGATACAAGTGCAATATGGATGGTAGATATGGGTTTTTGTAATCTGAAAATATAAAAACATCAAGGTAACTAGTGATACAAGTGAGCAGAAACGGTATTGCAATGCTAGGAAACAAGGCCTAGGGTTCATACTTTCACTAGTGCAAGTTCTCTCAACAATAATAACATAGTTGGATCATATAACTATCCCTCAACATGCAACAAAGAGTCACTCCAAAGACACTAATAGCGGAGAACAAACGAAGAGATTATGGTAGGGTACGAAACCACCTCAAAGTTATTCTCTCCAATCAATCCATTGGGCTATTCCTATAAGTGTCACAAATAGCCCTAGAGTTCGTACTAGAATAACACCTTAAGACACAAATCAACCAAAACCATAATGTCACCTAGATACTCCAATGTCACCTCAAGTATCCGTGGGTATGATTATATGATATGCATCTCACAATCTCAGATTCATCTATTCAATCCAACACAAAGTACTTCAAGGAGTGCCCAAAAGTTTCTACCGGAGAATCACGACGAAAACGTGTGCCAACCCTTATGCATAGGTTCATGGGCAGAACCCGCAAGTTGAACACCAAAACATACATCAAGTGAATCACGTGATATCCCATTGTCACCACAGATACGCACGGCAAGACATACATCAAGTGTTCTCAAGTCATTAAAGACTCAATCCGATAAGATTACTTCCATGGGAAAACTCAATCCGTTACAAGAGAGAAGAGGGGGGGAGAAGCAACCTAAGATCCAACTATAATAGCAAAGCTCGCGATACATCAAGATCGTGCCAAATCAAGAACACGAGAGAGAGAGAGAGAGATCAAACACATAGCTACTCGTACATACCCTCAGCCCCGAGGGTGAACTACTCCCTCCTCGTCATGGAGAGCGCCGAGATGACGAAGATGGCCACCGGTGAGGGTTCCCCCCCCTCCGGCAGGGTGCCGGAACAGGGTCCCGATTGGTTTTTGGTGGCTACAGAGGCTTGCGGCGGCGGAACTCCCGATCTAATCTCTGTTCTGGAAGTTTTAGGGTACGTGAGTATATATGGGTGCAGGATGTACGTCTATGGAGATTCGGGGGCCCCATGAGGCAGGGGGGCGCGCCCCCACCCTCGTGAGCACCTCCCTTGTCTCCTGACGTGGGGTCCAAGTCCATCCGGTAGCTTTCCTTCCATAAATAACTTCTCCATGTTGGTGCAGACATTTGGAGACATGTTGTAAGGGATAACAAGCACTGGCCACATGCTATATGTGGCCCTCTGGTGGCCAAATGTGTTAAATCCATCTGAATCTAAGCCAAGTCTAATGTTTCTCGGGTCAGCAGCAAACTGTTTGTGTTTATCATTGAAACTTTTCCACTCACTACCATGAGATGGATGGCTCATTACATTCTGATCTCTGTACTCCTGCTTCCTAGAATGCCACAGTACATCCTCTCTTGTTTCAGCATCATGAAACAACCTCTGCAATCTTGGTGTAATTGGAAAATGTCTCAGAGCATTATGAGGAATCCTCTTCACAGCATCGCCATCTTTCCATCTTGATGATTTCATTTTGGGCATTCACTTAAGTTGGCATAATCCTTCCGGAACAGAACACAATTATTCTTACAAACATGGATCATATCATATCCAATTCCAACTGCATGAAGGAAATTCTTCATTTTACTGTAGGTGTGTGGCATCTTAGACGCATCTGGGAAAGATTCGCGGAAAGCAGCCAACATCACATTGAATGATTTGTTGGTGATCCGCTCAGATGTCTTCACCTGAAGAAAGGTGACCATAGCTGAGAATACTGATAGCTTCTTTCCTAGGGCGACAGCATCGTTGCATTGTTCCAACATGCGGGCCCACCGTTTTTCTTCTGCAGGTGGAAGCTCATGGAATGCACGAGCATTTCGTAGCACTGTTTCAATGTTCATCAAACTCACTGGCTCCGCCACCACCACCACCTCCTCCTCTTCCACCTGAGGATCAGGCAGATCAAGATGGTGATCTGCTGCTTCCATGTAGTCAATAACATTGACGTTCCCAGCTTCACCATGATGAAGCCACCTAGTATATGTGACCGACATCCCATACAAGTGGAGATGATTTTGCACAGTTGACTGGGGTCTTGTAACTGAATTCATACAAATGCTACATGGGTAGAGCACATCTGATTTTGGACCACCGTACTCATCTCTGATAAAGTTCATGAAGTTTTCAACCCCCTCGACATATGCAGCGGAGAATCTTCGAGCAGAAGTTATCCAAGTCCTGTCCATCTGTTAGACATACAAATTAGTTCTTCTACTAGATATTATAGGAAAAACATATATGATTTTTTATGAAGTCTAGAAAAAAATACCTAGGTCGATGTCTAAAGCTATGGCAAGATATTTGGACGAGCATATCTAAGTAACGAAATATATGTAAAGCTAATTCAGCAAACAGATTTGAGTGCCAAATTATAGCAGGCTGTTTCAGCAGTCAATGAGGCCGAGCACACAGCCATCAAACTATCGAAGGCCATCGTAGCAACAAAGATCGAGTATAAAACGGTGTAGAGCTATTTCACCTAACAGATTGGCTACTAGACCATGGCAATCTACGTCACAATAAATATATGGCAGGATATTTTAGCAACTAATCGGCCTTGGCATGCCATCTCAGCTAAGCAGTTTGAGTGCAGAACAGGGCAAGGAAGCTTCTTAAGTAGAGCATATTGATAGCAAACTACTTCGGCAAACAGTGAGATTAACAGTGTCTATCAGCTCATTCAGCGCTACACCGACATGAACGGGGCCTCAATCTAGAATGCGCGTACCGTGGGAGAAGCTGACCGCCGTGCGTCTCCACACAAACATCGCCAGCGGTGGCAGCGCTGACCGCCGTGCGCCTCCACAAGAACGTAGCCAGAGCTGGCGGAGCGGCTAGAGGGCGGCTGTCTCCGAGAGCGTACTATGAGAGCGAGAGGATCGCCGAACCGGGGCGTCGACGTATCGGCGCGGCGGGGAGGGCGGCTTTGGCGGAGCGAATGGAGTGGAGAGGGATAGGAGGGAGGGGGGTTTGGGGAATATTATTGGCTAGTTGGCCGAAGGGCGGTTGAATCGGATTTGGGAGGAATTTTTGGGTGTGGGGGGGGAGGATTTTTGCGCTGTGGGCGGGGGGAGTTTGGCGCACGGTCGGTTTCTCCAAGTGCAGTCCCACGTGTCAGTGAAGAGGCAAGCTGAAGCGCGTTCCGTTTGCGTGAGCCGTGTCCAGGAACGAACGTGTGGGGTGCAATGCTACCGCGACAGGAGTGCTATGAGTGTACCGCCTTTTTTTCTTTTAAACTAGGTGCTTCGCCCCCTCAAAAAAATTGTTGCTTTGCGCGATCCATCGATACTACTACTAGTTATCCGGTAATCCCGACTAAAACGGCGCGGCCGGGTCTTTTCCCGCGCGATATGCTAGGAGGTTGGCTTAGTTGGGTTTTTTAGGACGAGTAATGCTGCACCTATGTAATCCCAGTTACGTAATTAACGTAATGTGAAACGTGTGAGCTGTTGATTGTAGATTGGGGGGAGGGAGGGGCCCACCACCATGAAAATCAGGGGAGGAGAGAGAGAGGCAATTTACGTTAACCCTTTCGTAGGTTCCCGTAGATGTAGAAAGATGTGAAATGCGTGAATGTGTAGTGGATGTACTATTGGAGTGCCTAAGATAATTTGTGTATGTATAGACCCTATTTGTTTATTTTACTTCGCATGTTAGATTTGTCTCGGTTCAATAAAAAGCAAAGTTGGTGATTATGGTGTGCCTGTCATCCTGCAATATAGGCCGTCCGATCTATATCTAATGGATAGGAAGGAAACTATGACAATTTACCCGCACTCCTCTCCACATTTGCAGATAAGGCTTTCCCTCGTTCATTCTTTTCTCCCACAAGATCTTGATCTTCCGTGCAACGCACGGGCATCTTGCTAGTACTCCTACAATATGTATATTATTGTGAAAGTTCATATACACCGGCCGAGATTAATGCAAACACGGTAGATTTTCTTTACATTTCGAACTTTTATAGGACAAAAAAAATAAAAGAAACCCGACCCTAAACCTATTCTACGGCGGCGACCGACGTTCTCCATCTGCGATCTCTATGTACAGGGGCGGCGTTCAAGACCCGTGAAGTGAAGGTGCGGTCTCCGGCGATGAAGAGTAGAACACGGGATACGGACCGGCCAGTTGGTACACCATGCCCTGCCGCCTCCCATGCCCTACTCATCCTCGGAGGAGTCCCCGACCTCGGCGGTGCCGGACGTTGGACAGCGGCAAGTAGGACGCATGGCTGACGGTGCTCCTGTTGTCGGCCGCCAGCGTGGCCACCGCTTGTGCGGTCGCGTCCGCGTCACGCTACGCCGCTATTGCGTTGTGAGAGCGACTTGAGCGAGGGAGGCGACCTCGAGATTCATCCCCAAAGACAAGCTCTCCCGCAGAGCGTTCGCACTTGCTGTCATGGCGGATGTGGTGCCAGGTAGGAGGACGATGCGCTATGGTGTGAAGGTTAGCTGGGCGTTGCCGATTTAAGTAGCACATTCCGGTGAGGCCTAGCGTCCGGTTGCGTCATTAAGTCTCCAGAGTTGGTTCCTCGGGCACCGAGCCTCTTAACGACAACATACGGACGGACGGCACGAATGCGGGCAGCTGACGCCGGCTGGGAACACACCGCGCAACGGCGCGAGGGACGAGGGTTTTGGTGTGCCAGGGTAGTCAGTTGCGGTCGTGGCAACGTTGGAGATGCCCTTTGCTCACATGTGATCCCCACTTGTCATTGAAAAAGCAAGACGACCCGACATGGTCTCAGGTCCAGAGGATGCAGTTGGCCGCGCTACACCACTCCGCGGACGTGTCGCGTCGCCCCGTGCATCCTCGACGAGCCGGGTGTTGGGGTGTGTTTGGATTGTGGCCAAAGTGCACCTTACCAAAATTTTGGTCATGACCCAAAGATTGGTCTTTGTTTGGATGGTTGCCATTTTTTGGCATGCCAATGAACTCTAGCCAACTCTAGTTCATTTTTCTTGCCAATGTCGGCCAAATCATGGGCAACCAATACCTCAACCAAAATTTTGGTCATGACCCAAAGATTGGTCTTTGTTTGGATGGTCGCCATTTCTTTGGCATGCCAATGAACTCTAGCCAACTCTAGTTCATTTTTCTTGCCAATGTTGGCCAAATCATGGGCAACAAATACCTCAACCAAAATTTTGGCTACCCAATGCTTTGATGGGGCAACCTTGGGCACAAACCAAACATACCGTTGGTCGTGCCACAGCACTAACGCCACCCTTGGCACACTGAAACCGACCGTGTCTAGCGACGACATGAGCGTGTTGCTCACCGCGGTCACCGTGTCCACAGGCGGTGCTGGAGCTGCGCCCCGTTGTTGGCCCCACGACCCACATGAACGGTTGTCGGTGGCGAGGAGGTCGTGGGCCAGCTCATCCATTGGACTAGTCTGCGCTACATCGTCCCGACGAGTGTGCCCCACATGTCGGTTTCCCTGTTTTCCCGGCCATATTCGAGCGTTAGTGCTCCGCGTTGCACATTAGGCCTTTCAGTATGTAGGCCAAGCGAGACAACTTATTGTTTATTTGAGCCGTTCAAGTATAATCATGTGGCGTTTGCTTATTTCTCATTCCTCTCCAACCCTCTTCTCCATCGATCATGTCGCCCTCCAGTCGAGTCCATTCTCCCGCATGCCTCATTTGAACATTCCGCCTAGTATCATTTGCATGTACCCACCCTAGTCCTCTTTCAATAGATCTCCGGACCCCGAGATGAAATCGAGAGGGAACGAGTGGGGGCACGTGATACCTAAGGCAGATTCAGAATTTTGAACCGCTGATCATAGCATCCGCAAATCATATATAAAGGGTATTCAATGTTCGTTTTGTTTTTGAACGTACAATATACTCCCTCCTATCCTTTCTAGTTTACATATAAGTTTTATGTGTAGTCAAAGTATCTCTACTTTGATCAAAAAGGTATCAACATTCAACAACGCCCAATCAATATTGTTAGATTCGTACATACTCCTAGATTTGTACTCGAGATGGTTTGCAATTTGACTATTGACAAGATTAATAGTACATGAGATGTATAATGTGAAAATTATATCATTGGAAACTCCTTTCACATACGAATTTGACCATATGCTTTGTGTAAGTTGCATGTCATATATTATTACTCTAACATTTGGTCAAAGTTAGCCTTGAAAAACGCATTAGACCCTGTATGCTTTGTGTAAGTTGCATGTCATATATTATTACTCTAACATTTGTGTAAGTTGCATGTCATATATTATTACTCTAACATTTGGTCAAAGTAGTATAGTGGAAGTGGATCCTCTGACATTGGTATCCCTGCCTTTCGGTCACTTACTGGCGGACCCCATGCTTGCTAGGCCCCGCATGTCAGTTACTCAATGGGTTCGGCCACGTCAGGGGATCCTCATACGTAGTATACTCCCTCAGTTTTTATTAACTCCGCATAAAACGGAGGGAGTGGTGGTATAATAAATGACGCGGGCGGGGGAGGGGGAGGGATGTCGGTTTGCTCTCAACTGCGGTCCCTCAAGCGAGCTAAAACGCAAGACGAAGCGCGTTGCATTCGGTGAGCGACGTGGGGGGTCCAGCGTGCCGGGCTGCAACGCGAACGCGTCAAGAGTGATGTACTGTCAAAAACGATTGACAGGTCGTCACCGGAACCACTATTCACACCAGAACCTTCGCTGCTCGGCCTACGCCAGCCATTGCCCTAAAACCACACCAAATCTCCAGCCCATTCCCCCACCTTTCGATCCCCTAGCCCGCATCAAGCGTCCCCTAGTTCGCCAGAAAGCCATGGTGCGCCGCAAGATCACTTACTACAAGATGCTGACGTCAGAGCGCCGCGCAGAAATCGCGGCGGCAGTCGGCGCCACAGACCTCCGTTCCCAAGCTCGCTTTGCTGCGGGCCAATCCTCGAGTTCTCTGGAGCCAAGCTACGAAGAGGAGGAAGCCGATCCAATGTTCACGGCGGAGGTCGCGGCGCAGAAGGCCCCCGATGGGTATGAGACGATGGACGTTGACTTCATGCCGGCGTTCGAGTCCCCCATGGTGCAGGCGGACCAGCGGTTCAACATGGCGATAGTAAAGGAGGACCGGGAGGCAGAGGCTCAACTCGACACATAGCGCACGCATGCTGCTGCCATCGAGGATCTCCTACAGGAGGAACCGGATGTCGTGGATGTGAACCGGGCGGCGGAGGCTCAACTTGAGGCGAAGCGCGCGGATGCCTCTACCATCGAGGCCCTCCTGCAGGCGGAACCAGACGTCCTGGACTTGAACCGGGCGGCAGAGGCTCGACTCGACGCAGAGCGCACGGATGCCGCTCTCATCGAAGCCCTCCTGCAGGCGGAACCAGACGTCCTGGACTTGAACTGGGCGGCGGAGGCTCGACTCAATGCGGAGCACGCGGATGCCACTGCCATCGAGGCCCTCCTGCAGGCGGAACCGGACGTCCTCGACTTGAACCAGGCTGTGCTCTCGTCCGTGCAGAGCACCCGCACGCTCCGCTTGAACGAGTAGCTGGAGGCCGAGGACAACCACAGTGCGGAGACACACGTTGGCAGCGACGGCTGGTTCGCGCCGGCAGCCAAAGAAGACGAGGCCATCTCTTTCCGCGAGCAGTGATAGTTTTTCTTTATGTTGTTGTTTTTATGGATCTTTTGCTGTGTAAAAACATATATTTGTTTTGCAAGTCGCCTGACTTGGGTCAGTCTACCATTTCAGGCGGTTGGATGAATATCCTACGTCTCCTAACCCTTCTTTCCTTCTTCCTCACCTCTTCTTCTTCCCCAACAGACCACCGCACGGACCGTACGGATACTCCCCAACATGCAGTTGGATAAACATACTCTATGAATGAAAATTATGTGTCAGCAATAGGATGGCTGAGTTTGGTTTGTTCACATGCGACATCACGTGTCAGTGAGGGTGCGTTCCCTTGGTTGGGTTTGCGGCGTGCAGGAGCGACGGTGTGAGGGTGCGGTGCGACCACGGCATGCAGGAGCGACCGTGTGAGAGTGCGGTGTGACCGCGACAGCCGTGCGCAAGTGTACCTCCTTCTCATTTTGAAAACTTTAGGAAAGCTTGGCAAAAATGTGTGGCGAAGTTTGGCAATGCAAGGCCTAGACCCAAACAGGATAAGTACGTACGTACTAGGAGTAATAGTGTTAAAAAAGAAAGGCGGGGTTTTCCTTCGCGGGATTTAATCGATACAAATCCTTGTTTCACGTGTCAATTAATGCGTATTTTTTCTCCAAAGACCAAAGAGCTAACCATCTCACTCCTCATCCTTGATTAATGCAGCGCCATGCAAACCAACCTTCTGACTTCCGCATGCATGCAGGGGATATTAATGTCCTTGGTTGCTAACCCCATCAATTTTGCCTCGATTAGTGTTAGTGGCCCTTTGCAAATTGTAATTTTGATATAGTGGCCTTGTGTACAAAAAAATGGAGGTAGTAACTATATTTGACTTCCTTCCCCATTGCGGTGACGTCGACGATATCTTTTTTTTGGTGGTTTGGCGAAGTGCGTTCGACGGAGAACACCATTGAGGGAGACCACGGTAAGTCGTTCGCAAGTGCCGCCTGCAAGCCGAGACAACCGCCTTATTTGCATCCAGGAAATCCTTTACTAGTACTACTAGGAGTACTAGTGCGGTGAGATGGTTTCTCGAAGAAGACGATGGAGAAGCGAAGTAAGTGAAGAGTGAAATGATGGTTGCTTTGTCCATGCTTTTTTGATTTGACGCCTCACTGCTTTGTGATTTGTGATAGAAGGGACAGGGGAGTAGACTCTGTGCTCTATACTGTACTACATGCGTCCAAGCATGGGAGAAAGAGGAGAGACGTTGCATTTTTCTATTCCTTCAATCAATCAATCAGGGAGCTTCGGTTCCATCTTTTTGGCTCTGGCAACACCGTCCACAATGGTTCCCACGATGCCAAAAGCTATTTTCACATTTGGCTACACATTGTGGATGCCCTTAACCGTACCACTTGGTTTTCCTCCTGTGTGCTATCTATACAAATCTCAATTATATTGATCTAAAAAATTATAGAATCAAGATTAGTAAAAAGGAGGTGATTTTTCCGCGCAGATGGCGGGGGAGGTTTCTTATTTGAGCAATGCTACATCCACGTAATGGTTTACTTACAAACTGATGTGATGTGGGACTATTTGATTGGATTAAAGGAGAGGATTAGGCCCACCCCACCTGAAAATCAGGGGGGACATATATAGATTAGATGGAAAGTATACGTAGAACCTACATAGCCCTTTGTAAGTCTAGGATTAGGCTTCTTATTTTCGGAGGACGTTGTCCTGGCGGTTTGCTAACATGCGGTCCCACGTGTCAGTGAGTTACCAAGCCGATCCGCGTCCCACATGAGGCAGAACAACGGCAGAAGCAACATGTGGTTAAGTCGAAGAAGATGAGGGAGAAGCGGATTCAGCAACAAGTGAAATGATGGTTGCTTCGTCCCTCCAACTTAACTGCGGGAAAGGTGCAGCTTTGTGATTTGATGCCTCATTGCTCATTACTATGCCGACGCCATGACTGGGGTGCTTCACCTTGGCTGCTCTGCACTGTATTCCGGTATGGCACGTGGACCCGGTAGCTTGATGTCCCACATGTCGGCGAAAGGGACTAGAAGATTTATGAAAGCGAGCGCTCCACTCTTACGATGGAGGAGTAGACGACACGACGGCCCGGTGAACTATCACTTGTACTGTATAGTACTATAGTTTTGCTGTTTCGCACGATCCATCGATACAAACCTGATTAAACAGGAAAGGGCAGGATTTTTCCCGCACGGTAGATGATACTGGCCATACATTTCAAAGGCAATTTTAATGTATACAAACTGAATAATTATAAGTAACAATATGATATCTAGTAAAACTAAAAACATATATGATTTATTGTGTTAGAGTGTAGTAGTAGTGCTGTATTGCATAGTTGTTAGATGTAACATGCGAGAACGTGTAGAGATGTAGTTTTGGAGGGCCTACAGAGAGAAAAGTGTAATACGGTCACCAACCTTCAGAATAAGCTGATTACGGTCACTATATACGTTTTGCGGTGATTATACGGTCACTTGCTCACAGTTCAGCATCGGATTGCACTTTGTTGACCGGCCAAATAGTCTGCGTGGCGCCATGTTGACTAGTTAAATTGACCACATTCCTTGTGGGTCCCACCTGTCAGTTCGCATAGGCAAAAGGTCAGATAAACACAAATTTACGCAAGCGCGACAAGGCTCCAACCCGTGCGCGGGAATCACCTGGTTGTGTATGTGTCTGTCGAGGCTTGATGTGTGCGCATGCACGTGTAGGTTGAGCACTTGAGCGTGAGAGTGTGTGTTGGTCGTGTGGTGTACTGGTGTGTGCATGCATGCGTGCGTGTGTGCGTGTGAGTGTTGCGTGCGTGCGTGTGAGTGTTGCGTGCGTGCGTGGCTGTGTGTGTACGTGTGAGTGTTGCGTGCGCGTGTGGGTGCATGTGTTTGTGTGAGTGTTGCGCGGATGCAGTTCGTGTGTGTATAATCACCACACTACCTCCTGTGTGTTAAAACAGACGGCTCAACATACCAATACAAGGCCACCTTGTCCGCTGTGCCCGCGGTCATGACTTCGAACCACCGTCCAAATATTTTTTTTGTCGTTTGTTTTCATTCTTACTAGCAAGATGCCTGTGCGTTGCACGTAACATCAAGATGCATTTGTATGACTTGTTTATCTTGTGAGAGAAAAGGACGAATGAGGGAATGCCTTATTTGCAAATGAGGAGAGGTGTGTGGGTACCTTTTTGCAAAATGGCCATAGTTTCTGTCCTATCCGTCCGATTTGCCTATATTGCAGGATGGCAGGCACACCATCATCACCAACTTTGTTTTTTATAAGAGTGTATTTTATGTATTTTATAAGACTGTAGATGTAGAGTAGATACAAGTCGACAGGTGGGCACGATGGTAGTGAGATAATGTGATGCAACACTAGAGGTGCCACATGGAGCGTTTAACTAGTCAACTAGTCATGTCATGAGCAAATACAGAGTTGTACAGTGAGCCCGTGACTGTACAATAACCACTAAACGTAAATGGTGACCGTAATGAGTGGATTCTGAAGTCCAATGTACGTATCGTGCTTTCGCGTCAAATACAATGATCGTCATTGCATATATCGCGAGAGAAAGATGAAACATGCGTGAATTTTCTGGGGGCTTACTTTTAGAGGACCTGGAGATAGTTTTTATGTGCATACGTGAAAGGGGCGTACATGGGGGTATGCGATGGAGAGAGAGATGCCCTTCGTTTCTCTTTATTATGACTAACTTTGTATATAGTATAAAAATATACAAATTCACAGTGCGGAATAAATATCATTGTGGGCACCATGCAATGCAAATTAGCGTTCGTACTCCTCCATACAACTTTGTAATGTTGTATATATGTAGAAACTCTAAAATAATTTTTTGGCCACACTTTATTCAAAAGGAATGTTGTATGCAAAATAAACGTAAAGAGAGGGCTTTTGAGATCAATGGGGTACGTGATGTAACATGTGTGAATGTGTAGTTGATGCATTTGGCGGGGCCTAGAGAGGTATGTGTGTGTATTACGTATTTGAGAGAGGCATGGATAGAGGGGCCGACGGGGGGGGGCATGGGAGAGATAGCACGAGAAATGAGAGTGGTCTAGAGAGAGAGAGAGAGACGAATATGACGTCACGACAAGAGATTCCATTTCCTTGAGTGTGTGTATGCAAGGGGGGAGGGAATAGAGGTACCAGGAGAAATTTTCTGTGTGTGTGGTGTTTATGTTGGTATGTGTGGGTGTGAGAAGATAATGAGACGTGGGGGCAGAGGTTGTGTCACCGCGTGAGGTACGGTGGGTCAAGGTGAGGCCCTTCGTTCGGTTCCGTCCTGTGCCACATTGGTCGGCCCGTGACGCATTTAGGAAGACCCATGGATGACTAGTCGTACAAGACAAAGATATCAGAACTGTGAAGGACTCTGTGTCCACTGACAAAGCCGGCTAGGATTTGTAACCCTAGGTTCTCGGACTAAGGTAACCCCTTTATCTCTGATATTACTATTCATCCAACCTAACTTTAAGGGGCATCCTACATAATGCTCTGCTAGAATCCTACTCGTCGATTAGGAAGAGAGGTGTGAGACAATGCGTGAGAGACATGCGTAAAGATAATGTGCGGACATGAGACACGTAGGCAGGTCCATGTATATAGAAAGGGTCGATGAGGATTGTGCATGTGTATGTTTGCGAGAGCAAGAGTGCTTGTGATAAAGGTTAGTGAAAACAGTTGTAAATGGTTACGAGAGGGAGGGAGGGTTATATCTAGAGCATGTGTGTGAGAAAGACACTTCGGGAGAGAGTGTGTGAGCATGTGTGAGAGACCACCGATGGAGAGTCAAACTACACGTAAAAGACTGCTCTACACATTGATTAAAGATATAAATTGTATCCAAATATTAGGATGGGATCATGATATTTGCAATTCACGTAAGGAGCGGTCATTGATCCATCAGGCATCTAGATTCTATCGAATTTGAGCATGTCTATGTTATTAGTCGACACAATTGATCCACATAGTTAGTATTTTGAACTCCAGACAATGCATCGCTTTAGAAATCGAATATAAACGTGAGTATAGTTCATGTTGTGTGTGTAAAGCACATTATACATACGAAAGTTACACAATGGACATTATAAATAGCTACCTATGAACTAGCATACATTTGAATTCAACTTAAGGTGGTTTAAAAAAATCGAATTTAACATGAAGTCCATTCCTTTATTTGAATTTGATATCATGGCATTTGTAAACCATACCTAAATTATGGGGGCACCAATATTTGCTCTGATTTTGTACATAATAGCATATGTAGTTGTGTACAAAATAGATTCAAATTTAGCTCCTCCATTCCAAAATAATCGTAGTTATAGGATTTTCAAGTGTCAAAATTTCAAAAAGAAGCGGATAATTTAATGAGGTTTTCAAACATAGAAGGTCAAATATAACGTTGTCTATTTAGGTCAATCCTCATAGTTCAAGAGTACTCTAAACGTGAATGCTTGTGTTTCAAAATTTCGAACGAAGCGCCAAAAGAGCCTCTACTCTCCCGAAACCGCGTGAGACCAATGTTTGGTAGTACAAGGAAGTTACTTTTCTAATAACTCCGGCCCGTGAAACCTACCGGCCCGACGTCCAAAGGTCTAAACAGGGGGAGGTTTGTAGCTTCATTAGACGCCACGCAACCGCATCCGAAAAACATTCATACACAATGGCCGCCTAAGCACACATGCGCGCGGCCGAAATCGCTCCCGTCCACTATTTGGGACACCTGGGATTACCATCCTACCCCCAACCCACAGTAGCTCCGAAATTTAAGAGGGGGGCAAAGTTTGTACTTTCCCCAAATTTCAAACAAGCGCGTCCCATCTTCTGTTCAAAAAAGCCAAAAACAAGCGCGTCCCAGACCGAAACATGGTTCCCCCCACCCGTCCGATTCCCCATTCGTACTCCATGGGCACCAAAACTACCTCTCCACCAGCCGCGAAACCCCGGCGTCCTCCGTCCGCCACCCCATCCCACCCATCAAGCGCTGCCCTCCTCCATCACGCCGGAGCCGATACCCCGACGTCATCGTCCATCGCAACCACAACCGCAACGCCCCCCACGGCTAGTAGTTGAAGCCGAGGCCGAGCCGTTCGTACCTGAGCCAGTTCAACCACGCCGTCCTGCGCCTCACCACTGCCGCTCCAACTTCGCCACCCTCCACCGCACCAGAGCTGTCCTGCTACGCCGTCCATCGCCGCCTCGGATCTGCTTCCCCTCCGCCGACATACGGCCACGGCAACACAGTCAACAATTTGGCCATGGGTTCGTCCAAGCCTGCACCCTCCAGAACATCGGTTTCCCCGGTAAAAAGAAGAAGATCGGCAACTGTCGGTGTCAAAACCGGCGGATCTCGGGTAGGGGTCCCGAACTGTGCGTCAAGGTCGGATGGTAACAGGAGGCAAGGGACACTTTATTTTACCCATGTTCGGGCCCTCTCGATGGAGGTAAAACCCTACTCCTGCTAGATTAATATTGATGATACGGGTAGTACAAGAGTAGATCAACCACGAGATCAAGGAGGCTAAACCCTAGAAGCTAGCCTATGAGTATGATGATGGTTATGATGGTCGTCCTACGGACTACAACCCTCCGGTTTATATAGACACCAGATAGGGTTAGGGTTACACAGAGTCGGTTACATTGGTAGGAGATCTTGAATATCCGCACGCCTAGCTTGCCTTCCACGCCAAGGAAAGAACCTTCCGGACACGGGACGAAGTCTTCAATCTTGTATCTTCATAGCCCTGGAGTCCGGCTGAAGGTATAGTTCGGCTATCCGAACACCCCCTAATCCAGGACTCCCTCAGTAGCCCCCAAACCAGGCTTCAATGATGATGAGTCCGGCGCGCAAATTTGTCTTCGGCATTGCAAGGCGGGTTCCTCCTCCGAATCTTGTGTACCTGTATGAATAATGTCCGATTTTTGTAACGTAGCGTTCCTCGGCCTCAGCGCCCAATAATTGTCGTCTTCCACGTGTTGAACGAATGCGAAAAGCCCGGGGGTGTTTTTATATTCACACCCTTAGTCATATAAACGAGCCGCCTATTTAACGGGATGGGGATCTAGATCCAAACCACATCTTCTCCTCTCCGCGAGTTATCATCAGAGCGTCTCCAGCAAAGGTCCATTCCAACATGGCCAGCCATCGCAGCTCCTCCCCTCGCCCCTCCAGTCCCAAATCCGGAGACTGGGAGAGTTGCACCATCCCACACAGCGAGCTAGTGTCACTGCAGGCCAAGGGATTCCTTCCCCAGGCATATATGGTCCCAGTCCGAGCCGGACTCGCCACCTACAACGGCGGAAAGCAAGTGGAGAGCACCCCCAATCCTTCTAAAGGAGAGCGGGTGTGCCTCGTCCCTTATTTATTAAGGGGACTGGGATTTCCAATTCATCCATTCCTCCGCGGGCTTCTGGAGTTCTACGGCCTCCAGCTGCACAATCTCACGCCCGGCTCCGTACTACATATTGCAGGCTTCGTTGCCCTTTGCGAGCTATTTTTAGGCGTCGAGGCTCATTTTGCGCTGTGGAAGAGGTTGTTCTGCTTGGTGCCCCGCTCTCAAAAGGGGTCTATATACCAAGTGAGCGGAGCCAAAATATGGCGCATCGCCGGGACCGGATACTTATCCGGAACCCCAAAGAAGGCGTCCGAGGACTGGCCTTCAGAATGGTTTTACATAGATGATGTCCCGCTGCCGAACCCTATCCGGGTCGGCCTCCCTGAGTTCAGCATGGCTCCCTTGAAGAAACGCTTAAGTTGGCATCCGTGGAGCTCTCAGAGAGAAAGCAACAGAGACGTTCTTTACCTGATGGGCCGGATAAGATTGTTGCCTCATTCCGGGCTAACCATGATTGGAGTCATGGCCACATGTATTATGCGAGGGGTGCAGCCGCTTCAATATAGAAGCCACCCCATGTGGGATTTCAACGGGGAGGATGACGCTACCCGTTATGGCCGTAAAGGACCAACTTCAGCTGCCGCTTTGGTAGAGATATTAACATCTTTGTACAAGGGAGAAAAGGAGGATTTCCTCCGCGTCAACCCGCGGGCCGGATTCTCTATGTACGAACCTCCAAGTTGGGTAAGCGAATAATTGCACTCGCCCGTTTGCTTTAACATTCCCATGTTTAGACGTGCAGTCTGACAGCTTTTAGCGCAGGAACTGCGATAGGAAGTGAAGGACATCGACAGCCGCCCTCCACAGCCCGAGGACCCAAAGAGGTCCCACAATCCGGACTCCGAAGAGGATCCGGACATAGCAGTGGAGCTTATCGATGGGGTGTTCCATCAGTTGAGCAAGGATAATACCTTGGTAGCCATTACGACTGATTACCCTGGGTTAATCCCGGCCTCCCAGGTGACAGAAACCGGAGTGTTTATTCCTGCAAGAGAGATTCCGTCCTCACATATTCCGGCGTTTCTGACGACAACCGTATTTTACAGGGGAGATTTCCGAGGAGGGAGGCCGAACCTGCGGCGGCTAGCCAACGAGGACCCGCCGGGCCCCGTGGGGTAAAAAGAGATGAAGTCCGGACTGAGAGTTCAGCACAAAGGTATAACGTGCCCTCTGTCTCCCTGGCATTATTCTGTCAAGGCATGTTAACGTCCGTACTGTTTCCAGGACGAAGAGGCCTCGCCGGACTATATCCAGAGGGGGCGCCAACCGCGCCTCTACCAGCCAGGCTCCAACGTCTGGTCCGGAGGCGGGGACGAACACCAGGCTTGCGCTGGACGCTCCTCCAACAGAGGACGCGGACCGGCTATCTGCGACAAATTCAGAAGTGGAGAGCGCCATGAACCATAGGCGTCGCCGGACAGTTCTACGCGACGCTTGTTTCTCCCGAGAGGCCTTAGACGCCTTCAATTCGGGAGATGCGTACCTTCGTGCTGCTCAAGATGGTTTAGCCAGAGCCACGGAGCAGTATGTGAAAGACATACGGGTAAGAAAATTTTGGTTAAATATATATATATGCCAGTAGCCCTCGAGACTTGAATCAGTTAAACTAACTGATTTAAGGATCATATAATATGTAGGTTCTTACCGAGAAGAACACCGTGCTGTCCCAGGAGCTGGAAAAGTGCAAGGCCCAACTAGAGGCCACACTAGCCACAACAGGGGAGCCCAAAGGGACCCCCTCAGGTACAATATACTTTGAGAGATTAGTATTGTGCGGCTTGTGTGCGAATCTGACAATTAATGTTGCAGATGGTGCCAGACTTGATCCGGAGAAGCAACAACTCTTACGCCAGTTAAAGGCTGGCGAGAGTATGTTGACAAGGGTGAGGCAAGAGAAGAATGATCTTCAGGATGCCAACACCAAGCTGGATGTTGAACTGAAAGACGTTCGTGGCCAGCTGTCGAACTCCACAAAGGAGAACCAGCGACTTCGACGCGGCATATTTAGTAAGTGTTTGAGCGAACCCTTTGAAAGAAAAATGAGTTCGGCGAGGAAGTCGAATAACAGAGTATTGTCTGTAGGTATGCTCACAGGTCGTCCTGCAGAGGAGATGTCCGGTTCTATGGGTGACCTTCTCCCCGAACTCCTGCAACTGCACGAACGAATTCGGCAGGCAATGCAAGGGGTTGCACAAGCCTTATGGCCTGCCCACTCCACGCCCGAGGGCCTTGGAGAGCTTGCGGAGAAGCTGACGGGAGCTCGGCGGCGCGTCCGGTTGTGGAAGATATCAGCCTGCCGACAAGGCGCGAGGGAGGCATGGGCCATGGTGAAGACCCGCTTTACGAAGTCTGACCCCAATCATATGGCCGAGGTCGGACCAGTGGGGCCTGACAGGAAGGAGATCCCTGTGAGCTTGGTGTATGGCTAGGTAGAGCTGGCCGCAAAGTATTCCCAGCAGCACTGTAAATTAGACAGCCTGTTAGATGGTATAGAGGAGGAATACGATCAGTCAAGATGACTATGTAATTTATAATTGACATGTGTAATGCCTTCTAGCCAGATTGTAGATCGTTTGTCGTTGCCGACCTTTTCGCTTCGACCTCGGGACCTGACAGTCCGGAGTGTGTCCGAATAGCATAACGACTATATAAAAGCCGGGGTATGCATGGAGACCAGGCGTAGGGGTCATTAGTGCTTTATCAGACAAGTGGCCAACTAGTTATGTTATATTACATGGTTAGTAAGAAACATCTTCCAGAGAGAATAGTTCCGTTAAGGGTTCCTTTCGCTCGGGTGGCGTGCCCTAAAGTGCATGTCCGGACTGCAAATGCATAAGATCATCTGGGGGCATGTATAAAATAAAAAGGTTCATCTTTAGTTCACCGAACGAATATTCCCTTAAGAAGGCTAGCTTTCGGCTTCACCCAGTCTGAGGTACACATCCGGCTTATCCGGCAGTAGCAATCGCTGAGGTGCTCCCTTTACCGCCTAGCCGAACAATCGGGAACGTAGGGGTAAGCACAGGAGCCAGGCAACCCAGCTTGGCCAAAACTTAAGTCATATCGATGCATATAATGGCGAAGAAAAGGTGCATGCGGAAGTCTGACGCATGCGTTGGGTGTGAAACCCATATAAACAAGCTTCTATTAAAGAAGCCCCCAGGTTTAAAGAGCGCGGATAGCACGTCACATAATGAGATTTTAAGGGCTAGAAAAGAAGAGAGCAGGAGACAAAGCAAAAAAAGTATAAATGTAAAAAAATGGACGGAGGAAGGAGACAAACACAGAGTCCGGCGCTAGGTGTAGAATCTTCGGAGACGTGTGGCGTTCCATGGGTTCGGCTCGAGTCGGTTGTCCGACGCATCTCGCAGGCGGTACGCTCCACCAGTTAGGACTTGGTCGATTATGAATGGACCTTCCCATTTGGGCTTGAGTTTGTTCTTTTGCTTATCCGGCAGGCGCATAACTAGTTCACCAACGTTGTAATTTTTGGCCCGTACTTCTCTGCTTTGATATCTTCGAGCTTGCTGTTGATAGAATGCGGAACGGGCTTTAGCCACGTCACGCTCTTCCTCTAAGGCGTCCAGGTTGTCCTCCCGATCAAGCTCGACTTCTCTTTCTTCGTACATGCGCACTCGAGGTGAGTCATGAATTATGTCGCAGGGCAGAACCGCCTCAGCGCCGTACACCATAAAGAATGGTGTGAATCCGGTGGTACGATTTGGCGTGGTTCGCAGCCCCCAGAGTACGGAGTCGAGCTCCTCTACCCGGTGCATATCAGATTCCTTGAGGGACCGCACTAGTCTGGGTTTGATGCCGCTCATGATGAGACCGTTTGCTCGTTCGACCTGACCGTTATTTTGTGGGTGATAGACAGAAGCATAATCGAGCTTAATGCCCATGTTTTTGCACCACAGCTTTACTTCGTCAGAGGTGAAGTTTGTGCCGTTATCGGTGATAATGCTGTGGGGGACACCGTAACGGTGTACGACCCCGGATATGAAGTCTATCACAGGTCCGGATTTGGCCGTCTTGACAGGCTTGGCTTCTATCCAGTTGGTGAATTTTATCCACCATGACCAATAAGTATTTTCTCTTGCGGGTTCCACCTTTAAGGGGTCCCACCATATCAAGCCCCCAGACCGCAAAAGGCCAAGTGATGGGGATAGTTCGGAGGGCGTTGGGTGGCATATGGCTTTGGTTGGCAAAGAGATGGCAACCGACGCATCGTTTGACTAGGTCCTGAGCGTCTGCTCGAGCCGTCGGCCAATAGAAGCCCGTACGGAAAGCCTTGCTTACAAGGGACCGAGCCGCGGCGTGGTGGCCACCGAGTCCGGCATGAATTTCAGCCAACAGACTCCGCCCTTCCTCTTCGGAGATACACCTTTGAAGGACTCCTGTAGTGCTTTTCTTATATAGCTCTCCCTCGTGGACTTTATAGGCTTTGGATCGCCGCACTATGCAGCGTGCCTCATTTTGGTCCTCAGGGAGTTCCTACCTGGTAAGGTAGGCTAGGAATGGTTCCGTCCATGGGGCGATGACCGCCATTATTGCGTGGGCTGAGGGTGTAATTTCGGTGGCGGGGCCATCGATTATGTCTGATTGTTCGGCATTGGGTTGTGCGGTTATGTCCAGGCTATTATCCGAGGGTTCCCCCTCCCATGTTACGGATGGTTTGAATAATCTTTCTAAGAAGATGTTGGGGGGGACCGCATCTCGTTTTGCTCCGATGCGTGCCAGGACGTCCGCTGCCTGATTATTTTCTCGGGCTATATGGTGAAACTCTAGTCCCTCGAACCGAACTGACATTTTTAGTACGGCGTTGCGATAGGCTGCCATTTTTGGGTCTTTGGCATCGAAGTCGCCATTTATCTGGGATATCGCGAGGTTTGAGTCCCCAAATACTTCCAGGCGTTGAATGCCCATGGATACTGCCATCCGGAGACCATGTAGAAGGGCCTCGTATTCGGCTGCATTGTTGGAGTCTGTGTACATAATTTGGAGTACATATTGGACTGTATCACCTGTAGGGGACGTCAGAACAACGCCAACCCCCAGTCCGGCTAGCATTTTGGAGCCGTCGAAATGCATGACCCAGTGTGAGTATGTGCCGTACTCTTTAGGGAGTTCGACCTCTGTCCATTCGGCAACGAAGTCGGCTAGGACTTGTGATTTAATGGCTCGCCGTTGTTTGTAGGTTATATTGAATGGAAGGAGCTCTATGGCCCATTTCGCTATCCGGCCCATTGCATCGCGGTTGTTGATAATGCCGTTGAGTGGTACTTCCGAGGCTACTGTTATAGAACACTCTTGAAAGTTGTGTCGTAGCTTCCGGGATGCCATAAACACCGCGTACGCGATCTTTTGGTAATGCGGGTACCGTGATTTGCATGGTGTGAGGACAGTGGACACGTAGTAAACCGGCCTTTGAAGGGGTAGTTTGTGTCCGTCCGATATCCGTTCGACAACGAGTACTGCGCTAACAACTTGATGAGTTGCGGCAATGTATAACAACATGGGTTCACCGGTATCCGGCGCGGCCAGGACGGGGTTTGTTGCCAAGATGGCCTTTATTTCCTCGAGTCCGGTCGTGGCAGCATCCGTCCACTCGAAGTGTTCGGTGCGCCTTAGGAGGCGGTAAAGGGGTAGTGCTTTTTCTCCCAAGCGGGAGATGAAGCGGCTTAAGGCCGCCACGCATCCGGTGAGTTTCTGTATTTGTTTGAGGTCTTTTGGGACATCCAATTGTGACAGAGCTCGGATTTTAGCTGGATTTGCTTCAATTCCTCTACCGGATACAATGAAGCCCAGGAGTTTTCCGGCTGGGACGCCGAAAACACATTTTTCCGGATTGGGCTTGATGTCGTATTTTTGGAGGTTGTCGAATGTAAGCCTCAAGTCGTCTACTAGAGATTCGACGTGTCTTGTTTTAACGACCACATCGTCTACGTACGCCTCCACTGTTTTGCCGATCTGGTTTGCCAGACATGTTTGAATCATGCGCTGATATGTCGCGCCGGCATTTTTTCGCCCAAAGGGCATTGTGTTGAAGCAGAATGGGCCGTATGGCGTAATAAATGCTGTTGCAGCTTGGTCGGATTCTGCCATCTTTATTTGATGGTAACCGGAGTATGCGTCGAGGAAACACAGGGAATCGTGTCCTGCAGTGGTGTCGATGATTTGATCAATTCGAGGGAGGGGAAAAGGATCCTTTGGGAAGCCCTTATTGAGGTCTTTGAAGTCGACACACAGGCGCCAGGATTTGTCCTTCTTTGGTACCATTACCAGGTTTGCTAGCCAGTCCGGGTGTTTTATGTCCCTAATGAATCCGGCCTCCAATAATTTGGCTAGCTCCTCTCCCATGGCCTGTCTCTTTGGCTCGGAGAAACGCCGGAGGGCTTGTTTGACATGTTTGAATCCTTTCTGGATATTTAAGCTGTGCTCGGCTAGCCTGCGTGGGATTCCTGGCATATCTGAGGGGTGCCAGCCGAAAATGTCCCAGTTCTCTCGTAAGAACTCGCGCAGTGCGGCGTCTACATCAGGGTTCAGTTGTGCCCCGATGGAGGCTGTTTTATTAGGGTCCGTTGGGTGGACCTGGAATTTGACTATTTCGTCAGCTGGTTTGAAGGATGTGGATTTGGATCTCTTATCGAGTATCACATCATCCCTGTTAACCGTGGATCGCAGCGCCGTCAGTTCTTCGACTGCTAGGGCTTCAGATAGTGCCTCGAGGGCCAATGCGGCTGTCTTGTTTTCGGCGCGGAGTGCTATGTCCGGATCACTAGCGAGAGTGATAATTTTGTTTGGCCCAGGCATCTTAAGCTTCATGTACCCGTAATGGGGTATAGCTTGGAAAACTGTGAATGCCTCTCGTTCTAATATAGCGTGATATCCGCTTTTGAACGGGGCCACTTGGAACGTGATTTGTTTGGACCTGTAATTATCCGGAGTGCCGAATACCACATCTAGTGTGATCTTTCCGGTACAGCGCGCTTCCTGACTGGGGATTATTCCTCTAAAGGCTGTGCTGCTTCGCTCAATGCGGTTCCAGTCTATCTCCATCTTTTGGAGGGTTTCCTCGTAGATGAGGTTCAATCCGCTGCCTCCGTCCATAAGTACCTTTGCAAGGCGACAACCGTCCACTATGGGACTGAGAACCAATGCGGCTGGTGCTCTGGCTGTTCGAAATTTAGGTTCGTCGCTCGCATTGAAGGTGATGGCGATATTGCTCCATGGATTTATGGTCGCTACTTGGTAGACTTCGGTGAGGCTGCGAAGTGTTCTTTTTCGCATATTATTTGATGCGAAAGTCTCAGAGATTGTAAGAATGGTACTGAAATTCTCGGGCTGGTTTCCTTCGACCTCTGGAATTAGGAGGTCTTCGCCAATTTTGGCCACCTGCCGGAGTATCCAACATGCCCTGAGGCTGTGTGTCGGTGCGGCGTCCTCTGCGTTGTGAATCTTGCAGGGTCCGTCTAGCCACTTTTATAGTACGGTTCCATGCCCCCTAGAGGGTTTTGATTTTTTGTTTAATCCGGGCGTCTTACTGTGGTGCGCCCTTGATTCGGACGGGATCGCTATTCAAGGCCGGATTATCCCAAAATTTAATTTTGGTTTTCCGAGTACTTTCCATCGCACAGTATTTTTATACTATGGATGCCAAGTCAGTGAAACGCGTAATATTATGACGACTTACGGCATTGAGTACCCCCTCGTCCGTGCAGTTATTGCAGAAGATTGAAATCGCGTCTCCTTCGTGGCAGTCCTTTATCCTGTTCATAAGCAGGAGGAATCTGGCCCAGTAATGATGTACTGTTTCTTTGGGCATCTGCCTGATTTGGGAGAGATCGCTTAAGATCGGGCGGGCGGAATTCGCTGAATCCGATACTTCGCCCGGTTTACTGTTCGGAAGCCGAACAACCTCTGGATTCTGAGACCCAGAGCCTTGGATGTTATCCGGTTTGCCTGGTTCTAAATTCAGGTCTTGAACTGCATCCTCTCCTCCGCGGATATCCGGCATGGAGGGTTCTGGAATTCGGACGTAGCTGGTCCTCAAGATCGATGAAGGATCGCCGCATCGTGTTTCCACCACAGCAACATGATGGGTGGCTTGGGGAGAGTTGATTTCCCTTAGATCGGGTTTAGGCCCAACCTGGTCGTAGTTTGTAGCGACCCCCAAGGCGGCGATGTGATCCAGGAGCTCGTTTATGGAAGAGAGCTCCACCGGATCTAGCTGCTCGGCCAATTCCGAACTGACGCGGAGATTGCTTTTGATGACCCGAGAGGTCACCGTCGCCGTAATGGCCGAACGGGCGGTCATGAGAAAACCACCCAGCCGGAGGGTCTGGCCGATAGCCAAAGCTCCCTCAGTGACGGCGCCGTCTTTAAAGACGGGAAAAGGCATCCTTCCTGATCGCGACGGCACAGAGGAACACTCAATGAAAGCACCAATGTCGGTGTCAAAACCGACGGATCTCGGGTAGGGGGTCCCAAACTGTGCGTCAAGGTCGGATGGTAACAGGAGACAAGGGACACTTTATTTTACCCAGGTTCGGGCCCTCTCGATGGAGGTAAAACCCTACTCCTGCTAGATTAATATTGATGATACGGGTAGTACAAGAGTAGATCTACCACGAGATCAAGGAGGCTAAACCCTAGAAGATAGCCTATGAGTATGATGATGGTTATGATGGTCGTCCTACGGACTACAACCCTTCGGTTTATATAGACACCGGATAGGGTTAGGGTTACACAGAGTCGGTTACACTGGTAGGAGATCTTGAATATCCGCACGCCTAGCTTGCCTTCCACGCCAAGGAAAGAACCTTCCGGACACGGGACGAAGTCTTCAATCTTGTATCTTCATAGCCCTGGAGTCCGGCTGAAGGTATATTTCGGCTATCCGAACACCCCCTAATCCAGGACTCCCTCAGCAACCAAAAAAGGTACTCCTCTTCCCTTATTCTTGCAAATCTTACGTCTCTGCTTGCACGGTATTCATCCCACAGAAGACACTAGTTGACCGCTTCTTCTTGATACTAGATGTTCCTAGTAACTCGCGATGCACAAGGTTTCTCCTCATATACTATTTCACCTTAGCTAGAGGTCCGTCGCCCCCCTGAATTTCAATTTTTGGCCAGTTGATTCCCAATTAACGGAAGCATTCCCCGGCATAACAGGCGCTAGTACGCCTATTACACCGGGGAAGCAACGCCTTGGTGTTTATCTTAGAGGCGTGTGCGGCCTAGAGCTACTGGCGCCCGATCTGGAGGTCGGCCGGGATTAAAGGGATGGCCTGGGGGCGCGGCCAAGCACGGCGGTGGTGTGAGGTCGATGGGAGGGCGGGGCAACGGAGGCAGGGGTCTGGGCCGGTGGTCGCTGGCGGTTCTTGAAAGATCGTCAATAGTGACTGGCGGGAGGTATACGAAGGCCATCTTCCCGTTCCTTATAGATCGGATGGTTCATTAAAAAAATCGACTAACCTATTTATTTTCAGTCGACTGTTATCTTAGATATGACCACATGTGGTGGTGTGCTGGAGGAGTACCTGCATTTCCTGTGCTCATATATTACAAAATCATACGGAGTAGAATCTAATTTTGTTTGCCATGCAATGTTGTAGAGTTATCCTATATCTCCTGTCATTTATATTTCAGGCACCTGCTACCTGCTACTTTTATAGTGCACTAGTTCTGCACACACTTCACCCTTACTCTCACTATTGTGTTTTTATGCAAGGGTATTTCAGACTCTGCTGCCATAAGAGAAGCCCAAGAAAAGAGAGAAGTCGCTCCAGCTTCGTATGCTGGTAGGCAAGACACGTTACATCGCTATAAAGGGTGCAGTGTCAGCAGATGGAGACTGTAAACGTAGCTCTGGAGTTGATGACATCGCTCGCAATGAACCACCATCCCAGGTGCTTGCTTTAACTTCGCGGTGTCATATGTGGTTGCATGTTCCATATGGTGTCTAGCTTGTATTCGAAAGGCCGAAGTCGGTAAGATAAGGAAAGATATTTTTTTTACATGAACCACCATCCCGTGAGCACCAGAAGACAAATGGCTAGTCAGGGCACTAGCCGAGCCAGTGACAAGCCCAACAAAGATAGGCATCACCTGGAAGCCAACTAAAAAGCTGCGATGGTGGCGAAGCAGCCCGCCTCCCACCAGGCTCTCAGGTCCTAGATGATCATGCTCACCACTCCAGCCGGATGTCTAGCTTGTATTGCTTCCAATTTGGTTAAATTGCATCTGCTTAGCTTACACATTATACCTTTGAATACGGCATGCCTTTCTGTTTTTGGTACATACTAGTACATCTGTGTATTAACCATGTTCTTACATCAAACTAATGTTCTTGTGTATCCCTCATCAATCAATTATGACGAGGCAGGCAGGAAAGGGGACTACTCCTCATTTAAAGAATGCAGCGTCAGCCTCCCGACGTGATTCTCAAGAAACAGAAATGCTAGATGAAGATAGTGAATTTAGTTCTATAGTTGATTATAGCATTTCCCCTACACTAGCATCGCAGGTGCTTGCTCTAACTTGGCAGCGTGATATGTGGTTGCATGTTGCATATGGTGTCTAGATTGTAATTCTTCCAATCTAGTTAAACTACATGTGCTAGTCTGCTTATCTTATACATTGTACCTGTTAATGTGACATGCCTTCCTGTATTTAGTACATAGCACATCTGTCGATTAAGCATGCCCTTACATAAAACTATTGTTTTTTTTGTATCCCGCATCAATCAACATGACGAGACACCTTTAGTATATGTAGTGCGATATTAGTTGCAGCTTTCATATGATTTATAGCATGCGCTGCATCTAATTTGCTGAAATTCCATTTATTATGGGACACTTTTAACTTGGCAGAGTCATGTTGGTTGCATCTTTCATGTGGTGTCTAGCTTGCATTGCTTCTTATTTGCTGGAATGGTTTCTTCTTAGTTTACACAAACAGTTGTGAACATGCCATGCCGTCCTGTTTTTCGTACATATTCCATCCTGGTATCATGTGTTTGCCTTACATCAAAGTAGTGATTGTCAATATCATGCTTTAATGTGTTTTGAAGAGAGATTTTTATTGCTTTTTCTTGTCGGTTTTACTTGACAATTCAAAATCAATAAAGCGGAAGGAAGTTAGCAAGGCAGCGGATAAAGGTGCTCCTTCCGAATGGAGGGCCTCTACAGTTTCTACTCCTCCACACCCCCAAGATGATTTCCAAGACAACACATGCATAGACACTCAACAAAGCTGTGTTTATGATGAGCACGTCTCCCCTAGTGCAGCATCACCGGTGCTCCCTCTAACTTGGCACTGTTATATGTGGTTGCATGTTATGTGTGATGTCTAGCTTGTATTGCTTCTAATTTTGTTGAATTCCATCTGCTTACTTTACACATTATACTTGAATAAGACACGTGTTCCTGTTTCTAGAACATACAATATCTGTCTATCACACCATGTTCTTACATCAAATTACTACTGTTGTGTAACCTGCAACAATCACTTATCATAAGACACGTTTGACTTCAGAGTGTGATATAGGTTACATCTCAGATTCTTTTCTAGATTGTACTACTAATTTGTTGAAATGACACTTAGGACGAGACAGTTTTAACTTGGTAGAGTGATATTCATTGCATCTTTCATATGGTGTCTAGCTTTCATTGCTTCTAATTTGTTGAAATGCCTTCTCCTTAGTTTACACATCATAAGCTGTGAATATGCAATGTTGTGAATATGCAATGGCACTAATGACGAGAGACCTCTAACATGGTAGTGTGATGTTGTTTGCATCTTGCATATGATTTATTTCTTGTACTGCTTCACATTTGTTTAAACGACATTTATGATGAGACACTGTTAACTTGGCAGAGCGATTTTTGTAGCATCTTTCATATGGTGTCTACCTTCCATTGCATTGCTTCTAATTTGGTGAAATGTCTTCTTCTTAGTTTACACATCATAGTTCTGGTTATCTCTTCCATCCTGTTTTTCATACATATTACGTCCTCCTATCATGTGGTTGTCTAACATCAAAGTTCAGTTCGTCTGCATGACACATCAATTTATTCTAAAGAACTAAATTGTTATTCATTTTTCTTGTCGGCTTGACTTAACATGGCACAGAGAAAGAGGAAGAAACACAGAATGGCAGGGAATGAGAAGCGGATGAATCCTGCAGATTCTGCTGGTACTGATGGTGCAATAGAAGGTCAAAGTCCAGCGGAAAATTCTACAAACACGGCATCCCATGCTACACGAGTTGCAAAAAAGCCAAACAGAAACAAATAGCTGCCACCAAACAAGCAGAGATAGCCCTAGTTCTTGCAACACCTACCACAGTACTACCAGCTGCACGACTTACTCGTGCGTCAAATGAGCTAGCAGCACGTTCCCAAGCTCCCTTGCCACCTGACACTACTTCCCAAGCACTCTTGACATAAGACGAGTTGGCAATATCAGATGAACCTTCTGAGCTTCAACAGCAAGAAGGTAGTTGCTGGAGTCAAGTTACATTTGCATGCTTCTTTATATGTAGTCTCACAGTTTGATGTACACTAACACTTCCTATGTTCGTTGTTGGACTAGCACCTAGGCGCAAGAGGAAACAAACATCAGGGATAATGCTCGATAGGTTAACTAAATCTAGAGGAGGAAGAATGGACATCCGTTTTGAGGCAGGTTTAAAAAGGCCACGTGATGCTACAAAGTCAGCCAAGTTAGTATCAGTGGCAATGGTTGCCGTTAGGTGCCATGGGCCGAATTTGGCCCATTAGGGGAACAAGCCAGTAACGGGCCGGAAGTAATCGAGGGCCGAAAAGGAGCCCAAGAACGTATGGGCCGTCAATAGGCCAAAAGCTAACACGGGCTGGAAACGGCCCATGTAAATCACGGGCCGTTAACTGGTATAAAGAAAATTACTGTTCATTATGGGCTCGAGTCACCGGGGGCGTGTAAAGGGCTGAAAGATACGAAGGCCTCATATGGGCCGAAAGACATCGTGGGCCATACATGGGCCGAAAGTGAAATGGGCTGGTGTTATATTCGACGGCCCACATGACGTTGTTGGGCCGATTTCCTTTAGGGCCTAACGGGTCGTGAGTTAACGGGCCGTAAAATGGGCAATTTGCGAAGAGACTGTTAACAGGCTTTTCATGGGCCAGCCTGTTAACTTTTGACCAAGTCAAATGGGCCGAGTTTGTAAGCTAAATGGGCCAGTGGTGGGCCGTGGCACGTGTCGACATATCATAGACGCCTATCTGACCCACTGACGAGTTGACACGTGTTTCGTCCGGCCAATAAGAATTTTACACGTGGAAATTTCCCATTGGTCGGGGCTGTTAGCGGGTTATCGGATCCAAAACCCGACCCGATAGCTTAACGGCGTTCCGTTACGGTGGATGCCACGTGTCGGTCACCCTTGACGAAAGCACTTCTGTGACGTGCGATTTATCGTCATGGAAGTGGACACTTCCATGATGATAATTTTGGTAATGTCATGGAACACTTCTACGACAACACAGGTATGACTATCTTGATTCTGTCATAAAATCATCATGGATGTACATGCATGACAAAAAACGCGACCTACTGTGACAAACATGTATCATCACAGAAGTGTATTTTTTTGTAGTGGAGGGGGCGTGGGAGAGATAGCACGAGAAATGATAAAGGTCTAGAGAGAGAGAGAGAGAGAGAGACAGAGACGAATATGATGTCACGACGAGAGATTACCTTGAGTGTGTATATGCAAGGGGGGAGGGGATAGAGGCACGAGGAGAATTTCTTTTGTGTGGTGTTTGTGTTGGTATGTGTGGGTGTGAGAAGATAACGAGACTTGGGGGAAGAGGGTGTGTCACCGCGTGAGGTCCGGTGGGTCGAGGTGAGGCCCTTGGTTCGGTTCCGTCCTGCGCCACATTGGTTGGCCTGTGATGCATTTAGGGAGACCCATGGATGACTAGTCGTACAAGACAAAGATAGCAGAATTGTGAAGGACTCTTTGTCCACTGACAAAGCCGGCTAGGATTTGTAACCCTAGGTTCTCGGACTAAGGTAACCCCTTATCTCTGATATTACTATTCATCCAACCTAACTTTAATGGGCATCCTACAGAATGCTCTGCTAGAATCATACTCGTAGATTAGGAAGAGAGGTGCTACGCAAGAGATAGGCCTAAAGATAATGTGCGTACAGGAGACACGTAGGCATGTCTATGTATATAGAAAGGATCGATGGGGATTGTGTGTGTGTATGCTTGTGAGAGGAAGAGTGCTTATGATAAAGGTTAGTGAAAACAGTCGTAAATGGTTACGAGAGGGAGGGAGGGTTATATCGAGAGCATGTCTGCGAGAAAGACACCTCAGGAGAGAGTGTGTGAGCATGTGTGAGAGACCACCGATGGAGAGTGAAACTACACGTAAAAGATTGATGTACACATGATTAAAGATATAAATTGTATCCAAATATTAGGATGGGATCATGATATTTGCAATTCGCGTAAGGAACGGTCATTGATCCATCAGACATCTAGATTCTATCGAATTTGAGCATGTCTATGTTACTATTCGACATAATTGATCCACATATTTAGTATTTTGAACTCCAGACAATGCATCGCTTTAGCAATCGAATATAAACGTGAGTATAGTTCATGTTGTGTGTGCAAAGCACATTATACATACGAAAGCTACACAATGAACATTATAAATAGCTAGCTATGAACTAGCATACATTTGAATCCAACTTAAGGTGGTTTAAAAAAATCGAATTCAACATGAAGTCCATTCAATTATTTGAATTCGATATCATGGCATTTGTAAATCATACCTAAATTATGAAGGCACCAATCTTTGCTCTGATTTTGTACATAATAGCATATGTAGTTGTGTACAAAATAGATTCAAATTTAGCTCCTCCATTCCAAAATAATCGTAGCTATAGTATTTCCAAGTGTCAAAATTACAAAAAGAAGCGGATAATTTAATGAGGTTTTCAAACATACAAGGTCAAATTTAGCGTTGTCTATTTAGGTCAATCCTCAAAGTTCAAGAGTACTCTAAACGTGAATGCTTCTGTTTCAAAATTTCGAACAAAGAGCCAAAAGAGCCTCTACTCACCTGAAACCGCGTGAGAAAAATGTTTGGTAGTAGAAGGAAATTACTTTTCTAACTCCGACCCGTGAAACCTACCGGCCTAACATCCTCTAAATCGGGGTAGGTTTGTCGCTTCATTTAGATGCCACGCAACCGCCTCCGAAAAACATTCATACACAATGGCCGCCCAAGCACACATGCATGCGACCTAAATCGCTCCCGCCCATTTTGGGACACCTGGGATTACCATCCTACCCCCGACCCGCAGTAGGTCCGAAATTTAAGAGGGGGGCAAAGTTTCTACTTTCCCTAAATTTCAAACAAGCGCGTCCCATCTGTTCAAAAAATCCAAAAACAAGCGCGTCCCAGACCGAAACATGGTTCTCCCTTAGCTTCCCCCGCCCCCCCTCCCGTCTGATTCCCCATTCGTACTACATGGACGCCAAAACTACCTCTCCACCAGCCGCGAAACCCCGACGGCCTCCATCCGCCACCCTATCCCACCCATCAACCGCCGCCCTCCTCCATCACGCCAGAGCTGATACCCCGACGTCGTCGTCCAATGCAACCTCAACCGCAACGCCCTCCAAGGCTAGTAGTTGAAGCCGAGGGAGGGAGTCCTGGATTAGGGGGTGTCCGGGTAGCCGGACTATACCTTCAGCCGGACTCCTGGACTATGAAGATACAAGATTGAAGACTTCGTCTCGTGTCCGGATGGGACTTTCCTTGGCGTGGAAAGCAAGCTAGGCGATGCGGATATTCAGATCTCCTACCATTATAACCGACTTTGTGTAACCCTAACCCTCTCCGGTGTCTATATAAACCAGAGGGTTTTAGTCCGTAGGACAACCCCAACATACTACAATCATACCATAGGCTAGCTTCTAGGGTTTAGCCTCCTTGATCTCGTGGTAGATCTACTCTTGTAATATCCATATCATCAATATTAATCAAGCATGACGTAGGGTTTTACCTCCATGAAGAGGGCCCGAACCTGGGTAAAACATTGTGTCCCTTGTCTCCTGTTACCATCCGCCTAGACGCATAGACACATAGTTTGGGACCCCCTACCCAAGATCCGCCGGTTTTGACACCGACATTGGTGCTTTAATTGAGTGTTCCTCTGTGCCGCCGCAATCAGGACGGATGCCTCTCCCCGTCTTTAAAGACGGCGCCGTTACTAAGGGAGCCTTGGCTGTCGGCCAAACTCTCCGGCTAGGTGGTTTTCTTATGACCGCCTGTTCGGCTGTTGCGCCGACGGTGACCTCTCGGGTCATCAACAGCAATCTTCACGTCAGCTCAGAACTCGTCGAGCAGTTGGATCCAATGGAGCTCTCTTCTATAAATGAGCTCTTAGATCGCATCGCCGCCCTGGGGGTCACTACGGATTACGACCAGGTTGGGCTTAAACCCGATCTAACAGAGATTAGTTGTCCCCAAGTCACCCATCATGTTGCCGTGGTAGAGGTGCAGTGCGGCGACCCTTCATCTATCTTAAGGACTAGCTACGTCCGGATTCCCGATCCCTCCAAGCCGGATACCCGTAGAGGGGAGGATGTAACTTAAGACCTGAACTTAGAATCAGGCAACGGGCTAGATTCATTGGACAACATCCAAGAATCCAAACTTCAGAGTTCGGAAACTCCTTGGCCTCTGAGTCTCAGATTGGGTGAGGTTTCAGATTTAATTCCACCCACCCACCCGAACATAAGCGATCTATCCCAAATCAGGAAAAAGCCCGAAGAAATAGTACATCATTACTGGGCGAGGTTCCTCCTGGTTATGAACAGGTTAAAGGACTGCCGCAAGGAAGACGCAATCTCAATCTTCTGCAATAATTGCACGGAAAAGGGAATCCTCAACGCCATAAGTCGTCGTGATATTACATGCTTCGCTGACTTGGCGGCCATGGTACAAAAGTACTATGCGATGGAAAGCGCCTGGAAAACCGAAATAAAATTTTCGGACAATCCGGCCCTGAATAGAAACCTCGTCCGAAATAAAAGGGTGCATCATCGTCAGACACCCGGGTTAAAAACCAGAAAACCAAAACCCTCTACAGGGCATGGAACCGTACATTATAAACAATCGCGATGCAACGGGCCGGATTGCAAAATGGGCCATCGAGCTCCTCCCGTTCGACAAAACTTATAAGCCACGGCGAGCTATCAAGTCGCAAGTTTTGGCCGACTTCGTCGCAGAATGGACGGAGGCCGAACTCCCTAAAGAGTACGTCACATACTCAAACTGGATCATGCATTTCGACGGCTCCAAAATGTTGGCCGGACTAGGGGCCGGCGTCGTTTTGACATCCCCCACAGGAGACACAGTTCAATATGTACTCCAGATTATGTACACGGACTCCAACAATGCAGCCGAATATGAGGCCCTCTTACATGGTCTCCGAATGGCAGTATCCGTGGGCATTAAACGCCTAGAGGTGCGCGGGGATTCGAACCTCGCGATATCCCAAATAAATGGAGACTTCGATGCCAAGGATGCAAAAATGGCAGCTTACCGCAACGCCGTCTTAAAAATGTCAGTTCGGTTCGAGGGGCTTGAATTTCACCACATAGCCCGGGAAAACAATCAGGCGGCAGACGTCCTGGCATGCATCAGCACAAAACGCGATGCAGCCCCCCCCCAACATCTTCCTGGAAAGGCTGTTCAAGCCATCCGTAGTATGGGAAGGGGAACTTGGTAATAACAGCCTGGACCCAACCAAACTGTCCGGCACCGAAAAATCTGACATAATCGGAGGCTCTGCCAATGAAATTACAACTTTAGTCCACGTAATAATGGCTGTCATCGCCCCATGGACAGAACCATTCCTAGCCTACCTTACTAGGTAGGAGCTCCCAGAGGACCAAAATAAGGCACGCTGCATAGTGAGGCGATCTAAGGCCTATAAAGTCCATGAGGGAGAACTTTAGAAGAAAAGCACTACCGGAGTCCTTCAAAGGTGCATCTCCGAAGAGGAAGGGCGAAACTTGCTGGCTGAAATTCATGCCGGACTCGGTGGTCATCACGCGGCAGCTCGGTCCCTTGTAAGCAAGGCTTTCCGTGAAGGCTTTTATTGGCCGACGGCCCGGGCAGACGCTCAGGACTTGGTCCAACGATGCATCGGTTGCCATCTTTTCGCAAACCAAAGCCATATGCCACCCACCGCCCTCCAAACTATCCCCATCACTTGGCCTTTCGCGGTCTGGGGGCTTGACATGGTTGGACCCCTTAAAGGCGGAACCCAAAAGAAAAAATACTCACTGGTCAAGGTGGACAAGTTCACCAAATGGATAGAAGCCAAGCCTATTAAGACGGACGAATACGGACCGGTGATAGACTTCATATCCGGGGTCGTACACCGTTACGGTGTCCCCCACAACATCATCACTGGTAACGGCACAAACTTTACTCCCGACGAGGTAAAACTCTGGTGCAAAAACATGGGCATCAAGCTCGATTATGCATCCGTCTATCACCCACAAACTAACGGCCAGGTCGAACGTGCAAATGGTCTTATTATGAGTGGCATCAAACCTAGACTAGTGCGGTCCCTCAAGGAATCCAACACGCACTGGGTAGAGGAGCTCGACTCCGTACTCTGGGGGCTGCGGACCACGCCGAATCGCACCACCGGATACACACCATTCTTCATGGTGTACGGCGCAGAGGCTGTTTTGCCTTGTGACATAATTCATGACTCACCTCGAGTGCAGCTCTGCTCCCGAAAAGAGAAAGGAAAGGAGACTGATCTTGACGTCGGCGTTGGTTTTTCCAACGAAAAACAAGAACAGCATGTACGAAGAAAGAGAAGCCGAACTCGATCGGCAGGACAGTTTGGACGCCTTGGAGGAGGAGCGTGACGTGGCAAAAGCCCGTTCCGCATTTTATCAATAACAGGCTCGAAGATATCAAAGCAGAGAAGTACGGGCCAAAAATTACAACGTTGGCGAACTAGTTCTACGCCTGCCGGACAAGAAAAAGGACAAACTGAAGCCTAAGTGGGAAGGTCCCTTCATAATCGACCAAGTCCTGACTGGCGGAGCGTACCGCCTGCGAGATGCTTCGGACAACCGACTCGAGCCAAACCCATGGAACGCAGCCCGTCTCCGAAGATTCTATGCCTAGCGCCGGACTCTATGTTCGTCTTTTACCTATGTCCATTTTTTATATATTTTCTTACATTTCTCTCCTTCCCTTAAAGGCTCATCAAGAGGCGCACTATCCGCGCTCACTAAACCTGGGGGCTTCTTAAAAAAGAAGCTTATTTATACGGGCTTCATGCCCAACACATGTGTCAAACTTCCGCATGTATCTTTTATTCGCCATTATATGCATCAATATGACTTAAGTTTTGGCCAAGCTGGGTTGCCTGGCTCCTGTGCTTACCCCTACGTTCTCGATTGTTCGGCTAGGTGGTAAAGGGAGCACCTCTGCGATTGTTACTGCCGGGTCAGCCGGATGTGTACCTCAGACTGGGTGAAGCCGAAAGCTAGCGTTCTTAAGGGAATATTCGGTCGGTGAACTAAAGACGACCTTTTTATTTATTTATGTGTCCCCAGATGCTTTTTCTGCATTCGCAGTCCGAACATGCACTTTAGGGCATGCCTCCCAGAGAAAGGAACCCCTAACGGAACTATTCTCTCTGGAAGATGTTTCTTACTAACCATGTAATATAACATAACTAGTTGGGCACTTGTCTGATGAAGCACTAATGACCCCTACGCCTAGTCTCCACGCATACCCCGGTTCTTATATAACCGCAAGGGTATCGGACACACTCCGGACCATGAGGTCCCGAGGTCGAAGCGAAAAGGTCGGCAACGACAAATGATCTACAATCCGGCTAGAAGGCATTACACATGTCAATTAAAATTACATAGTCAATATGACTGATCGTATTCCTCTTCAATACCATCCAACAGGCTGTCTAGTTTACAGTCCTGCTGGGAATACTTCGCGGCCAATTCTACTTGGTCGTACACTAAACTTACAGGGATCTCCTTCCCGTCAGGGCCAACAGGTCCGACCTCGGCCATGTGGTTTGGGTCAGCCTTCATGTACCGCGTCTTCACCATGGCCCAGGCCTCCCTAGCGCCTTGACGGCATGCCGATATCTTCCACAACCGGAAGCGCCGCCGCGCTCCCTTCAGCTTCTCTGCAAGCTCTCCAAGGCCCTCGGGCATGGAGAGGGAAGGCCATAAGGCTTGGTCAACGCCTCGCATCGCCTGCCGAACTCGCTCGTGCAGTTGCGAGAGCTCGGGAAGAAGGTCACCCGTAGAACCGGGCATCTCCTCTGCAGGACGACCTGTTAATATAACTACAGACATAACTCTGTTAGTCGACTTCCTCGCCGAACTCCTTTTTCAGAGTTCGTTTATGCACTTACTATATATGCCGCGTCGGAGCCGTTGATTCTCCTTAGTGCAGTCTGACAGCTGGGCACAAACATCTTTTAGTTCAACGTCCAGCTTGGTGTTGGCATCCTGAAGAGCATTCTTCTCCCGCCTCACCTTTGTCAGCACGCTCTCACCAGCCTCTAACTGGCGCAGAAGTTGTTGCTTTTCCGGATCCAGTCCGGCGCCATCTGCAATATCATTTGTCAGATTAGCACATACGCCGCATTCCACATAATACTTATCTTTTTGAAGCATATATTACCAGAGGGGGCCCCCTTGGGCTCCCCTGTCGCGGCTAGTGCGGCCTCAAGTTGGGCTTTGCACTCTTTCAGCTCCTGGGATAGTTGGGTATTCTTCTCTAAAAGAGCCTGCATGTTATATGATCCTTAAATCAATTATTCTAACTGTTTCAAGTCTCGGGGGCTACTGATCCATATAACTATCAAATTTTCTCACCCGTATGTCTTTCACATATTGCTCCGTGGCTCTGGCTAGACCTGAGCGGCACGGAGATACGCATCTCCCGAATTGAAGGCATCCAACGCCTCTTGGGAGAAACAAGCGTCACGGCGAACTGTCCGGCGGCGCCGGTGATTCATGGCACTCTCCACCTCGGAACGGGTGGCAGACAACCTGTCTGCATCCTCTGTCGGAGGAGCGTCCGATGCGTGCCTCGTGTTTGCCTCCGCCTCCGGGCCGGGCTGTGGAGCCTGGCTGGTCGAGGCGCGATTGGCAGCCTCTCCGGATATAGTCTGGCGAGGCCTCTTTGTCCTGCACCGAGCACAAGTGTTAATATGCCTTGAAGGAATAACACCTGGACTAAACAGGCGCGCTATACCTTTGCACCGGCGCTTCAGTCCGGACTACATTCCTTTTTACCCCACAGGGCCCTGCGGCCCCTCGTTGGCTAGCCGCCGCAGGATCGGCCTCCCGCCTCAGGAACCTCCCCTGCAAAACACGGTTGTTGTCAAGAAAACTGAAAAAACGTGAGGATGGATCCCTTCCCAAGGTGATGAGACTCTGGTCTCAATTACCTGGGAGGTTGGGATTAACCGGGGGTATTGCCGTAATGGCCACCAAGGTATCGTCCTTGCTCAGCAGATGAAACACCCCGTCAATCAGCTCCACAGATATGTTTGGATCCTCTTTGGAGGCCGGATCGAGGGA
The DNA here is from genome assembly GCA_032464435.1 of Aegilops umbellulata. Taxonomy (NCBI): domain Eukaryota; kingdom Viridiplantae; phylum Streptophyta; class Magnoliopsida; order Poales; family Poaceae; genus Aegilops; species Aegilops umbellulata. The sequence goes on from CP136054.1 coordinate 107,483,436, forward strand.
CCATTCAGGATCCTCGGGCTATGGAGGACGGCTGTTTATACCCTTTACTTCCTGACGCAGTTCCCGCGTATGAGTCGTTAGACTACATATTTAATCATGGGAATATAAAACGGATGGGCAAGCAAGATTGTCCGCTTACCCAACTTGGAGGGTTGTACATAGTAAATCCACCTTGTACAAAGAGGATAAGATCTTACTAGAGCGGCAGCTGAGTCCGGCCCCTTACGACCGTAACGAGTGGCGTCATCCTCCCCGTTAAAATCCCACATGGGGTGGCCTCTATACTGAAGCGGCTGCACCCCCCCCCCCCGCATGATGCACACGGCCATGACTCCAACCATGGTTAGTCCGGAATGAGCCAATAGACTTATCCGGCCCATCAGGTAAAGGACGTCCCTGTCACTTTCTCTCTGAGAGCTCCGTGGACGCCAGCTTAAGCCTTTCTTTAAGGGAGCACTGTTGAATTCGGGGAGGCTGATCCGGATAGGATCCGACAGTGGGACATCCTCCATATAAAACCATTCTGAAGGCCAGTCCTCGGACGCCTTCTTCGGGGTTCCGGATAGATATCCGGTCCCGGCGATGCGCCACACTTCGGCTCCGCCCACTTGATATATTGACCCCTCCTGAGAACGGGGCACCAGGCAGAATAGCCTCTTCCACAGCGCGAAATGAGCCTCAACACCCAAGAACAGCTCGCAAAGGGCTACGAAGCCCGTGATATGCAATATGGAGGCAGGCGTGAGGTTGTGCAGCTGGAGACCATAGAACTCCGGGAGCCCCCGGAGAAACGGATGAATTGGAAATCAGAACCCTCTTATTAAATAAGGGACAAGGCATACCCGCTCTCCCTTGGAGGGATTGGGGGCGCGCTCCGCTTGCTCTCCACCATTATAGGTGGCAAGTCCGGCTCGAACTGGGACCATATAGGCCGGGGGGAGAAATCCCTTGGTCTGGAGCAACACTAGCTCGCTATGCGGGATGGAGCATCTCTCCCAATCTCGAGGCTTAGGACTGGAAGGGCGAGAGGAGGAGTTGCGACGGCTGGCCATGGTAGAATGGACCTTTGTCGGATGCGCTCTGATGAACACTCGCGGAGGGAAGAAGGTGTGGTTTGGATCTAAATCCTCATCCCTTTAAATAGGCAGCTCATTTACGCGGCTAGGGGTGTGAATGTAAAAACACCCAGACTTTTCGTATTCGTTTGACACGTGGAAGACGGACATTATTGGGCGTAGAAGCCAAGGAGCGCTACATTACAAAAACCGGACATTATTTAACAGGTACACGGAATTTGGAGAAGAACCCGCCTTGCAATGCCGAAGACAATCTGCGTGCTGTACTCGTCGTCATTGAAGCCAGGTTCGGGGGCTACTGAGGGAGTCCTGGATTAGGGGGTGTCCGGGTAGCCGGACTATACCTTCAGCCGGACTCCTGGACTATGAAAATACAAGATTGAAGACTTCGTCCCGTGTCCGGATGGGACTTTCCTTGGCGTGGAAGGCAAGCTTGGCGATGCAGATATTCAGATCTCCTACCATTGTAACCGACTTTGTGTAACCCTAACCCTCTCCAGTGTCTATATAAACCGGAGGGTTTTAGTCCGTAGGACAACCCCAACATACGACAATCATACCATAGGCTAGCTTCTAGGGCTTAGCCTCCTTGATCTCGTGGTAGATCTACTCTTGTAATATCCATATCATCAATATTAATCAAGCAGGACGTAGGGTTTTACCTCCATCAAGAGGGCCCGAACCTGGGTAAAACATTGTGTCCCCTGTCTCCTGTTACCATCCGCCTAGACGCACAGTTCGGGACCCCCTACCCGAGATCCGCCGGTTTTGACACTGACACCGAGACTGAGCCATCCGTACCCGAGCCAGTTCAACCACTTCGTGCTGCGTCTCACCGCTGCCGCTCCAACTTCGCCACCGTCCACCACACTGGAGTTGTTCCTGCTACGCTGTCCTTTCTAGCCTCGGATCTGCTTCCCCTCTGCCGACATACGGCCACGGCAACACAGTCAACAATTTGGCCATGGGTTCGTCCAAGGCTGCACCCTCCTCCAAAACAGCGGTTTCCACGGCAAAAAGAAGAAGATCGGCGCGACATATGGAGGCGACCACACTAGCAACCGGAAATGGTACTCCTCTTCCCTTATTCGTGCAAATCTTACGTGCCTGCTTGCACAGTGTTCATCCCACAGAAGACACTAGTTGACCACTTCTTGTTGATACTAGATGTTCCTAGTAACTCGCGATGCACAAGGTTTCTCCTCATATACTATTTCACATTAGCTAGAGGTTCGTCGCCCCCCTGGATTTCAATTCCTGGTCAGTTGATTCCCAATTAACGAAAGCATTCCCCGACGTATCATGTGCTAGTTCGCCTATTATGCTGGGGAAGTCGCACCTCCGTGTTTATCTTAGGGGCATGTGGGGCCTAGAGCAGCTGGCGCCTGATCTGGAGGTCGGCGGGGATTAAAGGGATGGCCTGGGGGCGCTGCCAAGCATGGCGGTGGTGTGAGGTCGAGGGGAGGGTGGGCGGCGGAGGCAGGGGTCTGGGCCGGTGGTCGCTGGCGGTTCGAGAAAGATCGTCAACAGTGACTGGCGGGAGGTAGACGAAGGCCATCTACCCGTTCCTTATAGACCGGACGGTTCATAAAAAAATCGACTGACCTATTTATTTTCAGTTGACTGTTATCTTGGTAGGAACACATGTGGTGGTGTGCTGGAGGAGTACCTGCATTTCCTGTGCTCATATATTACAAAAACATACGGAGTAGAATCTAATTTTGTTTGACATGCAATGTTGTAGAACTATCATATGTCTCCTGTCATTTATTTTTCAGCCACCTACTATCTGCTACTTTTACAGTGCACTAGTTCTGCACACACTTCACCCATACTCTCACTATTGTGTTTTTATGCAAGGGTATTTTAGACTCTGCTGCTATGAGAGAAGCAAAAAAGAAAAGAGAGAAGTCCCTCCAGCGTCGTACGTGGATAGGCCAGACACGTTTCAGCCTTATAATAGGTGTAGTGTCAGCAGATGGAGATGGTAATCGTAGCTCTAGAGTTGGCAATCTCTCGCTCCCAATGAACCACCATCCCAGGTGCCTGCTTTAACTTCACGGTGTCATATGTGGTTGCATGTTGCATATGGTGTCTAGCTTGTATTCGAAAGGCCGAAGTCGGTCTTTATTAAGATAAGGAAATATATTTTTTACATGAACCACCATCTCGGGAGCACTAGAAGTCAAATAGCTAGTCATGGCACTGGCCGAGCCAGTGACAAGCCCAGCACAAACAGGCATCACCTAGAAGCCAACTAAAAAGCCACGATGGTGGCGAAGCAGCGTGCCTCCCACCAGGCTCTCAGGTCCTAGATGATCATGCTCACCACTCCAACCGGATGTCTAGCTTGTATTGCTTTCAAATTGGTTAAATTGCATCTGCTTAGCTTACACACTATACCTTTGAATATAACATGCCTTCCTGTTTTTGGTACATACTAGTACATCTGTCTATTAACCATGTTCTTACATCAAACTAATGTTCATGTGTATCCCTCATCAATCACTTATGATGAGGCAGTCAGGCCAGTGGACTACTGTGATAAAAGATCCTCATTTAAAGAATGCAGCGTCAGCCTCCCCACATGATTCTCAAGAAACAACAAGGGTAGATGAAGATAGTAAACATAGCTCTATAGTTGATTACCGCATTTCCCCTACACTAGCATCGCAGGTGCTTTCTCTAACTTGGCAGCGTGATATGTGGTTGCATGTTGCATATGCTATCTAGATTGTAATTCTTCCAATCTAGTTAAATTACATGTGCTATTCTTCTTAGTTTATACATTATACCTGTTAATGTGACATGCCTTCCTGTTTTTAGTACATAGTACTCTGTCTATTAAGCATGTCCTTACATAAAACTATTGTTTTTTTGTATCCCGCATAAATCAATATGACGAGACACCTTTAGTATATGCAGTGTGATATTAGTTGCATCTTTCATATGATTTATAGCATGCGCTGCTTCTAATTTGTTGAAATTCCATTTATGATGGGACGCTTTTAACTTGGCAGAGTCATATTGGTTGCATCTTTCATGTGGTGTCTAGCTTGCATTGCTTCTTATTTGTTGAAATGGTTGTCGGTTCTATATCCGGCGTATCTCGTAGTACGGGTCCTAAGCTAGGCATCTTGGAGCGATGGTAACAAGGACACGAGTTTTTATCTAGCTTCGAGCTCTCTCGAAGAGATAATAGCCTACATGCTGCTTTTGATTGTATTCATATGGGTGTAGTACAGAGGACATGTATCTACCATGAGATTGTAGTAATGAATATGAGAATGTCTATTGACTAGCCTGGCCTCGGTTTATATAACACACCGGAGGCCTAGGGCTTAGGAGAGTCATCTATTGGAAATATGCCCTAGAGGCAATAATAAAAGGATTATTATTATATTTCCTTGTTCATGATAATTGTCTTTTATTCATGCTATAATTGTGTTATCCGAAAATCGTAATACATGTGTGAATACATAGACGCCAACATGTCCCTAGTAAGCCTCTAGTTGACTAGCTCGTTGATCAACTGATAGTCATGGTTTCCTGACTATGGACATTGGATGTCATTGATAACGAGATCACATCATTAGGAGAATGATGTGATGGACAAGACCCAATCCTAAGCATAGCACAAGATCGTATAATTCGTTTGCTAGAGCTTTTCCAATGTCAAGTATCTTTTCCTCAGACCATGAGATCGTGTAACTCCCAGATACCGTAGGAGTGCTTTGGGTGTGCCAAACGTCACAACGTAACTGGGTGACTATAAAGGTATACTACGGGTATCTCCGAAAGTGTCTGTTGGGTTGACACGGATCGAGACTGGGATTTGTCACTCCGTATGACGGAGAGGTATCACCGGGCCCAGTCGGTAATGCATCATCATAATGAGCTCAATGTGATCAAAGTGTTCGATCACGGGATCCTGCATTACGGTACGAGTAAAGTGACTTGCCGGTAACGAGATTGAACAAGGTATTGGGATACCGACGATCGAATCTCGGGCAAGTAAAATACCGATTGACAAAGGGAATTGTATACGGGATTGATTGAATCCTTGACATCGTGGTTCATCCGATGAGATCATCCAGGAGTATGTGGGAGCCATCATGGGTATCCAGATCACGCTGTTGGTTATTGGCCGGAGAGGTGTCTCGGTCATGTCTGCATGTCTCCCGAACCCGTAGTGTCTACACACTTAAGGTTCGGTGACGCTTGGGTTGTAAAGATATGAATATGCAGTAATCCGAAAGTTGTTCGGAGTCCCGGATGAGATCCCGGACGTCACGAGGAGTACTGGAATGGTCCGGAGGTAAAGAATTATATATAGGAAGTGTAGTTTCGGCCACCGGGAAAGATTCGGGGGTCACCGGTATTGTACCGGGACCACCGGATGGGTCCCGGGGGTCCACCGGGTGGGGCCACCCATCCTGGAGGGCCCCATGGGCTGAAGTGGGAGGGGAACCAGCCCATAGTGGGCTGGTGCGCCCCTCTTGGACCACCCCCTGCGCCTAGGGTTGGAAACCCTAGGGTGGGGGGCGCCCCACTTGCCTTGGGGGGTACTCCACCCCCTGGCCGCTGCCCCCTTGGGAGATTTGATCTCCAAGGGCCTGCGCCCCCCCTAGGGGGCCTATATAAAGGGGGGAGGGTGGGGGAAGCCGCACCCTGAAGCTCTGGCGCCCCCCTCTCCCCTGCTACACCTCTCTCTCTCTCTCGTAGAAGCACGGCGGAGCCCTGCTGCGGTGACCACTGCATCCACCACCACGCCGTCGTGCTGCTGGATCTTCATCAACCTCTCCTCCCCCCTTGCTGGATCAAGAAGGAGGAGACGTCATCCGCTCCGTACGTGTGTTGAACGCAGAGGTGCCGTCCGTTCGGCACTTGGTCATCGGTGATTTGGATCACGGTGAGTACGACTCCATCATCCACGTTCTAGTGAACGCTTCCGCTCGCGATCTACAAAGGTATGTAGATGCAATCTGAATACTCGTTGCTAGATGAACTCATAGATGGATCTTGGTGAAACCGTAGGAAATTTTTTGTTTTCTGCAACGTTCCCCAACAGTGGCATCATGAGCTAGGTCTATGCGTAGTTCTCTTTGCATGAGTAGAACACAATTGTTGTGGGCGTAGATGTTGTCAACTTTCTTGCCGGTACTAGTCTTATTTTGCTTCAGCGGTATTGTGGGATGAAGCGGCCCGGACCAACCTTACACGTACGCTTACGTGAGACCGGTTCCACCAACTGACATGCACTAGTTACATAAGGTGGCTGGCGGGTGTCTGTCTCTCCCACTTTAGTTGGAGCGGATTCGACGAAAAGGGTCCTTATGAAGGGTAAATAGAAGTTGACAAATCACGTTGTGGCTTTTATGTAGGTAAGAAAACGTTCTTGCTAGAACCCTATTGCAGCCAAGTAAAACTTGCAACAACAATTAGAGGACGTCTAACTTGTTTTTGCAGCAAGTGCTTTGTGATATGATATGGCCAAAGTTGTGATGAATGATGAATGATATATATGTGATGTATGAGATCATGTTCATGTAATAGGAATCACGACTTGCATGTCGATGAGTATGACAACCGGCAGGAGCCATAGGAGTTGTCATTATTTTTTGTATGACCTGCGTGTCATTGGAAACGCCATGTAAATTACTTTACTTTATTGCTAAACGTGTTAGCCATAGTAGTAGAAGTAATAGTTGGCGAGCAACTTCATGGAGACACGATGATGGAGATCATGATGATGGAGATCATGGTGTCATGCCGGTGACAAGATGATCATGGAGCCCCAAGATGGAGATCAAAGGAGCTATATGATATTGGCCGTATCATGTCACTATTATTATTTGATTGCATGTGATGTTTATCATGTTTTTGCATCTTGTTTACTTAGAACGACGGTAGTAAATAAGATGATCCCTTATAACAATTTCAAGAAAGTGTTCCCCCTAACTGTGCGTCGGTGCGACAGTTCGTTGTTTCGAAGCACCACGTACGTGATGATCGAGTGTGATAGATTCCAACGTTCACATACAACGGGTGTAAGACAGATTTACACATCCAAACACTTAGGTTGACTTGACGAGCCTAGCATGTACAGACATGGCCTCGGAACACAAGAGACCTAAAGGTCAAACATGAGTCGTATGGAAGATACGATCAACATGGAGATGTTCACCGATGATGACTAGTCCGTCTCACGTGATGATCGAACATGGCCTAGTCGAGTCGGATCATGTTTCACTTAGATGACTAGAGGGATGTCTAATCTGAGTGGGAGTTCATTAAATAATTTGATTAGATGAACTTAATTATCATGAACTTAGTCTAAAATCTTTGCATAAATGTCTTGTAGATCAAATGGCCAATGCTAATGTCAACCTCAACTTCCACGCGTTCCTAGAGAAAACCAAGCTGAAAGACGATGGCAGCAACTATACGGACTGGGTCCGGAACCTGAGGATCATCCTCATAGCTGCCAGGAAACAATATGTCCTAGAAGCACCGCTAGGTGATGCACCCGTTCCAGAGAACCAAGACGTTATGAATGCTTGGCAGCAACGCGCTGATGATTACTCCCTCGTTCAGTGCGGCATGCTTTACAGCTTAGAACCGGGGCTCCAAAAGCATTTTGAGCAACACGGAGCATATGAGATGTTCGAAGAGCTGAAAATGGTTTTCCAAGCTCATGCCCGGGTCGAGAGATATGAAGTCTCCGACAAGTCCTACAGCTGTAAGATGGAGGAAAATAGTTCTGTCGGTGAACACATACTCAAGATGTCCGGGTTGCACAACCGCTTGACTCAGCTGGAGATTAACCTCCCAGACGAGGCGGTCATTGACAGAATCCTTCAGTCGCTCCCACCTAGCTACAAGAGCTTTGTGATGAACTACAATATGCAGGGGATGGTAAAGACCATTCCTGAGGTATTTGCTATGCTGAAATCAGCGGAGGTAGAAATCAAAAAGGAACATCAAGTGTTGATGGTCAATAAAACCACCAAGTTCAAGAAAGGCAAGGGTAAGAAGAACTTCAAGAAGGACGGCAATGATGTTGCCGCGCCCGGTAAGCAAGTTGCCGGGAAGAAGTCAAAGAATGGACCCAAGCCTGAGACTGAGTGCTTTTATTGCAAAGGGAAGGGTCACTGGAAGCGAAACTGCCCCAAATACTTAGCGGACAAGAAGGCCGCCAACACTAAAGGTATATGTGATATACATGTAATTGAAGTGTACCTTACCAGTGCTCGTAGTAGCTACTGGGTATTTGATACCGGTGCCGTTGCTCATATTTGTAACTCAAAGCAGGAGCTGCGGAATAAGCGGAGACTGGCGAAGGACGAGGTGATGATGCGCGTCGGGAATGGTTCCAAGGTCGATGTGATCGCCATCGGCACGCTACCTCTACATTTACCTACGGGATTAGTTTTAAACCTCAATAATTGTTATTTAGTGCCAAGTTTGAGCATGAACATTGTATCTGGATCGCGTTTAATATGAGATGGCTACTCATTTAAATCCGAGAATAATGGTTGTTCTATTTATATGAGTGATATGTTTTATGGTCATGCTCCGATGGTCAATGGTTTATTCTTAATGAATCTCGTGCGTGATGATACACATATTCATAGTGTGAATACCAAAAGGTGTAAAGTTGATAACGATAGTCCCACATACTTGTGGCACTGCCGCCTTGGTCACATTGGTGTCAAGCGCATGAAGAAGCTCCATGCTGATGGACTTTGAGAGTCTCTCTATTATGAATCATTTGACACATGCGAACCATGCCTCATGGGCAAAATGACCAAGACTCCATTCTCCGAAACAATGGAGTGAGCAACCAACTTATTGGAAATCATACATACTGATGTGTGCGGTCCAATGAGTGTTGAGGCTCGCCGAGGATATCGTTATGTTCTCACTCTTACTGATGACTTGAGTAGATATGGGTATGTCTACTTAATGAAACACAAGTCTGAGACCTTTGAAAAGTTCAAGGAATTTCAGAATGAGGTAGAGAATCAACGTGACCGAAAAATAAAGTTCTTACGATCAGATCGTGGAGGAGAATATTTAAGTCATGAATTTGGCACACACTTAAGGAAATGTGGAATCGTTTCACAACTCATGCCGCCTGGAACACCTCAACGTAACGGTGTGTCCGAACGTCGTAATCGCACTCTATTGGATATGGTCCGATCTATGATGTCTCTTGTTGATTTACTGCTATCATTTTGGGGATACGCTCTAGAGACAGCTACATTCACTTTAAATAGGGCACCGTCTAAATCCGTTGAGACAACACCGTATGAATTATGGTTTGGGAAGAAACCTAAGCTGTTGTTTCTAAAAGTTTGGGGATGCGACGCTTATGTCAAGAAACTTCAACCTGAAAAGCTCGAACCCAAATCGAAAAAATGTGTCTTCATAGGATACCCTAAGGAAACCATTCGGTATACCTTCTACCTAAGATCCGAAGGCAAGATCTTTGTTGCAAAGAACGGATCATTTCTGGAGAAAGAGTTTCTCTCGAAAGAAGTAAGTGGGAGGAAAGTGGAACTTGATGAAGTATTACCTCTTGAACCGGAGAGTAGCGCAGCTCAAGAAAATGTTTCTGTGGTGCCTCCACCGTTTAGAGAGGAGGTTAATGATGATGATCATGAAACTTCGGATCAAGTTACTACTGAACTTCGTAGGTCCACAAGGACACGTTCCGCACCAGAGTGGTACGGCAACCCTGTCCTGGAAATCATGTTGTTAGACAACGGTGAACCTTCGAACTATGAAGAAGCGATGGCGGGCCCAGATTCCAACAAGTGGCTAGAGGCCATGCAATCCGAGATAGGATCCATGTATGAAATCAAAGTATGGACTTTGACAGACATGCCCGATGATCGGCGAGCGATAGAAAACAAATGGATTTTTTAAGAAGAAGACAGACGCGGATGGTAATGTTACCATCTATAAAGCTCGACTTGTCGCTAAGGGTTATCGGCAAGTTCAAGGGGTTGACTACGATGAGACTTTCTCTCCCGTAGCGAAGCTGAAGTCCGTCCGAATCATGTTAGCAATTGCCGCATACTATGATTATGAGATATGGCAAATGGACGTCAAAACGGCATTCCTTAATGGCTACCTTAAGGAAGAACTGTATATGATGTAGCCGGAAGGTTTTGTCGACCCTAAGAATGCTAACAAGGTATGCAAGCTCAAGCGATCCATTTATGGGCTGGTGCAAGCATCTCGGAGTTGGAACATTCGCTTTGATGAGATGATCAAAGCGTTTGGGTTTGTGCAGACTTATGGAGAAGCCTGCATTTACAAGAAAGTGAGTGGGAGCTCTGTAGCATTTCTCATATTATATGTAGATGACATACTTTTGTTGGGAAATGATATAGAACTTTTGGACAACATTAAGGCCTATCTGAATAAGAGTTTTTCAATGAAGGACCTTGGAGAAGCTGCTTATATATTAGGCATCAAGATCTATAGAGATAGATCAAGACGCCTCATAGGTCTTTCACAAAGCACATACCTTGAAGAGATATTGAAGAAGTTCAATATGGATCAGTCCAAGAAGGGGTTCTTGCCTGTGTTGCAAGGTGTGAAATTGAGCTCAGCTCAATGCCCGACCACTGCAGAAGATATAGAAGAGATGAGTGTCATCCCCTATGCCTCGGCCATAGGGTCTATTATGTATGCCATGTTGTGTACCAGACCTGATGTAAACCTTGCCGTAAGTCTGGTAGGTAGGTACCAAAGTAATCCCGCCAAGGAACACTGGACAGCGGTCAATAATATCCTGAAGTACCTGAAAAGGACTAAGGACATGTTTCTCGTTTATGGAGGTGACGAAGAGCTCGTCATAAAGGGTTACGTCGACGCTAGCTTCGACACAGATCTAGATAACTCTAAGTCACAAACCGGATACGTGTATATGTTGAATGGTGGAGCAGTAAGCTGGTGCAGCCGCAAGCAGAGCGTCGTGGCGGGATCTACATGTGAAGCGGAGTACATGGCAGCCTCGGAGGCAGCACATGAAGCAATTTGGCTGAAGGAGTTCATCACCGACCTAGGAGTCATACCCAATGCGTCGGGGCCGATCAAACTCTTTTGTGACAACACTGGAGCTATTGCACTTGCCAAGGAGCCCAAGCTTCACAAGAAGACCAAGCACATCAAGCGTCGCTTCAACTCGATTCGTGAAAATGTTCAAGATGGAGACATAGAAATTTGCAAAGTGCATACGGATCTGAATGTCGCAGATCCGTTGACTAAACCTCTCCCTAGAGCAAAACATGATCAACACCAGAACTCTATGGGTGTTCGATTCATCACAATGTAACTAGATTATTGACTCTAGTGCAAGTGGGAGACTGCTGAAAATATGCCCTAGAGGCAATAATAGAAGGATTATTATTATATTTCCTTGTTCGTGATAATTGTCTTTCATTCATGCTATAATTGTGCTATCCGGAAATCGTAATACATGTGTGAATACATAGACGCCAACATGTCCCTAGTAAGCCTCTACTTGACTAGCTCGTTGATCAACTGATAGTCATGGTTTCCTGACTATGGACATTGGATGTCATTGATAACGAGATCACATCATTAGGAGAATGATGTGATGGACAAGACCCAATCCTAAGCATAGCACAAGATCGTATAATTCGTTTGCTAGAGCTTTTCCAATGTCAAGTATCTTTTCCTCAGACCATGAGATCGTGTAACTCCCGGATACCGCAGGAGTACTTTGGGTGTGCCAAACGTCACAACGTAACTGGGTGACTATAAAGGTATACTACGGGTATCTCCAAAAGTGTCTGTTGGGTTGACACGGATCGAGACTGGGATTTGTCACTCCGTATGACGGGGAGGTGTCACCGGGCCCACTCGGTAATGCATCATCATAATGAGCTCAATGTGATCAAAGTGTTTGATCACGGGATCATGCATTACGGTACGAGTAAGGTGACTTGCTGGTAACGAGATTGAACGAGGTATTGGGATACCGACGATCAAATCTCGGGCAAGTAAAATACCGATTGACAAAGGGAATTGTATACAGGATTGATTGAATCCTTGACATCGTGGTTCATCCGATGAGATCATCGAGGAGTATGTGCGAGCCAACATGGGTATCCAGATCCCGCTGTTGGTTATTGGCCGGAGAGGTGTCTCGGTCATGTCTGCATGTCTCCCGAACCCGTACGGTCTACACACTTAAGGTTCGGTGACGCTAGGGTTGTAAAGATATGAATATGCAGTAATCCAAAAGTTGTTCAGAGTCCAGGATGAGATCCCAGACGTCACGAGGAGTTCCGTAATGGTCCGGAGGTAAAGAATTATATATAGGAAGTGCAGTTTTGGCCATCGAGAAAGATTTGGGGGTCACCGGTATTGTACCGGGACCACCGGATGGGTCCCGGGGGTCCACCGGGTGGGGCCACCCATCCCGGAGGGCCCCATGGGCTGAAGTGGGAGGGTAACCAGCCCATAGTGGGCTGGTGCGCCCCCCTTGGCCCACCGCCTGCGCCTAGGGTTGGAAACCCTAGGGTGGGGGGGCGCCCCACTTGCCTTGGGGGGGTACTCCACCCCCCTGGCCGCCGCCCCCCTTGGGAGATCTGATCTCCAAGGGTCGGCGCCCCCCGAGGGGGCCTATATAAAGGGGGGAGGGAGGGGGCAGCCGCACCCTGAAGCTCTGGCGCCTCCCTCTCCCCTTCTACACCTCTCTCTCTCGTAGAAGCACGGCGAAGCCCTGCTGCAGTGACCACTGCATCCACCACCACGTCGTCGTGCTGCTGGATCTTCATCAACCTCTCCTCCCCCCTTGCTGGATCAAGAAGGAGGAGACGTCATCCGCTCCGTACGTGTGTTGAACGCGGAGGTGCCATCCGTTCGGCGCTTGGTCATCGGTGATTTGGATCATGGCGAGTACGACTCCATCGTCCATGTTCTAGTGAACGCTTCCGCTCGCGATCTACAAAGGTATGTAGATGCAATCTGAATACTCGTTGCTAGATGAACTCATAGATGGATCTTGGTGAAACCGTAGGAAATTTTTTGTTTTCTGCAACGTTCCCCAACATCCTCGTCTTGGGCGCCAAGTCTTTTGGAATCTTCCTTGTATGCGGCATGGGCTGTCCGAAGTGGCCCATGATAGAACCGCCACGGGGGTCCTCGGCTCGATCCACCTAGTCGGGAGACGACTGGGTGAGTACCCCCTAGTCCAGGACACCGTCAGTAGCCCCCTGAACCGGTCTTCAAGTTTGGGATGCTCCTCGATTCTTCCGAACTATTCTTCATCTTTGGTCATCGGTCTTGAAAACTGGTTCAACAAATCTTCTCATCTTCGATCTTGAGGATCGCTGAAGTGCATCCGAAGAGTTTACATGTCGGGTATCCGAGGAGCCCCTTTAAGTTTCCGGCCTTTATTAATGCCTTGTTATTTTTTTGCCACACCTCGGGTTTGAAGTTGTTCCCGAGCAGCAGCGTCCTCTTGCGTCCGAGCTCCAACGCCGGACTGCATTCGAGGTATCTTTTGCAGTCAAGCACCAACGCCGAACCACTTCCAAGCTCCAACGCTGGAATGTATCTGAGCTCCAATGTCGTACTACGTACAAGCTCCAACGCCGTACTATGTCCAAGCTCCAACGTCGGACTATATCCAAGCTCCAACGCCGGACTATGTCCAAGCTCCAACGCCGGACTGTATCCGAGCTCCAAAGTCGGACAATGTCCAAGCTCCAATGCCGGACTGTATCCGAGCTCCAACGCCGGACTATGTCCAAGCTCCAACGCCGGACTGTATCCGAGGTGTCATAAATCACCTTGGTTCAAAAAAGTTGAAGGAGTTTAGCCGAGCTTAATGTCAGAAATGCCCTCTATGGAGCCAGCCACTGGCGCCCGAGCTTTATGTCGGAATGCTTCCGAGGTGGTGCACCACCCCGACTGTGGGCCAATTTTTTGTCAATATTTTGATTGGTGCAATTTATTCTCTGCCGAGATATATAGCCAGTAGCCCTCAAGGTGTGTATCGGTCTAAAACCCGAGATGCACCTGAAGGATGACATAAGATCGCTGATCCCAGTAGCCCCTGAGACTCAGGTTGATTCGCAAAATCGGCCTGAGGATCAACTCCTAATTCGGCAGAATACTTTGGGACACAAAAAGCGGTGTGTAAAGTTCTCGAGACTTAGGTTGGGTGTGGCCGACCAACTTGAGGATCATAATCTCCTCGAAAGCTAAATTGCACTTAAATTTTCTGCATTGGATTGTCAATGCAGTAGCCCCCGAGAATTGGGTTGGGCAAAATGGCCAACCCTAGGATCGTACCTCCTCGGGAACAAGTTCAATTGTCATGTATGTTTTGACAATGCCGAGGTGGATTTCAGCAGGAGAGATGCCGAACTATAGTTTTAGAAAAGAGTTTCACGCCGAACACCTCAACCAAGAGAATGTCCCGCTTCATGAAACATAAAATAGGTGAAAGATGTGATAAGCTCAAGAAAAAGGCTCGATGGCGGCGGTATCCAACGATGGAAGGGTAATCTCTCGCTAGGTGTAGATATCCATGAGACGCCACGGACTACTGGATTGGTGGATGAGGACGATCCAGTTGGCCTTCATGCCTGCCCAGTAGTGGCCGCGCATGAAGGACAGGTACGGGTAGTGGTAGCATGTCGAGGGGCACCACAGCAACCTCCGTTGGATCGTCAAGTCGGTTTCTGGGCCACCTGTGAGGATCGGGCATCAGCAAGCAGGGTGTCTTGAAAAAGGGTCGGCCAGTTGCAGACGAGTAGATGGTACAAAGACACCGAGCATGTGGCCAGACGGACGATGCTAAGAAGGTCCATACGATTACAGATCTGCTCCAAGAGAACATTAGGGAGGGAATTCCAATCGCGGCTCTGCGTGTCAGTCAGTTATGCCATAGGGTTTTTTAGGGCACTGAGTGATTGGGATTATTGGTGCATGCGAGCCAGCGGGGAAGTGGATCCGGGCGGGCGAGCGAAGAAGATGGCGTGTGTGGCCAAGCAGTGAGCCGGGGGATATGGTACACGCGAGCTACCAAGGAAGATGTCGTGGGCGGGCGAGCTGTGAGCGGGGGGAAATGGTGTATGGCCGACGATGGGGAAGAGAGGAGGAAGAAGAGTGAAAGATGGGGAAAAAGTGCATTAAATCTCAACTATACTAGTACTACTACCAGGATATACCGTCCTTCGGAGTGTAAAGAGTTACGCCGATGACATGTGGGTCTACCTCAAGAGGGCCCATATGTCAGTTAATGGAGGAGAGAGGTGTGTAGGCGTATTTGCGGAAGCGTGCTCCACGGGCAAACATGATGGCAGTACTGGGTAAGGCTGATTTAGTAACACCAACATGCTAGTTCAGCTTATTAACTAAGTGTCCCATCTGCTGCAGCGTGTATTGTCACTTCACTGTGAAGACCAGTTGAATAGTTCTCTCTGACCGAGATGGGGAATAATGGATCGCTAAGACTTCCTATCTATAATATCCCTATGCCTCTATGCTCATCCTGTCCAACAAGATGAAACAATGGCCAAGGCACCCGGCGCCAATAATGTTGAGTACTAGTACTACCTCCTTTCCGGTTTATAGGGCTCTATTCAAAAATCTCATCAACCAAGGTAGATGGTGAGTGGTGGAATAATTTTTGTATTTTGCAAAAGCACTCAATTAACGCACTTGTTTTCCTCAAAAAAATTATGTTTACCAATGCATTAATTGCAATGCATGCATGCATGAAGTCCATGCATTGGTTAATTTTCTCTTAATACTTGCATGCAATGATTTAATGCACCTCGAAATCTGAACATGTGGTAGGGAACCATCAAATTGAGACTTATAAAATGAGAAATCTAAAATTTTGAGATAAGCCCTATAAACCGAAAAGGAGGGAGTAGTATTTTGTGTCAAACTTTTACATCTACTCCCTCCATCCAGGTGAATAAGTCATCTTTGGATGTGCACCCTGACCAAGGAGGGAAAAACAAGAGAACTTGGCCACTGCTAGACGGCCAAGGATCTCGTTATACGTCAACGGGATCTTGTCTACATCAAAGACGATCTTCTCTATCGTGTAGTTCAGCTCACCACCAAATGTAACTGGTAGTGTGATCTTACCCTTGGGCTGGATTCTCCCTGGATTGATCCCTTGAAATGTGCCCGTCTCCTCGAGATCTCCCTTGGGGATTTGAAACCTCTTAATCACTTGTTGCGAGATCAAGTTCAGACCAGCCCCACTGTCCACTAGCACTTTCGTCACCTTGAGGTTGCAAATTGTTGGCGAAACCAACAACGGCAAGCACCCGACCGCGGTTGTGCGATCTGGGTGATCCTCAGCGTCGAAAATGATAGGTGTGTTGGACCATTGTAGTGGCTTTTGGGCATCGATCGATGGCTCTGTCGCATTGATCTTGTGCGCCCATTGTTTAAGCTGGCGGTGAGAAAAATGCAACGAGGTGCCACCATCGATGCACATGGCTTCTGTGGCCTTCTAAAATTCTTAGTCGCTAGACTCGTTGTCCTTATCGTGATCATCATCCCTCTCTTTCTTGTCGCGGCCTCGGGGATGCCTCTCTTGTTGCTTTTCCTTGCTATGGCGCCCTCCTTGGCCACCGCGCTTCTTGTCGGTCCCCACATCACCATCCTGGCCCTTCTCCTTGTCCCGTCTTTCGTACTTAGCTTTCTGCCTCTCCACAAGCTCCTCAACTTGCCGGCAGTTTTGGAGGTCATGGCCCTTGATGCGATGGATCTTGCAGTATTGCTTGTCGGAGCCCTCCGGCTTGTCGGTGGCCGCCAAGGCCTGGCAGGCGGCGCACCCGGCAACCTCTTTGTCGGGGTTGTCGACCTTGGCCTTCTTGGCAGTGCTGGGGTTGCCGGATTCCTTGATGGTAAGCACAGTCTTGCCCCTGTGCTTCCTATTACGCCGTCGGCCCTTCTTTGCCGGGGCGACGGCGTCTTCGTCTCCAGAATATCTTCCCGTGCCTGCATCTTCGCCGGGGTACTTCCTTCCTTCTTCAGCACGAACACATCTGTCGGCCAACACATACAGTTCGGCAACATCCCTAACCTTGTTCGTGGCCAGCTCTTCATGCATCTTGCGATTGCGCACGTTCTGATGGAACGCGCTAATGATAGCGGCAGGATGAACATCTGGGATGTTGTACTACACACGGCTGAATCTCTGTATGTACTTGCGCAAGGATTCGCCATCCTTTTGGGGGATGAGATGCAAATCACTTGCCTGGCTAGGAGCTTGATGGCCTTTGATAAAGGCGCCAACAAACTCGTGGCATAGGTCCGACCAAGAGGAGATGGAATCCACCAGCAGCTGCATCAACCACGACCTGACGTTGGGCTTGAGCACCAACGGGAAGTAGTTGGCGAGCACCTTGCCATCCCTAGCCCCGGCTGGTTGGTGTAAACACTCAAGAACTCAGACGGATGATTCTTGCCGTCGTACTTTTTCGGGACCTCTGGATTGAACGTGCATGTAGTGGGCCACTGGAATTGCCGTAGCTCATGGGTAAAAGCTGGACAACATACCTCGTAAGGCAAGTCCACCAGAACCCCCTGGCGCACGCCTATACACAGTTGGCCCTTCACGCCTATTGGATTGATGGCGTGCTTCCCGTCACCGCTCGATGGTAGTTCGAGCGTCCTCTTTAACCCGCTCCCGAAGAACTTGACATTGGTTGTGACGAGGTCGTGGATCCATCACCACGGGCATCGTCCCGCCGATCTGGTGATCGTTGCCGTCGTGGTGGAGGGGAGTGCACCGTGGTGGCGGTGCCTCCAGCCCTTCCGCCGTTGGGACGCGCCGGCTCGTTGGACTGATGCCGTGAGGGGCTTGCCTCCTGGCATTTATCTTTATTGGCGTAGCCAATAAGGCTCTGGATAGAAGCACTCCACTCTTCTTGCTTCTCCGTAGCAGGAGGGAAGTCGAGGAGTAGTTGCACTCGCGCCAATGTTTCTGCTGGCATAGGTGGCAGCAACAAACGTGACGAACGGGAGGTGCTCGGACTTGTAACCATGTTAGAAGGAGCGCCCTCACGGTTCCACGGCCGTGCGCCGTCTTGACCAGCATCTTGGCGTGCATGTCGGCCCTGCGCATCTCGAGGATGATGCAGAGGGCTGTTTCCATGGAGGCGCCCGGGGTCACGAACGTCGCAGCGCTGCTCGACGCGCATGGCCTGAGAAGACCGCGGCGCGGGCACCGGCAGGGGTGTCTTGGAGGTCGCCACGCCGCCAGTAGGCAGCACGGCCCCGCCCTTGGACCCCTGGCGTGCGGTCCATCGTCTTGGGCACGAACGATGCCGCTCGCCTGGCTTCGATTGTCAGAGTGTCGTGGATGATCGTGATCCCCACCTTCGCCACCATCCGCGACCACCCCGTCGCCCATCCGCGCTGGTACGGGTGGTTCGGCTCCAGAGAAACTGTCGTGGTTTTTTCACGACAGATGTCCTAGTGAAAGGACTTAGTCGTGGAGCCATCGCGACGGGTTAGCTTGAAGGGGTTAAAGCGGACACAGGGACGCAGAGAGTTTTATACTAGTTCGGCCCCTTCGATGAAGGTAAAAGCCTACGTCTAGTTGTGATGGAATTGATGGGGTTTCGATGACTAGGGAGCAAATAAGCTTCGCCTAAGTCTCGAGTTGTTGTTGTTTGTCCCTGAACCGACGCTGGCTCGTCCCCTTATATACACGAGTGACGCCCGTCGGTCCACAGAGTCCCAACACCGGTTCATACTCGTATCCGGGTTGGTCTCTCCTTATTCCTACCTTACAATACAAGTTTACACATAAAGCCGGTTTACGGCTACAGGTCCTAAACCGACTACATGCCTTGGGACCTTATCTGCCTCTTTGGGCTTTAACACCTTTGAACTACTGATGAAGTTAACCCGGCCCAGGTAGGCCGGTTTACGCCCAGTAGTAATATCCCCAACATTAGGCCCCAGATTGATTTGAACGAGTTCATGTCAATCCTTAGCAAAAAATCATCGTCTTCAACGTCTTCTGCAGTTGTTGAACCACCGTGATGTCACCGTCTCCGGTTGCTGTAAACCGGCATGACATCATCATAAAGATAACATTCATGATACCTTCTTTGTTTAATAGATCCGCAATAACCGAGGCGACAGCTCTGCTTCCAAGATTTATAGCTCCTTGATTCACGCGCCTGACATATGTCTCTTGCCTTACAAATAGGACCGAAGGGTCATTTCTTTTCTCCCCTTCGTCCCCTTTCTCTTCGTCTTCCTCGCGTCGCCAGCCTCGGAGCTCCGCCGCCGCCGTCGACCTCTGCACCGTCTTGAGCCTGCTGCATCAACCTGAACGCACCAGAAAACTGCAGCGACCTTCCGCGCTTTCCTCAGCTCTGGTAGGTCCTTCACTTTCCTCAACCTAGATTTGTTCTAGGGTTTCTTGTTCTTGCGGTGCTCCGTCAACTGTTCATACTCGCACCCAGGTTCCTGGATAGATCTGTGAAACCCTGCTCTGATTAGCAGTAGCTTTTAGCATCCTCCTGTAGCTTCATGCTCAAGTCTATATATCTCACATATTTTCCTGTCCATTGAATCAATACTATTCTGCCTTAAGCTTTTGAATATTTTCCTGTTTTTCTTAACTTGCCTCAGATCCATTGCTGTAATAAGACCTTGTGAAACCTGTTTCTGCATACTTAGCCATCCGCAACCTCAATTGCTTCAATGTTTAAATCAGGCAGTTTAACTTGGTATAGAAGAAGTTAATAAACCGGTATATACCATTAGTCCCCTGGTCGAACCGCCAGAACTCTTTAGCCATATGATGCCACTTCATAGAACTCCCGTTTAACATTATTCATACCGGTGTATACCTTTTACCCAACACAATCTTGAACCGGAATAACTTATTTTGTAGACTTCACCATGGCCAAACAAGTATATGAGTGCAACTGGGTTCCTTCTCGCGTCACAGAAACTCAACTGAATAATCTTGTCCTGACTGGCGCTTTAAGCAGCAAAAATACCGTCCATTGGAGGGTCCCTGGCAAAGAATGCCCGCCCACACCTCAAGAGGGGGAGGTTGTCGTTTTTGCAGATCACATAGCCCGGGGTTTTAATCTGCCCGGTTCAAAATTCTATCGAGATGTCTTAGCCAATTTCAACTCCGCCCGCAAGACACTGGCCCCAACTCTGTCACCAACATCTGTCACTTCCAAGTGCTCTGTGAGGCGTACTTTCAAGAGGAACCCACAGTTGAGTTGTTTAGAGACTGCTTTCACCTAAACCGCCGCACAGAATTTACCAATGGCTCCAATACGGAATTGGGTGGTGTGGCGATTCAGAAAAGAAAGGAGGTCACTTACCCTCACGCCAAACTGCACAGCCACCCCAAGGAGTGGAATCAATCATGGTTCTATTGCAAAAACACCTCCCCTTCTAATGAAAATCCTTTGCCTGGCTTTCGTCCGGAGCGGCTTAGCAATACACACCCTTTTCCGCAAAGTTTGACTGCCAAGGAGAGAAGTAAATACGCTCCTCAACTATCCAAGCTCAGAGCCTTTATGGCCAACGGTTTAACAGGAATTGATCTCGCACGTTGTTGGATATCATGGAGCATATTGCCCCTCAGCCAGCGCCCCGGTTTGATGTGCGAGTATACCGGTAGTGTCGATGACCCACTCCGTCATATTAACATCCAGCTCACCGATGACGAGATCACAGAAGCTATGAAGAAAATGTTGAACGAACCGGAACACCTCTGCGCTCGAACCGGCCTGCTCCCCTTCTGTACTACCAACAAACCGCCAGCTGTAAGATTTTGACTATACTTTTTACTGAACATGTCATTGCTATTTCTGTATATTCTTTAACATCAACTGCTGCTTAAACAGGGTGACGATCCGTTTTGGAGTAAGAAGCTTCCTCTGGAGAAACCAAAAAAACCAGATAAACCGGAAAGACCAATCCGGCCAAAAACCAAAGTCATTAAGAGGACTGCTCATAAAAGAAAACCCACTGCATCTTCTGATCTGCCCGCTCCGGACCTTGAGGTAGAACTTGATTCACTTGGCTTACTTTTCACACGCCTTATTGATGATAATATTTGTCAGGATGATGCCGAAGCTAGCCATGCTGATGCTGTAGAGGTAATCTCTCTTTCTTCTGATTCGAACCCTTTGCCTTCACTAAAAATCCGTCAGGCAAACCGGAAAGTTAAATTTTCTCATCCTCTTGCTTACTTGGATCCCAAATTTCTTGTGAAGACCCAACAGCACGAAGCTCGCCGCACAACCCGGCACAGCGGCCAGGTAGTTACCTCCGCCGATTTACCGAATAGTCTGGTTCGGAAACGCCGTTCAGAGGTCTTTAATTTGCTTGTCAGTGCTTGTCCTAAAGCGGGCTGTTATCATCAACCTCTTAATCCGCCTGACTCCGATTATCAGGTTACTTCCCACTCATCCTCTGGCGAGTCATCAGCTACTCAGCTGCCACCACTCAAGACGGTGCTTGGGTAAGCTATCCTTATCATAATATCTCTGATACATCATGTTGGAAAATATGTTGTATTTGATTTTGATTGCTCCTTTTAGGGCCAAGCCTAGGCCAAGCAAAAAGGCCCGCCTGGATAAAGCAGCCGAGGAGGATGCCGTTCCTGAACCGAATAAAGCACCAGAACTTGAAGCGGCCATTCGCGAAGATATACCCAACGACCCCCCACTGCAAGATGAAGATGTCATTGCTGAAGAAAAGCCTGTTGATACCTCAGGCCCTGCTGACCAGCCCGGAAGCCCATCCAGATTGAGAAATCCACCAGTCCAATCCGGCCTGCTGACAAACCGACTGCCCCTGGCCAAACCGGTGACACCAAGGATGATGATGTTGTGATTATTGGCATTGGCCGTACTGAACCAAGCAATCCGGTCGCCTTATCAAAGCATACTGCCAAAGAGGAATTTTCTACTATGAGCAAAGGCAAGTGGAATGTTGATCTGGCGACTTACGCTGCTCTGAATGCCCAAGACCTTCATTCTGGCTACTTGAATCGGCTGTATACCAGCCGTGACTATGAAGTTGGTCTGGTGAATATGATGAAAGAAAAACTTGAGGTAACTTCCGTGTGCTTTTTCCTACTTGGATACTTCAATTTTGTTAATTCTCCAAGCCCCCAAGGGCCGGTTTGGCAATCCTCTTGTAAACCGAGACTTACTATCATAAAACTGAATGCTTCGAAATTCACTGATGTAGCCCCCAAGGGCCGGTCAACTTAATGTAGTTAAACCGGGACTTAAGTAATTTAACATGGCAGCACCAGAACTTATTTGAGCAAATAGCCATTAGCCCCCAAGTGCCAAGTTGAATACTTGTATTGAGCTTGGGACTTTTGCAATCAATTGACAGATGAAGATCAAATATGCATTAGCCCCCAAGTGCCAAGTGCATAACTTGTTATGTGGTTGGTACTTCAATTCTTGTACCGTTTGTTGAGTCATATGACTGTCTGTATGCAGGCTGAGCTGAAGACCAAAGAAAACCAACTCGCCGATCTTCAAGAGAATTTGAAATCCCAACAAGCTGAAACCTCAAAGGCGAAAGAGGAGTTGACCAGCGCTTTAAGCGTCACGGAACAGCTGAAGGAGGGCTTCAAGGAAGAGCGGACGGATTGGGCCACTGAGAAGGCCGCTTTGACCAAGAAAACTGAAACTGCTGAAGCTGCCCTTAAACCGGTGGTAGATGAGCTAACCAGCGTAAAGCGACAAGTGCATGCCATGACTGCAGCCATCTTTGGTAAGCTTCCTTTGACTTCTGTAATAATTTGACCTTTCTATGATAGGTCCGGTTTGTGAACTCTTTGTAATGTTGTAGGTACACGCATTGGTCACTTGGGGTCAGATGTTCGGATGAAATTGAAGGCCGCATATACCTTAATCGAACAGCTGTATACTGGAGCGCAGCGGATCATCTCTACTGCATCACATAATAATCCGGTGCCCTCTTTAATTCAAGATACTCTTAAGAGGTTGTCAATGCTTCCCGCCCGTATTGAGAGCTGAAGAAATCTGCTGCTCGAACCGGTGCCATCAATGCCTTAATCCGGGCAAAAGCATGGGTGCCGGATTTCGGTCCTGTTGAGGCAGCTCAAGGTTATCCCAGTTTGAAGGAAGATGGTTCAGAGTTCAATGAGGATGACCTGAGAGCGATAAACCGGGCAGTGCGCCCTCTAGCTTGCCAATTGGCGGAAGAGGCAGACTTGTCGCATTATCAAGCTCAATATAACAACGAGAATAAATGAGTGGCTGCACCGATTCCTGAAGCGGAGAATCTCATCCCTCCAATCCATAAGCATACTTACGCTCCTGATATTGAACCGTCGTCCCTGATCCATGAGGAAGCTGTCTTTCAAGCCCTAATGGGAATCGACCGGACCACTGTTGATTTCCAGCCACTGGGTTGGGAAGAAGAAGCTGAAGCGGCGCAGGAGGACCCACAACCATCAGATCAGGGCAGCGACCAAGCTTGAACCGGAGGCCGGTTTAAATGGCTGCTTTGTTATATTCCGTCAAGAAAACAATGATCTTATTGGGGCACCATGTTGCCCTGTAGTAGGATAGCCAATACTCTTGCTTCTGAGATGCCTTCATGCATCAGTGCTGATACTTTTGTTTGAAAGATCGAAACCTTCAATCTATATCTCCTGCAATCATAAAATCTTAAACTGCCCTGGCGGTTGTACCGCCAGTCGGTTTATGACCTTCATATATACATGCAAGGAAATTGAGGTATATGATCAAATTTTGTGATACAAAATACCTGCCATCGCTGAACATGAAGTTGGCTTCACCAATCTTGAAGCGGAGGTTTATAAACCTATACCGTCAAAGGAGAAAATAGCTCCTGTGTATACAATGCCGGTTTACCATGTAAAACCGTGCCGGGTTACCATAAACACCCTTGTTAGTCCATCATGGGATGTTAACAGAAAAGGTTAAACGGGGAAAATAATCCCCGGATTAAAAATGGACCGTGTTCCGTCAATTGACAGTTTGAACCAGTTTAAAACGTTGTCAGTTTACAAAACGCAACAAAAATAAAGCAATAGTTATTAAGAAAAAACCTTGAAGCAAAGGCAATGATAAAACCATTTGCAAAAAAGAGGCTTTATTGAGCCGATCAGATGGAGTTACCATGGTCGGACACGACCAAGCTCCCGATAGGTGTAGCTATGGTTCAAGTCAGCCAGGTCCCCAAATGAAACCGTGGCATTATGCCGATCAAGAGGCGTGGCAATGGTTCGGGTTCGACCAAGCCCCCAAGTGATTCTATGGCCTTAGGCCGATCAAGAGGCATGACTGGTTCAGACTTGACCATGTCCCCAAGTGATCTGGTGGCTTTCGCCTATCAAAAGGTGTTGCATTGGTTCGGAAACGACCAAGCCCCCATGTGATGTTTATAAAATTTTCAAGGGGTAAACCGGAAGCCGCTTTAAGACAGAACAACTCCGTGTAACCACGCATGATGTAAAAGAACAGATACCCCGCTTTAGCTGAGGCTCCGGTTTATTATATTAATCATAATACATACACTGTCATAATATGTACATAAGTAGAGCCGATGGCTCAGGTATAGTAAGGCCGAAGATGAGCTATGTTCTACGGCCTGTTGGTCTCCTCCTCTGATGTACGTGAGTCTTTATGCTCTCGAATATCGATCAGATAGTATGACCCGTTGTGCAGATTCTTGCTGACCACGAAAGGTCCCTCCTAAGGTGGGGATAACTTATGCATATCAGTCTGATCTTGGATGAGCCGAAGCACCAAATCTCCCTCTTGAAAGGTTCTGGTTCTGACTCGGCGACTATGATAACGACGAAGATCCTGTTGGTAAATCGCCGAGCGGGCAGCTGCTATGTCACGCTCTTCATCCAACCGGTCAAAAGCGTCTTGCCGTGTTGTCTCGTTGTCCGCTTCAACATAAGCCGCCACACGAGGTGAATCATGACGGATATCACTGGGGAGAACCGCCTCCGCTCCATAGACCATGAAGAACGGCGTGTATCCTGTCGATCTGTTGGGTGTGGTATTGATGCTCCACAACACAGATGGCAACTCTTCTACCCAACAACCCTGTGTTCTCTGCAAAGGAACCATAAGCCGGGGCTTGATGCCTCTCAAGACCTCCTGATTAGCTCTTTATACTTGCCCATTGGACTGTGGGTGCGCCACTGATGAAACGTCAAGTCGGATGTGCTCACGTTCGCAGAATTCCTTCATAGCCCCCTTGGACAAATTGGTACCATTATCTGTAATGATACTGTGTGGAAAGCCAAACCGGAAAATCACCTTTTTGATGAACTGAACCGCCGTGGCCGCATCACACTTGGTAATAGGTTCTGCCTCCACCCACTTTGTAAATTTGTCAACCGCCACCAGGAGGTGGGTCTTCTTATCCTTGGACCTTTTGAAAGGTCGAACCATATCCAGCCCCCAAGTTGCAAATGGCCAAGTGATTGGAATCATCCTCAATTCCTGAGCCGGCACATGAGCTCGTCTTGAAAACTTTTGGCAACCGTCACATCGTCTGACCAGATCCTCCGCATCAGCATGAGCAGTTAACCAATAAAAACCGTGGCAGAACGCCTTAGCCACCAAAGATTTTGAACTGGCGTGATGACCACAATCTCCTTCGTGGATTTCACGCAAAATTTCACAGCCTTCCTCAGGAGACACACAGCGTTGGAATGCCCCTGACACACTTCAATGATGCAATTCGCCATTAACAATAGTCATGGACTTAGATCGCCGGATTATCTGCCGGGCCAAGGTTTCATCCTATGGTAGCTCTCCCCGGTTCATATACGCAAGATAAGGAAGTGTCCAATCCGGAATGACGTGAAGAGCTGCCACCAATTGATCCTCCAGATCAGGAATAGCCAAATCCGCTTCACCAGGGAGCTTGACCGACGGGTTGTGCAGCACATCAAGAAAAACATTAGGCGGGACCGGTTTACGCTGAGAGCCCAACCGGCTTAAAGCGTCCGCAGCTTCATTCTTCCGACGGTCCACGTGGTCCACTTGATAGCCCTTGAAGTGACCTGCAACAATATCCACCTCACGACGATATGCGTCCATGAGTGGGTCCTTAGAGTCCCAAGTGCCAGACACCTGTTGAACCACTAGGTCTGAGTCACCGAAGCACTTAACCCGGCTTAGATTCATCTCTTTAGCCATCTGGTGACCATGGATCAAGGCTTCATACTCTGCTCCATTGTTAGTACAAGGGAACATTAAGCGGAGAACGTAACAGAACTTGTCACCTCATGGGGAAGTTAATATGACTCCAGCCCCCGAGCCCTCCAACTGCCTGGATCCATCAAAATGAATGGTACAATATGTGTGATCCGGCTTCTCTTCAGGTGCTTGCAGCTCCGTCCAATCATTGATGAAATCAACAAGTGCTTGAGACTTCACCGCCGTTCGGGGCACATACTTCAACCCGTGCGGCCCAAGATCTATAGCCCACTTGGCAATCCGGCCAGTCGCTTCCCGGTTCTGGATGATATCGCCTAAAGGAGCAGAACTGACCACTCTGATGGGGTGCCCTTGGAAATACTACTTCAGCTTCCGGCTTGCCATGAAAACCCCATATACCAGCTTCTGCCAATGCGGATACCTTTGCTTGGATTCAATAAGTACCTCACTGATATAGTAAACCGGACGCTGAACCGGATGCTCCTTACATGCCTCCTTCCGCTCTACCACAATAGCCACACTGACTGCGCGAGCGTTAGCAGCAACATATAGTAGCAGCGGCTCCTTGTCAACGGGAGCAGCAAGCACAGGCGGGTTGGACAATTGCCACTTTAAGTCCTCCAATGCCTGATCAGCAGCAGAACTCCAGACGAACTGATCCGTCTTCTTCAACATCTGATACAAAGGAATTGCCTTCTCACCAAGGCGGCTGACAAACCGGCTCAACGCGGCAATCCGACCAGCCAAACGTTGAACGTCCGTGATACACTTCGGTTTAGCCAGGGAGGTGATGGTTGTGGTCTTCTCCGGATTAGCCTCAATTCCCCTGTTGGACACCAGAAAACCCAATAACTTGCCTGCTGGTACACCAAAAACACATTTGGCCGGATTGATCATCATCTTGTACGTCCTCAGGTTACCAAAGGTTTCCTTCAAATCGTCAACCAGAGTCTCCTTCTTCCTTGACTTAACCACAATATCATCCACATAAGCATGTACATTACGACCAATCTGCTTGTGAAGGCAATTTTGTACACACCGTTGATAAGTTGCCTGGGCACTCTTGAGCCCAAAGGGCATAGACACATAGCAGAAGGCTCCAAAGGGAGTGATGAACGCCGTCTTCTCCTGGTCCTTAACCGCCATTTTGATCTGATGATAACCAGAATATGCATCCAAAAAACTCAAACGCTCGCAACTCGCCGCAGCATCAATGATTTGATCAATACGGGCGAGGGCAAAAGAATCTGCTGGACAAGCCTTATTAAGGTCTGTGTAATCCACACACATACGCCAGGTACCGTTTTTCTTAAGGACCAGCACCAGATTGGCAAGCCACTCAGGGTGAAAAACTTCAACAATAAAACCAGCTGCCAAAAGCCTGGCTACCTCTTCTCCAATAGCTTTGCGTCTTTCTTTGTTAAACCGGCGGAGGAACTGTTTCATCGGTTTGTATTCAGGATCCACATTAAGAGTGTGCTCAGCGAGTTGCCTCGGTACACCTGGCATGTCAGAAGGCTTCCATGCAAAAATGTCCCGATTCTCACGGATGAACTCGATGAGCGCGCTTTCCTATTTCGGATCCAAATTGGCACTGATGCTGAACTGCTTGGACAAATCGCCAGGAACGAAGTCAACAAGCTTAGTCTCAGCTGCCGATTTGAACTTCAAGGCCGGATCATGCTCCGTAGTTGGCTTCTTCAACGGAGTCATATCTGCCGGATCAACATTGTCTTTATAAAATTTCAGCTCCTCGGTGGCACAAACCGACTCTGCGTAGGCCGCATCTCCTTCCTCGCACTCCAAAGCAACTCGACGGCTTCCATGAACCGTAATTGTCCCCTTGTGACCCGGCATCTTGAGCTGCAAGTACCATAACAAGGCCGTGCCATGAACTTGGCGTAGACCGGTCGCCCAAACAGGGCGTGATACGGACTTTGGATCTTTACCACTTCAAACATCAGCGTCTCCGTCCTGGAATCATGATCATCTCCAAAGGCCACTTCCAGAGCTATCTTACCAACAGGATATGCTGATTTGCCAGGTACCACACCATGGAACACCGTATTGGACGGTTTGAGATTTTTATCTGTCAATCCCATAGGACGGAAGGTCTCATAGTACAAGATATTAATGCTGCTCCCTCCATCTATGAGTACCTTTGTGAACTTATAACCTCCCACCTGAGGTGCCACCACCAACGCTAGCTGACCCGGGTTATCAACCCAGGGTGGGTGATCCTCTCTGCTCCATATGATTGGCTGCTCAGACCAGCGTAAGTAACGGGGCACGGCCGGTTCAACAGAGTTGACTGCCCGCTTCTGAACCTTCCGGTCTCGCTTGTCCAAGCTAGTGGTGAAGACATAGCACTGCCCACTATTCAACTGCTTTGGGTTGCTCTGGTAACCTGACTGTTGCTGCTGCTGGTTGTAACCACCCTGGCAACTCTGATTATTCTGATTACTATGTCCGCCCGGATTACCATTGAATCCTGAACCGGAATTTCCTCCACCGTAACCCGGCCCGGATCCTGAGCCACCGCCAGAGCCGTGATCATACTGGAAAGCATTAGAATTTTGAACTCCTGCATAATGTAACAATCCTTCCAAAGGTGGTTTGCTGGCACCTCCTTCGTCCCATGCTTCGGGCAGGGCTGGTTCAACAGATAGTTTAGGCGGTCCGGGTTAGGGTTAGGCGCTCCACTGCGATTCTGCGGTTTACCCTTACGCCGCTGGCCCTTGTCCTGCGCATTGGTATTATCCACGAAGTCCATGTTTTCATCCGCTTTGCGCTTGCCTCCGCCACCATTACCTGTCGGGTGATGTTGCTGACCTTTGGAGTTGCCATTCTTCTTTCCCTTCCCTGTCTTCTCATCATCAGACTCGGGATCCTTGGTACTATCAGAATCAACATACTTTACCAAAGTGCCCATGAGAGTCCCTATGGCAGTGCAGTGGCGCTTCATCCGCCCTAATTTCAGCTTTAGGGGCCCAAACCGGCAATTGCCTTCCAGGGTTATAACTGCGGTGTCAGCGTTGATGCGGTCTGATGAATGCAGAACTTGCGAGACCCGGCGCACCCAATGCATCGTTGATTCTCCTTCCTCCTGGACACAGGCAGCTAGATCCACTATCAACATCGGCTTCTTACACGTGTCTTTGAAATTGCTGATAAACCGGGCTCGTAACTGGGCCCATGAACTGATAGAATTGGCCAGTAAGCTTTTTAACCATGTACGTGACGTTCCTTCGAGCATCATGGTGAAATACTTTGCACACGCCGCCTCATCCACGTCAAGCATCTCCATGGCCATCTCATAGCTCTCCACCCATGTCTCTGGAGGTTGATCCGCCGTATAATTTGGTACCTTGCGCGGGCCCTTGAAATCCTTGGGCAGGTGCACATTGCGTAAAGCGGGAACAAGGCAAGGCACCCCCAAAGCACTAGAGGTAACTCCAGGCTCGACCATGGTGGTCGGACGAACTGGCGTAAGCTGACGATCTTGATATTGTGCCGCTAACTCGGCCTCCCTGCGCGCTCGGGCCCGGTCCACCACTTCCTGAGCATTATCGACACCTCCTGCCGGGTTGTTACCACGGGGCGCTCCTCGCCGTGCATTACTTGACACGGCCAGTTCATCCATATGCCTGCTATAGCTCCGGCTCAGGCGAGGGGTTGAGTGGATCCGATCGCGGATTTACGAATACGCTTCCTGTTGGACCAAAGCTGTCCTAAGGAGCTCCTTGACCGGACGCATCTCTACCGCCTGCGGCGAATCACCTTCAATTGGAATGGCCTCCAGCCGTGCAGCAGCCGCAACAAGGTTGTCCATCGGGTTGGAGTAGTGACCCGGAGGTGTTGGCACAGCCTAAGGTACACCAGTATTATGACGGGTGTCGGTGTCAAAACCGGCGGATCTCGGGTAGGGGGTCCCGATCTAAGCGTCAAGGTCGGATGGTAACAGGAGACAAGGGACACTTTATTTTACCCAGGTTCGGGCCCTCTCGATGGAGGTAAAACCCTACTCCTGCTAGATTAATATTGATGATATGGGTAGTACAAGAGTAGATCTACCACGAGATCAAGGAGGCTAAACCCTAGAAGCT
The DNA here is from genome assembly GCA_032464435.1 of Aegilops umbellulata. NCBI lineage: Eukaryota > Viridiplantae > Streptophyta > Magnoliopsida > Poales > Poaceae > Aegilops > Aegilops umbellulata. The sequence continues at coordinate 107,513,886 of CP136054.1, forward strand.
AGCCTATGGGTATGATGATGGTTATGATGTGTTCGTCCTATGGACTACAACCCTTCGATTTATATAGGCACCGGATAGGGTTAGGGTTACACAGAGTCGGTTACATTGGTAGGAGATCTTGAATATCCGCACGCGTAGCTTGCCTTCCACGCCAAGGAAAGAACCTTCCGGACACGGGACGAAGTCTTCAATCTTGTATCTTCATAATGCTGGAGTCCGGCTGAAGGTATAGTTCGGCTATCCGAACACCCCCTAATCCAGGACTCCCTCAGTAGCCCCTGAACCAGGCTTCAATGACGATGAGTCCGGCGCGCAAATTGTCTTCGACATTGCAAGGCGGGTTCCTCCTCCAATTTCTTCAAGAAGATAATAAACACCAAAAAATAGTGTCCGGCTCTGCAAAACAAGTTTCCACGTATTGCCATATAGAGAATAATACAAACACGAATCAAATCTACTGACGTATTCCGCAGTGCGTCATAACACTACGACCAAGCCTTCTGTATGGATTATTTTTTGTTGTCCCACCGCAGGACGTTCAACGAGGCGGTTTCCTTGGCACGTCTTGTCGAAGCAGAGATCGTGTGCCCCTTTTTAACGGGATTCTCATTAATACGGATGTGGGTAACCCAACCGCACCGTTTACCACGGCGCTTAAGCGGCAAGCGAGTTTTATTAGGTAGGTGGGGACGCATAACGGCATCAGCCTATATAAGGGGATAAATATCCACCTCTTTCACCTACGCCTTCTTCCTCCTTTGCCCATCCATCTCCTGCGGACTCAAGCTCCAAGGCCCAAGTTCGCTCTTTCTTCCCCAACCTGCTCCAGCGATGTCCGGAGCGGGTGGCAAGTGGATGGCTTCCTCCGTTACGGAGGGTCAACTCAAAAAGCTTAGGAAGGACGGATATCTGTCCAATGACATCCCGCACCGGCTTCCCGAGGCGGGGCAGCTTCTTCCCACCCCAAGGCCCCATGAGAGGGTAGTTTTTCTCCCCCATTTCCTCCACCGACTGGGTTTTCCACTTCACCCTTTTGTCCGGGGACTCATGTTCTACTACGGCCTGGACTTCCATGATCTGGCCCCGAACTTTATTCTCAATATCTCGGCATTTATCATCGTGTGTGAGGCCTTTCTCCGCATCCGCCCCCACTTCGGCCTCTGGCTCCAGACCTTCAACGTCAAGCCCAAGGTGGTGTCCGGCACCCAGGCGGAGTGCGGAGGTGCTATGGCCGGCAAAATGGCCAACGCACTCTGGTTCGATGGCTCCTTTGTGGAGTCCTTAAAGGGGTGGCAGGCAGGGTGGTTTTACATCACCGAGCCACGCGACTCGAAATGGGTCGCGGCCCCTGAGTTCCGATCCGGACCCCCCACGCGGCTCATGTCCTGGAAAGAGACGGGCCTATCGTGGGGCAACGAAGAAGAAGTGACCGGACTGCAAACTTGCATCCGGTCCCTGATGAACAAGCCCATCCGGCATGTCAACATCATCCAGGTCATGTTCGTTCGCCGGATCCTCCCGTGCCAAGAACGGGAGTTCACTTTGTGGCAATTCGACCCGGTGCAGCACCAAACCCTCAATAGGCTCTTCGACACGACGTATGAAGACGTCTGGAAGGTGCTAACCAAAGGCGCCGAGTGCCCCACATCCGCTTCCGAGGACCGCGGGTACAGCTCGCAGCGCAACGCTGGCGAGGTAGGCTATTTGTACCTTTCACAGGTTCGTTAAGCTTTTCTACATAGATTAACTCTATGTGGGATCTAAAAACTCCCTTTGCCTTGGACAGGCGTGGCTGAAGATAGCCGGACCAATCAACTGTCCGGCTCCTCTGCCCGAAGACCCAGCCCCGGCTCTCTTAGAGAAGCTGCTGGCTCCGGCGCCCTATGTGGTGCCAGAGAAGAAGGTCAAGAAGAAGAAGACCACCGGGACTCGAAAGAGTGCCCACAATGTGGTGGTGTCGAGCTCATCATCTGGCAAGTCTGCGACGCCCTCCTCTCGTGGAAACGAGGAGGAGGAACAAGGAAGCTCTCCCCTCCAGCGAGGGGAGCGAAAAAGAAGAAGGCCGCCCCAATAGGGGAGGCCGAGGGGTCGAGGAAAAGGAAGACCCCTCCGCCGGACTGCTCCCCCAACACCAAAGAGGGCGGAAAGGAGTGGCCGGACAGAACCAAGCGCCCGGCGACATCGTAAGTATTCACATACCAGAATGACTCATAGTATCTTCAAGTGCGCAGCTTACTCTAATGTCAAATGCTATTTGCGCAGCCCGCCCCGAGCCGCACTCGATGATTCGTCGAGCGGCTCCCTGGATTCGTCGGACATGAACTCTGTCCCGCCCGTAGTCTCCCCCAGCGGTGCGGACGATGCCGAAGCGGCGTCCCGCCGAACAGGGCAGGAGGAGGTGGTCCTGGAGGAGCCGCAAGGCAATCGTCTGGACCCCAGGAGTAAAGGGGATGAAACCCCCCAGGGCTCCCAGTCCGGCTTTGTGCCGGACACCGCGCCGGACTCAACCGTCCTGGCTCGCGGTGGGCGAACTCCTTCCAAGAGGAGTAAGCCGTCTGAGCCGGCGACCTCTGTCCAACCAGAGGTGCCGGATAGTCTGTTGGAGGCACTTGAAGGCGCCACCATCGACGAAGAGCACCGTACTGTTATGAGTGCGGTGGTCCAAAGGGTTCAGTCCGCCAAGAGCGGACTGAATGAAGCCTGCGCTAGCCTTCTAACAGGCTTCCAGGTAAGCAAAAAATATGCTAAATTCATTACCGCATAGATAGTAGCCCCTGATGCTCTGTTCGGTGTTCGGAAAGAAAAGCCGAATAGAGGACCCAACAATTTTCGCAGGAGTCTAATAAAAAGTCTAATATGCGTATGCAGGCTTCCCTGCTGTCCACCACCGCACTGACTGCACAGGTGGAAGTCCTGAAAAAGGACCTCGAGTGGTCCGAGCAAGAGCTCGGCCTTGCCAAAAGGCAGCTCGTGGAAAAGGAAGGTAAGAAATACCCCTTAGAAAAAAAAGGTGCCTATAGAGAGGCTTGATTGCAAAAAGAAATAACAGGATTGTACTGCTTATTGTAGGGGCCACAACCGAGGTGGCAACCGTGAAGCAGGCGCTAGCTGAGGCCAAGAAGAAAGCAGCCGAGGAGCGCGCCGAGCGAGAAAAGCTTGGGGTCCAAGTCGGCGAGGTGCAGCAAGAGCTGCAAGCTCTCATGAAGAAACATGAGGGTTTGGAGCTTGAGGCAAAAACGCAAGCATCCGAGCTCGCGTCGGCTGTTGAGACCACCAAGAGTGCCAAGGCCGAAGCCCAAAAGGCCCTCCAAGTGTTGGAGGATGTGAAAAAGATAGCAGCGGGTAAGGCATTCTTAATGCAAAGTAGGAATATAAAGGTGAAATACCTATTACTTACCCGAATCCGGAGTTCTCCAGGGGCGTTCTTCGATCTTCCCCGCAGCGCATCCGACGCCGCCGCATTCTACCGAGCTGAAGAGGACAGCTCGACGGAGAGTGTGTTCTGGTCTCAGTATTCTGAGGCCGGACAGCCTGTGCCCTTAAGCGATCAGCTGAAGCAGCTGGCCGAGCTCCACAAGGCGGCCGAACAGGCCATGAAGGGCTTACTAGTTCGGCTGTGGCCTGGAGAGGCCCTGCCTGGGAGCTACTTCGGGCTGGTGCGGCGGCTGGTGGAGGCCTGTCCACGGCTTGATGTCATCAAGCGCTCCGTCTGCATAGAAGGTGCCCGGAGGGCCCTTGCCCGTGTAAGGGTACACTAGGGCAAGCTGGACGGAGAGAAGCTGGTGAAGGACGGGCCGCCGCAGGGGAAGGAGCATCCCAAGCCCGAGAACTACTACAAGGAAGTTCTTGCTGGAGCTCGCCTTGTCGCGGATGAGTGTGCCAAAGATGTAATATTTCAATGAACTCGCTCGTTTGTATCCTGTGCGCTGAAAACTTGTTCATATGCGCTTAAGCAATGCTTTCTGAATTTAAAATATTATTTTCTGTGTGGCCGTTTATCAATAACTGAGAGATGGCGAGTCATCGGCTTCTGCCCCCATGCAACTAGTGCTGGGGTGTTCGGGATAAACCTGAGGGCTGTTGTTCCCATAGTTGGGTCCTTCGAGGGAGGCGCTCAGCACAGCGAACCAGGCAATCGGACTATAATGCTTGAACACTCTCACTTAGCCATAGAACGTTATAATTTTAAATTTCGGCGAAGCCCCTAGTTCAGAAGGCCGAATTCGGGGCACTATCCACGCCTTTAGCCGGACTTAACCAGCTCTCCGCTCGAAGCGGCATAAGCCTTTAGGGACTCGAAAAACCTCTCGAACAGCGACCGGTCTCGCGCCTTATCATGACAGTCTGTTTTAGCTTTCTCCACTGAGGTGCTCACCCACCTGATCTGGGGCACAATCGCAGTGGTTCTCCTAGTGCTACCTTAGCCGATAGAGCGGAACGTAAGGCACCAAAACATAGGATCCGGGCAAACCCAACATATGACCAAAATCATGACTCGGAGCCGATGCATATAATGCTATAAGTTCGAGGTGCCGCACTTGTGAAAGTGGACGGACTTCTCACACCAGATAGAAGGGTAATAAAGCCCCTGGCGTGGTTTGCCGTACCATGGTGTACGGGTGCGATCATGTTATTTGAGTAAACATATGTATATTAAAAGAAGATAATGCAAAAAATAGACGAAAAGCTATGCATTATTTATGAGGAGACTGTTTATTCAAGCCAAACGATACAAGTAGTGCGAAAAAAAATTAGACTATTTAACATGTCCTGACCAGGCGCAGGCCGCGGAATTTAGAAACAGATATATCGCTCGAAATAGAGACCACCTGAGAGTTCCACGATGCGGCCTTGTTTTGTCTGCTTTCCTGGGTCCTGTATCGTCTATGTGGCAGCGAGGCCGAACACTATATCCAGAGTATGGAGTCCTGAAAGAAAAGAAGAATCCGGCAGCCCCTAGTACGTTTGACGCCGTATTGTTGGCATGCCGTTTTATCTGCCCCTTCCCCTATGCTCATGGAATTGTAAGGGCATAATTGTGTACTCGAGGTACTAGCTCCGCTATGTAGCGATGGCTGGGGTTGGGGCCGTATTGCTACGCGTGCTCTGAACGCGCCGGTCGGTCTTGCTGCGGGTTACTCCGGGCGCGTTTTGCTTTGTCCGGCTTTGTAGCGGCCGGACTCGAGAGCTGCCTTAACAGGCTGCTTTGTACCTCTACTGCGAGGGCCGCCGTGTGTTCCTCCGTACGGATGGAGCGTTCGGTGTTTCCGCTGACCGTGATTACACCTCGAGGGCCTGGCATCTTGAGCTTGAGATATGCGTAGTGCGGCACCGCATTGAATTTAGCGAATGCGGTTCATCCAAGCAGAGCATGATAACCACTGCGGAACGGAACTATGTCGAAGATTAACTCTTCGCTTCGGAAGTTTTCCGGAGATCCGAAGACCACATCAAGTGTTATGGAGCCTATGCAATTGGCCTCTACACCTGGGATGACGCCTTTAAAGGTCGTCCTTGTGGGCTTCATCCTTGATGGATCTATGCCCATTTTCTGCACTGTATCCTGGTAGAGCAGGTTTAGGCTACTGCCTCCATCCATGAGGACTCTTGTAAGGTGAAATCCGTCAACGATTGGGTCAAGAACCAATGCGGCGAAACCGCCGTGACGGATGCTAGTGGGGTGGTCCCTTCGATCGAAGGTGATCGGGCAAGAGGACCATGGGTTGAACTTTGGGGCGACTGGCTCCATCGTGTATACGTCCCGTAGCGCACGCTTCCTCTCCCGCTTGGGAATATGAGTCGCGTATATCATGTTCACCATCCGCACTTGTGGGGGAAACCCCTTTTGTCCGTTGTTGTTCGGCGGCCTGGGCTCCTCTTCGTCATCGCTGTCTAGCCCCTTGTTTTTGTGTTCGGCTCTTAACTTGCCTGCCTGCTTGAACACCCAACAATCCCTGTTGGTGTGATTGGCTGGCCTTTCGGGGGTGCCGTGAATCTGGCACGAGCGGTCGAGTATTCAGTCCAAACTGTACGGGCCCTGGGTATTCTTTTTGAATGGCTTTTTCCGCTGACCGGATTTATGGCCTCTGAATCCGGCGTTTACTGGCGTATCTTCATTGCTGTCGCTGCTGACGCGGCGTTTCTGTTTATTCTGTCGCGACCTGCCACTTTTGTCCTTGGTATCTGAATTACCTTGCTTCTTCGATAAGTTGTTGCTGCGAGCTAGCCAGCTATCTTCGCCCGCGCAAAAGCGGGTCATGTGTGTCGTGAGGGCTACCATGGATTTCAGCTTTTCCTGTCCCAGGTGCCGGGCAAGCCACTCGTGACGGATGTTATGCTTGAAGGCTGCTAAGGCCTCTGCATCCGGACAATCGGCTATCTGATTTTTCTTTGTTAGGAACCGTGTCCAGAATTGCCTGGCCGATTCTTCTGGCTGCTGGATTATGTGCCTTAGGTCGTCGGCGTCCGGTGGCCGTACGTAGGTCCCCTGGAAGTTGTCGAGGAATGCGGCCTCTAGGTCCTCCCAAGAGCCGATCGAATCTGCAGGGAGGCTGTTAAGCCAGTGCCGGGCTGGTCCCTTAAGCTTAAGGGGTAAATATTTGATGGCGTGCAAATCATTGCCACGTGCCATGTGGATGTGGAGGAGATAGTCCTCAATCCATACTGCCGGATCTGTCGTACCATCGTACGACTCGATGTTGACGGGTTTGAAACCCTCTGGGATTCTATGATCCATTACTTCGTCTGTGAAGCATAGTGGGTGTGCGGCGCCCCTGTACTGGGCTATGTCTCGACGCAGTTCGGAGGAGCAGTGCCTGTTGTGTTCGGCCCGGCCGGATTTATTGTGTCCGGAGTGAAAACTATCACGTGCCGTCGGGCGTCCGCGCGATCCATAGATCGATCTTGTTTGCCTTGCTTTGTCCTCCAGGACGTCTCGCAGGTCTGGTTCGTGTTCCCGTGCCTTGGTAAAGCGGCTGCGGGGCATGGCTTGTTTGGATGTTCGACAGGCTTCTCTGTCGCGGCCGCGAGGTGGCTGATCTGCCATGTCTTGGGCTTCCTCCTCTGATTGGGGTAGCGGCCTGCGCTTAGGATAGTTTTTGGAGGGGCGTCCGAGCTCGGGCTCTTCGGCCGCAAGGACTTCAGTCCATCTGTCAGCTAGCAAATCTTGATCAGCTCTAAGCTGTTGCTGCTTTTTCTTTAGGCTGTTCGCTGTGGCTAAAAGCCTGCGTTGAAAGCGCTCTTGTTCGGCGGGGTCTAATGGTACGATGAATTCATCGTCGCTGAGGCTTGCCTCGTCTTCGAAGGGAGGCATGTAGTTATCGTCCTCGACCTCTCGCTCTGCCGCTCTCTCATGAGGGCGGTCTTCTCCATCTTCCTGTGCCGAATCCTGCTGGTTTTGGTGTTCTTCGGCGCTGTCCGGGGTAGTATTATCTCCCGTGCCGGAATCACCGTTTCTGGTGTGGCGGGATTTGGAGCGGCGCCGCTGACGTCGGCGTTTTGGAGGCTTTTTCGAAGTGCCATCCTCCGATGTTCCATCGCCATCTCCATCTTTTGGAGCATCCACCATGTATATGTTGTATGACGAGGTGGCGGTCCAGCGCCCTACAGGTGCTGGTTCTTGCTCGTCTCCTCCTTCGTCGTCCATACCGTCGAAGTCTTCGGAGCCGAAGTCGAGCATGTCGGATATATCGTCGACAGTGGCTATTAAGTTGGCAGTGGGTGGGCTTTGAATTTCTTCGTTGTCCGAATCCCAACTTCGCAGGCCATAGTTCGGCCCGGGCTCTCCTGACAAAGAGAGAGACTTGAGAGAATTCAGAATATCACCAAAAGGTGAATACTGAAAGATGTCCGCGGCGGTGAACTCCATTACAGGCGCCCAATCTGATTCGATCGGCGGGGCACGGACGACCCGAAGTTCAGAGAAGAGTCCGGCTCCTTGGAGTCACAGGCCATGCGGAGCGCGGGGCTTGCGTTCGGCTCAATGGCCTTTAAGATCGCGGACCCCGAGGTGACGTCCAACCGTTCATCTTCAAAGAACGCAGCGGGATCTGAATCAAGGATCGGGGCCAGAGCGTATGCGGCCTCCAGGACACTGTTCGGAGGCAGAGCTATATCATGCCCCTTGAGATAGTGCGGCACGCTTGGCTGTGGCTCGAATCCGTCGAAGATCAAGTCTCCTCGGATATCTGCCGTGTAGTTTAGGCTTCCAAACCTGACTTGATGGCCAGGGGTGTAGCTCTCGATCTGCTCCAGATGACCAAGCGAATTGGCCCGCAGAGCGAAGCCGCCGAAGACGAAGATTTGTTCGGGGAGAAAAGTCTCACCCTGGACCTCATCGTTGTTGATGATCAAAGGAGCCATCGGGCCTAAAGGCGACGACACAGAGGAACTCTCAATGAAAGCACCAATGTCGGTGTCAAAACCGGCGGATCTCGGGTAGGGGGTCCCGATCTGTGCGTCAAGGTCGGATGGTAACAGGAGACAAGGGGCACTTTATTTTACCCAGGTTCGGGCCCTCTCGATGGAGGTAAAACCCTACTCCTGCTAGATTAATATTGATGATATGGGTAGTACAAGAGTAGATCTACCACGAGATCAAGGAGGCTAAACCCTAGAAGCTAGCCTATGGGTATGATGATGGTTATGATGTGTTCGTCCTACGGACTACAACCCTCCGGTTTATATAGGCACCGGGTAGGGTTAGGGTTACACAGAGTCGGTTACATTGGTAGGAGATCTTGAATATCCGCACGCCTAGCTTGCCTTCCACGCCAAGGAAAGAACCTTCCGGACACGGGACGAAGTCTTCAATCTTGTATCTTCATAGTCCTGGAGTCCGGCTGAAGGTATAGTTCGGCTATCCGAACACCCCCTAATCCAGGACTCCCTCAACGGGGTAGATCTATTAAACGGGGCTGGACCAGTGCGCCCGTCCCAGGTGCTTCCGCCCGGTTTACCACCGGCGGATTACTGGTTCCCGTTCCGGGGGTGTTGAAGAGGTCTCTGGCTTCGAAGACCGAAGGCAGACAAGATCGGTACTTCCTCCTCATGACTTCCTACGACGCGTTCTGGTCCAACATGAGTCTGTAAGCCTGCGCATCTAAAGCGGCCCACTCTGCAGTCATCCTGGCATCTTCAGTTGCTAGGTCCGCCTTAGCCTGAGTGATTTGCTCCCTCACTTTTGCAATTTCCGCGTTGTGAGCGTCCTGATCCACCGGGTTAGCCTCTGCCATGAGTGCAGCCAATGCATCGAACAGATCCAATAAAACTTGAGCCGGCGGGCGTACAGAGCCTCCTGCCCCGGCAGCCGTCGCCACTACTGAACCGGAGATCATTGCCATAGCGGTCGAAGAGTGAAGCGCGGCCTGTGTACCGGCCATGAATATTCCAACCCGGTGGGGAAGATCAGAGGGGTCTGGAATACTATCGCCATCGGAACAGCCCCCAATCTGGCCATCTTGCAGTTGATACAGAGATTCAGTTTCTCCGGTTGATGATTCGTCGCCGGAATAAACGACGGTCACGCCATCAGATTCTGATCCGTCCTCATAACTTCCTCCATGGATGACTCCCACGAAGGCACGCTTCACGGACGGTTTAACCTGGGCGGATCGCGCGTGCTGAGCCGTTTCGACGAGGTCGGTGCAGATGTCCGGCTCAGGGCCCGGTTCACCGATCTTGCCGATGAAAACGTGGATGCCGCCAAAAGGGACCCGGTACCCGTACTCTATTGAGCCGGCCTCGGGGCCCCAGCCTGCATCGTCGATGTAGAGCTTGCCGCGACGACTCTTAGTCATCTGGCCCACAACGTAGCCCTTGAGTCCTTCAAAGAGGCCCTCCAAGAACTCGAAACCATCGTGCGATCTGCCCCACGGTGGGCGCCAACTGTCGTGGTTTTGTCACGGCAGATGTCCTTGTGAAAGGACTTAGTCGTGGAGCCATCGCGATGGGTTAGCTTGAAGGGGTTAAAGCGGACACAGGGACGCAGAGAGTTTTATACTAGTTCGGCCCCTTCGATGAAGGTAAAAGCCTACGTCTAGTTGTGATGGAATTGATGGGGTTTCGATGACTAGGGAGCAAATAAGCTTCGCCTAAGTCTCGAGTTGTTGTTGTCTGTCCCTGAACCGCCGCCGGTTCGTCCCCTTATATACACGAGTGATGCCTGTCGGTCCACAGAGTCCCAACACCAGTTCATACTCGTATCCGAGTTGGTCTCTCCTTATTCCTACCTTACAATACAAGTTTACACATAAAGCCGGTTTACGGCTACAGGTCCTAAACCGACTACAGGCCTTGGGCCCTTATCTGCCTCTTTGGGCTTTAACACCTTTGAACTACTGATGAAGTTAACCCGGCCCAGGTAGGCCGGTTTACGCCCAGTAGTAATATCCCCAACAGGAACCGATCGTCGTGATCCCCTTCTTCTTGGGAGCCATGGTGATCGAGGAAACAACGCGCTAACTGATGTCGCTTGAAGCTACGTCGGTATTTCCCCAAAGAGGAAGGGATGATGCAGCACAGCGGCGGTAGGTATTTCCCTCAGATATGAAACCAAGGTTATCGAACCAGTAGGAGAACCAAGCAACACAACATAAACAGCCCCTGCACACAGATAACAAATCCTCTCAACCCGACATGTTAAAGGGGTTGTCAATCCCTTTCGGGGTACGGCGCCTCAAGTGGCAAATATACGTGAGGTAAATTAGTAGTAAATTAATAGATCGACGGCCAAATAAAATAAATAAGGAAGAATTGCAGAAAGGTATTTTTGTATTTTTGGTTTAATAGATCTGAAAATAAACTCAAGGAAAAAGTAGATCGCAAAGCAAATATATGAGAAAGAAGACCCGGGGGCCGTAGGTTTCACTAGTGGCTTCTCTCGAGAAAGATAGCAAACAGTGGGTAAACAAATTACTGTTGGGAAACTGATAGAACCTCGAATAATTATGACGATATCCAAGGAATGGTCAATACATAGGCATCACATCCAAGATTAGTAGACCGACTCCTGCCTGCATCTACTACTATTAATCCACACATCGACCGCTATCCAGCATGCATCTAGTGTACTAAGTTCATGGAAAAACGGAGTAATGCAATAAGAATGATGACATGATGTACACAAGATCTGTTTATCTATGGCGGTAGAAATAGATCTTGTTTTTATCCTTAGTAGCAATGATACATATGTGTCGGTTCCCTTTCTGTTGCTGGGATCAAGCACCGTAAGATCAAACCCACTACCGGGCACCTCTTCCCATCGCAAGATAAATAGATCAAGTTGGCCAAACAAAACCCAAATTTCGGAGAAGAAATACGAGTCAATAAGAGATCATGCATATAAGAGAACAAAGAAAGTCAAATAACTTTCATGGATATAAAAAGCTAGGACTGACCATAAACTCAAAGTTCATCAGATCCCAACAAACACGCCGTAAAAAGATTTACATCATATGGATCTCCAAGAGACCATTGTATTGAGAATTCAGCAAGAGAGAGAAAGCCATCTAGATACTAACTAGGGACCCGAAGGTCTACAAAGCACTACTCATGCATCATCAGGGAGGCACCAATGGAGGTGGTGAACCCCATCCAAGATGGTGTCTAGATTGGATCTGGTGATTCTAGACTATGCGGCGGCTGGATGAATATTTCGTCGGCCATGCTAGGGTTTCTGGAATATTGGCGTATTTATAGAGCAAAGAGGCGGTCCAGGGGGCACCCGAGGTGGGCACAACCCACCAGGGCGCGCCTGGGCCTCCTGGCACGCCCTGGTGGGTTGTCCCCTCCTCGGGACTCCCCCCAGGTGCAACCAGGGCCCAACTTCTTCCTTCTGGTCCATAAAAAATCTCCGTAAAGTTTCGTGGCATATGGACTCCATTTGATAAGGATTTTCCGCGATGTAAAAAACATGAAAAAAATAGCAACTGGCACTTGGCACTATGTCAATAGGTTAGTACCAAAAAATGATATAAAATGACTATAAAATGATTATAAAACATCCAAGATTTATAATAAAACAGCAGGGAACAATAAAATATTATAGATACGTTGGAGACGTATCAGCATCCCCAACCTTAACTCATGCTCATCCTCGAGTAGGTAAGTGATAAAAATAGAATTTTTGATGTGGAGTGTTGTCTATCATGTCATACCATATTCTTTTCTTTATTGCATGGACATTTGGAGTTTTATGTGATTCAAAGCAATAGTCTAGTTTTGACATAATAATTTAGATACTCAAGCATATCAATAAGCAACCATGTCTTTCAAAATATCAACGCTAAAATAAGTTATCCCTAGCCCATCATGCTCAAACATTGATCCATTCATGAAACACACTCGAATATTAACTACACCCAATACTTAAGTACAATCATATTGCCTCCTAGTTGGTGCTTTTATAAGAGAAGATGGAGACTCAAATTTCAAAATAAAAAATGCATAAAGTAAAAGAAAGGCCCTTCGCAGAGGGAAGTAGGGATTTGTAGAGGTGCCAGAGCTGAAAATGAAAAAAATAGAGGTAAAAAAATTTTGGGAGGTGTATCCATCCCACCAACGAAAACGACTTAGAGTTCCCAACACTTTCCATGCTAGATATGCCATAGGCGGTTCCCAAACAGAAAATAAAGTTTATTCCTTTCCACCATACTTTCACTTTCCATGGCTAACCGTATCCACTGGTGCCCTCCATACCAACACTTTCCAAGGAATTTATTATTTGACAACATAAAGTAAATTCCTTTTTTTGCATTTCGGGACTGGGCATCCCTAATACCTTTGCCTTACTCTCGTGCAATGACAAGTGAATAAACACTCATCTTGAGAATAACACATCCAGCATGGAAAATATTAGCCACCCGTTACCGTTCCGCGGGCGAAACAAACACACAAAAGAGAAGTTTATTTTGAAAATTAGAGATGGCACATGCAAATTTGCTTAGAACGGCAAAATAATACCACATATAGGTAGATATAGTGGACTCATGTGGCAAAACTGGTTTGAAGGATTTTGGATGCACAAGTAGAGGTCATCCTTAGTGCAAAATGAAGGCTAGCAAAAGATTGGTGTCGGTGCAAAAAAGGAGGGGTCCTATTTTGTACCCCTTTACTTGTGCGCGGGCAGTTGGAGCCGCGCCTGCGGCCACACTTAGTGGGGCAAAGGAAGGAAGCAAAGCCACAAGACAACCAGGGCAACACCAAGCCAGAAACACGAAGAGCAGAAGGGCAAGGTGAACTCCCTTGGCAAAGCCCTTGCCGGGGCGGCCTCCACAGCTCCGACAAGAACCTTGCCGAGGCAACTTGCCCAACGCCAGCAGGGCTGCCACCCTTGAGCCTGAGAGTTCCAACACCCTCAACCACATTGGAACCCAAGCTCGGGAGGTGCCTCCATGGTGGCATGCAGATCTTTGTGAAGACTAAGAACATACAAGACTAGATGAGAATTAGAAGAAGGATATCCTCGGTGAGATCCTTGCCGAGGATACCCACGAGACCCCCCGGGCAAGACCCTTGCCGCGGGCACCCACGACGCCGCGGCAAGACCCTTGCCGGGGCCCCGACAAGACTCTTGCCGGAGACATCCGCAGGACCACAACCAGGCCCACGCATGCCAAGACTCCGCCGCCTTTCCCACACAGCTGCCAGCCCACCAACTAGGCAGGCACCTGCGTGGCGACGTGCGGCCTCTAGGCCAACCCATCAAGCACCTGCGTGGTGGCATGCAGATCTTCATGAACACTCTGCCACCGCACCAACTCAGCAGCCAGCCAGCCAGCGTGGCACTACACGCCTCGTCAGCTCCGACACGCGTCGAAGCCAGGCAAGGCGGCGACAGCTGGGATGAGCTTCTTGCCATCCTCGATAAAGCATGAAGGACACGTCGGCAGCGCATTAAATGTGTTTGTCCTCCAATGCCAGGAGATAGACTCGACTACTGTACAACTTTCCACCTCCTGTGTGCCACTGTGGTAGCCCCTTTTGACTACAAAAGGAGGCCCGCGGCGTACTGAGGCAGGATCCGAATTTTTTGGACCCTGCACGCTTTGTAGCTAGTCCAAGAACACCACATAAACATAAACCAGCAGGAGTAGGGTATTACGCATCACTTGCGGCCCGAACCTAGATAATCCCCCTGCGTTGATCTCTCAATCCCGCTCTTTCCACAGCTCTGCGCCCGCCAACCGTAGCAAAAGGGATTCCTCGTGATCCCGTAGGTGTCGTTTCCCCCGACATCTTTGGCGCGCTAGGTAAGGGGCGCAAGCTGTGGAAATTTGGTTTTGGAGCTGACGCGTCGACTCTTTCGTGGGGATGGCTTGAAGGGATAGGGCGACGTTGATCAGTCGCCCTCTGGTGCCGTCTGCAGCTTCGACAACCATCCGCGTGGCCCCGAAAAGCTAAGTCATGCAAAATTTTGGCTAATTTCATTTATATAAGTCTGTCTTCCTCGGAAGATCTTGTTCCTTGTATGGGAAACCTACACGCAATGGGACCCTTCCGCTATTGGCAACGCCCTTGACTCTGTCTCGAGTCCGCTTGATAGTTCATGCGGTCGCACTGAGGGTGGCAAGGTGGCCTACCCGCCACTAGCAACGCTCTTGCCCTGTTTCGAGTTCGCTCGACAGTACAAGCGACCGCGCTGGGGGCGGTAACGTGGTTTTCCCGGCAGCAAGCGCCCTCCCGGCAGGGTGCTAAGGATCTGTCCTCAAAGCACCATGGCATGGGTTTACGCGTCGGCAGCCTTATCTCATCAAGCGTAGGGTGCAAACATACAAAGAAAGATCTAATGGGAACATAGCATGCCTGATATGGAAGTACTGCAGAGTTATAGTACATCAAATAATCATTGCGGTTCTAACTTAAGTTAAAATTGTCTTGGTCCTGAACTCGCAGCGACAACGAGAAACGGGGTGCCTAGTCCCGGCGCTGGCCCTCCACCCTCTCAACTCTGTCGACACAGTGGATGATGGGATTGATACGCTCCTTGAGCACCATGAGGTTCGCCTCCTTTGGCAAGCTCTCCAACGCGTTGGCAAAGTTGACGATGGGGTTCCGGAATGCCACCTTGGTGAGCACCTTAGTCAGGGCACCCCGGTAGAGCCTCCGGGACTCGTTGGCCAGATAATTTGCCCGGTTGGAGCGGAGCTGCTCCAGGGCTCCAAGAATTCCCTCGAAGAATAGGGTCAGTTTGGCATTGGGACTCACGTTTGGCTCCGGGGCATACCTCACATTTGGCTTCCCCATGGCAGCCAGCTTCGTGGTGGTCCTGCCGGCGACGTCCGCGAGGCGGCTGACCCAATGGTTTATGCCCTCCGCGTACTCCTTGTGTTCGGCGGCCCATTCCTCCGCAGCTGCCTCTCCTCCTCCAGGTCCTTGGTCAGGGTCTCTTCCCGGTCCCTGACCTCCAAAAGCGACCCCTCAAGACCCTCCATCTTCAGCTTCAGGTCTTTGATGGAGTCGTTGGCCTTGGAGAGCAGCAAGTCCTTGCCAAGGACTGTGGCCTATGCCTCCACCAGAGCGTCGTTGATCGTGTCCTTCTCATTTGCCAGCTCCAGGACCTATTTCTTCAACCCATCCCGCTCCACTTCTAGCTCCTTCACCTTGCGGGCATGGACCAGGGCTTGAGCATTGAGTGCCTCCTTGTGCCTCTGCTCCAGCTCCTGAGTCTGCTGCGCAACGAGCTTCTCAACCTCCTCATCCTTGTCGCGGACTGTGGCGGCGAGCGCCTCCTCACGAGTGGCAAGGTCCTCCTCCTGGGAGTTCAGCTTGGCCTAGTGTTGGTGCCGAGCGGCCTCGTCCTTGGCGGCCTGTTCCTTCGCTGCCTCCTGGGCTTTCTCGACATCAGCCTGCTTCAGGACAAGCTCCTTTTTGCGCTTGTCCAGCAGATCCTGGGCAACCTTCAATTCTTCGTGGGCCTGATGGAACCAGGCCTGCGTCTTGGTGACGCGCCCCTCGAGATCTGCCTCCACCTTGTCCACCACCACCATCTTGGATTTTGCCTTATCCAGGCGAGCACAGTGAAGCGCCAGGAGCTTCTAAAAGTTGGCGCTCATGGCCCGAAGAAGCTGCTCCTCTTGGGATTCGCCGCCACCGGTGCTCGGTTCGTCAACAACCACAAGCTCGGTGGCGGCGAGCGCCTCGTCATCGAACACCTCCCCCTCGGTGTGCGCCCTGGTGCCCGCCGTCCTTGGGAGGTGGACGAACAGGTCATCGCTCACCTTCAAGTACTTGTCGAGCCAGAGGCAGCAGAGGAGGAAGGTTGGTTGTCAACTGCCCCCTTCCCGGTAGGCCCCTTGCCGACCTCCTCGGCAGCGGCCTTGCCTTCATCCCCGGCAGGCCCCTTGGCGGCAGTCTTGGCGGCCTCCTCGGCAGCGATCTTGTCGGCCTCAGCCTCGGCATCCCTAGTGACCTCCTCGATGACGGTGTCAATGTCCCCCCGGCCCGCCGAGGAATGGTCTGGATACAAAGGAGGGGAATGAGGCGGAGCCAAGGTCAAGGTTCAAAAAGAAGAAGAAAGAACAGGGACGGAAAGCAAATGACTGGGCTGGGAAGATGTGGCGCCCTCCCCGCCAGCATTCGTTGCCGGGGCAGAACCCCCGGCACGCAAGTTCGCCTCCTCCTACTCCTCCATATCCGTGGGCTCGGTGGTGGATTCCCTTGCCGGGGACGCCCCTTGGGGTGGCGTAGTCGAGAGGGTCGGCGTGTTGGAGGTGGCCCTCGGCGGCTCCTCCTGCTATCATTCTTCTCCTGCAAACCCGGCAAGATCAGCATCAAGGATTCACACCTCAATGTTCATCAGTGGAGGAGTGAGTGATGAGCTTACACTGGGGGCAGAAGCGGGGGCTACGCTGGGGGCTGCTATCCGGGATGCTCTCCATCAGCAATGGCGTACGTGAAGTACCGTCGGGGGCTTGTCGCCCGTCGAGGCCTTGGCCCTCTTCGCCACCCTCTGGGCCAGCGTCTCCACGTCCCTGTAAAGATAATACCAAATCAAAGAAGGATAACACTGGAGTAAAGTTCAGAGATGATGTGGGGGACGAAATACTTACTCTTCCTCCACCTCCTCCTCCACTAGCTTCCTCTTCCTCGCCGGGCTAAAAGATACGAGGTCAAACTCGGCCTCCAAGGTGTTGTCCGAAGGGGAAGGAGATGGGGTCCGGTACCGCTTGGACGAGGAGGAAGCAGTCGCCGTCCTCTTCGCCATCGTGGCCTTCGCCGCCTTCTTCGCTGTCGCGGCCTTCATCACCCTCGTCTCGCGCACGACCTGCTCTTGGGGCGGCTGCCGCTGCGTGATCCTGCCGGGCCGGACCGGCTCACCCGAGCTGGCCCGCCGTAGGACGCGCTGCCTCCCCGCGACCGGGGGGTCATTCACCTCAACCTCCTCTTCGGACGAATCGTCGCCCGCGTCTTCAACAAGGGGGCCGCGACGTTGGCGCCGCTGGCCTCCCCGGCAGACTCCACCCACTGGGTGAGCTCCGTCTCCTCCGCGGCAGCGTCAGCCTCCTCCTCCACGGTGCCACGCTGTCGGCCTCCCTGGCAACCGTCGCCTCCGCCGCCCTGGCGGCGATGTAGTCCAGCTCCGCCTTGGTGGTGTCCTGGACGAACAGCGGCTCGTCACGGACATAGCCCTCCGACAAGGTGTCGAAGAACACCTGCACCTCTCCGTTGGCGGCACGGCCCAGGCCGGGTCAAGGCCATGCGCGTTTAAGTCTGGCATCATGGCGATGATGGCAGACTGGTGAGGGTTGTTGCTCAGAGGGACCACTCCTGCCGGCAACCCAAACAGGGGCCCCTTGACGGCCTTCCCGGCCTTCGCGGCCCTGCCGGTCCTCTCAGCCCTGCGGTCGCTGTCCATGTCGAGCTGAAAGAGCCTTTGACATAAATGGGCATGCCCCATCACCGTGAAGTTATGCTTCAGGCCAGGGCGGAGCCTCATGACGTCGGCCGCATTCCTAAAGTCCCAGTCCGGCCTCCCCTTGTTGTATAGCGGGACGATTCGGCGACGGATGAAGTCCGCCCAAATCATCTCGATGGTGAGCCCGACCGTGGTGAGGCGATGGATCCTGGTGGTGGCGATCGAGAGCTTCTTGTCGTTGGCGTCGATGTGACGCCCCCAATTCAATCGTACACTAATCATGCACGCAAATGTGTACGATCAAGATCAGGCACTCACAGGAAGATATCACAACACAACTCTAAAACATAACTAAGTCATACAAGCATCATAATACAAGCCAGGGGCCTCGAGGGCTCGAATACAAGTGCTCGATCATAGGCGAGTCAGCGGAAGCAACTATATCTGAGAACAGACATAAGTTAAACAAGTTTGCCTTAGGAAGGCTAGCACAAACTGGGATACAGATCGAAAGAGGCGCAAGCCTCCTGTCTGGGATCCTCTTAACTACTCCAGGTCGTCGTCAGCGGGCTGCACGTAGTAGTAGGCACCTCTAGTGTAGTAGGAGTCGTCGTCGACAGTGGCGTCTGGCTCCTGGACTCCATAGTCTGGTCGCAGCAATCGGGTAGAGAAATGGGAAAAGGGGGGAACAAGGCAACCGTGAGTACTCATCCAAAGTACTCGCAAGCAAGGAGCTACACTACATATGCATGGGTATATGTGTAAAGGGCCATATCGGTGGACTGAACTGCAGAATGCCAGAATAAGAGGGGGATAGCTAATCCTGCCAAAGACTAGCTTCTGGCAGACTCCGTCTTGCGGCATATAGAAGAGAGTAGACTGAAGTCCTCCAAGTAGCATCGCATAGCATAATCCTACCCGGCGATCCCCTCCTCGTAGCCCTGTTAGAGAGTGATCACCGGGTTGTATCTGGCACTTGGAAGGGTGTGTCTTATTAAGTATCCAGTTCTAGTTGTCATAAGGTCAAGGTACAACTTCAAGCCGTCCTGTTACCGAAGATCACGGCTATTCGAATAGATTAACTTCCGTGCAGGGGTGCACCACATAACCCAACGCGTTTGATCCCATTTGGCGGGACACACTTTCCTGGTTCATGCCCGGCCTTGGAAGATCAACACGTCGCAACCCCACCTAGGCACAATAGAGAGGTCAGCACGCCGGTCTAAATCCTATGGCGCAGGGGTCTGGGCCCATCGCCCATTGCACACCTACACGTTGCGAGGGCGGCCGGAAGCAGACCTAGCCTAGCAGGCGTTCTAGTCCAATCCGGCGCGCGCCGCTCAGTTGCTGACGTCACAAAGTGCTTCGGTTGATACCACAACGTCGAGTGCCCATAACTGTCCCCGCGTAGTTGGTTAGTGCGAATAGGCCAGTAGCCAGACTCAGATCAAATGCCAAGATCTCATTAAGCGTGTTAAGTATCCGCGAACGCCGAACAGGGCCAGGCCCACCTCTCTCCTAGGTGGTCACAACCTGCCCTGTCGCTCCGCCACAAAGATCCACTCGCGGGTACTCCTACGAGCTGACCCGTCTTTTAGTCACCACATGTATCATGTATAAAGTATATAGTATATACCGTGATCACCTCCCGAGTGATCATGGCCCGATAGTATAGCACAGCAGACGGACAAGAATGTAGGGCCACTGATGGAAAACTAGCATCCTATACTAGGCATGTAGGATTGTAGGTAAAGGTAAC
Source organism: Aegilops umbellulata (assembly GCA_032464435.1). NCBI lineage: Eukaryota > Viridiplantae > Streptophyta > Magnoliopsida > Poales > Poaceae > Aegilops > Aegilops umbellulata. Next base: position 107,533,499 of record CP136054.1, read on the forward strand.
AACAGTAGTAGCAAGGACAGGCTATGCATCAGGATAGGATAAAGTGAAAGCAGTAACAGGTTACACTACTCTAATGCAAGCAGTAGAGAGTAGAGTAGGCGATATCTAGTGATCAATGGGGGGGGCTTGCCTGGTTGCTCTGGCAAGAGAGAGGGTCGTCAACTTCGTAGTCGTACGGGGTAGTAGCGGCGTCGGTCTCGGTGTCGAGCGGAAGAAGAGGGGGAAGAAACAATGAATACAATGCAAACAGATGCATAACAATGCATGAAAAAGCAAAGCGTGATGCTAGGCGTGCCCTAACGCGGTATGAGGTGATACCGGCGAAGGGGGAAAACATCCGGGAAAGTATCCCCGGTGTTTCGCGTTTTCGGGCAGAGGAGCCGGAGGGGGAAAGTTGCAAGTTTCTATATGTTAGGGATGGGTGGCGGACCAACGGGCTGCGTACCCGGATTCATCTCATCGTTCTGAGCAACTTTCATGTTGAAAATAATTTAATCCGAGTTACGGATTAAAAGATATGATTTTCTAAAGATTTTATTAATTTCTGGAATTTAATTAATTATTTAAACTAATTCAAAAATGGATTTATGACATCAGCATGATGTCATGCTGACGTCAGCAGTCAACGGGGGTTGACTGGTCAACCTGACCAGTGGGTCCCACTGGTCAGTGACACATTTTAATTAAACAATTTAATTAACCTAATTAGTATTAATTAGGGGGTGGGCCCCACTGTCATACTCTGTTAGCTAGTTAATAGTAGTTAATTAGGTTAATTAGTCATTAGATTAATTAATCTTAATTAGCTAATTTACTCAGAATTAATTAAGTTAATTAATTAATTATTTTTATTATTTATTATTTATTTATTATATATATATATATTATTTTTTTAATTCCTTTTTTTATAAATCGTTCTGCGGGTGGGGCCTCCTTGTCATTGGCCCATAGGGGCTTAGCGGGCTGGCGGGCACTGGGTGCGGGTGTCCGCGCACCCGCACGGTGGCGACAGAGGGCGCCGGGTCACGGGCGAGGGGCGGGCGCCGGCGGCCACGGCACCGGCAGGAGGCTGGAGCGGCGCGGAGGCAGAGGGAGCCGCGCAGCCCAAGGCGGCGGCGGGGGCACGTGCGTAGCCGCGGACGCGGTGAGCGTGTCAAGGGGGGGAAGGGGGCGGCCACGCAGCGGGGTAGCGGGCGATGCGGCGCGTGCGCGCGTGAGCGTAAGCAGCAGCGGGCGCGGCCGTGTAGGGGGCGCGCGATGCGGGTGAGTGCACGGCGGCTGGTGGCGCGGGGAGCGGGAGGTAGTGGCGGCGGCGCTAGCAGCAGCAGAGGAGTAGGGGGTCGCGCAGGAGACCGAGACAGGGGCGGGCGCGTGCGTGCGTGTGGCCGCGGTGAGCGCGGGGCCAGAGCGCGCGAGGCGCAGCGACGGTCGCGGGGGAGGGAGTGCGAGGGGTGGGCCGGGAGCCCGGGGCCTCACCGCGGGTTCGCAGGGTCAAGGGCAGCAGGCTCGACGGAGGTCAGGGAGGTCCGACGAGGGAGAGGACGAGGCGGCGGCAGTCCGGCGATGACGGGCGAAGACGTAGGGGATGGGCGCCGGCGTCGAGGCGCGTTGGGACGGCACGGGATCTAGCCCCTCCCCGATCCAGTCGAGTGGGGGGCGCCTGGGAGGAGGCAGGGGCGGCGTTCGACGGGGTGGAGGTCCGGCAGCAGCGGGCGTCGTCAGGGAGGCGGGGTGGGTCGATCCCGATCCAATCTGGATCGGGAGGGGGAGAGGTGGCGTCGTGGGGGAGGGGGAAGTGGGGCGACAGGGTGGGTTTGGGTTTGGGTCGTGGGGGATAAGGGAGGCGGGGGTGGTGGCCGGTTGGGCCGATGGGCCAGTCGGGCGGCCTGGTGGCCTGTTGGGCCGAAGCCCAAGGGGCCGGGGGGTCTTTCTCCTTTTCCTTTTTTTTGCTTTGATCTTTTACTTTTATTTATTTTTCTTTTCTATTTTATTTAGTTTAAAGCACTTAGGCACTTTGTAAAATTATGCTTTCTTCAATATAATTACTTTAGCAATATTTGTCACACACCGAACATTTCTGTTTAATATTTTGAAAACTTTTGTCGTTTCACTTGTTTAGAATTTAAATTTGAAACGGTTTCAAATCATTGCGAGGTTAGCAACAGTAACCGAGGTGTCATGGCATGATTAGCGTGGGATTACTGTAGCATGGTTATCCGGGCGTTACAAATCTCCTCCACTACAAGAAATCTCGTCCCGAGATTTAGGAGGTAGAAGGAAACAGTGCGGGGTATTCATCGCGAAGACAATCCTCGTGTTCCCAGGTGGCTTCATCTTCAGAGTGATTCGACCACTGGACCTTGAGGAACTTGATTGCCTTCTGACGTGTGCGGCGTTCAGCTTGGTCGAGAATGCGGACCGGATGCTCTTTATAGGAGAGGTCCTGTTGCAATTTGAGCATTTCATGATCCACTGCTCGGATTGGGTCCTGGAAGCATCGACGGAGTTGTGACACGTGGAACACATCGTGAACCTGAGAAAGGTTTGACGGAAGCTCCAGTTGAAATGCCACTTTTCCACGCCTCTCGATAATAGTGAAAGGACCAATATAGCGGGGAGCTAGCTTTCCTTTGATCCCCAAGCGGTGAGCACCCTTCATTGGTGTAACTCGAAGATAGGCCTTTTCGCCAGGTTGATAGACCATGTCTTTATGATGACGGTCATAATTACTCTTTTGGCGTGACTGAGCAGTCTTGAGATTCTCGCGAATAATGCGGACTTGTTCTTCGGCATGTTGGATAATATCCGGACCAAAGAGTGGACGTTCCCCAGTTTCTGACCAGTTCAGAGGGGTTCAGCACTTTCGTCCATATAACACTTCGAAGGGGGCCATCTTCAGACTAGCTTGATAGCTATTATTATAAGAGAACTCAGCATACGGGAGAGATTCCTCCCATTTCTTGCCGAAGGAAATAACACAAGCTCGAAGCATGTCTTTGAGAACTTGGTTGACACGCTCAACTTGCCCTTGCGACTGAGGATGAGACGCAGTACTGAATGATAGATGAGTTCCCATAGCTTCTTGGAAACTTGCCCAGAATCTTGAAGTGAATAAGCTGCCACAGTCCGAAGTGATAACCAGTGGAATACCGTGAAGTGAAACAATTCTGGACATGTAGAGAGTTGCAAGCTGACTAGCAGTGATCGTTTCTTTGACCGCCAGAAAATGTGCAACTTTAGAAAGTCGGTCAATGACGACAAGAATAGCATCATTACCTTTATGTGATTTGGGAAATCCAGTGACGAAGTCCATCTCTACATGGTCCCATTTCCATTCAGGAATAGAGATAGGTTGCAGAGTTCCAGCAGGCCTTTGATGTTCTGCTTTGATACGACGGCAAACGTCACACTCAGCAACATAACAAGCAATGTCTTGCTTCATATTAGACCACCAGAATCTCTGACGGATGTCCTGGTACATCTTTGTACTATCAGGATGGATACATAGAGGCGTATCATGAGCTTCTTTCATAACCTTCTGAGTCATATTCAGGTTTTTCTCCTTACACGGCACCACTAGGCGGCCTTTGAAGTACAAGGCGCCATCATCAGCAATAGTGAAGAATGAGGGCTTTCCTTCTTTGAGGTAGCGCTTAATCTTGTGGGCTTCAGAGTCATATCCATGTATTGTCTTGATGGAGCCCACGAGATCTGGTTCGACAGCCAGGGTATAGAGGGAACCCTGGGAAACAACACGGAGGTTCATCTTGCGGAACTCCATAGGGGGGGAGCAAGTGCACCCGGAGGAAATGGAGGTTCAGCTTTCTGAACTCTTCAACAAGCGAGGGCTTAACTTTGTGAATCTGGACGTGGTTGCAGTAAGACTTGCGGCTCAAGGCATATGCCATTACATTAGCCTTGCCTGGGGTATAGGAAATACCCAAGTCGAAGTCTTCTACAATCTCCATCCATCTCTGCTGACGGAGGTTCAGGTCTGGCTGAGTAAACAGATACTTCAGACTTTGGTGGTCAGTGAAGATCTCGCAACGATTACCGAGAAGGTAATGTCTCCACTGCTTCAGCGCATGGATGGCAGCAGCAAGCTCGAGGTCGTGAACTAGGTAGTTATCTTCGTGAGGGCGCAATTGACGAGAGGCATAGGCAATCACTTTGCGCTCTTGCATTAGGACACAGCCTAATCCTTGACGGGAAGCGTCGCAGTAGATGACGAAATCCTTCTTAGTATCAGGTGGAGCTAGCACTGGGGCAGAAGTCAACTTGTCTTTGAGTGCCTGGAAGCTTTCCTGACATTTGTCTGTCCATTGGAACTTGATGCCCTTATGCAACAGGTTAGTCAGAGGCCTGGCGATCTTGGAGAAGTTCTCAACGAATCGATGGCAATAGCTGGCGAGACCGAGAAAACTTCTAACTTGCTTGACATTCTTCGGACGAGTCCAATCAAGAATGGCCTGAACTCGTTCAGGGTTGACGACAATACCATCCTTAGAGATGACATGCCCAAGGTAGGTTACTTCGGGAAGCCAGAATTCACATTTGGAGAACTTGGCGTATAGCTGATGCTCTCGTTGCTTTTCCAGCACAAGACTAAGATGTTCAGCATGTTATTATTCGTTCTTGGAAAATACCAGGATATCATCCAGATAAACCACGACGAACTTGTTGAGGTAATCCATGAATATATAGTTCATCAGGCGAGAGAAGGTGGCTGGAGCATTGGTTAAGCCGAATGACATGACAGTGTACTCGTATGAACCATATCGAGTCACAAAGGCGGTCTTTGGGATATCCTCTCCATGAACACGGATCTGGTGGTAACCCAACCTCAAGTCAAGTTTAGAGAACACTGATGAACCAGCCAGTTGATCATACAGATCATTGATCCGAGGAAGAGGACACTTGTTCTGAATGGTAGCTTGGTTAATTGGACGGTAGTCTTGTACCAATTGGTTTGTCCCATCCTTCTTCTTGACAAAGAGAGAAGGTGCTACCCAAGGAGAGCAACTTGGGCGAATGAAACCACTTCGAAGAGATTTGGAGATATCCTCCTTAAGCTCAAGGAGTTCATGTGGCGGCATCTTGTAGGGTCGCTTGGCTATAGGAGTGGTGCCTGGTTTCAAGTCGATGACGAATTCGACAGCTCTAGCAGGGGGAATCCCTGGAAGTTCTTCAGGAAAGACGTCGAGGAGGTCACGCACAACGGGAATATTTTCAATGCCCTCGAGTGGTACGACATTCAATGCATTCAAGGCATAGAGCCTTGCCTCGGCATTCTGAACCCGACGAGCATTGTAGCTTGTTATTTCATCAGAAGGGTGTAGCAGATGGATGGTCTTGGTGGCGCAAACGATAGAAGCAGTATGTCCTTTTAACCAATTCATTCCCAGAATGAGATCAATGCTAAAGGACTTCAATACGATGGGAGAGACAAGAAATTCCAGTCCTTCGATTTCAACGGGGATGTCGTTGCGAATCATGGAGGTTCGACATTGGACCGCAGGGGTGTGTACTAATAGTGAAGCATTCATGTCTTCGCTTATAATGCCATGCATGAATGCAAAATCTTCTGACATGAATGAATGCGATGCACCTGTATCGAATAAAACGGATGTTGGTACTGAATTTACGAGGAGTGTACCCATCACAGTAGCAGGATGGTCTTGAGCTTTGTTCGGATCAACGTGGTTGGCATGAACACGACCATAAGACTTGGAATTGTTGCTGCGGGGCTGGTTCCTTCCACGGCCAGTTGCTGGATGGGCCGGTTGATTCTGGTTCTGGTTGCATTCCCTAGCACGGTGCCCTGGTTGCCCACACCTGAAGCACAACCCATTATTGGGAGTGGGAACAGGAGCTTGGGGTGGCGGTGCTGGAAGCCTTGGCTGCCTAGATGGTGGAGGAGGCCGACGAGGTGCAGCATAGGTCTGCCTTGGGGCAGGTGCATTCAGCTGGTACATGCTCTTGGGAATCCATATCTTACGCTTCTATGAGGACGGGCCCGAAGATGAGCCTGTGTCACAGTTGTGCATGTGAGAGCTCTGGTATTCCTGTAGACCAGTTTCGACGTTGATGGCCTTGTTCACCAAGGTGGCGAAATCTGTAAAGTCATGCACTAGAAGTGCGAGCTTGATGTCAGCTTGAAGACCGTCATGGAACTTCTCCTGTTTGCGTGCATCAGTTGCAATGTCCTCTTCCACATTGCGAGACAAGTCCAGAAACTCCCGCTGATAAGCTTCTACAGTTTTGTTGCCTTGGGTGAGGTTGTGCAACTCACGCTTCTTTTGGTCCATGACTCCCTGAGGAATGAAGCGGGCACGGAAAGCAGCTTGGAAGTCTGGCCAGGTGATGGTTGTTCCAGTTGGCAGAGTACGCCTGTGGCTGTCCCACCATTGAGCTGCGGGTCCCTTCAGGAAGAAGAAGGCAAAGGTGACATAGCTGGCAGGGGCTACATCAGCAGACTCCATCTCATAGGTGATGTCACGGAGCTAGTCATTAGCATCCAGAGGCTGAGTTGAGTTGCGGTACACAGTTGGGTTCAGGCGCATGAAATCCTACAGAGTTACTGGGGCTGGCTGCTGGTTCATATTGGGGCGAGGAAACTGAGACATCATATTCTCCATGAACTGGCGATTCATCTCAAGCTGTTGGATCATACCAGCCATGTACTTAGGCGGTGGTGGGGTGTTGCCACCACGACCACGACCACCTGGCCTAACCATCCTGCTAATATATAACAGGGGTAGTTCAGCATTGAGAAATTTGCAAGGACAAGAATCATTCATGGTGAAACATGCATAATGAAAGGATCACAACAGATACTACATAGTAGTCGGCATATCTTACAAAAGGGATCATGCATAGAGTTCGGTACACAGAGTTCAGTACATAGACTAAGACACTATAGGAGGCACGCAGGCTCGCGGCGAATGCATCTAATACTACTAAGCAAGACTACATCAGTCCCAAGAGGTACTGTGGAGGTAGCTGTAGCCTGAAAGCTGGTGGTGCTGCATCGGGAACTCCACGTTAGTAAACTGGGGTCCGCAGATACTCCGGTGCAGAACCCAACGCTCAAGTGGCAGCAGAGGACCAAGTGGGGGAGAGTAGCCTCCCACCTCTGGCCAGCTGACACCCTGGGGCATCACAGTCCTGGATGGGTAGATCGCAGAACGTGGCAGCTCTCTGGATCCGACAAAGGGGTCCAACATCGTCAGAGCATGATAAAGGTGCTGACGAGTGGTGTACAACTCGTGCCGAAAAGCTCGGTTAGCTCGATCCAGCCCATCAGCATGCAGAACCAGGTTCTGATGGTAGAAAGGCTCTTGGGTGACAGTGGAGTAGGCAATAGTGTAGTAACCCTCCGCACCAACATTGGATGTGATAGCAATGTGCCTGAAGGGGGAGGTGTCCAACTCCTGATACTCTCTACGAAGGCGTGTCAGAGCAGCATTGAGGGAGTCCTGGATTAGGGGGTGTCCGGATAGCCGGACTATATCTTCGACCGGACTCCTGGACTATGAAGTTACAAGATTGAAGACTTCGTCCCGTGTCCGGAAGGGACTTTCTTGGCGTGGAAGGCAAGCTTGGCGACGCGGATATCTAGATCTCCTACCATTTTAACCGACTCTGTGTAACCCTAACCCTCTCCGGTGTCTATATAAACCGGAGGGCTTTAGTCCGTAGGACATAAGAAGAACAATTAGACCATAGGCTAGCTTCTAGGGTTTAGCCTCCTTGATCTCGTGGTAGATCTACTCTTGTACTACCCATATCATCAATATTAATCAAGCAGGAGTAGGGTTTTACCTCCATCGACAGGGCCCGAACCTGGGTAAAAACATCGTGTCCCTTGTCTCCTGTTACCATCCGCCTAGATGCACAGTTCGGGATCCCCTACCCGAGATCCGCCGGTTTTGACACCGACAAGCATAAGCAGCATCGTGGACTGCCATATCGATGGTCACTCCAACACCATGAGTGGTGTGCAACACAGTAGTGGAGTCATACTCCGAGAGTAGAGGTGGACGATGGCACGGTACTGCTCCTGGTTAAAGTCCTGGTACTCCTTGAAGGCGGTGTACTCGGGGTGCCAGCGATAACCCAGATAGGTCATCATCTTAGCTAGCACGGCAGGTGATCCCGAGGCACCAATGGCCGTCGTGTGGCACACGACCTGCCTCATGGGTTCCATCTGAAAACAAGGAGGTTTCAAAGGAGTCAAATGACAGTGTGGAAATTGTTCAAAATACTATTCTAAGGAATAACTATGGCTTTTATCCAACTTTGGGGTGAATGTCGTCACGGGATCCTAGTGTTAGAGTTACTAAATTCGTTTAACCTGAGTAGAAGAGAGTTCAGAGTCCTAGAGTAAAGGTCGAGGAGTAAAAGATCCTAGTACCACCCAATGGCAAAGTGGGCCCGTAAGACACACAACCATGTTAGTAAAAGTTTTTGCAATGTCTAGACTCAACTTCGGCCAAGGAGTGTGGAAGGGGGATTCCTACAGGTAGTCGGCTCTGATACCAACTTGTGACGCCCCCGATTCAATCGTACACTAATCATGCACGCAAATGTGTACGATCAAGATCAGGGACTCACGGGAAGATATCACAACACAACTCTAAAACATAAATAAGTCATACAAGCATCATAATACAAGCCAGGGACCTCGAGGGCTCGAATACAAGTGCTCGATCATAGACGAGTCAGCGGAAGCAATAATATCTGAGAACAGACATAAGTTAAACAAGTTTGCCTTAAGAAGGCTAGCACAAACTGGGATACAGATCGAAAGAGGCGCAGGCCTCCTGCCTGGGATCCTCCTAACTACTCCTGGTCGTCGTCAGCGGGCTGCACGTAGTAGTAGGCACCTCCAGTGTAGTAGGAGTCGTCATCGACAGTGGCATCTGGCCCCTGGACTCCATAGTCTGGTCGCAGCAATCGGGTAGAGAAATGAAAAAAAGGGGGAACAAGGCAACAGTGAGTACTCATCCAAAGTACTCGCAAGCAAGGAGCTACACTACATATGCATGGGTATATGTGTAAAGGGCCATATCGGTGGACTGAACTGCAGAATGCCAGAATAAGAGGGGGATAACTAATCATGTCAAAGACTACGCTTCTGGCAGCCTCCGTCTTGCAGCATATAGAAGAGAGTAGACTGAAGTCCTCCAAGTAGCATCGCATAGCATAATCCTACCCGGCGATCCCCTCCTCGTAGCCCTGTTAGAGAGTGATCACCGGGTTGTATCTAGCACTTGGAAGGGTGTGTTTTATTAAGTATCCGGTTCTAGTTGTCATAAGGTCAAGGTACAACTCCAAGACATCCTGTTACCGAAGATCACGGCTATTCGAATAGATTAACTTCCCCGCAGGGGTGCACCACATAACCCAACACGCTTGATCCCATTTGTCCAGACACACTTTCCTGGGTCATGCCCGGCCTCGGAAGATCAACACGTCGCAGCCCCACCTAGGCACAACAGAGAGGTCAGCACGCCGGTCTAAATCCTATGGCGCAGGGGTCTGGGCCCATCGCCCATTGCACACCTGCACGTTGCGAGGGCGACCGGAAGCAGACCTAGCCTAGCAAAAGTTCCAGTCCAATGCGGCGCGCGCCGCTCAGTCGCTGACGTCACGAAGTGTTTCGGCTGATACCACGACGTTAAGTGCCCATAACTGTCCCCGCGTAGTTGGTTAGTGCGTATAGGCCAGTAGCCAGACTCAGATCAAATACCAAGATCTCGTTAAGCGTGTTAAGTATCCGCGAACGCCGAACAGGGCCAGGCCCACCTCTCTCCTAGGTGGTCTCAACTTGCCCTATCGCTCCGCCACAAAGATCCACTCGCGGGTACTCCTACGAGCCGACCTGTCTTTTAGTCACCACAGGTATCATGTATAAAGTATATAGTATATACCCATGATCACCTCCCGAGTGATCACGGCCCGATAGTATAGCACAGCAGACGGACAAGAATGTAGGGCTACTGATGGAAAACTAGCATCAAATACTAGGCATGTAGGATTGCCGGTAAAGGTAACAACAACAGTAGCAAGGACAGGCTATGCATCAGGATAGGATAAACTGGAAGCAGTAACAGGTTACACTACTCTAATGCAAGCAGTAGGGAGTAGAGTAGGCGATATCTGGTGATCAAGGGGGGGGGCTTGCCTGGTTGCTCTGGCAAGAGAGAGGGGTCGTCAACTCCGTAGTCGTGCAGGGTAGCAGCGGCGTCGGTCTCGGTGTCTTGCAGAAGAAGAGGGAGAAGAAACAATGAATACAATGCAAACAGATGCATAACGATGCATGACAAAGCAAAGCGTGATGCTAGGCGTGCCCTAACGCGGTATGAGGTGATACCGGTGAAGGGGGAAAACATCCGGGAAAGTATCCTCGGTGTTTCGCGTTTTCGGGCAGAGGAGCCGCAGGGGGAAAGTTGCGAGTTTGATATGTTAGGGGTGGGTGGCAGACAAACAGGCTGCGTATCCGGGTTTGTCTCGTCGTTCTGAGCATCTTTCATGTTGAAAATAATTTAATCTGAGTTACGGTTTAAAAGATATGATTTTCTAAAGATTTTATTAACTTCTGGAATTTAATTAATTATTTAAATTAATTCGAAAATGGATTTATGACATCAGCATGATGTCATGCTGATGTCCGTAGTCAACGGGGGTTGACTGGTCAACCTGACCAGTGGGTCCCATTGGTCAGTGACACATTTTAATTAAACAATTTAATTAACCTAATTAGTATTAACTAGGGGGTGGGCCCCACTGTCGTACTCTGTTAGCTAATTAACGATTGTTAATTAGGTTAATTAATCTTAATTAGCTAATTTAATCAGAATTAATTAAGTTAATTAATTAATTGTTTTTATTACTTATTATTTATTTATTATATATATATTATTATTATTATTTAAATCCTTTTTTATAAATCGTTCTGGGGGTGGGGCCCCCTTGTCATTGGCCCATAGGGGCTTAGCGGGCTTGCGGGCGCTGGGTGCGGTTGTCCGCGCACCCGCACAGAGGCGACAGAGGGCACCGGGTCACGGGCGAGGGGCGGGCGCCGCCCAGCGCCGTGGGGCGCCGGCGGCCACGGCACCTGCAGGAGGCTGGAGCGGCGCGGAGGCAGAGGGAGCCGCGCAGCCCAAGGCGGCGGCGGGGGGGGGGGGGGGGCTTGCGTAGCCGCGGATGCAGTGAGCGTGCCAAGGGGGAGAAGGGGGCGACCACGCAGCGGGGCAGCGGGCGATGCGGCGCGTGCCCGCGTTAGAGTAAGCAGCAGCAGGCGCGGCCGAGCAAGGGGCGCGCGATGCGGGTGAGTGCACGTCGGCTGGTGGCGTGGGGAGCGGGAGGTAGTGGCGGCGGCGCTAGCAGTAGCAGAGGAGCAGGGGGTCACGCAGGAGACCGAGACAGGGGCGGGCGCGTGCGTGCGTGTGGCCGCGGTGAGCACGGGGCCGGAACGCTCGAGGCGCGGCGACGGTCGCGGGGGAGGGACTGCGAGGGGAGGGGTGGGAGCCTGGGGCCTCACCGCGGGTTCGCAGGGTCAAGGGCAGCGGGCTCGACGGAGGTCGGGGAGGTCCGTCGAGGGAGAGGACGAGGCGGCGGTAGTCCGGCGACGACGGGCGAAGACGTAGGGGATGGGCGCCGGCGTCGAGGCGCGTTGGGGCGGCGCGAGATCTGGCCCCTCCTCGATCCAGTCGAGTGGGGGTGCCTGGGAGGAGGCAGGGGGCGTCGTTTGACGGGGTGGAGGTCCGGCGGCGGAGGGCGTCGTCAGGGAGGCGGGGTGGGTCGATCCTGATCCAATCTGGATCGGGAGGGGGAGAGGTGGCATCATGGGGGGGGAAGTGGGGCGACGGGGTTGGTTAGGGTTTGGGTCGTGGGGGGATAAGGGAGGCGGGGGTGGTGGCCGGTTGGGCCGGTGGGCCAGTCGGGCGGCCCGGTGGCCTGTTGGGCTAATGCCCAAGGGGCCGGGGGGTCTTTTTCCTTTTCCTTTTTTTGTTTTGATCTTTTACTTTTATTTATTTTTCTTTTCTATTTTATTTAGTTTAAAGCACTTAGGCACTTTGTAAAATTATGCTTTCTTCAATATAATTACTTTAGCAATATTTGTCACACATCGAACATATTTGTTTAACATTCTGAGAACTATTGTCATTTGACTTGTTTATAATTTAAATTTGAAACGGTTTCGAATCGTTGCGAGGTTAGCAACAGTAACCGAGGTGTCATGGCATGATTATTGTGGGATTACTGTAGCATGATTATCCAGGCGTTACAGTCGAGGTCGCTCTAGTCCCCGTGGTGGGTTGGCGGGATCTCACGAACCCGGCAGTACTCCTGCGGGTCCTTCTCCTCGATGCAGCACCACCGGCCCCGCCACTCCTCCCACCTCTCCTTCTGGGCGCCCTCCGGGTACGTGCCTTTCTCCTGGGTCCTCGGGATCCAGGCAATGCTCCCAGAGATGGCGCCCCCTGGTTGGAGGCGAGGGTAGAAGTAGTGGCGGCAGAGCGGCATGCTAGGGAGCACCCCGGCAAAGCCCTCGGAGAGGTGGGCAAAGCGAGCCATGCACGCCAGGGCATTCGGCGTAAGATCCAAAAGATGGAAGCTGTAGGTGTGCATGACGTCGTTAAAGAAGTCAGAGAAAGGGGGGCAGAGCCCGCAAGAGAAGAAATCGATGAAGAGGGGGTACCGATTTGGGCCGTCCTTGGCAAAATCGGTGGGGACGACGCGCGTGGCAGGGTACCCCGTCATCTTCCTACCCCACAGGGGCAAGAAGAAGTTCTTGAGGTGGACCGCATCGACCGTCGATGGGAAGTAGGCAAGCTGCGTCCACCACACCGCCGACTCGCTCTCCGGCGCCTCCTTCTCCCAGGCATCCTTGGCCGCTCCCTTGCCCCTGCTGGTTTTGGGTGCCATGGCAGCTGGGAGGGCGCGAAGGATCAAGAGCAATGGGGGCTTAGTGACAGCAAGCAGAGGCAAGAACTTCGAATCTTTCGCTTGAGGAAGAAGAGAGGAACGACGGTTCTGAGATTGGAAGAGGTGCAGAGGGTAAATAAGCAGCGCGCCTGCGGTTTTCCTTTTTATGGGGAAGGCGCGGGCCGCCTCTTTACCATTTACCATGATGTGACGCATGCGTGCAGCGACCGCCCCATGCATGACCCCCACGTCACGCATGACCCCACGTCGCGCATTCAACGTGAGTCGTGGGGAAGTGCAACTGGCAAGGGAGTTACTGCAGTAAAACTCGGCCCCGCATGCCCGCGCACCATTTTGGGCCTAGCCCAACAATGCCTCGCACTTATGTGTGGCCCAGGCCCGGGGGCTCCTGTCGATGCACAAAAGGAGGGGTCCTATTTTGTACCCCTTTACTTGTGCGCGGGAAGTTGGAGCCGCACCTGCGGACACACTTAGCGGGACAGAGGAAGGAAGCAAAGCCACAAGACAACCAGAGCAACACCAAGCCAGAAACACGAAGAGCAGAAGGGCGAGGTGAACTCCCCCGGCAAGGCCCTTACCGGGGCGGCCTCCACAGCCCCGGCAAGAACCTTGCCGGGGCAACTTGCCCAATGCTAGCAGGGTTGCCACCCTTGATCCTGAGAGTTCCAACGCCCTCAACCACATTGGAACCCAAGCTAGGGAGGCGCCTCCGTGGTGGCATGCAGATCTTTGTGAAGACTAAGAACATACAAGACTAGATGAGAATCAGAAGACGGAGATCCTCTGCGAGACTGTAGGATCGGAAGTATGTCTAGAGGGGGGTGATTAGACTACTTGACCAAATAAAAATCTACCCTTTTCCCAATTTTAGTTCTTGGCAGATTTTGGCTATCTTACCACAAGTCAAGCAATCTTCACACAATTCAAGCAAGCATGCAAAGAGTATATGAGCAGCGGAAAGTAAAGCATGCAACTTGCAAGAATGTAAAGGGAAGGGTTTGGAGGATTCAAACGCAATTGGAGACACAAATGTTTTTGGCGTGGTTCCGATAGGTGGTGCTATCATACATCCACGTTGATGGAGACTTCAACCCACGGATGGTAACGGTTGCGAGAGTCCACGGAGGGCTCCACCCACGAAGGGTCCACGAAGAAGCAACCTTGTCTATTCCATCACGGCCGTCGCCCATGAAGGACTTGCCTCACTAGCGGTAGATCTTCACGAAGTAGGCGATCTCCTTGCCCTTACAAACTCCTTGGTTCAACTCCACAATCTTGTCGGAGGCTCCCAAGTGACACCTAGCCAATCTAGGAGACACCACTCTCCAAGAAGTAACAAATGGTGTGTTGATGATGAACTCCTTGCTCTTGTGCTTCAAATGATAGTCTCCCCAGCACTCAACTCTCTCTCAGAGGATTTGGATTTGGTGGAAGGAAGATTTGAGTGCAAAGCAACTTGGGGAAGGCTAGAGATCATGATTCATATGGTAGGAATGGAATATCTTGAGCTCAACACAAGTGTAGGTGGTTCTCCCTCAGAAAATGTGTATTGGAAGTGAAGATCTGTTCTGATGGCTTTCTCCATGAATGAAGAGTGGGTGGAGGGGTATATATAGCCTCCACACAAAATCTAACCGTTACACACAATCTGCCAAACTCGGTGGGACCGAATCGTTAAACTCGGTCGGACCGATTCAGCAAACCTAGTGACCGTTAGGATTTTCGGTGGGACTGAGATGCAACTCGGTAGGACCGATATGGTTAGGGTTTGGGCATAACGTAATCTCGGTGTGACCGATTACACAAACTCGGTGGGACCGATTTTGGTAATAAGCTAACCAGAGAGTTGGTCAGGTAAACTCGGTGGGACCGATTCGCTCTTTTCGGTGAGACCGAAATGTTACGAAAGGGAAACAGTGAGTTTACATTGCAATCTCAGTGGGACCGATCGCTCACTTCGGTTGGACCGAAACGTTATGAAGGGAAACAGAGAAATTGCAATTCCATCTCGGTGAGACCAATATCCCTATCGGTGAAACCGAATTGCTAGGGTTTGTGGCAGTGGCTATGACATGTGAAACTCGATGGCACCGGATAGAAAGAATCGGTGAGGCCGAGTTTGACTTTTGGTTAAGGTCAAATGTGGATGTGGGAAGATGGTTGAGGGTTTTGGAGCATATCACTAAGCACATGAAGCAAGAGGCTCATTAAGCAACACCTCATCCCTCCTTAATAGTATTGGCTTTTCCTATAGACTCAATGTGATCTTGGATCACTAAAATATAAAATGTAGAGTCTTGACCTTGAAGTTTGAGCCAATCCTTTGTCCTTATAATTTTGAGGGATCCAGTTTCCTCATACATGCCATGCCATCCATTTGAGATTTTCCTGAAATATTCATCTTGGAATAATGTTAGCTCAATGAGCTATATGTTGTTAGGAATTACCAAAATGACCCAGGGATAGTTGCACTTTCAATCTCCCCCTTTTTGGTAATTGATGACAACATATAGATCAAAGCTTCGACAAATGATAATAAGAAAGAAATATATCGTCGCTTTGAGAAGTATGTGATAAGCAAGAGCTCCCCCTAAATTTGTGCATATTTAAGATATGCTTTGGACTGCAAATGCACAATGAGTTAGGATCATGGGTTACTCTTCCATGTCACATACATCTTGGTGGAGCGCTCAAAATGATAAGAATTAAATACATGCACTCATCACCAAGCAAAGTGAATGATCAACATAAAGAAAAACTGATAGTGACATCCAACAAGCATTAAGTGTAGCTTATGATCAAACACATGATCATCAATGTCTCACAGATTACGACATAGTATCTCAGGCACTCAAAAGCAAATAAAGTTCAACCAACAAGACAAGAGAGAACAAATGCAAACTCTCTCTCTCGAAGCCTATGATCTATACATTTTTCTCCCCCTTTGGCAACAAGTTACCAAAAAGTTCATAGAAAATGCATAGTACTAAACAACTCTTAGGCTTGGTCTTCAGTTGGTGGAGTCCGGATGACGCTAAGGACGAAGGCTTCAGTAGAAGTGGTTGGAGCTGCTGGGATAGGAGCTGGAGCACGTGGAACTGAGGCTGTAGCTGGTGCAGAAGTGGTGGCTCTGGTGTCAGCAACTGGCACTGCAGATGATCTCTGAGCTCTGGGCACTCTGGCAAATGCATCAGTTGTGGTCTTGCCCTTCCTCTCCTGTATATCATCCTGTAATTGTTCCACGGCAGATTGAATCTCAGTTACTTTCACATCCAGGTCATAGAACTTTTGTTCCATGATTCTTTCCAGGCTCTCTTGGTTTTGAGTCTGGGTGGCTAGTCCTTCCTCAATTCTCAGAGTGGATGGTATCAAGTAGCTGAGCTGCTCCTGCTTGTTCTTCAAGAAGTACTCAGATGCCTCCTCTTGAGTTGGCATCTTGATAGCTTTCGCCATCTTTGCCTTCTCCTTCTTTGCTTGAGCATGTGCATATGATGGTTCATTCTCATTCATGACAACTTGATTGTCCTCAAAATCTGGATGGATGGGCAGGTGTTCCTTGTCCAGCAGGTATGTGCCTGTGCCCACCTTGGAGTTAATCAACTCCTGAATTTGTGGGGCATATCCACGGCTCATCTTCTGATCAGCTGCTGTCCTCTTAATGGTTTCTACCATGAGGCTCATCACCTTGAATTTCGGTGGCACATCTAATATGTGGAACATGTTAATTGCATGGCCTCAGATCATCTTGTGATCACCTGACTTGGGCAATACAGTGTGCTTCAGAATCCAGTTGATTGTGGGCAGCCCTGATAGAAGGAAATGCACTGAGCCAAACTTGAAAGTGTCAAGTGCCTTGTTTGGGATCTCCTTGTACATGTTGGACATGGAATTGTGATCCATCTTCTTCTTGGCATAGATGTCCAAGTCATCTTCCTGCTCTTCTGGGGCATTGATCAACTGTGCCCATTCAACAACTGTAGACTAATATCTGGTTCCTTCTGACATCCACACTATCCTGCCATCTGGATAGAAGTGTGTTGTGGAGTAGAATTGCATGATGAGCTCCTCATTCCACTTTGTGAGCTTCTGCCCAACAAAGTCTGCAACTCCACAACCCTTGAAGCTGTCATACACTCCAGGATAGTGTTCTTCGTTCTCCTTGATGTATTCCCAATCAACCCATCTCATGTCACTTACTATGGGCTTCTTATCCAGCAGCAGCTCCTTGATGTAATCCACATCATTTCTTCTCCTTGAAGCATATGGATCTGCTTCTCTCCACTTCTTCAGCCCTGAATCTCTTCTAATTTTCATGTCCTCAGCCACAGGATGAGCATCATTGTGGTCTGGGATCTTGGGCTTGAGCTTCCTGAGCACTTGTCCTTCTTCTTCTTCAGCAATGTCAGGCACTGGAGCCTTGTTCTTTTCAGCAGCAGATATGTTCCTGGTGTTTCTCTTTGGTGCACTCTTGGGCTTGGATGCAGCTTTGGGTGCCTCTTTGGTCTTGGATGCAGTAGCCCCTGACTTTATGGCATCACCCATAAGCTTCTGTGCCTTGGGTGCTGGTGCAGCAACCTCTTCTTCCTCTTCTTCATCTGAGGAATTCTTTTCAAACTCAGCCATTGGATCAACCTTCTTGCACCATCTACCCCTTTTTCTTTCCTTCTTTTCGTTTACAGCCTCATCTTCTCTAGTTGACTTGGAGGGTTTCTGAGAGGATGCCCTGGCTTTGGACATTGGCTATCTCCCTGCTGTCCTTTTGATTTTCAGTCCTGGCTTTGTGGCTGCAGCTGACTCATACTCTTTCTTGAGCAACTTCTTCTTGAATGTGGCTTCCTCTTCTGCCACATAGTCCTCATCCTCTGATTCAAAAGTTCTCTTCTTGCTTGCTCTAGTGGCAGCTTTAGGCAGATTGCTTGGGGTGCTCCTGCTACCCTCATCAGAACTGCTAGAGGGACTAGTGCCCTCACTCATATGAACCTGCTCCTCAGATTTGTTCTGGCTGTCACTCTGATCAGACATGTTGCAAATACAGACTGCTGACCCTGTGAATAGTTTATAGATGAGACAGAGTGGATGAGCATCACAAAATGCAGAGATTTTTGCAAAAAATGAGTCAAAAAACTTAGTTTCAGTTTTCCACAGAAAGCATTTCGGATCAACCGATTTGCATACTCGGTGATACCGAAGTAGCTTTTGGAACCAAAACTAGTGAACTCGGTCAGACCGAGTCATAGTTCGGTGGCACCGAGACTGCTAGGGTTTCACAAAGTCCTGAACTCGGTCTCACCGATTTGTAATTCTCAGTCAGACCGAGAACCACTTGTGCAATAGCCGTGGCCGAATCGGTGGAACCGAGTTCCACAACCCGGTGGGTCCGAGATGGTTTCGGCGGAAACCTAAACCTAAATTTATGAATCACCACTATTCTACGGATTGATTTGACTAGATAGGAGTGTTTCAATCGTACAAGAATCATAAAGAACACAATGTGCTAGGAATCAGACGGGGAATAGCACTGTGATCGAGTCCATACCCTAGTTCGGCGGTGGACTCGCTACGGTGGCAACGGAGGAGACGAAATCCGTTGACGGTGGCGGAGACCAGCGACAGGAGGCGGCTCGCAACGAGGAGCATGATCCGGAGACCCAGGAGGCAGAGCGAGCTATGCGCGGGCGAAGAGGTTTCGGAGAAATTTCCAAAAAATTTGCCTGTGAGTATATACAGCCCGACCCTGTCGGTGTGACCGAGTGGAACAACTCGGTGGCACCGAGATGCATAACTGTTGATAGTTATAGCAACTCGGTGTGACCAAAAAGATCAAATCGGTTGCACCGAGGTGAAAACCTAGATCGACTTAGTGATCTCGGTATGACCGAAATGGGGAAATCGGTCAGACCGAAAAGCACAAAGAAGTTTTGGAAGTTTAAGTCTATGACAAATCGGGGACTCCGAGTACTCCTCACACAGAGTGGTTTGAATCTGACTTGATCAAATTTTGTGATGTAGCATGAATAGAGTTTGAGACGAGAAAAGCATAGATAGCTAGAGAAGGTTCTTAGGCATTCCTGTCGATCCACTTGGCAAGAGAAAAGAAAATCAATCAATCAAAACAACAAGTGGATGTCCTCAAATGAGTAAAATATGCAACCAACATGCTCACACAATAAACTGGCAATTGAAATATGTGGCAAAGCATGCACAAACAATTCTAGCATCTATCAAGCAATTGGCGATGACTAGGTCATCTATATATGAGTACATTGACTTAGGAGTCAAATGAGAACATTTGATCATAGGTCATACTCATCGTTTAAGCACAAGTGGGGTTACCACTTTTACATAAAGCATTGTTGTGTTCACATCATTAGAGTTGCTTTAGCTCAATTCTTAGAGTAAAGCTCCCCCTAGATGTGATATCCCCCCTAAGAGCGATGAACTAACCTTGGGTTTTGTCGATGATGACTTCATGTAGATTTTGAAGATGTGGATGCTCAATGTTGATGTAGATCAATTGGAGCTATCCATTGGAGTGAGTTGCACTTTCAATACCTACATGGGTTAGTCCCACAAGGAACAAACAAGGATATCCATAGACATAGAGTGATGCGCACACAAGATGATGTCTATGAAAGCTTTTAGGTTACCTTGTCCCTTGACTTACCAGCAAGAGGGTTTGTGACTCCTTGAACTAGTGCAAGATGTGGAAGTTGATTGCACTTGTTCTTGCCAAAATGATAAGAGTGAAGTATGTTGGCGGAGTCACCCTCAAGAACTCTCTAGTTCTTCTTCTTTTGGATCCACACCATCTTGATGGGAATCCTTGGAGTTGTAGTCGTGCTTGATGAACTGGAACTTGAAGTAGTCTTGGGAATCCACTTGACTAAGGTCTTAGGAGCTTCTTCAAATGCATCAATTTCCTCTTGAAGCTTGTCCTTGCCTTTTTGCTTGTAGTCTTGTGGTGGAAGATCATCTTGAGCTTGTGTCCCTTTGAAAGAAGTAGGATCATACTTCTCTTGTTGAGGAACAAACTTTGTCTTGGGGTATTGATCTTCTACCCACTCAACTCCATTGGCATTGAACTTTCGTTCAAAACCAACACCTTGATTCTTCCGGTGCCTTCCTTGCTTGCGTACAATTTCCTCGAATTGCTTACTCCCGGCAAGGCTCTTGTACACTCCTTTCTCTATAATTCCCTTCAATAAGCTATTTTCTTGCTCAAGTGTAACTTGGCTAAGAGAATCATTAGTGGAATCAAGAGAACTACTAGAAGCAACAATATTGTATATAACATGATCATTGTTACTACTAGAGGAAGAATCTTTCTTGTTTTTGTTACTAGACTTGACTTGAGGCATGTAAGTGGATAAGAGTAAACGCTTAGCAATGTAAGAAGAACTTTTCTTACGAAGATCATCATTGATTGCCTTTAAGAACTCATGCTCTTGCTCAAGGTTGAGCTTTTCAAAGCGTAATTTCTCATGTATTCTTAAAAGTTCTCTATGATCTTCTAAGATAGTTTCATGAGCTAACTTAAGAGTGTTTAGTTCTTTAGTTAGAGACTCAATTTTCTCTTTATCATTGTCATTCGTTTTATCTTGATTAGCATGATTAATTGACGTTTCATCATAGTATTCATCGCTAGAGTTGTCAACAAGTAAATCATCATCACCTAACAAGTCATCTTCATCACTATTGAAATCAACATACTCGGGGTGTGATACCTTTGGGCCTTTAGCCATGAAGCATGTTCCAACTCCTTCATTTGGTGATTCAAATATGTCGTAGGAGTTGGTTGACACAAGTGCTAGACCAGCAACACCTTCATCATGAGTATATTCGGAATCGGAGTGATAACTTCTCTCGAAGTGGTTGTCAGAGTCGAAGTCGGATACCCATTCACCAACATGAGCTTGATGTCTTCGTTTTGTGTAGCTCCTTGATGACTTTTCTCTTCTTTCCGAATCCTTGTTTCTCCGTGAGTGTCTTCGTTCATAATGATCATCTCTACTCCTTTCTCTAGATGGCGATTCTTCTCTTCTACTTCTTCTTTTGGAAGAGTCTTCTCTTCTCTTGTAGGGAGCCGTACACTCATTGGAATAGTGTCCGGGTCTTCCACAATTGTAGCAGTTTCGCTCTCGACTAGAAGATCTTTTGTCATTGTAGGACCTTGACTTGGAGCTTCTATCTTTGCTTCTACTCTTATAGAACTTGTTGAAGTTCTTCAC
The DNA here is from genome assembly GCA_032464435.1 of Aegilops umbellulata. NCBI lineage: Eukaryota > Viridiplantae > Streptophyta > Magnoliopsida > Poales > Poaceae > Aegilops > Aegilops umbellulata. The sequence goes on from CP136054.1 coordinate 107,554,684, forward strand.
CGTTAAGCTCAATTCTTCATTGAAGGTTTGCTTCTCACTTGATGATGTGGGGGCTTCACATGAGGCTTTGTAAGCACCACTTGATTTGTTGTGAAGTTCCTCTTTATCCTTGAGTGACATCTCATGAGCAACAATTCTTCCAATGACTTCTGTTGTCTTGAGATCTTTGTAATTGGGCATCATTTGGATCAATGTGCACATGGTATCACATTTTCCATCCAAGGCTCTTAGGATCTTCTTGATGATGAATCTATCGGTCATCTCTTCACTCCCTAAGCCGGCAATCTCATTTGTGATAAGAGCAAGCCTAGAGTACATTTCAGCGACACCTTCACCATCCTTCATTTTGAACTTGTCAAGTTGACTTTGAAGCACATCCAATTTGGATTCCTTGACGGAGTCGGTACCTTCGTGCATATCAATCAAAGTATCCCAAATTTCCTTTGCATTCTCAAGACGACTGATTTTGTTGAATTCTTCGGGGCACAATCCGTTGAAGAGAATATCGCAAGCTTAAGCGTTGTATTGCAGCATCTTCAACTCTTCCATGGTAGCTTCACGGTTCGGTTCTTTCCCATCAAAGAAGTCACCTTGCAAGCCAACACACACAATAGCCCAAACGGCGGGGTTATGTCCAAGAATATGCATTTTCATTTTATGCTTCCAACTAGCAAAATTAGTACCATCAAAGTAAGGACCTCTACGGTGATAATTTCCCTCGCTAGACGCCATACTCTCCTAGGTTGTGAAACAAAGGCTATGACCACCAAAAGCTATGGAAATCAAAGCAAATGGAGACCAAAGCTCTGATACCACTTGTAGGATCAGAAGTATGTCTAGAGGGGGGGGTGATTAGACTGTTGGATCACGGGTTCCGACAGACCCTTAAGGTTCGAACTCTGGGGTGCGCGCCCGCCTGGCACCCTCGATCATCATGGCTTGCGTCATGGGCACCTCGCGAGGTACCCCGCCTTGATCTCTCCGCCTCCTCGTGAGCCAGCCTGAGGAGGCTGCGCCTGAGGAAGCGCCGTGTCGTCCGCCCCGCGAGGCTTGGCCCCTCGCGAGGGTCTTGAGTCTTGTGTTGATGAAGATGGGCCGCGCTGGGCCCCTATTTGAGCCACGCCGCAGGCCGCAGGCAGGCAAGTCTGGGGACCCCCGTTCCCAGAACGTCGATAGTAGCCCCCGGGCCCAAGGCGCGCATGGACTTGGCCGTGCCGAGAGGCGAAAGGGCAAGGGCGAAGCGCCGCGGGCCCTAACAGCCTGCGGCCTTGGGCTCCGCGTGGCGGTTGATTGGACGTGGGAGGTACTGTTTGCCCACGCTCCCTTATTTTGCGCCGCGCTAGGTTGCCCCACAGTTGTACACAACCGCCCCTATTCCTGTTGCTCGACCGTCCCCTGTTCTTCCTCCCTTCGAACTCTGACTCTTGCCTCCAATCCCATCTCACATCTCCTCTCTCCCGTCCACAGCCATGGCTCCGATGAAGAAAGAGAAAGGGAAGAAGCATGTGCTTCCATCTCATCCACCGCCGTCGGTGGCCCCCGCCGTCGGCCGGTCAATCATACTCAATATGGAGTGCCTGGGTAAGCTCAGCCCAACTCTGGCCACTATCTTCAACGAGTGTGGGAGGACGACGGCCTGGCCTACGTCTCACTTCCCCACTGACAGGATAATCACCGAGGTTCATTACTTTGTTGACGCCTTGTGGGCGGGTCTGGTTCCCCCCTTCTCCGATTTCTTCAACGCCGTCCTCACCCATTACCAGATCCACATGATGCATCTGGGTCCTGAATCCATTGCCCTCCTTTCGGTCTTTGCTTTTGTTTGCCAGGCGTTGATGGGCATCCCTCCTTCCGTTGCCTTTCTGCGCCACTTCTTTTCTCTGTGTCTTGCCGACCCCGCTCAATGCTCGGCATGCGTGAGCTTTGTCGCTGCGCCTGAGACTGCGTCCTCTGGCATTGACTTCGAGCTCCCCCCACCTTCAGCTGGGTTCCGTGAGCGGTGATTGTACGTTGATGTCGGGGTGCCCAGCCCCCTGCTGGTGAAGCCAACTTCGCCTGCTGTACCCAACTCTGGCTGGGGCCAGGAGACGCTCGAGAGCCCCCGGCTCACCTTCGTCTGGCGCCGCTTCACGTTCTTGAAAACGCTCGGCATGACGGCGCCCAAGGTGGTGAAGGAGTTCCTGTTGCGCCGCATTACCCCTCTCCAGCGCCATTCTCGCCGGATGTGGGCCTTCAGTGGGCATGGTGCTATTGGTCCTGACCGGCGACCCCAACCCGGGCAGTATCCAGCGGGGAGGGGCTCTGTTGTACCTTTGCCAGTACAGGGATGATTTCATGAGGCAGATGACCTCCTTCGATGAGTGGGGGCTACGCCCTGCCGGCTTCCAAGGGCCTCGCGAGAACCCTGTGGTGGCGACCGCCCTTCCGGTCGGCTTAGGCGAATCCTCCTCGAGTGGTGGAGCAGGGAGGCAGGAGACAGTGGGGGCCGAGAAAGCTCCTGATGAGGTGACTGCACCTGGCGGTGCTCTCAAGGGGGCAGCTCTTGAGGCCCGTGCTGCCGAGGCTGTTGGTGTGGCGCAGCCGCTTCCAGCGCTTGGGGCCGTGGCTACTGAGGCCCTGGCCGTGCCTTCTGGCGAGGCAGCTGACAGTGCGCGTCAGGCAGGTACCCCTGACGCAGGGCGCCTTGGTGCTCCGTCCCCATCGCAGATTGATTCCTGCGCACCTCTCTTGGGCCGCTTCCGCGTGGACTTTGAGGCCCTCCGGAGGAAAAGAGAGGCCCTGGGTGATGACTTCCCTTGCCGCTTGCTGAAGCGCCAGAAATACTTTGCTACTGATGAGTAAGTCCTCTCCTTTCCTATCTCCTGATCCATTTGATGCGTCTACTGATCCTTGCTCCGCAGGCCTCTTCCGGCTAAGCTCGCGGAAGTCACTGAGGTGCCGCCTCCCTTGGCTTCGTCTCCCCCGTCGCACCAAGTGCCCCGAGCAGCACGACCCTTGTGGTGGGGGTGAACGACGGGGTGGATCCTCCTGTAGCGCGTTGCGGCCCTTCTCTTCCTGCGATCTCCTTTCGCGGGCCCTCTCTTGGCATAGCCAGCCTGACATGGGCTTCTCGTCTGGTCGTGGGCTGCGACTGGCTGAGGCGCCCCCTGCGCCCTTCTTCTGGAGGCGGGCTGGCCTCAGGCCGGGCTTCTGGTACGGCGTGCCCGGCCGTCGTGAGGACGCCAGCCCCCAGCCCCTTGCCCGGAGGGGGAGCGATGGTTCGTGGTCCCCGGCGCTTGCTTGGGGCAGACGATGGTGTGGAAGACGTGCTCGAGCGCGCTTGGGAGCGTCGTGCTCGTCGCCATGAATTCCTTTGAAGGGCGAGCGGCGTGGTGGACCTGCTTGGGCAGGAGCTCGCTGATGAGGACACGCGCCTGGAGGCCGAGGGCCTGCGCCTGGTCGCAGAAAGGCGCGAGCTAGAGGTCGCCGTTGCCCTCGCATGTCATCAGCGCAACCTCGATGATGAAGAGGCGAAGGCGTTGCTGGAGGCCTCCCGGGCGGCTCGATCTCAGGCCGCTGAGAAGGCCCGGGGAGCTGACCGACGGCGAGACGCAGCAGAATAACGGGCTCGGGAGCTCCTGGCCCGGTGCCACTCGTTGGAGGAGCAAGTGGAGCTGCGCGAGGCGGCCCTTGTGTCGATGAAGGTGGCTTCTGGCGACCCGGTTGAGCTTCGGAAGCGTGAGGAAGCGCTTGTGCTGGAAGCCGCCGAACGCTCCTGTGAGTACGAGCGGCTGGATACGAGGGAGCGCCTGGTGACGCAGGCGGAAGATGATGTCGCTGCGCGGGAAGCGCATGTCATGGAGGAGGTTGGTCATCGGGTGGCGATGGCGCGCCAGGGCCTCGAGCGTGAGTTCGAGAGGAAGCTGGAGGCGATCCGGGTTGAGGTAGAGGGGAGGACCACAGCCTTGAGGGACCAATGGGATGAGGTGACGCGGCGGGCCGATGCTTCCCGGGCCGCCCTTGAGACAACGCAAAAAGAGTCATCCGCCCTCCAGGCCGAGGTGCTCCGTCTTCGCCAGCGGGTGGAAGAGGCTGAGGCCGTTGAGCGTCAGAATGCCGATGAGATACACCAGCGGCAAGTCCTGGAGCACGAGCATGGCCACATGCTCACTACGCTCAGGGAGAGGGCTAACACAGCCTTGGGCAACATCTGCGAGGCAACTGTCGGCGAGCCGCACACGATCAACTATGCCGGCAACCTGCAGTTCTTCACCATTGTGGTGATGCAGCTGGAGGCACGGTCGGTCAGGGCCGACAGGTTGGTGGAGGAGAGGAGCCACGCCCTGCTTGGGCACGCCTTTTCTCGTGTCTTCAGCCATCTTCAGCACATGGATCCCCACTTCGACTTCGATGCCGCCATCGCCCCAGTCCCCCCAGGCCGTCCGAGGCGATCTAGCAGATTGGGTGGAAAACAACGTGGATGCTCTTATCCGGGCCTTCACTTCGGATGACGACGACGTGATCGTGGCCGCCGATGAGGGCGGTGTGGTGGATGGCCCTGATGCTGCTGGTGGCGACGCGGGCAGCGAAGGCGAGTTCAGCGATGCCAGCGACAGCTCAGGAGGTGCCCCTGAGGATGCGTTGGGGGATTTGTCCGACTGACCATGTATTGCTCCTGTCTTTTTACCCTGAACTCAGGTGTTTGGCCTGATGGTTGTGAGAGCATTTTGGGAGGGGAAGCCCCTCATGTAAAAACTTGTGTCCATCATATCAGTAGCGGTCGTATTGCGCGCGTGCCTGACGGTAGGCTGGTTTACCTTTGTTTCACACTGGCTTTGAGGCGGCCAGCAGGAGGATGCGACGCCTTGGGTGCTCTCTAGTTGAGTGCTTAGGATGTGAGATCGTTGCTGATGGGAAACTTCACAGGCGATGGCCTTCTTCACAGGCTCCGGCCCTTCTCCTGAGCGCAACGGCTTCACAGGCGTTCGCCTTCTTCACAGGCTCTGGGCCTTCTCCTGAGCGCAAAGGCTTCACAGGCGTTCGCCTTCTTCACGGGCTCTGGGCCTTCTCCTGAGCGCAACGGCTTCACAGGCGTTCGCCTTCTTCACAGGCTCTGGGCCTTCTCCTGAGCGCAACGGATTCACAGGCGTTCGCCTTCTTCACAGGCTTTGGGCCTTCTCCTGAGTGCAACGGCTTCACAGGCATTCGCCTTCTTCACAGGCTCTGGGCCTTCTCCTGGACGTGATGACTTCATAGGCATTCGCCTTCTTCACAGGCTCTGGGCCTTTTTATGAAAATACAACCTCCGCAGGTACCAAAAGGTCATCTCGTGAGGGAGCAACAACGGTAGTCTGGGCTGCGCTCGAGCTAGGCCCGGCCCGTCTCGCGAGGGGCTCGCGAGGGGAGGCAGCTGTGGTGAGGCGATGACCAGAACTCGAGAAATGGTTCGAACGAGACCAAGCACCCCTTTCCCGAACACACGCAAAGCTCAAATTCGAATTCAACTTAAATCCAGCGGGGGAAAAGTTACAACCAAAGGGAAAAGGCAATGAAAGCAGACAAAAAGGCCGCATCCGGCACCTAATCTAGTCTTGGACGTCTTCTCACTAGCGCGGAGCTAAGTGCTGTCCACTGGGCATGGGAGGGAGCCCCAGGGCCTGAGGCCGGCACCCCTGAGACTCCGGGGCGTGTACAGCCCCACTCATTATTACGTGAGAGTGTCAAGGGGCGGCGAGCTTCACAGGCACTGGGCCTTCTTCACAAGAAACGGCCTTGCTTCATATCGCCAGACGAGGGCCCCGCCTTGCGCCACACTCTAGTGCCACCAACGACGACCGGAAACCAGGACGCCGCCGGTGGGGTAGAGCGGTCGCCAGCTGTCGGTGTCAAAACCGTCGGATCTCGGGTAGGGGGTCCCGAACTGTGCGTCAAGGTCGGATGGTAACAGGAGACAAGGGACACTTTATTTTACCCAGGTTTGGGTCCTCTCGATGGAGGTAAAACCCTACTCCTGCTAGATTAATATTGATGATATGGGTAGTACAAGAGTGGATCTACCACGAGATCAAGGAGGCTAACCCCTAGAAGCTAGCCTATGGTATGATCGTGTATGATGATGGTTGTCCTACGGACTACAACCCTCCGGTTTATATAGACACCGGGTAGGGTTAGGGTTACACAGAGTCGGTTACAATGGTAGGAGATCTTGAATATCCGCACACCTAGCTTGCCTTCCACGCCAAGAAAGGATCCTTCTGGACACGGGACGAAATCTTCAACTAGGTATCTTCATAGTCCTGGAGTCCGGCTGAAGGTATAGTCCGGCTATCCGAACACCCCCTAATCCAGGACTCCCTCAGTAGCCCCCGAACCAGGCTTCAATGACGACGAGTCCGGCGTGCAAATTGGTCTTCGGCATTGCAAGGCGGGTTCCTCCTCCGAATCCTGTGTACCTGTACGAATAATGCGCGACTTGTGTAACGTAGCGCTCCTCGGCTTCAGTGCCCAATAATTGCCGTCTTCCACGTGTTGAACGAATGCGAAAAGCCCGGGGGTGTTATTATATTCATGCCCTTAGTCATATAAACGAGCCGCCTATTTAACGGGATGGGGATTTAGATCCAAACCACATCTTCTCCTCTCCGCGAGTTATCATCAGAGCGTCTCCAGCAAAGGTCCATTCCAACATGGCCAGCCGTCGCCGCTCCTCCCCTCGCCCCTCCAGTCCCAAATCCGGAGAATGGGAGAGTTGCACCATCCCACACAGCAAGCTAGAGTCGCTGCAGGCCAAGGGATTCCTTCCCCAGGCATATATGGTCCCGGTCCGAGCCGGACTCGCCACCTACAACGGCGGAAAACAAGCGGAGAGCACCCCCAATCCTTCTAAAGGAGAGCGGGTGTGCCTCGTCCCTTATTTATTAAGGGGACTGGGATTTCCAATTCATCCATTCCTCCGCGGTCTTCTGGAGTTCTACGGTCTCCAGCTGCACAATCTCACGCCCGGCTCCGTACTACATATTGCGGGCTTTGTTGCCCTTTGCGAGCTATTTTTAGGCGTCGAGGCTCATTTTGCGCTGTGGAAGAGGTTGTTCTGCTTGGTGCCCCGTTCTCAAAAGGGGTCTATATATCAAGTGGGCGGAGCCGAGATATGGCGCATCGCCGGGACCGAATACTTATCCGGAACCCCAAAAAAGGCGTTCGAGGACTGGCCTTCAGAATGGTTTTACATAGATGACGTCCCGCTGCCGGACCCTATCCGGGTCGGCCTCCCTGAGTTCAACAGAGCTCCCTTGAAGAAACGCTTGAGCTGGCATCCGCGGAGCTCTCAGAGAGAAAGCGATAGAGACGTCCTTTACCTGATGGGACGGATAAGACTATTAGCTCATTCCGGGCTAACCATGATTGGAGTCATGGCCGCATGCCTTATGCGGGGGGTGCAGCCGCTTCAATACAGAGGCCACCCCATGTGGGATTTCAACGGGGAGGATGACGCCACCCGTTATGGTCGTAAGGGGCCAGCCACAGCTGCCGCTCTAGTAAAGATTTGAACATCTTTGTACAAGGGAGAAAAGGAGGACTTCCTCCGCGTCAACCCGCGGGCCAGATTCACTATGTACAAACCTCCAAGTTGGGTAAGTGAACAATTGCACTTGCCTGTCTGTTTAACGCTCCCACGACTAGATACGTAATCTTACGATTTCAATGCAGGAACTGCGACAGGAAGTAAAGGATATCAACAGCCGCCCTCCACAGCCTGAGGACCCAGAACGGTCCCTCGATCCGGACTCCGAAGAGGATCCGGACATATCGGTGGAGCTTACCTTGGTAGCCATTATGGCTGATTACCCCGGGTTAATCCCGGCCTCCCAGGTGACAGAAACCAGAGGGTTTTATTTCATCAAGAGAGATTCTGTTCTCCCCTATTCCGGCGTTTCCAACGACAACCGTCTTTTGCGGGGGATATTTCCGAGGCGGGAGGCCGAACCTGCGGCGACTAGCCAACGAGGGGCCGCGGGGCCCCGTGGGGAAAAAATAAACGTAGTCCGGACTCAGATTCCGGCATAAAGGTATAACGCGCCCTTTGTTTCCCTGGTGTTATTCTATCAAGGCATGTTAACATCCACGCTGTTTCCAGGACGAAGAGGCCTCGCCGGACTATATCCAGAGAGGCTGCCAACCGCGCCTCCACCAGCCAGGCTCCAACGTCTAGTCCGGAAGCGGGGACGAGCACCAGGCGCGTACCGGACGCTCCTCCAATAGAGGATGCAGACCGACTGTCTGCCACTAATTCAGAAGTGGAGAGTCCCATGAACCACCGGCGTCGCCGGACAGTTCCGCGCGACGCTTGTTTCTCCCGAGAGGCTTTAGATGCCTTTAATTCGGGAGATGCGTACCTTCGTGCCGCTCAAGATGGTTTAGCCAAAGCCACGGAACAGTATGTGAAAGACATACGGGTAAGAAAATTTTGATTAAATAAATAAATATATATATATACCAGTAGCCCCCGAGACTTGAAACAGTTAAATTAACTGATTTAAGGATCATATAACATGCAGGTTCTTACTGAGAAAAACATCGTACTATCCCAGGAGCTGGAAAAGTGCAAGGCCCAACGAGAAGCCGCACTAGCCGCAACAGGGGAGCCCAAAGGGACCCCCTGAGGTAAGATACACTTTGAAAGATTAGTATCGTGCGGCATGGGTGCAAATCTGACAATTCATGTTGCAGATGATGCCGGACTTGATCCGGAGAAGCAACAACTCTTACGCCGGTTAAAGGCCGGTGAGAGTATGTTGACAAGGGTGAGGCGAGAGAAGAATGATCTTCAGGATGCCAACACCAAGCTGGATGTTGAACTGAAGGACGTTCGTGGCCAGCTGTCGGACTCCATGAAGGAGAATCAGCGGCTTCGACGCGGCATGTTTAGTAAGTGCTTGAACGAACTTTGAAAAATGAGTTCGGCAAGGAAGTCGAATAACAGAGTATTGTCTGTAGGTATGCTCACAGGTCGTCCTGCAGAGGAGATGCCCGGTTCTACAGGTGACCTACTTCCCGAACTCCTGCAACTGCACGAGCGAATCCGGCAGGCGATGCGAGGCGTTGCCCAAGCCTTGTGGCCTTCCCACTCTACGCCCGAGGGCCTTGGAGAGCTTGCGGAGAAGCTGAAGGGAGCTCGGCGGCGCTTCCGGTTGTGGAAGATATCAGCCTGCCGACAAGGTGCTAGGGAGGTCTGGACCATGGTGAAGACCCGCTTTACGAAGTCTGACCCCAATCACATGGCCGAGGTCGGACCGGTGGGGCCAGACGGGAAGGAGATTCCTGTGAGCTTAGTGTATGGCCAGGTAGAATTGGCCGCAAAGTATTCTCAGCAGGACTGTAAATTAGACAGCCTGTTAGATGGTATAGAGGAGGAATACAATTAGTCAAGATGACTATGTAATTTATAATTGACATGTGAAATGCCTTCTAGCCGGATTGTAGATCGTTTGTCGTTGCCGACCTTTTCGCTTCGACCTCGGGACCTGACGGTCCGGAGTGTGTCCGAATACCATAACGGCTATATAAGAACCGAGGTATGCGTGGAGACCAGGCGTAGGGGTCATTAGTGCTTTATCAGACAAGTGCCCAACTAGTTATGTTATATTACATGGTTAGTAAGAAACATCTTCCAGAGAGAATAGTTCCGTTAAGGGTTCCTTTCGCTGGGGTGGCGTGCCCTGAAGTGCACGTCTGGACTGCAAGTGTAGGAAAACATCTGGGGGCATGTATAAGTAAAAAAGGTTCATCTTTAGTTCACCGACCGAATATTCCCTTAAGAACGCTAGCTTTCGACTTCACCCAGTCTGAGGTACACATCCGGCTGATCCAGCAGTAGCAATCGCAGAGGTGCTCCCTTTACCGCCTAGCCGAACAATCGGGAACGTAGGGGTAAGCACAGGAGCCAGGCAACCCAGCTTGGCCAAAACATAAGTCATATCGATGCATATAATGGTGAACAAAAGGTGCATGCGGAAGTCTGACGCATACGTTGGGTGTGTAACCCATATAAACAAGCTTCTGTTAAAGAAGCCCCCAGGTTTAAGGAGCGCTGGTAGCGCGTCGTATGATAAGCCTTCAAAGGCTATAAAAGGAAAGAGTGGGAGGAGACAAAAATAAAGACAGAAAGATATATGTAAAAATGGACAGAGGAAGGAGACAAACTCAAAGTTCGGCGCTAGGCATAGAATCTTCAGAGACGTGTTGCGTTCCATGGGTTCGGCTCAAGTCGGTTGTCCGACGCATCTCGCAGGCGGTACGCTCCACCAGTGAGGACCTGGTCAATTATGAAGGGACCTTCCCATTTGGGCTTTAGTTTGTTTTTTTTTCTTATCCGGCAGGCGTAGAACTAGTTCGCCAACGTTGTAATTTTTGGCCCGTACTTCTCTGCTTTGATATCTTCGAGCTTGCTGCTGATAAAATGCGGAACGGGCTTTAGCCACATCGCGCTCCTCCTCTAGGGCGTCCAGGTTGTCCTGCCGATCAAGCTCGGCTTTTCTTTCTTCGTACATGCGCACTCGAGGTGAGTCATGAATTATGTCGCAGGGCAGAACTGCCTCAGTGCCGTACACCATAAAAAATGGTGTGAATCCGGTGGTACGATTCGGCGTGGTTCGCAGCCCCCAGAGTACGGAGTCGAGCTCCTCTACTGAGTGCGTATTAGATTCCTTTAGGGACCGCACTAGTCTGGGTTTGATACCGCTCATGATGAGACCATTTGCACGTTCGACCTGACCGTTAGTTTGTGGGTGATAGACAGAAGCATAATTGAGCTTAATGCCCATGCTTTTGCACCACAGCTTTACTTCGTCAGAGGTGAAGTTTGTGTCGTTATCGGTGATAATGCTGTGGGGGACACCGTAGCGGTGTACGACCCCGGATATGAAGTCTATGACGGGTCCGGATTCGGCCGTCTTAACAGGCTTGGCTTCTATCCATTTGGTGAATTTATCCACCATGACCAATAGGTATTTTTTCTTGTGGGTTCCGCCTTTAAGGGGCCCCACCATATCAAGCCCCCAGACCGCAAAAGGCCAAGTAATGGGGATAGTTCGGAGGGCGTTGGGTGGCATATGACTTTGGTTGGCAAAAAGCTGACAACCGATGCATCGTTTGACTAGGTCATGGGCGTCTGCTTGGGCCATCGGCCAATAAAAGCCTGTACGGAAAGCCTTGCTTACGAGGGACCGAGCTGCAGCGTGGTGGCCACCGAGTCCGGCATGAATATCAGCCAACAGACTCCGCCCTTCCTCTTCGGAGATACATCTTTGAAGGACTCCTGTAGTGCTTTTCTTATATAGTTCTCCCTCGTGGACTTTATAGGCTTTAGATCGCCGCACTATGTAGCGTGCCTCATTTTGGTCCTCAGGGAGTTCCTGCCTAGTGAGGTAGGCTAGGAATGGTTCTGTCCACGGGGCAATGACCGCCATTATTACGTGGGCTGAAGGTGTGATTTCGGTGGCGGGGCCTCCGATTATGTCGGATTGCTCGGCGTCTGGTTGTGCGGTTGTGTCCGGACTGTTATCCGGGGGTTCCCCCTCCCATGCTACTGATGGTTTGAATAATCTTTCTAAGAAGATATTGGGGGGGGGGGGACGGCATCTTGTTTTGCTCCGATGCGCGCCAGGACGTCCGCTGCCTGATTATTTTCTCAGGCTATATGGTGAAACTCTAGTCCCTCGAACCGAACTAACATTTTTAGTACGACGTTGCGATAGGCTGCCATTTTTGGTGTTGGGGAACGCAGTAAATTCAAAAAATTTCCTACGCACACGCAAGATCATGGTGATGCATAGCAACGAGAGGGGAGAGTGTTTGTCTACGTACCCTCGTAGACCGAAGCGGAAGCGTTGACACAACGTAGAGGAAGTAGTCGTACGTTCTTCTCGCGATCCAACCGATCACAGCACCGTTACTCCGGCACCTCCGAGTTCTTGGCACACGTTCAGCTCGATGACGATCCCCGGGCTCCGATCCAGCAAAGCGTCGGGGAAGAGTTCCGTCAGCACGACGGCATGGTGACGATCTTGATGTGTTACCGGCGCAGGGCTTCGCCTAAGCACTGCAACGATATAATCGAGGTGGAATTTGGTGGAAGGGGGCACCGCACACGGCTAAGGAACGATCCGTAGATCAACTTGTGTGTCTTTGGGGTGCCCCCTGCCCCCGTATATAAAGGATCCAAGGGGGAGGGGCTGGCCGGCCAGGTTTGGTGCGCCAGGAGAGTCCTACTCCCTCTGGGAGTAGGATTCCCCCCCCCCCCCAATCCTAGTTGGACTAGGATTGCTCCAAGGGGGAGAGAGAGAGAGAGGGGGCGCCCCACTTCTCCTAGTCCTAATAGGACTAGGGAAGGGGGGAGGCGCGCAGCCCCTAGGGCTGCCCTCTCACCTTTCCTCCAAGGCCCATGTTGGCCCATTATGCTCCCGGGGGGTTCCGGTAACCCTCCCGGTATTCCGGTAAAATCCTGATTTCACCCGGAATGCATCCGATGTCCAAACATAGGCTTCCAATATATAATTCTTTATGTATCGACCATTTCGAGACTCCTCGTCACGTCCCCGATCTCATCCGGGACTCCGAACTCCTTCGGTACATCAAAACTCATAAACTCATAATATAACTGTCATCGAAACCTTAAGCGTGCGGACCCTACGGTTCGAGAACAATGTAGACATGACCGAGACACGTTTCCGGTCAATAACCAACAGCGGGACCTGGATGCCCATATTGGCTCCTACATATTCTACGAAGATCTTTATCGGTCAGACCGCATAACAACATACGTTGTTCCCTTTGTCATCGGTATGTTACTTACCCGAGATTCGATCGTCGGTATCCAATACCTAGTTCAATCTCGTTACCGGCAAGTCTCTTTTCTCGTTCCGTAATACATCATCTCGCAACTAACTCATTGGTTGCAATGCTTGCAAGGCTTTATGTGATGTGCATTACCGAGAAGGCCCTGAGATACCTCTCCGACAATCGGAGTGACAAATCCTAATCTCGAAGTATGCCAACTCAACATGTACCTTCGGAGACACTTGTAGAGCACCTTTATAATCACCCAGTTACGTTGTGACGTTTCGTAGCACACAAAGTGTTCCTACGGTAAATGGGAGTTGCATATTCTCATAGTTAAAGGAACATGTATAAGTCATGGATAAAAGCAATAGCAATATACTAAACGATCGGGTGCTATGCTAATGCAATGGGTCATGTCAATCAGATCATTCAACTAATGATGTGATCTCGTTAATCAAACAACAACTCTTTGTTCATGGCTAGGAAACATAACCATCTTTGATTAATGAGCTAGTCAAGTAGAGGCATACTAGTGACACTCTGTTTGTCTATGTATTCACACATGTATTATGTTTCCAGTTAATACAATTCTAGCATGAATAATAAACGTTTATCATGATATAAGGAAATAAATAATAACTTTATTATTGCCTCTAGGGCATATTTCCTTCAGTCTCCCACTTGCACTAGAGTCAATAATCTAGATTACAAAGTAATGATTCTAACACCCATGGAGTTTTGGTGCTGATCATGTTTTGCTCGTGGAAGAGGCTTAGTCAACGGGTCTGCAACATTCAGATCCGTATGTATCTTGCATATCTCTATGTCTCCCACCTGGACCAAATCCCGGATGGAGTTGAAGCGTCTCTTGATGTGTTTGGTTCTTTTGTGAAATCTGGATTCCTTTGCAAAGGCAATTGCACCAGTATTGTCACAAAAGATTTTCATTGGACCCGATATGCTAGGTACAACACCTAGATCGGATATGAACTCCTTCATCCAGACTCCTTCATTGGCTGCTTCTGAAGCGGCTATGTACTCAGCTTCACATGTAGATCCCGCTACGACGCTTTGTTTAGAACTGCACCAACTGACAGCTCCACCGTTTAATGTAAATACGTATCCGGTTTGTGATTTGGAATCGTCCGGATCAGTGTCAAAGCTTGCATCGACGTAACCGTTTACGACGAGCTCTTTGTCACCTCCAAAAATGAGAAACATATCCTTAGTCCTTCTCAAGTACTTAAGGATGTTCTTGACCGCTGTCCAGTGATCCACTCCTGGATTACTTTGGTACCTGCCTGCTAAACTTACAGCAAGGCACACATCAGGTCTGGTACACAGCATTGCATACATGATAGAGCCTATGGCTGAAGCATAGGGAACATTTTTCATCTTCTCTCTATCTTCTGCGGTGGTCGGGCATTGAGTCTTACTCAATTTCACACCTTGTGCCACAGGCAAGAACCCTTTCTTTGCCTGATCCATTCTGAACTTTTTTCAAAACTTTGTCAAGGTATGTGCTTTGTGAAAGTCCTATTAAGCGTCTTGATCTATCTCTATAGATCTTAATGCCCAATATGTAAGCAGCTTCCCCGAGGTCTTTCATTGAAAAACTTTTATTCAAGTATCCCTTTATGCTATCCAGAAATTCTATATTATTTCCGATCAGTAATATGTCATCTACATATAATATCAGAAATGCTACAGAGCTCCCACTCACTTTCTTGTAAATACAGGCTTCTCCGAAAGTCTGCATAAAACCAAATGCTTTGATCACACTATCAAAGCGTTTATTCCAACTCCGAGAGGCTTGCACCAGTCCATAAATGGATCGCTGGAGCTTTGCACACTTTGTTAGCTCCCTTTGGATCGATAAAACCTTCTGGTTGCATCATATACAACTCTTCTTCCAGAAATCCATTCAGGAATGCAGTTTTGACATCCATTTGCCAAATTTCATAATCATAAAATGCGGCAACTGCTAACATGATTCGGACAGACTTAAGCATCGCTACGGGTGAGAAAGTCTCATCGTAGTCAATCCCTTGAACTTGTCGAAAACCTTTTGCGACAAGTCGAGCTTTGTAGACAGTAACATTACCATCAGCGTCAGTCTTCTTCTTAAAGATCCATTTATTCTCAATTGCTTGCCGATCATCGGGCAAGTCAACCAAAGTCCATACTTTGTTATCATACATGGATCCCATCTCAGATTTCATGGCCTCAAGCCACTTTGCGGAATCTGGGCTCACCATCGCTTCTTCATAGTTCGTAGGTTCATCATGGTCTAGTAACATGACTTCCAAAATGGGATTACCGTACCACTCTGGTGCGGATCTTACTCTGGTTGATCTACGAAGTTCAGTAGAAACTTGATCTGAAGTTTCATGATCATTATCATTAGCTTCCTCCCTATTTGATGTAGGTGTCACAGGAACAGATTTCTGTGACGTACTACTTCTCAATAAGGGAGTAGATACTGTTATCTCATCAAGTTCTACTTTCCTCCCACTCACTTCTTTCGAGAGAAACTCCTTCTCTAGAAAGTTTCCGACTTTGGCAACAAAAATTTTGCCTTCGGATCTGTGATAGAAGGTATACCCAATAGTCTCCTTTGGGTATCCTATGAAGACACATTTTTCCGATTTGGGTTCGAGCTTATCAGGTTGAAGCTTTTTCACATAAGCATCGCAGCCCCAAACTTTAAGAAACGACAACTTTGGTTTCTTGCCAAACCACAGTTCATAAGGCGTCGTCTCAACGGATTTTGATGGTGCCCTATTTAACGTGAATGCGGCCGTCTCTAGAGCATAACCCCAAAAAGATAGCGGTAAATCGGTAAGAGACATCATAGATCGCACCATATCCAGTAAAGTACGATTACGACGTTCGGACACACCATTACGTTGTGGTGTTCCGGGTGGCGTGAGTTGCGAAACTATTCCGCATTGTTTCAAATGTAGACCAAACTCGTAACTCAAATATTCTCCTCCACGATCAGATCGTAGAAACTTTATTTTCTTGTTACGATGATTTTCCACTTCACTCTGAAATTCTTTGAACTTTTCAAATGTTTCAGACTTGTGTTTCATTAAGTAGATATACCCATATCTGCTTAAATCATCAGTGAAGGTGAGAAAATAACGATATCCGCCACGAGCCTCAACATTCATTGGACCACATACATCAGTATGTATGATTTCCAATAAATCTGTTGCTCTCTCCACAGTACCGGAGAACGGTGTTTTAGTCATCTTGCCCATAAGGCACGGTTTGCAAGTGCCAAGTGATTCATAATCAAGTGACTCCAAAAGTCCATCAGTATGGAGTTTCTTCATGCGCTTTACACCGATATGACCTAAACGGCAGTGCCACAAATAAGTTGCACTATCATTATTAACTCTGCATCTTTTGGTTTCAACATTATGAATATGTGTGTTACTACTATCGAGATTAAGTAAGAACAAACCACTCTTTAATGGCGCATGACCATAAAAGATATTACTCATATAAATAGAACAACCATTATTCTCTGATTTAAATGAATAACCGTCTCGCATCAAACAAGATCCAGATATAATGTTCATGCTCAACGCTGGTACTAAATAACAATTATTTAGATCTAATATTAATCCCGAAGGTAGATGTAGAGGTAGCGTGCCGACCGCGATCACATCGACTTTGGAACCATTTCCCACGCGCATCGTCACCTCGTCCTTAGCCAATCTTCGCTTAATCCGTAGCCCCTGTTTTGAGTTGCAAATATTAGCAACAGAACCAGTATCAAATACCCAGGTGCTACTGCGAGAATTAGTAAGGTACACATCAATAACATGTATATCACATATACCTTTGTTAACCTTGCCATCCTTCTTATCCGCCAAATACTTGGGGCAGTTCCGCTTCCAGTGACCAGTCTGCTTGCAATAGAAGCACTCAGTTTCAGGCTTAGGTCCAGACTTGGGTTTCTTCTCTTGAGTAGCAACTTGCTTGCTGTTCTTTTTGAAGTTCCCCTTTTTCTTCCCTTTGCCCTTTTTCTTGAAACTAGTGGTTTTGTTAACCATCAACACTTGATGCTCCTTTTTGATTTCTACCTCCGCGGCTTTTAGCATCGCGAAGAGCTCGGGCATAGTTTTGGTCATCCCTTGCATATTATAGTTCATCACGAAGCTCTTGTAGCTTGGTGGCAGTGATTGGAGAATTCTGTCAATGACGCAATCATCCGGAAGATTAACTCCCAGTTGAATCAAGTGATTGTTATACCCAGACATTCTGAGTATATGCTCACTGACAGAACCATTCTCCTCCATTTTACAGCTATAGAACTTATTGGAGACTTCATATCTCTCAATCCGGGCATTTGCTTGAAATATTAACTTCAACTCCTGGAACATCTCATATGCTCCATGGTGTTCAAAACGTCGTTGAAGTCCCGGTTCTAAGCCGTAAAGCATGGCACACTGAACTATAGAGTAGTCATCAGCTTTGCTTTGCCAGACGTTCATAACATCTGGCGTAGCTCTTGCACCAGGCCTGGCACCTAGCGGTGCTTCCAGGACGTAATTCTTCTGTGCAGCAATGAGGATAATCCTCAAGTTACGGACCCAGTCCGTGTAATTGCTACCATCATCTTTCAACTTTGCTTTCTCAAGGAACGCATTAAAATTCAACGGAACAACAGCACGAGCCATCTATCTACACAACATAGACAAGCAAGATACTATCAGGTACTAAGTTCATGATAAATTAAAGTTCAATTAATCATATTACTTAAGAACTCCCACTTAGATAGACATCTCTCTAATCCTCTAAGTGATCACGTGATCCAAATCAACTAAACCATGTCCGATCATCACGTGAGATGGAGTAGTTTCAATGGTGAACATCATTATGTTGATCATATCTACTATATGATTCACGCTCGACCTTTCGGTCTCTGTGTTCCGAGGCCATATCTGTATATGCTAGGCTCGTCAAGTTAAACCTGAGTATTCCGCGTGTGCAACTGTTTTGCACCCGTTGTATTTGAACGTAGAGCCTATCACACCCGATCATCACGTGGTGTCTCAGCACGAAGAACTTTCGCAACGGTGCATACTCAGGGAGAACACTTCTTGATAATTTAGTGAGAGATCATCTTATAATGCTACCGTCAATCAAAGCAAGATAAGATGCATAAAAGGATAAACATCACATGCAATCAATATAAGTGATATGATATGGCCATCATCATCTTGTGCTTGTGATCTCCATCTTTGAAGCATCGTCATGATTACCATCGTCACCGGCGCGACACCTTGATCTTCATCGCAGCATCGTTGTCGTCTCGCTAATCTTATGCTTCTACGACTATCACTACCGTTTAGCAATAAAGTAAAGCATTACATCGCGATTGCATTGCATACAATAAAGCGACAACCATATGGCTCCTGCCAGTTGCCGATAACTCGGTTACAAAACATGATCATCTCATACAATAAAATTTAGCATCACGTCTTGACCATATCACATCACAACATGCCCTGCAAAAACAAGTTAGACGTTCTCTACTTTGTTGTTGCAAGTTTTACGTGGCTGCTACGGGCTTTAAGCAAGAACTCATCTTACCTACGCATCAAAACCACAATGATAGTTTGTCAAATAGACTCCGTTTTAACCTTCTCAAGGACCGGGCGTAGCCACACTCGGTTCAACTAAAGTTGGAGAGACAGTCTTCCGCAAGCCATCTCTGTGCAAAGCACGTCGAGGGAACCGGTCCCGCGTAAGCGTACGCGTAAGGTTGGTCCGGATCGTCTCATCCAACAATACCGCTGAACCAAAGTATGACATGCTGGTAGGCAGTATGACTTGTATCGTCCACAACTCACTTGTGTTCTACTCGTGCAAATAACATCAACCATAAAACCTAGGCTCGGATGCCACTGTTGGGGAACGCAGTAAATTCAAAAATTTTCCTACGCACACGCAAGATCATGGTGATGCATAGCAACGAGAGGGGAGAGTGTTTGTCTATGTACCCTCGTAGACCGAAGCGGAAGCGTTGACACAACGTAGAGGAAGTAGTCGTACGTTCTTCTCGCGATCCAACCGATCACAGCACCGTTACTCCGGCACCTCCGAGTTCTTGGCACACGTTCAGCTCGATGACGATCCCCGGGCTCCGATCCAGCAAAGCGTCGGGGAAGAGTTCCGTCAGCACGACGGCGTGGTGACGATCTTGATGTGTTACCGGCGCAGGGCTTCGCCTAAGCACTGCAACGATATAATCGAGGTGGAATTTGGTGGAAGGGGGCACCGCACACGGCTAAGGAACGATCCGTAGATCAACTTGTGTGTCTTTGGGGTGCCCCCTGCCCCCGTATATAAAGGATCCAAGGGGGAGGGGCTGGCCGGCCAGGTTTGGTGCGCCAGGAGAGTCCTACTCCCTCTGGGAGTAGGATTCCCCCCCCCCCAATCCTAGTTGGACTAGGATTGCTCCAAGGGGGAGAGAGAGAGAGAGGGGGCGCCCCACTTCTCCTAGTCCTAATAGGACTAGGGAAGGGGGGGAGGCGCGCAGCCCCTAGGGCTGCCCTCTCACCTTTCCTCCAAGGCCCATGTTGGCCCATTATGCTCCCGGGGGGTTCCGGTAACCCTCCCGGTATTCCGGTAAAATCCTGATTTCACCCGGAATGCATCCGATGTCCAAACATAGGCTTCCAATATATAATTCTTTATGTCTCGACCATTTCGAGACTCCTCGTCACGTCCCCGATCTCATCCGGGACTCCGAACTCCTTCGGTACATCAAAACTCATAAACTCATAATATAACTGTCATCGAAACCTTAAGCGTGCGGACCCTACGGTTCGAGAACAATGTAGACATGACCGAGACACGTTTCCGGTCAATAACCAACAGCGGGACCTGGATGCCCATATTGGCTCCTACATATTCTACGAAGATCTTTATCGGTCAGACCGCATAACAACATACGTTGTTCCCTTTGTCATCGGTATGTTACTTACCCGAGATTCGATCGTCGGTATCCAATACCTAGTTCAATCTCGTTACCGGCAAGTCTCTTTTCTCGTTCCGTAATACATCATCTCGCAACTAACTCATTGGTTGCAATGCTTGCAAGGCTTTATGTGATGTGCATTACCGAGAAGGCCCTGAGATACCTCTCCGACAATCGGAGTGACAAATCCTAATCTCGAAGTATGCCAACTCAACATGTACCTTCGGAGACACTTGTAGAGCACCTTTATAATCACCCAGTTACGTTGTGACGTTTGGTAGCACACAAAGTGTTCCTACGGTAAATGGGAGTTGCATATTCTCATAGTTAAAGGAACATGTATAAGTCATGGATAAAAGCAATAGCAATATACTAAACGATCGGGTGCTATGCTAATGCAATGGGTCATGTCAATCAGATCATTCAACTAATGATGTGATCTCGTTAATCAAACAACAACTCTTTGTTCATGGCTAGGAAACATAACCATCTTTGATTAATGAGCTAGTCAAGTAGAGGCATACTAGTGACACTCTGTTTGTCTATGTATTCACACATGTATTATGTTTCCAGTTAATACAATTCTAGCATGAATAATAAACGTTTATCATGATATAAGGAAATAAATAATAACTTTATTATTGCCTCTAGGGCATATTTCCTTCATTTGGGTCTTTGGCGTCGAAGTCGCCATTTATTTGGGATATCGCGAGGTTTGAGTCCCCACGTACTTCCAGGCGTTGAATGCCCATGGATACTGCCATCCGGAGACCATGTAGAAGGGCCTCGTATTCGGCTGCATTGTTTGAGTCCGTGTACATAATTTGGAGTACATATTGGACTATGTCTCCTATAGGGGACATCAAAACGACGCCAACCCCCAGTCCGTCCAACATTTTGGAGCCATCGAAATGCATGATCCAGTTTGAGTATGTGCCGTACTCTTTAGGGAGTTCGGCCTCTGTCCATTCGGCGACGAAGTCGGCTAGGACTTGCGGTTTGATGGCTCGCCGTGGTTTGTAGGTTATGTCAAACGGTAGGAGCTCTATGGCCCATTTTGCTATCCAGCCCGTTGCGTCGCGGTTGTTGATAATATCGTTGAGTGGTACTTCCGAGGCTACTGTTATAGAACACTCTTGAAAGTAGTGTCGTAGCTTCCGGGATGCCATGAACACTGCGTATGCAATCTTTTGGCAATGCGGGTACCGTGATTTGCATGGTGTGAGGACAGTGGACACATAGTAAACCGGCCTTTGAAGGGGGAGTTTGTGCCCGTCCATTACCCGTTCGACGACGAGTACTGCGCTAACAACTTGATGGGTTGTGGCGATGTACAATAGCATGGGTTCGCCAGTATTTGGCGTGGCCAGGACGGGATTTGTTCCCAAGATGGCCTTTATTTCCTCGAGTCCGGCCGTTGCAGCGTCCGTCCACTCGAAGTGTTCAGTGCGCCTAAGGAGGCGGTAAAGGGGCAATGCCTTCTCTCCCAAACGGGAGATAAAGCGGCTTAAAGCCGCCACACATCCGGTGAGTTTCTATATTTGTTTGAGGTCTTTTGGGATGTCTGTCGGCGTTCTAGGAACGGGGGTCCCCAGACTTGCCTGCCTGCGGCGTGGCACGAATGGGGGCCCAGCGTGGCCCATCTTCATAAACACAAGGCTCAAGACCCTCGCGAGGGGCCAAGCCTTGCGAGGCGGACGACATGGCGCTTCCTCAAGCACGGCCTCCCCAGGCTGGCTCGCGAGGAGGCGGAGAGATCAAGGCGGGTACCTCCCGAGGTGCCCATGACACAAGCCATGATGACCAAGGATGCCAGGTGGGCGCCAGCCCGCGCAGCGTCTCCCTTTCCTCTTTGGTGCAAAGGGGCAAGCGCAGGCGAGAGGATCAAGCAAAGGCATCCATTTCGGTGCAACGAGACCAAGACCAGTCCAACGGTGGGAAGGAGGTCACCATGGAGCCTAGGACGGCGTCACCACAGGGCCTTCGGCAGGCGAAGACCAACTTTAGTCAGGATAAGTGTACCAGATGTTCCCCTTCAAATCGGCCAATTGTTGGCGCCCTTCCCGCTCAATATTTGGGAAGAGGCCCAGGGCCTTTGCCTATAAATAGGACTAGCCACCCACGGGTAGGGGGGGATCTGATCGGATCAAGTACCAAGAAACCAGTAGAGCAGGGAGAGAGAGAGAGAAAGAGCAGGGCGATCGAACTCCCCCTAGCAGTTCATCCCCTAGCCAAGAACTGACCCTCGCGAGGTCGTTCTTCCTTGTACTGTTCTTCCTCATCAGCCCAAGAGGCAATCCACCCACCACAAACTAGAGTAGGGTATTACACCACAATGGTGGCCCGAACTAGTATAAACCTTGTGTCTCTTGTGTTGTTCTTGCAGTAGTTAGATCCTACGTGAAGGAGAGGTAGGGGGCACGATCTCCGCTCGCACCCCAGAGTTCGAACCTTAAGGGTCTGCCGGAACCCGTGAATCCGACATTTGGCGCGCCAGGTAGGGGTGCGCCGGAATCTGCCTTCCCATCACTCCGTCTCCCGTTGCGTCGTCGTCACCATGTCCGGCGACCAGGCGGGCAACCAAGGCCCGTGGGCGGCAAGGCCCATCTGCGCGGAGCCTCCCGCTCCGGGCGACCCCGCGCCGCAGGCAGCTCGCGGTCCGCAGGGCGCTGCGGGCCGCGGGCGACGCCGGCAAGCTTTTGCGACCCTCACACCGCGACAGGCGCGGTCGGCAGCAAGGGCATCCAATCAGGCCGCAACTACGACACCGTACACCCGCCGGGAACAGGCGAACTCAAGGGCCGCACTCACAGTAGCACGGGAGCTGCTGCAGTGCAGGCTATTGGAGGGCGGCCGCGACGTGCTGCGGGAGCGGGTCGCCGAGCTCCTGGGCTTCGCCACTTCGGGGGCTCACCCCTTCTGCGTCCAGCTTCCGCCTCAAGCTCAGGGCGGCGCACGAGGGGGCCCCGCGCACCAGCGCGGGCCTCAATACTAACCCAGCACCGGCGAATCCGCCGGCACCGGACTGGCGGTGGAGCTACCTCCGCCCCCGGCGCGTGAAGGAGAGGGGCTCAGTGTTACCACCCCACGGTGCTAGCGGCCAACCGCGCTACCACCCCACGGTGGGCACGACAAGAAACTCCGCATGGCGCATGGAGCACTACAGCACAGCATTCGGGGTGGCGGCGCCAGAGGAATACGTGCCCCACATGATGGACCAAGGGCACGCTCACGGAGGCGAACAGGGTTCACTCTTCAGCCCCAGCTGGGAGGACGAGACGCCAGAGGCCGAGCCCTTCCAGGAACACCAGGACGGCTCCGTCGGTCACACTGGAGGCAACGACTATCGGGTACCATTAATTCCTCAAGAGTAGGCATACGCTAATCATGGGTCACAGGAGATGCAGGTCACCGCGACAAGCAGCTGCCCTGCTCCTGCGGTCTCCTACCCCTCGGGAGGAGGACGCAGGGGGCTGCAGGAAAGGGGCAGAGACCCTACATCACCATCGCGGCGTCCGGAGCAAGGCGTTCTTAGAAGATAGGCCCTCCGCTGGGGAGGCGCCCGAGGGCCTGCCCCTGGCGGAGGACCCGTGGTCGTCGGGGGAACCGCTGGCGACCGCTCTACCCCACCGGCGGCGTCCTGGTTTCCGGTCATCGTTGGTGGCACTAGAGTGTGGCGCAAGGCGGGGCCCTCGTCTGGCGATATGAAGCAAGGCCGGTTCCTGTGAAGAAGGCCCAGTGCCTGTGAAGCTCACTGCCCCGTGACACTCTCACGTAATAATGAGTGGGGCTGTACACGCCCCGGAGCCTCAGGGGTGCCGGCCTCAGGCCCTGGGGCTCCCTCCCACGCCCAGTGGACAGCACTTAGCTCCGCGCTGGTGAGAAGACGTCGAAGACTAGATTAGGTGTCGGACGCGGCCTTTTTGTTTGCTTTGATTGCCTTCTTCCTTCGGTTGTAACCTTTTTCCCCCGCTTGATTTAAGTTTTCGAATTTGAGCTTTGCGTGCGTTCGGGGAAGGGCTGCTTGGTCTTGTTTGAATCGTTTCCCGCGTTCTGTTCACCATCTCACCACAGCTGCCTCCCCTCGCGAGCCCCTCGTGAGCTGGGCCAGGCCTAGCTTAAGCATGGCCCAGACTGCCGCTGCCGCTCCCTCGCGAGGTGACCTTTGGTGCTTGCGGAGATCGTTTTCTCATGAAGGCCCAGAGCCTGTGAAGAAGGCGAACGCCTGTGAAGCCATCCCGCTCGGGAGAAGGCCCAGAGCCTGTGAAGAAGGCGAACGCCTGTGAAGCCATCCTGCTCGGGAGAAGGCCCAGAGCCTGTGAAGAAGGCGAACGCCTGTGAAGCCATCCCGCTCGGGAGAAGGCCCAGAGCCTGTGAAGAAGGCAAATGCCTGTGAAGACGTCTCGAGGAGAAGGCCCAGAGCCTGTGAAGAAGGCAAATGCCTGTGAAGCCGTCCCGCTCGGGAGAATGCCCTGAGCCTGTGAAGAAGGCAAATGCCTGTGGAGCCGTCCCGCTCAGGAGAAGGCCCTGAGCCTGTGAAGAAGGCAAACGCCTGTGAAGACGTCTCGTTTGAGAAAAGGCCCGGAGCCTATGAAGAGGGTGAACGCCTGTGAAGACGTCTCACTCAGGAGAAGGCTCGGAGCCTGCGAAAACGGCCCATGCCTGTGGGGTTTCCTGTCAGCAACGACCCTGCATCCCAAGGTTTCAACTGGAAAGCACGTGAGACGTGACGCCCTCCAGAAGGCAGCTCCGGAGCCAGCAAGGAACAAGGGCGAACCAGCCTATCGTTGGACACACGTACGATTTACTCACTGTAGATACATTAGATACGAGTACATACATGAGGGGCTTCCCCTCCCAAAATGCTCTCACGACCGTCGGGCCAAACGCCTGAGTTCTATCTATGCAGGTTAAAAAGACGAGGATAGTACATGGTCAATCTGACAAATCCCCAAATGCATCCTCGGAGGCGCCTCCCGAGCTATCGCTGGCGTCGCTGGGTTCGCCTTCGTCGTCTGCGCCACCATCGACGTCGTTGGGGTCATCCACCGCGCCACCTTCGTCGGCGCCCACGATCACGTCGTCATCATCCGAAGTGAAGGCCCGGACGAGGGCATCTACGTTGCTCTCCACCCATTCAGCCAGGTCACCTCGGACGGCTTGGGGAACTGGGGCGATGGCGGCGTCGAAGTCAAAGTGGGGATCCATGTTTTGAAGATGGCTGAAGACGCGGGAGAAGGCGCGCCCGAGTAGGGCGCGGCTCCTCTCCTCCACCAACCTATCAGCTTTGACCGACCGTGCCTCCAGCTGTGTCACCACGGTGGTGAAGAACTGCAGGTTGCCGGCGTAGTTAATCGTGTGCGGCTCGCCCACGGCAGCCTCACAGATGTTGCCCAGGGCAATGTTAGCCCTTTCCCTGAGCTTGGTGAGCATGGGGCCGTGCTCGTGCTCCAGGACTTGCCGCTGGCGTATCTCGTCGGCATTCTGACGCTCGACGGCCACGGCCTCTTCCACACGTTGGCGCAGGCGGAGCACCTCGGCCTGGGAGGTGGCCAACTCCTTTTGCGCTGCCTCAAGAGCGAGCCGGGAGGCGTCTGCTCGTCGCGTCGCCTCATCCCGTTGGGCCCTCAAGGTGGCGGTTCTACCCTCAGCTTCGACTCGAATCATCCCCAACTTCCCCTCGAACTCACGCTCGAGGCCTTGGCGCGCTGTCGCCACCCGACGGCAAACCTCCTCCAGGACACGCGTTTCTCGCACGGCGACATTGTCTTCCGCCCGCGTCACTAGGCGCTCCCTTGTCTCCAGCTGCTCTTGCTCGCGGGTGCGTTCGGCGGCCTCCAGCACCAACGCTTCCTCGTGCTTCCGAAGCTCAGCCGGGTCGCCAGAAGCCACCTCCATCGATGCAAGGGCTGCCTCGCGCAGCTCCGCTTGCTCCTCCAACGAGCGACACCAGGCCAAGAGCTCCCGAGCCTGTTCTTCTGCTGCTCCTTGCCGTCGGTCTGCTCCTCGAGCCTCCTGAACGGCCTGAGACCGAGCCGCCAGGGAAGCCCCCAACGACGCCTTCACTTCTTCGTCATCAAGGTCGCGCTGACGACGCGCGAGGGCAGCGGCGACCTCCAGCTCGCGCCGCTCTGCGGCCAGGTGCAGGCCTTCTGCTTCCAGGCGCGCGTCTTCCTCAGCGAGCTCCTGCCCAAGCAGGTCTACGGCGCCACTCTCCCTCCGAAGGAATTTGTGGTGACGGGCACGGCGCTCCCGAGCACGCTCAAGCACGCCTGCCACGCCATCATCCGCCCCGAGCGTGCGTTGAGGACCTCGGATCATCGCTCCGGCCCCGGGCAGGGGGCTGGGGGCTGGCGCCTTCATGACGGCCGGCCGCACCGCATCAGAAGCCCGACCTGAGTCCAACCTGGCCTCAGGAGAAGGGCCCCGGAGGTGCCTCAGCCGGTCACAGCCCGCGACCAGACGGGAAGCCCACGGCAGGCTGCCTATGTCAAGGGAAGGCCCGCGGAAGGAGATCGCAGGAACGGGAGGGTCGCCGCGCGCTAAGCGGCGGTCCGCGCCGTCACCTGCCCAAACCACAAGTGCAGTGCTGCTCGAGGCACCAGGGGGTGGCGGAGGAGACAAAGTCAAGGAAGGCGTTGGCTCGGCGGCTTCATTGAGTTCAGTAGGGAGAGGCCTGCAGAGCAAGGGTCAGCGGATGCGGCAAGCAGGATAGGGAACAGAAAAGGGGAAGACTTACTCAACGACAGCAAAGTACTTCCGGCGCTTCAGCAAGCGGCAAGGGACGTCGTCGCCCAGGGCCTCCCTTTTTCTCCGGATGGCCTCAAAGTCCACACGGAAATGGCCCAGGAGAGATGCACAGGAATCAGCCTGCGAAGAGGACGGAGTATCAAGGCCACTTACGTCGAGGGTACATGCCTAATACGCACGGGCGGTTGCCTCGTCAGAAATCACGGCCGGGGGCTCAGGAGCCTCGGCCTCAAGCATTGGAGGCGGCAGCGCCTCACCCGTGGCCTCGGCAGCGCGGACCTCGTGGGCTGCCCCATCAGGAGCATCGCCAGGTGCGGTCACATCGTTCGCGGCTCCCTCGACCCCCGCTGTCTCCTGCCTCCCTGCGCCACCACACGAGGAGGATTCACCCATGCCGACCGGAAGGGAAATCACCACCACCAAGTTCTCGCGAGGCCCCAGGGCGAAGCCCCCACTCGTCGAAAGGGGGCATCTGCCTCACGAAGTCACCCCTGTTTTGGCAGAGGTACAACAAAGCTCCCCCTGCCGGATCCCCCCGGGGTTGGGATCGCCCGTCAGGACCAAGAGCACCATCCTCAGCGCCTCGAGCGTCAGGTCTTCTTCCTGAAGCCTCATGCGGTCACCATGCCCGCTGGAGGTCCACATTCGACGAGAATGGCGTTGGAGAGGGCCAACGCGGCGCAATAGGAACTCCTTCACCACTTTGGGCGCCGTTACGCCAAGCTTCTTCAGGGACATAAAGCGGTGCCAGACGAAGGCGAGCCGGGGACTTACGAGCGTCTCCTGGCCCCAGCCCGAATTAGGCACGGCAAGCGATGTCGCCTTCATGAGCCGGGGGCTGGGTACCCCGACATCAATATACAACCACCGCTCGCGGAACCCAGCTGAAGGCAGAGGGAGGTTCAAGTCGATACCGGAGGCTGCGGTCTCGGGCGAAGCTACGAAGCTTACGCATGCCGAGCATTACGTGGGGTCGGCAAGACGCAAGGAGAAGAAGCGGCACAGCAGGGCGACAGAAGGAGGGATGCCCACCATCGCCTCACAAACAAAAGCGAAGACTGAAAGGAGAGCAATGGACTCAGGACCCAGATGCATCATGTGGATCTGATAATGATCGAGGATGGCGTTGAAGAAATCGGAGAAGGGGGGCACCAAACCCGCCCACAGGGCATCGGCAAAGTAATGGACCTCGGTGATTATCCTATCAGGGGGGAGGTGACACGTAGGCCACGTCGTCGTCCTCCCACACTCGTTGAAGGCGGTGGCCAGAACCAGACTGAGCTTGCCCAGGCATTCAAGGTTAAGTATGATTGAGCGGCCGACAGCAGGTGCCACCGGCGGCAGCGGGCGAGATGGAGCCGCGGGCTAGTTCCCCTTCCCTTTCTTTGGAGCCATGGCGGCGGGCGGAAGAGAGAAGCTGCAAGATGGGATTGGAAGCAAGGGTCAGAGTTCGGAGGGAGGAAGAGCAGGAGACGGTCAAGCAACAGGGAAAAGGGCGGCTGTGTACAACTGTGGGGCAACCTAGCGCGGCGTAGAATAAGGGAGCGTGGGTAAACAGTGCCGCCCACGTCCAATCAACCGCCACGCGGTGCCCGAGGCCGCAGGCTGTTAGGGCCGGCGGCGCTTCGCCCTTGCCCTTTCACCTCTCGGCACGGCCAAGCCCATGCGCGCCTCGGGCCCGGGGGCTACTATCGGCGTTCTGGGAACGGGGGTCCCCAGACTTGCCTGCCTACGGCCTGCGGCGTGGCACGAATGGGGGCCCAACGTGGCCTATCTTCATCAACACAAGGCTCAAGACCCTCGCGAGGGGCCAAGACTCGTGAGGCGGACGACATGGCGCTTCCTCAAGCACGGCCTCCCCAGGCTGGCTCGCGAGGAGGCGGAGAGATCAAGGCGGGTACCTCCCGAGGTGCCCATGACGCAAGCCATGACGACAAGGATGCCAGGCGGGCGCCAGCCCGCGCAGCGTCTCCCTTTCCTCTTTGGTGCAAAGGGGGCAAGCGCAGGCGAGAGGATCAAGCAAAGGCATCCATTTCGGTGCAACGAGACAAAGACCAGTCCAACGGTGGGAAGGAGGTCACCATGGAGCCCAGGACGGCATCACCACAGGGCCTTTGGCAGGCGAAGACCAACTTTAGTCATGATAAGTGTACCAGATGTTTCCCTTCAAATCGGCCAATTGTTGGCGCCCTTCCCGCTCAATATTTGGGAAGAGGCCCAGGGCCTTTGCCTATAAATAGGACTGGCCACCCACGGGTAGGGGGGGGGGTCTGATCGGATCAAGTACCAAGAAACCAGTAGAGCAGGTAGAGAGAGAGAGAAAGAGCAGGGCGGTCGAACTCCCTCTAGCAGTTCATCCCCTAGCCAAGAACTGACCCTCGCGAGGTCGTTCTTCCTACTACAATTCTATCCTCATCAGCCCAAGAGGCAATCCACCCACCACAAACTAGAGTAGGGTATTACACCACAATGGTGGCCCGAACTAGTATAAACCTTGTGTCTCTTGTGTTGTTCTTGCAGTAGTTAGATCCTGCGAGACGGAGAGGTAGGGGGCACGATCTCCGCGCGCACCCCAGAGTTCGAACCTTAAGGGTCTGCCGGAACCCGTGAATCCGACAATGTCCAATTGTGACAAAGCTCGGATTTTAGCTGGATTTGCTTCAATTCCTCTACCGGATACAATGAAGCCCAGGAGCTTTCCGGCTGGAACGCCGAAAACACATTTTTTCCGGATTGAGCTTAATGTCGTATTTTCGGAGGTTGTCGAATGTGAGCCTCAAGTCGTCTACTAGAGATTCGACATGTCTTGATTTAACGACCACATCATCTATGTAAGCCTCCACTGTTTTGCCGATCTGGTTTGCCAGACATGTTTGAATCATGCGCTGATATGTTGCGCCGGCGTTTTTTAGCCTAAAGGGCATTGTGTTGAAGCAGAATGGGCCGTATGGTGTGATGAATGCCGTTGCGGCTTGGTCTGACTCTGCCATCTTTATTTGATGGTAACCGGAGTATGCGTCGAGAAAGCACAATGAATCGTGTCCTGCAGTGGCATCGATAATTTGATCTATTCGAGGGAGGGGAAACGGATCCTTTGGGCAAGCCTTATTAAGGTCTTTGAAGTCGACACACAGGCGCCAGGATTTGTCCTTCTTTGGTACCATCACTAGGTTTGCTAGCCAGTCCGGATGTTTTATGTCTAATGAATCCGGCCTCCAATAATTTGGCTAGCTCCTCTCCCATGGCCTGTCTCATTGGTTCGGAGAAACGCCGAAGGGCTTGTTTGACAGGTTTGAATCCTTTCTGGATGTTTAAGCTGTGTTCGGCCAGCCTGCGTGGGATTCCTGGCATATCTGAGGGGTGCCAAGCAAAGATGTCCCAGTTCTCTCGTAGGAACTCTCGCAGTGCGGCGTCTACGTCAGGGTTCAGTCGTGCCCCGATGGAGGCTGTTTTACTGGGGTCCGTTGGGTGGACCTGGAATTTGACTATTTCATCCGCTGGTTTGAAGGATGTGGATTTAGATCTCTTATCGAGTATCACATCATCCCTATTGACCGTGGATCGCAGCGCAGTCAGTTCTTCAGCCGCTAAGGTTTCGGATAGTGCCTCGAGGGCCAATGCGGCTGTCTTGTTTTCGGCGCGGAGTGCTATGTCCGGATCACTAGCGAGAGTGATAATTCCGTTCGGCCCAGGCATCTTGAGCTTCATGTACCCGTAATGGGGTATAGCTTGGAAAACTGTGAATGCCTCCCGTCCTAATATAGCGTGATATCCGCTTTTGAACGGGGCCACCTGGAACGTGATTTGTTCGGACCTGTAATTATCAGGCGTGCCGAATACCACATCTAGTGTGATTTTTCCGGTGCAACGCACTTCCTGACTGGGAATTATTCCTCTAAAGGTTGTGTTGCTTCGCTCCATGCGGTTCCAGTCTATTTCCATCTTTTCAAGGGTTTCCTCGTAAATGAGGTTCAATCCGCTGCCTCCATCCATGAGCGCCTTTGCGAGACGACAGCTGTCCACTATGGGACTGAGGACCAATGTGGCTGGTGCTCTGGCTGTTCGAAATTTAGGTTCGTCTCTCGCGTTGAAGGTGATAGCAGTATTACTCCATGGGTTTATTGTCGCCACGTGATAGACTTCGGTGAGGCTGCGGAGTGTTCTTTTTCGCATGTTATTCGATGCGAAAGTCTCAAAGACTGTGAGAACGGAACTGAAATTCTCGGGCTGGTTTCCTTCGACCTCTGGAATTAGGAGGTTCTCACCAATTTTGGCCACCTGCCGGATTATCCAACATGCCCTGAGGATGTGAGTTGGGGTGGCGTCCTCTGCACTATGAATCTTGCAGGGTCCATCTAGCCACTTTTCCAGTACGGTTCCATGCCCTCTGGAGGGTTTTGACTTTTTGGTATTTTGTCCAGGTGCCTTACTGTGGTTCACCCTCTTAGTTCGGACGGGATTGCTATTCAGGGCTGGATTATCCCAAAATTTAATTTCGGTTTTCCGAGCACTTTCCATCGCACAGTATTTTTGTACTATGGACGCCAAGTCGGCAAAGCGTGTAATATTACGACGACTTACGGCGTTAAGTATTCCCTCGTCCGTGCAGTTACTGCAAAAGATTGAGATTGCGTCTCCCTCACGAGAGTCCTTTATCCTGTTCATAACCAGAAGGAATCTGGCCCAGTAATGATGTACTGTTTCTTCGGGCATTTGCCTGATTTGGGAAAGATCGCTTATGATCGGGCGGGCGGGTGTCGTCGAATTTGAGACCTCACCCAATTTACTGTTCGGAGGCCGAAGAACATCCGAATTCTGAGATCCGGAGCCTTGGATGTTATCCGATGAGTCTAGCCCGTTGCCTGATTTTATGCTCAGGTCTTGGATTGTATCCTCTCCTCCGCGGATATCCGGCATGGAGGGTTCGGGGATCTGGACGTAGCTAGTCCTTAAGATAGATGAAGGATCGCCGCATTGTGCCTCCACCACGGCAACGTGGTGGGTGACGTGGGGAGAGTTGATTTCTCTTAGATCGGGTTTAAGCCCAACCTGGTCATAATTTGTAGCGACACCCAGTGCGGCGATTCGATCCAAGAGCTCGTTTACACAAGAGAGCTCCATCGGATCCAATTGCTCGGCGAGTTCAGAGCTGACGTGGAGGTTGCTTTCGATGATTCGAGAGGTCACCATCGGCGCAACAGCCGAACAAGCGGTCGCAGGAAAACCACCGAGCCGGAGAGTTTGGCCGACAGCCAGGGCTCCTTTTGTAATGGCGCCGTCTTTAAAGACGGGAAGAGGCATCCTTCCTGATCGCGACAGCACAGAGGAACTCTTAATGAAAGCACCAATGTCTGTGTCAAAACCGGCGGATCTCGGGTAGGGGGTCCTGAACTGTGTGTCAAGGTCGGATGGTAACAGGAGACAAGGGACACTTTATTTTACCCAGGTTCGGGCCCTCTCGATAGAGGTAAAACCCTACTCCTGCTAGATTAATATTGATGATATGGGTAGTACAAGAGTGGATCTACCACGAGATCAAGGAGGCTAACCCCTAGAAGCTAGCCTATGGTATGATTGTGTATGATGATGGTTGTCCTACGGACTAAAACCCTCCAGTTTATATAGACACCGAGTAGGGTTAGGGTTACACAGAGTCGGTTACGATGGTAGGAGATCTTGAATATCTGCACACCTAGCTTGCCTTCCACGCCAAGAAAGGATCCTTCTGGACACGGGACGAAGTCTTCAACTTGGTATCTTCATAGTCCTGGAGTCCGGCTGAAGGTATAGTCCGGCTATCCGAACACCCCCTAATCCAGGACTCCCTCACCAGCGGTTGCCTCGACGACCACGGGTCCTTCGGCAGGAGCAGACCCTTAGGCGCCTCCCCGGCGGAGGGCCTACCTCCCAAGAACGCCTTGCTCCGAATGCCGCGGTGGTGATGTAGGATCCCTGCCACTCTCCTGCAGCCCCCTGCGTCGTCCTCCTGAGGGGTAGGAGGCCGCGGGAGCGGGGCAGCTGCTCGCTGCGGCGACCTACACCTCCTGTGATCCATGATTAGCGTACGCATGCTCTTGAGGAATTAGCGGTACCCGATAGTCGTCGCCTCCAGCGTGGCCGATGGAGCCGTCCCGGGACTCCTGGAAGAGCTCGGCTTCTGGCGTCTCGTCTCCCCAGCTGGGGCTGAGGAGTGAGCCTTGCTTGCCCTCGTTAGCGTGCCCTTGGTCCATAATGTGGGGCATGTATTCTTCTGGCGCCGCCACCCCGAAGGCTGTGCTGTAGTGCTCCATGCGCCATGTGGCGTTGCTTGACGTGCCCACCGCGGGGTGGTAGCGCGGCTGCCCGCTGGCGCCGTGGCCGCACCGAGCCCCTCTCCTTCACGTGCCGGGGGCGGGGGTAGCACCACCGGCAGTCCAGCGCCGGCGGATTCGCCGGTGTTGGGGTAGCCCTGAGACCCGCGGGAGCGTGCGGGGCCTCCTCATGCGCCGCCCTGGGTTTCAGGCGGAAGCTGGATGCAGAAGGGGTGAGCCCCCGAAGCGGAAAAGCCCAGGAGTTCGGCGACCCGCTCCAGCAGCACGTCGCGGCCGCCTTCTAGCAGCCTACACTGCAGCAGCTCCCGGGCCACCGTGAGCGCGGCCCTCAAAATCGCCTGCTCCCGGCGGGTGTACGGTGTTGTGGTTGCGGCGTGGTTGGAGGCCCTCGCCGCCGACCGCGCTTGCCGCGGCGTGAGGGTTGCGGAAGCCTGTCCGCGCCGCCCGCGGCCCGCAGCGCCCTGCGGACCACGAGCTGCCTGGGGTGCGGGGTCGCCCGAGGCAGGCGGCTCCGCGCAGGCGGGCCACGCCGCCCATGGATCTTGGTTGCCCACCTGGTCGCCGGACATGGTGACGACGATGCCACGAGAGGCGGAGCGGTAGGAAGGCAGATTCCGGCGCACCCCTACCTGGCGCGCCAAATGTCGGATCTCGGGTTCCGGCAGACCGTTAAGGTTCGAACTCTGGGGTGCACGCGGAGATTATGCCCTCTACCTCTCCGTCTCGCAAGGATCTAAACTACTGAAAGAACAGCACAAGAGACACAGGGTTTATACTAGTTCGGGCCACCATTGTGTTGTAATACCCTACTCTAGTTTGTGGTGGGTGGATTGCCTCTTGGGCTGATGATGATGAACAGTACAAGGGAGAACAGCCTCGCGAGGGTCTGTTCTTGGCTAGGAGGATGAACTGCTAGGGGGAGTTCAATCGCCCTTCTCTCTCTCTCTCTCTCTCTCTCTCTCTCTCTCTCTCTCTCTCTACTTGCTCTATGCTTGCTCTGAATGCTCGATGGTCCTTTTTCTACCCTGGGGGTGGCTAGTCCTATTTATAGGCAAAGGCCCTGGTCTTCTTCCCAAATATTGAGCGGGAAGGGCGCCAACAATTGGCCAATTCAAAGGGGAACATCTGATACACTTATCCTGACTAAAGTTGGTCCTCGCCTACCAAAGGCCCTGTGGTGACGCCGCTCTGGGCTCCATGGTGACCTCCTACCCACCGTTGGACTGGTCTTGGTCTCGTTGCATCGAAATGGGTGCCTTTGCTTGATCATGTCGCCTGCGCTTGCCCCCTTTGCACCAAAGAGGAAAGGGAGACGCTGCGCGGGCTGGCGCCCGCCTGGCACCCTCGATCGTCATGGCTTGCGTCATGGGCACCTCGCGAGGTACCCCGCCTTGATCTCTCCGCCTCCTCGTGAGCCAGCCTAAGGAGGTTGCGACTGAGGAAGCGCCGTGTCATCCGCCCCGCGAGGCTTGGCCCCTCGCGAGGGTCTTGAGTCTTGTGTTGATGAAGATGGGCCGCGCTGGGCCCCTATTTGAGCCACGCCGCAGGCCGCAGGCAGGCAAGTCTGGGGACCCCTGTTCCCATAACGCCGACATAGACTACTTGACCAAATAAAAATCTATCCTTTTCCCAAGTTTA
Organism: Aegilops umbellulata; assembly: GCA_032464435.1. Lineage (NCBI taxonomy): Eukaryota > Viridiplantae > Streptophyta > Magnoliopsida > Poales > Poaceae > Aegilops > Aegilops umbellulata. Next base: position 107,589,199 of record CP136054.1, read on the forward strand.
GTACTTGGCAGATTTTGGCTATCTTACCACAAGTCAAGCAATCTTCACACAATTGAAGCAAGCATGCAAAGAGTATATGAGCGGCGGAAAGTAAAGCATGCAACTTGCAAGAATGTAAAGGGAAGGGTTTGGAGGATTCAAACGCAATTGGAGACACGGATGTTTTTGGCGTGGTTCCGATAGGTGGTGCTATTGTACATACACTTTGATGGAGACTTCAACCCACGGAGGGTAATAGTTGCGAGAGTCCACGGAGGGCTCCACCCACGAAGGGTCCAAGAAGAAGCAACCTTGTCTATTCCATCACGACCGTCGCCCTCGAAGGACTTGCCTCACTAGCGGTAGATCTTCACGAAGTAGGCGATCTCCTTGCCCTTACAAACTCCTTGGTTCAACTCTACAATCTTGTCAGATGCTCCCAAGTGAGACCTAGTCAATCTAGGTGACACCACTCTCCAAGAAGTAACAAATGGTGTGTTGATGATGAACTCCTTGCTCTTGTGCTTCAAATGATAGTCTCCCCAACACTCAACTCTCTGTCACAGGATTTGGATTTGGTGGAAGGAAGGAGTGGAAAGCAACTTGGGGAAGGCTAGAGATCAAGATTCATATGGTAGGAATGGAATATCTTGAGCTCAACACAAGTGTAGGTGGTTCTCTCTCATAAAATGTGTATTGGAACTGAAGATCTATTCTGATGGCTTTCTCCATGAATGAAGAGTGGGTGGAGGGGTATATATAGCCTCCACACAAAATCTAACCGTTACACACAATCTGCCAAACTCGGTGGGACCGAATCATTAAACTCGGTTGGACCGATTCAGCAAACCTAGTGACCGTTAGGATTTTCGGTTGGACTGAGATGCAAATCGGTAGGACCGATATGGTTAGGGTTTGTGCATAACGTAATCTCGGTGTGACCGATTACACAAACTCGGTGGGACCGATTTTGGAAATAAGCTAACCAGAGAGTTGGTGAGGTAAACTCGGTGGGACCGATTCGCTCTTTTCGTTGAGACCGAAATGTTAAGAAAGGGAAACAGTGAGTTTACATTGCAATCTCGGTGGGACCGATCGCTCACTTCGGTTGGACCGAAACGTTATGAAGGGAAACATAGAAATTGCAATCCCATCTCGGTGAGACCGAGATCCCTATCGGTGAAACCTGTCGGCGTTCTGGGAACGGGGGTCCCCAGACTTGCCTGCCTGCGGCCTGTGGCAAGGCTCAAAGGGGGCCCAGCACGGCCCATCTTCATCAACACAGACTCAAGACCCTCGCGAGGGGCCAAGCCTCGCGGGGCGGACGACACGGAGCTTCCTCAGGCACGGCCTCATCAGGCTGGCTCGCGAGGAGGCGGAGAGATCAAGGCGGGGTACCTCACGAGGTGCCCATGACGCAAGCCATGACGACCAAGGGCGCCAGGCGGGCGCCAGCCTGCGTAGTGTCCTCCCTTTCCTCTTTGGTGCAAAGGGAGCAAGCGCAAGCGGGAGGATCAAGCAAAGGCACCCATTTCGGTGCAACGAGACCAAGACCAGCTCCGCGACAAGGAGGAAGTCACTGTGGAGCCCAAGCCAGCGTCATCACAAGAGCCTTTGGCAGGTGAGGACCAACTTTAGTCAGGATAAGTGTACCAGATGTTCCTCTTCAAAATGGCCAATTGTTGGCGCCCTTCCCGCTCAATATTTGGGAAGAGGCCCAGGGCCTTTGCCTATAAATAGGACTAGCCACCCCCAGGGTAGAGACATTGAGAAACTCGCAAGAGGCAACTAGACATCTAGCAATTGAGAAACCTAATCAGCTAGGATCCAGAGAGAAGGGCGGACGAACTCCTCCTAGCAGTTCATCCCCCCAGCCAAGAACAGACCCTCACGAGGCTGTTCTTCTTTGTATAGTTCATCATCATCAGCCCAAGAGGCAATCCACCCCACCAGACTGGAGTAGGGTATTACACCACATCGGTGGCCTGAACCAGTATAAACTCTGTGTCTCTTGTGTTGTTCTTCTTGTAGCTTAGATCCTTCCGAGGCGGAGGGGTATAGGTAGGTAGGAAGCATAATCTCCGCGCGCACCCCAGAGTTCGAACCTCAAGGGTCTGCCGGAACCCGAAATCCGACATTTGGCGCGCTAGGTAGGGGTGCGCCGGAATTCGTCTTCCACCGCCCCGTTCTTCTCCGACCATCGCGTCCATGTCTGACGCTCGTCGGGCCCACACCGAGCACCGAGTCGCTCTCGCATCCCGCGTCGCCCAGACGGCCCCTGTCGGCGGGCGTCCTCGCCATTCCCCATCACCTGCCATCAACGCCGCCACCGGCCCGGCGGGGAACGAGCAGCAAGCGTCGTCTCAGCATCCATCCGTGCGGCAAGACGGCCGCACCGCTACTCCCTCGCTCACCCCAGCTGGTTCTTCGTCCCGCGCGCTCCGCGCACCCATGGAGGCTCGAGTTGCGCTCATCGCAGCAAACGAACTCCTGCAATACCGTCTCGTTGACGACGTCTACGAAGAGTGGCTCGTCCGCGTCGCCGAGCTTGGCCGTGCCGCAGGGGGCTCTCCTGCACCATCCGTCCCGCTGCATCACACCCCGCCCCGCGCGGGCGACGAAGTTCCGGGGGCACCTCAGCCGCCTCCTCACCAAGAAGACGCCCCGGCCGCAAGGCGCGTGGCCCAATGCTGGAACCCGCTCCGCCAGGCACCAGCGTGGCAAGAGCAGAGCTGCCAAGAAGTCCCTCGCCCGCAAGAAGCTTCCCGGGCGCTCCCTGCTCCAGCACGTCGCGACCACGCTCCTGCTCCCGCACGCCAAGACCCCGCGTTGCTCCCAGCTGCAGCGCACAAGGACCTGCAAGACCAAGCTCTCCATCACCCGAGGCCTCCCGTGGACACAACAGGCTGCCGTGCCTACACTGGCGAGCTACGCAGCATCGCGTGGCCCGACAAGTTCAAGCCAGACCTACCTCCTCGCTACGACGGCACGGCAGACCCCGCGGAGTTCCTCCAGCTCTATGAGCTGGGCATTGAAGCTGCCAACGGAGACGAGAAGGTCATGGCAAACTGGTTTCCCATGGCGCTGAAGGATGGGGCCTGCACCTGGCTCCTGAACCTGGCTCCAGGCACAATCTCCTCCTGGGACCAGATGCGCACCCGCTTCATCGCCAACTTCCAAGGTACCCGCGACCGGCCGCCCGCCGTGAGCGACATGCGCCGCATCAAGCAACAACCCGGAGAGACCTTGCAAAAGTACATCCAGCACTTCAACAGCGCACGCCTCAAGATACCCAGGGTGTCCGAGGAGGCCATCATCTCAGCCTTCTCCGATGGCGTGCGCGACGTCAAGATGAAGGAGGAGCTGGCGATGCATGAAGACATGTGCACTTCCTTGGAGCTGTTCAACTTGGCGACCAAGTGCGCCAGGGCCGAGGAAGGGCGTCTCTCCCTCATCGAGCTGCCAGCCGTAGACCCAGAAGAGAAGAAGTCCAAGGCCAAGGACGTGAAGCGCAAGGGGGCTGCCGTGCTCGCGGCAGAACCAGACACCAAGCGGTGCAGAGATCAGCCCGAATCCTCTAGGGGCAGTCGGTACTGCGTGTACCACGACCTCCACACCCACAACACCAACGAATGCCAAGAGCTCTGAGCCGTGCGAGAAGGAAGGATCGGCCATCGCCCCGACCGCGTCGACCGAGGCTACGGTCGAGGAGGAGGAAGAAACACAGGACGCTGGGAAGACCGCGGCCCGCGCCAGGGGTGGCGTGATCAACCTCGCGAGGATCGCTGGCGAGACCCACCTCGCGAGGGAGACTGGAGGGACCAGCCTCGCAAGGATCGCCCACAAGGTAACGCAGGCCCCCCTCCGTTGTCGCCTCGGCAAAGGAGAAACGAAGACCGCCACCAGGACGAGGGGCCTGGGGGCTTCCAGGAGCCGCGCGCCATCGCCTGCATCCTGGGCGAAGCTCAAGCCCCAACCTCTCAGCGCATCTTCAAGCAGTTTGCCTGTGAAGTGAATGCAGTCCTCCCCAAGCTCGGAGCCACAGGCCCTCTCAGGTGGTCATCATGCGCCATCACGTTCAGCTCAACGGATCAGCTCAAGTGCGCAGCCACAGCCGGAGTCCTCCCGATGCTTTGTTCCCCAATCATCAGCAACGTGGTGGTCACCAGGACCCTCATCGATGGTGGGGGAGGGCTCAACGTCCTATCCGTGGAAACATTCAACAATCTCCAAGTGCCCTACAATCAACCCCAGCCAACCAAGCCTTTCTCCGGAGTCACTGACGGCTCCACAGTCCTGATCGGGCAGCTCCGCCTCCCTATCACTTTTGGAGCACGCAACAACTACCGCACTGAGCTCATCGACTTCGACGTCGCCCACATTCGCATGCCGTACAACGCTATCCTCGGGTACCCGGCGCTGGCCAAGTTCATGGTGGTGACTCACCACGGCTACAACGTCCTCAAGATGCCAGGGAGTGGCAGAGTCATCACGGTTCCCTATGAGGAGAAGGACGCGGTGTGTTCCCTAGAACGAGCCTTTCAGGCCGCATCACTGGAAGACCCGGATCATGGAAGCGGGAGGCTTCCCGAGACCACCCCCAAGAAGAAGAAGACATCGTCAGGACCGGACCCTCAGGAGGCAGGCCCCTCAGGGCCCACGCCTGCCCAGGGGGAACCTCCTTCCATCACATAGGAAAGCGCGCCCGGCGCCCTCCTCAGGCAGGGCTCGGGGGTTCTCCCATGGAGAGCCACCGACCTGGCCAAGGTCACGAGGGAGGCACTTGGACACCACGTGGAGGCGTGTTTCGAAGCACGTTTCCCTCAAGAAGGAGCAAGACAAGGAGGGTCAGACCCTTAGGAGTTGGTCAGCAAGGCCATTCAAGAACTGCAGGAATCAAGAGTCATGAGAGGTTGCCGCCGCCTACCAGCTGTGGCTCCCCATCCAGGCGAGGATGGTGGGCTGTGCGTCTGCATCGACATACCAGGGCCCAATCAAGTCGCCTCGATGGAGCACCTCTGGCCCTCGCGAGTGGGGCGCTGCGAAGGTCCACCCCAGAGCTACGTTCACATGCCTTACGGCTTGCCGGATGCGACTGCCACGTACCAGCTCCTCATGAGGGGCATCATGGAGGCTCAAGAGGCCAGGCATTCTGCAGCCTTGGCAGAGATGGAGATGGTCCGTGAGAAGCCACCAGCGCCTCCGGAGCCTCCCGAGGCCCCTAGGCCTGGGGGCTCGTGAAGATCGGCTTCCGCAGCCCACCGAGTCTGCTACACCAAGACTCCTTCGTCTTCAACAGCATCAGGTGACATCTTTTAAGTTTCATTTCCAGCTGGGAGCGCCCCCCCAGGGCTGCGTTATTCCCAGGCCGCGTGGTTCCGTCTCTGCGGCATGTATCACTTTTATTTTCATGTTGTTAGCTTACTTTGTTGGGGCGCCCCTCGGGCTGCATAATCCCCAAGCTGCTCGAGCCAGACCCAGCGGCATGTATCCCTTTTACGTTTATCTATGGCTATGCGTTTGGTCCACCGTGCTTGATTATTCGTTGCCGGTCCACGGCACCTTTTCTTCTCCATGTCGACCACTTGCACGTTAAAGGGGGGTGCCTGAGCATCGCAACTCAGGGCTCTTACTGGCTCTCCAGCCCTCACCCTCTGGCCTTGTCCATGGCATCGCGACCTGGCATACCAGCAACGGCTAAGACCAGCTCGAGGGCCGGGACCCGAGGACGTAGAGCGTAGGCATCTAAGCCAACTTGCAGGAACACATCACAAGATAAGGCCCAGTGCCAGGCGCAACCCTCCTAGAGGTAGGGCCCCGTGAGTCCCGCGCTGGCTCACGGGTGCCCAGATACACCTCACCAGGCCCTACCGTGCCAGCCACGTGTCAGGGTGGGGCTTTACACGCCCCGGGGGTTCCTCCCGGAGGGGAGCCCCCTCCCACGTACCAGTGGAAGCACCATGCTCCGTGCTGGCTGACGACACTACCGAGGAGCGGCTATGCCCGTACACATACGGAAGCGCTATGCTCCGCGCTGGTGATAAACAACTGAGGGTGGCCCCCGGGCCGCGTCAACCTCAGGGAGCCCAGAGCTCAGTGTCTAGCCTCATCGCAATGCCTCCCCTCGGGAGTGCCGCGCGAGGGGGCTGGTGTCGGTGTCAAAACCGGCGGATCTCGGGTAGGGGGTCCCGAACTATGCGTCAAGGTCGGATGGTAACAGGAGACAAGGGACACTATATTTTACCCAGGTTCGGGCCCTCTCGATGGAGGTAAAACCCTACTCCTGCTAGATTAATATTGATGATATGGGTAATACAAGAGTAGATCTACCACGAGATCAAGGAGGCTAAACCCTAGAAGCTAGCCTACGGTATGATTGTGTATGATGATGGTTGTCCTACGGACTACTACCCTCCAGTTTATATAGGCACCGGATAGGGTTAGGGTTACACAGAGTCCGTTACAATGGTAGGAGATCTTGAATATCCGTACGCCTAGCTTGCCTTCCACACCAAGAAAAGATCCTTCCGGACACGGGACGAAGTCTTCAATCTTGTATCTTCATAGTCCTGGAGTCCGGCTGAAGGTATAGTCCGGCTATCCGAACACCCCCTAATCCAGGACTCCCTCAGTAGCCCCCGAACCAGGCTTCAATGAGGACGAGTCCGGCACGCAAATTTGTCTTCGGCATTGCAAGGCGGGTTCCTCCTCCGAATCCTGTGTACCTGTCCGAATAATGTCCGATTTTTGTAATGTAGCGCTCCTCGGCTTCAGTGCCCAATAATGGCCGTCTTCCACGTGTTGAATGAATGCGAAAAGCCTCGGGTGTTTTTACATCCACACCCTTAGTCACATAAACGAGCCGCCTATTTAACGGGATGGGGATTTGGATCCAGACCACATCTTCTCCCCTCCGCGAGTTATCATCAGAGCGCCTCCAGCCAAGGTCCATTCCAACATGGCCAGCCGTCGCAGCTCCTCCTCTCGCCCCTCCAGTCCTAAATCTGGAGACTGGGAGAGTTGCACCATCCCACACAGCGAGTTAGTGTCGCCGCAGGCCAAGGGATTCCTTCCCCAGGCATGTATGGTCCCGGTCCGAGCCGGACTCGCCACCTACAATGGCGGAAAGCAAGCGGAGAGCACCCCCAATCCTTCTAAAGGAGAGCGGGTGTGCATCGTCCCTTATTTATTAAGGGGACTGGGATTTCCAATTCATCCATTCCTCCGCGAGCTTCTGGAGTTCTACGGTCTCCAGCTGCACAATCTCACGCCCGGCTCCGTTCTAAATATTGCGGGCTTCGTTGCCCTTTGCGAGCTATTTTTAGGCGTCGAGGCTCATTTTGCGCTGTGGAAGAGGTTGTTCTGCTTGGTGCCCCGTTCTCAAAAGGGGTCTATATATCAAGTGGGCGGAGCCGAGTTATGGCGCATCGCCTGGACCGGATACTTATCCGGAACCCCAAAAAAGGCGTCCGAGGACTGGCCTTCAGAATGGTTTTACATAGATGATGTCCCGCTGCCGGACCCTATCCGGGTTGGGCTCCCTGAGTTCAACAGCGCTCCCTTGAAGAAACGCTTGAGCTGGCGTCCGCGGAGCTCTCGGAGAGAAAACGACAGAGACGTCCTTTATCTGATGGGCCGGATAAGACTATTAGCTCATTCCGGGCTAACCATGATTGGAGTCATGGCCGCATGCCTTATGCGGGGGGTGCAGCCGCTTCAATACAGAGGCCACCCCATGTGGGATTTCAACGGGGAGGATGACGCCACCCGTTACGGCCGTAAGGGGCCAGCCATAGCTGCCGCTCTAGTAAAGATTTTAACATCTTTGTACAATGGAGAAAATGAGGACTTCCTCCGCGTCAACCCGCGGGCTGGATTCACTATGTATGAAATTCCAAGTTGGGTAAGTGAACAATTGCACTTGTCTGTTTATTTAATGCTCCCATGACTAGATACGTAATCTGACGATTTCAATGCAGGAGCTGCGACAGGAGGTAAAGGATATCAACAGCTGCCCTCCACAGCCTGAGGACCCAGAATGGTCCCTCGATCCGGACTCCGAAGAGGATCCAGACATATCGGTGGAGCTCATCGACGGGGTGTTCCACCAGTTAAGCAAGGACGATACCTTGGTAGCCATTACGGCCGATTACCCCGGGTTAATCCCGGCTTCCCAGGTGACAGAAACCGGACTGTTTATTCCCTCAAGAGAGATTCCACACTCACATATTCCGGCGTTTCAAATGACAACCGTATTTTGTAGGGGAGATTTCCGAGGCGGGAGGCGGAACCTGCAGCGGCCAGCCAACTAGGGGTCGTAGGGCCCCGTGGGGCGAAAAGAAATGTAGTCCGGACTGAGATTCTGACACAAAGGTATAACGCGCCCTTTGTTTCCCTGGTGTTATTCTGTCAAGGCATGTTAACATCCGTGCTATTTCCAGGACAAAGAGGCCTCGCCGGACTGTATCCGAGGAGGCTGCCAACCGCGCCTCCACCAGCCAGGCTCCAACGTCTGGTCCGGAAGTGGGGACGAGCACCAGGCGCGTATCGTACACTCCTCCAACAGAGGATGCAGACCGGCTGTCTGCCACTAATTCAGAAGTGGAGAGTGCCATGAACCCCAAGCGTCGCCGGACAGTTCTGCATTACGCTTGTTTCTCCCGATAGGCTTTAGATGCCTTTAATTCGGAAGATGCGTACCTTCGTGCCGCTCAAGATGGTTTAGCCAAAGCCACGGAACAGTATGTGAAAGACATACGGGTAAGAAAATTTTGATTAAATATCTATATACCAGTAGCCCTCGAGACTTGAAACAGTTAAAGTAACTGATTTAAGGATCATATAACATGTAGGTTCTTACTGAGAAGAACACCGTACTATCCCAGGAGCTGGAAAAGTGCAAGGCCCAACTAGAAGCCGCACTAGCCGCAACAGGGGAGCCCAAAGGGACCCCCTCAGGTAAGATACACTTTGAAAGATTAGTATTGTGCGGCATGGGTGCAAATCTGACGATTCATGTTGCAGATGATGCCGGACTTGATCCGGAGAAGCAACAACTCTTACACCGGTTAAAGGCCGGTGAGAGTATGTTGACAAGGGTGTGGCGAGAGAAGAATGATCTTCAGGATGCCAACACCAAGCTGGATGTTGAACTGAAGGACGTTCGTGGCAAGCTATTGGACTCCATGAAGGAGAATCAACGGCTTCGACGCGGCATGTTTAGTAAGTGCTTGAATGAACTTTGAAAAATGAGTTCGGCGAGGAAGTCGAATAACAGAGTATTGTCTGTAGGTATGCTCACAGGTCGTCCTGCAGAGGAGATGCCTGGTTCTACGGGTGACCTACTTCCCGAACTCCTGCAACTGCATGAGCGAATCCGGCAGGCGATGCGAGGCGTTGGCCAAGCCTTGTGGCCTTCCCACTCTACGCCCGAGGGCCTTGGAGAGCTTGCGGAGAAGCTGAAGGGATCTCGGCGGCGCTTATGGTTGTGGAAGATATCAGCCTGCCGACAAGGCGCTAGGGAGGCCTGGGCCATGGTGAAGACCCGCTTTACGAAGTCTGACCCCAATCACATGGCCGAGGTCAGACCGGTGGGGCCAGACGGGAAGGAGATCCCTGTGAGCTTAGTGTATGGCCAGGTAGAATTGGCCGCAAAGTATTCTCAGCAGGACTGTAAATTAGACAGCCTGTTAGATGGTATAGAGGAGGAATACAATTAGTTAAGATGACTATGTAATTTATAATTGACATGTGAAATGCCTTCTAGCCGGATTGTAGATCATTTGTCGTTGCCGACCTTTTTGCTTCGACCTCGGGACCTGACGGTCCGGAGTGTGTCCGAATACCATAACGGCTATATAAGAACCGAGGTATGCGTGGAGACCAGGCGTAGGGGTCATTAGTGCTTTATCAGACAAGTGCCCAACTAGTTATGTTATATTACATGGTTAGTAAGAAACATCTTCCAGAGAGAATAGTTCCGTTAAGGGTTCCTTTCGCTGGGGTGGCGTGCCCTGAAGTGCACGTCCGAACTGCAAGTGCAGGAAAACATCTGGGGGCATGTATAAGTAAAAAAGGTTCATCTTTAGTTCACCGACCGAATATTCCCTTAGGAACGCTAGCTTTCGGCTTCACCCAGTCTGAGGTACACATCCGGCTTATCCGGCAGTAACAATCGCAGAGGTGCTCCCTTTACCGCCTAGCCGAACAATCGGGAACGTAGGGGTAAGCACAGGAGCCAGGCAACCCAGCTTGGCCAAAACTTAAGTCATATCGATGCATATAATGATGAAGAAAAGGTGCATGCGGAAGTCTGATGCATGCATTGGGCGTGAAACCCATATAAACAACCTTATGTTAAAGAAGCCCCCAGGTTTACGGAACGCGGGTAGCGCGTTGCATGATGAGCCTTTAAGGGCAATAAGAGGAAAGAGTGGGAGGAGACAAAAATAAAAACAGAAAAATATATAAAAATGGACAGAGGAAGGAGACAAACCCCGAGTTCGGCGCTAGGCATAGAATCTTCGGAGACGTGTGGCGTTCCATGGGTTCGGCTCGAGTCGGTTATCGGACGCATCTCACAGGTGGTACGCTCCACCAGTCAGGACTTGGTCGATTATGAAGGGACCTTCCCATCTGGGCTTGAGTTTGTCCTTTTTCTTATCCGGCAGGCGTAGAACTAGTTCGCCAACGTTGTAATTTTTGGCCCGTACTTCTCTGCTTTGATATCTTCGAGCCTGCTGTTGGTAAAATGCGGAACGGGCTTTAGCCACGTCGCGCTCCTCCTCTAAGGCGTCCAGGTTGTCCTTCCGATCAAGCTCGGCTTCTCTTTCTTCGTACATGCGCACTCGAGGTGAGTCATGAATTATGTCGCAGGGCAGGACTGCCTCTGCGCCGTACACCATAAAGAATGGTGTGAATCCGGTGGTACGATTTGGCGTGGTTCGCAGCCCCCAGAGCACGGAGTCGAGCTCCTCTACCTAGTGCATATTAGATTCCTTGAGGGACCGCACTAGTCTAGGTTTGATGCCGCTCATGATGAGACCATTTGCGCGTTCGACCTGACCGTTAGTTGTGGGTGATAGACAGAAGCATAATCGAGCTTAATGCCCATGTTTTTGCACCACAGCTTTACTTCCTCCGAGGTGAAGTTTGTGCCGTTATCGGTGATAATGCTGTGGGGGACACCGTAACGGTGTACGACCCCGGATATGAAGTCTGTCACAGGTCTGGATTCGGCCGTCTTGACAGGCTTGGCTTCTATCCATTTGGTGAATTTATCCACCATGACCAGTAGGTATTTTTTCTTGTGGGTTCCGCCTTTAAGGGGTCCCACCATATCTAGTCCCCAGACCGCAAAAGGCCAAGTGATGGGGATAGTTCGGAGGGCGTTGGGTGGCATATGACTTTGGTTGGCAAAAAGCTGGCAACCGACGCATCGTTTGACTAGGTCATGGGCGTCTGCTCGGGCCGTCGGCCAATAAAAGCCTGGACGGAAAGCCTTGCTTACGAGGGACCGAGCTGCAGCGTGGTGGCCACCGAGTCCGGCATGAATTTCGGCCAACAGACTCCGCCCTTCCTCTTCGGAGATACATCTTTGAAGGACTCCTGTAGTGCTTCTCTTATATAGCTCTCCCTCGTGGACTTTGTAGGCTTTAGATCGCCGAACTATGCAGCGTGCCTCATTTTGGTCCTCAGGGAGTTCCTGCCTAGTGAGGTAGGCTAGGAATGGTTCTGTCCACGGGGCGATGACCGCCATTATTATGTGGGCTGAAGGCGTGATTTCGGTGGCGGGTCCTCCGATTATGTCAGATTGCTCGGCGTCTGGTTGTGTCGGTTGTGTCCGGACTGTTATCCGAGGGTTCCCCCTCCCATGCTACAGATGGTTTGAATAATCTTTCTAAGAAGATGTTGGGGGGGGACGGCATCTCGTTTTGCTCCGATGCGTGCCAGGACGTCTGCTGCCTGATTATTTTCCCCGGCTATATGGTGAAACTCTAGTCCCTCGAACCGAGCTGACATTTTTAGTACGGCGTTGCGATACGCTGCCATTTTTGGGTCTTTGGCGTCGAAGTCGCCATTTATCTGGGATATCGCGAGGTTTGAATCCCCACGTACTTCCAGGCGTTGAATGCCCATGGATACTGCCATCCGGAGACCATGTAGAAGGGCCTCATATTCGGCTGCATTGTTGGAGTCCGTGTACATAATTTGGAGTACATATTGGACTGTGTCTCCTGTAGGGGACGTCAAAACGACGCCAGCCCCCAGTCCGGCCAACATTTTGGAGCCGTCGAAATGCATGATCCAGTTTGAGTATGTGCCGTACTCTTTAGGGAGTTCGGCCTCTGTCCATTCGGCGACGAAGTCGGCTAGGACATGCGATTTGATGGCTCGCCGTGGTTTGTAGGTTATGTTGAACGGTAGGAGCACTATGGCCCATTTTGCTATCCGGCCCATTGCGTCGCGGTTGTTGATAATATCGTTGAGTGGTACTTCCGAGGCTACTATTATAGAACACTCTTGAAAGTAGTGTCGTAGCTTCCGGGATGCCATGAACACCGCGTATGCAATCTTTTGGTAATGCGGGTACCGTGATTTGCATGGTGTGAGGACAGTGGACACGTAGTAAACCGGCCTTTGAAGGGGGAGTTTGTGTTCGTCCGTTACCCGTTCGACGACGAGTACTGCGCTAACAACTTGTTGAGTTGCGGCAATGTACAATAGCATGGGTTCGCCAGTATTCGGCGCGGCCAGGACGGGATTTGTTGCCAAGATGGCCTTTATTTCCTCGAGTCCGGCCGTTGCAGCGTCCGTCCACTCGAAGTGTTCGGTGCGCCTAAGGAGGCAATAAAGGGGCAATGCCTTCTCTCCCAAATGGGAGATAAAGCGGCTTAAAGCCGCCACGCATCCGGTGAGTTTCTGTATTTGTTTGAGGTCTTTTAGGATGTCCAATTGTGACAAAGCTCGGATTTTAGCTGGATTTGCTTTAATTCCTCTACCGGATACAATGAAGCCCATGAGCTTTCCGGCTGGAACGCCGAAAACACATTTTTCCGGATTGAGCTTAATGTCGTATTTTCGGAGGTTGTCGAATGTAAGCCTCAAGTCGTCTACTAGAGATTCGACATGTCTTGATTTGACGACCACATCATCTACGTAAGCCTCCACTGTTTTGCCGATCTGGTTTGCCAGACATGTTTGAATCATGCGCTGATATGTTGCGCCGGCGTTTTTTAGCCCAAAGGGCATTGTGTTGAAGCAGAATGGGCCGTATGGTGTGATGAATGCCGTTGCGGCTTGGTGTGACTCTGCCATCTTTATTTGATGGTAACCAGAGTATGCGTCGAGGAAGCACAGCGAATCGTGTCCTGCAGTGGCATCGATAATTTGATCTATTCAAGGGAGGGGAAAAGGATCCTTTGGGCAAGCCTTATTAAGGTCTTTGAAGTCGACGCACAGGCGCCGGGATTTGTCCTTCTTTGGTACCATCACTAGGTTTGCTAGCCAGTCCGGATGTTTTATGTTTCTGATAAATCCGGCCTCCATTAATTTGGGTAGCTCCTCTCCCATGGCCTGTCTCTTTGGTTCGGAGAAATGCCGAAGGGCTTGTTTGACAGGTTTGAATTCTTTCTAGATGTATAAGTTGTGTTCGGCTAGCCTGCGTGGGATTCCTGGCATATCTAAGGGGTGCCAAGCGAAGATGTCCCAGTTCTCTCGTAGGAACTCTCGCAGTGCGGCGTCTACGTCGGGGTTCAGTCGTGCCCCGATGGAGGCTGTTTTACTAGGGTCCGTTGGGTGGACCTGGAATTTGACTATTTCGTCCGCTGGTTTGAAGGATGTGGATTTGGATCTCTTATCGAGTATCACATCATCCCTATTGACCGTGGATCGCAGCGCAGTCAGTTCTTCTGCCGCTAAGGTTTGGGATAGTGCCTCGAGGGCCAATGCGGCTGTCTTGTTTTCGGCGCGGAGTGCTATGTCCGGATCACTAGCAAGAGTGATAATTCTGTTTGGCCCAGGCATCTTGAGCTTCATGTACCCGTAATGGGGTATAGCTTGGAAAACTGTGAATGCATCCCGTCCTAATATAGCGTGATATCCGCTTTTGAACGGGGCCACCTGAAAGGTGATTTGTTCGGACCTATAATTATCCGGCGTGCCGAATACCACATCTAGTGTGATTTTTCCAGTGCAGCGAGCTTCCTGACTGGGAATTCTTCCTCTAAAGGTTGTGCTGCTTCGCTCCATGCGGTTCCAGTCTATTTCCATCTTTTGAAGGGTTTCCTCGTAAATGAGGTTCAATCCGCTGCCTCCATCCATGAGTACCTTTGCGAGACGACAACCGTCCACTATGGGGCTGAGGACTAATGCGGCTGGTGCTCTGGCTGTTCGAAATTTAGGTTCGTCACTCGCGTTGAAGGTGATAGCAGTATTACTCCATGGGTTTATTGTTGCCACCTAATAGACTTCGGTGAGGCCGCGGAGTGTTCTTTTTTGCATGTTATTCGATGCGAAAGTCTCAAAGACCGTGAGAATGGAACTGAAATTCTCGGGCTGGTTTCCTTTGACCTCTGGAATTAGGTGGTCCTCGGCAATTTTGGCCACCTGCCGGATTATCCAACATGCCCTGAGGCTGTGAGTTGGGGTGGCGTCCTCTGCACTATGAATCTTGCAGGGTCCATCTAGCCACTTTTCCAGTATGGTTCCTTGCCCTCTACAGGGTTTTGACTTTTTGGTATTTAGTCTGTGTGCCTTACTGTGGTGCACCCTCTTAGTTCGGATGGGATTGCTATTCAAGGCCGGATTATCCCAAAATTTTATTTCGGTTTTCCGAGCACTTTGCATCGCACAGTACTTTTGTACTATGGACGCCAAGTCCGCGAAGCGTGTAATATTACGATGACTTACGGCATTAAGTATTCCCTCGTCCGTGAAGTTACTGCAAAAGATTGAGATTGCGTCTCCCTCGCGGCAGTCCTTTATACTGTTCATAACCAGGAGGAATCTGGCCCAGTAATGATGTACTTTTTCTTCAGGCGTTTGCCTGATTTGGGAAAGATCGCTTATGCACGGGCGGGCGGGTGTCGTCGAATTTGAGACCTCACCCAATTTACTGTTCGGAGGCCGAAGAACATCCGAATTTTGAGATCTGGAGCCTTGGATGTTATCCGATGAGTCTAGCCCGTTGCCTGATTTTATGCTTAGGTCTTGGATTGTATCCTCCCCTACGCGGGTATCCGGCATGGAGGGTTCGAGGATTCGGACGTAGCTAGTCCTTAAGATAGATGAAGGGTCGCCGCATTGTGTCTCCACCACTGCAATGTGGTGGGTGACCTGGGGAGAGTTAATTTCTCTCAGATCGGGTTTAAGCCCAACCTGGTCATAATTTGTGGCGACGCCCAGTGCGGCGATACGATCGAGGAGCTCGTTAACCGAAGAGAGCTCCATCGGATCCAATTGCCCGACGAGTTCTGAGCCGATGTGGAGGTTGCTTTCGATGACCCGGGAGGTCACCGTCGGCGCAACAGCCGAACAGGCGGTTGCGAGAAAACCACCTAGCCGGAGAGTTTGGTCGACAGCCAAGGCTCCTTTCGTAATGGCGCCGTCTTTAAAGACGGGAAGGGGCATCCTTCCTGATCGCGACGGCACAGAGGAACTCCCAATGAAAGCACCAATGTCGGTGTCAAAACCGGCGGATCTCGGGTAGGGGGTCCCGAACTGTGCGTCAAGGTCGGATGGTAACAGGAGACAAGGGACACTTTATTTTACCCAGGTTCGGGCCCTCTCGATGGAGGTAAAACCCTACTCCTGCTAGATTAATATTGATGATATGGGTAATACAAGAGTAGATCTACCACGAGATCAAGTAGGCTAAACCCTAGAAGCTAGCCTATGGTATGATTGTGTATGATGATGGTTGTCCTACGGACTACTACCCTCCGGTTTATATAGGCACCAGATAGGGTTAGGGTTACACAGAGTCGGTTACAATTTTAGGAGATCTTGAATAACCGCACGCCTAGCTTGCCTTCCACGCCAAGAAAAGATCCTTCCGGACACGGGACGAAGTCTTCAATCTTGTATCTTCATAGTCCTCGAGTCCGGCTGAAGGTATAGTCCGGCTATCCGAACACCCCCTAATCCAGGACTCCCTCAGCTGGGCACGGGGGCTGCGCCTGGGTCATGCCCAGACGCACGCCACCCAGCCAGGCCCCCCCGGGCCTGGTTCCTCGCGCGTCTCTCCCCGAGCGGAACCAAGGTACGAAGGCCGTTTGAGCGTCAAGGGGGACTCCTGAGCATCGCGACTCAGGAGCCTAACTGGTCGCATAGCCCCTCACTCCTTTGGTCCCGTCCTGGTTTCCGGTCGGGGCCAATGCTGGGTGAGGTACGCGCGGGGCCGGGCTCTGCATACGTAGAATGGCACATCCACTTACAATTTGCTGTTTGCGCGTCAAGGGGGACTCCTGAGCATCGCGAATCAGGAGCCTAACAGGTCACGTAGCCCCTCACTCCTTTAGTTCTGAAAGGCTAATGCTGGGTGAGGTACGCGCGAGGCCGGGCTCTGCAGACGTAGAACAATAGATCCACCCGCATGACACCCCCCTACTTGTTGTTCGTGCGCCAAGGGGGACTCCTGAGCATCGCGACTCAGGAGCCTAACTTGTCCCGTAGCCTCTCACTCCATTGGTCCCGTCCTGGTTTCCGGTCGGGGCTAATGCTGGGTGAGGTACGCGCGGGGCTGGGCTCTGCCGGCGTAGAACGCAAGCAAGTAGGAAGGAAAAGTATAAATTCAAGGAATTTAAAAGCAAATATTACAGTCCACACTGTTATCTCAACGCCAAACGCGAGTTTAAACGCCTCCCCGAGGCATGATACATGTGCAGGAAACGAAAGCAGAATAGGAGCCGCAGCAGAGTTACTTGTCGGCGGTGGAGCAGCGCGGAGTGGCGTCACCTCATGGAGTAGCATGGTCGGCAGCGCTTGGCTTCGGCTTGGTGCTGATGGCCCGGAACTTCCCCAGCAGAGCCTCCACGCGACCCTTCACGGCCTCGGTAGCGGCGGCGGCACGCTCGCCGCTCACTGGCTCCAACAGGCTGTCGAGGTCGACGTTGGGGTCGCGAAGGTAGATGTGGGTAAAGACCCGCGTCTGCGCTGCAGAAGACAGGACACGCGCCTCGGCCTCGGCCGTGGGGCCAAGGCCAAGGGCGACATCCTCAAGAGCACGAACCAGGAAGGGAAGCAGCTTGGCGGGGCCGTCCTCAGAGCCAGCCAGCGGACTCTCCAGGCCGCTGGTATAGAGCATCTTCAACAAAGCACGATCCTTCTCCTCCATGTCTACGAAGGCCATGCGGTCCTCGGCAAGAACCCGGGCCTTGCCGTCCAGTTCAACCTTCACAGCCTCCAACTCCTTCTCCAGCACGCCTAGGCGGTCGCGGCGTTTCTTGAGCTTGGACTCCCGGACCTCGACGGCCGCCTCACGAGCCTTCACGCCCTCTTCTTGCTCTTGGCGAAGGCGGGCCTCTTTCGCAAGCTGGTCCCGCAGGCCTTGCAGCTCGTCCTCCAGCACCTTGCAATGACCGCGGACGTCAGCCGCTTCCCCCTGGGCCGCGTCACGAGCAGCCTTCGCCTCAAGGGCGGCCTGCCTCTCCTTGTCACAAGATGTTGAGGCTTGGACTAGCGCCGCCCGAACCGAAGCGTCGGAGCGAATCCATCCTGAAGCCAGCTCCAGGCGCCC
The DNA here is from genome assembly GCA_032464435.1 of Aegilops umbellulata. Classification (NCBI taxonomy): domain Eukaryota; kingdom Viridiplantae; phylum Streptophyta; class Magnoliopsida; order Poales; family Poaceae; genus Aegilops; species Aegilops umbellulata. Next base: position 107,606,915 of record CP136054.1, read on the forward strand.
GCCCACCAAGCGAGGGTCGGCGCTGAGAAGATCCTGCCGGAGCCGGTCCAGCTCGGCAGCAACACGATCCAGAACAACGGGAGGAGTCGGAGAGACAACAGTCGGTGGAGAAGGAGGAGAAGACGGCAGCACGAACACAACACCCTGATGTGGAGCCTGCTGTGCCCCGTCGACTGTGGTGGCGGCCGCAGGCAAGGGCACCTCGGGAGTCACTTGGGCCAAGGGGGCTAGGCTCGCCCCAGCCAGCTCGGCCAGACCTCGCGAGGACGACCGGGCAGGAGAAACCATTGCATCGCGGTCACCTTCCTCCGCAGGCAGAGGCACTACCGCGGATGGAACCTCAGGATCCCCCTTCAGCTTCTTCGCCGCGGGCGCCTGTCGGATTACGGGTTTGGGCAGACCCTTAAGGTTCAAAGTCTGGGGTGCGCGCGGAGATGATGCCCTCTACCTCTCCGTCTCGCAAGGATCTAAACTACAGAAAGAACAGCACAAGAGACATAGGGTTTATACTAGTTCGGGCCACCATTGTGGTGTAATACCCTACTCTAGTTTGTGGTGGGTGGATGCCTCTTGGGCTGATGATGATGAACAGTACAAGGGAGAACAGCCTCGCGAGGGCGTGTTCTTGCTAGGACGATGAACTACTAGGGGAGTTCAGCCGCCCTTCTCTCTCCGGGCGTGATATCCGGAGAAGGCGTCCAGGAAGCATAGCAGGTCGCACTCTGCGGTGGAATCGACGATCTGGTCGATGCGGGGGAGCGGAAACGGATCTTGCGGGCAAGCTTTGTTGAGATGGGTGAAGTCAACACACATGCGTTCCTTCCCCCCCCCCTTCTTAGGCACAACGACGGGATTGGCCAACCAATTCGGGTATCGGACCTCGCGAATGACCCCTGCGGCTTCTAGCTTGCAGGTCTCTTGGACAATGAAGGCCTGCTTCTCTGCGGACTGCCGCTTGGCCTTTTGCTTCACGGGGCGCACATTTGGGCACACGTTGAGGTGATGCTCGATGACACTCCTAGGAATCCCTGCCAACTGATCGGGCTCCCAAGCGAACAACCTCTTATTCGCGCGCAGGAACCTGACCAAGGCCTCCTCCTGCTCAGGCTCAAGGTTGGCGCCTATGGTCAAAGTGGCACTGGAGGACCCGTCCTCCGCCTTTCCTGGGTGAACAACTGCTTTTTCTTGGTGGGCGCAGCCCCCTTGGGCTCAGGGGTCTCCGCGTCGGCGAGCTCTGCCGACGCCGCCGTCTTGAAGGCGAGCTTCAGTACTCGCAGGGCGTCCCCGGTGTCTCCGCGCACGGTGAGGGTACCGCTGCTCCCGGGCATCTTCACGAGGTTGTACGCCGGGTGCGTGGCGGCCATGAACTGAGCCAGCGCCGGGTAACCGAGGATGGCGTTGTAAGGGAGGCCGATGGGGGCGATGTCGAAGTTGACCATCTCCGTGCGGAAGTTGTCGTAGGTGCCGATGTTGGATCACGGGTTCCGGCAGACCCTTAAGGTTTGAACTCTTGGGTGCGCGCGGAGATCGTGCCCTCTACCTCTCCGTCTCGGAAAGAACAAACTACAAGAAGAACAACACAAGAGACACAGGGTTTATACTAGTTCGGGCCACCATTGTGGTGTAATACCCTACTCTAGTTTGTGGTGGGTGGATTGCCTCTTGGGCTGATGAGGAAGAACAGTACAAGGAAGAACGTCCTCGTGAGGGCCTGTTCTAGGTTAGGGGATGAACTGCTATGGGGAGTTAGATCGCCCTTCTCTTTCTCTCTCTCTACTTGCTCTACTGGTTTCTCGGTACTCGATCCGATGCCTCTACCCTGGGGGTGGCTAGTCCTATTTATAGGCAAAGGCCCTGGGCCTCTTCCCAAATATTGAGCGGCAAGGGCGCCAACAATTGACCAATTTGAAGGGGAACATCGGGTACACTTATCCTGACTAAAGTTGGTCTTCGCCTGCCAAAGGCCATGTGGTGACGCCGTCCTGGGCTCCATGGTGATCTCCTTCCCACCGTTGGACTGGTCTTGGTCTCGTTGCACCAAAATGGGTGCCTTTGCTTGATCCTCTCGCCTGCGCTTGCCCCCTTTGCACCAAAGAGGAAAGGGAGACGCTGCGCGGGCTGGCGCCCGCCTGGCACCCTTGGTCGTCATGGCTTGCGTCATGGGCACCTCGTGAGGTACCCGCCTTGATCTCTCCGCCTCCTCGCGAGCCAGCCTAAGGAGGCCGTGCTTGAGGAAGCGCCATGTCGTCCGCCTCGCGAGGCTTGGCCCCTCGCGAGGGTCTTGAGCCTTGTGTTGATGAAGAAGGGACACGCTGGGCCCCCATTCAAGCCACGCCGCAGGCCGCAGGCAGGCAAGTCTGGGGACCCCCGTTCCCAGAACGCCGACAGCCGAAGGTTACCGGGAGCCGGATATGTCCCAGGGAGTCGGACGATCCGCCCCCGACGCCCGAGAAAGATCGACTGGGTCGCAGCCGCTCCCGGGGTATGTAGAGGAGGTTGAAGGTCTCGACCTAATGCACACTGAGGCCCACGCCGCCGTTAACGAGGGTTCTGGTGACGGCCACCTGGCAGATGGTGGGGTTGCACAACAGGGGGAGCGCGCCCGAGCCAGCCAAGTTGGCGGGGTGGTCCTCCGAGCTGAAGGTCAGATCGTCCTCGCGCGCCGCCCGGTCCGAGGAAGCCCCCTGCCGTGCAGAAACGGTGCTGACCCGGCGGGCAAACGGCTTGACATGGCGACTCATGGGCGGCGCTTGCGAGCCGCCCAGGAGGGCCGCGATGACCGAAGGTGTCGATGTTGTGGCGTAGTCGCCCCGTCGCGTAGGCGGATGCTGGGGTGGTGCTTGCTGCTTGTTTCCCACCGAGCGGGTGGCGCTGCTGACGGCGGGCGATGGGGGACGACGAGGACGCCCACCGGCGAGGGCTGCTGGGGCGACGCGGGCCCGACCGGCGCTGTACATGGGTGCGGCGGCCGGAGAAGGGCAGAGCGGTGGAAGACAGATTCCGGCGCACCCCTACCTGGCGCGGCAAATGTCGGATTACGGGTTCCGGCAGACCATTAAGGTTTGAACTCTGGGGAGCGCGCGGAGATGATGCCCTCTACCTCTCCATCTCGCAAGGATCTAAACTACAGAAAGAACAGCACAAGAAATACAAGGTTTATACTAGTTCGGGCCACCATTGTGGTGTAATACCCTACTCTAGTTTGTGGTGGGTGGATTGCCTCTTGGGCTGATGATGATGAACAGAACAAGGGAGAACAGCCTCGAGAGGGCGTGTTCTTGCTGTGACGATGAACTACTAGGGGAGTTCAGCCGCCCTTCTCTCTCCGGGCGTGATATCCGGAGAAGGCGTCCAGGAAGCATAACAGGTCGCACTCTACGGTGGAATCGACGATCTGGTCAATGCGGGGGAGCGGAAACGGATCTTGCGGGCATGCTTTGTTGAGATGGGTGAAGTCGACACACATGCGTTCCTTCCCCCCCCCCCCCACTTCTTAGGCACAACGATGGGGTTGGCCAACCAATCCGGGTATCGAACCTCCCGAATGACCCCTGTGGCTTCTAGCTTGCGGGTCTCTTGGAAAATGAAGGCCTGCTTCTCTGTGGACTGTCGCCTGGCCTTCTGCTTCACGGGGCGCACATTTGGGCACACGTTGAGGTGATGCTCGATGACACTCCTGGGAATCCCTGCCAACTGATCGGGCTCCCAAGCGAACACCCTATTATTCGCGCGCAGGAACCTGACCAAGGCCTCCTCCTGCTCAGGCTCAAGGTTGGCGCCTATGGTGAAAGTGGCACTGGAGACCCGTCCTCGTCGACGGGTATCTGCTTGGTTTCTGCCTTGTCCTGGGTGAACAACTACTTTTTCTTGGCGGTCGCAACCCCCTTGGGCTCAGGGGTCTCCGCGTCGGCGGGCCGTGCCAACGCCGTCGTCTTGAAGGCGAGCTTGAGTACTCGCAGGGCGTCCCCGGTGTTTGCGCGCACGGTGAGGGTACCGCTGCTCCCGGGCATCTTCACGAGGTTGTATGCCGGGTGCGTGGCGGCCATGAACTGAGCCAGAGCCGGGTAACCGAGGATGGCGTTGTGAGGGAGGCCGATGGGGGCGATGTCGAAGTCGACCATCTCCGTGCGGAAGTTGTCGTAGGTGCCGAAGGTTACCGGGAGCCGGATCTGTCCCAGGGAGTCGGACGATCCGCCCTCGACGCCCGAGAAAGATCGACTGGGTCGCAGCCGCTCCCGGGGTATGCAGAGGAGGTTGAAGGTCTCGATCGAAAGCACACTGAGGCCCGCGCCGCCGTCGACGAGGGTTCTGGTGAGGGCCACCTGGCAGATGGTGGGGGTGCACAACAGGGGGAGCGCGCCCGAGCTGGCCAAGTTGGTGGGGTGGTCCTCCGAGATGAAGGTCAGATCGTCCTCGCGCGCCGCCCGGTCCGAGGAAGCCCCCTGCCGTGCAGAAACAGTGCTGACCCGGCGGGCAAACGGCTTGACATGGCGACTCGTGGGCGGCACTTGCGAGCCGCCCAGGAGGGCCGCGACGACCGAAGGTGTCGATGTTGTGGCGTAGTCGCCCCGTCGCGTAGGCGGATGCTGGGGTGGTGCTTGCTGCTCGTTTCTCGCCGAGCGGGTGGTGGTGCTGACGGCGGGCGATGGGGGACGACGAGGACGCCCACCGGCGAGGGCTGCTGGGGCCATGCGGGCCCGACCGGCACCGTACATGGGTGCGGCGGCTGGAGAAGGACGAAGCGGTGGAAGACAGATTCCGGCGCACCCCTACCTGGTGCGCCAAATGTCAGATAACGGGTTCCGGCAGACCCTTAAGGTTCGAACTCTGGGGTGCGCGCGGAGATGATGCCCTCTACCTCTCCGTCTTGCAAGGATCTAAACTACAGAAAGAACAGCACAAGAGACATAGGGTTTATACTAGTTCGGGCCACCATTGTGGTGTAGTACCCTACTCTAGTTTGTGGTGGGTGGATTGCCTCTTGGGCTGATGATGATGAACAGTACAAGGGAGAACAGCCTCGCAAGGGCGTGTTCTTGCTGGGACGATGAACTACTAGGGGAGTTCAGCCGCCCTTCTCTCTCTCTCTCTCTCTCCTTGCTCTAAAGGCTTGGTCAACCCTCTCTTCCAGGTTGCTAGATCGATGCCTCTACCCTGGGGGTGGCTGGTCCTATTTATAGGCAAAGGCCCTCGCCCTCTTCCCAAATATTTGAGCGGGAAGGGCGCCAACAATTGGCCTATTCGAAGTGGAACATCTGGTACGCTTATCCTGACTAAAGTTGGTCTTCACCTGCCAAAGGCCCTGTGGTGACGCCGTTCTGGGATCCATGGTGACCTCCTTCCCACCGTTGGAATGGTCTTGGTCTTGTTGCACCGAAATGGGTGCCTTTGCTTGATCCTCTCGCCTGCGCTTGCCCCCTTTGCACCAAAGAGGAAAGGGGAGGACACTGTGCGGTCTGGCGCCTGCCTGGCACCCTCGGTCGTCATGGCTTGCGTCATGGGCACCTCGCGAGGTACCCTACCTTGATCTCTCCGCCTCCTCGTGAGCCAGCCTGAGGAGGCCGCGCCTGAGGAAGCACCGTGTCGTCCGCCCCACGAGGCTTGGCCCCTCGCGAGGGTCTTGAGTCTTGTGTTGATGAAGATGGGCTGTGCTGGGCCCCCATTGAGCCGCGCCGCAGGCCGCAGGCAGGCAAGTCTGGGGACCCCCGTTCCCAGAACGCCGACAGTATCCCCCGGGCCCAAGGCGCGCATGGACTTGGCCGTGCCGAGATGCGAAAGGGCAAGGGTGAAGCGCTGCGGGCCCTAACAGCATGCGGCCTTGGGCGCCGCGTGGCGGTTTGACAGGACGTGGGCCTCTCCGCTTCCCCACGACGCCTTGGCAACTGTGTGACTTGACTAGTCCCTGCATGCGTAGATACGGGTCATTATTACCTACGATCATGGTGCTCGATGGTTGGCCTTTTCCGGCTATAAGTACGGGGCCGCATAAGCTCCGCCAGTCCGCCCCTTCCCGCTTCTCTTCTTCTTCCTCTCTTTTGCCGCCCGCCGCTCGCATGGCTCCGAAGAGGTTCTCAGCCGCGGAGAAGGGGAAGGCTAGTCGGGCGGGGCCCGACTCCCCTCCGGCCAAGCGCGCTCGGGGTCGTCCCCGCAAGCATCCCGCTGTCCCCGCTATGGCTCCCCGTGGCCACAGGGATGGTTCTCCGCGTGGTGGTGAGCGCTCGGCTGCCAAGGGGAGGCAAGCTGTGACTGCGCAGCCCCCCAGGCCACGCTTTCGCTCGGCGGAGGTGCTGCCGGAGTTTGTTGTGTGGTCGGCGGACCCGACCAACACCTGGCTCCAGCTCCCTCGCTTCTTCATCGGCGAGCTGCCGGCCAACGCCCGATGCTCCCCAAGCCCCACCAACTCTTCTTCGGGCGGCTCCTCCTGCGGTGGCCGCAGCCAGCCCCCTCGCCGTCGCGCTTGCTTGGGGGGTGGCTGTTCATCCGCCCGTCGCCGCGCCCCGGTGAAGCGCGAGAGGGAGTCCACCTGAGCTTCGGAGGCGTCCCGTGTCGCCTCTGCAGGCCGATGTGAGGCGGGCCGCGCCGGGCTCGCCTTTTCCTTTTCCTTTTGCTCCCTGTGTAAGACAAACCAGCTGCATGGAGCCCCGTGGGGGCGTGCCGAGAATCATTGCCATTGTAGCCATTACCTTGACTTTGTTGTCGCGCTTCTCAACTATTTGCCCTCGCGTAGGTAGTTTTCGGCCCCAGCCGGGGGGCGACCGACCCTGGCCCTGTGCGCGTGTCGCGGTGCCCGAGGGGCACGGACTAGAGGGGTGCTCCTGAAGAGAGCCCGGGCCGTGAAACCTTTAAGCGGCTAGGGCGGAAACGCTCGCGAGGGCGTTCGAGCCATCCCTCGCGAGGCCTTTCATGAGAGAATTCAAAACGAGGAGCGAAAATCAATGAACCACAAATCGACGACGGCGATAGTTTCGATAAGATTTCAGATGCAAATAAACACGCCAACTGCGGAAAGCAAATAAAAAAGCCGCGTCCGGCACCTAATCTAGTCTTCGACGTCTTCTCACCAGCGCGGAGCTAAGTGATGCCACTGGGCATGGGAGGGAGCCCCAGGGCCTGAGGCCGGCGCTCCTGAGACTCCGGGGCGTGTACAGCCCCACTCATTATTACGTGAGAGTGTCACGGGGCGGCGAGTTTCACAGGCATTGGCCTTCTTCACAGGCTCCGGGCCTTTCTCCCTAGAGGTGATCAGCTTCACAGGCGCTTGCCTTCTTCACAGGCTCTGGGCCTTTTCCAAAAAAAGAAGGTTGAGGGAGTCCTGGATTAGGGGGTGTTCGGATAGCCGGACTATACCTTCAGCCGGACTCCAGGACTATGAAGATACAAGATTGAAGACTTCGTCCCGTGTCCGGAAGGATCTTTTCTTGGCGTGGAAGGAAAGCTAGGCGTGCGGATATTCAAGATCTCCTACCATTGTAACCGACTCTGTGTAACCCTAACCCTATCCGGTGTCTATATAAACCGGAGGGTTGTAGTCCGTAGAACAACCATCATCATATACAATCATACCATATGCTAGCTTCTAGGGTTTAGCCTCCTTGATCTCGTGGTAGATCTACTCTTGTACTACCCATATCATCAATATTAATCTAGCAGGAGTAGGGTTTTACCTCCATCGAGAGGGACCGAACCTGGGTAAAATAAAGTGTCCTTTGTCTCCTGTTACCATCCGACCTTGACGCACAGTTCGGGACCCCCTACCCGAGATCCGCCAGTTTTGACACCGACATTCGTGCTTTCATTGAGAGTTCCTCTGTGCCGTTGCGATCAGGAAGGATGCCTCTTCCCGTCTTTAAACACGGCGCCATTACAAAAGGAGCCTTGGCTGTTGGCCAAACTCTCCGGCTAGGTGGTTTTCGCGCAACCACCTGTTCGGCTGTTGCGAAGCAACCTCCACGTCGGCTCAGAACTCGCCGAGCAATTGGATCCGATGGAGCTCTCTTCTGTAAACGAGCTCCTGGATCGCATCGCCGCACTGGGTGTCGCTACAAATTACGACCAGGTTGGGCTCAAACTCGATCTAAGAGAAATTAACTCTCCCCAAGTCACCCACCACGTTGCTGTGGTGGAGACACAATGCGGTGATCCTTCATCTATCTTAAAGGACTAGCTACGTCCGAATTCCTGAACCCTCCATGCCGGATATCCGCGGAGGGGAGGATACAATCCAAGACCTGAGCTTAAAATCAGGCAAATCGGATAACATCCAAGACTCCGGATCTCAGAATCAGGAAGTTCTTCGGCCTTCGAACAGCAAACTGGGCGAAGTCTCAGATTCAACGACACCCGTCCGCCCGATCTTAAGCGATCTTTCCCAAATCAGGCAAATGCTCGAAGAAACAGTACATCATTATTGGGCCAGATTCCTCCTGGTTATGAACAGGATAAAGGACTGCAGCGAGGGAGACGCAATTTCAATCTTTTGCAGTAACTGCACGGACAAGGGAATACTCAGCGTCGTAAGTCGTCGTAATATTACAGGCTTTGCTGACTTGGCGTCCATAGTACAAAAATACTGTGCGATGGCAAGTGCTTGGAAAACCGAAATAAAATTTTGGGATAATCCGGCCTTGAATAGCAATCCCGTCCGAATTAAGAGGGCGCACCATAGTAAGGCGCCCGGACTAAATACCAAAAAATCAAAACCCTTTAGAGGGCATGGAACCGTACTGGAAAAGTGGCTAGATGGACCCTGCAAGGTTCATAGTGCAGAGGACGCCACCCCAACTCACAGCCTCAGGGCATGTTGGATACTCCGGCAGGTGGCCAAAATTGGCGAGGACCTCCTAATTCTAGAGGTCGAAGGAAACCAGCCCGAGAATTTCAGTTCCGTTCTCACAATCTTTGAGACTTTCGCATCAAATAACATTCGACAAAGAACACTCCGCAGCCTCACTGAAGTCTATCAAGTAGCGACAATAAACCCATGGAGTAATACTGCTATCACCTTCAACGCGAGAGACGAACCTAAATTTCGAACAGCTAGAGCACCAGCCGCATTGGTCCTCAGTCCCATAGTGGACGGCTGTCGCCTCGCAAAGGTACTCATGGACGGAGGCAGCGGATTGAACCTCATTTATGAGGAAACCCTCCAAAAGATGGAAATAGACTGGAACCACATTGAGCGAAGCAGCACAACCTTTAGAGGAATAATCCCCAGTCAGGAAGCGCACTGCACCGGAAAGATCACACTAGATGTGGTATTTGGCACGCCGGATAATTACAGGTCCGAACAGATCACGTTCCAGGTGGCCCCGTTCAAAAGCGGATATCACGCTATACTAGGACGGGAGGCTTTCACAGTTTTCCAAGCTATACCCCATTACGGGTACATGAAGCTTAAGATGCCTGGGCCGAACGGAATTATCACTCTCGCTAGTGATCCGGACATAGCACTCCGCGCCGAGAACAAGACAGCCGCATTGGCCCTCGAGGCACTATCCGAAACCTTAGCGGTCGAAGAACTGACTGTGCTGCGATCCACGGTCAATAGGGATGATGTGATACTCGATAAGAGATCCAAATCCACATCCTTCAAACCAGCGGACGAAATAGTCAAATTCCAGGTCCACCCAACGGACCCCAATAAAACAGCCTCCATCGGGGCAAGACTGAACCCTGATGTAGGCGCCGCACTACGAGAGTTCCTACGAGAAAACCAGGACATTGTCGCTTGGCACCCTTCAGACATGCCAGGAATCCCACGCAGGTTGGCCGAACACAGCCTAAACATCCAGAAAGGATTCAAACCTGTCAAACAAGCCCTTCGGCGTTTCTCCGAACCAAAGAGACAGGCTATGGGAGAGGAGCTAGCCAAGTTATTGGAGGCTGGATTCATTAGAGACATAAAACACCCGGACTGGCTAGCAAACCTGGTGATGGTACCAAAGAAGGACAAATCCTGGCGCCTGTGTGTCGATTTCAAAGACCTTAATAAGGCTTGCCCAAAGGATCCTTTCCCCCTCCCTCGAAAAGATCAAATCATCGATGCCACGGCAGGACATGATTCGCTTGCTTCCTCGACGCATACTCCGGTTACCATCAAATCAAGATGGCAGAATTAGACCAAGCCGCAACAGCATTCATCACACCATACGGCCCATTCTGCTTCAACACAATGCCCTTTGGGCCAAAAAATGCCAGCGCAACATATCAGCGCTTGATTCAAACATGCCTGGCAAACCAGATCGGCAAAACAGTGGAGGCGTACGTAGATGATGTGGTCATTAAATCAAGACATGTCGAATCTCTAGTAGACGACTTGAGGCTTACATTCGACAACCTCCAAAAATACGACATTAAGCTCAATCCGGAAATATGTGTTTTCTGCGTTCCAGCCGGAAAGCTCCTCGGCTTCATTGTATCTGGTAGAGGAATTGAGGCAAACCCATCTAAAATCCGAGCTTTGTCACAATTGGATGTCCCAAAAGACCTCAAACAAATACAGAAACTCACCGGATGCGTGGCGGCTTTAAGCCGCTTTATCTCCCGCCTGGGAGAAAAGGCATTGCCCCTTTACCGCCTCCTCAGGCGCACCGAACACTTTGAGTGGACAGACGCTGCCACGGCCGGACTCGAGGAAATAAAGGCCATCTTGGCAACAAACCCAGTCCTGGCCGCGCCGAACACTGGCGAACCCATGCTATTGTACATTGCCGCAACTCATCAAGTTGTTAGCACAGTACTCGTCGTCGAGCGGGCAACGGACGGACACAAATTCCCCCTTCAAAGGCCGGTTTACTACGTGCCCACTGTCCTCACACCATGCAAATCACGGTACCCCATTACCAAAAGATTGCATACGCGGTGTTTATGGCATCCCGGAAGCTACGACACTACTTTCAAGAGTGTTCTATAACAGTAGCCTCGGAAGTACCACTCAACGATATTATCAACAACCGCGATGCAACGGGCTGGATAGCAAAATGGGCCATAGAGCTCCTCCCGTTTGACATAACCTACAAACCACGGTGAGCCATTAAATCGCAAGTCCTAGCCGACTTCATCGCCGAATGGACAGAGGCCGAACTCCCTAAAGAGTACGACACATATTCAAACTAGATCATGCATTTCGACGGCTCCAAAATGTTGGCCGGACTGGGGGCTGGCGTCGTTTTGACGTCCCCTACAGGAGACACAGTCCAATATGTACTCCAAATTATGTACACGGACTCCAACAATGCAGCCGAATATGAGGCCCTTCTACATGGTCTCCGGATGGCAGTATCCATGGGCATTCAACGCTTGGAAGTACGCGGGGACTCAAACCTCGCGATATCCCAAATAAATGGCGACTTCGACGCCAAAGACCCAAAAATGGCAGCTTATCGCAAAGCCGTCCTAAAAATGTCAGTTCGGTTCGAGGGACTGGAGTTTCACCATATAGCCCGAGAAAATAATCAGGCAGCGGACGTCCTGGCACGCATCAGAGCAAAACGAGATGCAGTCCCGCCAACATCTTCTTAGAAAGATTATTCAAGCCATCTGTAGCATGGGAGGGGGAACCCTCGGAAAGCAGTCCGGACACAACCGCACAACCCGACGCCGAACAATCTGACATAATCGGAGGCCCTGCCACCGAAATCACACCTTCAGCCCACGTAATAATGGCGGTCATCGCCCCGTGGACAGAACCATTCCTAGCCTACCTTACTAGGCAGGAACTCCCAGAGGATCAAAACGAGGCACGCTACATAGTGCGGCGATCTAAATCCTATAAAGTCCACGAGGGAGAGCTATATAAGAAAAGCACTACAGGAGTCCTTCAAAGATGTATCTCCGAAGAGGAAGGGCGGAGTATGTTGGCTGAAATTCATGCCGGACTCGGTGGCCACCACGCCGCAGCTCGGTCCCTTGTAACCAAGGCTTTCCGTATGGGCTTTTATTGGCCGACGGCCCGAGCAGACGCTCATGACTTAGTCAAACGATGCGTCGGTTGCCAGCTCTTTGCAAACCAAAGCCATATGCCGCCCAACGCCCTCCGAACTATCCCCATCACTTGGCCTTTTGCGGTCTGGGGGCTTGATATGGCGGGACCCCTTAAAGGTGGAACCCACAAGAAAAAATACTTATTGGTCATGGTGGATAAATTCACCAAATGGATAGAAGCCAAGCCTGTTAAGACGGCCGAATCCGGACCTGTGATAGACTTCATAACCGTGGTCGTACACAGTTACGGTGTCCCCCACAGTATCATCACCGATAACAGCACAAACTTCACCTCCGACGAAGTAAAGCTGTGGTGCAAAAACATGGGCATTAAGCTCTACTATGCTTCTGTCTATCACCCACAAACTAACGGTCAGGTCGAACGTGCAAATGGTCTCATCATGAGTGGCATTAAACCCAGACTAGTGCGGTCCCTCAAGGAATCTAATACGCACTGGGTGGAGGAGCTCGACTCCGTACTCTAGGGGCTGCGAACCACGCCGAATCATACCACCGGATTCACACCATTCTTTATGGTGTACGGCGCAGAGGCAGTTCTGCCCTGCGACATAATTCATGACTCACCTCTAGTGCGCATGTACGAAGAAAGAGAAGCCGAGCTTGATCGGCAGGACAACCTGGACGCCTTAGAGGAGGAGCGCGACGTGGCTAAAGCCCGTTCCACATTTTATCAATAGCAGGCTCGAAGATATCAAAGCAAAGAAGTACGGGCCAAAAATTACAATGTTGGCGAACTAGTTCTACGCCTGCCGAATAAGAAAAAGGACAAACTCAAGCCCAAATGGAAAGGTCCCTTCATAATTGACCAAGTCCTGACTGGTGGAGCATACCGCCTGCGAGATGCATCGGATAACCGACTCGAGCCGAACCCATGGAACGCCGCACGTCTCTGAAGATTCTATGCCTAGCGTCGAACTCTGGGTTTGTCTCCTTCCTCTGTCCATTTATATATATATTTTTCTGTGTTTATTTTGTCTCCTCCCACTCTTTCCCTTTATAACCCTTAAAGGCTCATCATGTGACGCGCTACCCGCGCTCCTTAAACCTGGGGGCTTCTTTAACAGAAGCTTGTTTATACGGGTTTCACGCCCAACGCATGCGTCAGACTTCCGCATGCACCTTTTCTTCACCATTATATGCATCGATATGACTTAAGTTTTGGCCAAGCTGGGTTGTCTGTCTCCTGTGCTTACCCCTACGTTCCCGATTGTTCGGCTAGGCGGTAAAGGGAGCACCTCTGCGATTGCTACTGCCGGATAAGCCGGATGTGTACCTCAGACTGGGTGAAGCCGAAAGCTAGCGTTCTTAAGGGAATATTCGGTCGGTGAACTAAAGATGAACCTTTTTTTACTTATACATGCCCCCAGATGTTTTCCTGCATTTGCAGTCCGGACGTGCACTTCAGGGCACGCCACCCCAGGGAAAGGAACCCTTAACAGAACTATTCTCTCTGGAAGATGTTTCTTACTAACCATGTAATATAACATAACTAGCTGGGCACTTGTCTAATAAAGCACTAATGACCCCTACGCCTAGTATCCATGCATACCTCGGTTATTATATAACCGTTATGGTATTCGGACACACTCCGGACCGTCAGGTCCCGAGGTCGAAGCGAAAAGGTCGGCAACGACAAACGATCTACAATCCGGCTAGAAGGCATTACACATGTCAATTATAAATTACATAGTCATCCTGACTGATTGTATTCCTCCTCTATACCATCTAACAGGCTGTCTAATTTACAGTCCTGCTGGGAATACTTTGCGGCCAATTCTACCTGGCCATACACTAAGCTCACAGGGATCTCCTTCCCGTCAGGCCCCACCGGTCCGACCTCGGCCATGTGATTGGGGTCAGACTTCGTAAAGCGGGTCTTCACCATGGCCCAGGCCTCCCTAGCGCCCTGCCGGCAGGCCGATATCTTCCACAACCGGAAGCGCCGCCGAGCTCCCTTCAACTTCTCCGCAAGTTCTCCAAGGCCCTCAGGTATGGAGTGGGCAGGCCACAAGGCTTGGGCAATACCTCGCATCGCCTGCCGAACTCGTTCGTGCAGTTGCGAGAGTTCGGGAAGAAGATCGCCCGTTGAACCGGGCATCTCCTCTGCAGGACAACCTGTCAGCATACCTACAGACATAACTCTGTTAGTCGTCTTCCTCGCCGAACTCCTTTTTCAAGAGTTCGCTTAATCACTTACTAAAAATGTCGCGTCGAAGTCGCTGATTCTCCTTATTGGAGTCCGACAGCTGGCCACGAACATCTTTTAGTTCAACATCCAGCCTGGTGTTGGCATCCTGGAGATCATTCTTCTCCCGCCTCACCTTTGTTTGCACGCTTTCACCAGCCTTTAACTGGCGTAGAAGCTGTTGCCTGTCCGGATCGAGTCCGGCGCCATCTGCAATACCATTTGTCAGATTGGCACTTAAATCCGCACAATACTAAATATTCTGGTGTATTGTTTACCTGCAGGGGTCTCTTTAGACCCCCCTGCTGCCGTTCATGCCGCCTCTAGTTGGGCCCTGCACCTTTCCAGCTCCTGGGACAGCGCGGTGTTTTTCTCGGTAAGAACCTGCATGTCATATGATTGTTGAATCAGTTATTTCCACTGCTTCAAGTCTCGGGGGCTACTGGCATATCTATATTTACCAAAATTTTCTTACCCGTATGTCTTTTACATACTGCTCCGTGGCTCTGGCTAAACCATTTTGAGCGGCACGGAGGTACGCGTCTCCTGAATTGAAGGCATTTAAAGCCTCTTGGGAGAAACAAGCGTCGCGAAGAACTGTCCGGCGACGCCTGTGGTTTAGGGCACTCTTCACCTCGGAATGGGTGGCAGACAGCCTACCCGCATCCTCTGATGAAGGAGCGTCCGGTGCGTGCCTTGCGCGGGCCTCCGCTTCCGGGCCGGGCGTTGGAGTCTGGCTGGTGGAGGCGCGATTGCCAACCTCTCCGGATATAGTCCGGCGAGGTCTCTTCGTCCTGAAGATAGCTCGAATGTTGATATACCCTGGAGGAGTAAAACACCAGGGAAAAAGAGAGGGTACGCCATACCTTTGCTCTGGCACCTTAGTCCTGTGATAGCCTGGCTTATTAGGGATGATAGATTACTCATATCAATAAGGAATTCCTTCTTTTCCGAGAGCCCATTCGGACAGAACTCCAAAGTTAAGCGTGCTCAGCTTGGAGTAGTGTCAGGATGGGTGACCGACCGGGAAGTTGCTCCCGGGTGCGCACGAGTGAGGACCAAGTGTGCAGAAAAGACAAGTATTGATCTGTGGGGCCAGTCTAGATCCCGCTAGGAGTAACGACCACCGGCGGGTGTGTCCGGGGCGTTACAAGTTGGTATCAGAGCCGACCCTCGCGGTTACACGGATGTTTGCGGACAGGTGCGCGGTCATGTTGTTCATGGCGTTTGTGACCCGTCGTGGCACCCGGCATGGCACATGTACCGGACTGGAAGCACAGACGTTTGTGCCAAGAGGGAACATTCCTGTGGTCCGACGAGGACGTCGGTTCCTCTGAGTGGGGGTGTATGTGATTGCCTGGCTTATTAGGGATGATAGACTACTCATATCAATAAGGAATTCCTTCTTTTCCGGGAGCCCATTCGGACAGAACTCCAAAGTTAAGCATGCTTAGCTTGGAGTAGTGTCAGGATGGGTGACCGACCGGGAAGTTTCTCCCGGGTGCGCACGAGTGAGGACAAAGTGTGCAGAAAAGACAAGTATTGATCTGTGGGGCCAGTCTAGATCCCGCCAGGAGTAACGACCACTGGCGGGTGTGTCCGAGGCGTTACAAGTCCAGACCACGTTCCTTTTTGCCCCACGGGGCCCTGCGGCCCCCCGCCGGCTAGCTGCAGCGAGGTCGGCTTCCTGCCTCGGGAATCTCCCCTACAAAGCACGGTTGCTGTCAGAACAACCAAACCCGTGAAAACGGAACCCCTCTTAAGGGGGTAAAGCTCCGGTATTTGTCACCTGTGAGGCTGGGATTAACCCTGGGTAATCAGCTATAATAGCTACCAAGGTATCGTCCTTGCTTAGCTGATAAAACACTCCGTCGATAAGCTCCACCGCTAAGTCCGGATCCTCTTCGGAGTCCGGATCGAGGGACCGTTCTGGGTCCTCTGGCTGTGGAGGACGACTGTTTATGTCTTTTACCTCCTGACGCAGGTCCTGCGTTGAAGTCGTTAGACTGCCTATTTAATCATGAGAATGTAAAATGAACAGGGAAACACGATTGTCCGCTTACCCAATTCGGAGGACTATACATGGAAAATCCGCCCTGCGGGTCAACACGGAGGAATTCCTCTTCTTCTCCCTTGTACAAAGAGGGTAAGATCTTCATTAGAGCGGCAGGCGAGTCCGGCCCTTTACGGCCGTAATGGTTGGCGTCATCTTCCCCGTTGAAATCCCACATGGGGTGGCTTCTGTATTGGAGCGGCTGCACCCCAGGCATAATGCATATGGCCATGACTTTAATCATGGTTAGTCTAGAATGAGCCAGTAGCTTAATCCGGCCCATTAAGTAAAGGACGTCTCTGTCATTCTCTCTTTGAGAGCTCCGAGGGCGCCAGCTCAGGCGTTTCTTTAGGGGAGCGTTGTTGAACTCAGGGAGACCGGCCCGGATAGGGTCCGGCAGGGGGACGTCGTCTATGTAAAACCATTCTGAAAGCCAGTCCTCGGACGCCTTCTTCGGGGTTCCGGACGGGTATCCGGTCCCGGCGATGCGCCATACTTCGGCTCCGCCCACTTGATATATGGACCCCTCTTGGGAACGGGGCACCAGACAGAATATCTTCTTCCACAGCGCGAAATGAGCCTCGACGCCTAAATATAGCTCGCAAAGAGCAACGAAGCCCGCGATGTGTAACACGGAGCCGGGCGTAAGGTGGTGCAGCTGGAGGCCATAGAACTCCAGAAGCCCACGGAGAAAGGGATGAATTGGAAATCCCAGTCCCCTTATTAGATAAGGGACCAGGCACACCCGCTCCCCTTTAGAGGGACTAGGTGAGTTCTCCGCTTTGTTTTCCGCCTTGATAAGTGGTGAGTCCGGCTCGGACCGAGACCATATAGGCTTGAGGGAGAAATCCCTTGGCTTGGAGCGACACTAATTTGCTATACGGGATGGAACAACTCTCCCAGTCTCCAGGGATAGGACTGGAAGGGCGAGAGTAGGTGCTACGGCGGCTGGCCATGTTGGAATGGATCTTTGCTGGAGACGCTCTGATGATTTCTCGCGGAAGGGGAAGGTGTGGTTTGGATCTGAATCCCCATCCTGTTAAATGGGCGGCTTGTTTATGCGGCTAGGGGCTTGGATGTAAAACCGCCCCAGCTTTTCGCATTCGTTTGACACGTGGAAGGCGGCCATTATTGGGCGTGGAAGCCAAGGAGCGCTGCATTATAAAAATCGGACGATATACCCGCAGGTACACAAAGTTTGAAGGAGAACCCGCCTTGCAATGCCGAAGACAATCTGCGTGCCAGACTCATCGTCATTGAAGCCTGGTTCGGGGGCTACTGAGGGAGTCCTGGATTAGGGGGTGTTCGGATAGCCGGACTATACCTTCAACCGGACTCCAGGACTATGAAGATACAAGATTGAAGACTTCGTCCCGTGTCCGGAAGGATCTTTTCTTGGCGTGGAAGGCAAGCTAGGCGTGCGGATATTCAAGATCTCCTACCATTGTAACCGACTCTATGTAACCCTAACCCTATCCGGTGTCTATATAAACCGGAGGGTTGTAGTCCGTAGAACAACCATCATCATACACAATCATACCATAGGCTAGCTTCTAGGGTTTAGCCTCCTTGATCTCGTGGTAGATCTACTCTTGTACTACCCATATCATCAATATTAATCTAGCAGGAGTAGGGTTTTACCTCCATTGAGAGGGCCCGAACCTGGGTAAAATAAAGTGTCCCTTGTCTCCTGTTACCATCCGACCTTGACGCACAGTTCGGGACCCCCTACCCGAGATCCGCCGGTTTTGACACCGACAAAGGTCTTCACAGGCGTTCGCCTTCTTCACAGGCTCTGGGCCTTTTCCAAAAAGGAAAGGTCTTCACAGGCGTTCGCCTTCTTCACAGGCTCTGGGCCTTTTCCAAAAAGGGAAGGTCTTCACAATCGTTCGCCTTCTTCACAGGCTCTGGGCCTTTTCCAAAAAGGGAAGGTTTTCACAGGCGTTCGCCTTCTTCACAGGCTCTGGGCCTTTTCCAAAAAGGGAAGGTCTTCACAGGCGTTCGCCTTCTTCATAGGCTCTGGGCCTTTTCCAAAAAGGGAAGGTCTTCACAGGCGTTCGCCTTCTTCACAGGCTGTGGGCCTTTTCCAAAAAGGGAAGGTCTTCACAGGCATTTGCCTTCTTCACAGGCTCTAGGCCTTTTCCAAAAAGGGAAGGTCTTCACAGGCGTTCGCCTTCTTCACAGGCTCTGGGCCTATTCCAAAAAGGGAAGGTCTTCACAGGCGTTCACCTTCTTCACAGGCTCTGGGCCTTTTCCAAAAAGGGAAGGTCTTCACAGGCGTTCGCCTTCTTCACAGGCTCTGGGCCTTTTAGGGGTAGAACCTCCGGAGGTGCTGGATGTTCCACGCGTTCTGTATCGGCTCCCCCTCTTGAGTCTCCAAGTGCACGGAGCCTGGCCTGGAAACATGAACAACCTTGAACAGGCCCTCCCACATGGGAGAGAGCTTGTGCAGCCCCTCCCTGGAGAGATCCCGTCTGAGCACGAGGTCTCCTACCTCAAGGGTCCTGGGGCGGATGTTGCGGCAGTGATATCGTCGCAACGCCTGTTGGTACCTCGCCGCTCGCAATGCGGCTTCCCAGCGGCGTTCCTCCCCTAGTACGAGGTCCATCCCCCGCATGGTGTCCTGCTGCACTTCGTCGAACGCTAGGACCGGCGCGGAGCGATGCCTGACCTCGTGAGGGAGGACTGCTTCAGCTCCATAGACCAGGAAGAACGGGGTCTCCACAGTTGGTTTGGTCGCGGTCGTGCGGATGGACTAGAACACGGACTGTAGCTCGTCGTACCAACCTCTGCCGCAAGCCTCCAGCTTCTTCTTGAACGTCCTGGTCTTGTGGCCTCTCAGGACCTCCGCGTTGGCCCGTTCGGCCTGCCCATTGCTTCGCGGGTGCGCCACCGAAGCGTAGCATATCTGCGTCCCAAGGTTAGCACAATATGTTTTGAAGAGATTACTGGTGAATTGCGAGCCGTTGTCTGTGATGATGCGGTTCGGCACCCCGAACCGGCTCGCGATACCCCTGATGAACTTGACCGCGGAACCAGCGGCGATGGTACGGACGGCCTCCACTTCTGCCCACTTGGTGAACTTGTCAATGGCGACGTAGAGGTAGCGGTAGCCCCCTGGCGCCCGAGGGAACGGGCCCAGAATATCCAACTGTCGGCGTTCTGGGAACGGGGGTCCCCAGACTTGCCTGCCTGCGGCCTGCGGCGTGGCTCAAATGGGGGCCCAGCGTGGCCCATCTTCATCAACACAAGGCTCAAGACCTTCGCGAGGGGCCAAGCCTCGCGAGGCGGACGACATGGCGCTTCCTCAAGCACGGCCTCCCCAGGCTGGCTCACGAGGAGGCGGAGAGATCAAGGCGGGTACCTCCCGAGGTGCCCATGACGCAAGCTATGACGACCAAGGGCGCCAGGTGGGCGCCAGCCCGCGCAGTGTCCTCCTTTCCTCTTTGGTGCAAAGGGAGCAAGCGCAGGCGAGAGCATCAAGCAAAGGCACCCATTTCGGTGCAACAAGACCAAGACCAGCCCAACGACAGGGAGGAAGTCATCGTGGAGCCCAAGCCAGCGTCACCACCAGAGCCTTTGGCAGGCAAGGACCAACCTTAGTCAGGATAAGTGTACCAGATGTTCCCCTTCAAAATGGCCAATTGTTGGCGCCCTTCCTGCTCAATATTTGGGAAGAGGCCCAGGGCCTCTGCCTATAAATAGGACTAGCCACCCCCGGGGTAGAGGGATCGGATCTGATCAGATCAAGTACCAAGAAACCAGTAGAGCAAGTAGAGAGAAAGAAAGAGAAGGGCGATCGAACTCCCCCTAGCAGTTCATCCCCTAGCGAAGAACTGACCCTCGCGAGGTCGTTCTTCCTTGTACTGTTCTTCCTCATCAGCCCAAGAGGCAATCCACCCACCACAAACTGGAGTAGGGTATTACACCACAATGGTGGCCCGAACTAGTATAAACCTTGTGTCTCTTGTGTTGTTCTTGCAGTAGTTAGATCTTTGCGAGACGGAGAGGTAGAGGGCACGATCTCCGCGCGCACCCCAGATTTCGAACCTTAAGGGTCTGGCGGAACCCGTGAATCCGACATTTGGCGCGCCAGGTAGGGGGGCGCCGGAATCTGCCTTCCACCGCTCCGTTCTCCCCCGGCCGCCGCATCCATGTACGGCGTGCGACGAGCTCGCGGCACACCAGCGGCCCTCACTGGTGGACGTCCTCGCTGTTCCCCATCGCCCGCCGTCAACACCGCCACCGGCCCGACGGGAGGCGAGCAGCAAGCACCACCCCGGCGCCTGTCTATGCGACCGGGCTGCCGCACCAAGACGTTGACGCTCCCGGTCGTCGCGGCACTCCTGGGCGGCTCACAGGCGCCACCGACGAGCCGCCATGTCAAGCCGTTTGCCCGCCAGATCGGCGTCGTTTCCGCACGGCAGGGGGCTCCCACAGACCGGGCGGCGCGTGAGGTTGGCCTGACCTTCAGCTCGGAGGACCACCCCGCTAACTTGGCCGGCTCGGGCGCGCTCCCCCTGTTGTGCACCCCCACCATCTGCCAGGTGGCCGTCACCAGAACCCTCGTCAATGGCGGCGCGGGCCTCAGCGTGCTTTCGGTCGAGACCTTCAACCTCCTCCGCATACCCCGGCAGCGGCTGCAACCCAGCCGATCCTTCTTAGGCGTTGGGGGCGGGTCGTCCGACTCCTTGGGACAGATCCGGCTCCCGGTGACCTTCGGCACCTACGACAACTTCCGCACGGAGATGGTCGACTTCGACATCACCCCCATCAGCCTCCCTTACAACGCCATCCTCGGCTACCCGGCACTAGCTCAGTTCATGGCCGCCACGCACCCGGCGTACAACCTCATGAAGATGCCCGGGAGCAACGGTACCCTCACCGTGCACGGAGACACCGGGGACGCCCTGCGAGTACTCAAGCTCGCCTTCAAGACGGCGGCATCGGCACAGCCCACCGACGCGGGGACCCCTGAGCCCAAGGGGGCTGCGCCTACCAAGAAGAAGCAGTTGTTCACCCAGGACAAGGCGGAAACCAAGCAGATACTCGTCGACGAGGACGGGTCCTCCAGCGCACTTTCACCATTGGCGCCAACCTGGGGCCTGAGCAGGAGGAGGCCCTGGTCAAGTTCCTGCGTGCAAACAAGAAAGTGTTTGTTTGGGAGCCCGATCAGTTGGCAGGGATCCCCAGGGACGTCATCGAGCACCACCTCAACGTGTGCCCAAATGTGTGTCCCGTGAAGCAGAAAGCCAGGCGACAGTCCGCAGAGAAGCAGGCCTTCATCGTCCAAGAGACCCGCAAGTTAGAAGCCGCTGGAGTCATTCGCGAGGTCCAGTGCCCAGATTGGTTGGCCAACCCTGTCGTTGTGCCCAAGAAAGGGGGGAAGGAACGCGTGTGTGTCGACTTCACCAACCTCAACAAGGCATGCCTGCAAGATCCGTTCCCGCTCCCTCGCATCGACCAGATCGTCGATTCCACTGCCGAGTGCGACCTCCTGTGCTTTTTGGATGCCTTCTCCGGATATCACCAGATCAAGATGGCGATAGAAGACGTTGAGAGGACCGCTTTCTTGACCCCGGGCGGGGTATACTGCTATACATGCATGCCATTTGGACTACGCAACGCAGGGGCAACCTTTCAGCGGCTGATGCACATCACCTTGGGCCCGCAGCTCAGGAAGAATGTTGAAGCATACGTCGATGACATTATGGTGAAATCTCGAGAAGCCAGGACCCTGATACAAGACCTGGAGGAGACCTTCGCGAGCCTCGACGCAGTGAACCTGCGGCTCAACCCGGAGAAATGTGTGTTTGGCGTTCCCTCGGGCAAGCTTTTGGGATTCCTCGTATCTCACCATGGCATCGAGACCAACCCCGAGAAGGTCAAGGCGGTCGAGGACATGAGTCCGCCAAAGACCCTCAGAGAAATGCAGAAGCTCACTGGGCGTGTGACCGCACTAGGGCGCTTCATCTCCAAGCTGGGGGAACGAGCGCTGCCTTTGTTTCAGCTAATGAAGAAAAAGGGACCCTTTGAATGGACTGAAGAGGCAGATAGGGCATTTCAAGATCTCAAGAGGTACCTAACCAGTCCCCCAGTCATGGTGGCTCCGCACCCTCAAGAGCCTCTGCTGCTTTACCTTGCCGCCACCCCCTACTCTGCCAGCGCAGCACTGGTGGCGGTTAGGGAGGAGCGCCAGTCCAAGACCATAGCGGCAGCCCGAGGCCAGACAAGACGGGAACAGGGAAAGCTCGAGGAAGCCGAAACTACAGATGAAGAGAGTCAGCTGCCGAGGGACGCACCAGAGACGTGAGAGGCAGCATGCCCGGATGGTCCACCTCCTGAGGCCACAGCATCTCGTGAGGTGCCCTCACCTTCCGAGGGCGCCACGACCCAAGCTGCTCTCAGCCTTGTTGAGCACCCGGTCTACTTCGTTAGCACAGTGTTGCGGGACGCGAGGGCACAATACCCGATGCCTCAGAAGCTCCTCCTTGCGCTGCTGGTGGCCTCGCGCAAGCTGCGGCACTACTTCCAAGCTCACCCGATCAAGGTCGTCTCATCGTACCCCCTGGAGAGGGTGCTCAGGAGCCCTAACTCAGCCGGAAGGGTCGCTCAGTGGAACATAGAGTTGCAAGCGTTTCAGCTCGAGTTCAGCACAACTAGGGTCATCAAAGGAGCCGCATTGGTGGATTTCGTGGTGGAATGGACAGAGGCGCCAGGCCTCAAGGATGACGAGGATCGCTCCCTCTCCCCAGGGAGCGAGGCGCCAGAAGGCTGGGTCATGTACTTCGACGGGGCATTCTCCAGGCACGGCACGGGGGCTGGTGCTGTGCTGGTATCACCCACTCAGGATAAGCTTTGCTATGCAGTACAACTCTGTTTCCAGCGAGGAGAAAAGGTCTCCAAAAACATAGCAGAATATGAGGGACTGATAGCCGGGTTAAAGGCCGCAGCGGCCCTGGGAGTAAAGCGCCTCACCGTCAAGGGCGACTCGCAACTCCTAGTCAACTTCTCCAATAAGGTGTACGAGTCGAAGGATGAACACATGGAGGCCTACCTAGCGGAGGTCCGCAGGATGGAAAAGCAGTTCTGGGGGCTGGAGCTGAAGCACGTGCCCCGTGGCACCAACCAGGAAGCTGACGACATAGCCATACGGGCGTCCTGGCGGCTGTCGCAGAAGCCCGATGTCTTCGAAGAGCGACTCTTCAAATCTTCAGCACAGCCAATGCTATCGAGCACGGCCCAGCCTCGAGAGGAGCTCCCTCAGCCGCCAGCCTCGGGAGCCCCGACCTGTGGGCCTCCCTGAGGAGCCCGCCTGCTCCTGACAATGGAACCTCAGGAGGAATGCTGGATCACAGAGCTTCGGGATTACCTAACACGTAGGGCCCTGCCAGAGAAGGATGAGGAAGCAGAATGTGTGGCGCGATAGGCCACAGCGTACTGCATCAGAGACGGAGAACTCTACCGGAAGCGACCCAACGACGTATCTCTGCGTTGCATCTCCAGGGAGCAAGGAAGGGAACTACTGGGGGACATACACGGCGGAGACCGCGGTCACCACTCATCATCACGGACCCTCGTTGGCAAAGCATTCCGTAGTGGGTTCTATTGGCCCACCGCGCTCAACGACGCAAATTGAGTTGGTAAAGGCTTGCGAGGCATGCCAATTCCATTCCAAGCAGATCCATCAACCAGCGGGGAGCCTGCAGACTATACCCCTCTCGTGGCCATTCGCAGTTTGGGGGTTGGATATTCTGGGCCCATTCCCTCGGGCGCCAGGGGGCTACCGTTACCTCTACGTCGCCATTGACAAGTTCACCAAGTGCGCAGAGGTGGAGGCTGTCCGTACCATCCCCGCAGGCTCCGCGGTCAAGTTCATCAGGGGTATCGTGAGCCGGTTTGGGGTGTCGAACCGCATCATCACAGACAACGGTTCGCAGTTCACCAGTAATCTCTTCAAAACATACTGTGCTAACCTTGGAATGCAGATATGCTACGCTTCGGTGGCACACCCGCGAAGCAATGGGCAAGCCGAACGAGCCAACGCGGAGGTCCTGAGAGGCCTCAAGACCAGGACGTTCAAGAAGAAGCTGGAGGCCTGCGGCAGGGGTTGGTACGACGAGCTCCAATCCGTGTTGTGGTCCATCCGCACAACCGTGACCAAACCAACCGGGGAAACCCCCTTCTTCCCGGTCTATGGAGCTGAAGCAGTCCTTCCTCATGAGGTCAGGCGTCGCTCCGCGCGGGTCCTGGCATTCAACGAGGCGCAGCAGGACGCCATGCGGGGGATGGACCTCGTGCTGGGGGAGGAACGCTGCCGGGAAGCCGCGCTGCGAGCGGCGAGGTAACAGCAGGCGCTACGACGATACCACTGCCGCAACATCCGCCCCAGGACCCTCGAGGTAGGAGACCTCGTACTCAGGCGGGTCCTCTCCAGGGAAGGGCTACACAAGCTCTCTCCCATGTGGGAGGGCCCGTTCAAGGTTGTTCATGTTTCTAGGACTGGCTCCATGCGCTTGGAGACTCAAGAGGGGGAGCCAATCCAGAACGCGTGGGACATCCAGCACCTCCGGAGGTTTTACCCCTAAAAGGCCCTGAGCCTGTGAAGAAGGCGAACGCCTGTGAAGATCGCTTTTTCTGGAAAAGGCCCTGAGCCTGTGAAGAAGGCGAACGCCTGTGAAGATCGCCTCTTTTTGGAAAAGGCCCTGAGCCTGTGAAGATGGCGAACGCCTGTGAAGATCGCCTCCTTTTTGGAAGGCCCGGAGCCTGTGAAGAAGGCAAATGCCTGTGAAGCTTATTACCTCTAAAGAGAAAGGCCCGGAGCCTGTGAAGAAGGTAAATGCCTGTGAAGCTCATTACCTCTAAAGAGAAAGGCCCGGAGCCTGTGAAGAAGGCAAATGCCTGTGAAGCTCATTACCTCTAAAGAGAAAGGCCCGGAGCCTGTGAAGAAGGCAAATGCCTGTGAAGCTCATTACCTCTAAGGAGAAAGGCCCGGAGCCTGTGAAGAAGGCCAATGCCTATGAAGCTCGCCGCCCCGTGACACTCTCACGTAATAATGAGTGGGGATGTACACGCCCTGGAGTCTCAAGAGCGCCGGCCTCAGGCCCTGGGGCTCTCTCCCACGCCCAGTGGCAGCACTTAGCTCCGCGCTGGTGAGAAGACGTCGAAGACTAGACTAGGTGCCGGACGCGGCTTTTTCATTTGCTTTCCGCATTTGGCGTGTTTTACTCTCATTTGAGGTCTTATCGAAATTATCACCGTTGTTGATTTGTGGTTTGTCGATTTTCGCTCCTCGTTCTGATTTTCTCTCATGAAAGGCCTCGCGAGGGATGGGACTCGAACGCCCTCGCGAGCGTTTCTGCTCTAGCCTCTTAAAGGTTTCATGGCCCGGGCTCTCTACAGGAACACCCCTCTGGTCCGTGCCCCTCGGGCACCGCGACATGCACACAGGGCCTGGGTCGGTCGCCCCCCGGCTGGGGCCGCAAACTACCTACGCGAGGGCAAATAGTTGAGAAGCGCAACAACAAAACCAAGGTAATGGCTACCACGGCAATGATTCTTGGCACGCCCCCACGGGGCTCCATGCAGCTGTCTTATCTTACACAGGGAGCAAAAGGAAAAGGAAAGGGTGAGCCCGGCGTGGCCCGCCTCGCATCGGCCTACTGAGGCGACGCCGGATGCCTTCGGAGCTCAGGCGGACTCCCTCTCGCGCTTCACCGGAGCGCGACGTCGGGCGGATGAATAGCCACCCCCCAAGCAGGCGCGGAGGCGAGGGGGCTGGCTGCGGCCACCGCTGGAGGAGCCGCCTGAAGGGGAGTAGGCGAAGCTTGGGGAGCCTCGGGCGCCGCCAGCAGAGTGGGCGCTGTCTCCTCCATCGTCGTCCTCAGGGCAGCATCCTGCGCGGCGACCATCTTCCCCAAAAACCCTCACGTAGAGGGTGTTGTCGCCGTCGAACTTGAAGTGCAGGGTGCACCACTCGCCCAGGCCGCGCGCGCGGGCAAACATTTGCTAGCCGCGGGTCAGGGCCCCATTCCCAGAAGGGGAGACCTCGAGCGCAACCCAAGAGGCCCTACTGCAGCAGCCGTCAGCCTGGAGCCAGAAGCCGCACCGGGCGCCGGCCGGCAGCTCGCTGATGAAGAAGCGAGGGAGCTGGAGCCAGGTGCTGGTCGGGTCCGCCGACTACACGACGAACTCCGGCAGCACCTCCGCCGAGCGAAAGCGCGGCCTGGGAGGCCGCGCAACCACAACCTGCCTCCCCATGGCAGCCGAGCGCTCACCACCACGCGGAGAATCACCCCTGTGCCCACGGGGAGCCACAGCGGGGACCGCGGGATGCTTGTGGGGATGACCCCAGCCGCGCTTGGCCGGAGGGGAGTCGGGCCCCGCCCGACTAGCCTTCCCCTTCTCCGCAGCTGAGAAACTCTTCGGAGCCATGTGAGCGGCGGCGGCGAAGCAGAGGAAGAAGAAGATAAGCGAGAAGGGATGGACTGGCGGAGCTTGTGCGGCCTCGCACATATAGCCGGAAGAGGCTAACCTCAAGCACCACGATCACAGGTAATAATGACCCTTATCTGTGCATGCAGGGACTAGTCAAGTCACGCAGTTGCCGAGGCATCGTGGGGAAGTGGAGACGCCCACGTCCTGTCAAACCGCCACGCGGCGCCCAAGGCCGCAGGCTGTTAGGGCCCGCGGCGCTTCGCCCTTGCCCTTTCGCCTCTCGGCACGGCCAAGTCCCTGCGCACCTTGGGCCCGGGGGCTACTGTCGGCGTTCTGGGAACGGGGGTCCCCAGACTTGCCTGCCTGCGGCCTGCGGCGTGGCTCAAATAGGGGCCCAGCGCGGCCCATCTTCATCAACACAAGGCTCAAGACCCTCGCGAGGGGCCAAGCCTCGCGAGGCGGACGACATGGCGCTTCCTCAAGCACGGCCTCCCCAGGCTGGCTCGCGAGGAGGCGGAGAGATCAAGGCGGGTACCTCCCGAGGTGCCCATGACGCAAGCCATGACGACCAAGGATGCCAGGCGGGCGCGAGCCCGCGCAGCGTCTCCCTTTCCTCTTTGGTGCAAAGGGGGCAAGCGCAGGCGAGAGGATCAAGCAAAGGCATCCATTTCGGTGCAACGAGACCAAGACCAGTCCAACGGTGGGAAGGAGGTCACCATGGAGCCTAGGACGGCGTCACCACAGGGCCTTTGGCAGGCGAAGACCAACTTTAGTCAGGATAAGTGTACCAGATGTTCCCCTTCAAATTGGCCAATTGTTGGCGCCCTTCCCGCTCAATATTTGGGAAGAGGCCCAGGGCCTTTGCCTATAAATAGGACTAGCCACCCCCGGGGTAGAGGGATCGGATCTGATTGGATCAAGTACCAAGAAACCAGTAGAGCAAGTAGGGAGAGAGAGAGAAAGAGAAGGGCGATCGAACTCCCCCTAGCAGTTCATCCCCAAGAACTGACCCTCGCGAGGTCGTTCTTCCTTGTACTGTTCTTCCTCATCAGCCCAAGAGGCAATCCACCCACCACAAACTAGAGTAGGGTATTACACCACAATGGTGGCCCGAACTAGTATAAACCTTGTGTCTCTTGTGTTGTTCTTGCAGTAGTTAGATCTTTGCGAGATAGAGAGGTAGAGGGCACGATCACCCCACTCACCCCAGAGTTCGAACCTTAAGGGTCTGTCGGAACCCATGAATCCGACACCAACCCCCAAACTGCGAATGGCCACGAGAGGGGTATAGTCTGCAGGCCTCCCGCCGGTTGATGGATCTACTTGGAATGAAACTGGCAGGCCTCACAAGCCTTTACTAATTCGTCTGCGTCGTTGAGCGCGGCGGGCCAATAGAACCCGCTACGGAATGCCTTGCCGACGAGGGTTCGTGATGATGTGTGATGCCCGCAATCTCCGCCGTGTATGTCCTCCAGTAGTTCCTTTCCTTGTTCCCGGGAGATGCAGCGCAGAGATACATCATTTGGTCGCTTCCAGTAGAGCTCCCCATCTCTGATGCAGTATGCCATGGCCTGCCGCGCCACACGCTCGGCTTCCTCTTCCTTTTCCGGTAGGGTCCCTTGTGTTAAATAGCTCCGGAGTTCTATGATCCAGCACTCCTCCCGAGGTTCCATCGTCAGGAGTAGACGCGCTCCTGAGGTCGGTCCACAGATCGGGGCTCCCGAGGCTGGCGGCCGAGGGAGCTCCTCTCAAGGCTGAGCGACGTTTGATAACGTCGGCTGTGCTGAGGGTTTGAAGAGCCGCTCTTCGAAGACGCCTGGTTCCTATGGCAATCGCCTGGATGCCCGTCCGGCTATGTCATCGGCTTCCTGATTGGTGCCACGGGGCACGTGCTTCAGTTCCAACCCCCAGAACTGCTTTTCCATCCTGCGGACTTCCGCTAGATAGGCCTCCATATGCTCGTCCTTCGGCTCGTATACCTTGTTGGAGAAGTTGACAAGGAGCTACGAGTCGCCCCTGACGGTGAGGCACTTCACTGTCGGGACCCCGATCCTAAGTCACACCGATCTAGCATGTAACACCTCATATTACTTTGCGGCCTCACGCACGGTATTCCCACGGGTGCCACCTTACCTGGCCCGGGACCGTTTGCGCCTTTTGGCTCACGTATATGATAGTGTCGCTAGCATCCATATGACAGAGAACCCGGGCCGACATGGCTAGTCGTGAACCCAAGGCGGCACTAGCCCATGAGGACAGGCATACATGAATCACATCGAGCATGTCGGTCAACAACGTATTTATCCGGGCTGTAGCACTGGGCTAACAGGACTCCGGTAACCCGGGCTGTAGCAGGCTAGGCAGGACTCCGGATAACACCGCGTGACATTTCCCCGAAGGGACAGACACAGGAACGACGTGAAACACATGCCGGCCAGTCAAGTGTTCCGAGCAGTAGTGCTGGGCTAGCAGGACTCCGGTGAACCGGGCTGTAGCGGACTACTATCGCTCGGAAGCACTAGACTTACATTTCCCCATATGAAAGGCTGCCAAGGATAAACAACTAGATAGTCGGATCCCACACATAGCAATACACGTTACACGTACGCATAACATGCAAGTATGTGCTGTACAACATGGCATCACAACATAACGCAAACTCATATAGATAAAGGCCCAGAAGAGCCACATAGCATTAAATAAAAACAGGGGTCACATGACCCATCATTCAGAGCATACAAGCAACAAGCGGAAGCATTACATGTCTGAGTACAGACAACTACAAAATAAAAGGCTGAGAAGCCTGACTATCTACAACCTCCGATCAAGATCGTAGCTGAGGTACAAGCTACCTATCGAAGTCCAAGCGGAACTACTAGTGAGACAGATGTCTCATCTGCAAAACATAAATAAAGCAAACGTGAGTACAAAGGTACTCAGCAAGACTTACATCAGATCCTATCATACATGCATTAGTATCAAGGAGGTAATGTGGGGTTTAGTTGCAGCAAGCCAGCTTTGACTCTGTGGCTATCCTGTTCTACGACTGTTGGTAACTCTTTTGAAAAGGCGCACACGAGTCCACTAATCACCACATCAATACACTACTATGGATTCATCCCCGTCTCACCACGAGAAGGCCATCCATAGCACTCACACTTATCTTGAGCATTTTATGGTATCCACTTCAAGTTGTCTATGTACCACGTAAGCATCCAAGAAGTCCATAACCGAGGACGCGGCTATTCGAATAGATCATGATAACCCTGCAGGGGTGTACTTCTTCACACACGCTCTCACCACTTATCACCATGTACACGTCATGTACCTCGGCAACCTTCAAGCGGAAGCCTGGCGAGGGTGTCGGCCACGACCTGACTAACCACACAAGACTCTAGTCCAGGTTTATCGCCTATTCGGGTTCCATCCGCGAGGAGATCCGGCCGGGGTGTCGCTCACGGCCCCAAACGATGTGTACAGGGTTCCCGAGCCCACCATCCGGGTGCCACTCGGTACACCGGGCCACGGGTGCCTAGTCTGTCCCAAGCCCACCTGGCCGGGTGCCACTTGGTAGACTACTAACACTACCTACAAACACCAGAAACTATTTGCAACTCCTGGACAGAGATCAAGTGGGTTAATAAGTCGAGAGGGGTCGAGTTACCGGAACCCAATGTGTGGTAGTATCGAGTCATTGGACAACATACATAGAACTCAGTGCTTAGGGACGGTTCCAATGAGACAACCCACCATGTACTCCTACATGGCCTCTCACCGCTACCTTTACCAAAACGTGTTCACACACTTAACTCTCAGCATCAGAACATATCATATCACTCCAATCCATTCCCAATGAATTAGACCTGACACAACTCTAAGCAATAGCAGGCATGGCATGGTAGAAGCACAACATGGCTCAATCAACTCCTACACATGCTAGTGGGTTTCAACTATTTACTGTGGCAATGACAGGTCATGCAGAGGAATGGGTTCAACTACCGCAGCATAAAGTAGCAGTTGATTCGCTGTTGTCCTAATGCAATAAAAGAGAGCAGGAGCGAGAGTGGGATCATATCGGAATGAACAAGGGGGGTTTGCTTGCCTGGTAGATCAACAAGGGAGGCACTGCTTCACAGACAGGTACTCTGGAACGGTCTCCGGAGCAGGACCTGTCGAGAAGGAACGGTGCCAACAATCAATGCACAAGCATATGCAACAATATGATGCATGAACATGGCATGAAGATGTGATGCTGTTTGACCTAATGCAACTAGCATTCACACTGAAAGAAGTCCATTTGAACCAAAGGTTCAAATGCAACTCCTAATTAAGCTCTTATAAATGCCATTTATATGATTTCACCTATTCAGCAGGTATAAGTTGTTTTGTCATGCATGAAACTGGTACAGATGGATAGATTGCATTTTTCTGATAATTTTTCATATATAAATCATTTCAATCCGAGCTACGGTTGAATTGATATGAATTTTTGAAGTTTATAATAATTTCTGGAATTTCCTATTTAAAGAAAATTAAATCCAGAAAAAGAATAACTACGTCATCATGACGTCTGTGTGACGTCATCAGGTCAAAAGCGCCAGCCCAGGTCAAACCTGACGGCTGGGGCCCACATGTCAGTATAGCAGCTAACTAACAGGGTTAGTTAGTGTTACGTTAGCACTAATCTAGGTTAATTAGGCCGGGCCCACTGGTTAGTGACTAAGCTAACTGTCAGGGTTAATTAGCACTAATCTAAAACTAACTAAAAGTTAACAGAGACGGGCCCGCACGTCAATGACCCTGGGGGGTCAAATCCCAGGTCAAACGAGTCAACCTCGCCGGACTTGGTCCACGGCTCATCGCCGGCGACACCAGAGACGGCGGAGGTGCTCGGAATCGCAGCTCAGGCGACCAAATGAGCGGCAGAGAGGCTCTACGGGAAGCTGACGCTCGCGCGCAACCAACGGGGCAAGCGGGAGCAGCTGGGGTGGACCGAGCTCGTCGGAGGCGAGCTCGCGGCGGCGGCCGGAGTCGGGCGCGAGCGGGATCGGCCTGCGGGGCACGGAGAGGCAGGGGAGAAGGGGGGAAACGGAGTAGAGCTCACAGCGGATCCAGCGGAGTCTTCGGAGAGCTCGGGGGAGGCCGGACGCGAGCAGAACGGCGGGGGGCGATCTCCGGCGACCGAGGTCGGAAACGGCGGCGTTGGGGGGCGCTTCAGGGCATCCGGCATCGCGTAGCTCAGCGAGGAGGTCGAGGACGACGCGGCGGAGCTTCTGGGCTCATCGGAAGAGCGAGGGGACGGCGGGGAGTGCGGCAACAGCGAGCAGCGGCGACGGGGTGCTCGGCGTTCGCGGGAGAGAGAGCGAGGGAGAGAGGAGAGAAAGCCAGGGAGAGTGAGAGAGCGGTGGGCGTCGCGTGGCGACGCGCGGGACGTCCAGGCGTCGGGGGAGGGGAAGCAGGAGGTGGCGGGGAGTCGTGGCCACGGCCAGACGCGTGGCCGCGCGTGCCGGCGCGTGCCCCTGTCCTCCTGGCGAGAGGAAGGGGACGACTGGCGTCGGCCAGCTGGCTGGGCCGGCCAGCCGGGCCGCACAGTGCCAGGCCTCAGGTGGCCCAGGTAAGCACTTTTCTATTTTTGTTTTCTTTCTATTTTTTTCTGACATTTGTTTGATTTAATAAAATGCTAAATCATTTTATTTGCTTATGCCAATTTTTGCAGGGGCTAATGGTATTATTCCAGAGCTCCTCAACCATTGGCACAATTCTTGGATATATAAAACATATATATCATTTATATATCCAATGCAAATAATTATTGCATTAATTCCAAATGCCCAAAATAAATATTTATGAGCTTCTAAAAATATTGGTTTGACTTTTACCTCTGTCCAATATTTTTAGAGAGTAACATGAACATTTTCTTGGACCTTTTTGGAGCACTT
This sequence comes from Aegilops umbellulata, assembly GCA_032464435.1. NCBI lineage: Eukaryota > Viridiplantae > Streptophyta > Magnoliopsida > Poales > Poaceae > Aegilops > Aegilops umbellulata. Next base: position 107,639,532 of record CP136054.1, read on the forward strand.
TTTATCTGGGTCATTTCCAGAAATGATTTCTGAGGGTTTTACAAATCCCCAATTCAAATTTAAAAGAATTTAAACATGATGCACACATGACTAGCTAGCCTTGAGCATACCAGAACTAGGGATGTGACATTCACCCCCAGAGCTACTGCGGCCTTTAATCCGGCTATCAGACCCTCATACTCTGCTATGTTGTTGGAGACCTTTTTACCTTGCTGGAAACAGAGTTGTACGGCATAGTAGAGCTTATCCTGAGTGGGTGATATCAGCACCGCGCCAGCCCCCGCGCCGTGCCTGGAGAATGCCCCATCGAAATACATGACCCAGCCTTCCGGCGCCTCACTCCCTAGAGAGAGAGGCCGATCCTCGTTGTCCTTGAGGCCTGGTGCCTCTGCCCATTCAGCCACGAAATCCGCTAATGCTGCTCCTTCGATTACCCTAGTTGTGCTGAACTCGAGTTGAAACGCCTGCAGCTCTATGTTCCACTCGGCGACCCTTCCAGCTGAGTTAGGGCTCCTGAGCACTCTCTCCAGGGGGTACGATGAGATGACCTTAATGGGATGGGCCTGGAAGTAGTGACGCAGCTTGCGCGAGGCCACCAGTAGCGCGAGGAGGAGCTTCTGAGGCAATGAGTACCGTGCCCTCGCGTCCCGTAGCACCGTGCTAACAAAGTAGACTGGATGCTCGACAAGGCCGAGAGCATCTGGGGTTGCGGTGCCCTCGGGAGGTAAGGGCGCCTCACGAGATGACGCGGCTTCAGTAGGCGGACCATCCGGGCGTGTGGCCTCTCCTGCCTCTGGTGCACTCTTCGACAGCCGACCCTCCTCAACTATGGTTGTGGCTTCTGCAGGCTTTCCTTGCTCCCGTTTTGCCTTGCCTCGGGTTGCCGCTGCGGTCTTGGCTTGGCGCTCCTCCCTAACCGCCACCAGGGCTGCACTGGCAGAGTAGGGAGTGGCGGCGAGGTAGAGCAGTAGGGGTTCTTGAGGGCGCGGAACCACCATGACTGGGGGACTGGTCAGGTACCTCTTGAGATCTTGAAACGCCTTATCTGCCTCTTCAGTCCATTCAAAGGGCCCCTTTTTCTTCATCAGCTGAAAGAAAGGCAACGCTCGCTCCCCCAGTTTGGAGATAAAGCACCCTAGCGCGGTCACGCGCCCAGTGAGCTTCTACATCTCTCTGAGGGTCTTTGGCGGACTCATGTCCTCGACCGCCTTGACCTTCTCTGGGTTGGCCTCGACGCCACGATGAGATACGAGGAAGCCTAAGAGCTTGCCCGAGGGGACGCCAAACACACATTTCTCCAGGTTGAGTCGCAGGTTTACTGCGTCGAGGCTCGCGAAGGTCTCCTCCAGGTCTTGTATCAGGGTCCTGGCCTCCCGAGATTTTACCACAATGTCATCAACGTAGGCTTCGACATTCTTTCCGAGTTGCGGGCCCAAGGTGATGTGCATCAACCGCTGAAAGGTAGCTCCTGCGTAACGCAATCCAAACGGCATGCATGTATAGCAGTATACCCCGCACAGGGTCAGGAAGGCGGTCCTTTCAACGTCTTCTACCCCCATCTTGATCTGGTGATATCCGGAGAAGGCGTCCAGGAAGCATAGTAGGTCGCACTCTGTGGTGGAATCGACGATCTGGTCGATGCGGGGGAGCGGAAACGGATCTTGCGGGCATGCTTTGTTGAGATGGGTGAAGTCGACACACATGCGTTCCTTCCCCCCCCCCCTTCTTAGGCACAACGACGGGGTTGGCCAACCAATCCGGGTATCGGACCTCGTGAATGACCCCGGCAGCTTCTAGCTTGCGGGTCTCTTGGACATGAAGGCCTTCTTCTCTGCGGACTGCCGCCTGGCCTTCTGCTTCACGGGGCGCACATTTGGGCACACGTTGAGGTGATGCTCGATGACACTCCTGGGAATCCCTGCCAACTGATCGGGCTCCCAAGCGAACACCCTCTTATTCGCGCGCAGGAACCTGACCAAGGCCTCCTCCTGCTCAGGCTCAAGGTTGGCGCCTATGGTGAAAGTGGCACTGGAGGACCCGTCCTCATCGACGGGTATCTGCTTGGTTTCTGCCTTGTCCTGGGTGAACAACTGCTTTTTCTTGGCGGGCGCAGCCCCCTTGGGCTTAGGGGTCTCCTCGTCGGCGGGCCGTGCCGACGCCGCCGTCATGAAGGCGAGCTTGAGTACTCGCAGGGCGTCCCCGGTGTCTCCGTGCACGGTGAGGGTACCGCTGCTCCCGGGCATCTTCACGAGGTTGTACGCCGGGTGCATGGCGGCCATGAACTGAGCCAGCGCCGGGTAACCGAGGTTGGCGTTGTAAGGGAGGCCGATGGGGCGATGTCGAAGTCGACCATCTCCGTGCGGAAGTTGTCGTAGGTGCCGAAGGTTACCGGGAGCCGGATCTGTCCCAGGGAGTCGGACGATCCGCCCCCGACGCCCGAGAAAGATCGACTGGGTCGCAGCCGCTCCCGGGGTATGCAGAGGAGGTTGAAGGTCTCGACCGAAAGCACACTGAGGCCCGCGCCGCCGTCGACGAGGGTTCTGGTGACGGGCACCTGGCAGATGGTGGGGGTGCACAACAGGGGGAGCGCGCCCGAGCCGGCCAAGTTGGTGGGGTGGTCCTCCGAGCTGAAGGTCAGATCGTCCTCGCGCGCCGCCAGGTCCGAGGAAGCCCCCTGCCGTGCAGAAACGGTGCTGACCCGGCGGGCAAACGGCTTGACATGGCGACTCGTGGGCGGCGCTTGCGAGCCGCCCAGGAGGGCCGCGACGACCGAAGGTGTCGATGTTGTGGCGTAGTCGCCCCGTCGCGTAGGCGGATGCTGGGGTGGTGCTTGCTGCTTGTTTCCCGCCGAGCGGGTGGCAGTGCTGACGGCGGGCGATGGGGGACGACGAGGACGCCCACCGGCGAGGGCTGCTGGGGCGACGCGGGCCCGACCGGTGCCGTACATGGGTGCAGCGGCCGGAGAGGGACGGAGCGGTGGAAGACAGATTCCGGCGCACCCCTACCTGGCGCGCCAAATGTCGGAATACGGGTTCCGGCAGACTCTTAAGGTTCGAACTCTGGGGTGCGCGCGGAGATGATGCCCTCTACCTCTCCGTCTCATAAGGATCTAAACTACAGAAAGAACAACACAAGAGACACAGGGTTTATACTAGTTCGGGCCACCATTATGGTGTAATACCCTACTCTAGTTTGTGGTGGGTGGATTGCCTCTTGGGCTGATGATGATGAACAGTACAAGGGAGAACAGCCTCGCGAGGGCGTGTTCTTGCTGGGACGATGAACTACTAGGGGAGTTCAGCCGCCCTTCTCTCTCTCTCTCTCTCTCTCTCTCCTTGCTCTAAAGGCTTGGTTAGACCTCTCTTCTAGGTTGCTAGATCGATGCCTCTACCCTGGGGGTGGCTGGTCCTATTTATAGGCAAAGGCCCTGGGCCTCTTCCCAAATATTTGAGCGGGAAGGGCGCCAACAATTGGCCAATTCGAAGGGGAACATCTGGTACACTTATCCTGACTAAAGTTGGTCTTCGCCTGCCAAAGGCCCTGTGGTGACGCCGTTCTGGGCTCCATGGTGACCTCCTTCCCACCGTTGGACTGCTCTTGGTCTTGTTGCACCGAAATGGGTGCCTTTGCTTGATCCTCTCGCCTGCGCTTGCCCCCTTTGCACCAAAGAGGAAAGGGGAGGACACTGTGCGGTCTGGCGCCCGCCTGGCACCCTCGGTCGTCCTGGCTTGCGTCATGGGCACCTCGCGAGGTACCCTGCCTTGATCTCTCCGCCTCCTCGTGAGCCAGCCTGAGGAGGCCGCGCCTGAGGAAGCACCGTGTCATCCGCCCCGTGAGGCTTGGCCCCTCGCGAGGGTCTTGAGTCTTGTGTTGATGAAGATGGGCCGTGCTGGGGCCCCATTGAGCCGCGCCGTAGGCCGCAGGCAGGCAAGTCTGGGGACCCCCATTCGCAGAACGCCGACAGCGCCAGCCTGCCCAAGAAATGCGGACGTCAAGCCTCAGCAGCAGAACAAGAGACAAAGAGAAGAGTCAAGCACTTACGGGTCGTCGCCGGTGAGCTCAGGCAGCCTCCGGCCAAACTTGAAGCCTGAAAGCCGACTGGAAGGGTCAACCTCGGAAGCGGAGGGCGCGTCTGCAGACCGGCCCGGGGCCGGGGCAGACCCGCAGGAGATCAGCCCGGTCCTGTCCTTCTTCGGGATCGGGGGCGAGCTCCCGCTGCCCAGCACGTCATCATCCTTGTCATCGTCACTCGGAGAGAGGCGGAAAGCGCGGGGTCTGTGCCGGGAGAGGGGAGCCCTTGACTCTCCATTAGTCGCCTCGGAGTCGGGCCCCTTCCCCCGCTCCTCTCCGTTCCCCTTTTTGCTGGAGTCATCGGAGGACACGTCCACCGGACCCACGGGAGCCCCCGCGGGCACGGGCCCGTCCCCGTTGAATGCAGGCATGGACTCCACCACCTGCTCCCAGTCGTCGCGGAGGAACAAGGGCGTAGGGGCGCCCTCCAACCTCGCCACCTCGCCCCCGACCAGATATCGGAGCACCACGGCCAGATCTTCGTCACCCAGGGCCGCGGGGCTCGGATGAGGCCTCCACATCAGAGGTGAGTACTGCCGAAGCGGAGCCAGCTGGTGCTCCAGGAATTCCCTCAGCAGCGACGCGCCGGTCAGCTTCGCCGCCGCCATGCTGGCCGGCCTCAGATCCGCGTCCATCTTCTCCAACACCGGCTTCGTGCGGGGATCCGTGAGCTCCGCTCGACCCCAATCACCGGAGCTCGTGGGCAGCTCCGTGGGCAAGATCAGCCGAGGGTGACTGCGCCAGCATCTGCCAAGACCCACTTGCTCCTGAAGCCCTCAATCCTTTTCCCGGGCTTCGAAATGGCAATGGCACCACCGTACGCGATGAAGCTCGCGCACGCGGAAGGAGAACCGCGAGAGACCCGGAGGGAGAAATAGTGGCGCAGCAAGGCCACTGAGGGCTGCACCCCTACGTGAGCCTCGCAGTAATAGGCGAAGATTGCCAGTAGAAGGACGGAGTTGGGGTGGAGATGCAGAGCCTGTAGGTTGTAATGGCGGAGGACATAGAAGAAGAACTCGGAGAAGGGAGGCACCAGGCCAGCAGCAATGGAGCTTACAAAGAGCGGATAGAAGGTGCTCCCTCGGCCCTCAGGGGTGGCGGAGCCGACCTTGAACACCCTCGCCCCGTCGATGCCCTGCGCCGCCGCCATCCGGCGCAACCGGGCGAGGCTCGCCTCCGACACGTTTAGCGAGTCCAAGCCAGACGAGTACCAAGCTTTGGCCGGGGACTGACGAGGCGCCATGGCTTCCTAGGTCACGCGGCCGGAGTAGATCTGGAAATTTGGAGGAAGGAAAGAGAGGCGCAAGAAAGGGGATCTGAGCAGCAACCGGAGAAAGCAAAAAGCAAAACCTGGGCAGATGCCGCTCTTTTGTCAACTCGCGCAGTTGCGGAGACACCCACGTCCAATCAACCGCCACGCGGCGCTCAAGGCCGCAGGCTGTTAGGGCCTGCGGCGCTTCGCCCTTGCCCTTTCGCCTCCCTGCACGGCCAAGTCCAGGCGCGCCTTGGGCCCGGGGGCTACTGTCGACGTTCTGGGAACGGGGGTCCCCAGACTTGCCTGCCTGCGGCCTGCGGCGTGGCTCAAAGGGGGGCCCAGCACGGCCAATCTTCATCAACACAGACTCAAGACCCTCGCGAGGGGCCAAGCCTCGCGGGGCGGACGACACGGAGCTTCCTCAGGCACGACCTCATCAGGCTGGCTCGCGAGGAGGCGGAGAGATCAAGGCGGGGTACCTCACGAGGTGCCCATGATGCAAGCCATGACGACCAAGGGCGCCAGGCGGGCGCCAGCCCGCGCAGTGTCCTCCCTTTCCTCTTTGGTGCAAAGGGAGCAAGCGCGGGTGGGAGGATCAAGCAAAGGCACCCATTTGGGTGCAACGAGACCAAGACCAGCTCTGCGACAAGGAAGAAGTCACTGTGGAACCCAAGCCAGCGTCATCACCAGAGCCTTTCGCAGGCGAGGACCAACTTTAGTCAAGATAAGTGTACCAGATGTTCCCCTTCAAAATGGCCAATTGTTGGCGCCCTTCCCGCTCAATATTTGGGAAGAGGCCCAGGGCCTTTGCCTATAAATAGGACTAGCCACCCGCAGGGTAGAGACATCGAGCAACTCGCAAGAGGCAACTAGACATCTAGCAATCGAGAAACCTAATCAGCTAGGATCCAGAGAGAAGGGCGGATGAACTCCTCCTAGCAGTTCATCCCCCCAGCCAAGAACAGACCCTCGCGGGGCTGTTCTTCTTTGTATAGTTCATCATCATCAGCCCAAGAGGCAATCCACCCCACCACACTGGAGTAGGGTATTACACCACATCGGTGGCCCGAACCAGTATAAACTCTGTGTCTCTTGTGTTGTTCTTCTTGTAGCTTAGATCCTTGCAAGGCGGAGGGGTACAGGTAGGTAGGAAGCGTAATCTCCGCGCGCACCCCAGAGTTCGAACCTCAAGGGTCTGCTGGAACCCGAAATCCGACAAAACCGAATTGCTAGGGTTTGTGGCAGTGGCTATGACATGTGAAACTCGGTGGTGCCGGATAGAAAGAATCGGTGGGGCCGAGTTTGACTTTTGGTTTAGGTCAAATGAGGATGTGGGAAGATGGTTGAGGGTTTGGAGCATATCACTAAGCACATGAAGCAAGAGGCTCATTAAGCAACACCTCATCCCTCCTTAATAGTATTGGCTTTTCCTATAGACTCAATGTGATCTTGGATCACTAAAATATAAAATGTAGAGTCTTGACCTTGAAGTTTGAGCCAATCCTTTGTCCTTATAATTTTGAGGGATCCACTTTGCTCATCCATGCCATGCCATCCATTGAGCTTTTCCTGAAATATTCATCTTGGAATAATGTTAGCTCAATGAGCTATATGTTGTTAGGAATTACCAAAACCACCCAGGGATAGTTGCACTTTCAGAGATCCTTGTCGAGGATACCCACGAGACCCCCTGGCAAGACCCTTGCCGGGGGCACCCACGACGCCGCAGCAAGACCCTTGCCGGGGCCCCGGCAAGACTCTTGCCGAAGACATCCGCCGGGCCACAACCAGGCCCACGCCTGCCAAGACTCCGCCGCCTTTCCCACACAGCTGCCAGCCCACAAACTAGGCAGGAACCTATGTGGCGACGTGCGGCCTCTAGGCCAACCCAGCGAGCACCTGCGTGGTGGCATGCAGATATTCATGAAGACTCTGCCACTACACCAACTGAGCAGCCAGCCAGCCAGTGTGGCACTACACGCCTCGTCAGCTCAGACGTGCATCGAAGCTAGGCGAGGCGGCGACAGCTGGGACGAGCTTCCTTGCCGTCCCCGATAAAGCATGAAGGACACATCGGCAGCGCCTTAAATGCATTTGTCCTCCGGTGCCAGGAGATAGACTCGACTACTGTACAACTTTCCACCTCCTGTGTGCCATTGTGGCAGCCCCTTTTGACTATAAAAGGAGGCCTGCGGCATACTGATGGAGGATTCAGCTTTTTTTGGACCCTGCATGCTTGTAGCTAGTCAAAGAACACCAGATAAACATAAACCAGCAGGATTAGGGTATTATGCATCACTTGCGGCCCGAACCTGGATAATCCCCCTGCATTGATCTCTCAATCCCGCTCTTTCCACAGCCCCGCACCCGCCAACCGTAGCAAAAGGGATTCCTCGTGATCTCGTAGGTGTCGTTTCCCCCGACAATTGGGAAACGACCAACCAAGAAACGAATAATCTCATAAGCAAGCATTAAGCATAATTAACACAGAATAATGCAAAACAAGTAGGATATAATTTTCATTGCATGATTATTGACTTCCGTTCATGCATAGGGAATCACAAACCATAACACCAATATTCTTACTAGAGCACAATTACTCACCAACATAACTCACATATCACATCATCATATCTCAAAACTATTACTAAGAATCAAGTTTAATTTGTCCAGTGATCTTCATGACATATTTTTGTTTATCTTTATCCTTCTTGGATATCTATCACTATGGAACTAATTTTCATGTGTTGCTTTTCATCAGCTCAAACAAATATAAGTGAAGATCATGAGCATAACAAATTTTCTTTCTCTCAAAATAATTTAAGTGAAGCAAGTGAGAATTTCTTCAAAATTTTACTAACTCTCAAATAAATATAAGTGAAGCAAGAGAGCATTTCTTCAAAAATACTAAGCACACAATGCTCAAAAAGATATAAGTGAAGCACTAGAGCAAGTCCATTGCTCATAAAAAAAATTAAGTGAAGCATAGAGAGCAATTCTAACAAGTCATGTCATAATTTTGGCTCTCTCAAATAGGTGTGTCCAGCAAGGATTGATGACTTAAAACACAAAATAAAACAAGCAAAGACTCAAATCATACAAGATGCTCCAAGCAAAACACATATCATGTGACGAATAAAAATATAGCCTCAAGCAAAATACCGATGGTTGTTACAAGGAAGAGGGGATGCCACTCGGGGGAATTGCTACCTCTTGAGCATGCATTGGTTTTCCCTTGAAGAGGAAAGGGTGATGCAGCAAAGTAGTGTAAGTATTTCCCTTAGTTTTTTAGAACCAAGGTATCGATCCGGTAGGATACAACGCACAACTCACCTAGTACCTGCACAAACAATCAAGAACCTTGCAACCAACGCGATAAATGGGTTGTCAATCCCTTCACGATCACTCGCAAAAGTGAGATCTAATAGAGATAGTAAAGTAAATATTTTTGGTTTTTTTGTTGTATAGATTGGAAAGTAAAGATTGCAAAATAGTAAATGAGATGCGATGTAAATAAAAGAGATGCAAATATAATAAGATAGAGACCTGGGGGCCATAGGTTTCACTGGTGGCTTCTCTCAAGATAGCATGTAGTATGGTGGGTGAACAAATTACTGCCGAGCAATTCATAGAAAATCGCATAGTTATGAAGATATCTAAGGCAATGATCATGAATATAGGCATCACGTCCATGTCAAGTAGACCAAAACGATTCTGCATCTACTATTATTACTCCACACATCGACCGCTATCCAGCATGCATCTAGAGTATTAAGTTCATAAGAACAGAGTAATGCAGTAAGCAAGATGACATGATGTAGAGGGATAAACACAAGCAATATGATATAAACCCCATCTTTTTATCCTCGATGGCAACAATACTGTACGTGCCTTGTTGCCCCTACTGTCACTGGAAAAGGACACCGCAAGATTGAACCCAAAGCTAAGCACTTCTCCCATTGCAAGAAAGATCAATCTAGTAGGCCAAACTAAACCGATAATTCGAAGAGACATGCAAAGATATCAAATCATGCATATAAGAATTCAGAGAAGAACCAAATAATATTCATGGATAATCTTGTTCATAAATCCAGAATTCATCGGATCTCGGCAAATACACAGCAAAAGAGTATTACATCGAATAGATCTCCAAGAACATCGAGGAGAACTTTGTATTGAGAATCAAACAGAGAAAAGAAGCCATCTAGCTAATAACTATGGACCCGAAGGTCTGTGGTAAACTACTCACGCTTCATCGGAGAGGCTATGGTGTTGATGTAGAATCCCTCCATGATCGATTCCCCCTCCGGCAGATCGCCGGAAAAGGCCCCAAGATGGGATCTCACGAGTATAGAAGGTTGCGGTGGTGGAATAGTGGTTTCATGGCTCCCCCTAATCTTTCTAGGGTATAAGAGTATATATAGGCAAAAGAAGTACGTCGGTGGAGCTACGAGGGGCCCACGAGGGTGGGCGGCGCGCCTACCTCCCTGGGCGTGCCCTCCTACCTCATGGCCGCCTCGTGGAGTTCCAGACTTCGACTCTAAGTCTTCTGGATTGCTTTCGGTCCAAGAAAGATCATCGCGAAGGTTTCATTCCATTTGGTATTCCTTTTCTGCGAAACTCTAAAATAGGCAAAAAAACAGAAACTGGAACTGGGACTCCGGTTAATAGGTTAGTCCCAAAAAATATAAAAAAGCATATTAAAGCCCATTAAACATCCAAAATAGATAATATAATAGCATGGAACAATAAAAAAATTATAGATACGTTGGAGATGTATCAAGCATCCCCGAGCTTAATTCCTGCTCGTCCTCGACTAGGTAAATGATAAAATCAGAATTTTTGATGTGGAATTCTACCTAACATATTTATCAATGTAATTTTATTTATTGTGGCATGTATGTTCAGATTCGAAAGATTCAAGACAAAAGTTTAATATTGACATAAAAATATAATACTTCAAGCATGCTAATAAAGCAATCAGGTCTTCTCAAAATACCATGGCCAAAGAAAGCTATCCCTACAAAATCATATAGTCTTGCTATGCTCCATTTTCATGAGACAAAATATTTAAATCATGCACAACCCCGATGACAAGCCAAGCAATTGTTTCATACTTTTGATGTTCTCAAACTTTTTCAATCTTCACGCAATACATGAACGTGAGCCATGGACATAGCACTATAGGTGGAATAGAGTGGTGGTTGTGGAGAAGACAAAAAGGAGAAGATAGTCTAACATCAACTAGGCGTATCAACGGGCTATGGAGATGCCCATCAATAGATATAAATGTGAGTGAGTAGTGATTGCCACGCAACGGATGCACTAGAGCTATAAGTGTATCAAAGCTCAAAAAGAAACTAAGTGGGTGTGCATCCAACTCGCTTGCTCATGAAGACCTAGGGAAATTTGAGGAAGCCCATCATTGGAATATACAAGCCAGGTTCTATAATGAAAAATTCCCACTACTATATGAAAATGACAACATAGGAAACTCTCTATCATGAAGATTATGGTGCTACTTTGAAGCACAAGTGTGGTAAAATGATAGTAGCATTGCCCCTTCTCTCTTTTTCTCTCATTTTTTTAGCCTTTTCTCTTTTTTTATGGCCTCTTTTTTCCTCTTTTTATTTTTCGTCCGGAGTCTCATCCCGACTTGTGGGGGAATCATAGTCTCCATCATCCTTTCCTCACTGGGACAATGCTCTAATAATTATAATCATCACACTTTTATTTACTTACAACTCAAGAATTACAACTCGATATTAGAACAAAATATGACTCTATGTGAATGCCTCCGGCGCTGTACCGGGATGTGCAATGAATCAAGAGTGACATGTATGAAAAAATTATGAATGGTGGCTTTGCCACAAATACGATGTCAACTACATGATCATGCAAGGCAATATGACAATGATGGAGCGCGTCATAATAAACGGAATGGTGGACAGTTGCATGGAAATATATCTTGGAATGGTTATGGAAATGCCATAATAGGTAGTTATGGTGCCTGTTTTGAGGAAGCTAAATGGTGGGTTGATGGTACCGGTGAAAGTTGCACGGTACTAGAGAGGCTAGCAACAGTGGAAGGGTGAGAGTGCGTATAATCCATGAACTCAACATTAGTCATAAAGAACTCACATACTTATTGCAAAAATCTATTAGCTATTGAAACAAAGTACTACGTGCATGCTCCTAGGGGGATATATTGGTAGGAAAAGACCATCGCTCGTCCCCGACCGCTACTCATAAGGAAGACATCAAAAAATAAATCATGCTCCGACTTCATCACATAACGGTTCACCATACGTGCATGCTACGGGAATCACAAACTTTAACACAAGTATCTCTCAAATTCACAACTAATCTACTAGCATGACTCTAATATCACCATCTTCATATATTAAAACAATCATAAAGAATCAAACTTCTCATAGTATTCAACGCACTTTATATGAAAGTTTTTATTATACCCATCCTGGATGCCCATCATATTAGGACTAATTTTATAGCCAAAGAAAATTACCATGATGTTCTAAAAGACTATCAAAAAAATATAAGTAAAGCATGAGAGATCAATAATTTTTATAAAATAAAACCACCATCGTGCTCTAAAAGGATATAAGTGAAGCACTAGAGCAAAATTATATAGCTCAAAAGATATAAGTGAAGCACATAGAGTATTCTAATAAATTTCGATTCACGAGTGTCTCTCCCAAAATGTGTCGGATTTCGGGTTCCGGTAGACCCTTGAGGTTCGAACACTGGGGTGCGCGCGGAGATTTTGCATTCTACCTACCTGCACCCCACCGCCTCGCTAAGATCTAAGCTATGGAAAGAACAACACAAGAGACACAGGGTTTATACTGGTTCAGGCCACCGTTGTGGTGTAATACCCTACTTGTAACGCCCTCGATGCGGCTATATCTCCCACGTGTCGAGGCACGACTTAGAGGCATAACCGCATTGAAAGCAATGTCGCAAGTGAGGTAATCTTCACACAACCCATGTAATACATAAAGGGAAAGAGATACATAGTTGGCTTACAGTCGCCACTTCACACAATACATAAATAAACATCCATCATATAGGTTACACTCAAGGTCCGACTATGGTACCAAAATGAAAGAAGGCTACCCCAAATGCTAAATAGATCCCCGGATCACCCCAACTGGGCTCCACTACTGATCATCTGGAAAAGACACATAGTAATGGCCACGTTCCTCGTCGAACTCCCAAGTGAGCTCGGACGCGTCATCTGCACTGGCATCGTTGGTACCTGTGGTAGAATCTGTGAGTCACGGGGACTCAGCAATCTCACACCCGCGAGATCAAGACTATTTAAGCTTATAGGTAGGAAAGGATAGTGAGGTGGAGCTGCAGCAAGCGACTAGCATATATGGTGGCTACAACGCAAAAGAGAGCGAGAAGAGAAGGCAAAGCACGGTCGTGAAACTAGAAGTGATCAAGAAGTGATCCTAGAACAACCTACGTCAAACATAACTCCAACACCGTGTTCACTTCCCGGACCCCGCCGAGAAGAGACCATCACGGTTACACACGCGGTTGATGTGTTTTAGTTAAGGTCAACTTCGGGTTTTCTACAACCGGACATCAACAAATTCCCATTTGCCTCATAACCGCGGGCACGGCTTTCGAAAGATAATACCCTGCAGGGGTGTCCCAACTTAGCCCATTTTAAGCTCTCACGGTCAATGAAGGATATTCCTTCTACCGGGAAGATCCGATCAATCTCGGAATCCCGGACTACAAGACATTTCGACAGCAATAAAACAAGTCCAGCAAAGCCGCCCGATTGTGCCGACAAATCCTGATAGGAGCTGCACATATCTCGGTCTCAGGGCACATCCGGATGAACACTACATACCGCAACCGAAGATACCCCAAGTTGCCTCAGGGCGGCACCGCAAGTGGCACTAGTTTGGACCAGCAATCGAAGGAGAACTGGCCCGGGGGTTTAAAATAAAGATGACCCTTGAGTCTGCAGAACCCAAGGGAAAAAGGCTTAGGTGGCAAATGGTAAAACCAATGTTGGGCCTTGCTGGAAAAGTCTTATTCAAAGCGAACTGTCAAGGGGGTCCCATAAATCACCCAACCGTGTAAGGAACGCAAAATCCGGGAACATAACACCGGTATGACGGAAACTAGGGTGGCAAGAGTGGAACAAAACACCAGGCAAAAGGCCGAGCCTTCCACCCTTTACCAAGTATATAGATGCATTAATTAAATAAGAGGTACTGTGATATCCCAACAAGTAAACCTGTTCCAATAAGGAACAACAAGTCCATGTTCCAACAAGGAACAAACTTCATCTTCACCTGCAGCTAGCAACGCTATAAGAGGGGCTGAGCAAAGCGGTAACATAGCCAATCAACGGTTTGCTAGGACATGGATGGTTAGGGGCTGACATGGCAATATAGGAGGCGTGATGTAGCAAGTGGTAGGTATCGCAGCATAGGCATAGCAAAAGAGCGAGCAGCTAGCAAGCAAAGATAGAAGTGATTTCGAGGGTATGGTCATCTTGCCTGCAAGGTTCTCAGAGTTGTCGAAAGCTTGGTCCTCGAAAGCGTTCTCAACAGGTTCCTCGTTCACGTACTCGTCTCCCGGCTCTACCCACAACAAGAACACAAGCAAAGAGGGCAAATATCAATCACGATGCAATGTGCAAGCAACATGATGCAAAACATGGCATGATATGCGAGATGTGATATGTAATGCATATGCATGCTCCGGAAGGACAAGGATGAACAAGGCATAATCTTGGCAAACCAAGTATGCCACTGGATAGGTGAGGTGATTTCGGTTGAAATCGATATAAAGATCACCGGAATCAGATGCACGGTTTGCAAATGGCAAGCAATACAAGAATGACGAGAAACTGCCATTAACAGCATCATGCTACTTAGCAAGCAACAAGAAATTAAGCTACCGCACACAAACATAGCAACAAGGCATATGGAAGCAATCTACTCAAGATGCTCGACAAAATATAAACACTGAGCTACGGCTAAACCACACCACAACAGGTTCAAACAAGCATGGCAAAAGTGCAAAAGATAACAGGTTCACAGACTTGGTGAAAATAACAACATGCCAGAAATTAACATCAGGATGACATGTTTAGAGCAATGAAACAACATGCTACAGGATCAGGACATAGCAAAGTAAGGCAAGGTATGAATCTACTCAAAGAACTTGACAAAAGTCCATTACTGACCATAAGCCAAAAAGGATCAGAAAATATGATTACACCCAAATCAATTAAGCAAGTTTCGTTACAGGTTTCAGACTTTGCAGAAAACTGGACATGTCAAAAACAGATAACAAGTAGGCATGTTCGTGAGCTCGATGCACTCACTACAGAGCACTGCATGATAAACTAAGCATACATACATCAAGAAGACATGGCATAGGAACCATACATGGCAATAATAACATCATATCATGCAAGGATTAACTACAACAAGCTTGGCAAAATCGAATAACATGTAAACAATCTGCCAGCAACATTTTGTAGCAAAAGTAGAGCTCGATTGACTCAATCTATGGCACTACATAAATACCAACAAAGGCATGTATGGATATAGCAAAACCACATGCTCAAAACACCCTTACTGATCATGTTCAAAATATGCATAGATCTCTCTGAAACAACATGAACACATGGCATAAAAATAACAGCAGTCAGGGACTTGGTGAAATCACCAAGTCTCTGAAAACAGCAACATCAAGTGCCCTAGTTTGCATGCTTGTGCTAGTCACCACAAAGATCACAAAAATACATGGCATAATTCTCTGGAAAGGTAACATGGCATATTACAAAACTCATGTAGGACTCAACTTCATAGGAGGTACACATCAATCATGGCAAAAATGACAAAAGTGCATATTCAGATAAGAATCAGGAACTAACATCACATAGCCCTCTTCTAACAGCATTTCGTGCATAAAAATGACCTCAAATGAAAACGACGCAATGTAATGAAATGGTGTACTCTTCGAGGCGAACAATTTGACATATTATACGCACGAAACGGAGGTACGGATGCAAAGTTATAGCACGAAGAACTGGTGATGATAATGTGAAAATTTAAGGACTTAGAAGAAAAAGAGGGGGGCGAAGGAGAAGTCAACCCAGGGCACGGATGTCGAGGTCCGCCGCCATGCTCGCCGGAGTTGCTCGGGGGACGTGCGGGAGAGGTGGATCCGGGCGGCGGAGGCCAGATCCGGCTCAGGCGCGCGCGGGATCCGCGGGTGGCGGCGTCCGGCGTCGGCGGCGACCGCGGGAGGAGGCGGCGCGGGCCGTGGCGACCGGTGGCGGCGGCCGGCGAACTGCGCGGGCGAGGCGGCGGGCGCGGAGGCGAGGAGGCGGGCGCGCGCGGGCGGCGGCGCGGCGCTCGCGGGCCGGGAGGGCCGGCTCCGGGCCCGGGCGGGCCGGTGCGGTTGGTGGCGGGGACGCCCACGTGGCAAGGCCTGATAGGCCCAGGGCGGCGGCGGCAGCTGCGTCCGGCGCGACCGGACGTGTCCGGCGCGACGGAGGGGACCGGGGCTAGGGTTAGGGGTGTTTGGACCCGGAATTGGAGGAGGGGGAGGTGTTTTTATAGGTAGAAGGAGCTAGGAAGCTCCAAATGGAGAGCGGTTTTCGGCCACGCGATCGTGATCGAACGGCGGTGGACATGGGAGTGTCTTAGATGGGTTATTGGGCTGTGTTGGAGGGGTGTTGGGCTGCAACACACACGAGGCCTTCACGGTTACCCGGTTAACCGTTGGGGTATCAAACGACCTCCGATTGTCCCGAAACTTGACAGGCGGTCTACCGGTGCTACACCAAGGCCGCTTGGCAAACCTCGATCCAATCCGAGAAAGTTTAATACCCGCTCACGAAGAAAAGTAAAAGGGGACGCCGGGGGACATAGGAGCGCCGGATTGCAAAACGGACAACGGGGAAAATGCTCAGATTCATGAGACGAACACGTATGCGAATGCGATGCACATGATGACATGATATGAAATGCATGACATGAACAAAATGCAAAACGAAGGGAAACCCAACCACGAAGAGAATACCATAACACAATGCCGAAAATGGCAAGAGTTGGATTACAAATATGGCAAGTTACATCCGGGGCGTTACACTACTCCAGTGTGTGGTGTGGTGTATTGCCTCTTGGGCTGATGATGATGAGCAATACAAGGAAGAACAGCCTCGCAAGGGTCTGTCCTTGGCTGGGGCGATGAACTGCTAGGAGGAGTTCAGTCATCCTTCTCTCTTTCTCTCTCTCCCTCTCTCTCTCTCTCTCTCTCTCTTCGATTGCCTCTGTATATTCTCATTTCTATCCTCTGGTCCTCCCCCTACCCTGGGGGTGGCTAGTCCTATTTATAGGCAAAGGCCCTGGGCCTCTTCCCAAATATTGAGCGGGAAGGGCGCCAACAATTGGCCATTTTGAAGGGAAACATCTGGTACACTTATCCTGACTAAGGTTGGTCCTTGCCTGCCAAAGGCTCTGGTGGTGACGCTGGCTTGGGCTCCACGATGACTTCCTCCCTGCCGTTGGGCTGGTCTTGGTCTTGTTGCACTGAAATGGGTGCCTTTGCTTGATGCTCTCGCCTGCGCTTGCTCCCTTTGCACCAAAGAGGAAAGGAGGACACTGCACGGGCTGGCGCCCGCCTGGCGCCCTTGGTCGTCATGGCTTGCGTCACGGGCACCTCGTGAGGTACCCCGCCTTGATCTCTCCGCCTCCTCGTGAGCCAGCCTGATGAGGCCGTGCCTGAGGAAGCTCCGTGTCATCCGCCCCGCGAGGCTTGGCCCCTCGCGATGGTCTTGGGTCTGTGTTGATGAAGATGGGCCATGCTGGGCCCCCCTTTGAGCCACGCCGCAGGCCGCAGGCAGGCAAGTCTGGGGACCCCCGTTCCCAGAACGCCGACAGTAGCCCCCGGGCCCAAGGCGCACCCGGACTTGGCCGTGCAGGGAGGCGAAAGGGCAAGGGCGAAGCGCCGCGGGCCCTAACAGCCTTCGGCCTTGGGCGCCGCGTGGCGGTTGATTGGACGTGGGCGGCACTGTTCCCCCACGCCCCCCTTATTTTGCGCCATGCTAGGGGGACTCGTAGTCGTACACAGCCGCTCCCCTTTCTGTTGCTCGAGCGCCCTTTGTCCTTCCTTCTTTCGAACTCCAGCTTCTGTCTTCAACCCAATCTCGAACCTCCCCCCCCTTCCTGTCGCCATGGCTCCGACGAAGAAGGGAAGAGGGAAGAAACCCATGCCTCCACCTCGCTCGCCGCCGTTGGCGGCCCCCGCCGTCGACCGGTCGATCATAATCAATTGAGAGGGCCTGGGCAAGGTCAGCTCGGCTCTGGCCACTATCTTCAACGAATGCGGGAGGACGACGGCCTGGCCCGCGTCTCACTTCTCCATTCACAGGATAGTCACCGAGGTCCAGTATTTCGCCGACGCCCTGTGGGCGGGTCTGGTTCCCCCCTTTTCTGATTTCTTCAATGCTGTGCTTTCCCACTATCAGATCCACATGATGCATCTGGGTCCTGAATCCATCACCCTTCTTTCGGTCTTCGCCTTTGTTTGCGAGGCAATGATGGGCATCCTTCCTTCAGTTGCCTTACTGCGCCACTTCTTCTCTTTGCGCCTTGTCGACCCTGCCCAATGCTCGGCGTGCGTGAGCTTCGTTGCCGCGTCTGAGACAGCGGCCTCAGGGATTGACTTCAAGCTCCCTCCGCCCGCGGCTGAGTTCCGCGAGCGGTGGTTGTATGTGGATGTAGGGGTGCCCAGCCCCCTGCTATCGGAGCCAACTTCGCCTGCTGTCCCCAATTCGGGATGGGGTCAGGAGACGCTCGAGAGCCCCCGGCTCATCTTCGTCTGGCACCGCTTCGCGTTCTTGAGGTCGCTTGGCGTGACAGCGCCCAAGGTGGTGAAGGAGTTCCTGCTGCGTTGCATTGCTCCTCTCCAATGCCACTCCCGCTGGATGTGGGCCTTCAGCGGGCGTGGTGATCGTATGAGGCTCCAGGAAGAGGACCTGACGCCCAAAGCGCTGAGGACAGTGCTCTTGATCCTGACTGGGCACCCCAACCCTGGCAGCATCCAGCAGGGAGGGGCTTTGCTGTACCTCTGCCAGAACATGGGCGATTTTGTGAATCAGATGCCTATCTTTGATGAGTGGGGGCTGCGCCCCGCCGGCCTCCAGGGGCCTCGCGAGAACCCAGTGATGGTGACTGCCCTTCTAGTCGGCCAAGGCGACTCTTCCTCAAGTGGCGGAGCAGGGAGGCATGAGGCGCCAGAGTCCGAGGGGGCTCCCGGCGGGGTGACAGCGCCGGGCGATGCTCATGAGGGAGCAGCTCGTGGGGCCCATGCCACTGAGGCTGAGGGCGGCAAGCAGCTGCCCTCAGCGCCTGCGGCTGAGGCTCCTGAGGCTCCGGCCGCTTCTCTTGGTGAGGCGACCGGCAATGCGCATCAGGCTGGCGCCCCTGACGCGGATCGCCTTGAAGCTTCGTCCTCGCCGCAGGTTGATCCCTGCGCTCAACTCTTGGGCCGCTTCCGCGTGTACTTTGAGGCCCTCCGGAAGAGAAGGGAGGCCCTGGGCGACGATTACCCTTGTCGCCTGCTGAAGCGTAGGAAGTACTTCGCCACTGATGAGTAAGCCTTCTCCTTTTCCAGCTCCTGATCCTTCTGTTGCTTTTACTGATCCTTGCTCCGCAGGCCCCTTCCAGCCGAGCTCGCGGAGAGGGCTGAGGCGCCGTCCCCCTTGGCCTCGCCCCTTCTACCGTCCTCAAGCGCTCCGAGCAGCAGAGCCCTTGTGGTGAGGGCGCTCGGAGAGGCGAACCGTCCCGAGGCATATCGAGGCCCCGCGCACCTCGCGATCCCCTTCGCGGGCCTTCTCGTGGCATAGCCGGCCTGCCGTGGGCTTCTCGCCTGGTCGTCGACTGCGATTGGCTGAGGCGCTCCCTGCGCTCTTCATCTGGGGACGGGCTGGCTCCAGGCCGCGCTTCTGGCGTGGTGTGCCCGGCCGTCGCGAGGGTGCCAACCCCCAGCCCCCTGCCCAGAGGGGGAGTGCCGATTCGTGGCCCCCAGCGTTTGCTTAGGGCAGATGATGGTGTGGAAGACGTGCGCGAGCGCGCTCGGGAGCGTCGCGCTCTTCGCCAAGGATTCCTTCGAAGGGCGGCTGACGTGGTGAACCTGCTTGGTGAGGAGCTTGCTGATGAAGACACGCGCCTTGAGGCCGAGGGCCTGCGCCTCGCTGCAAAGAGGCGCGAGCTGGAGGGCGCCATTGCCCTTGCGCGCCATCAGCGCGATCTTGACGACGAAAAGGCCAAGGCGTCGCTGGTGGCCTCTCGAGAGGCCCGATCTCGGGCCACCGAGGAGGCCCGGGAAGCTGACCGGCGGCGAGAGGCGGCGGAGGAGCGGGCTCGGGAGCTCCTGGCCCGGTGCCACTCACTGGAGGAGCAAGTGGAGTTGCGCGAGGCAGCCCTTGCGTCGATGAAGGTGGCCTCTGGCGACCCAGCAGAGCTCCAGAAGCGTGAGGAGGCGCTGACGCTGGAAGCCGCCGAACGCGCACGCGAGTACGAGCGTTTGGAGACGAGGGAGCGCTTGGTGATGCAGGCGGAGGAAGATGTCGCTGCACGGGAAGCCCGTGTCCTGGAGGAGGTCGGACGTCGGGTGGCGACGGCGCGCTTGAACCTCGAGCGCGAGTCCGAGGACAGGCTGGGGTTGATCCGGGCCGAGGCTGAAGGTAGGACTGCTGCCTTGAGGGCCAAGCTGGAGGAAGCGACGCGGCGGGCCGATGCTCTTCGGGCCGCCCTTGAGGTAGCGCAAGGGGAGTCAACCACCTCCCAGGCCGAGGTGCTCCTTGTTCGCCATCAGGTGGAGGAGGCTGAGGCCGTCGCACGCCAGAATGCGGACGAGATATGTCAGCGGCGGGTCCTGGAGCATGAGCACGGCCCCATGTTCACCACGCTCCGGGAGAGAGCCAACACGGCCTTGGGCAACATCTGCGAGGCGGCTGTTGGCGAGCCGCACGCAGTCAACTACGCCAGCAACCTTCAGTTCTTCACCGACGTGGTGACGCGGCTGGAGGCGCGGTCGGTCAGGGCCGACAGGTTGGTGGAGGAGAGGAGCCGCGCCCTGCTCGGGCGCGCCTTTTCTCGCGTCTTCAGCCATCTCCGGAACATGGATCCCCACTTCGACTTCGACACTGCCATCGCCCCAGTCCCCCAGGCCGTCCGAGACGACCTGGCGCACTGGGTGGAAGACAATGTGGATGCTCTTGTCAGGGCCTTCACTTCAGACAACGACAGCGTGATCGTGGCTGCCGACGAGGGCGGCGTGGTGAACGGCCCTGACGCCGCTGGTGGCAACGCAGACAGCGATGGCGAGCCCAGCGATGCCAGCAATGGTTCGGGAGGTGCTCCTGAGGACGCATTGGGGGATTTATCCGACTGATTATGCATCGTCCCTGTTTCCTTAACCTGCATGAATAGAACTCAGGTTTAGGCCTGATGGCCGTGAGAGCATTTTGGGAGGGGGAGCCCCTCATGTAAAACTTGTGTTCATCGTATTAGTAGATGTTACATTGCCCATGCGCCCGCGCCAAGTGGTTGGCTAAGCGACGTGCTGGTTGGCTAGTTTACCTTCGTCCCGTGCGGGCCCTGAGGTAGCCTGTGGGAGGCTGTGGTGTCCCGAGTGTTCCCTGATCGAATCCGTAGGATCTGCAGTAAAAAACCCTCCTGAGAGGACGCGGCGGCAGCAGTCTGGGCTGCGCGCAAGCTAGGCATGGCCCGGCTCGTGAGGGGCTCACGAGGGGAGGCAACTGAGGCGAAGTGGTAATCAAAACGCGAGAAATTGCTCGAACGAGACTAAGCACCCCTTCCCCGAACACACGCAAATCTCAAATTCGAATCCAACTTAAATCCAGCGGGGGAAAGTGACAACCAAAGGGAAAAGAAATGAAAGCAGACAAAAGGCCGCGTCCGGCACCTAATCTAGTCTTGGACGTCTTCTCACCAGCGCGGAGCTAAGTGCTGCCACTGGGCGTGGGAGGGAGCCCCAGGGCCTGAGGCCGGCACCCCTGAGACTCCGGGGCGTGTACAGCCCCACTCATTATTACGTGAGAGTGTCACGGGGCGGCGAGATTCGCAGGCACTGGGCCTTCTTCACAGGTACCGGCCTTGCTTCATATCGCCAGACGAGGGCCCCGCCTTGCGCCACACTCTAGTGCCATCAACGACGACCGGAAACCAGGACGCCGCCAATGGGGTAGAGCGGTCGCCAGCGGTTCCCCCGACGACCACGGGTCCTCCGCCAGGGGCAGGCCCTGAGGCACCTCCCCAGCGGAGGGCCTACCTCCTGAGAACGCCTTGCTTCGAATGCCGCGGTGGTGATGTCGGATCTCGGCCCCTCTCCAGCAGCCCCCTCCTCCCGAGGGGTAGGATACTGTGGGAGCGGGGCAGCTGCTCGCTGTGGCGACCTGCACCTCCTGCGATCCATGATTAGCGTATGTCTGCTCCTGAGGAATTAGCGGTGCCCGATAATCGTTGCCTCCAGCGTGGCCAGTGGGACTGTCCCGGGGCTCCTGGAAGAGCTCAGCTTCTGGCGCCTCGTCCCCCCAACCTGGGCTGAGGAGCGAGCCTTGTTCGCCCTCGTGAGGGTGCCCTTGGTCCATCATGTGGGGCACGTACTCTTCTGGCGCCGTCATCCCGAAGGCCACGCCGTAGTGCTCCGCGTGCCATGCAGCTCTGCTTGACGCGCCCACCGTGGGGTGGTAGCGCGGCTGTCCTCTGGGGCCGTGGGTCACGTCGAGTCCTTCTTTCTCGCGGACCGGGAGCGGGGGCAGCGCCGCCGCCGGTCTGGCGCTGACAGCTTCGCTGGCGTTGGAGTAGCCTTGGATCCCGCGGGCGCGCGCGGAGCCCCCGCGCGGGCCGCCCTGGGCTTGAGATGGGAGCTGGGTGCAGAAGTGGTGAGCCCCCGAGGCGGCAAAGCCCAGGAGCTCTGCCACCCGCTCCAGCAGCACGTCGCGGCCGCCCTTCAGCAACCTGCACTGCAGCAGCTCTCGGGCCATCGTGAGCGCGGCCCTCGAGTTCGCCTGCTCCCAGCGGGTGTACGGTGCCGTGGTCGCGGCATGATTGGAGGCCCTTGCTGCCGACCGCGCCTGCCGCAGTGTGAGAGCTGTCGAAGCCTGTCCGCGTCGCCCGCGGCCTGCAGCGCCCTGCGGACCGTGAGCTACCTGGGGCACGGGGTCGCCCGAGGCGAGCGGCTCTGCGCGGGCAGGCCACGCCGCCCAAGGATCTGGGTTGCCCGCCAGGTCGCCGGACATGGTGATGACGACGCGACGGGACACGAAGCGGTAGAAGGTGGATTACGGGGCACCCCTACCTGGCGCGCCAAATGTCGGATTTCGGGTTCCGGCAGACCCTTGAGGTTAGAACACTGGGGTGCGCGCGAAGATTTCGCCTTCTACCTACCTGCACCCCACCGCCTCGCTAAGATCTAAGCTATGGAAAGAACAGCACAAGAGACACAGGGTTTATACTGGTTCGGGCCATCGTTGTGGTGTAATACCCTACTCCAGTGTGTGGTGTGGTGGATTGCCTCTTGGGCTGATGATGATGAGCAATACAAGGAAGAACAGCCTCGCAAGGGTCTGTCCTTGGCTGGGGCGATGAACTGCTAGGAGGAGTTCAGTCACCCTTCTCTCTCTCTCTCTCTCTCTCTCTCTCTCTCTCTCTCTCTCTCTCTCTCTTCGATTGCCTCTGTATATTCTCATTTCTATCCTCTGGTCCTCCCCCTACCCTGGGGGTGGCTAGTCCTATTTATAGGCAAAAGCCCTGGGCCTCTTCCCAAATATTGAGCGGGAAGGGCGCCCACAATTGGCCATTTTGAAGGGGAACATCTGGTACACTTATCCTGACTAAAGTTGGTCCTCGCCTGCCAAAGGCTCTGGTGGTGACGTTGGCTTGGGCTCCACAATGACTTCCTCCCTGCCGTTGGGCTGGTCTTGGTCTTGTTGCACCGAAACGGGTGCCTTTGCTTGATGCTCTCGCCTGCACTTGCTCCCTTTGCACCAAAGAGGAAAGAGGACACTGCGCGGGCTGGCGCCCGCCTGGCGCCCTTAGTCGTCATGGCTTGCGTCACGGGCACCTCGTGAGGTACCCCGCCTTGATCTCTCCACCTCCTCGCGAGCCAGCCTGATGAGGCCGTGCCTGAGGAAGCTCCGTGTCGTCCGCCCCGCGAGGCTTGGCCCCTCGCGAGGGTCTTGGGTCTGTGTTGATGAAGATGGGCCGTGCTGGGCCCCCCTTTGAGCCACGCCGCAGGCCGCAGGCAAGCAAGTCTGGGGACCCCCGTTCCCAGAACGCCGACAAAATGTGTGTATGGCAAGGATGATTGTGGTAAACTAAAAGGCAAAGACTCAAATCATACAAGACGCTCCGAGAAAAACACATATCATGTGGTGAATAAAAATATAGCCTCAAGTAAAGTTACCGATAGACGAAGATGAAAGAGGGGATGCCTTTCGGGGCATCCCCAAGCTTAGGCTTTTGGTTGTCCTTGAATTTTACCTTGGGGTGCCTTGGGAATCCCCAAGCTTAGGACTTGCCTCTCCTTATTCCAAAATCCGTCAAATCTTTACCCAAAAACTTGAAAACTTCACAACACAAAACTCAACAGAAAACTCGTGAGCTTCGTTAGAATAAGAAAATAAACCACCACTTTAAGGTACTGTAATGAACTCATTATTTATTTATATTGGTGTTAAACCTACTGTATTCCACTTCTGTATGGTTCATACCCCCCGATACTACTCATAGATTGATCAAGATAAGCAAACAACACACGAAAAACAGAATATGTCAAAAACAGAACAGTCTGTAGCAATCTGTAATGTTCGAATACTTCTGGAACTCCAAAAATTCAACCAAATTAGGAAGACCAGGGTAATTTGTGTATTAATCTTCTGAAAAAAGAATCATGCTAAATGTCTTTTCTGTGATTTATGAAAATTATTTTTGTGAGCACAAAGTTTCTGTCTTTTTCAGCAAGATCAAACAACTATCATCCAAGAAGATCCTAATGGTTGTACTTGGCACAAAAACTAATTAAAACACAAAAAACACAATCATAACTGTAGCATGATGAACTATTTATTACTAAACAGTAGCAAAAAGCAAAGAACAAAAATAAAATTGGGTTGCCTCCCAACAAGCGCTGTCATTTAACGCCCCTAGCTAGGCATAAAAGCAAGAATAGATCTAGGTATTGCCATAATAATGATAAGGAAAATCGTGAAAACTCATCTCATACTCCCTACGTTTAGCAGCAAGTTTTCTTTGTGGCAGCAAAATTAATCAAAAGGGCTAAATTTAATGGGACAAAAGTCCCCAAGATCAAGCTCGGGAGGTATTGGTTCCTCCTTTGGCCCCTCATATTGCACAACCAATTCATCTTTATAAGCATTCTTTTGGCAAAAAGTCATAAGCCTATGTCCAAGAGAAAAACCTAACCCATTGCTCTGAATAGTAAAATTATCATTAAGTTCATAAATCATGTCAACTAGAACATTGGTAGGAACCTTTTTTCTAAGGTTTTCATTATAAGCAACATGGTCTAAAGATCGTAAATGCATCATGTCTTCTTGATTAAAAAGTCTTGCTTCTATGGGAGGACCGCAAGCATCCACCCTATAATGCGCAAAAATTCCGTTGGCCTCTTTTATTATAAATCTGAACTCATGTGCTAGAAAGATGGTAGCTGCTCGCTTAACAGTAGAATGCTCAATATTGGAAAATTCTAGAAAAATCCTTTGTATGCAAGGATGCATGTGGATAAATTGTCTTTTAAGTTCAACCACGAGCAAAGATATAGCATCCGCGAGACTACTAGCTCTATGAAGAATAGACCCACCCATAGTGGGCAAAGCACCGGCGCAAGTAAAGAAATCTTGAATAACTCCTTTTCCAATAATATTACCACTACCAATCCGAAACTTTTTAGTGTGTAAAATAGTAGGTTCTTCATGAGGATTATCAAGAGCATCAAAGTTTCCCCCATCATTATTACTATCCTTTTCAAGGATAACCTCCCTAGTTTCAGACATGATGGCAACAAATCGCACTAAGAACAAACACACAAGAGGCAAGCAAAAAGAGACGAACGGAAGAGGGGCGAAGAAAAGGCAAAGGTTTTCAAAAATCGTTTTAGAGGTGGGGGAGAGGAAAACGAGAGGCGAATGGAAAATAATGTAATGCGAGGGAGAAGAGTTTATGATGGGTACTTGGTATGTCTTGACTTGGCATAGATCTCCCCGGCAACGATGCCAGAAATCCTTCTTCCAACCTCTTGAGCATGTGTTGGTTTTCCCTTGAAGAGGAAAGGGTGATGCAGCAAAGTAGCGTAAGTATTTCCCTCAGTTTTTGAGAACCAATGTATTGATCTAGTAGGAGACAACGCACGACTCACCTAGTGCCTGCACAAACAATCAAGAACCTTGCAACCAACGCGATAAAGGGGTTGTCAATCCCTTCATGGTCACTCGCAAAAGTGAGATCTAATAGAGATAGTAAAGTAAATATTTTTGGTGTTTTTGTTGTATAGATTGGAACGTAAAGATTGCAAAATAGTAAATGAGATGCGATGTAAATAAAAGAGATGCAATATAATAAGAAAGAGACCCAGGGGCCATAGGTTTCACTAGTGGCTTCTCTCAAGATAGCATGTATTACGGTGGGTGAACAAATTACTATCGAGCAAATGATAGAAAAGCGCATAGTTATGAAGATATCTAAGGCAATGATCATGAATATAGGCATCACGTCCGTGTCAAGTAGACCAAAACGATTCTGCATCTACTACTATTACTCCACACATCGACCGCTATCCAGGATGCATCTAGAGTATTAAGTTCATAAGAACAGAGTAACGCATTAAGCAAGATGACATGATGTAGAGGGATAAACTCAAACAATATGATATAAACCCCATCTTTTTATCCTTTATGGCAACAATACAATACGTGCCTTGCTGCCCCTACTGTCACTAAGAAAGGACACCGCAAGATTGAACCCAAAGCTAAGCACTTCTCCCATTGCAAGAAAGAGCAATCTAGTAGGCCAAACTAAACCGATAATTTGAAGAGACTTGCAAAGATATCAAATCATGCATATAAGAATTCAAAGAAGAACCAAATAATATTCATGGATAGTCTTGTTCATAAATCCACAATTCATCGAATCTCGGCAAACACACCGCAAAAGAGTATTACAACGAATAGATCTCCAAGAACATCGAGGAGAACTTTGTATTGAGAGTCAAAGAGAGAGAAGAAGCCATCTAGCTAATAACTATGGACCCGAAGGTCTGTGGTAAACTACTCACGCTTCATCGGAGAGGCTATGGTGTTGTTGTAGAAGCCCTCCGTGATCGATTCCCCCTCTGGCAGATCGCTGGAAAAGGCCCCAAGATGGGATCGCAAGGGTATAGAAGGTTGCGGCGGTGGAATAGTGGTTTCATGGCTCCCCCTGATGTTTCTAGGGTATAAGAGTATATATAGGTGAAAGAAGTACGTCAATGGAGCTACGAGGGGCCCATGAGGGTGGGGGCATGCCTACCCCCCTGGGCACGCCCTCCTTCCTCGTGGCCACCTCGTGGAGTTCCAGACTTCGACTCCAAGTCTTCTGGATTGCTTTCGGTCCAAGAAAGATCATCGCGAAGGTTACATTCCGTTTGGACTCCGTTTGGTATTCCTTTTCTGCGAAACTCTAAAATATGCAAAAAAAACAAAAACTGGCAGTCGGCCTCCGGTTAATAGGTTAGTCCCAAAAATAAAATAAAATAGCATATTAAAGCCCATTAAACATCCAAACAGATAATATAATAGCATGGAACAATTAAAAATTATAGATACATTGGAGACGTATCAGGCATCCCCAAGCTTAGTTGGTTGCTCATTCTTGAATAATAGCTCGGGATGCCGGGGTATCCCCAAGCTTAGGCTCTTCTATCCTTCTTTCATCCATCGTAAGATAAACCAAAACTTGAAAACTTCAATCGCACAAAACTTAACAAAACCTCCGTGAGATCCGTTAGAGTAAGAAAGTAAACCGCTACTATAAGTGATGTATCAAACAAATTCATATTTTGTTTTTGTATTATATCTACTGTATTCCAACTTTTCTATGGAAAAGC
Organism: Aegilops umbellulata; assembly: GCA_032464435.1. NCBI lineage: Eukaryota > Viridiplantae > Streptophyta > Magnoliopsida > Poales > Poaceae > Aegilops > Aegilops umbellulata. The sequence continues at coordinate 107,667,058 of CP136054.1, forward strand.
CATCAAAATAAGCACACAACACAAAGAAAACAGAATCTGTCAAAACAGAACAGTCTGTAGCAATCTGACTTAAACGAAAACTTCTGGAACTCCAAAAATTCTGAAAAAATGGGACGACCTGAGTAATTTGTATATTAATCTTCTGCAAAAAGAATCCGGGCAAAATGTCTTTCTGATAAAAAATGAGAATTAATATCGTGAGCGCAAAGTTTCTGTCTTTTTCAGCAAGATCAAGCAACTATCACCCAAGAAGATCATATCAGTTCTACTTGGCACAAACACTAATTAAAACATAAAAAACACAATCATAACAGTAGCATAATTGTGCAAACACTCAAGAACAGAAAGCAAAAAGCAAAAAAAATTATTCATTGGGTTGCCTCCCAACAAGCGCTATCGTTTTATGCCCCTAGCTAGGCATAAGATTTCAACGATGCTCACATGAAAGATAATAATTGAAACCCAAAGAGAGCATCATGAAACATGTTACAAACACATTTAAGTCTAACATACTTTCTATGCATAGGCATTTTATAGGCAAACAAATTATCAAGACAAGAAACATCTAAGATATGCATAGGAGAGAAATAAAACATTGATAATCTCAACATAACGAGAGGTAATCTAGTAACATGAAATTTTCTACAACCATATTTTCCTCTCTCATAATAATTACATGTAAGATTATAATCAAATCCAACAATATAGATATCACACAAAATATTCTCTTCATGATCCACATGCATGCAAAGTTGACACTCTTCCAAAATAGTGGGATTATCATCAAATAAAGTCATGACCTCTCCAAACCCACTTTCATCAAAAATTCCATAAGATTGAACACTCTACAAATATGTGGGATTATTTTTAGCTAAATTTGACACTCTTCCAAACCCACTTTCAATATCATCGCAAACATATTCATCATGAGGCTTAAATAAATTTTCAAGATCATAAGAAACATCACCCCAATCATGATCATTGCAACAAGTAGTGGACATAGCAAAATTAGCATCCCCAAGCTTGGGGTTTTGCATATTAGTAGCAAAATTGATGTTAGTAGAATTTATAGTAAAATTATTTCAATTATGCTTTTCATTTAAGGAGCTATCATGAATCACTTCATAAATTTCTTCATCACAATTTTCAGATTCACGAATCTCAAGCAAAACTTCATAAAGATAATCTAGTGAACTCAATTCACTAGCAATGGGTTCATCATAATTGGATCTCTTGAAAAGATAAGCAAGTGGATGAGGATCCATATTAATTGATTTTTAGCAAGCAAAGATGCAAGCAAATAGAAGATACATGGCAACACAATCAAACATGAGATCTGACGAGAAAACAGCAAACGAAAAAGAGGGTGAATAAAAACGGAAAATTTTTGTGAAGTGGGGGAGAGGAAAACGAGAGGCAAATGGCAAATAATGTAAATTGTGAGGAGATGAGATTTGTGATTAGAAACTTGCTTATGTTGAAGATCCTCCTCGGCAACGGCGCCAGAAATTCCTTTTGATGTCGCTTGAAGCTACGTCGGTATTTCCCCAAAGAGGAAGGGATGATGCAGCACAGCAGCAGTAGGTATTTCCATCGGATATGAAACCAAGGTTATCAAACAAGTAGGAGAACCAAGCAACACAATGTAAACAGCCCCTGCACACAAATAACAAATTCTCGCAACCCAACGTGTTAAAGGGGTTGTCAATCCCTTTTGGGGTACGGCGCCTCAAGTGGCAAACGGACGTGAGATAAATTTGTAGTAAATTAATAGATCGAATGCCAAATAAAATAAATAAGGAAAAATTACAACAGGGTATTCTAGTATTTTTTGTTTAATAGATCTGAAAATAAACGCAAGGAAAAAGTAGATCGCAAAGCAAATATATGAGAAAGAAGACCCGGGGCCGTAGGTTTCACTAGTGGCTTCTCTCGAGAAAGATAGCAAACAGTGTGTAAACAAATTATTGTTGGGAAATTGATAGAACCTCAAATAATTATGATGATATCTAGGCAATGATCAATACATAGGCATCACGTCCAAGATTAGTAGACCGACTCCTGCCTGCATCTACTACTATTACTCCACACATCGACCGCTATCCAGCATGCATCTAGTGTATTAAGTTCATGGAAAAACAGAATAATGCAATAAGAACGATGAAATGAAGGAGACAAGATTCATTTATCTATGGCGGTAGATATAGATCTCGTCTTTTTATCCTTAGTAGCAATGATACATATGTGTCGGTTCCCTTTCTGTCACTGGGATCAAGCACCGTAAGATCGAACCCACTACCAGGCACCTCTTCCCATTGCAAGATAAATAGATCAAGTTGGCCAAACAAAACCCAAATATCGGAGAAGAAATGCGAGGCTATAAGAGATCATGCATATAAGAGATCAAAGAAACTCAAATAAATTTCATGGATATAAAAAGATATGACTGATCATAAACTCAAAGTTCATCAGATCCCAATAAACACACCGCAAAAAGAGTTACATAATATGGATCTCCAAGGGACCATTGTATTGAAAATTTAGTGAGAGAGAGAAAGCCATCTAGCTACTAACTACGGACCCAAAGGTCTACAAAGAACTACTCACGCATCATCGGAGAGGCACCAATGGAGGTGGTGAACCCCATCCGAGATGGTGTCTAGATTGGATATGGTGATTCTAGACTCTGCGACGGCTGGATGAATATTTTGTTGACCGTGCTAGGGTTTCTAGAATATTGGGGAATTTATAGAGCAAAGAGGCGGTCCAGGGGGCACCCGAGGTGGGCACAACCCAGCAGGGCGCGCCTGGGTCTCCTGGTGCACCCTGGTGGGTTGTCCCCTCCTCGGGACTCCGCCCTGGTGCAACTAGGGCCCAACTTCTTCCTTCTGGTCCATAAAAAATCTCCGTAAATTTTCATGGCATTTGGACTCCGTTTGATAAGGATTTTCTGTGATGTAAAAAACATGGGAAAAATAGCAACTGGCACTTGGCACTATGTTAATAGGTTAGTACCAAAAAATGATATCAAATGATTATAAAACATCCAAGATTGATAATAAAACAGCATGGAAAAATCAAAAATTATAGATACGTTGGAGACGTATGACTAACCGCTAGATCGGGTTTGCAGAACTCTTCGCCCCCTACCTAGCGCACCAAAGATGTCGGTGAGAACGACTCCTACGAGACCACGTGGATCCCTTCTATGGTTTGGCAGGGAAGAGAAGTGGTGCAAAGAGCGGATCCAACGGCCAACACGATGGGTCTTTACCCAGGTTCGGGCCGCTGAGAAGCGTAAAACCCTAGTCCTGCTTGAGTGTATATTCTATGTTCTTGAGCTTCGGCTCGCCGCTATGCATGCAAGCTGGGCCGAGAGGTTCAAAAGTCCGAATCCCCCTCCAGTACGCCGTGGGCCTCCTTTTATATGTCCAAGGGGTTGCCACAATTGCACAAAGGAGGTGTAAAGCAGCTACAGTGCCTATGTTTATCACCAGCATCTTAGGACAAAATGCATTAAATGCATCACATATGTGCCCCTCAGCTTTATCGGGGACAGGAGTAGAACCCTACCGTCCCATTCGTCGCCGCCCCGCTCCGTCTTGACACACGTCCTTGCCGACGAACCATGCAGTGCCAAGTTGGCTGGCCAGTTGCCGCGCTGGAGAGGTGGCAGGATCTTCACGAAGATCTGCATGCCACCACGCAGGCGCTTGCTAGGCTAGCAGGCCGGCCATTGCGCTGGAGTGGTGATGAGGTGGCAGAGTCTTGCCGTGGTCTTGTCATTGTCCCCAGCAAGGATCTTGCTGGGGCCTCGTAGGCGTCCCCGACAAGGATCTTGCTAGGTACCTCGTCTTCTGGCCTCCACAAAGATCTGCACGCTTCTACGCGTGCGCCCCTCGGTCTTGTCCTTAACATTGTCAATGGTGTCAGAGCTCTCAACCCGAAGGGTGGTGCTCTTGTTACTGCTCTGCAAGCCGTCCCGACAAGGACCTTGCCGGGGTGGCTCAAGTTCTCCCGGCAAGGATCTTGCCGAGGGTGGCGCAAGCTATCCCGGTAAGGACCTTGTCGGGGGCCCAGCTCGTCCTCTGTTCTCTGGATTGGCCACTTCTCTTCGCCTTGTACCTCGTTTCCATCCTTGATCGCGTTCTTCATGCCCTGATACGTCTCCAACGTATCTATAATTTATGAAGTATTCATGCTGTTATTTTATCATTCTTGGATGTTTATAATCATTTTATAGCAACTTTATATCATTTTTTGGGACTAACCTATTGACCCAGTGCCAAGTGCCAGTTGCTGTTTTTTGCTTGTATTTTACATCACAGGAAATCAATATTAAATGGAGTCCAAACACCGCGAAACTTTTTGTGGATTTTTTTATGGGCCAGAAGACTCCCGATGGGCCAGAGCAGCACCTGGGGGAGCCCCAAGGGGGCACAACCCACTAGAGGGCGCCAGGCCCCCCTGGCGCGCCCAGGTGGGTTGTGCCCACCTTGGTGGCCTCCCACACCCCCTCTTTGCACTATAAATTCCCAAATATTCCGAAACCCTTCGAGGTGAACCTAGATCAGAAGTTCCACCACCGCAGGCCTCTGTAGCCACCGTAAACCAATCTAGACCCCGTTCCAGCACCCTGCCGGAGGGGGGGAAATCATCTCCGGTGGCCATCTTCATCATCCCGGCGACCACCACGATGAGGAGGGAGTAGTCCACCCTCGGGGCTGAGGGTTTGTACTAGTAGCTATGTGTTTAATCTCTCTCTCTCTCTCTCATGATCTATATCATGGGCTTTGTTAATATAGATGGATCATATGATGTTTCTCCCCTCTATACTCTTGTTGTGATGAATTGAATCTTTACCCTTTGAACTTTTGTCACGTCGGATTGAATGTTCAGATTTGGGAACACATAATGTATGTCTTGCGGTATGAATACTTGAGGTGACAATGGGGTATCATATCGATTCACTTGATATACGTTATGGCCCTCAACTGGCAGATTCCCGCGGTGATATTGGGGTAATCTATGCATAGGGTTGATGCATGTTTTTATTATCTTTTCTCCGATAGAAACTTTGGGGTCCCCTTGTATTCTTTGTGTGGATTGAGTATTATGAATATGAATTTGCTTTGGTGTTATTTTAGTACAAACTCTAGGATAGATCGAACAGAAAGAATAGCTTTGTGTTATTTTAGTCCGAACTATTGAATAGATCGAACAGAAAGAATAGCTTTGAGGTGGTTTCGTACCCTACAAACAATTTCTATCTTTTGTTCTCCGCTATAGGAACTCGGGAGTGATTCTTTATTGCACTTTGAGGGATAATCATGTGATCCACCTATGTTAGCATTGTTGGGAGGTTGCACTAGCGAAAGTACGGATCCTAGGCCTTGTTTCTAAACATTGCAATACCGTTTATGCTCACTTTTGTTACTTGCTACCTGGCTGTTTTTTGTTGTCCCTACTACAAAAATCAATATCGACTATCACTACAACACTTTTATCACCATCTCTTCACTGAACTAGTGCACCTATACAATTTGCCATTGTATTGGGTGTGTTGGGGACGCAAGAGATTTCTTGTATTTGATAGCAGGGTTGTTAGAGAGAGACCATCTTCATCCTACACCTCTCACGGATTGATAAACCTTAGGTCATCCACTTGAGGGAAAATTTCTACTGTCCTACTACACTCTGTGCTTGGAGGCCCAACACGTGTCTACAAGAATAAAGTTGCATAGTAGACATCACACCCCGCCGCATGTGGGGGCTACGTCTGCCCGTGCAAAAGTATGGGATGCTAAAGGGCCCAAACTTTAGTACACCGACAAAGGAAAGGAGGGAAGGGAGAAGGAAAGGAGAGGATTCGGCCTCCCCCTTTCTCTCTCTCTCTCTCCCCCCTCTCTTTCCTTCCCCCTCCGACACTTATGGAAGGGGGGATGTCGACTTGGAGGAGGCACCAAAGTAGGATTACTCCTACTCGGGGCGCCCCTTTCTGCTCCCCTCCCTCTCCCGCCTATATATATGTGGGGGGCACCGCTAGAACACATAACATTGATTCCTAGCCATGTGCAGTGCCCCTCTCCACAGTTTACGCCTCTAGTCATATTCATGTAGTGCTTAGGCGAAGCCCTGCACGGATTACTTCACCATCACCGTCACCACGCCGTCGTGCTGATGGAACTCTCCCTCGACACTTTGCTGGATCAAGAGTTCGAGGTACGTCATCGAGATGAACGTGTGTAGAACTCGGAGGTGTCGTACGTTCGGTGCTTGATTGGTCGGAATGAGAAGAAGTTCATCTACATCAACCGCGTTGTCAAACGTTTCCGCTTTCAGTCTACGAGGGTACATGGACACACTCTCCCCCTCTCATTGATATGCATCTCCTAGATAGATCTTGCATGAGCATAGGAATTTTTTTGAAATTACATGCTACATTTCCCATCAGTGCCCCCTCGGGGCACCCCCCCCCCCCCCCGGTGCTTCTCCGGCCCATTGGGTGTCTTCTAGTCCATAAAAATGGCACAAAAAAGTTTCGCCACATTTGGACTTCATTTGATATTGATTTCCTGCGATGTAAAAAACAAGCGGAAAAAAACAACTGGCACTAGGCACTATGTCAATAGGTTAGTACCAAAGCATGATATAAAATGACTATAAAAAGATTGTAAAACATCCAAGAATGATAATATAACAGCATGGAAAATCAAAAATTATAGATACGCTGGAGACGTATCACTTCTATTTAGATCTAGTATAATATCCCTACCATACACGTTTTACAATCATGAACTATTTATGATGTCATCCGCATCGTAAACATTGCATCACAGAATAGCGTGTGCGATAATTATGCCATTCCACACAAGTGCGACGGATGGAGCATTTGAGAAATTTGATATATCGCAAATGCTTGTCAGACAATTTGCGTGTGGGATAGGTTCGGGCATCACATACATTTTGTTCACCAAATGTATGCATGCTTCCACCCTATCACAGACGATTAAGCTGAGTCACGTGGGATGGATCCCCCTATTGCCCACACTAGCGAGGTGATGTTTGGAAACTGTGTTACTGAATGGGGTAAAAACCATTTGCACAGGATGTCTCTGCACTACTGATGTGGCTGGACTAAATTTGGTTTTTGGATCAATGTCGCTTACACTTTTGGGCATTGATTTCCTTTTGACTTTCAGAAACATTTGTTCCTTAGAATCAGTTTCCGTCAACCCAGCATGTATTTCCATGGAATGGGCTACACGTCCAGATGGTTGGCTTGACTTCTAATTTTTTAGGCTTGAGGGTCTAGCAGACTTGAGTATTGATTTTTGGAGGTTTTTCAAGTCTTGTTTTTGGTCCTTGACGGTAACATGGGTCTTGCCTAGATCCATAATTCACACATTAGCAAGGAGATGGGGAGGACCCGGTTTCCAGCTATAGAAATTTCTATCTTTGTTGTCTCACATGGTTAGTCAAATGATTTGATAAAAACCAAGTGTTAGGATTTCATAAATGAACTTTGGCCAATTGGGAGTAGAGCTTGGACCCCTTATACCACATTTTTGTTGCAAACACACATAAAAAGAGAACATATATTTGAAGACACCTCTCGACCATTGTGGAGCTACACCATGACCATGTTTGCACATACCATTCTGAGCGGAGCCTTGCAAAGTGCAAACACCGTTGTTGCTTGGCACACCTCAAACCCAACATTGACATTGTTTGTCACTAGATTTATGATGCTATATCAGCCTCATGATGAACTTTGGTATAGTTATTATGTAAGCGTAAGACAATCAGGGCAATTTTCGTAAAAAGGAATGAGAAGCAAGAAAAGTGCCACAAATACAAATCTATATTGTGGAGAGACATGATAGGTGAGGGAGTCCTGGATTAGGGGGTGTTCGGATAGCCGGACTATACCTTCAGCCGGACTCCAGGACTATGAAGATACCAAGTTGAAGACTTCGTCCCATGTCCGGAAGGATCCTTTCTTGGCGTGGAAGGCAAGCTAGGTGTGCGGATATTCAAGATCTCCTACCATTGTAACCGACTCTGTGTAACCCTAACCCTACCCGGTGTCTATATAAACCGGAGGGTTGTAGTCCGTAGGACAACCATCATCATACACAATCGTACCATAGGCTAGCTTCTAGGGTTTAGCCTCCTTGATCTCGTGGTAGATCCACTCTTGTACTACCCATATCATCAATATTAATCTAGCAGGAGTAGGGTTTTACCTCCATCGAGAGGGCCCGAACCTGGGTAAAATAAAGTGTCCCTTGTCTCATGTTACCATCCGACCTTGACGCACAGTTCGGGACCCCCTACCCGAGATCCGCCGGTTTTGACACCGACATTGGTGCTTTCATTGAGAGTTCCTCTGTGATGTCGCGATCAGGAAGGATGCCTCTTCTCGTCTTTAAAGACGGCGCCATTACAAAAGGAGCCCTGGCTGTCGGCCAAACTCTCCGGCTCGGTGGTTTTCTTGCGACCGCCTGTTCGGCTGTTGCGCCGACGGTGACCTCTCGGATCATCGAAAGCAACCTCCACGTCAGCTCAGAACTCGCCGAGCAATTGGATCTGATGGATCTCTCTTCTGTAAACGAGCTCTTGGATCGAATCGCCGCACTGGGTGTCGCTACAAATTACGACCAGGTTGGGCTTAAACCCGATCTAAGAGAAATCAACTCTCCCCATGTCACCCACCACGTTGCCGTGGTGGAGGCACAATGCGGCGATCCTTCATCTATCTTAAGGAGTAGCTACGTCCGGATCCCCGAACCCTCCATGCCGGATATCCGCGGAGGAGAGGATACAATCCAAGACCTGAGCATAAAATCAGGCAACGGGCTAGACTCATCGGATAACATCCAAGGCTCCGGATCTCAGAATTCGGATGTTCTTCGGCCTCCAAACAATAAATTGGGTGAGGTCTCAAATTCGACGACACCCGCCCGCCCGATCATAAGCGATCTTTCCCAAATCAGGCAAATGCCCGAAGAAACAGTACATCATTACTGGGCCAGATTCCTCCTGGTTATGAACAGGATAAAGGACTGTCGTGAGGGAGACGCAATCTCAATCTTTTGCAGTAACTGCATGGACGAGGGAATACTTAACGCCGTAAGTCGTCATAATATTACACGCTTTGCCGACTTGGCGTCCATAGTACAAAAATACTGTGCGATGGAAAGTGCTCGGAAAACCGAAATAAAATTTTGGGATAATCCGGCCCTAAATAGCAATCCCGTCCGAACTAAGAGGGTGCACCACAGTAAGGCACCCGGACTAAATACCAAAAAGTCAAAACCCTCCAGAGGGCATGGAACCGTACTGGAAAAGTGGCTAGATGGACCCTGCAAGATTCATAGTGCAGAGGACGCCACCCCAACTCACAGCCTCAGGGCATGTTGGATAATCCGGCAGGTGGCCAAAATTGGCGAGAACCTCCTAATTCCAGAAGTCGAAGGAAACCAGCCCGAGAATTTCAGTTCCGTTCTCACAATATTTGAGACTTTCGCATCAAATAACATGCGAAAAAGAACACTCCGCAGCCTCACCGAAGTCTATCACGTGGCGACAATAAACCCATGGAGTAATACTGCTATCACCTTCAACGCGAGTGGCGAACCTAAATTTCGAACAGCCAGAGCACCAGCCGCATTGGTCCTCAGTCCCATAGTGGAAGGCTGTCGTCTCGCAAAGGTGCTCATGGATGGAGGCAGCGGATTGAACCTCATTTACGAGGAAACCCTTCAAAAGATGGAAATAGACTGGAACCACATTGAGGAATAATTCCCAGTCAAGAAGCGCGATGCACCAGAAAAATCACACTAGATGTGGTATTCGGCACGCCGGATAATTACAGGTCTGAACAAATCACGTTTCAGGTGGCCCCGTTCAAAAGCGGATATCACGCTATATTAGGACGGGAGGCATTCACAGTTTTCCAAGTTATACCCCATTATGGGTACATGAAGCTCAAGATGCCTGGGCCAAACGGAATTATCACTCTCGCTAGTGATCCGGACATAGCACTCCGCGCCGAAAACAAGACAGCCGCATTGGCCCTCGAGGCACTATCCGAAACCTTAGCGGCTGAAGAACTGACGGCGCTGTGATCCACGGTCAATAGGGATGATGTGATACTCGATAAGAGATCTAAATCCACATCCTTCAAACCAGCGGACCAAATAGTCAAATTCCAGGTCCACCCAACGGACCCCAGTAAAACAGCCTCCATCGGGGCACGACTGAACCCTGACGTAGACGCCGCACTGCGAGAGTTCCTACGAGAGAACTGGGACATCTTCGCTTGGCACCCCTCAGATATGCCAGGAATCCCACGCAGGCTGGCCGAACACAGCTTAAACATCCAAAAAGGATTCAAACCTGTCAAACAAGCCCTTCGGCGTTTCTCCGAACCAAAGAGACAGGCCATGGGAGAGGAGCTAGCCAAATTATTGGAGGTCGGATTCATTAGAGACATAAAACATCCGGACTGGCTAGCAAACCTAGTGATGGTACCAAAGAAGGACAAATCCTAGCGCCTGTGTGTCGACTTCAAAGACATTAATAAGGCTTGCCCAAAGGATCCGTTTCCCCTCCCTCGAATAGATCAAATTATCGATGCCACTTCAGGACACGATTCATTGTGCTTTCTCGACGCATACTCCGGTTACCATCAAATAAAGATGGCAGAGTCAGACCAAGCCGCAACGGCATTCATCACACCATACGGCCCATTCTGCTTCAACACAATGCCCTTTGGGCTAAAAAATGTCGGCGCAACATATCAGCGCATGATTCAAACATGTCTGGCAAACCAGATCGGCAAAACAGTGGAGGCTTACGTAGATGATGTGGTCGTTAAATCAAGACATGTCGAATCTCTAGTAGACGACTTGAGGCTCACATTCGACAACCTCTAAAAATACGACATTAAGCTCAATCCGGAAAAATGTGTTTTCGGCGTTCCAGCCGGAAAGCTCCTGGGCTTCATTGTATCCGGTAGAGGAATTGAAGCAAATCCAGCTAAAATCCGAGCTTTGTCACAATTGGACATCCCAAAAGACCTCAAACAAATACAGAAACTCACCGGATGCGTGGCGGCTTTAAGCCGCTTTATCTCCCGTTTGGGAGAGAAGGCATTGCCCCTTTACCGCCTCCTTAGGCGCACCGAACACTTCGAGTGGACGGACGCCGCAACGGCCGGACTCAAGGAAATAAAGGCCATCTTGGCAACGAATCCCGTCCTGGCCGCGTCGAATACTGGCGAACCCATGCTATTGTACATCGCCGCAACCCATCAAGTTGTTAGCGCAGTACTCGTCGTCGAACGGGTAACGGACGGGCACAAACTCCCCCTTCAAAGGCCGGTTTACTATGTGTCCACTGTCCTCACACCATGCAAATCACGTTAACTGCATTACCAAAAGATTGCATACGCAGTGTTCATGGCATCCCGGAAGCTACGACACTACTTTCAAGAGTGTTCTATAACAGTAGCCTCGGAAGTACCACTCAACAATATTATCAACAACCGCGACGCAATGGGCCGGATAGCAAAATGGTCCATAGAGCTCCTACCGTTCGACATAACCTACAAACCACAGCGAGCCATCAAATCGCAAGTCCTAGCCGACTTCGTCGCCGAATGGACAGAGGCCGAACTCCCTAAAGAGTATGGCACATACTCAAACTGGATCATGCATTTCGACGGCTCCAAAATGTTGGCCGGACTGGGGGCTGGCGTCGTTTTGACGTCCCCTACAGGAGACACAGTCCAATATGTACTCCAAATTATGTACACGGACTCCAACAATGCAGCCGAATACGAGGCCCTTCTACATGGTCTCCAGATGGCAATATCCATGGGCATTCAACGCCTGAAAGTACGTGGGGATCCAAACCTCGCGATATCCTAGATAAATGGTGACTTCGACGCCAAAGACCCAAAAATGGCAGCCTATCGCAACGCCGTACTAAAAAGGTCAGTTCGGTTCGAGGGACTAGAGTTTCACCATATAGCCCGAGAAAATAATCAGGCAGCGGACGTCCTGGCGCGCATCAGAGCAAAACGAGATGCCGTCCCCCCCCAACATCTTCTTAGAAAGATTATTCAAACCATCAGTAGCATGGGAGGGGGAACCCCCGGATAACAGTCCGGACACAACCGCACAACCAGACGCCAAGCAATCTGACATAATCGAAGGCCCCGCCACCGAAATCACACCTTCAGCCCACGTAATAATGGCGATCATCGCCCCGTGGACAGAATCATTCCTAGCCTACCTCACTAGGCAGGAACTCCCTGAGGACCAAAATGAGGCACGCTGCATAGTGTGGCGATCTAAAGCCTATAAAGTCCACGAGGGAGAACTATATAATAAAAGTACTACATGAGTCCTTCAAAGATGTATCTCCGAAGAGGAAGGGCGGAGTCTGTTGGCTGAAATTCATGCTGGACTCGGTGGCCACCACGCTGCAGCTCGGTCCCTTGTAAGCAAGGCTTTCCGTACAGGCTTTTATTGGCCGACGGCCCGAGCAGACGCCCATGACCTAGTCAAACGATGCGTCGGTTGCCAGCTTTTGCCAACCAAAGTCATATGCCACCCAACGCCCTCCGAACTATCCCCATCACTTGGCCTTTTGCGGTCTAGGGCTTGATATGGTGGGGGCCCTTAAAGGAGGAACCCACAAGAAAAAATACCTACTGGTCATGGTGGATAAATTCACCAAATGGATAGAAGCCAAGCCTGTTAAGACGGCCGAATCCGGACCCGTGATAGACTTCATATCCGGGGTCGTACATCGTTACGGTGTCCCCCATAGCATTATCACCGATAACGGCACAAACTTCACCTCTGACGAAGTAAAGCTGTGATGCAAAAACATGGGCATTAAGCTCGATTATGCTTCTGTCTATCACCCACAAACTAACGGTCAGGTCGAACGTGCAAATGGTCTCATCATGAGCGGTATCAAACACAGACTAGTGCGGTCCCTAAAGGAATCTAATACACACTGGGTAGAGGAGCTCGACTCCGTACTCTGGGGGCTACGAACCACGCCGAATCGTACCACCGGATTCACACCATTTTTTATGGTGTACGGCGCTGAGGCAGTTCTGCCCTGCGACATAATTCATGACTCACCTCGAGTGCGCATGTACAAAGAAAGAGAAGCCGAGCTTGATCGGCAGGACAACCTAGATGCCCTAGAGGAGGAGCGCGACGTTGCTAAAGCCCGTTCCGCATTTTATCAGCAGCAGGCTCGAAGATATCAAAGCAGAGAAGTACGGGCCAAAAATTACAACGTTGGTGAACTAGTTCTACGCCTGCCGGATAAGAAGAAGAACAAACTCAAGCCCAAATGGGAAGGTCCCTTCATAATTGACCAGGTCCTCACTGGTGGAGCGTACCGCCTGCGAGATGCGTCGGACAACCGACTTGAGCCGAACCCATGGAATGCAACACGTCTCCGAAGATTCTATGCCTAGCGCCGAACTTTGAGTTTGTCTCCTTCCTCTGTCCATTTTTACATATATCTTTCTGTCTTTATTTTTGTCTCCTCCCACTCTTTCCTTTTATAGCCTTTGAAGGCTTATCATACGACGTGCTACCAGCGCTCCTTAAACCTGGGGGCTTCTTTAACAGAAGCTTGTTTATATGGGTTTCACACCCAATGCATGCGTCAGACTTCCGCATGCACCTTTTGTTCACCATTATATGCATCGATATGACTTAAGTTTTGGCCAAGCTGGGTTGCCTGGCTCCTGTGCTTACCCCTACGTTCCCGATTGTTCGGCTAGGCGGTAAAGGGAGCAACTCCGCGATTGCTACTGCCGGATCAGCCGGATGTGTACCTCAGACTGGGTGAGGCCGAAAGCTAGCGTTCTTAAGGGAATATTTGGTCGGTGAACTAAAGATGAACCTTTTTTACTTATACATGCCCCCAGATGTTTTCCTGCACTTGCAGTCCGGACGTGCACTTCAGGGCACGCCACCCCAGCGAAAGGAACCCTTAACGGAACTATTCTCTCTGGAAGATGTTTCTTACTAACCATGTAATATAACATAACTAGTTGGGCACTTGTCTGATAAAGCACTAATGACCCCTACGCCTGGTCTCCACGCATACCTCGGCTCTTATATAGCCGTTATGGTATTCGGACACACTCCGGACCGTCAGGTCCCGAGGTCGAAGCGAAAAGGTCGGCAACGAAAAAGGATCTACAATCCGGCTAGAAGGCATTTCACATGTCAATTATAAATTACATAGTCATCTTGACTAATTGTATTCCTCCTCTATACCATCTAACAGGCTGTCTAATTTACAGTCCTGCTGAGAATACTTTGCGGCCAATTCTACCTGGCCATACACTAAGCTCACAGGGATCTCCTTCCCGTCTGGCCCCACCGGTCCGACCTCGGCCATGTGATTGGGGTCAGACTTCGTAAAGCGGGTCTTCACTATGGCCCAGGCCTCCCTAGCGCCTTGTCGGCAGGCTGATATCTTCCACAACCGGAAGCGTCGCCGAGCTCCCTTCAGCTTCTCCACAAGCTCTCCAAGGCCCTCGGGCGTAGAGTGGGAAGGCCACAAGGCTTGGGCAACGCCACGCATCGCCTGCCGGATTCGCTCGTGCAGTTGCAGGAGTTCGGGAAGTAGGTCACCCGTAGAACCGGGCATCTCCTCTGCAGGACGACCTGTGAGCATACCTACAGAAAATACTCTGTTATTCGACTTCCTCGCCGAACTCATTTTTCAAAGTTCGTTCAAGCACTTACTAAACATGCCGCGTCAAAGCCGCTGATTCTCCTTCATGGAGTCCGACAGCTAGCCACGAACGTCCTTCAGTTCAACATCCAGCTTGCTGTTGGCATCCTGAAGATCATTCTTCTCTCGCCTCACCCTTGTCAACATACTCTCACCGGCCTTTAACCGGCGTAAGAGTTGTTGCTTCTCCGGATCAAGTCCGGCGTCATCTGCAACATGAATTGTCAGATTTGCACCCATGCCGCACAATACTAATCTTTCGAAGTGTATCTTACCTGAGGGGGTCCCTTTGGGCTCCCCTGTTGCGGCTAGTGCGGCTTCTAGTTGGGCCTTGCACTTTTCCAGCTCCTAGGATAGTACGGTGTTCTTCTCAGTAAGAACCTGCATGTTATATGATCCTTAAATCAGTTACTTTAATTGTTTCAAGTCTCGGGGGCTACTGGTATATATATATTTAATCAAAATTTTCTTACTCGTATATCTTTCACATACTGTTCCGTGGCTTTGGCTAAACCATCTTGAGCGGCACGAGGGTACGCATCTCCCGAATTAAAGGCATCTAAAGCCTCTCAGAAGAAACAAGCGTCGCGCAGAACTGTCCAGCGACGCCTGTGGTTCATCGCACTCTCCACTTCTGAATTAGTGGCAGATAGCCGGTCTGCATCCTCTGTTGGAAGAGCGTCCAATACGCGCCTGGTGCTCGTCCCCGCTTTCGGACCAGACATTGGAGCCTGGCTAGTGGAGGCGCGGTTGGAAGCCTCTCCGGATATAGTCCGGCGAGGCCTCTTCGTCCTGGAAACAGCGCGGATGTTAACATGCCTTGACAGAATAACACCAGGGAAACAAAGGGCGCGTTATACCTTTGTGCCGGAATCTCAGTCCGGACTACGTTTCTTTTTTCCCCATGGGGCCCCGCGATGTAACGCCCTCGATGCGGCTATATCTCCCACGTGTCGAGGCACGACTTAGAGGCATAACCGCATTGAAAGCAATGTCGCAAGTGAGGTAATCTTCACACAACCCATGTAATACATAAAGGGAAAGAGATACATAGTTGGCTTACAGTCGCCACTTCACACAATACATAAATAAACATTCATCATTCAAATTACACTCAAGGTCCGACTACGGTACCAAAATGAAAGAAGACTACCCCAAATGCTACATAGATGCCCGGATCACCCCAACTGGGCTCCGCTACTGATCATCTGGAAAAGAAACATAGTAACGGCCACGTTCCTCGTCGAACTCCCACGTGAGCTCGGACGCGTCATCTGCACTGGCATCGTTGGTACCTGCGACTGTTGTGGTAGAATCTGTGAGTCACGGGGACTCAGCAATATCACACCCGCGAGATCAAGACTATTTAAGCTTATAGGTAGGAAAGGATTGTGAGGTGGAGCTGTAGCAAGCGACTAGCATATATGGTGGCTACAATGCAAAAGAGAGCGAGAAGAGAAGGCAAAGCACGGTCGTGAAGCTAGAAGTGATCAAGAAGTGATCCTAGAACAACCTACGTCATACATAACTCCAACACCGTGTTCACTTCCCGGACCCCGCCGAGAAGAGACCATCACGGTTACACACGCGGTTGATGTGTTTTAGTTAAGGTCAACTTCGGGTTTTCTACAACCAGACATCAACAAATTCCCATCTGCCTCATAACCGCGGGCACGGCTTTCGAAAGATAATACCCTGCAGGGGTGTCCCAACTTAGCGCATTATAAGCTCTCACGGTCAATGAAGGATATTCCTTCTACCGGGAAGACCCGATCAGTCTCGGAATCCCGGACTACAAGACATCTCGACAGTAATAAAACAAGTCCAGCAAAACCGCCCGATTGTGCCGACAAATCCTGATAGGAGCTGCACATATCTCGGTCTCAGGGCACATCCGGATAAGCTGTCCGTACAACTAAAACCAAGCCTCAAGTTTCCTTGAGGGGGCGCTGCACAGCGCTCTAGTTTGGACCAGCAATCGAAGGAGAACTGGCCCGGGGGGTTAAAATAAAGATGACCCTTGAGTCTGCAGAACCCAAGGGAAAAAAGGCTTAGGTGGCAAATGGTAAAACCAATGTTGGGCCTTGCTGGAGGAGTCTTATTCAAAGCGAACTGTCAAGGGGTCCCATAAATCACCCAACCGTGTAAGGAACGCAAAATCCGGGAACATAACACCGGTATGACGGAAACTAGGGTGGCAAGAGTGGAACAAAACACCAGGCATAAGGCCGAGCCTTCCACCCTTTACCAGTTATATGATGCATTAATTAAATAAGAGGTATTGTGATATCCCAACAAGTAAACATGTTCCAACAAGGAACAACAAGGTCATGTTCCAACAAGGAACAAACTTCATCTTCACCTGCAACTAGCAACGCTATAAGAGGGGCTGAGCAAAGCGGTAACATAGCCAAACAATGGTTTGCTAGGACATGGATGGTTAGGGGCTGACATGGCAATATAGGAGGCATGATATAGCAAGTGGTAGGTATCACAGCATAGGCATAGCAAAAGAGCGAGCAACTAGCAAGCAAAGATAGAAGTGATTTCGAGGGTATGGTCATCTTGCGTGCAAGGTTCTCAGAGTTGTCGAAAGCTTGGTCCTCGTAAGCGTTCTCAACAGGTTCCCCGTTCACGTACTCGTCTCCCGGCTCTACCCACAACAAGAACACAAGAAATGGGGACAAACATCAATCACGATGCAATGCACAAACAACATGATGCAAAACATGGCATGACATGCGAGATGTGATATGCAATGCATATGCATGCTCCGGAAGGACAAGGATGAGCAAGGCATAATCTTGGCAAACCAAGTATGCTACTGGATAGGTGAGGTGATTTCGGTTGAAATCAATATAAAGATCACCGGAATCGGATGCACGGTTTGCAAATGACAAGCAATACAAGAATGACGATAATCTGCCATTAACAGCATGATGCTACTTAGCAAGCAACAAGAAATTAAGCTACCGCACCCAAACATAGCAACAAGGCATATGGGAGCAATCTACTCAAGATGCTCGACAAAAGATGAACAATAAGCTACGGCTAAACCACACCACAACAGGTTCAAACAAGCATGGCAAAAGTGCAAAAGATAACAGGTTCACAGACTTAGAAAATAACAACATGCCAGAAATTAACATCAGGATGACATGTTTAGAGCAATGAAACAACATGCTACAGGAACAGGACATAGCAAAATAAGGCTTGGAATGAATCTACTCAAAGCACTTGACAAAAGTCCCTTACTAACCATAAGCCAAAAAGGATCAGAAAATATAATTGCATCCATGTCAATTAAGCAAGTTTCGTTACAGGTTTCAGACTTAGCAGAAAACTGGACATGTCAAAAACAGATAACAAGTAGGCATGTTCGTGAGCTCGATGCACTCACTACAGAGCATTACATGATAAACTAAGCATACATCCATCAAGAAGACATGGCATAGGAGTTAGACATGGCAAGAATAACATCATATCATGTAAGGATCAACTACAACAAGCTTGGCAAAATCGAATAACATGTAAGCAATCATGCTCAAAATAGGCACAGATCTCTCGGAAACAACATGAACACATGGCATAGAAATAACAGCAGGCAGGGACTTTGTGAAATTACTAAGTCTCTGAAATCAGCAACATCAAGTATCCTAGTTTGCATGCGTGTGCTAGTCACCACAAAGATCACAAAAATACATGGCATAATTCTTTGGAAAGGTAACATGGCTTATTACAAAACTCATGTAGGACTCAACTTCATAGGAGGTACACATCAATCATGGCAAAAATGACAAAAGTGCATGTTCTAATAAGAATCAGAAACTAACATCACATAGCCCTCTTCTAACAGCATTTCGGGCATCGAGATGACCTCGAATGAAAATGATGCAATGGAATGAAATGATGTACTCTTCGAGATGAACAGTTTGACATATTATACCCACAAAACGAAGCTACGGATGCAAAGTTATGGCACGATGAACATGTGACAGTAATGCTAAAATTCCAAGACTTAGACAAATTTGAGGGGGGGAAAGAAGTCAACCCTAGACGCGGGCAGATCTGGATCGGGCTCGAGGTCCGGCGAACTCCGGCGATGGCGGCTGCAGCGCGGGTCCGGCGAGCAGGGCGCGGGCGGCGCGGGCGAGCAGGGCACGGGCGGCGCGGGCTCCGGCGCGGGCGCGCGGGCCCCGGTGCGGGCGGCGCGGTGACGGAGCGGCGACGCGGTGGCGGCTCCGGCGCCGGCGCGGCTCCGGCGCGGGAGGAGGCAGCAGGGCGCGGCTGCGAGGTGGCGGAGGCGCGGGCCAGGCGGCGGGCGGCGCGCGGGCCGGGAGGGCCCCGCCTGGGCCCCGGCGGGCCGGCGCGCGGGCGGTGGCGCGGGGATGTGGGCGCGGGCGCGCGGCGAATCAGAAGGCGCCACATGGCGGCGGCGGCGCGGGTCGGACGCGTCCGGCCTGGCGGGTTTCGTCCGGCGGCGGCGGGAGGGGAATTGGACTAGGGTTAGGGTGGAATGGACCCGGGATTTCGGGGGAGAGGGGATATTTATAGGTAGAGGGGGCTAGGAAGCTCCAAATGGAGTGCGGTTTTCGGCCACGTGATCGTGATCGAACGGCGGAGGACATGGGAGTGACTTAGATGGGTTATTGGGCTGTTTGGAAGGGGTGTTGGGCTGCAACACACACGAGGCCTTCACGGTTACCCGGTTAACCGTTGGAGTGCCAAACGACCTCCGATTGACCCGAAACTTGACAGGCGGTCTACCGGTGCTATACCGAGGCCGCTGGGCAAACCTCGGCCCATTCCAAGAAAGTTTAATAGCCGCTCATGAAGAAATGTAAAAGGGGACGCCGGGGGACATAGGAGCGCCGGATTGCAAAACGGACAACGGGGAAAATGCTCGGATTCATGAGACGAACACGTATGCGAATGCGATGCACATGATGACATGATATGAAATGCATGACATGAACAAAATGTGAAACGAAGGGAAACCCAACCACGGAGGGAATATTATATCACAATGCCGAAAATGGCAAGAGTTGGAATACAAATATGGCAAGTTACATCCGGGGCGTTACAACACTCCACCACTACGAGAGGATCTCGTACCGAGATCTAGGACTGAAAGAACTCCGGATACTCGGAACGTAGGTGGTCCTCACGCTCCTAGGTGGCTTCTCGGTCTGAATAGTGTGACCATTTCACTTTCAGGAATTTGATTGACTTGTTGCGAGTCTTGCGCTCAGTTGTTTCAAGAATAGCAACGGGGTGCTCATGATAGGACAAATCTTCTTGAAGATCAGTCTCTTCGAAGTTGATGGTGCGCTCAGGCGTCTTGAAGCACTTGCGAAGCTGTTACACGTGGAAGACATCGTGCACATTTGCAAAGTTGGAGGGAAGGTCAAGTTGATAGGCGAGATCGCCTCGTTTGCCGATGATCTTGAAAGGACCCACGTATCTAGGGGCAAGTTTCCCCTTGATACCGAAGTGACGAGTTCCTTTCATTGGAGAGACGCGGAGGTAGACATGGTCTCCGATCTCGAATGCCAAATCTCGGTGTTTGCTATCGTAATAGCTCTTCTGGCGCGACTGCACAGCTTTGAGGTTCTCACGAATCACCTTGCACATTGCCTCAGCCTCTGAGATCAAATCATTGCCAAGCAATTGGCGTTCACCGGTTTCAGACCAGTTGAGAGGAGTACGGCACTTTCTGCCATAGAGAATCTCGAATGGGGCTTTGCCCGAGCTGGCTTGAAAACTGTTGTTGTAAGAGAACTCCGCATAAGGAAGGCAATCCTCCCACTTCATGCCGAAAGAGATAACACAAGCTCTGAGCATATCTTCAAGAATTTGGTTGACACGCTCGACTTGTCCACTAGTTTGAGGGTGGAAAGTTGTGCTGAAGCGAATATTGGTGCCCATGGCCTTCTGAAAAGAATCCCAGAACTTGGAGGTAAAGATGCTGCCACGGTCTGAAGAGATCAATTGTGGAATGCCGTGCAAGGAGACAATTCTGGAGGTGTAGAGCTCTGCCAGCTGCGCTGCTGTGATAGACTCTTTGATAGGAAGAAAATGAGCCACTTTGGTGAGCTTGTCGATGACGACGAAGATCATTTCCACGCTTGGACTTAGGAAACCCAGTCACGAAGTCCATTTCAATATGATCAAACTTCCATTCTGGAATAGCAAGAGGTTGGAGAAGACCAGCTGGTCGTTGGTGTTCTGCTTTCACCCTTCTGCAGACATCACACTCATTCACGAATTGAGAAATCTCTCGCTTCATTCGAGTCCACCAATACGACTGCTTGAGGTCATGGTACATCTTCGTACTTCCCGGATGAATTGACAGAAGAGAGTTGTGCGCTTCGTTCATAATGACTTTACGAAGATCACCCTTTGGAACCACGATCCGGTCCTCGAAGAAAAGAGTATCTCTGTCATCAACTCGATAGCACTTGTATTTGGAAATGCCCTTGTCAATACCACGTTTCACCTTCTTCACCATGGTATCCAACAGTTGTGCCTCATGAATCTGATCTTCCAAAGTAAGAGAGGCAATGAGGTTGACAAGAAAACCTTGAGGGACAACTTGGAGATTCAACTTGCGGAAAGCCTCACAGAGATCCGGTTGAAATGGCTTGTGGATTAAGCTGTTGCAGTAAGCCTTCCTGCTCAAAGCGTCTGCAATCACATTAGCCTTGCCTGGAGTATATTCAATACTCGGATTATACTCTTGAATCATTTCGACCCATCGAGTTTGCCTGAGGTTGAGGTTGGGCTGAGTGAAGATATACTTGAGACTCTTGTGATCGGTGAAAATGTCCACTTTCCTTCCCAACAGGAGATGTATCCATGTTATCAGTGCGTGGACAACTGCCGCCAACTCAAGATCGTGAGTGGGGTAGTTCCTTTCGTTGGGCTTAAACTGACGAGAGGTATAGGCAACAACCTTCTTCTCTTGCATTAAGGCGGCACCGAGGCCCTGAAGAGAAGCATCACAGAATACTTCATAAGGCTTGGATTCGTCAGGAGGAGTCAGAACTGGAGCAGTGACGAGTTTCTCTTTGAGAGTGTTGAAAGCAACGTCACACTCAGGAGATCAGACATACTTCACATGCTTCTGGAGGAGGTTGGAAAGAGGCTTTGCAATCTTTGAGAAATTCTCAACGAATCTTCGGCAATAGCTTGCAAGTCCAAGAAAACTGCGAAGTTGCTTGACATTCTGAGGCGGTTCCCAATTCACAACTGCAGACACCTTCTCAGGATTAACAACGATGCCCTTGGCAGAGATGATATGGCCAAGATAAAGAACTTCATCAAGCCAAAATTCACATTTGGAGAACTTCGCATATAATTTATACTCTCTGAGCTTGTCGAGTACCAATCGCAAATGTTTGGCATGATCCTCCTTATTCTTGGAGAAGACCAAAATATCATCGAGATAGACCAAGACAAATTCGTTGATGTAGGGGTTGAAGATGAAATTCATCAAGCGAGAGAAAGCTGGAGGAGCATTGACAAGGCCGAAAGACATGACAGTATATTCATAAGAACCAAAGCTTGTTCCGAATGTTGTCTTGGGAATATCTTCTTCACGAATGCGAATCTGATGATAACCCATACGAAGGTCAAGCTTGGAGAACACCTTGGCACCTTTAAGTTGCTCAAATAGCTCATTGATGTTAGGAAGTGGGTACTTGTTCTTGATTGTCTTCTTGTTCAATGGACGGTAATCGACGCAAAGTCGGTCCGTGCCATCCTTCTTCCGGCCAAAAAGAACACCACAACCCCAAGGAGAAGAACTCGGTCTGATCAGACCCAGACGCTCTTGTTTATCGAGTTGTTTCTTCAATTCCTTGAGCTCATCTGGTCCAAGCTTGTAAGGACGCTTGCAAACGGGTTCCGTGCCAGGCTCAAGATCAATAACGAATTCAACTGGCCGGCGGGGAGGCATACCCGGAAGCTCTTCCGGAAAGACATCTTGGTACTCACAAACGACTGGAATCTGAGAGATAGCCTCCATTTCACCATTCTCATTGAGAGAAAACAACCGAATGGTATCATCACGAGAGGCATAGATGATCACATCGTTAGAAGAGTGAGTCAATTTGATTTCCCTGGCAGCACAATCAAGCTGAGCCTTGTGCTTAGAAAGCCAGTCCATCCCGAGAATAAGATCAATATCAGAGTCACCAAGAACAATTGGTTTAGCCAGAAATCTATAGTCACCCATCTTGATACCGACATTCGGAACGCACAAATTAGATGTCATATGCTTACCCGGGGACACCACTGATAAAGAACTAGGCAAAACTTGATAACCCAACTCATGCTTAGATGCAAAAGGTCTTGAGATGAAACAATGCGAGGCACCAGTATCAAATAAGACTTTTGCAGGAATATCATTAACAGGATGATTCCATGATCACTTCAGAAGAATCCTCCGCTTGAGCTGCATTCATCATGTTCACCTTGACATGCTTAGGATTATGCTTGACCACTGCATTGCTGGAAGATTTCACAGGAGGAGGAGGCGGAAGGCGCCTTTGATTGAAGCACTTGTCCGCATAGTGACCCTTTTGCTGACATTTCCTGCAAGTCACCTCAGAGAGCGGACGATAGTAAGGAGCACTTGGCTTTGGAGCTTGGTTCTGAGACTTGTTCTGATAGCCAGGGTTGGGTGGGTGGGAAGATCCACGACCACCTGAGTTCTTCTGCTGATAAGGGTGACGGAACGGAGGAGGAGGAGGCAACCAGAACTTCTGTTGCTTAGCTGCCACAAGTGAGGGAGAAGAAGACTGAACTGCGTCTCTGACTCTCTTCTTAGATGCCTCACACTTGAGCTGAGCAGCTTCTTGTTTCAGCGCCATGTTGTAGAATTCATCATACTTTAATGGCTCGAAAAGCACGAGAGCAAGTTGCAGATCTTCCCTGAGACCACGCCTGAACTGGTAGATCATACTCTTCTCAGCAGGGATGTCTTGCCTCGCAAAACGAGAGAGCTTCTGGAACTGAGTGTTGTATTGATAGACAGACATGTTGCCTTGCTTGAGATTGCGGAATTCCTCACGCTTACTCTCAACAACACTTTCTGGAATGTGGTGAGCTTTGAAGTCACGACGGAAATTATCCCAGGTAATCACACGACCTCCTCTGGAATCTTTGTATTGCTGGAACCACTCAGCAGCTTGATCTTTGAGTTGAAAAGAGGCAAACTTGGCAAAGTCCTCAGGTCTGACATTGCTGCACTCGAAATGCTTGCTGATGTCCACGAGCCAATCATCTGCGTCTGTGGCCTCAACACAGTAGTTGAAGGTCTTTGGCTGATTAGCAAGGAACTGGTTGGGTGAAGCGAAGTGCGGCTGATTGTTGCCTTGGCCTTGATTCCCTTGATTATCTTGCCCTTGGTTGCGATCTTGCAAGAGCTGGATCAGAATCTGAGCGTTGGCATTTGTGGCAGTCATCAGGGCTTGCCAAGCCTCCGGAGGCGGAGGTGGTGGCGGAGGGTTAGCCTGACTTCCTTCATTGCGTTCCAGATTCTGACGCGTTGGCGGAGCCATCCTGAAGAGGGTGACATCCATTAGCATCTTGAAAGAGATATATTCAAGCTGAATCAAAGGAACGAAATTGCAACATATAGTCTTCACAATAAACATCCGAACGAGAATGAACGAATGAATTCCAAAGTAAAGCATCACACTTCCATAAGCTGAGAAGCCACTTAGAAAAAGGTATGAAATAAAATCAACAAGGTACGGATGTGAACAAATACTTGGTAAGGATTACCCAATCACGAACCAAATATCTGCGGAAGAAATACTAGAGCTACATGAATTCCCACTTATAAACTCCCGAAACTTTCTGGTTATGCAATCAGGTGTTGGGGATACAGGGGACACAAAATATATCACCCAAACTAATAATACCTAGATCCAGCTGTATCCATCCTTCAACACATAACCAAGAAATTCTCGGAAATCATCTACCTCAACCTTCGAAAAGCATCCGTTATACAGTCATGGCAATACTCCCGCACTCGCCACAGTACTGGGCTATCAGGGTTATCTCACCAACGACTGTACAAAAGAGATTTTCGATGTCGGCGTACTAAACTCAGGTATTCCAAAACCGCAACGATAAAATTATGACGACAACACCTCGGAGCTCAACTCCCCGGGACACCTCCTCTAAAACCCCTGCTGACGGGAGGCAACCAAGACAATGTTGTCATCATAAAACCATCGGAACGATTCTAAGATACCCGCGTGATCCTAAAAAAAAATTCAGTGAAATTTGAGAAGAGAAGAGTCAAAACTCTACGTCAGGATGCCTTACCAGAGCAATGAGGAGACTGGGAAGTAAAAAGAATTCCTAAACTCTCCGATATATAATTCCTAAATGACTCAAAACATTTTTCTAGACACAACTCGGCCACTAAAAACGATCAATCAGTGGGGGCTCCTAAGGTCGGGGAAGGCTCTGATACCAACTTGTAACGCCCTTGATGCGGCTATATCCCCCACGTGTCGAGGCACGACTTAGAGGCATAACCGCATTGAAAGCAATGTCGCAAGTGAGGTAATCTTCACACAACCCATGTAATACATAAAGGGAAAGAGATACAAAGTTGGCTTATAGTCGCCACTTCACACAATACATAAATAAACATTCATCATTCAAATTACACTCAAGGTCCGACTACGGTACCAAAATGAAAGAAGACTACCCCAAATGCTACATAGATCCCCGGATCACCCCAACTGGGCTCCACTACTGATCATCTGGAAAAGAAACATAGTAACGGCCACGTTCCTCGTCGAACTCCCATGTGAGCTCGGACGCGTCATCTGCACTGGCATCGTTGGTACCTGCAACTGTTGTGGTAGAATCTGTGAGTCACGGGGACTCAGCAATCTCACACCCGCGAGATCAAGACTATTTAAGCTTATAGGTAGGAAAGGATTGTGAGGTGGAGCTGCAGCAAGCGACTAGCATATATGGTGGCTACAACGCAAAAGAGAGCGAGAAGAGAAGGCAAAGCACGGTCGTGAAGCTAGAAGTGATCAAGAAGTGATCCTAGAACAACCTATGTCATACATAACTCCAACACCGTGTTCACTTCCCGGACCCTGCCGAGAAGAGACCATCACGGTTACACACGCGGTTGATGTGTTTTAGTTAAGGTCAACTTCGGGTTTTCTACAACCGGACATCAACAAATTCCCATCTGCCTCATAACCGCGGGCACGGCTTTCGAAAGATAATACCCTGCAGGGGTGTCCCAACTTAGCCCAATATAAGCTCTCACGGTCAACGAAGGAGATTCCTTCTACCGGGAAGACCCGATCAGTCTCGGAATCCCGGACTACAAGACATCTCGACAGTAATAAAACAAGTCCAGCAAAACCGCCCGATTGTGCCGACAAATCCTGATAGGAGCTGCACATATCTCGGTCTCAGGGCACATCCGGATAAGCTGTCCGTACAACTAAAACCAAGCCTCAAGTTTCCTTGAGGGGGCGCAGCACAGCGCTCTAGTTTGGACCAGCAATCGAAGGAGAACTGGCCCGGGGGGTTAAAATAAAGATGACCCTTGAGTCTGCAGAACCCAAGGGAAAAAAGGCTTAGGTGGCAAATGGTAAAACCAATGTTGGGCCTTGCTGGAGGAGTCTTATTCAAAGCGAACTGTCAAGGGGGTCCCATAAATCACCCAACCGTGTAAGGAACGCAAAATTCGGGAACATAACACCGGTATGACGGAAACTAGGGTGGCAAGAGTGGAACAAAACACCAGGCATAAGGCCGAGCCTTCCACCCTTTACCAGTTATATAGATGCATTAATTAAATAAGAGGTATTGTGATATCCCAACAAGTAAACATGTTCCAACAAGGAACAACAAGGTCATGTTCCAACAAGGAACAAACTTCATCTTCACCTGCAACTAGCAACGCTATAAGAGGGGCTGAGCAAAGCGGTAACATAGCCAAACAACGGTTTGCTAGGACATGGATGGTTAGGGGCTGACATGGCAATATAGGAGGCATGATATAGCAAGTGGTAGGTATCACAGCATAGGCATAGCAAAAGAGCGAGCAACTAGCAAGCAAAGATAGAAGTGATTTCGAGGGTATGGTCATCTTGCGTGCAAGGTTCTCAGAGTTGTCGAAAGCTTGGTCCTCGTAAGCGTTCTCAACAGGTTCCTCGTTCACGTACTCGTATCCCGGCTCTACCCACAACAAGAACACAAGAAAAGGGGACAAACATCAATCACGATGCAATGCACAAACAACATGATGCAAAACATGGCATGACATGCGAGATGTGATATGCAATGCATATGCATGCTCCGGAAGGACAAGGATGAACAAGGCATAATCTTGGCAAACCAAGTATGCCACTGGATAGGTGAGGTGATTTCGGTTGAAATCAATATAAAGATCACCGGAATCGGATGCACGGTTTGCAAATGACAAGCAATAAAAGAATGACGATAATCTGTCATTAAGAGCATGATGCTACTTAGCAAGCAACAAGAAATTAAGCTACCGCACCCAAACATAGCAACAAGGCATATGGGAGCAATCTACTCAAGATGCTCGACAAAAGATGAACAATAAGCTACGGCTAAACCACACCACAACAGGTTCAAACAAGCATGGAAAAAGTGCAATAGATAACAGGTTCACAGACTTAGAAAATAACAACATGCCAGAAATTAACATCAGGATGACATGTTTAGAGCAATGAAACAACATGCTACAGGAACAGGACATAGCAAAATAAGGCTTGGAATGAATCTACTCAAAGCACTTGACAAAAGTTCCTTACTAACCATAAGCCAAAAAGGATCAGAAAATATGATTGCATCCATGTCAATTAAGCAAGTTTCGTTACAGGTTTCAGACTTAGCAGAAAACTGGACATGTCAAAAACAGATAACAAGTAGGCACTCCATAAATAAAAACAAAGGCATGGGTGGATAGATCAAATCCATATGCTCAAAACACTTTTACTGATCATGCTCAAAATAGGCATAGATCTCTCGGAAACAACATGAACACTTGGCATAAAAATAACAGCAGGCAGGGACTTAGTGAAATTACGAAGTCTCTGAAATCAGCAACATCAAGTACCCTGGTTTGCATGCTTGTGCTAGTCACCACATAGATCGAAAAAATACATGGCATAATTATCTGGAAAGGTAACATGGCATATTACGAAACTCATGTAGGACTCAACTTCATAGGAGGTACACATCAATCATGGCAAAAATGACAAAAGTGCATGTTCTGATAAGAATCAGAAACTAACATCACATAGCCCTCTTCTAACAGCATTTCGGGCATCAAGGTGACCTCAAATGAAAATGATGCAATGTAATAAAATGATGTACTCTTTGAGGTGAACATTTTGACATATTATACCCATGAAACGAAGCTACGGATGCAAAGTTATGGCACGATGAACATGTGACAGTAATGCTAAAATTCCAAGACTTAGACAAATTTGAGGGGGGGAAAGAAGTCAACCCTAGACGTGGGCAGATCTGGATCGGGCTCGAGGTCCGGCGAACTCCGGCGACGGCGGCGGCGGCGCGGGTCCGGCGAGCAGGGCGCGGGCGGCGCGGGCGAGCAGGGCACGGGCGGCGGGGACTCCGGCGCGGGCGCGCGGGCCCCGGCTCGAGCGGCGCGGTGACGGAGCGGCGACTCCGGGCGGCGACGCGGTGGCGGCTCCGGCGCCGGCGCGGCTCCGGCGCGGGAGGAGGCGGCGGGCCACGGCTGCGAGGTGGCGGAGGCGCGGGCCAGGCGGCGGGCGGCGCGCGGGCCGGTAGGGCCCCGCCTGGGCCCCGGCGGGCCGGCGCGCGGGCGGTGGCGCGGGGATGTGGGCGTGGGCGCGCGGCGAATCAGAAGGCGCCACGTGGCGGCGGCGGCGCGGGTCGGACGCGTCCGGCCTGGCGGGTTTCTTCCGGCGGCGGCGGGAGGGGAATTGGACTAGGGTTAGGGTGGAATGGACCCGGGATTTCGGGGGAGAGGGGATATTTATAGGTAGAGGGGGCTAGGAAGCTCCAAATGGAGTGCGGTTTTCGGCCACGCGATCGTGATCGAACGGCGGAGGACATGGGAGTGACTTAGATGGGTTATTGGGCCGTTTTGAAGGGGTGTTGGGCTGCAACACACACAAGGCTTTCACGGTTACCCGGTTAACCGTTGGAGTACCAAACGACCTCCGATTGACCCGAAACTTGACAGGCGGTCTACCGGTGCTATACCGAGGCCGCTTGGCAAACCTCGGCCCATTCCGAGAAAGTTTAATAGCCGCTCACGAAGAAATGTAAAAGGGGACGCCGGGGGACATAGGAGCGCCGGATTGCAAAACGGACAAAATGCTCGGATTCATGAGACGAACACGTATGCGAATGCGATGCACATGATGACATGATATGAAATGCATGACATGAACAAAATGCGAAACGAAGGGAAAACCAACCACGGAGGGAATATTATATCACAATGCCGAAAATGGCAAGAGTTGGAATACAAATATGGCAAGTTACATCCGGGGCGTTACACGCGGCCCCTCGTTGGCTAGTCGCCGCAGGTTCGGCCTCCCGCCTCGGAAATCTCCCCTGCAAAAGATGGTTGTCGTTGGAAACGCAAGAATAGGGGATAAAAGAATCTCTCTTGAGGAAATAAAACACTCTGGTTTCTGTCACCTGGGAGGCCGGGATTAACCCGGGGTAATCAGCCATAATGGCTACCAAGGTATTGTCCTTGCTTAACTGATGGAACACCCCGTCGATAAGCTCCATCGATATGTCCGGATCCTCTTCGGAGTCCGGATCGAGGGACCGTTCTGGGTCCTCAGGCTGTGGAGGGCGGCTGTTGATATCCTTTACTTCCTGTCGCAGTTCCTGCATTGAAATCGTAAGATTACGTATCTAGCCGTGGGAGCGTTAAACAGACAGGCAAGTGCAATTGTTCACTTACCCAACTTGGAGGTTCGCACATAGTGAATCCGGCCCGCGGGTTGACGCGGAGGAAGTCCTTCTTTTCTCCCTTGTACAAAGATGTTAAAATCTTTACTAGAGCGGCAGCTGTGGCTGGCCCCTTACGACCATAACGGGTGGTGTCATCCTCCCCATTGAAATCCCACATGGGGTGGCCTCTGTATTGAAGCGGTTGCACACCCCGCATAAGGCATGCGGCCATGACTCCAATCATGGTTAGCCCGGAATGAGCTAACAGTCTTATCCGGCCCATCAGGTAAAGGACGTCTCTATCGCTTTCTCTCTGAGAGCTCCGTGGACGCCAGCTCAAGCGTTTCTTCAAGGGAGCGCTGTTGAACTCAGGGAGGCCGACCCGGATAGGGTCCGGCAGCGGGACGTCATCTATGTAAAACCATTCTGAAGGCCAGTCCTCGGACGCCTTTTTTGGGGTTTCGGATAAGTATCCGGTCCCGGCGATGCGCCATACCTCGGCTCCGCCCACTTGATATATAGACCCCTTTTCAGAACGGGGCACCAAGTAGAACAACCTCTTCCACAGCGAAAAATGAGCCTCGACACCTAAAAATAGCTCGCAAAGGGCAACGAAGCCCGCAATATGTAGTACGGAGCCGGGCGTGAGATTGTGCAGCTGGAGACCGTAGAACTCCAGAAGCCCGCGGAGGAATGGATGAATTGGAAATCCCAGTCCCCTTAATAAATAGGGGACGAGGCACACCCGCTCTCCTTTAGAAGGATTGGGGGTGCTCTCCGCTTGCTTTCCGCCGTTGTAGGTGGCGAGTCCGGCTCGGACCGGGACCATATATGCCTGGGGAAGGAATCCCTTGGCCTGCAGCGACACTAGCTCGCTGTGTGGGATGGTGCAACTCTCCCAGTCTCCGGATTTGGGACTGGAGGGGCGAGGGGAGGAGCTTCGACGGCTGGCCATGTTGGAATGGACCTTTGCTGGAGACGCTCTGATGATAACTCGCGGAGAGGAGAAGATGTGGTTTGGATCTAAATCCCCATCCCGTTAAATAGGTGGCTCGTTTATACGACTAAGGGCATGAATATAATAACACCCCCGGGCCTTTCGCATTCGTTCAACACGTGGAAGACGGCAATTATTGGGCACTGAAGCCGAGCAGTGCTACGTTACAAAAGTCGGACATTATTCGTACAGGTACACAGGATTCGGAGGAGGAACACGCCTTGCAATGCCGAAGACAAATTTGCACGCCGGACTCGTCGTCACTGAAGCCTGGTTCGGGGGCTACTGAGGGAGTCCTGGATTAGGGGGTGTTCGGATAGCCGGACTATACCTTCAATCGGACTCCAGGACTATGAAGATACCAAGTTGAAGACTTCGTCCCGTGTCCGGAAGGATCCTTTCTTGGCATGGAAGGCAAGCTAGGTGTGCGGATATTCAAGATCTCCTACCATTGTAACCGACTCTGTGTAACCCTAACCCTACCCGGTGTCTATATAAACCGGAGGGTTGTAGTCCGTAGGACAACCATCATCATACACAATCATACCATAGGCTAGCTTCTAGGGTTTAGCCTCCTTGATCTCGTGGTAGATCTACTCTTGTACTACCCATATCATCAATATTAATCTAGCAGGAGTAGGGTTTTACCTCCATCGAGAGGGCCCGAACCTGGGTAAAATAAAGTGTCCCTTGTCTCCTGTTATCATCCGACCTTGACGCACAGTTCGGGACCCCCTACCCGAGATCCGCCGGTTTTGACACCGACAATAGGGATGGAGTAGCTCCTTTAAT
The DNA here is from genome assembly GCA_032464435.1 of Aegilops umbellulata. Classification (NCBI taxonomy): domain Eukaryota; kingdom Viridiplantae; phylum Streptophyta; class Magnoliopsida; order Poales; family Poaceae; genus Aegilops; species Aegilops umbellulata. Next base: position 107,698,622 of record CP136054.1, read on the forward strand.
GAAAGAGAGAGCATATGCTATGATGCATGGCTCTGTCGAGCACTCAAGTTTGGAGAAGATGAAGATAACATCAAAATCCATCAATGCATACCGATCCCTTGAGTGAGTGGAACTAGAAAAATGAAGAAGAAGGGAAACAATGGAGGAGATAAAGGATATTGTCGACAAGATGCCGCTCTGTGCAAACAAAGTGAAAAATAATAATGATATGGCTTCTGTTATGATCGGCCTGGCTTATGGCCGTAGAAGGCCCACCAGGCAATCTTAGCCCACAAGTTATCTTAGGTTAATACGCATGCAAGTTATCTAGGTTATAAATATATGATGTAAGACTCTTTTTCAGATTAAGCAATAAGAATATTATTATTCCTATTGCCCGGCTCCCAGAGGAGCCGGAACCCTAGCCGCCTCTAACCCTAGCTGTCGCCGCCATCTCCCTCCGACGCGACGGCACCCAGCCGCCGGCGCGCCCGATAATCGCCCTGTCCCGCTCCATCCTTCCCCTACAACCTCCGGAGCAGGTCTAGTAGGACCCCAGGTTCTACCAATTTGGTATCCAGAGACAAGGTTGCGATCATGTCATCATCATCATCCACGCCCATGCTGTCCGGCGGCACCACCGCCCGATGTCCACCGCTCCCCTAGCCACCGCCCCGATGACCTCCGTCGGGGTCCCCATGCTGTCGGAGCAGGCCATGTGTAACGCCCCGGATCTGATGCGCGAGGTGTCCGTCAGTTATTTGCCGTCCTTGCCATGTCATGTGCTTGCGTGTTGCACTTTGCCATGTCATCATCTGCATTTCATATCATGTCATCATGTGCATCGCATTCGCATACGTGTTCGTTCCATGCATCCGAGCATTTTCCCCGTTGTCCGTTTTGCAATCCGGCGCTCCTATGTCCCCCGACGCCCTCTTTTACCTCTTTTCGTGTGCGGGTGTTAAACATTCTCGGAATGGACCGAGGTTTGCAAAGCGGCCTTGGTATAGCACCGGTAGACCGCCTGTCAAGTTTCGGGTCATTCGGAGGTCGTTTGATACTCCAACGGTTAACCGGGTAACCGTAAAAGCCTCTTTTGGTGCAGCCCAACACCCCTTTCAAAGTGGCCCAAAACTCACCTAAACCCCTTCCATCATCTCGGTCATTCGATCACGATCGCGTGGCCAAAAACCGCTCTCCATTTGGAGCATCCTAGCTCCCTCTACCTATATAAACACCTCCCCCTCATGAAACCCTAGCCCTTTCTCCACCGCGCCGCCGGACATGTCCACCCGCGCCGGACACGTCCGCCGGACACGTCGCACCGGACCAATAGCAGGCCGCCACGTCGCTCCGCCGCCGCCTGGATCCACTCCGCCGCCGCCACGTGGGCGTCCGCCGCCCCGCGCCTCCTGCCGGCCCGCGGGGCCCGAGTTGGGCCCTCGCCGCCGCCGCCGTGCCCCGCGGCCGCCCGCCTCCGCCGCCGTCGCGGTGCCCCGCTTCGCCGCCCGCCGGCGCCGCCCTTGCGCCGCCCCGCCGCCATGCCCCGCCGCCACTCGCCGCCAGCCCGCGCGCTCCTCCGCCGCCATGCCCGCGCGCCGCCGCCGCTCGCGACCTCGACGCCCGGCGCCGTCCCGGCGCGGCCCCGCCGCCCGGGACCTCCTCGTCGTCGGCGCCTCCCGGATCCGGCGCCCCCCCCCCCCCTCGCCGGTGACCTTCCCCCGCATCTCCAGGTGCCACCCCGAGCCCTCCGGCAGCCTCTCTCCGTCGACTCCGGCGAGCCCGGATCCAGATCTGAAAACAAGGTTGACCCCGGATTTCGTCTAAGTCCCGAATATTTTGCATTATGTTGCCATCTTCATCGCATCATATCTCCGTGTGTACTGCTCCGTTTCGTGCGTCTAGCATCTCAAATTGTTTGTCTCGATGAGTACATCATTTCATCTTATTGCATCATTTCCATTTGAGCTCATATTGATGCCCGAAATGCTGTTAGAAGAGGGCTATGTGATGTTAGTTTCAGATCTGTTTCAGTAGATGCACTTTTGTCATTTTTGCCATGATTGATGTGTGCATCCTATGAACTGGAGTCCTACATGTGTTTTGTAATATGCCATGCCATCTTTACATGGGTTTATGCCATGTATTTTTGTGATCTTTTTGGTGACTAGCACAAGCATGCAAACTAGGCATCTTAATGTTGCTGATTTCAGGGACTTAGTAATTTCACTGTCATGTTCTGCTGTTATTTTTATGCTATGTGTTCGTATTGTTTCAGAGAGATATATGCCTCTTTTGAGTATGATCAGTAAGGGTGTTTTGTGCATATGGATTTTCTACATCCATCCATACCTTTGTTTGTATTTATGGAGTGCCATAGCTTGAGTCAATCGAGCTCTACTTTTGCTTTAAAATGTTGTTGGTAGATTGTTTACATGTTATTCGATTTTGCCAAGCTTGTTGTAGTTGATCCTTACATGCTATGATGTTTTTCTTGCCATGTATAGCTTCTATGCCATGTCTTCTTGATGGATGTATGCTTAGTTTATCATGTAATGCTCTGTAGTGAGTGCATCGAGCTCGTGAACATGCCTACTTGCTATCTGTTTTTGACATGTCCAGTTTTTCTGCTAAGTCTGAAACCTGTAACGAAACTTGCTTAATTGACATGGATGTTATTATATTTTCTGATCCTTTTTGGCTTATGGTCAGTAAGGGACTTTTGTTCTATGCTTTGAGTAGATTCATGTCATGCCTTGATTTGCTATATTGTGTTCCTGTAGCATGTTGTTTCCTTGCTCTAAACATGTCATCCTGATGTTAATTTCTGGCATGATAGTATTTTCTCCAAGTCTGTGAACCTGTTATGTTTTGCACTTTTGCCATGCTTGTTTGAACCTTTTATGGTGTGATTTAGCCGTAGCTCAGTGTTCATCTTTTGTCAAGCATCTTGAGTAGTTCACTGTCATATGCTTTGTTGATATGTTTGGGTGCAGTAGCTTAATTTCATCTTGCTTGCTAAGTAGCATCATGTTGTTAATGGCAGAATCTTGTCATTCTTGTTTTGCTTGTCATTTGCAAACCGTGCATCCGATTCCGGTGATCTTTATATCGATTTCAACCGAAATCACCTCACCTTTCCAGTGGCATACTTGGTTTGCCAAGATTATGCCTTGTTCTTCTTTTTCTTTCCGGAGCACGCATATGCATTGCATATCACATCTCGCATATCATGCCATGTTTTGCATCATGTTGTTTGTGCATTGCATCGTGGTTGATAGTTGTTCCTTTGCTTGTGTTCTTGTTTTGGGTAGAGCCGTGAGACGAGTACGTGACCAAGGAACTTGTTGAGAACACTTACGAGGTCCAAGCTTTCGACAACTCTGAGATCTTTGCAGGCAAGATGACCATACCCTCGAAATCACTTCTATCTTTGCTTGTTAGATTGCTCGCTCTTTTGCTATGCCTATGCTGCGATACCTACCACTTGCTTATCATGCCTCCCATATTGTTAAACCAAGCCTCTAACCCACCTTGTCCTAGCAAACCGTTGTTTGGCTATGTTACCGCTTTGCTCAGCCCCTCTTATAGCATTGTTAGTTGCAGTTGAAGATGAAGTATGTTCCTTGTTGGAACATGGAGTTGTTGTTCCTTGTTGGAACATGTTTACTTGTTGGGATATCACAATATATCTTATTTAATTAATGCATCTATATACTTGGTAAAGGGTGGAAGTCTCGGCCTTATGCCTGGTGTTTTGTTCCACTCTTGCCGCCCTAGTTTCCGTCATATCGGTGTTATGTTCCCGGATTTTGCGTCCCTAACGCGGTCGGGTGATTTATGGGACCCCCTTGACAGTTCGCTTTGAATAAGACTTTTCCAGCAAGGACCAACATTGGTTTTACCATTTGCCTCACCACCACCTATCCCTTTCCCTTGGGTCGGCCAACCTGAGGGTCCTCTTTATTTTAGCCCTCCCGGGCCAGTGCTTCTCTACGTGCTGGTCCAAACCGAGTGATGTCCGGCGCCCCCTGGGCAATCAGGGTCTATGCCAACCCGACGTCTGGCTCATTCGGTGTGCCCTGAGACCGAGATATGTGCAGCTCCTATCAGGATTTGTCGGCACATCCGGGCGGCTTTGCTGGTCTTGTTTTATTACTGTCGAAATGTCTTGTAGCCGGGATTCCGAGACTGATCGGGTCTTCCCGTGGAGAAGGAATATCCTTCGTTGATCGCGAGAGCTTATCATGGGCTAAGTTGGGACACCCCTGCAGGGTTTGAACTTTCGAAAGCCGTGCCCGCGGTTATGTGGCAGATGGGAATTTGTTAATGTCCGGTTGTAGAAAACCCGAAGTTGATCTTAAATAAAATACACCAACCGCGTGTGTAACCGTGATGGTCTCTTCTCGGCGGAGTCCGGGAAGTGAACACAGTGTTGGAGTTATGCTTGACGTAGGTTGTTCTAGGATCACTTCTTGATCATAGTTCATCGACCGTGCTTTGACTTCTCTTCTCGCTCTCATTTGCGTATGTTAGCCACCATATATGCTAGTCGCTTGCTGCAGCTCCACCTCATACCTTTTACCCTACCTATAAGCTTAAATAGTCTTGATCTCGCGGGTGTGAGATTGCTGAGTCCCCATGACTCACAGATACTTCCAAAACCAGTTTGCAGGTGCCGATGAAACCATGCAGGTGACGCACCCGAGCTCAAGGAGGAGTTCGATGAAGATCTTGTTCATTGTGTTGTTCCGTTTCAGTTGATCAGTAGTGGAGCCCAGTCGGGACGATCGGGGATCTGTGTAGCATTTGGGGTAGTCTTCTTTTATTTTGGTTCCGTAGTCGGACCTTGATTGTATCTGTATGATGTAATGCTTTACCCATGTATTGTGTGAAGTGGCGATTGTAAGCCAGCTATGTATCTCTTTCCCTTATGTATTACATGGGTTGTGTGAAGATTACCTCACTTGCGACATTGCTTTCAATGCGGTTATGCCTCTAAGTCGTGCTTCGACACGTGGGAGATATAGCCGCATCAAGGGCGTTACACCATGACCACGGGCTCCCCCACGCCACCAGCCCCAGTCACCTCCGCGCCGCCACTAGCCGTTGTCTTCATGCTGGAACAGATGACCAACACGCTGCAACATCTCGTGACGGCCATCCAAGGTCTCCACATGAACCAGTTGAGGGAGTCCTGGATTAGGGAGTCTCCGGACAGCCGGACTATATCCTTTGGCCGCACTGTTGGACTATGAAGATACAAGATTGAAGACTTCGTCCCGTGTCCGGATGGGACTCTCCTTGGCATGGAAGGCAAGCTTGGCAATACGGATATGTAGATCTCCTTCCTTGTAACCGACTCTGTGTAACCCTAGCCCCCTCTGGTGTCTATATAAACTGGAGGGTTTAGTCCGTAGGACAACAACAATCATACCATAGGCTAGCTTATAGGGTTTAGCCTCTTCGATCTCGTGGTAGATCAACTCTCGTAATACTCATATCATCAAGATCAATCAAGCAGGAAGTAGGGTGTTACCTCCATCGAGAGGGCCCGAACCTGGCTAAACACCGTGTCCCCCGCCTCCTGTTATCATCCGCCTTAGCCGCACAGTTCGGGACCCCCTACCCGAGATCCGCCGGTTTTGACACCGACATTGGTGCTTTCATTGAGAGTTTCACTGTGCCGTCACCGTAAGGCTTGATGGCTCCTTCGATCATCTGTAACGATGCGGTCCAGGGTGAGGTTTTCCTCCCTCGACAGATCTTCGTATTCGGCGGCTTCGCACTGCGGGCCAACTCGCTTGGCCATCTGGAGCAGATCGAGAGCTACGCCCCTGGCCATCAGGTCAGGTTCGGAAACTTGAACTACACCGCCGACATTCGCGGAGACTTGATCTTCGACGGATTCGAGCCCATGTCAGGTGTGTCGCACGATCACGAAGAGCATGCTTTAGCTCTGCCCCGTCGGATAGTGTTCGGGAGATCACACCTGCAACTGCTGCGGCCCTCAATCTGGAGCAAATTGCGCCATTCGAGGACGGGGGGTAAACCCCGCCATGGAGGCCGCACTCTCAGTGGCAATAGAGGCGGATACTGACTTCACCCCTTATGAGAACCGTGTTGCCTAACCACTGGATTCATCTCCGGCCACGGACTCCGAGCCGCATGCGTCCGTGCCTATCGAATCCGATTGGGCGCCGATCATGGAGTTCACCTCCGCGGATATCTTTTAGCCCTCGCCTTTTGGCGACGTGCTAAATTCATTAAGGTCTCTCTCCTTGTCAGGAGAACCTTGGCCGAACTATGTCCGGCTAGAATGGGATGCGGACGACGAAGAAATTCGCTCCCCACCCACCACCCACTTAGTAGCCACTGTCGACGATTTAACCGACATGCTCGACTTCGACGCCGAAGACATCGACGGTATGGACGACGATGTAGGAGACGAACAGGAATGACCGCCCACAGGGCACTGGACCGCCACCTCATCATATGATATATACATGGTGGACACCCCCAAAGAAGGCAATGGCGACGAGACAGCGGAGGATGACCCCTCCAAGAAGCAACCCAAGCGCCGACGTCAGCGGCGCCGCTCTAAATCCCACCATAGCAAAAGTAGTGATACCGGCACAAGAGACAATAACGCTCCAAATAGTGCCGAAGACGACAACAATCCCCTCCAGCACGATTTAGAGAGGGAGGGTGAACAAGCTAGCCCTCCACAAAAGGTGGCAGATAGAGAAACGGAGGATGACAATTACATGCCTCTCTTCGAAGACGAGGTGAGCCTCGGCGATGAAGAATTTATCGTGCCTGAGGATCCCATCGAGCAGGAGCGCTTCAAGCACCAGCTTATAGCCACAGCAAATAGCCTGAAGAAAAAGCAACAACAGCTTCGAGATGATCAAGATTTGCTACCAGACAGATGGACCGAAGTCCTTGTGGCCGAGGAATACGAACTCAAACGCCCCTCCAAGAATTACCCAAAGCGTAGGTTGCTACCCCGACTCGAGGAGGAAGCATTGAAACCTACATCACCAGCGTATGATGCGGCGGACCGGCCACCTCGTGGCTGAGACAGGGAGGCGTTTCGGCCTGAAGTTCAGCCTGCACCCCGCCACCACTCAAACAAAAATACCAAGGCCCGGGGCAACACGCAGGACCTGCGAGACGTATTGGAAAGCAGGGCAAAACATGCAAGATCGATATACGGGTCACGGGGGCGCGCACCAACGCGGGACGATGACTGTCACACCGGATACACTAAAAGTAAATCCGGTCGGGCCGAATACAGCAGACAAGACTCATATGAACTGCGTCGTGATATAGCCCGGCACAGAAGCGCCGCACACCCCCTATGCTTCACTGATGAAGTTATGGATCACGAATTCCCGGAAGGTTTTAAACCCTTAAACATTGAATCATATGATGGTACAACAGATCCCGCGGTATGGATTGAGGATTTCCTCCTCCACATGCACATGGCTCGCGGTGATGATCTACATGCCATCAAGTACCTTCCACTAAAACTCAAAGGACAGCTCGGCACTGGCTGAATAGCTTGCCAGCAGACTCCGTTGGCAGTTGGAAGGATTTGGAAGATGCATTCCTTGACAACTTCCAAGGCACTTATGTGCGACCACCGGATGCTGATGACTTGAGCCATATAACTCAGCAGCCAGGGGAATCGGCCAGGCAATTCTGGACACGGTTCCTAACTAAGAAAAACCAAATTGTCGACTATCCGGATGCAGAGGCCTTAGCGGCATTCAAGCATAACATCCATGATGAGTGGCTCGCTCGGCACCTTGGCCAGGAGAAGCCGAAGTCTATGGCAGCTCTCACAACACTCATGACCCGCTTTTGCGCAGGCGAGGATAGCTGGCTGGCTCGCGGCAACGACACATCAAGGAATCCGGACACTTCAGATACTAAAGATGCCAACGGCAGACCACGTCGTAACAGACACAAGTGCCCCAACAATGGCGATAACGCCGACGATACGGCGGTCAATGCCGGACTCAGAGGCTCTAGATCCGGTCAGCGGAAAAAACCATTCAAAAGAAGTACTCCGGGCCCGTCCAGTTTGGATCGCATACTTGATCGCTCGTGTTAAATCCACGGCACCCCCGATAAGCCAGCCAATCACACCAACAGAGAATGCTGGGTGTTCAAGCAGGCCGACAAGTTGAATGCCAAAAACAAGGAGAAGGGGCTGCATAGTGATGACGAGGAGGAGCCCCGGCCGCTGAACACGGGAGGACAGAAGAGGTTTCCCCCACAAATGAAGACGGTGAACATGATATACGCAACCCACATTCCCAAGAGGGAACGGAAGCGTGCACTAAGGGACGTCTATGCGATGGAGCCCGTCGCCCCAAAGTTCAACCCATGGTCCTCTTGTCCGATCACCTTCGATTGCAGGGACCACCCCACTAGTATCCGTCATGGCGGATCCGCCGCGTTGGTCCTAGACCCCATCATCGACGGATTTCACCTCACTCGAGTCCTTATGGACGACGGCAGCAGCCTGAACCTGCTCTATCCGGATACAGTGCGCAAAATGGGTATAGATCCCTCGAGGATCAAACCCACCAAAACCACCTTTAAGGGCGTCATCCCAGGTGTAGAGGCCCATTGCATGGGCTCAATCACACTGGAAGTGGTCTTCGGATATCCGGACAACTTCCGAAGCGAGGAGTTAATCTTCGATATCGTCCCATTCCGCAGTGGCTATCACGCACTGCTCGGGCGAACCGCATTTGCAAAATTCAATGTGGTACTGCATTACGCATACCTCAAGCTCAAGATGCCAGGACCTAGGGGTCATAACAGTCAATGGAAACACAGAACGCTCGCTCCGCACGGAGGAGCACACTGCAGCCCTCGCAGCAGAAGCACAAAGCAACCTTTTAAGGCAAACCGCCAATTCGGCGATACAGCTCCCGGACACCATCAAGCGAGTCCGGAGTAACCTGCAACAGGTTCGCCTGGCACGTTCAAAGCTCGCCTAGCAATTCGGCCCCCATCCTAGTCCCAATCAAGCGACGAAATATGTGCCGCGCATACATAATTACGCACTGAAAATACCATGGGCATAGGCGGGGGCATGATCAGGGCACGTCCCGCAATGCGGCTCAACCGCCCTAGGGGCTGCATACCTTTATCATTTCTTCTCTTTCGGGACCTTACTCTCTGGAAGCCCTTTTCGGCAGTATGATAGTCGGACACATTACGGGAAGGAACAACCAAGGAGGCAAGAAGCTAAGACGTACAAGGGAACCCCCAAGTGGTCTCTAATAACAATCAACATACCCATTTTTTAATACCCATACGCAGCTTGCCCTTAGATAGGACATGTCAAATAGTCCTATTTTTTGCTTATTTCACTACTTGTATCAGTAGGCTTCGACGTATTATTTAAATAACAATGCATAGCATTAGTATATTATTGCATTATCCATCCCTTTCTCTTATATGTTTATTTACGACAACTTGCACCCGTACATTCTGGTACGGCCAGTACGCCAGGGGCTTTCGTATACCCCATAATACAGCGTGAGAAGTCTGAACACTTTCGACAGTGCGGCACCCCGAACTTATAACATTATATGCATCAGCTCCGAATCATGTATTGGGTCAATAGTTGGGTTTGCCCGGCTCCCATGTTTTGGTACCTTATGTTCCGCTATATCGGCTAAGGTAGTGCTGGGAGAACTACTGCGATTGTGTCCCGGTTATTCCGGACGAGCACCTCAATAGAGAAAGCCGAAAACTGGCTGTCATGATAAGGCTAGAGCTGGTCGCTGTTCGAGACGTCTCAAGTCCTTAAAGACATTTTCCGCTTCGGGCGAGGAGTCGGCCTTGCCCGACTTAGGCGTATATAGCGCCCCAAATTTGGCCTTCCGAATACTAGGGGCTTCGCCAAAATTTAAAATTGTAGACTTCTATGGCTAAGTGAGAGTGATAAAGCCTTATAGTCTGATTGCCTGGTTCGTTGTGCTGAACACCTCCCTCGAAGGACCCAAAATTGGGATAAAGAGTGCTCAGGTTTATCCCGAACACCCCAGTACTAGTTACATGGGGGCATAAGCCGACGACTGGCCAACTCTCTATAAACGGACGCACAGAAGGTAATATCTTAAATTCAAAAAGCGTTGCATAGTGCAAATGAACTCGTTTCACATTACAGGATCACATGAGCATGTTCATTCAAAAATTACATCTCTAGCACATTCCTCCGCCACAAGGTGGGAACCCTTCAGGACACTGTCATAATACATTTTGGGGCGGCGATGCTCCTTGCCCTCCGGCAGCCCCTCCTTCACCAGCTTTACGGCGTCCAGCTTCGCCCAGTGCACCTTTGCCCGGGCAAAAGCCCTGCGCGCACCCTCGATGCAGACGGACCGCTTTATGACTTCAAGCCGTGGGCAGGCATCCACAAGCCGCCTCACCAGACCGAAGTAGCTGTTAGGCAGGGGATCGCCAGGCCACATCCGGACTATAAGACCCTTCATGGCCTGTTCGGCCGCCTTGTGAAGATCGACCAGTTGCTTCAGCTGGTCGCCCAAGGGCATTGGGTGTTCGGTCCCAGTATACTGAGACCAGAACAACTTTTCCATCGAGCTCCCCTCCTTAGCTCGACAAAACTCCTCGGCATCCAACACGCTGCGGGGTAGATCTGCGAACGCTCCTGGAGAGCTCCGAACTCGGGTAAGTAAAAGGAAAGTTTCCTTCACATGCTTGCTTTGCATAATGAATGCCTTACCTGCTGCTATCTTCTTCACCGCATCAATCTCCTGGAGGGCCTTGTGGGCTTCAGCCTTGGCGTTTTGTGTGCTTTTGAGCGCCTTCGCAAGCTCGGACTCTCGTGTCTTAGAGTCAAGCTCCAAGGACTCGTGTTTTTTGGCGACAGCCTCGAGATCTTGCTGCACCTCGCCTACCCGGGCTTCATGCTTTTCTCGCTCAGTGCGCTCCTTGGCTGCTTCGTCTTCGGCCTCGGACAGCGCCTTCTTCAGGGTCGCCACTTTGGTCGTGGCCCCTGGCAAATTCATGATGATCCTATTATTTTACAACCAAATTTATTTTTAATATGTAGACAAGGTATTGCTTACCTTTGCTCTCCTCGAGCTGACTCTTGGTAAGGCCGAGCTCTTCCTCGGACCGCTCAAGGTCCTGCTTCAGTGCAGCGACCTCCGCAGTACATGCGGCAGCGGCCAGCAGTGAAGCCTGCATATGCACATAGACATATTCTGATCAGACCCCAGAGTCATTATTTGATCCTCTATTCGGCCTTTCTTCGCGAACGCCAAACAGTGCATCAGGGGCTACTGTCTATGCGGTAATATTTTCCTATATTTTGATTACTTACCTGAAAGCCTGTTAGGAGGCTGGCACAAGCTTCAGTTAGTCCATTTTTGGCGGACTGGACCTTCTCGATCACCGCACTCATGATAGTGCGGTCCTCTTCGTCGATGGAAGCGCCGCGAAGCGCTTCCAGCAAGTTGTCCGGCGCCTCTGGATGGACAGAGGCCACCGGCACGGGCGGCTTGCCCCTCTTAACAGGGGGTCGCCTGCCAGAGTCCGGAACCACCGAAGGTTCCGGCGCAGTGTTCGGCTGGGGGCCGAACTTGGAGCCCATGGGAGTCTTGCTCCCTTTGTGCCCAGGGTCCGGAAGGTCGCCTTGAGGCGCCCCCAGGACTACCTCCCCTTAGCTCGGTGCCTTTTGAGACAACACCTCGACGTTGTCCGTAGGGCAAGGGGTGGAGGCGGTCGGAAGTGAATCGCTATTCATATCCGACGAGTCCAAAGAACCGTCCGACGAAGATACGTCGATACGGGCTCGGGACGGACTGCATAATCATATTCGGCGTAAGGAGAAGCAGTGCAATAGAAACATACCATGAATTACTATGGTATCCGGATACTTACGACTTCACCAGGGGCTTGTCCCTGGGCAACCACTCGTCGTCACTGTAGGCGGCGGTCGTGGAGCAGTCCGGAAGGAGGGTCCTTCTCTTCTTGGACCCTTCGGCCTCCCCGGTTGGGGCGGCCTTCCTTTTCTTGTCTCCCCCGGCTGGGGGAGAACTTTCCTCCTCTTTGTTTTCATGGGAGGAGTGCTCCTCGGAGTTTTCGGATGATGAGTCCGATATAACCTTGCGCCTGAGACCCTGTCGGGTCCCCGTGGCCTTCTTCTTGGCCTTCTTCACTGGCACCTCGTAAGGCGCCGGGACCAGCATCTCCGTTAGGAGAGCATCTGCTGGATCCTCGGGCAGGGGGGCTAGGCAATCGATCTGCTCCGCCGTCTCTACCCATTTCTGTTAATGGCATGGAGTCTTAGATCCCGCACATGATTAAACTGGGGAAAATAAACACCCTGTGAGATATAGAACACTTACCAGGTTGGCGTGGCACTTTGCGCAGAGTCCGCGGTCCTCGGTAAGGGGAGGAGGTACCTCGACGCCCTTGAACAGCACCTTCCAGACGTCCTTGTGCGTCGTGTCGAAGAGCTTGCACAGCATCTGGTGCTCTGCCGGGTCAAACTCCCACAAATTGAATGCCCGTCCTTGACACGGGAGGATCCGGCGGAAGAGCATGACCTGGACCACGTTGACAAGCTTGATTTTCTTGCTCATCATGTTCCTAATGCATTTCTGGAGTCCGGTCAGCTCCAGTGATGAACCCCAGGACAGGCCCTTCTCTTTCCAGGAGGTAAACCGCGTGGGGATTCTGGATCGGAATTCGGGGGCCGCCACCCAGTTGGTGTCGCGCGGCTCGGTGATGTAGAACCACCCGATTGCCACCCCTTTATGGTCTCCACATAGGAGCCTTCGAGCCAGGTGACATTAGGCATTTTTTCCACCATGGCGCCTCCGCACTCCGCTTGTTGGCCGACCACCACCTTCGGTTTAACATTGAAGGTCTTCAGCCACAGGCCGAAGTGGGGCCTGATGCGGAGGAAGGCCTCGCACACGACGATAAACGCCGAGATGTTGAGGATGAAATTGGGGGCCAGATCGTGAAAATCCAGCTCGTAGTAGAACATGAGCCCACGGACAAACGGGTGGAGGGGAAATCCCATTCCGCGGACAAAGTGGGTAAGGAAAACCACCCTCTCATGGGGTTCCCACCATGGCGTAGGGATGATCTGCCCCGCATCTGGCAGCCGGTGCGCGATGTCCGCGGCCAGATATCCGGCCTCCCGTAGCTTTGTGATGTTCTCCTCCGTGACGGAGGATACCATCCACTTGCCTCCCGCTCCGGACATGCTTGGAGTGGTTTTAGGAAAAAGACGCGAACTTGGGCGCTGGAGCTCGAGTGCGCGAGAATGGATAAGCAAGGAGGAAGAAGGCGTGGGTAAAAAGGGTGAATCCTTGTCCCTTTATAAGGGCGGAAGAGGCGATGCGCCTCCCCACTTACCTGGTAAAATCGCTTATTCCCCGAGCGCCGTAATTGATGGCGCGGTTGGGTTACCCATACCCGTATTGATGAGAATCCCGTAATAAGGGGACACGATCTCTGCTTCGAAAAGGCGTGTCAAGAAAACCGCCTCGCGATATGTGCAGTGCTGGTTGAGAAAAACAGTTCGAATAATGACCGGTCCTAGCATGATGTCGTGCTGCTAAACGTGTCAGCAGATTAGATTTGTGGAAATATTATTCTCTCTACGGTGGTATGTGGAACTTGTTTTGCAGAGCCGGACACTATCCTTGTGTTCAAAATCTTCTATGGAGTATTCGGAGAAGAACCCGCCTTGCAATGCCGAAGACAAATCTGCGCGTCAGACTCATCGTCATTGAATCCTGGTTCAGGGGCTACTGAGGGAGTCCTGGATTAGGGGGTCTCCGGACAGCCGGACTATATCCTTTGACCGGACTGTTGGACTATGAAGATACAAGATTGAAGACTTCGTCTCGTGTCTGGATGGGACTCTCCTTGGCGTGGAAGGCAAGCTTGGCAATACGGATATGTAGATCTCCTTCCTTGTAACCGACTCTGTGTAACCCTAGCCCCCTCCGGTGTCTATATAAACCGGAGGGTTTAGTCCGTAGTACAACAACAATCATACCATAGGCTAGCTTCTAGGGTTTAGCCTCTTCGATCTCGTGGTAAATCAACGCTTGTAATACTCATATCATCAAGATCAATCAAGCAGGAAGTTGGGTGTTACCTCCATCGAGAGGGCCCGAACCTGGGTAAACACCGTGTCCCCCGCTTCCTATTACCATCCGCCTTAGACGCACAGTTCGGGAGCCCCTACCCGAGATCCGCCGGTTTTGACACCGACACCAGTACCACCAATACATGGCAGGAGCATACGGCCCCCCGACGGCTGCATCGATCGCCACCTACGGCCACCCAGCGCCGTGGCCGTTCTCGGGTGCACCCGCAGGCGGCGGGCCCCTGCTGTTGTCGTCCCAGGCAGGGCACCCCAGCGGCCACCACCAGCCGCCGCAGGCCTGTGGCACCTGCCGCTGCCGCCCTCGACGGCGCCCCTCTGGCACCTGTAGCCGCCACCGTCCCCGACACCCGCCGGCCCTGTCCAGCCCCCCGCCGCTGCCGCTGCATCCACCAGCGCCGCCCCTGCACCCACCGGTGCCTCCCCTGCACCCACCGGTGCCTCCCCTGCACCCACCGGCGCCGCCCCTGCCTAGCTCAGGGGCACCCTCACCGGCCGGCCTTCCAATACACCAACTCCGGTTTCTGCCATCCCCGTCGCCACTACCATCTTGGGCGGCTGGGTCTTTGCCGGTCTACACCACGACGCCGGAGCAGCCGACCCCGTTTCTGCAGTTCGGCAGGCCATACGGCTCCGTGGGTCCCTACCCAGAGTACTCCGACTAGGCGCCACCTGCCCTGCTGCTCCGCACGTCCAAGCCATCTCGACACGGCGCTCCGACCCAGACACCGCCACGGTTCGCCAAGATCGACTTCGCCACCTATGACGGCACGGAGGACCCCCTCAACTGGCTCAACCAGTGCGACCAATTCTTTCACGGGCAGCGCACCCTCGCGTCGGAGCGGACCTGCCTCGCCTCATACCATATCTGAGGCACGGCACAGACCTGGTATTACGCCCTTGAGCAGGGCGAGGGCGCCATGCCTCCTTGGGAGCGCTTCCGCGAGCTTTGCCTCCTTCGCTTTGGGCCTCCGGTGCGCGGGAGCCGACTGGAGGAGCTCGGCCGCCTTCCCTTCACCTCCACGGTGCAGGACTTCGCTGACCGCTTCAAGGCCCTGGCATGCCATGCGTCAGGTGTGACGGCGCAGCAGCGGGCCGACCTCTTTGTCGGTGGCCTTCCGGATCATATCCGCGTGGACGTAGAGCTTCGCGGCCCTCAAGATCTCCATACGGCCATGTATTATGCCCGCGCCTTCGAGGCTCACGCCCAGACCATGCTACCGGCCGCCCCGGCTCAAGGAGGCCGGCAAGCCACCCGCCCACCCCCGGCACCAGGCCGGCCACCTACGGTTGCTTTCACGACTACTACACCAGCCACGACGCGACCCTTCCGTCGTCTCTCTTCGGCGGAGCAGATGGAGCGGCGGCGCCGGGGCCTCTGCTTTAACTGCGATGAGCCCTATACGCCGAGCCATGTCTACCCGCGCCTCTTCTACTTGGAGACGGTCGACTACATCGAGGAGGATGCCTCGTCCAACGGGGCCGACGCACTGCCGCCCCAACGGCTGCTGAGACCGGACCCCCGGGTTCCCCGGCGACGGCCCTCGTGGTCTCTCTCCACGCGCTCGCGGGCATCCGCGACGAGCGGACCATGCAGTTGCCGGTGATGATCCACGGTGAGCGCTTGGTGGCCTTGGTGGACACAGGCTCCACCCATAACTTCCTGCCCGAGGCTACCATGTGGCACTTAGCACTTCAGCCGACGGGCGGGGAGCAACTTCGGGTCACGGTGGCCAATGGCGATTGTCTCTTGTGTCATGGACTCGCTCGGGACGTCCCCATCACCATCGGCGACAAACACTTCTCTATCACATGTGCGGGCATCGACTTGGGCTGCTTCGAATTCATCCTTGGCGTCGACTTCCTTCGGACCCTCGGTCCCATCCTTTGGGACTTCGATGCTCTGACGATGAGCTTCTGGCGACTGGGCCGCCGCATCCGGTGGGACGGCAATGGGGGCGCCGCCCCGGCGATGCCGCAACTCCAGCTGGCTGCGGCCACCTCTAAGGTCGAGCATCCCCTACTGGATCACCTTCTGCAGCAGCACAGCGACCTCTTCGACGAGTCACAAGGCCTGCCACCGGCCCGGGTGTATGATCATCGTATTCATCTCCTGCCGGGCTCCGCACCGGTGGCGGTTCGCCCTTACCGTTATCCGCAACTGCAGAAGGACGAGTTGGAGTGTCAGTGTGCACTCATGCTCGCCGCAGGCATCATTCGGATCTCCACGTCGCCCTTCACCGCGCCGGTCCTCCTCGTCCGCAAGTCGGACGACACGTGGCACTTATGCATCGACTATCGCGCCCTTAATGCGCTCACACTCAAGGATAAGTTTCCTATTCTGATGGTCGATGAGCTCCTGGACAAGCTCCATGGGGCGCGCTTCTTCACCAAGCTCGATCTCCGGTCGGGGTACCACTAGGTGCGCATGCACCCGGACGACATCACCAAGACGGCGTTCTGGACTCACCACGGCCACTTCGAGTTCATGGTGATGCCCTTTGGCCTCGCCAATGCGCCGGCAACCTTCCAGGCCCTGATGGACGACGTCCTCCGTCCCTATTTACGTTGATTTGTGCTCGTTTTCTTTGATGACATTCTTATCTACAGTGCCTCGTGGGCGGAGCACCTCCAGCACGTCGCCATCGTCCTCAACGAGCTTTGGGCGCATCATCTTCATCTTAAGCACTCGAAGTGCTCGTTCGGGATGCCTTCAGTCACCTACCTCGGCTACATCATCTCGGCCGATGGGGTTGCTATGGATGCCGACAAGGTGGCAGCCGTCGTAGCCTGGCCAACGCCACACTCCCCGCGGGCTCTCCGCGGTTTTCTCGGCCTCGCGGGCTACTACCGGAAATTTATCCGGGAGTTCAGCCTCATCGCAGCGCCCCTCACACGTTTGCTGCGCTGCAACGCCTTCGTATGGGACGACGAGGTGACAGCGGCATTCGAGGCCCTCAAGGGGGCCCTCACAACGGGCCCCGTTCTTCAGATGCCAGACTTTGACCTCCCGTTCGTGGTGGATTATGATGCCTCGGGCGCCGGGTTCGGCGCCGTGCTTTATCAGGGCGATGGCCCTCTCGCCTTCTTCAGCCGGCCTTTCGCTCTACGCCATCTTAAGCTTGCGGCGTACGAGCGGGAGCTCATTGGCTTGGTGCAGGCGGTGCGCCACTGGCGGCCCTATCTGTGGGGCCGGTCCTTCCGGATTCGCACGGACCAATATAGTCTCAAGTTCTTGCTGGACCAGAGGCTCTCGACCGTGCCGCAGCACCAATGGATCAGCAAGCTATTCGTCTTTGACTTCTCCGTCGAGTATCGCCCGGGTCGTCTTAATACCGTGACCGACGCCTTGTCGCGTCGTGACGCCGACCCCGACCCCGCCACTGTCGACTCCGCGGGGGTTGTACTGTGCATTCGCTCGGGGCCGACCTTCGACATCTTCACCGACATTCGCCGGGCTACGGAAACCGCGGCTGACGCCCTCCTCCTTCAGCAGCAGCTGGCAGCGGGAGAGTTGGAGGATCCGTGGCGCTTCACCGACGGCCTGCTCCTCCATGGGCGCCGGGTCTTCGTGCCGGCGCATGATGATCTCCGCCACCAGGTGCTGCTGCTCGCCCACTCGGCGGGCCATGAGGGTGTGCAGAAAACTCTCCATCGTCTCCACGCCGACTTCTACATCCCTGGGGATCGGGCCCTAGTCCATGACTGGGTTCGGTCTTATGAGACATGCCAGCGCAACAAGACAGAGACACTACGGCCGGCTGGTCTGCTCCAACCCTTGGAGGTGTCGTCTCAGGTCTGGGCGGATATCTCCATGGACTTCATCGAGGGCCTCCCCAAGTTGGGCGGTAAATCGGTCATTCTCACGGTGGTCGACCGCTTCTCCAAGTATGCTCACTTCATCATGCTCGGTAATCCCTACACTGCTGCCTCCGTGCCCCGCACCTTCCTCGGCGGGATCGTTCGTCTCCACGGGTTTCCCTCTTCGATCGCCAGTGATCAGAACCCGGTGTTCACCAGTCATGTTTGGCGCGATCTCTTCCAGTTGGCGGGCGTGAAACTTCGCCTGAGCACAGCATTCCATCCTCAGATGGACGGCCAGTCCGAGGTCGTCAACAAGGTGATTGCCATGTATTTGTGTTGTGTCACATGTGATCGTCCTCGCGCTTGGGTCGATTGGCTCTCCTGGGCGGAGTACTGCTACAACACCTCCTACCACTCCGCCCTGCCCGCCACTCCTTTTGAGGTGGTCTATGGCCAGCCGCCACCACCCATCCTTCCGGTGGATCCTACGATGGCTCGGACGGAGGTGGCCGGTGAGCTTCTGCGGCGCCGTGACGACATGTTGGCCGAAGTTCGGCAACGTCTTCTTCAGGCCCAGCAGCTGGCCAAACACTACTACAACGGCCACCATCGCGAGGCGGAGTACGCGGTGGGTGATTGGGTGTGGCTGCGTCTTCTTCACCACTCTACGCAATCACTGGACCCACACACGAAGCGCAAGCTAGGCCCTCGTTACGCGGGACCCTTTGCTATTTTGGAGCGCATTGGGAAGGTGGCCTACCACCTTCAGCTTCCTGTCAGAGCCCGCATCCACGACGTCTTCCATGTGGGGCTGCTGAAGCCTTACCATGGGGAGCCACCTGCGGCCCCTCCAGCGCTCGCTCCGACCTTCGATGGACGCATCCTTCCGGGACGGGAGAAGGCCTTGAAGGCTCAACTCCGTCGCGGGATGTGGTACGTGCTGATTCAGTGGGCTGTACTTCCGGAGGACGAGGCCACTTGGGAGCAGCGTGATGAGTTCCACCAACACTATCCAGACTTTCAGCTCGAGGACGAGCTGTTTGCGCAGGCGGGGAGAGATGTTATGACCGGCCTGGCTTATGGCCGTAGAAGGCCCACCGGGCAATCTTAGCCCACAAGTTATCTTAGGTTAATTCGCGTGCAAGTTATCTAGGTTATAAATATATGTTGTAAGACTCTTTTTCAAATTAAGCAATAAGAATATTATTATCCCTATTGCCCGGATCCCAGAGGAGCCGGAATCCTAACCGCATCTAACCCTAGCCGCCGCCATCTCCCTCCGACGGGACAGCGCCCAGCCGCCAGCGCGCCCGATCGTCGCCCCGTCCCGCTCCATCCTTCCCCTACAACCTCCGGAGCAGGTCTGGTAGGACCCCGGGTTCTACCAGCTTCACCAAATTTCTAAAATAGGCAGGTTGTAAGTATATGCACAAGTGAAATGCTAACTCATAAATGTTTAGTTGGTAAGAAACTAGTATACACTTTATCTAGTTGATTCAACAACATTTTAACAACTTCATCATGTGTTTCAGCTGTATTTTTCATGTGTTTCAACTACATATATTGCTTGTTCAACAAGAATGTTTCAACTGAATCGCGTGTTTTAATTGCACTTTTAAATTGCATCGTTTATATCAGCTACACTATATGAATTGTAAAGATTGGGACACAACTACATTTTTTCAACTACACTTCTTCAACTCTATCATCTGAACTTCAAGTGAGTCTCAACTAGAACAACAAAGTAAGGACCATCTAATTAACCTTTACTTTTTTGTTTTAGTTGATTTGCTGGCCACGTTCTTCCCCCTCTAGTGGTTTCCTCTTCTAACTGACCCATTCATATCGTTGGCAGCACTACCGCCTCCACCCTAACTGACAACGTTGTCGCACATTGCCTCACTACCATTTCTTGTCTGATCTGCTGCCGCTCATGCCTTCCTTCTAATTCCCACCCACTGTATCACATATATTGTCGTCAACGACCACACACCTCTCAATCTAAATCTGTCAACCCTATGTTAGTCCTCCATGGAGATGTCGAGGCCAGCAGCGTCGTTTCTGTCTCGGGCACATTAGATATGCTGCGACCGGTGGTCTTACCTTTGACATTGCCTTGTTTTTCTACCTCTTCTCTACTAAAATCTACTGAAACAATTTCCCAAGGATTAGCAAATGCAAACAAATTAATGTACTTCCCCAAATGGACCACATAAAGTAACTCTACAAAATACTCAAATCAAAGAAAGTACATAAGCGCAACACACATATAATCTCATTGTTCTCTTTAGACATGAAATCCTCCAGGGACATATATGTCTCACTTGAATCTAGTCCTTCGAAGGGTGACCACCTCCTAGTCCTATGCGGCAAACACCCTCGAGGCCATCTGCACCACGTCGATGTCATCAGGGTTGCTAACGCTGGCACTACCTCCAGCAGGGCAGCTCGGACCAGCAGCGTCTATGTCGTAGTAGTAGGACCAGCCGCCAGCTCCACCACCCATGCTGCCTAGTTGGTTGTTGGCGGAGCACTCACGGTGCATCCCTGCCACTGCCTTTAGGTTGCTTGCCGGGAGGGAATGTTGTCCGGTGAACGCGTACATGTTCATGCTCGCATTGGCCGCCTGCTGGATGTCTTGCTCACTAACCATCTGTGTCGGTGACAAACCATACGACAGGCGGTTGTTGAGGTGCACATTGGGAGGGATGTAGTACGGGTACCCCTCATTTGGCTCGTCAATGACATTCAAATCCTGCGCCCAGTACTGCATGTTGGCCGGGTTTGGGTGGTAGTGCGTACCAGTCATGGCCGGATTGGGGTAGGTCGGGTGCGCCTGCGCGGTAGGGGCGATGACGACAGCAGCACCTCTACCGGCCATCCCCATCTGCCCACCGTGCTCTTGGTCATGATACAATTGTGGGGACATCATAGGTGTCTCCAAGGGTGATCTGGTGTGCGGCTCCACACTACGGATGTACTCCGCAAGAAGGGAGAGCTGGCCAGGAGGTGGCTGCTTGTTGTTCCTCTTCTTGAGCCGGCGCTTCGCGTTCAGACTGCGCTTGGTGGCATTCCAGTGGTTCTTGACGCCGTTGTCTGACCGGCCGGAGAGTAGCCGGGCGATCACCGACCAGCGGTTCCCCCAAGTCTGATGCAAATCGATCAGCTTGATGTCTTCCGCATCGGTCCAGATTTTCCTCTGCAAGGGAAGTATTGATGATTTAGTTAATTATGGCATAACATTCCATTGAAGTACAATTGAACACACCACAACACACCAAAAGTAATATCTACTACCTTTACCTTTTTTTTACACAACACAACACTCATGTGCACGGAAGCATTATTTTTTAGAAGTCAACCGAGAAACATTTTTCTACCATGCATGGATATGATGTGCATGCATCCACCATTCGTCATTGCTTTGAGATTTATCTTACCTTTTTTGGTTGTTTGCAAAATTTGTGTTGTTTAAGAGTACCAAAATTTTATTAAAATATTTATCTTGTTTCAAAATCCATCATAATGTTTTTTCTTGTACCAACAAATAAGAATGCACTTGTTTCAGATCAGATTTTTGCTGGTACGTAATGGAACATTACTTCCATTACTTGCACATTGAAACAAAAGAAAACTAATGCAACACTTTGAAACAAGATAAAATTCGCCAAGATCAAAAAACATAGCCAGAATCTCAAATTATCTAAGAAGCTCAAAGTATCTCAGGAATCTAATGGTGAGAAAAATTCCAAATAAGCATCATACTCTCACAAAATTGATCTATGTGACATATAAATTGATGAAATTGTGGAGTGAGCCTGATAGAAAAAACGGAAAGAAAAAAGTTAGTATGTGGATAATTATTTGGAGAGGATTGACCCATACAAAAAAGTGACATTTCTTATATATTTTGCAGATATCTTATTAAAAATTACACCTATTTTGCATTTACTACAATTTGGGGAATCAATATTGTGTAATTTGAGGTGCCCGAGATTTAAAAAACTTCCATAAAAAAATCCAAATGCTATTTTTGTTGGAACAAGGAAAAATATTTACCTTTTTTATTGATTAACAAGAGAAGTTTGTAAAATAACAACCACAAAGACACCAAATTACTCTCCTACATTACATTACTCAAATGCTTGCCCCCAACAATAGCCCAAAGAGACGCCTCATCTTGGATGAGGCGAACAATGACTGCCACTGACCTCACTTTATTGCGAAAGACACATACGTTCCTTTCCTTAGAAATCCCCCATCCAACAAGAAGGAGGAAAGAATGTAGAGATTTCCTTGGTTGCCAATTATTGAGGACTTCTTTCCACCAAGACTTCATCGTCTCAAAACGAGGAGAAAGCATCATACTAGAATGAATACCAAGATAAGAGATAACGTCATTCCAAACTTGAGGCAAGAACCGACACTTGATGATGAGGTGAGCCACTAATTCTTGCACTTGGTTGCAAAGAGGGCACCAATCGCAATTTGGTCACTCACAATGTTGGAACCTTTGTCGTTCAAATCATATTTTCGATGGCTAACCAAGCAAAGAACTTACATTTTAGGATGCCCAAACCTTCCAAGATATGGCATGCAAGTTGGATCAGATGAGGCCGATGAACTAAGCCTTGTAAGCCGATGAGACGGTATAACTCCCGTCGTTGGTCACCTTTCTCATGGTTGTATCTTGGATGTCTGGTTGGATGACAACATGCATTGGCAAGTTTGTCTTGCATAATGATGAATTCTTGGATGTGCTCTAGTGTGAGGCCTCCTTGACTACTAGTCTGTAGAACCCAAAACTTATCTCTTAAAACCTTGTCCACAATGCCACATTTCTTGTAGGATATTTTTTTAAGCATCAGTCCCTCCAGCCATGATGACTCTCAAAATTTGGCTTTAGTTCCATTAGCAATCATACCTAATTGGCCACCACTAATAGATCACTTCATCATTGTTGCATGACATCCACATACTGCACCACACCCCTTGTGGTTCGTCCTAGTCAATCCATAACCACAGTAAGTGAAGAACGATGGCAAACTTCCAAGATTAAGAATTTTCGACCAACAAACTCCTCCAACTTGCAAACTTGCTCCAAGTTAATTTTGCACTTGCCTCCAGTCACTTTGTCTGCCCTTGCCCAAAGATGGGCAAGCCTCAATCTATCAATCTTCTTAAAAAACCTCCACGAGAAGGTCAAACAATGTAAGATGGTGTATGGCCACAACCGTGAGCACCGCCTTGACCAAGATCGTCTGGCCAGCGGTATCAACATGATTCCCTCTCCAAGGTGCTAGTTTCCCAGTGGCTTAATCTTCAAAGTGTTGCAAGTGGACCATCCATAATATTTCTACCATGAGGGATAGTGCAAGGTAACATATGGGGAAGGATAAGAATCATGTCGGGAAGGACTAGAGTATGTCATCAAGGCAGTTGTTATTGCGCCATATAGGTGAAACAAGGCTCTTTCTGCAATTTTTAACAAGGCTAGTAGTATCCCCAAAAGAGGCAACCTTGGTGGTGAGGACTTCTTGCTTGATATGGGCACATGAAACAACCACATGATCAGGTAAAGGGAACTACGAATGCTTGTGTGATGCCCACAAAGAGGAAGAAGTTTTCCTTAGGTCATATACTTGCTAAATATATGGTGCAGCAGGTCAATGGCGAGCTCGGACCCCTGAAAATGCCCACGGCCATGCTTGATCGGGTCCTCGGCAATCCCATTGAGAAAAACTCAAGAAGAAGTCGAGGAGGTGAGGGTCGAGATCCATACCCAGAAGTGGCCTTGGAAGCCATGGTGACTAAATTACATTGCTATAAAATAGCCCCACCTAAAGGAATCCAATGCCTTCTTTATGTTGAGCTTGAAGAGGAGCATATGTGTCTTGATGTGGTAAAATCTTCTAGCCACATTGGGCACATATATCAAGTTATCGTGGGTGCTTCTCCACTTAATGAAAGAACTTTGTGCAATGGAAACAATATCATTCATGTCCAGAGCCAACCTCATGGAAAGAGTTTTGTCAATAAGCTTGGCCACGACATGCATAAGGCTAATAAGCCCAAGATAGTCATTCAGTGAACAAAGGGATCAAGTCAAGGGAACCAAGCGACAAATCTAGAGGATCGCAAATTTTAAATAGGGAGATGCTAAAACTCGTTACTTTCACCTGAGGATCAATGGGCGGAGGAGAAAAATCTTATATATAGTCTCAAACATGGGAGTGACTGGGTGATGGATCATAAATACATCATTAGGTGAACGAAGGTATCAGGTTGTCCCCGTGACATACTCACTCGCTGGCGATGGCATCGCATGGCCACCTTCACCACCATGCTCCATCAAAGCATCCTCCATACTGTATTCATGCTCCATTCAGTTCATCCAAAAATCTGAATTGATGAAGAGAAACATGCAATATGTTTCAACACTTCCCCTCACATCTAGGCTATTTTAGTCCTTAGGAGTGGGATCAATGTAGGACGCAAAATATTTTTGAATACTGTGTTGGTAAGGTCTTGAACTTGAGACCTATTGGCTTGGATACCATATTGAACTCATGCCCCACTAGCACATCCAAAAAGTCAAACTATCGTCAAATCGTAGTGAAGTTTGAAAAGCGTCCGGAGCGCGACGCTATGTCTGGAAGCCTCTCCTAGAATAGAGCCATGAAACAGTCAACCTCTTCCTTGTTGACCTGTTCAACCTCACCAATGACTCCCATCCATTGGCAGAGAAGCCTCTGCAGGAGATGGGCAATGGGAATGACCTTGTTCTTGGCACTCATGCATGGGCTATGCCGACTTGTCTGAATCGGTGAACTTCGCGAGTGTCTTCCTCCTTATTGTGGATGACCAGGGCGGTGTGGAGCTTGGTGCGGGGAGAATGGGAGGCAACACCGGCACAAAAAGTGGTGCGCCAGGGGAGGGCCCTGCCGGGAGCGCAACTAGCATGCAAAGCATCCATCTCCGTTGTCATTGGGTTGTTGTTCAAGAGCACTGGGATGCTAGGAAGCGAGGAATGACGATGGGCATGTGGTTCTTCATTAGGCCCAAAGGGGAATAGGGGGGTCTTGGTGCATGGGTTGATGTTGTGCACAACTCATCATAGAGCTCATGGCAGTGGGTAAGGGGGCTTGGTGCATGGGCTCGTGGCGTGCACATCTCCATTGACGAAGCAGGCTGTACCTGCATACCGAAGTAGGGTCCGTCTTGTGTAGTCTACCCGGTCTGGAGGGAGTGGAGGACAGCTCGATTTTGTCGCAGCCCACACTTATCTCAAATGCTAACCCGGGAGCAGGAACATCTACTCATATTCACCAAATCCAGGAAAACCATAATAAACCAAAAGCAGCAATTTCACAAATAAACAACATCAAATTTTTGGAACATGTGTATCTGACTATCAACATGTGACTTGTTTTGTCTACAGATTGGACTAATAGAAGTACCACATCTCAAATGCAATTTGTGTGCTAGAACGACTCTTACTTTAGGGAATACCAATTTGAGGCAAGCCGCAAATATGTAGCAGCTTTGACAAATAACAAAGACAAAAAAGTCAGTAATGTTATCTCTATCTGGGGGACGTTCCTGGGGACGAAATCCCAACAAATGACCCACAGACCATAGGATCAAGATCTGATGGTGGCAGTTTTTTGATGAAAATGCACTAAATAAACAAAATGCCATGCTTTTTGTTGTTGTAAAAAATACCACCCCTAGCGCTAAAATTGCGAGCCGCGCCGTTTGCAAATGCCATCCTGGACAGCGAACGGTCGCTGGCTATTGCGGTCCAAATTCGATAACGCTTGGGCGATCACTTAGTAGCGAAGAATTTAAAAATTAGTACACACCATGTCAATTAGCACATTTGGATATTTGTAAGTGCAAGTGCGGTTTTTTATTTACAGACTGAACAAAGAATTCCTGTACACATTTCAAATGCTAATGTGTGGCCAGGAACATCTATCCCTACTAATTTCTCAAAATTACTTGGGTGGTCAATTGGTGGCCTAAATGAAGAAAGTAATTGCCAAAATTACTGAGTAGACTAAAGACATGCAATACTACTAACTATTTTTTGGGAGTTAATACCCACTTTCGAATGGTGACCAAATTATAGGTGCAAACTTTTGGATGTATAATCATAAGACTCAACTAATGAAAGTGCCACGTCTCAAATGCTAATTGGTGGGCTGGAACATCGACTCTTACTTTAGGGATATCAAACTGTGGCTACTCACAAATAGGTAGAAGCAATAAGACAAATAATCAAGACAATTTTTTTAATTGGGTGATTTCTTAGTGGCCAAGAATCTCTTCTCTACTACTTAAAAAGAACCTAAGGTTCCCATTTCAGCCTCTCCTTCGTCCAACTTATCTCTATATATGGTTCCCCCTTCCGTTCTCCCTTTTGATTGTTTCCTCCCATTGCTGATTTTTCTCTCAGATAATAATATTTTTTTGGTAAGTCAATATTTTTTTACCAAATAAGTGCTTAACAATAAGATGACATTTAGACTCCCATATCTGATCTTTCTCACAAATAATATTTTCTTTGATAAGTCAATAAATTCTTACCAAATAAGTGCTTAATAATAAGATGACAGGTAAATCATGACAATTGCATACAAAGTCTTGCTAATATTATAGCAGACCAATGTAATAATAGACCTGGAATCACGAGCAAATCTATGAGAATGTTTATACTCCTGTTGCCACACACGGGCAATTATCTAGTTTAAAGAAATGAGACACCATGTCAATTACTCCCTTCGTTCACAGATATAAGATGTTCTAACTTCTTTGCCGAATTGTAGGTATATAGATTTGTTTTAGCATGTTTGTTCACTTATTTCAGTCCGTGTAGTCCGTATTGAAATATCCAAAACATCTTATCTTTGTGAACCGAGGGAGTAGTAGATTTCCATATTTGTAAGTGCAAGTGAGATTTATTATTATTATTTACGGATTGAACGCAGAAGCCTTGTACACGTTTCAAATGCTAATGTGTGGGCAGGAACATCAATCCCTATTAATTTTACAAAATTACTTCCCTGCAATTTTTTTGTTCATAAAATTACTTGGGTGATCATTTAGTGCCCTAAATGAAGAAATTAATCGCCACATTTACTGATTAGACTAAAGACATGCAGGACTACTAACTATTTATCCGGGAGTTAATACCCACTTCCGAATGGTGATGAACCAGATTAACGCAATGAAGAATTTCTTTCCGTAAGCACACTCAATCATAAATCATCAAAATTCCCTAAAATCAAGCAGCTAGTAGGGACTAGGGAGATAAGAAATTTAAATCTGGCGAGATCACCTCAATGTTGGGGTCAAGTTGGTTGACCCATCTCTCCCGGCACTGCTTCCCGCTTCGACCGGGGAGGTACAACGCGACCTTCGTCCACTTCCCTTTGCCGAATTCCTGCACCTTCGCCCTGAGCAGCCTGCAATAAAATCACGGACAAAACTGACGAAGTTGCAGCTGATGAAGGACAAAGAAAAAGGTTTGCAATTTAGGGTCGGATTTTCTACGTACGTGTCTTCTTCCACAGTCCAGGACCTTTTGAACCGTGTGAGCCTTCGGCCGCTAGATCTGGCACGCGGCGGCGCCCGAGCAGGCGCCGCGATTGCCGTTGGGGCGTCGCTGCTGCCGTAGCCGGGGAAGGTGGTGGTATCCATCTCATTGATGCCACCCAAAGCCCTTGATCCGGCGCCCGGGACGACGACCCCCTCGGCTGGAGCACCACCATCATTATGAACGAAGTGTTGTGCAACACCGCCATGGCCGAAGCTCGCGGCCGCCACGTCCCAGTCGAAACAGGCACTCCCTTCAGCCATCAGCGCGGCCTCCAAGGTCGAATTGGAGTAATGGTAGCAGGAAGGCTTGCGGTAGATATGGGGTAAGCAAAGCTAGAAGAAGGGGAGTAGTCTTTGGCTCTTCTGCGAAGAAATGCTTGTATCAAAGACGGGTCGAGGGTCTGTGCTTGATATAGAAGGGGACGGTGCCCCATGCCCCCATCGGCCCGTCCATTCTCCTACCCCCAGCTCCTCATCAGGCGGCCAGGCGTTCCACATGACAATAACGTTCCGACTACAGGTTTTCAAGTTCACTATGGACCCTGTGCACCGGGTGTACGCAGTCTCTGGAGAGGTTTGTGTGATCCAGGGTGGGTCAGACTTCTCAGTACAGATATGGTGAAGCACAACACCCGTGCCCGTATGAAGGTATGCGCGCAAATTACGGGGAAACGGAACGCATGTTGGCGTGCTTCGTGATCATTTGCAGCTAAGTACAGGGTGTATTTGGATATAGCGTGATAAATGTTTCCTAAAATCTTAAAGTGCACGCTCAATTTCTGGTTGAAACGAGCGGCTGGATGCTCGCCGCTCGATCAAACGCAGCCCGGTCAGGCCCGCAACAGTGCAAGCGCGATTTTAGCCAAGAGTATATCTCTACTACCTAAAAGAAACGGAGTGTTCTGTTTTCCCTCTTACGTTCCACGGTCTTTGTCCAACTCTCTCGTACGACCCCCTCTCCCCTCAAGTGATTTTCTTTTCTCCCCCCACCGGTTTTCTCCCAGTCGGTTTTATCTTCATCTGGCCAGACAAACCGACTCTATCTTTGGTAAACAAATAATTCATGTAAGGTAGTAACCAAACGCAATCAATTCATGTATGGCAATCAATTCATTCATGACGGTGATCAATCTCCTTCCTTCTTTTAATCAAATGGTGATCGATCTCCTTCCTTCTTTCAATCAATTTCTTTCTTCTCACCATGGTCTTCTACCCACACATATGAAAAAGCCAGGCGATTTTTCATCTCCTCTCTTTCCACCCGGATCATGGCCCTTTCTTCTCCCATCTGCCGCTCCCCCTCATCTCACCATCGTCCCGGACCGCTGCTTTGGGGCACCATCTATCGCTGCCGCAGCAGCGAGTGCTGCCCACTCTGCAGATGTCGGGCCAGCCGCCGCCGTTTCCCAGGATGCATAGTACGACGGCCGCGGTGCAGGGGTCCATTAGTTGCAGGTTAGGGCCCTCTAGATCAAGAACCTGCAATAGTGGATGGATGTGAACTGCGCACGGGCAAGGCGGCAAGGTATGCATGTGCCTCACCCTCTCCCACGGATTTAAACATGTCGTTTTTTATAAGAAGTTGATGCAGTATAGGAGGAACGTCATATTTTTAGACACAGTCTAATCAATGTTACTTCTCCATTTCTTTCCATTCGTTCTGCGATCATGTGCATACAGTGCCGAACAATTATTACTACTATGTATATGTAACATTTTTGTTCCAGCCTACAATGCCGAACAATTATTACTATTACAGTGCCGAACAATTATTATTACTATGTACCTGTCGTTTTTTATAAGAAGTTGTACAGTTTTGTTCTAGAATGCGACCTGAACGCACTCCATGTTGTCTGCTCCAATCAGATGGATAGTAAAGCAACTTCATCCAAGAATTGTTTGTATTTGTTGATCGTTGAATGCCCAAGACCAATGCACATACAAGAAGCTTGTGAACCCCAAATTCTTTCTTGAGTAAGCAAACATATTTGACCACATGTTTTATTTATTTTTTGTGCAGACATAGGATGACAAAGAAATTATATCGAGGACTGTGTACTAACGTTTATAATTATGGGTTTGTGCTAGCTATTTCTATTTTGAAGCAATTCCTTTAGGATTGATGATTACATGATATTTATTTTTACGACAAAGCTAATTTCCAGTCCGCTGAATTTTTGCAACAGATCTGAATGCTCTGGATGCCGTCCGTTATAGATCGTACGACCATCGCGCACCGAAACATGTAGTTCACTGATATTTACAACCCACACAGCGTCCTCCCAACCCAGCTGCCGCGGAAGAAGCCGCCGCCGTCCGAGCACTCTTCGAAGGCCTCCTCCAGGAGCGCGACCATCCCGTCCGCCTGGCCGGCCCGCTCCTCATCTCCTCCCCCACACTCGCCACCACCGGCGCTGAGACCGAGTCATCCGGCGACGACGAGGCCGCATCTTTTTTTTTAGAAAAGGAGGATTACCCCCGGCCTCTGCATCTGAGCAATGCATGCATCCATTCTATTAATTATTCTCAGAGACCTTACAAATCATTACATCAGTAAGCCTGAAGCCACCATCTTGGCGACATCTGTCGCTACTCCTATTCCCTTGATGCAGGGGTGCCGAATGTCCGAGCCTAATACCAAGCAGACATCGCACAAAAACCTAACATCTAATGCCGGTTGCCCCATCCCAGCCACTTACCGGGAATGGGTCACACACCGGTCCGGTGCACTCACCGAGGCTACCGCAGCCGTCATCCACCTAACCATCTTCAAAGCAGTTACCGACGCAAAGACCTTGTCAGGTCAGCTGTCGACGCCACCATGACGCCAGACAACGCCACCGCCCTGCGCTCGTCCATCTAGCCGCATCTGCCGTCGATATCCAGCTGCACCATGCCGCCAATACTCGTCGTCATCGACGCGGTAGAAACAACGCCGCACCTCCTGGCAACCTCCACACCGTCGCCGCTGCTGGAGCTATCGGAGTTCATCACCCACAGCATCTCTCCGCCGAACATCAGAACCTCCCAAGACGGCGCCTCCATGGAGGGTACGACGCAAAGGACGCCGCCGCCGCCCAATCCAGACTGAATTTTGGACTTTCGTTCGGGAGGGGTTCGGAGATGGATAGGAGAGACCTCGATATCGCCTCCACGGAGGGTAACAGCGTCGAGAGACGTCGCCGATGCCGAACCGAACAAGCCGATCAAAGTTTTCTCCGGTCCCCATCCTATACCACCAAAACTCCGTCGGCTCCGGATCCGGCAATGGACCACGAACCGGAACCTGCAGAGATGAAAGAGCCATGGGTCCAACCCACCATGAAGGAGGATCGAGAAGAATCCATCGTAGATCTCCAAGCGCCGAATCCAGCGATCCGGCGTGGTCAGCGACGACCACCACCACCCCGCGGCGGCTGACGGCGTTCAAGCCCAAGACCCAGATTGAATCCGATCTGAACCCGGCAGCACCCGCGGCCACCGATCTTTCCCACCACGCAGCCGTCACCACGCCGCGAGCAGGCCGCCGCCGCCGCCGCGGCGCCGCGCACGACGTCGCCAAGAAATCCGCCGCGCCGCGCCGCCCAACCCCGCGCTAGTCCGGCGCCCCGTCCGATCTGGCTGCCCCGCGCCAGCTGTGATAGACAGGAGGGAGAGACGCCCCGCCGCCGCCCAGCCGGCCAAGCTTTGCCCGGCGGCGCTGCGGACGGCGGCGAGGAGAGGTGGAGGCGGGAGGAGGGACGAGAGGACGGCGGCTAGGGACGAGGCCGCATCTGAATCCGGCAACTCCTCCCGCCCCGCGCGCGCCCGCCGTGACCTGAGGTGAGTGTGTGAGTGGTTCCGATGCACTAGTCTCTCCATATTCTCTTCGATCCGGTGCTAGCTGATCTGATCCCGACGGTTTTCCCTGTTGTTGTCCACGAGGGGCCGGGCGAGCGGGGCAGCGGGGTGCGCACTGCGCAGTGGACGGAGTTCGTCTCGTGGGAGCCCAGGGCGTTCGTCTACCACAAGTTCCTGGTAATCACTAGTGCTTCCCATCTTGCCCCTCTTCAACATTCAAAATCACTGCTGCTGGCATGGTTTATTCGTTCCTGTACATGCTCCCGCACGCACATTGTTATGCCTATGTAAAGACTAGATTATTGTAGCTCCATCTCGTATCATCTCAAATTTTGGGTGAATTATGTGTGTGCTTTTTGGTGAAATGCAGGCCGGCTTTTTGAGTTGCACTTTTGTCTAGATATGAGACGGCGCTGGACCATCACTTGGTAGAAATGAGTTTGACAGTGATTAACGGAAACATGTTGTTTTTGCTGCACTTCTGTTTTTTGTATTTTGGGATCTTGGCTGGACTGCATGCCATTGCCTCCGGTAAAGGAAAGATTGTAGTGATATTTTTACTGGCTTTAGTTCTACATTCACTGGAGCTCATGTATGGTCGGTTATTACCTGATCTATTATGGAAGAATGGGAATGTAGACGGTGTGAGCAAGTACTCGTCGAATCTTGGCAGCCAGGTCCTGCTCGACATACTTGTAGCCCACGCCCTTGGCGTCTAGCGCCATGCGCACACGTGCAATGAACGGGCTCAGCCGTAGGCCCAACAGCTTCACGTCTCCTTTGACACTCGTCATTACTGTCGTTTGTTTCCTCCCTTCTCTCCTTGTTGATCTCCTGCTCCTGGTCCTCTTTCAGTCGGACTAATAGCTTCGCGTTTCTGCTGGTGGTTAAGAGCATCTCCAGCCGATGGCCCCCCAGGAGGGGCTAAAAATCGCCCCCTGGGGCGCCGGCGCTAAACCGTGCACTGGGGCGTGATGCCTCCCAGTCGCGGCGCCCATGTTTTTTTGAAAAAGTCAAATACGGCGCAAACACGGCTTAAATTTAACGCAAACATCGGCGATTTCGTTCAAATTTAAACATATTTTACAAAAAAAAACTAGCACGGGTTGCCCTCGCCGTCTCCATCGCCGCTCGCCGCCCGCCGCCCGCCTTTGCAGTTCTACATGCTGCGGAGGCGATAGAACCACATGTAGTCGCCGCCGTCGTCCTTGCTGCATCCCTCTCCCGGTTGGCACGGCGGGTTGAACGGTCCGGGGGCGTCGTCGCTGTCGAGGACCACGATGTCGTGCTCGTCCTCGCGCCCACGCTTGCGGGCGGCGATCTCCTCCAGGGCACGGCGCTGCCGGACCATCTCGTCGCGGAGGTAGTCATCCCGTGCCCACCGCAGGGCGTCCTCGTCGGAGAAGCCGCGCCGGGCTATCTCCTCGTACTCCGCGGGGAGGCCGGGCTCCGGCTTGGGCTCGACGAGGACGAAGCGGCCGGTGGGGGGGAGGCGGAGTCGCCGATGCGGACGCCGGAGCTGCGGGTGCGCACGCTGACAGGCGTGTCCTGGGGCTCCGGCTTGACGGAGCGGAGGCAGGGAGAGCCCGATGAGCGGCCGGACGAGGAGGAGGACGCCCTGGGCCGCTCCATGCGCCTCGGCGTCCAGGAGCTTCCACGGCGGCGTGAGAAGGACGGGGGAGCGGGGTACTCGAGGCGCGGCATGTTGCCGCCCTTGATGTACTCGAGGACGGCCTCCAACGTGCGGCCGGGCACGCCCCACCACCGACGCCGGCCCCCGGAGTTGAGCCTGCCGGAGGGCACGACGCCGTTGGTGGCCTCGAGCTGCTCGGCGTGACGGCGTCGGAAGTAGGGCTCCCAGAGCGGGTTGTGGCAGGAACGCGCGGATACGTGCGATCTCCGCACGCCACGCCGCCCCGGTGGGTGGTGGTGGCACCGGCACGTAAATCTGAGAATGGGTGGGTAACCAAACCAAACATGAACTGAACCCACGTGATGATGTTTTGGAAACTGAACCAAACTAACCCCACGTAATTGGCATTGGCACCCAGCCCAAACTAAACCACATGACAAATTCCCCAAAACCAAACTAACCCATTCTAGAAACTATGGTTTTAGCCTATGGTTCTATATCAGTTCCCCACCCATACATGTACAGCTCAATATATGTACGATCCTGCACTTCACTGCTAAAACATAGCACCAGCTTAATAACATATACAGACATTGCACTTGACAGCTTACATATTCTGCACTACCAACACTTAAATTGATGAACAATTGACAGCTTCATAGCATGAACACTTGACAGCTTCATAAAATGTACAAAACACAGATTCTGAAGCACAAATATTACACTTGATAGCTTACACATTCTGCACTAACAGCACTTGAAGTACATAGGTAATAACAAACGGAGCTGAATTAAGGCTGATAATGGATTCCAAGCCGGGATTGCGTTACGCCATCTGCCAATGATGGATGTCACCGAGTTCTCATGGAGGTAGTAGTCAACTTGTACCTTGATCTGAAAAGACATAGTTTTTAGAACTATGAGTCTGGATCACTAGTTGCTCATGCCATGCTCCAGCTTCTCCCAGGTTTGAGAACATCTCAAGTTTATGTAAAGTAGGTGTGTATGACAGAGTGAATAACCTGGAATATACAAGAGCATGGATGTGATTCTTTAGCCTTTTCTAGTAAAATAAAGAACAGACACCAAAGAGGTGCCACTAACTTGTGCAACATCACAAAAAGGTAGACTTATAAACATAACAATTTGCTTGTCCCGTTACAAAATGTCAACTTGTGTCTAGCATTTTATTGATGATCATGATTTTCTAAAGAGCCAACTTGGCCACCAACTTCGAAACTTCACTAGCCATTGCATATATATATGGATGATCAGGATTATATTTTTACCTTTCATTGGTTCCAAACTTTTAGCTGCGTGCTTATTGTCCATCTCCTGCAAATGAAACAAAATATTAATTTAAAGACATATCAACACTTCTATACTACTTCTATACTGTAGGTTTTATATATCCCATTCTACACAAGTAGTAGAACCAAAATGTAAGCGGTTAACTCACCCTCCTTTGGCTTGAACAACCAATCTTTAGCACAAACAAGCACTTCTAGCATATCAGGGTTCAAAGAGCTTCTCTTGTCGCCGAGTATCCTCTTACCACAACTGAAGGCTGATTCAGATGCCACTGTGCTCAAAGGAATTGCAAGAAAGTCACGGGCCATAGATGCCAATATAGGAAACTTTTCGCCATGCCTCTTCCACCAACCCAAGACATCAAAGTCATCACCGACCTTCTCGGATGCTTCTTCCAAGTATGCATCAAGCTCGGATTTTTGTACACGTGACCTCCGACGAGACTTGTGCTGGGCAAACTCTTCTTCCAACTTCCTTTTCCCTGCAACAGGTGATCCAATAATGGTATTGCCTTGACTAGAAGGTGTCGAGTGTGCAGTGCTTGTCACTGCAAGTAGCTCATATTCCTTGACATACTTTCTCACCCATTCTAAAGCAATCTCTACTTGTTTTGTAATTTGCACCCCGTCGGTAGACAACTTGCAATAGAAGGAATCCAAGTAATCCCCTTTCCTCCTTGGATCCAGGAATGTAGCAATGACAAGTGCATGGTTAAACTCAATGCCCTTGCTTTTTCTACGACGGTTAGGATCTGCATTCTCCTTCTCCTCGGGATCCCAATATTTATCAAGCTTCGTTTGCATCACTGCTGCCAATTCCTTCAACACATCAGAGGTCTGCCAACCCGGATCTTTCAATGCATGGCGAATAGAAAGCACAACTGGCAGAAACTTATGTGAAGTTACCTTCCTATGAGCTGAAACAATCAAAGTAAGCTCTCCAAAAGCTTTTAGAAACTCACAAATAGCTTTTGCCTTCTCCCATTCCTCCTCACTTGGAGAATCTATCATCTTTCTGTTGGCATAACTTGTGAGAACAGATTTGTACGTCAATGCTTCTACAAGCATTTTCCAGGTTGAGTTCCATCTGGTTGGTGTATCAACAGAGATGCCTTTCTTTGCACGTAGGCCCATCCCACTTGCAATTGTATTGAAATCTTGAAGTCTTGAAAGAGAAGAGTCAATATACTTCATCAGCTCACGTATCATGTCAATAGCTTCATGGATTATTTTCATTCCATCCTGAACCAAGATATTAAGAATGTGCGCACAACACCTGACATGCAAATGTTGACCTTCAAGGAGCAGCTCATGTTTGTGATATTTTATTAACTCCTCACATGCATTAGTATTATAGCTGGCATTATCTAGTGTCAAAGTGAATAATTTGCCTCTTATGCCCCATTCTGTTAAGCAACAAACTATTTCTTCCTCTATCGCATAGCCTGTGTGGGGATACTTCACTTCTGCGAAACTTATGGTCTTCTTCTTGTTGTTGAATTCTACATTGATATAATGGGTGGTGATGCACATGTAGCCCAAGTCCTGTGATGATGTCCACATGTCAGATGTTAAGCAAATGCGAGAATCCAAATTTTGTAGCTCTACTTCGATATCTTTCTTCATTCCCTTATACATCTTCATTGCATCATCACGAATTGTGTGACGACCCTTGATTTGAAACGCTGGCTGCATTGAGTCAATCCATGGCTGGAGGCGGGGATCTTCAAACTTAAGAAAAGGGATCTCAACATGGACGCAATACTTCACCATGAGTTCACGACAAACTTTTTCATCAAACACAAACAGACCTTCGGACATTTTGTTTTTCATGGTCAACAAAAACCTCTTCCTGCAAGCATCCGGAATTGATCGGCAAGCCTCTGCAATATGGGTCCTCAAACTGCTTGTCCCAAACTTGGTGTGAAGTTGCACTCCACAGTATTTGCACACAGCCTTGAGATCACCATCTACGAGAACCAGCTTTGCTTCATAATGCTCCCATGCCTTGGACCTTCTAGCATGTGGTACTTGACTCGTATCCTCATCCATGGAATCAGCACTATCCGAACCCTCTGATGTAGACATGCCTCAAATTACTAGTGAGTAATTACAACAGTGACTGATCGATCGGTCGAGTGGTCTGGGTTGGTGTGTTTTTCCCGTCCTTTGCGTGGCCTGTGAATGCAGATGCAAGGTGCAAGCAGGTTAATACTAGTACTAGTAGCAGTAAAAGTCACTATTCCTAACAAAGAAATTTGTAATTGTGAACTAAGCTTTACCATCTAACGTAAGTTGCATATCTTACAGTCTTGCTAATATTTCTTACTGAGAAAATTCCATTACAGAATACTCTGTGATACTCTGTTCTAGTCTTAGTACACATACATACACTCCATGCAATGAGAAACTTGAGCAAGGGAAATAGTCAAACCAAAACATAATTCCTGCTCTAGAGATTGACCAATATCGCTAGAAAGTTTCTCAAAAAGAATATCGGCAAGCCAAAACATTGGACAATGTACTCGCTTGAGCGGGATAATTCCATCACTTCTACATATTGCAATGTGTGTCAAATAGAAGGAGGATTCAGTACAGATATGGGATCTAAACTGAGAAGCGACTAGCACCAAATACTTGAACAAATGAAAGCCGGATTCAGTAGAGCAGTACAATATAATCTGGGAAGCAACGAGTGTCAAATATTTGAAGTTGTCCCATTAGAGACCCTGCAGATGTCTTAAAGCGCCACAGATTTTGGTCCTATTGTCCCTGTATTTGAATGCAATTTTGTTCCTACTGAGAATTTTGGTGCTAATAGAAACTCCTGTAATCCTAAGCTGCAGCTTAAAAATGCTACTTTTATCATCAAAGCTCTTCACAAGGAAGAACAAACTGCATCTGATACACTTGCTGCCGTGTCCATCAAAATTGCATTCAAATAAATTTGCAAACTATTGTAATGGACAGATGCAAACTGAAACTGAACCTGAACCGAACATGTGCAGAGAACAAATCGAAGAGGTTCTTTGTTGTTCCAGACCTGGTTGCTGCTGTTGTTGCTGCAGACGAGGAGGGGACGGGCACCTTGCTGCCGGAGCACCTTGGAGGAGCAAGTGGAGGACCAGGACCTTGTCGCAGGAGGAGCAGAACCTGGTCAAAAGAGAAGAAACAGGCCAGTCAGAGAGAGAGAGAGAGAGAGAGAGAGAGAGAGAGAGAGAGCGCTACCTGCCGGCGGAGGGAAGGTGGCGCGGCGGAGACGGCCCGGCGACCTCAACCCTAGCGGGCGGGGAGGGGCAGGGGCACTGATGGGCGGGCCAGCTCTGGGTAGCTCATGCTGTGCCGAGGAGGGGCCGGCGCCGGAGGGTGACGGCGAGGCGGCGGTGCGAGGAAGGGGCGGCGAGGGGGGAGACATGGGGCGGGCGGGCGGCGGCGCGTGGGTTGGGTTGAGGAGCAGTCGAAGGCAACGAACCAATACAAC
The DNA here is from genome assembly GCA_032464435.1 of Aegilops umbellulata. Classification (NCBI taxonomy): domain Eukaryota; kingdom Viridiplantae; phylum Streptophyta; class Magnoliopsida; order Poales; family Poaceae; genus Aegilops; species Aegilops umbellulata. Next base: position 107,736,457 of record CP136054.1, read on the forward strand.
GAACCGGGTTGTACCCACAGTTTGTAGCCCATAATACATCAGACGGTTTCAGCCCATAACTAGCTAACCCAAACTGGTTTCCCTCCAAACCCAAACCAAACCGAACTTAAGAAAGCTTCAGCCCAATAAAACCTAAACCAATCAAGCCCATAATAAAAACCAAACCGTTTAAACCAGTTTTTCTAAAACCATTCCCAGATTTACCGGCACGCCGCCGGCGCTGATCCTCCAACCCCGGGCACCCGCATGTCCGGCGTGACCGGGTACTCGGCCTCGAAAAGGAGGCGAGCCTCGTCCTCGTGAAGATGGCGGCGCCCGAAGCCATTCGCCGTCGCGTCGTCGCCTGAAAAGCGCTCGGCCATTCTGAACTGGAGACGGCGAGAGGAGGAAGGGGGAGAAATGTGCGCGTCGGCGGTGGAGTATCTGTGCGTGCCTCCGGCGCGCTGGTGGTCGGCTTATATAGGCGGAGGCGCCGCGTGGTAAGCTTGGCCGGCGCGTTACGCGTGGCGGCCGAGGGGACGCGCGTCGCCCCGCCTTCACTGCGCCGCCCGTGAGGCATCAATGGAGGCTGACCGGCGTGGCAGCGCGCGCAACTTTGGCATTGATTCGCCGCGGGAAACGAGGCGATGAGGACGACGAAGCGGCGAGAAGAGAGTCGAGTCGCTGACGCGGCTGGCCCGCGGCTCTTCGCGCCAAAAACGATTCGCCCAGCGCTCCCGAGCGACCCCCAGCACGCTGGGTTCGGGTTGGGTCCGCCGGCGCCAATTTCGGCCCGAGCCGGCGAAAACTGGGCCCTTGGGGCCGCGAATGGACCGATTTTTTGACGCCGGCGGCCGAAAAACCGCCTGTGGGGCCTTCTTGGGGGCGCGGCTGGAGATGCTCTAACTACTTTTATATTGCTTCAATACTGTTAATGCACATCACCTTGTGAGCTACTCCCTCCGTTTCAAAATAGATGACTCAACTTTATACTAACTTTAGTATAAAGTTTGTACAAAATTGAGTCATCTATTTTAAAACGGAGAGAGTAGGTAAGGACGTTCTTCAATTTGAATAACTGCAGACCTTCTTCGCAAGTTCTTGCAGGTGCTTTCTACATTACAATTGGCGAAGATCAGGAGTATTTGGGGAAGAAATATTTATGAGCTGCTTTAAGAGTAAAAAACCAGTTATTATCGTTTATGTCACAAGTTCATATACGCTGCTCTGCAGACCTTCTTCGCAAATTCTTGCAGGTGCTTTCTACATTACAATTGGCGAAGATCAGGAGTATTTGGGGAAGAAATATTTATGAGCTGCTTTAAGAGTGAAAACCCAGTTATTATCGTTTATGTCACAAGTTCATATACACTGCTCATAGAGCAGCGTGAATACCACGCCTGAGATAGAGCATAAAGTAGTGGAATGCAGATCATAACTCCTGATTTGGAGATGTAAAGGTCCATACCTGTGACGGCAGCAAGGTACGGACGTTTTCACCGCAGGCCACAAACCTTGGCCGTACCAGGTTGACATGATTAGGGGAAAGCTTGGGCACAGGCTCGTGCGGGGAGGCTAACGGCAACAAAAGCCACAGACGGCCAGAAGATCCCGAAACGCTCACTGCTGGAGTCAGCGATGAGAACTGGAACATGCCCACGCATCCATCCTGTCCCAGGAGCACGCAACTCAGCGCTACCGCCTTTACATGGCCTGGGGGATTCTTTAGGCCAACTCCACCGCGCGACCCCAAACGGACGTTCGGTTTGGCCGGGTTTTGTCTTTCCGGGGCGGCAATGGATTCGCCCATGTCCGCCTCTGTCCGTTGGGTCATGGGCGCACCCCAAATCATGCCGTATTGGACGTCATTAAAGAAACAGAAAAACTTAAATAAAATGCCTAAGAAAATAAATAAACACAAATTAAAAACCGTAAAACATAAGTTAGGGTTGATGGCCACAAAACGGCACAGTTTCACGTTCACATTACATTCTCATAATTAACATAAAAACAAAATAAAAAATGTTGTCGTGGCTGCCGGTGTCGTCGTTGTCGTTGACGTGGTCGACGTAGTCCGTAGTCCGGCGGCGTCCAGAGGTGGGCCGGCGGTCCGTGGTACACGGGGGCGGACTGGACGGCGGCAGGTGCCTGCATCACCTCCTCCCGTGGTGACGCGTCCCGCTCTGGTGAACGCGGCGGCGTGGGGCACCAGTTCACGCCCCCACGGCGTCAGCCATCTCCGGAACCGTGCACGACCAGCTCTAGTGCTGGCCCACCAGGACCGGGTGGAACGCGGCCACCGGCGCCTCCTCCATCACCTCCTTCGCCGCCACCATCTCCAGCTCGGGCATGGCGACGTCGCCGGCCGCGGAGAGGGCCATCATCTCCTCGAGGCCCTCCCATTGGCGCTCATCGTGCGTGCGCATGGAGTCCTCTATGACACGCGCCATGAGACGGGCCTCCTACTCCGCTGTCATGTGAGGAGGTGGTGGTGGCGACGGAGATGGCGAAGGCGGCGGCGTGGGCGTGAGGCCGCGCACCCGCGTATGCCCGCGCACCTAGGGAGTAGCCGCTCGGCGCTCTGGACGTGGCCGTCACGGCCCCGTCGACGTGCCGGTGAAGGACGCCCGCCGCATGTCGTGCTCGTCCCGGAACCACGTGTCCCACAGGGGCGAGTCGGGGGCGTACCTGGCGTCGTAGTAGAGGTCGTCCGGGAGGAGGCGACGGCGGCGCTCGATCTCCTCGCGGCGTGCACGGCCGCTTGATAACCCACAAGTATAGGGGATCGCGACAGTTTTCGAGGGTAGAGTATTCAACCCAAATTTGTTGATTCGACACAAGGGGAGCCAAAGAATATTCTTAAGTATTAGCAGCTGAGTTGTCAATTCAACCACACCTGGAAACCTAGTATCTGCAGCAAAGTGTTTAGTAGGAAAGTAATATGATAGTGGTGGTAACGGTAACAAAAGTAAAGACAGCAAAAGTAATGTTTTTGGTATTTTGTAGTGATTGTAACAGTAGCAGCGGGAAAGTAAATAAGCGAGAACCCGTATATGGAAAGCTCGTAGGCACCGGATTAGTGATGGATAATTATGCCGGATGCGGTTCATCATGTAACAGTCATAACATAGAGTGACACAGAACTAGCTCCAATTCATTAATGTAATGTAGGCATGTATTCCGTATATAGTCATACGTGCTTATGGAAAAAAACTTGCATGATGTCTTTTGTCCTACCCTCCCGTGGCAGCGGGGTCCTATTGGAAACTAAGGGATATTAAGGCCTCCTCTTAACAGAGAACCGAAACAAAGCATTAGCACATAGTGAATACATGAACTCCTCAAACTATGGTCATCACCGGGAGTGGTCCCGATTATTGTCACTTCGGGGTTGCCGGATCATAACACATAGTAGGTGACTATAGACTTGCAAGATAGGATCAAGAACTCACATATATTCATGAAAACATAATAGGTTCAGATCTGAAATCATGGCACTCGGGCCCTAGTGACAAGCATTAAGCATAGCAAAGTCATAGCAACATCAATCTCAGAACATAATGGATACTAGGGATCAAACCCTAACAAAACTAACTCGATTACATGATAAATCTCATCCAACCCATCATCGTCCAGCAAGCCTACGATGAAATTACTCACGCACGGCGGTGAGCATCATGAAATTGGTGATGGAGGATGGTTGATGATGACGACGGCGACGAATCCCCCTCTCCGGATCCCCGAACGGACTCCAGATCAGCCCTCCCGAGAGGTTTTAGGGCTTGGCAGCGGCTCCGTATCGTAAAACGTGATGATTTCTTCTCTCCTATTTTTTTCTCCCCGAAAGCCAATATATAGAGTTGGAGTTGGCGTCAGAGGGTTTCCAGGGGGCCCACGAGGTAGGGGGCGCGCCCTAGGAGGGTGGGCGCGCCCCCACCCTAGTGGACAGGATGTGGGCCCCCTGGTCTTCATCTTTGGCGAGAATTTTTTTATTTTATTTTTTATAAGACATCCCGTGGAGTTTCAGGTCATTCCGAGAACTTTTTTTTTCTGCACATAAAACAACATCATGGCAATTCTGCTGAAAACAGCGTCAGTCCGGGTTAGTTCCATTCAAATCATACAAGTTAGAGTCCAAAACAAGGGCAAAAGTGTTTGGAAAAATAGATACGACGGAGACGTATCAACTCCCCCAAGCTTAAACCCTTGCTTTGAAGGGAATATGCCCTAGAGGCAATAATAAAGTTATTATTTATTTCCTTACATATCATGATAAATGTTTATTATTTATGCTAGAATTGCATTAACTGGAAACATAATACATGTGTGGATACATAGACAAACAGAGTGTCACTAGTATGCCTCTACTTGACTAGCTTGTTAATCAAAGATGGTTAAGTTTCCTAACCATGGACAAAGGAGTTGTCATTTGATTAACAAGGTCACATCATTAGTTGAATGATCTGATTGACATGACCCATTCCATTAGCATAGCACCCGATCGTTTAGTATGTTGCTGTTGCTTTTATCCATGACTTATACATGTTCCTTTGACTATGAGATTATGCAACTCCCGTTTGCCGGAGGAACACTTTGGGTGCTACCAAACGTCACAACGTAACTGGGTGATTATAAAGGAGTACTACAGGTGTCTCCAAAGGTAGATGTTGGGTTGGCGTATTTCGAGATTAGGATTTGTCACTCCAATTGTGGGAGAGGTATCTCTGGGCCCTCTCGGTAATGCACATCACTTAAGCCTTGCAAGCATTGCAACTAATGAGTTAGTTGCGGGATGATATATTACGGAACAAGTAAAGAGACTTGCCGGTAACGAGATTGAACTAGGTATTGGATACCGACGATCGAATCTCGGGCAAGTAACATACCGGTGGACAAAGGGAACAACGTATGTTGTTATGAGGTCTGACCGATAAAGATCTTCGTAGAATATGTAGGAGCCAATATGGGCATCCAGGTCCCGCTATTGGTTATTGACCGGAGATGTGTCTCGGTCATGTCTACATTGTTCTCGAACCGTAGGGTCCGCACGCTTAAGGTTACGATGACAGTTATTATGAGTTTATGAGTTTTGATGTACCGAAGGAGTTCGGAGTCCCGGATGAGATCGGGGACATGACGAGGAGTCTCGAAATGGTCGAGACGTAAAGATCGATATATTGGACGACTATATTCGGACATCGGGAAGGTTCTGAGTGGTTCAGGTATTTATCGGAGTACCGGAGAGTTACGGGAATTCGTATTGGGTCTTATTGGGCCATACGGGAAAAGGAGAGAAAGGGCCAAAAGGTGGCCGCGCCCCTCCCCTTGCTCTAGTCCGAATTGGACAAGGGAAGGGGGGCGCCCCCTTCCTTCCTTCTCCTTCTCTCTTCCCTTTCCTTCTCTCCTACTCCCCCTACATGGAAGGACTCCTAGTTGGACTAGGAAAGGGGGAATCCTACTCCCGGTGGGAGTAGGACTCCCCTTGGCGCGCCAAACATAGGGCCGGCCTCCTCCCTCCCTTGCTCCTTTATATACGGGGGCAGGGGGCACCCCATGGACACACAAGTTGATCTTCGTGATCGTTCCTTAGCCGTGTGCGGTGCCCCCTCCACCATATTCCACCTCGAATATATCGTTGCAGTGCTTAGGCGAAGCCCTGCGCCGGTAGAACATCAAGATTGTCACCACGCCGTCGTGCTGACGGAACTCCTCCCCGAAGCTTTGCTGGATCGGAGCTAGGGGTGCGTCATCGAGCTGAACGTGTGCCAAGAACTCGGAGGTGCCGGAGTAACGGTGCTTGGATCGGTCGGATCGGGAAGACGTACGACTACTTCCTCTACGTTGCGTCAACGCTTCCGCTTCGGTCTACGAGGGTACGTAGAAAACACTCTCCCCTCTCGTTGCTATGCATCACCATGATCTTGCATGTGCGTAGGAAAATTTTGAAATTACTACGTTCCCCAACAGTGGTATCAGAGCCTAGGTTTTTTATGATTTGATGTTATTTGCACGAGTAGAACACAAGTGAGTTGTGGACGATACAAGTCATACTACCTACCAGCATGTCATACTTTGGGTCAGCGGTATTGTTGGATGAGACGACCCGGACCAACCTTACGCGTACGCTTACGCGAGACCGGTTCCCTCGACGTGCTTTGCACACAGATGGCTTGCGGGAGACTGTCTCACCAACTTTAGTTGAACCGAGTATGGCTACGCCCGGTCCTTGAAAAGGTTAAAACGGAGTCTATTTGACGAAGTATCGTTGTGGTTTTGATGCGTAGGTAAGATTGGTTCTTGCTTCAGCCCGTAGCAGCCACGTAAAATTTGCAACAAACAAAGTAGAGGACGTCTAACTTGTTTTTGCAGGGCATGTTGTGATGTCATATGGTCAAGACATGATGCTAAATTTTATTGTATGAGATGATCATGTTTTGTAACCGAGCTATCGGCAACCGGCAGGAGCCGTATGGTTGTCGCTTTATTGTATGCAATGCAATCGCCCTGTAATGCTTTACTTTATCACTAAGCGGTAGCGATAGTCGTAGAAGCATAAGATTGGCGAGACGACAACGATGCTACGATGGAGAACAAGGTGTCGCGCCGGTGACGATGGTGATCATGACAGTGCTGCGGAGATGGAGATCACAAGCACAAGATGATGATGGCCATATCATATCACTTATATTGATTGCATGTGATGTTTATCTTTTATGCATCTTATCTTGCTTTGATTGACGGTAGCATTATAAGATGATCTCTCACTAATTATCAAGAAGTGTTCTCCCTGAGTATGCACCGTTGCGAAAGTTCTTCGTGCTGAGACACCACGTGATGATCGGGTGTGATAGGCTCTACGTTCAAATACAACGGGTGCAAAACAGTTGCACACGCGGAATACTCAGGTTATGCTTGACGAGCTATGCATATAAGATATGACATCGGAACACGGAGACCGAAAGGTCGAGCGTGAATCATATAGTAGATATGATCAACATAATGATGTTCACCATTGAAACTACTCCATCTCACGTGATGATCAGACATGGTTTAGTTGATTTGGATCACGTGATCACTTAGAGGATTAGAGAGATGTCTATCTAAGTGGGAGTTCTTAAGTAATATGATTAATTGAACTTTAATTTATCATGAACTTAGTCCTGGTAGTATTAGCATATCTATGTTGTAGATCAATAGCTCGCGTTGTTGCTTTCATATGTTTATTTTGATATGTTCCTAGAGAAAATTGTGTTGAAAGATGTTAGTAGCAATGATGCGGATTGGATCCGTGATCTGAGGTTTATCCTCATTGCTGCACAGAAGAATTATGTCCTTGATGCACTGCTAGGTGACGGACCTATTGCAGGAGCAGATGCAGACGTTATGAACGTTTTGCTAGCTCAATATGATGACTACTTAATAGTTAGTGCACCATGCTTAACGGCTTAGAATCGGGACTTCAAGGACGTTTTGAACGTCATGGACCATATGAGATGTTCTAGGAGTTGAAGTTAATATTTCAAGCAAATACCCGAGTTGAGAGATATGAAGTCTCCAACAAGTTCTATAGCTAAAAGATGGAGGAGAATAGCTCAACTAGTGAGCATGTGCTCAGATTGTCTGGGTACTACAATCGCTTGAATCAAGTGGGAGTTAATCTTCCAAATAAGATAGTGATTGACAGAATTCTCTAGTCACCATCACCAAGTTAGTAGAACTTCGTGATGAACTATAATATGCAAGGGATGACGAAAGTAATTCCCAAGCTCTTCGTGATGCTGAAATCGACAAAGGTAGAAATCAAGAAAAACATCAAGTGTTGATGGTTAACAAGACCACTAGTTTCAAGAAAAGGGCAAAGGGATAGAAGGGAACTTCAAGAAGAACATCAAGCAAGTTGCTGCTCAAGTGAAGAAGCCCAAGTCTGGTCCTAAGCCTGAGACTAAGTGCTTCTACTTCAAAGGGACTGGTCACTGGAAGCGGAATTACCCCAAGTGATTGGCGGATAAGAAGGATGGCAAAGTGAACATAAGTATATTTTATACATGTTATTGATGTGGACTTTACTAGTGTTTATAGCAACCCCTCAGTATTTGATACTAGTTCAGTTGCTAAGATTAGTAACTCGGAACGGGAGTTGCAGAATAAACAGAGACTAGTTGAGGGTGAAGTGACGATGTGTGTTGGAAGTGGTTCCAAGATTGATATGATCATCATCGTACACTCCCTATACTTTCGGGATTAGTGATGAACCTAAATAAGTGTTATTTGGTATTTGCGTTGAGCATAAATATGATTTGATCATGTTTATTGCAATACGATTATTCATTTAAGTTAGAGAACAATTGTTGTTCTGTTTACATGAATAGAACCTTTTATGGTCATACACACCCAATGAAAATAGTTCATTGGATCTCGATCGTAGTGATACACATATTCATAATATTGAAACCAAAAGATGCGAAGTTAATAATGATAGTGCAACCTATTTGTGGCACTGCCGTTTAGGTCATATTGGTGTAAAGCGCATGAAGAAACTCCATGCTGATGGGATTTTGGAATCACTTGATTATGAATCACTTGATGCTTGCGAACCATGCCTCTTGGGCAAGATGACTAAAACGCCGTTCTCCGGAACAATGGAGCAAGCAACAGATTTGTTGGAAATCATACATACTGATGTATGTGGTCCGATGAATATTAAGGCTCGCGACAAGTATCATTATTTTCTAACCTTCACAGATGATTTGAGCAGATATGGGTATATCTACTTGATGAAACATAAGTCTGAAACGTTTGAAAAGTTCAAAGAATTTCAGAGTGAAGTAGAGAATCATCGTAACAAGAAAATAAAAGTTTCTACGATATGATCGCAGAGGTAAAATATTTGAGTTACGAGTTTGGCCTTCAGTTAAACAATGTGAAATAGTTTCACTACTCACGCCACCTGGAACACCACAGCATAATGGTGTGTCCGAACGTCATAACCGTACTTTATTGGATATAGTGCAATCTATGATGTTTCTTACCGATTTATCACTATAGTTTTGGGATCATGCATTAGAGACAGCTGCATTCACATTAAATAGGGCACCATCAAAATCCGTTGAGACGACACCGTATGAACTATGGTTTGGCAAGAAACCAAAGTTGTCTTGTCTTAAAGTTTGGGGTTGTGATGCTTATATGAAAAAGTTTCATCCTGATAAGCTCAAACCCAAATCGGAGAAGTATGTCTTCATAGGATACCCAAAGAAGACAGTTGGGTACACCTTCTATCACAGATCCAAAGGCAAGATATTCGTTGCTAAGAATGGATCCTTTCCAGAGAAGGAGTTTCTCTCAAAAGAAGTGAGTGGGAGGAAAGTAGAAAACTTGATAAGGTAATTGTACCTTCTCCCTTATTGGAAAGTAGTTCATCACAGAAATCTGTTCTTGTGACTACTACACCAATTAGTAAGGAAGCTAATGATAATGATCATATAACTTCAAAAACAAGTTACTACTGAATCTCGTAAGTAAACCAGAGTGAGATCCGCACCAGAGTGATACGGTAATCCTGTTCTGGAAGTCATGTTACTAGACCATGATGAACTTGTGAACTATGAGGAAGCGATGATGAGCCCAGATTCCGCGAAATGGTTTGAGGCCATGAAATCTGAGATTTGATCCATGTATGAAAACAAAGTATGGACTTTGGTGGATTTGCTCGATGATCGGCAAGCCATAGAAAATAAATGGATCTTCAAGAGGAAGACGGACGATGATAGTAGTGTTACTATCTACAAAGCTAGAATTGTCGCAAAAAGGGTTTTCGACAAGTTCAAGGTGTTGACTACGATGAGAGTTTCTCACTCGTATCTATGCTTAAGTCTGTCCGAATCATGTTAGCAATTGCCGCATTTTATGAAATCCGGCAAATGGATAAACAAAACTGCATTCCTTAAAGGATTTATTAAAGAAGAGTTGTATACGATGCAACTAGAAGGTTTTGTCGATCCTAAAGGTGTTAACAAAATATGCAAGCTCCAGCGATTCATCTATGGACTGGTGCAAGCATCTCGGAGTTGGAATAAACGCTTTGATAAGTTGATCAAAGCATATAGTTTTATACAGACTTGCGGTGAAGCCTGTATTTACAAGAAAGTGAGTGGGAGCACTACAACATTTCTGATAAGTATATGTATGACATATTGTGGATCAGAAATAATGTAGAATTATTCTGTAAAGCACAAAGGAGTGTTTGAAAGGAGTTTTTCAAAGGAAGACCTCGGTGAAGCTGCTTACATATTGAGCATCAATATCTATAGAGATAGATCAAGACGCTTGATAAGTTTTTTCAATGAGTACATACCTTGACAGGATTTTGAAGTAGTTCAAAATGGAACAGTCAAAGAAAGAGTTCTTTCCTGTGTTACAAGGTGTGAAATTGAGTAAGACTCAAAGCCTGACCACGGCAGAAGATAGAAAGAGAATGAAAGTCATTCCCTATGCCTCGGCCATAGGTTCTATAAAGTATGCCATGCTGTTTACCAGATCTATTGTATACCCTACATTGAGTTAAGCAAGGGAGAACAATAGTGACCTAGGAGTAGATCACTGGACAGCGGTCAAAGTTATCCTTAGTGGAATAAGGATATGTTTCTCGATTATGGAGGTGACAAAAGGTTCGACGTAAAGGGTTACATCGATGCAAGTTTTGACACCGATCTGGATAACTCTAAGTCTCGATCTAGATACATATTGAAAGTGGGAGCAATTAGCTAGAGTAGCTCCGTGCAGAGCATTGTAGACATAGAAAATTGCAAAATACATAACGGATCTGAATGTGGCAGACCCGTTGACTAAACTTCTCTCACAAGCAAAACATGATCACACCGTAGTACTCTTTGGGTGTTAATCACATAGCGATGTGCAGTAGATTACTGAATCTAGCAAATCCTTTGGGTGTTGGTCACATGGCGATGTGAACTATGGGTGTTAATCACATGATGATGTGAACTATCGAGTTAATCACATGGTGATGTGAGTTAATCACATGGTGATGTGACCTAGATTATTGACTCTAGTGCAAGTGGGAGACTGAAGGAAATATGCCCTAGAGGCAATAATAAAGTTATTATTTATTTCCTTACATATCATGATAAATGTTTATTATTCATGCTAGAATTGTATTAACTGGAAACATAATACATGTGTGGATACATAGACAAACAGAGTGTCACTAGTATGCCTCTACTTGACTAGCTGTTAATCAAAGATGGTTAAGTTTCCTAACCATGGACAAAGGAGTTGTCATTTGATTAACAAGGTCACATCATTAGTTGAATGATCTGATTGACATGACCCATTCCATTAGCATAGCACCCGATCGTTTAGTATGTTGCTGTTGCTTTTATCCATGACTTATACATGTTCCTTTGACTATGAGATTATGCAACTCCCGTTTGCCGGAGGAACACTTTGGGTGCTACCAAACGTCACAACGTAACTGGGTGATTATAAAGGAGTACTACAGGTGTCTCCAAAGGTAGATGTTGGGTTGACGTATTTCGAGATTAGGATTTGTCACTCCAATTGTGGGAGAGGTATCTCTGGGCCCTCTCGGTAATGCACATCACTTAAGCCTTGCAAGCATTGCAACTAATGAGTTAGTTGCGGGATGATGTATTATAGAACGAGTAAAGAGACTTGCCGGTAACGAGATTGAACTAGGTATTGGATACCGAAGATCGAATCTCGGGCAAGTAACATACCGATGGACAAAGGGAACAACGTATGTTGTTATGCGGTCTGACCGATAAAGATCTTCGTAGAATATGTAGGAGCCAATATGGGCATCCAGGTCCCGCTATTGGTTATTGACCGGAGATGTGTCTCGGTCATGTCTACATTGTTCTCGAACCGTAGGGTCCGCACGCTTAAGGTTATGATGACAGTTATTATGAGTTTATGAGTTTTGATGTACCGAAGGAGTTCGGAGTCCCGGATGAGATCGGGGACATGACGAGGAGTCTCGAAATGGTCGAGACGTAAAGATCGATATATTGGACGACTATATTCGGACATCAGAAAGGTTCTGAGTGGTTCAGGTATTTATCGGAGTACCGGAGAGTTACGGGAATTCGTATTGGGCCTTATTGGGCCATACGGGAAAAGGAGAGAAAGGGCCAAAAGGTGGCCGTGCCCATTCCCTTGCTCTAGTCCGAATTGGACTAGCGAAGGGGGGCGCCCCCTTCCTTCCTTCTCCTTCTCTCTTCCCTTTCCTTCTCTCCTACTCCCCCTACATGGAAGGACTCCTAGTTGGACTAGGAAAGGGGGAATCCTACTCCCGGTGGGAGTAGGACTCCCCTTGGCGCGCCAAACATAGGGCCGGCCTCCTCCCTCCCTTGCTCCTTTATATACGGGGGCAGGGGGCACCCCATGGACACACAAGTTGATCTTCGTGATCGTTCCTTAGCCGTGTGCGGTGCCCCCTCCACCATATTCCACCTCGAATATATCGTTGCAGTGCTTAGGCGAAGCCCTGCGCCGGTAGAACATCAAGATTGTCACCACGCCGTCATGCTGACGGAACTCCTCCCCGAAGCTTTGCTGGATCGGAGCTAGGGGTGCGTCATCGAGCTGAACGTGTGCCAAGAACTCGGAGGTGCCGGAGTAACGGTGCATGGATCGGTCGGATCGGGAAGACGTACGACTACTTCCTCTACGTTGCGTCAACGCTTCCGCTTCGGTCTACGAGGGTACGTAGACAACACTCTCCCCTCTCGTTGCTATGCATCACCATGATCTTGCGTGTGCGTAGGAAAATTTTGAAATTACTACATTCCCCAACATGCTTGTCCTCAACCAATTCAATTGACAAACTGAAAAAGAAAAAGAAAAACTTTTACAAACTCTGTTTGGTCTTGTTGTTGTAACTATGTAAAGCCAGCATTCAAATTTTCAGCATATATCATAACTAACCACATTTACAATAATTCTCAGGTCTCACATTTACTCATATCAATAGCATAATCAACTAGCGAGCCATAATAATAAATCTCGGATGACAACATTTTCTCAAAACAATCATAAATGATATAACAAGATGGTATCTCGCTAGCCCTTTCTGAGACCGCAAAACATAAATGCAGAGCACCTTTAAAGATCAAGGACTGACTAGACATTGTAATTCATGGTAAAAGAGATCCAATCATAGTCACACCCAACATAGATTAATAGTGATGAATGCAAATGACAGATGTGCTCTCCAGCTAGTGCTTTTTAATAAGAGGGTGATGACTCAATATAAAAGTAAATAGATAGGCCCTTCGCAGAAGGAAGAAGGGACTTTTAGAGGTGCAAGAGCTTGGTTTTGAAATAGAGATAAATTATATTTTGAGCAGTATACTTTCATCGTCAATGTAGCAACTAAGAGATGGCGATATCTTCCATGTCACACACATTATAGGCGGTTCCCAAATAGAATGGTAAATTTTATACTCCCCCTCCACCAACAAGCATCAATCCATGGCTTGCTCGAAACAACGAGTGCCTCCAACATACATCAGGTCCCAGGGGTAGTTTTGTTTGCAATTAATTTTGATTTAGTTTGCATAAAGCATGGGACTGGGCATCCCGGTGACCAGCCATTTTCTCGTGAGTGAGGAGCGGAGTCCACTCCTCTTGAGAATAACCCGCCTAACATGGAAGATAAGGGCAGCCTTGGTTGATACATGAGCTATTCGAGCATACAAAACAGAATGCTTATTTGAAGGTTTGGAGTTTGGCACATACAAGTTTACTTGGAACGGCAGGTAGATACCGCATATAGGAAGGTATAGTGGACTCATCTGGAATAACTTTGGGGTTTTAAGGGATTGGATGCACAAGCAGTATTTCTGCTTAGTACAGGTGAAGGCTAGAAAAAGAATGGGAAGCGACCAACTAGAGAGCGACAACAGCCATGTACATGCATTAAAATTAATAAACATTGGATGCAAGCATGAGTAGGATATAATCCACCATGAACATAAATATCATGAAGGCTATGTTGATTTGTTTCAACTACATGCGTGAACATGTGCCAAGTCAAGTCACTTAAATCATTCAAAGGAGGATATCACCCCATCATACCACATCATAACCATCTCAATAGCATATTGGCATGCAAGGTAAATCATTATAACTCATAGCTAATTAAGCATGACACAAGCAACTATGATCTCTAATTGTCATTGCAAACATGTTTATTCACAATAAGCTGAATCAAGAACGACGGACTCATCATATTTACAAAAACAAAAGAGGTCGAGTTCATACCAGCTTTTCTTATCTCAGTCGGTCCATCATATATCATCATAATTGCCTTTCACTTGCATGACCGAATGGTCTGAATAATAATAAGAGTGCACGTGCATTGGACTAAGCTGAATCTGCGAGCATTCAGTAAACATGAGAAGACAAGGCAATATGGGCTCTTGGTTAAATCAACAATAAAGCATATAAGTGCCACTTCAACAATTTAATCATGGTCTTCTCCTACTGACCCCCAAAGAAAAGTAAATAAATAAAAACTATTTACACGGGAAAGCTCCCAACAAGCAAAAGAAGAACGGGAAATATTTTTGGGTTTTCTTTTTACTTACTACTACAGCAAGAAGGTAAATTACTACTATTTTTTTTGTTTTTCTTAAGGTTTAACAAACACACAAGAAGAAAGCAGGAAAAAGAAAATAAACTAGCACGGATATTACAGTGAAAGAGTATGAGCACCGACATCTAGCAATGAGTGTGTGTGAACATAAATGTAATGTCGGTGAGAACTACGTACTCCCCCAAGCTTAGGCTTTTGGCATAAGTTGGTTTATTGCCAGGGATAGCCTGGCGGATACCCGTAGATGTAGCTGGGGTCGTACTGCGACGAAGAATAGTTTGGATCATACTGTGATGAGGAGGACTCTGACTGCCATTGACTGATAGTCATCTCTGGATCCCAGGAATAAACAGATTGTCGTGGAGGCTCATCTTGTGGTTCCGGTTCCGGGGCTGGTGAGGGATTTTTGTAAGCTTGAACGGCAACCCACGTAACGAGATATGGTCCTACAAAATTGAACAAAGAAGGGGCAGGCAGCGTAATAGTTTCAGGATGATGTTTATCAAAGTATAACTTATATTTGAGCTCCCCATTCCTGTCCTTAACAAGAAAATCATGCGCTATCATACTCTTATAATCTAGATAAGCATTAGGCAGCAATTTTTCTTCTTTCTCATAATGCCTAATAGCTATATTAAAATGTGCAGCAAGGTGAGAAGCATAAATGCCTCCAAAGATGGAGCCCTTAGTACGGTTCAGACTCAACCATCTAGCAACAATTCCGCCCATACTAACAGTGTTGTCGCGGTACAACCCATGCAACAAAATAATAATATCAGGAACACTAAGGTTCCCACAGTTCCCGCGACCAATCAAGCAACGACTAGCAAATAAGGCAAAATAGCGTAATACAGGAAAATGTATGCTAGTAATTCTTGCATCAGAAACCTTCCTGGTTTCTCCCACAGAGATAAGTTTAACAAATGGTTTCACCTCATGACGGGGTGGTTCCTCTAATATACCCTCAGGGGGTATGTTGCATACTGCGCAAAATTCAGACAATGGCATTTTCTTCACAACGTCATATAAATGAAACTCTACTGAAGGAGGTGATTCCTTAGGGTAAAAGTAGAAGTTTTGCACAAAAGTATTTGTGAGTAAGAGATACTATGGACGTTGGTCGCGGACGAAGTCGGTGAGGCCAGTATTTTCAATCAATGAATAGAAATCCTCATAAATCCCGGCCTGTGTCAAGAAATTATCAGAAGGCCATTCACACGGTCGTATCTCCGCGGTACGAGGCAAATTATATTTGGGCCTCTGAGCTTCTTCATTTTGTTTATCCTTTGAGCTTCGGCTCGATGAGCCCCTCAAAAGTCTCTTCATTATTTCTGAAATAATCTGAAATTTTTAGTAACTTCAAACAAAAGTGAACCAACTTCAATAAAACTGATAGGAACTACTCCTACAAGTGCCTAGAGTCTATATCAAGCATTAGAACTACTTGGAACCATATAAATTTGACATGCAAGCTCAAGAACATGGTTGCCTATGCAGCACAAATTTGCAAAGAATAGAGCACTAGAACAAAAACTAATTGGACCAATGGAGGAGTCACATACCAAGGAACAATCTCCCCAAGCAGTTTTGCGAGAGGTGCTTTGAGCAAGGAGATCGAAAATCACAACAAAAGTGGCTGGAACTCGTGCTTGAGTTGGTTTTTCGGGTTTGTGTGAGGCAGAGGAAGAAGATGGGTGCTGGGATAAGTGGAGGAGGGGCACCATGGGCCCACGAGGCAGGGGGCGCGCCCACCACCCTCGTGGCCAGGTGGCAGCTTCCCCCGCGGTAAGTTTTGCACAGTAAATCCTCAAATATTCCCGAAAAATCATATTAAATTGGCATGGCATTCTGAGGACTTTTATTTTCGGGATATTTTTATATTGCACGGATATGACAAGAAACAGTCAGAAAAATACTATTTTTACTTTATTTCTACTAAAGAACAGAAAATAAAAAGAGGGTACAAAAGGTTGTGCTTCTAGTTTCATCCATCTCATGCTCATCAAAAAGAATCCACTAACAAGGTTGATCAAGTCTTGTTAACAAACTCATTCCGATAATCATGGAGCCGGAGAAATTTTGAATAACACTAAGTTACCTCAACGGGGATATGCACATCCCCTATAATAAGTATATCATATTTCTTTTTGACAGTAGGAAGAGGAAATTCAAAACCTCCAAATATAATCGATGGAATCTTTCCAATAGAGTTGATACTGTGGACTTGAGGTTGTTTCCTCGGAAAGTGTACCGTATGCTCATTACCATTAACATGAAAAGTGACATTGCCTTTGTTGCAATCAATAACAGCCCCTGCAGTATTAAGAGAAGGTCTTCCAAGAATAATAGACATACTATCATCCTCGGGAATATCAAGAATAACAAAGTCCGTTAAAATAGTAACATTTGCAACCACAACACGCACATCCTCACAAATACCGACAGGTATAGCAGTTGATTTATCAGCCATTTGCAAAGATATTTCAGTAGGTGTCAACTTATTCAAGTCAAGTCTACGATATAAAGAGAGAGGCATAACACTAACACCAGCTCCAAGATCACATAAAGCAGTTTTAATATAATTTCTTTTAATGGAGCAAGGTATAGTAGGTACTCCGGAATCTCCAAGTTTCTTTGGTATCCCACCCTTAAAAGTATAATTAGCAAGCATGGTGGAAATATCAGCTTCCGGTATCTTTCTTTTATTAGTGATGATGTCTTCCATATATTTAGCATCAGGATTTGTTTTGAGCACATCAGTCAATCGCATACGCAAAAAGATAGGTCTAATCATTTTAGCAAAGCACTCAAAATCCTCATCATCCTTTTTCTTGGATGGCTTGGGAGGAAAAGGCATGGGTTTCTGAACCCAAGGTTCTCTTTCTTTACCATGTTTCCTAGCAACAAAGTCTCTCTTATCATAACGTTGATTCTTTGATTGTGGGTTATCAAGATCAACAGCAGGTTCAATTTCTACATCATTATCATTACTAGGAGGAGCATCATCATGAACATCATCATTAACATTTTCACTAGGTTCATGTTCATTACCATATTGTGTTTTAGCATCAGACATAGAGATATCATTTGGATTATCAGGTGGTTCGGCAATAGGTTCACTAGAGGCTTGCACAGTTCTATCATTTTTCTTTTTCTTCTTTTTGGAAGAACTAGGTGCATCAATATTATTTCTCTGAGAATCTTGCTCGATTCTCTTAGGGTGGCCTTCAGGATACAAAGGTTCCTGAGTCATTATACCAGTTCTAGTAGCCACTCTAACAGCACAATCATTTTTCTTACTATTCATTTCATCAAGCACTTCTTTTTGAGCTTTAAGTACTTGTTCTACTTGAGTGGTAACCATAGAAGCATGTTTGCTAACAAGTTTAAGTTCACCCTTAATATTAGCCATATAATCACCCAAGCGTCTAATCATATCGGAAGCGTAATTCAATTGTCTACCAAAATAAGCATTCAAATTTTCTTGTTTGACAATAAAGTTATCAAACTCTTCAAAGCATTGCCTAGCAGACTTATAGTGAGGGATATCACCTTCATCAAATCTACAGAGAGAATTTACCTTTACTACCTGTGTCGGGAGATCGGGATCAGGAGGTTCTTCAGTAAATAAGTGATTGAGATCATATGTTTCTTCAATAGGCGGTAAATTAAGACCATGTATTTCTTCAATAGGAGGTAAATTCTTAACATCTTCAGCTTTAATACCTTTTTCTTTCATAGATTTCTTTGCCTCTTGCATATCTTCGGGACTGAGAAATAGAACACCTCTCTTCTTTGGGGTTGGTTTAGGAATAGGATCATTAATTGGAGTAGGAGCTGGCTTAGGAGGTGCCTAGTTATTTTCATTTGTCAACATATTATTCAATAGAATTTCAGCTTCGTCCGGTGTTCTTTCCCTGAAAAGAGAACTAGCACAATTATCCAGGTAATCTCTGGAAGCATCGGTTAGTCCATTATAAAAGATATCAAGTATTTCAGGTTTCTTAAGAGGATGATCAGGCAAAGCATTAAGTAACTTGAGAAGCCTCCCCCAAGCTTATGGGAGACTCTCTTCTTTAATTTGCACAAAGTTGTATATTTCCTTTAAAGCAGCTTGTTTCTTATGAGCAGGGAAATTTTAGCAGAGAAGTAATAAATCATATCCTGGGGACTACGCACACAACCAGGATCAAGAGAATTAAACCATATCTTAGAATCACCCTTTAATGAGAACGGAAATATTTTCAGTATATAGAAGTAACGCGATCTTTCATCATTAGTGAACAGGGCGGCTATATCATTTAACTTAGTAAGATGTGCCACAACAGTTTCAGATTCATAGCCATAAAAAGGATCAGATTCAATCAAAGTAATTATATCTGGATCAACAGAGAATTCATAATCCTTATCAGGAACACAGATAGGTGAAGTAGCAAAAGCAGGTCAGGTTTCATTTTATCTCTAAGTGATTCTTTGTTCCATTTAACTAATAACCTCTTGAGCTCATATCTATATTTACAAGCTAAGATAGCGGCAGAAGATTCCATATCAAAAACATAACCCTCAGGAATAACAGGCATATTTTCATCATCACTTTCATCATTATATTCAGATTCAATAATTTCTTTTTCTCTAGCCCTAGCAATTTGTTCATCAAGAAATTCACCTAGGGGCACAATAGTGTCAAGCATAGAAGTAGTTTCATCATAAGTATCATGCATAGCAGAAGTGGCATCATCAATAACATGCACATATTGGAACAAATAGCAGAAGCAGGTTTAGGTGTCGCAAGCTTACTCATAACAAAAGGTGAATCAAGTGCAAGGCTAGATGACAGTTCCTTACCTCCCCTCGTAGTTGAGGGATAAATTGTTGTCTTAGCGCCTTTCAAGTTCTTCATAGTGTCCAGCAGATATAAATCCCAAGTGACTCAAAGTATAGGGGATCGCGACAACTTTCGAGGGTAGAGTATTCAACCCAAATTTGTTGATTCAACACAAGGGGAGCCAAAGAATATTCTCAAGTATTAGCAGCTGAGTTGTCAATTCAACCACACCTGGAAACTTAGTATCTGCATCAAAGTGTTTAGTAGCAAAGTAATATGATAGTGGTGCTAACGGTAACAAAAGTAAAGACATCAAAAGTAATGTTTTTGGTATTTTGTAGTGATTGTAACAGTAGCAGCGGGAAAGTAAATAAGCGAGAACCAGTATATGGAAAGCTCGTAGGCACCGGATTAGTGATGGATAATTATGCCGGATGCGGTTCATCATGTAACAGTCATAACATAGAGTGACATGGAACTAGCTTCAATTCATCAATGTAATGTAGGCATGTATTCCGTATATAGTCATACGTGCTTATGGAAAAGAACTTGCATGCCATCTTTTTTCCTACCCTCCCGTGGCAGCGGAGTCCTATTGGAAACTAAGGGATATTAAGGCCTCCTCTTAACAGAGAACCGAAACAAAGCATTAGCACATAGTGAATACATGAACTCCTCAAACTATGGTCATCACCGGGAGTGGTCCCGATTATTGTCACTTCGGGGTTGCCGGATCATAACACATAGTAGGTGACTATAGACTTGCAAGATAGGATCAAGAACTCACATATATTCATGAAAACATAATAGGTTCAGATCTGAAATCATGGCACTCGGGCCCTAGTGACAAGCATTAAGCATAGCAAAGTCATAGCAACATCAATCTCAGAACATAATGGATACTAGGGATCAAACCCTAACAAAACTAACTCAATTACATGATAAATCTCATCCAACCCATCACCGTCCAACAAGCCTACGATGGAATTACTCACGCACGGCGGTGAGCATCATGAAATTGGTGATGGAGGATGGTTGATGATGACGACGGCGACGAATCCCCCTCTCCGGATCCCCGAACAGACTCCAGATCAGCCCTCCCGAGAGGTTTTAGGGCTTGGAGGCGGCTCCGTATCGTAAACCGTGATGATTTCTTGTCTCCTATTTTTTTCTCCCCGAAAGCCAATATATAGAGTTGGAGTTGGCATCGGAGGGTTTCCAGGGGGGCCACGAGGTAGTGGGGCGCGCCCTAGGAGGGGGGGTGCGCCCCCACCCTCGTGGACAGGGTGTGGGCCCCTGGTCTTCATCTTTGGCGAGGATTTTTTATTTTTTATAAGACATCCCGTGGAGTTTCAGGTCATTCGGAGAACTTTTGTTTTCTGCACATAAAACAACATCATGGCAATTCTGCTGAAAACAGCGTCAGTCCGGGTTAGTTCCATTCAAATCATACAAGTTAGAGTCCAAAACAAGGGCAAGAGTGTTTGGAAAAGTAGATACGACGGAGACGTATCACCGCTCATCGGGACCGGTGGGATCGGCACGCGGTCGACGGACAAATGTCAGTTGTTGGAGAGGTGGATGTCGCTCCATGGTGAAGGAAATATGCCCTAGAGGCAATAATAAAGTTATTATTTATTTCCTCATATCATGATAAATTTTTATTATTCATGCTAGAATTGTATTAACCGGAAACATAATACATGTGTGAATACATAGACAAACATAGTGTCACTAGTATGCCTCTACTTGGCTAGCTCGTCAATCGAAGATGGTTGAGTTTCCTAGCCATGGACATGAGTTGTCATTTGATTAACGGGATCACATCATTAGGAGAATGATTGACTTTCTTCGATAGCGTATACGGCTATTGCCTTCTTCATGACTTATACATGTTCCTATGACTATGAGATTATGCAACTCCCATTTACCGGAGGAACACTTTGTGTGCGACCAAACGTCACAACGTAACTGGGTGATTATAAAGGTGCTCTACAGGTGTCTCCGAAGGTACTTGTTGAGTTGGCGTATTTCGAGATTAGGATTTGTCAATCCGATTGTCGGAGAGGTATCTCTGGGCCCTCTCGGTAATGCACATTACTATAAGCCTTGCAAGCAATGTGACTAATGAGTTAGTTGCGGGATGATGCACTACATAACGAGTAAAGAGACTTGCCAGAAACGAGATTGAACTAGGTATTGAGATACCGATGATCGAATCTCGGGAAAGTAACATACCGATGACAAAAGGAACAACGTATGTTGTTATGCAGTTTGACCGATAAAGATCTTCGTAGAATATGTGGGAGCCAATATGAGCATCCAGGTTCCTCTATTGGTTATTGACCAGAGACATGTCTCGGTCATGTCTACATAATTCTCGAACCCGTAGGGTCCGCACGCTTAAAGTTCGGTGGCGATCGGTATTATGAGTTTTTGTGTTTTGATGTACTGAAGGTAGTTCGGAGTCCCGGATATGATCACGGACATGACGAGGAGTCCTGAAACGGTCGAGACGTAAAGATCGATATATTGTATGACTATGTTCTGACACCGAAAAGGTTCCGGAAGGTTTTGGACATATACCGGAGTACCGGGGGGTTACCGGAACCCCCCGGGGAATTAATTGGGCCTCATGGGCCTTAGTGGGAGAAGAGGAGGGGCGGCCAGGGCAGTCGCGCGCCCCCTCCGCCTCTAGTCCGAATTGGTCAAGGAGGGGGGCGGTGTCGTGGTTCTAAGTCTGACAGTAAGAATGGGGGGTAAGTATGGAGAGGCAAGATCCTAGCTATGGAGTAGTTGTATGCGCAAGGAGTTTACGAGTTCGGACCCTTCTCTGAGGAAGTAACAGCCCTACGTCTCGGAGCCCGGAGGCAGTCGACTGGATTATGTGTGTGTGTGTTACAAAGTTGCGAACCCTTGTCCTAGTGGAGGGGGGTGGCTTATATAGAGTTCGCCAGGACCCCAGCCAGCCCACGTTACAAGGAGTTTAATGTACATAAAGAGAGGGGGTTACTGGTAACGCCTGTAATAAAGGACCATGAAGGCCATAAAAGCTACTTATGAGATGACCGTTTGTAGGAAGTGCCTTTAGGTCTTCTTATAGTCGAGTGGCTGTCTTCATGGTCGACTGCTTGTGCTTCTGGTCGAGTACGCTCGTGTCCGTCGACTGGGCTGACCAGGTCGACTGAAATGTTGATACTTCTTAGAATGTCTTTCATTGTAGGAGTCATGTCCTTGATTGGGTACCTCAGGTATGATAAGTTACCCTACCCTAGGTACGTATCCTCGTCATTAGCCCCCGAATGGGTCAGGGGTTAAGTGAGAATGGGGTCGAGCCTATGCTTCCGACTCAACCTCCATGCTTCGGTTGCATCTGTC
The DNA here is from genome assembly GCA_032464435.1 of Aegilops umbellulata. Taxonomy (NCBI): domain Eukaryota; kingdom Viridiplantae; phylum Streptophyta; class Magnoliopsida; order Poales; family Poaceae; genus Aegilops; species Aegilops umbellulata. The sequence goes on from CP136054.1 coordinate 107,759,277, forward strand.
TTTGGATAAATGGAAGTTACGGTGGGAACCCATTCTTCAGTTGCCTTGATCCATTCAGATGTCCGTCGAGTGGTTTCATATTACCGTCGAGTGTGTTTATGTGACGAGTCTCTTGGGAGGCTTAAGGAAACGGATCTTTTCGTCTGACAAACCGTCCTGTCGATCGCGGATCTTGCGGGATTTGAAAATTGGGAAGCGCACCGGACGGAGAAAATCGCGCGAATCGGCTGGATAAGGCAAGGGCGCCTCGATCTCCGCGCCACCTTTTTCGCCACGTACTGCGCGCGCGCCTGCTGCGGGATTTGACTGGGGGGCGCAGACCCACTGATCAGCCACTCGGGTGTGGCCTTATATAAGGTAATGATTCCGATTTTTTTTACTGTGCGCCCTTGTTTTTCTCCTCCCTTCCTCCGTAAGCCTCCGCCTCGCTCTTCGCTGCAATCTCGACACCGCCGCTCGGCCAAGACCTCGTTCGAGACGATGGGGAAGGACAAGACGGCGGCGGCGGAACGCGCGAAGAAGGCCGCGGCAAAGGGTAAGGGGAAGAAATCTGGCCGAGGCGGGTCGTCCTCGCGGGCCGCTCTGCCGTCCGGCTGGTTACAGGGGGATTGGATGCCCTCCATCCTTACTCAAGCGGATATCGACGACATGGTGGAGGGGGGACTCATTCCCTACAAGGCTGCTCGCCTCCCTGGGGAGGAGACGGAGTCGAAACCTCGCGAGGGTGAGTGCGTCCTGATAGCCACCCATGTCGATCGGGGGTTTTCCCTATCCCCGAGTCCTTTTTTTAGGGCCTTTCTGAACTTCTTCGGAGCGCAGCTCCACCATTTCACGCCCAACTCCATAGTCTATCTTGCTGCGTTCGTGTCTCTGTGTGAGTGTTTCTTAGGCTGTCGACCTCACTGGGGCCTCTTCAAGCATATCTTCACTTGCCGATCCCAGTCGGTTAAAAGGCTCAACCCGGACGGGGAAAGGACGCAGGTGATCCAGATGTGCGGGGCCTCGGGATCCAGACGAGGGGTAAGAGTTGTTTTCCTCCCATGATGCTTCCCGATTCCGTGCGCGGGTGGCAGTCGACTTGGTTCTACTGCAAGGACCAGCCGACTCCTGGCCACTCGACCGGCCTTCCTCCTTTTACCTTGGACCGAGTGCAGAAACCCGCTTCTTTGAAAGTGGTTCCAGAGGAGAAGGCTCAGGTGAAGGTATTAGTCAGTCGAGTGGTTGAGTTGGTTCGGGAAGGCGTGACCGGCATGGACTTGCTCGAAGTCTTCCTCCAGCGACGAATCCAACCTCTCTAGGCTCGGGATCACTCGATGTGGTTGTATTCCGGGTCCGACGACTCCACTCGGATCCACCCGGAGGCGGTCGAGGCTTCTGTACTGGAGAGTTGGCTGACCAGCATGACCGGGAATAAGGACAACCCCAGGGGTTCTAGGAGGATTGCTCCGCTTGATGGGATGATGGAGACAGACAAGGTACGTTTTACTTCTTCCGACTGAAATTTTCACTCCGTCTAGTAACTGGCTTGCGATAAGTCGACTGATCCTTGCTCTGCTCGTTGTCTTGCAGGAGATCAACGACATGTATTCGATGCCGAATGGGAACCAGGAGCAAGTATCTGAAGGAGGAGGGAGTGGAGGCGAAGGAGGTGAGGATGGAGGCGAAGTCGAGGAGTGGGAATCTGATGGTGACGTAGAGGAGGAGACCAGCGACGACTCGGGTGATGAAGATGAACAGGTGGAGGTCGACCTTCCTCGATGCGAGAGACGCTCCAAGAACGCTCAGGATCCTGCCGCGGAGCGCAGTCAGTCGAGTGCTCCGGTGGGCCAGTCATCCAAGCGCCCTCGGACCGCGTCGCCGGCCCCAACTGAGAAGGCACCTAAGCAGCCCAGAGCCATCCCGACCAAGCCACCCAAGGCCTTGCCCAAGATCAGGGTCGCCATCCCTGTCATCTCTGGGTAAGTGACTGTTTTTATCTTTCTTCAGTCGACTAGAACGGATTCTTAGTCGATTCACTTTCAAATTATTTGCTTGGAATCGTGCAGCGCTGCTACTTCCGAGACTTCCATCCAGAATGTCGATGAGATGATGGAGGACGCCGTCACTTCCAACTTAGGTATAATCTTTGACACGATCCGACTGTTTAACTGCTGAGTCGATTGGATATTCATTTCTGAACTTTTGTAGCTCCGACCAACATTATTGACCTTCCGGATGATGAGGAGGAGGCGGAAGTGCCGCTCAGGCCTTTTAGGAGGAGAGGCCAGAGGGCCCCGGTCGACAAGGCTCCTCAGACCGCGTCGACTGCTGAGACGGTGGTCCAAGGGGGTGACAACACCGCCCGGACTACTGTGACTTTTGCTGAACCTCTGACGACTGCCCGGCCTTCGTCGTCGACTGCTCCCCCACTGGTCGACCCGCCCTCGTTCTTCGCCGCCTACCAGACCCCAGAGGATCAAGTGAGTGCTGCTAAGGAGGCTATACGTCAGGCGGGGCTCGTGATGGAGCAGACCAAAGCGGCTCGGGATGCCAGTCAAGCGGCCTATGACATCAGCTCGGCGTTGCAGCAGAACGTCCAGGTTAGTTGGTCTTCACTTGCGTTGTACACCCACTGGGTGCTGTTGATCTGAAATTTTTCATTGGTGGGGGCACGCTGAGTGCACCCACTGGGTGTAGTCCCCAAGGCCACGGTCGACTGCTGGCAGTCGACTGCGGTCTTTATGCTTTCAAACTTCCTCACTCGACTGATCGGATTGGGTCGAGTGGAAATCAAGGAAAACCGGTGGGGGCACGCTGAGTGCACCCACTGGGTGTAGTCCCCAAGGCCACGGTCGACTGCTGGCAGTCGACTGCGGTCTTTATGCTTTGAAACTTCCTCACTCGACTGATCGGATTGGGTCGAGTGGAAATCAAGGAAAACCGGTGGGGGCACGCTGAGTGCACCCACTGGGTGTAGTCCCCGAGGCTACTGTCGAATGTTTTGATTCGGCTGTAGTCTTAGAAATGTTGTGCTCTTTCTTTCAGTCACTCGGGAGTAACTTGTCTTTGATACCCTTTGTCGATTGACTCTTTGCAGAAGTCTTGTGAGCTTGTTGCTCAGCTCGCTGATCTGAAGGATAAGCAGATCCAGCTTAATCTTGATTTATAGTTTGCTCAGGAAAACGTGCAGAAGGCGAAGGATGAAGCAAAAGGTATGGTTGGTGAGGACTCGACGTCTATCTCTGTTCCTCTGCCCGTTCTGAACTCTGTGTCTGTTGTTGCTTTGCAGACGAACTAGAGAAGGCCCTGAAGAAGAAAGATCTTGACCTTGCGGAGGCGCAAAAGGCAGCTGCGGAGAAGTTAAAGCTCGCTGAAGAGAAACTTGCTTCAGTCAGCCATCTTGAGAACGAGAACGCTAGGCTGAAGTCTGCTCTTGACGAGGCCAATAGGGAAGCGAGTCGACTGAAGACTGACAAGAGTACTCTGAACGAAAAGATCGGCCAGCTGGCGGGGAAGCACAAGGACTTGGGGGATTATCTTGAGGGTCTTGCCAAGAAGCTATACCTCATGCTTGAAGGTAACCCCCTTTGTGCGATTAATCTTGTTGTTGTCGACTCACCATTTGGTTACAGTTTTGCTCTGTCGAAACTTCTTTCAGAATTCTGCCGGAATTTTGAGGAGGAGACCAGTCGAGTGGAGACCCGCCTGGACCCTATCAATTCTCCTGTGAAGGATGAAGTGGCCATGAATGTCCTCCGGTTGGAATCCCGTATCGCTGGTGTGGTGGACTACCTGGCTCGACTGAAAGCTGCTGTGTCGCGGATCGACTCCGCACTCTGGCCCAAAGAGACCCTTCAGAATGACCTTGAATCCTTGGTCACTCGACTAAGTGATGTTCCAAGTCGAGTGCGAGAATGGAAAAAGTCTTCTGCTAGGTGCGGTGCTGATGTGGCTCTGTCACTGGTTCGTGTCCACTGCAAGGAGGCGCGAGAGGAGAAGCTGGCCGCTCTCCAGGTTGCTAATACCAGGAAGCATAATTTTCAGGATTTCATGGAGACCTTCATCGCTGCTGCCACTCGAATCTCAGACGGGATCGACTTGGACGAATTCGTTGCGCCATCAAGCCCTCCGCCAGAAGAGTAAAAAACTGTTGTGCTTTACCTTAAATTTGCCTCGGGATGCCGAGTGGTTTATGTATTTGATAAACTCCGTCGGGCTCTCAGCTCGAGTACTTTTATTTGCGATCTAGGATCTTTTGATTTTGTCCGAACATGGCTCGACGTTGAATGTCTTCGTGACTTGATCCGCCGATCTACTATTCGTTGTTCCCTCAGAGGCTGCTATTTGTTGTTCCCTCAGAGGCTGCCTGGTTTGCACGATGCTCATCGCCGCGATGGTGTCTGTCAAAATGGCTTAGGCGAGCACTGGGCTGCAGCTAAGTCCCCGAGTGGGAGGTTTGCTCTCCACTCGGTAGGATTCCAATTACTTATGCGAGTGCTTGGACTGCAGCTAAGCCCCCGGGTGGGAGGTTTGCTCTCCACTCGGTAGGATTTCAATTACTTAGGCGAGTGCTTGGACTGCAGCTAAGCCCCCGAGTGGGAGGTTCGCTCTCCACTCGGTAGGATTTCAATTACTTAGGCGAGTGCTTGGACTGCAGCTAAGCCCCCGAGTGGGAGGTTTGCTCTCCACTCGGTAGGATTTCAATTACTTAGGCGAGTGCTTGGACTGCAGCTAAGCCCCCGAGTGGGAGGTTTGCTCTCCACTCGGTAGGATTTTTTCAAACTTAGGCGAGTGCTTGGACTGCAGCTAAGCCCCCGAGTGGGAGGTTTGCTCTCCACTCGGTAGGATTTTAATTACTTAGGCGAGTCCTTGGACTGCAGCTAAGCCCCCGAGTGGGAGGTTTGCTCTCCACTCGGTAGGATTTCAATTACTTAGGCGAGTGCTTGTACTGCAGCTAAGCCCCCGAGTGGGAGGTTTGCTCTCCACTCGGTAGGATTTTTTCAAACTTAGGCGAGTGCTTGGACTGCAGCTAAGCCCCCGAGTGGGAGGCTGGCTCTCCACTCGGTAGGATTTTTTCAAACTTAGGCGAGTACTTGGACTGCAGCTAAGCCCCCGAGTGGGAGGTTTGCTCTCTACTCGGTAGGATTTCAATTACTTAGGCGAGTCCTTGGACTGCAGCTAAGCCCCCGAGTGGGAGGCTGGCTCTCCACTCGGTAGGATTTTTTCAAACTTAGGCGAGTACTTGGACTGCAGCTAAGCCCCCGAGTGGGAGGTTGGCTCTCCACTCGGTAGGATTTTAATTTCTTAGGCGAAACGGATTCGCAGCTAAGCCCCCGAGTGGGAGACTTGCTCTCCACTCGGTAGGATTTTAATTTCTTAGGCGAAACGGATTCGCAGCTAAGCCCCCGAGTGGGAGACTTGCTCTCCACTCGGTAGGATTTTTTCAAACTTAGGCGAGTACTTGGACTGCAGCTAAGCCCCCGAGTGGGAGGTTTGCTCTCTACTCGGTAGGATTTCAATTACTTAGGCGAGTCCTTGGACTGCAGCTAAGCCCCCGAGTGGGAGGCTGGCTCTCCACTCGGTAGGATTTTTTCAAACTTAGGCGAGTACTTGGACTGCAGCTAAGCCCCCGAGTGGGAGGTTGGCTCTCCACTCGGTAGGATTTTAATTTCTTAGGCGAAACGGATTCGCAGCTAAGCCCCCGAGTGGGAGACTTGCTCTCCACTCGGTAGGATTTTAATTTCTTAGGCGAAACGGATTCGCAGCTAAGCCCCCGAGTGGGAGACTTGCTCTCCACTCGGTAGGATTTTTTCAAACTTAGGCGAGTACTTGGACTGCAGCTAAGCCCCCGAGTGGGAGGTTTGCTCTCCACTCGGTAGGATTTCAATTACTTAGGCGAGTCCTTGGACTGTAGCTAAGCCCCCGAGTGGGAGGCTGGCTCTCCACTCGGTAGGATTTTTTCAAACTTAGGCGAGTGCTTGGACGGCAGCTAAGCCCCCGAGTGGGAGGCTGGCTCTCCACTCGGTAGGATTTTTTCAAACTTAGGCGAGTGCTTGGACTGCAGCTAAGCCCCCGAGTGGGAGGCTGGCTTTCCACTCGGTAGGATTTTAATTTCTTAGGCGAAACGGATTCGCAGCTAAGCCCCCGAGTGGGAGACTTGCTCTCCACTCGGTAGGATTTCCTGAAAACTTAGGCGAAGCAGATTCGCAGCTAAGTCACCCACTGGGGGAAATTTAAACAGACAGAAAAAGAAATAGCAGTCTTTTGCTTGAAACAAAAGAACTACAGAGGTACTTTTATTACATCTCAGTCGAGTGAGTTTTTAAGTGTAAAAAGGACGGAGCAGGTCCGCGTTCCATGCTCGAGGCTCGTCGATCCGTCGATCGATGTTGTAGAGGTGATACGCTCCATTGTGCAGGACTTTGGTGATGATGAAGGGGCCTTCCCAGGTCGGGGCAAGTTTGTGAGGTTTTTGCTGATCCACGCGGAGGACCAAATCTCCTTCCTGAAAGGCTCGACCCTTCACATTTCTGGCATAGAACCGACGCAACTCTTGCTGGTAGATGGTCGAGCGGATTAGAGCCATCTCTCTTTCCTCCTCTAAGAGGTCGACTGCATCTTGCCGGGCCTGTTCTGCTTCTGCTTCGGAATATAACTCGACTCGAGGCGCGTTGTGGAGCAGGTCGCTCGGCAAAACCGCTTCGGCTCCATAGACCAGAAAGAATGGTGTTCTTCCAGTCGACCGGTTAGGGGTGGTCCTCAACCCCCATAGAACTGACGGAAGTTCGTCGACCCAGGCGCCTGCTGCGTGTTTGAGATCACGCATCAGTCGGGGTTTTAGTCCTTTGAGGATGAGGCCATTCGCGCGTTCGGCCTGTCCATTCGACTGAGGATGAGCAACTGAAGCATAGTCGACTCGAGTGCCCTGAGAGGCGCAGAAGGCTTTGAATCTGTCATTATCAAAGTTTGATCCGTTATCCGTGACGATGTTGTGCGGAACTCCATATCTGAATATCAATCCCCTGATAAAACTGATGGCAGTGCTTGCGTCGAGGTCCTTTATGGGTTTGGCTTCTATCCACTTCGTGAACTTGTCGACTGCAACCAACAAGTGGGTGAAGCCACTCCTACCAGTTCTCAGTGGTCCGATCATGTCTAGACCCCAGACAGCGAAAGGCCAGACGAGTGGAATGGTCTTCAAGGCGGAGGCGGGCTTGTGAGACATGTTGGAATAAAACTGGCACTTGTCGACTATATCCTTTGCCATTTCGTTCGCCTTTGGCCAGTAAAAACCCGCTCGGTATGCTTTGGCCATGATGGTCCGAGAGGACGCATGATGGCCACAGGTCCCCGAGTGGATGTCCTCGAGAATTATCTGTCCTTCTTCAGGTGTGATGCACTTCTGACCAACTCCAGTCGCGCTTTCTCTGTATAGCTGCCCTTTGATTACTGTAAAGGCTTTGGATCGACGGACGACCTGTCGAGCCTCTTCTTCATCTTCTGGGAGCTCTTTTCTCATGATATACGCAATGTACGGCACTGTCCAATCGGGAGTGGTGATCATAACTTCCATAATCAGGTCGACCACAGCCGGAACCTCCACTTCGGTCGAGTCAGAGGCGCTTTTTGGTTGTGGAGGCTCTTCTGTGAAAGGATCTTCTTGCACTGATGGTGTGTGAATGTGCTCCAAACACACATCTTTAGGGATGGCCTCCCTTTTGGACCCTATCTTCGCCAGATCATCTGCAGCTTGATTTTTCAGTCGGGGTATATGATGGAGCTCCAACCCCTCGAATCGTTTCTCCAGCTTCCTCACTGCGCTGCAATATCCCGTCATGGATGGGCTTCGGACGTCCCACTCCTTCATCACTTGATTAACAACCAGATCTGAGTCGCCGTAGACCATGAGGCGACGGACGCCGAGTGAAATGGCCATACGTAATCCGTATAGAAGCGCTTCATACTCTGCCTCATTGTTGGAGGAATCAAAGTGAATCTGGAGGACATACTTGAGCTTATCTCCTCGGGGGGAAACCAGTACAACCCCCGCACCGGATCCGTTCAGCATCTTGGAGCCATCGAAAAACATAGTCCAGTGCTCCGAGTGAACTTGAGTCGGAAGCTCCTGCTCGGTCCACTCGGCGAGGAAATCAGCTATTGCCTGGGACTTAATAGCTTTCTTTGCCTCGAACTTGATATCAAGAGGAAGAAGTTCAATTGCCCATTTCGCCACTCGACCGGTTGCATCTCTGTTATGAAGAATCTCTGATAATGGAGCGTCGCTGACGACTGTGATAGAGTGATCAGAGAAATAATGAGCAACCTTCTTCGTGGTCATGTAGATCCCGTAAACAAGCTTCTGATAGTGGGGATATCTTTGCTTCGACGGGGTCAGAACTTCAGAGAGATAATAAACTGGGCGTTGAACTTTGAAGGTCTTTCCTTCCTCTTCCCGCTCGACTGTAAGAACGGTACTAACGACTTGTCCCGTGGCTGCTATGTAAAGCAACAATGGCTCTTTGCTGACAGGAGCAGCAAGCACCGGCTGGGTGGAGAGCAGAGCTTTTAGCTCTGCAAATGCTGCATCAGCTTCTGGAGTCCATTCGAACGTGTCTGACTTCTTCATCAGTCGGTAAAGAGGCAGCGCCTTTTCACCGAGCCTGGAGATGAATCGACTTAAAGCGGCCAAGCATCCAGCCAGTTTCTGGACATCATGCACACGCACGGGGCGTTTCATCCGGAGTATGGTGCCAACTTTTTCGGGGTTAGCGTCGATTCCTCGTTCGGAAACAAGAAAACCGAGTAACTTTCCTCCAGGGACTCCAAATGTGCACTTCGACGGATTGAGCTTGATATCATAATTCCTGAGATTGGCAAAAGTTTCAGCTAGGTCAGTCAGCAGGTCAGAACCTTTTCGTGACTTGACCACTATGTCATCCATCTATGCTTCTACATTCCGACTGATTTGAGTGATTAGGCACTTCTGAATCATTCTCATGAATGTAGCTCCGGCGTTCTTGAGACCGAAAGGCATGGTAACATAGCAGAAACACCCAAATGGGGTGATGAAGGCGGTTTTTATTTCATCGGGTCCATATAGACGGATCTGATGGTATCCAGAGTAAGCATCTAAAAAAGATAACCTCTCGCATCCTGCAGTCGAGTCGACTATTTGGTCGATGCGAGGAAGAGGAAAATGATCTTTCGGGCAGGCCCGATTGATATGCTTAAAATCGATGCACATGCGCAACGATTTGTCCTTCTTAGGGACCATTACAACATTGGCGAGCCACTCGGAGTGGTAGATCTCGCGAATGAATTCTGCTGCTAGGAGTCGGGCCACTTCTTCGCCAATGGCCTTTCTCTTCTGAACGGCGGACCGTCGGAGATGCTCCTTGACTGGTTTGACCTTTGGGTCGACTCGAAGGCGGTGCTCAGCCAATCCCCTGGGCACACCTGGCATGTCAGCAGGCTTCCATGCAAAGATGTCCCAGTTCTCACGGAGGAACTGGACGAGCGCTTCTTCCTATTTGGAGTCGAGTGTAGTGGAGATGTTGGTTGGAGCCGCATTTGGATCGGTCGGGTGGATGTGGACTTGCTTGGTCTCACCAGTCGACTGAAATGCTGACTCCGTGGCGGGCTTCTTGGCTCGTAACAACTCACTCGGATCCGCAGTCTTCTGGTACTCTTGTATCTCTATCTTGGCCATCTGAGCATCAGCAATTTTGGCGCCTTTCTGGAAGCACTCCTCTGCCTTCTTCCGATTGCCAACGATGGTGATTACACCTTTGGGGCCAGGCATCTTCAGCTTGAGGTATACGTAGCATGGTCGAGCCATGAAACGAACATAGGCTGGCCTCCCAAGAATGGCGTGGTACGCACTCTGAAAATCCACGACCTCAAAGGTTAACTTTTCTTTCCGGAAATTCTTCGAGTCACCAAAGACGACGTCGAGAGTGATTTGACCGAGTGACTCAGCTTTCTTCCCAGGAATGACTCCGTGGAAGCTCATGTTGCTGGGGCTGAGTTGGGACATCGGAATGCCCATCCCCTTCAACGTCTCTGCATACAACAAGTTTAGCCCACTGCCGCCGTCCATCAGAACCTTGGTCAGTCGAGTGCCTTCAATAATTGGGTCGACCACCAACGCTTGCCTCCCTGGGGTGGCAATATGAGTCGGATGATCGGACCGGTCGAAGGTGATGGCGGTCTGGGACCACTTCAGGTAATGGGGTGTCACCGGAGCGACCATGTTTACTTCGCGATTGATGACCTTCAGTCGACTCTTACTTTCGACATCAGCGAAAATCATCAGAGTGGAATTGACTTGGGGGTATTCTTCACCGCTGTCTTCCCTGTCTTCAACTTTGTCTGACTCTTTCTCTTTGTCCTTGGCCTGCTTCCCTTGGAACTGTTGCATCAGGAGTCGACATTGTCGAGTGGTATGCTTAGGGTAAACGAGATTTCCCTCTTCATCTTTCTTCGTGTGAATGTGGCATGGTAAGTCCATCACATCGTTCTCGTCCTGGTCTTTCACTTTCTTGGGGTTCCAAGGACCCTTGGGTTTCCCCTTAAACTTCCCTGGGGTCACAGCTAAGGCTTCCCCGGGGGCGACTGGCTCGGCCTTGCGCTTCTGCTTCCGACTGGAGTGTCCTCCGCCGGTCTCATTAGCGGCTGCCTTATACTTGCCACTCCGGAGTCTATCTTCCTCTTCTCCATTCGCGTACTTGGTGGCGATTTCCATCATTCGACTCAGGGTCATATCCCCGGTTCGACCGAACTTCAAACTTAACTCCCTGTTTCTGACACCTTCCTTGAAGGCGCAAACTTCCTGATGATCGGACACATTCTCGACCGTGTGATTCAGAGTGATCCACCTTTGGATATAATCCCTCAGGGTTTCACTCGACTTCTGAACACATGACTGCAATTCTGTCAACCCTGCCGGTCGCTTGCAAGTCCCTTCGAATGTCCTGACAAACACCTGGGCTAGATCTTCCCAAGTATAAATACTGCTGGGATCCAACTGATTCAACCACGCTCTGGCTGATCCTTCCAACATGAGGGGCAAATGCTTCATGGCCACCTCGTCATTGCCGCCTCCGATCTGAACAGCCACTCGGTAATCCTCGAGCCATGTGTCCGGCTTGGACTCTCCGGTGAACTTGCTGACTCCAGTCGCCAACCTGAAGTTGGGAGGAATCACTGCAGCTCTGATTGCTCTGCTGAAACACTCGGGACCTGAGGCGTGAACTCTGCTGCTGGACGGCGCGCCTCTGTCGCGGTCTTCTCGGTGAGATCTATTTCGGTCGACCAGACCTTGAACGATGAAGGATCTCGCATCAAAGCCTGGTTCCCTGGGGTCGACTGGGACCCTTCGCCCAGTACTGAACTGGCGTCTGTCCTCTTGCCGTCGAGGAACGTACAACCCCGCTCTTGGGGCAGGAGAAGGCACTCTACGTTGATCGTTGCGATCGAATCGGTGCTCATATCGCTCGTGCCCTTGGTATTGATCCTCGTGCCGGCCTCTGTGTCCTTCACGCCTCGGGAGCGACCTTGGACTATGAGCCGACTGAACGGAATTCGCAGCGACGGATCGACTGTGAATCCTGTTGCGCGACTGAGATACGGCTGAATTCTGGTCACCCGCTGCACGGAGCAAATCTCTGATCTGCAACAGACCTCTCCCTGCCTCTGACTGTGAAGGCTGGATCGACTCCGCTATGCGAGCCGCAGCTGCCAAATTCTGAATCGGGGTACGGTATACCTGGGTCGGCGGCTGGAAGAGGCGACGACGACTGGACTCAGGAACGGGCGGTCGTGCGCGCTCATCGAGTGCTCTCTGGAGATTCTCCAGTCGAGTACGTTCAGCCAAGTTGGCCAAGCGCACCTCCTCCAGGGCTCGTGCCTCAGGGGTTTCTCCAACGATAGGAGTGTGAAGGGCGTCCATGTTCCGGCGACGGAGTTCCTCCCTCTGCACTGAGGTAAGGGGCTCGGGCCTGTACTCTTCGTGGCCCCGCGCCGGAATCCCCCCTGCGGCAACCTCTTCGGTGTGGGGGAATCCGGGGGGACTACGTGGTCCGTCGACCATTAGTACTTCCGCCGCTGGATCACTGCTGTCGCACCCGGACGCAGTCTCTACGGAGCCAGTCGAACAGGCCGTAGAGTGACTCGTCGGGCTCGATTGCCGCGACTTGGGGGATGGCCGACTGGCGGGCCAGTGCATGCTTCACCCACCGCTGGAGTCTCGACCGACCGGTGCGCTTGCGCCGGTGGGAAACTGATGATGACGATGGCGAAACGAATGCCGACCCATACTGGGTCGACGGTTGCCGCAGGAGGACGCCGCGGACGCATGCGCGAAAATGCGTGGCTCCGCGGGCGGGAAGCGCGTCCACGTCGAGTGTAGCCTCCTGCAGCCAAGCAGAGTTGTCAACGATGAAGGAGAAAGCACCGAGACGGATCTCGCGGCTCTCGACCATGACTCCGCTCGAAAACATGATGTGGGGTGAAAGAATCCCAACTCCTCCAACAAATCGCTAGAACACCTGCCCCAAGGTGGGCGCCAACTGTCGTGGTTCTAAGTCTGACAGTAAGAATGGGGGGTAAGTATGGAGAGGCAAGATCCTAGCTATGGAGTAGTTGTATGCGCAAGGAGTTTACGAGTTCGGACCCTTCTCTGAGGAAGTAACAGCCCTACGTCTCGGAGCCCGGAGGCAGTCGACTGGATTATGTGTGTGTGTGTTACAAAGTTGCGAACCCTTGTCCTAGTGGAGGGGGGTGGCTTATATAGAGTTCGCCAGGGCCCCAGCCAGCCCACGTTACAAGGAGTTTAATGTACATAAAGAGAGGGGGTTACTGGTAACGCCTGTAATAAAGGACCATGAAGGCCATAAAAGCTACTTATGAGATGACCGTTTGTAGGCAGTGCCTTTAGGTCTTCTTATAGTCGAGTGGCTGTCTTCATGGTCGACTGCTTGTGCTTCTGGTCGAGTACGCTCGTGTCCGTCGACTGGGCTGACCAGGTCGACTGAAATGTTGATACTTCTTAGAATGTCTTTCATTGTAGGAGTCATGTCCTTGATTGGGTACCTCAGGTATGATAAGTTACCCTACCCTAGGTACGTATCCTCGTCAGGCGGCACCCCCCTTTTTCCTTCTCCTCCTCTCTCCCTTCCTTCACTTCTCCTACTCCAACAAGGAAAGGAGGAGTCTCCCGGTGGGAGTAGGACTCCCCCCTTGGCGCGCCCCCTTGGCCGGCCACCTCTCCCCCCTTGCTCCTTTATATACGGGGGCAGGGGGTACCTCTAGACACACAAGTTGATTTGTTGATCTCTCCCAGCCGTGTGCGGTGCCCCCCTCCACCATATTCCACCTTGTTCATATTGTAGCGGTGCTTAGGCGAAGCCCTGTGTCGGTAGTAGCATCATCACCGTCATCACGCCGTCGTGCTGACAGAACTCTCCCGTGAAGCTCTGCTGGATCGGAGTTTGCGGGATGTCATCGAGCTGAACGTGTGCTGAACTTGGAGGTGTCGTATGTTCGGTACTTGGATCGGTGGTATCATGAAGACGTACGACTACATTAACCGTGTTGTGCTAACGCTTCCACTTTCGGTCTACGAGGGTACGTGGACAACACTCTTCCCTCTCGTTGCTATGCATCACCATGATCTTGCTTGTGCATAGGAACTTTTTTGAAATTACTACGTTGCCCAACACTAGCATCCGAGCCTGGTTTTATGCGTAGATGTTATATGCACGAGTAGAACACAAGTGAGTTGTGGACGATACAAGTCATACTGCTTACCAACATGTCATACTTTGGTTCAGCGGTATTGTTGGATGAAGCGGCCTAAATCGACATTATGCGTACGCTTACGCGAGACTGGTTCTACCAACATGCTTTGCACATAGGTGGCTGGCGGGTGTCAGTTTCTCCAACTTTAGTGGAACCAAGTGTGGCTACGCCCAGTCCTTGAGAAGGTTAAAACAACAGTAACTTGACGAACTATCGTTGTGGTTTTAATGTGTAGGTTAGAACGGTTCTTGCTCAGCCCGTAGCAGCCACGTAAAACTTGCAACAACAAAGTAGAGGACGTCTAACTTGTTTTTGCAGGGCATGTTGTGATGTGATATGGTCAAGGCATGATGCTATATTTTATTGTATGAGATGATCATGTTTTGTAACCGAGTTATCGGCAACTGGCAGGAGCCATATGGTTGTCGCTTTATTGTATGCAATGAAATCACCCTGTAACTGCTTTATCACTAAGCGGTAGTGGTAGTCGTAGAAGCAATAGTTGGCGAGATGACAACGATGCTACGATGGAGATCAAGGTGTCGCGCCGGTGACGATGGTGATCATGACGGTACTTCGAAGATGGAGATCACAAGCACAAGATGATGATGGCCATATCATATCACTTATATTGATTGCATGTGATGTTTGTCCTTTATGCATCTTATTTTGCTTTGATTGACGGTAGCATTATAAGATGATCACTCACTAAATTTCAAGATAAAAGTGTTCTCCCTGAGTATGCGCCGTTGCCAAAGTTCGTCGTGCCGAGACACACGTGATGATCGGGTGTGATAAGCTCTACGTTCATCTACAACGGGTGCAAGCTAGTTTTGCACACGCATAATACTCAGGTTAAACTTGACGAACCTAGGATATGCAGATATGGCCTCGGAACACTGAGACCGAAAGGTCGAGCGTGAATCATATAGTAGATATGATCAACATAGTGATGTTCACCATTGAAAACTACTCCATCTCACGTGATGATCGGACATGGTTTAGTTGATTTGGATCACGTGATCACTTAGATGATTAGAGGGATGTCTATCTAAGTGGGAGTTCTTAAATAATATGATTAATTGAACTTAAATTTATCATGAACTTAGTACCGGATAGTATTTTGCTTGTCTATGTTGCTGTAGATAGATGGCCCGTGCTGTTGTTCCGTTGAATTTTAATTCGTTCCTTGAGAAAGCAAAGTTGAAAGATGATGGTAGAAATTACACGGACTGGGTCCGTTACTTGAGGATTATCCTCATTGCTGCACAAAAGAATTACGTCCTGGAAGCACCGCTGGGTGCCAGGCCTGCTGGAGATGCAACTGACGACGTTAAGAACGTCTAGCAGAGCAAAGCTGATGACTAGTCGATAGTTCAGTGTGCCATACTTTACGTCTTAGAAACGGGACTTCAACGACGTTTTAAACGTCATGGAGCATATGAGACGTTCCAGGAGTTGAAGTTAATATTTCAAGCAAATGCCCGGATTGAGAGATATGAAGTCTCCAATAAGTTGTACAGCTGCAAGATGGAGGAGAATAGTTCTGTCAGTGAACATATACTCAAAATGTCTGGGTATAACAATCACTTGATTCAACTGGGAGTTAATCTTCCGGATGATAGTGTCATTGAATGAATTCTTCAATCACTGCCACCAAGCTACAAGAGCTTTGTGATGAACTATAATATGCAAGGGATAGATAAGACAATTCCTGAGCTCTTCGCAATGCTAAAGGTTGCGGAGGCAGAAATCAAGAAGGAGCATCAAGTGTTGATGGTCAACAAGACCACCAGTTTCAAGAAAAAGGGTAAAGGGAAGAATAAGGGAAACTTCAAGAAGAACGGCAGACAAGTTGCTGCTCAAGAGAAGAAACCCAAGTCTGGACCTAATCCTGAGACTGAGTGCTTCTACTGCAAGCAGACTGGTCACTGAAAGCGGAACTGCCCCAAGTATTTGGCGGATAAGAAGGATGGCAAGGTGAACAAAGGTATATGTGATATACATGTTATTGATGTGTACCTTACTAGAGCTCGCAGTAGCACCTGGGTATTTGATACTGGTTCTGTTGCTAATATCTTCAACTCAAAACAGGGACTACGGATTAAGCGAAGACTGGCTAAGGACAAGGTGACGATGCGCGTGGGAAATGGTTCCAAAGTCGATGTGATCGCCGTCGGCATGCTACCTCTACATCTACCTTCGGGATTAGTTTTAGACCTAAATAATTGTTATTTGGTGCCAGCGTTGAGCATGAACATTATATCTGAATCTTGTTTAATGCGAGACGGTTATTCATTTAAGTCTGAGAATAATGGTTGTTCTATTTATATGAGTAATATCTTTTATGGTCATGCACCCTTGAAGAGTGGTCTATTTTTGTTGAATCTCGATAGTAGTGATACACATATTCATAATGTTGAAGCCAAAAGATACAGAGTTGATAATGATAGTGCACCTTATTTGTGGCACTGCCGTTTGGGTCATATTAGTGTAAAGCGCATGAAGAAACTCCATACCGATGGACTTTTGGAATCACTTGATTATGAATCACTTGGTACTTGAGAACCATGCCTTATGGGCAAGATGACTAAAACGCCATTCTCTGGAACAACGGAGCGAGCAACAGATTTGTTGGAGATCATACATACTGATGTATGTGGTCCGATGAATATTGAGGCTCGTGGTGGGTATCGTTATTTTCTCATCTTCACAGATGATTTGAGCAGATATGGGTATATCTACTTAATGAAACATAAGTCAAAAACATTTGAAAAGTTCAAAGAATTTCAGAATGAAGTGGAAAATCATCGTAACAAGAAAATAAATTTTCTACGATATGATCAT
Source organism: Aegilops umbellulata (assembly GCA_032464435.1). Lineage (NCBI taxonomy): Eukaryota > Viridiplantae > Streptophyta > Magnoliopsida > Poales > Poaceae > Aegilops > Aegilops umbellulata. The sequence continues at coordinate 107,775,903 of CP136054.1, forward strand.
GGAGGAGAATATGAGTTACGAGTTTGGTCTACATTTGAAACAATGCAGAATAGTTTCGCAACTCACGCCACCCGGAACACCACAGCGTAATGGTGTGTCCAAACGTCGTAATCGTACTTTACTAGATATTGTGCGATCTATGATGTCTCTTACTGATTTACCGCTATCATTTTGGGGTTATGCTTTAGAGACGGCTGCATTCACGTTAAATAAGGCACCATCGAAATCCATTGAGACGACGCCTTATGAACTGTGGTTTGGAAAGAAACCAAAGTTGTCGTTTCTTAAAGTTTGGGGCTGCGATGCTTATGTGAAAAAGCTTCAACCTGATAAGCTCGAACCCAAATCGGAGAAATGTGTCTTCATAGGATACCCAAAGGAAACTGTTGGGTACACCTTCTATCACAGATCCGAAGGCAAGACATTCGTTGCTAAGAATGGATCCTTTCTAGAGAACGAGTTTCTCTCGAAAGAAGTGAGTGGGAGGAAAGTAGAACTTGATGAGGTAATTGTACCTGCTCCCTTATTGGAAAGTAGTTCATCACAGAAATCTGTTTCTATGACTCCTACACCAATTAGTGAGGAAGCTAATGATGATGATCATATAACTTCAGATCAAGTTACTACTGAACCTCGTAGGTCAACCAGAGTAAGATCCGCCCCAGAGTGGTACGGTAATCCTATTCTGGAGGTCATGTTACTTGACCAAGGCGAACCTACGGACTATGAAGAAGCGATGGTGAGCCGAGATTCCGCAAAATGGCTTGAGGCCACGAAATCTGAGATGGGATCCATGTATGAGAACAAAGTGTGGACTTTGGTTGACTTGCCCAATGAGCTGCAAGCCATAGAGAATAAATGGATCTTCAAGAAAAAGACTGACGCTGATGGTAATGTTACTGTCTACAAATCTTGACTGGTTGCAAAAGGTTTTTGACAAGTTCAAGGAGTTGACTACGAGGAGACTTTCTCACCTGTAGCGATGCTTAAGTCTGTCCGAATCATGTTAGAAATTGCCGCATTTTATGATTATGAAATTTGGCAAATGGATGTCAAAATTGCATTCCTGAATGGATTTTTGGAAGAAGAGTTGTATATGATGCAACCGGAAGGTTTTGTCGATCCAAAGGGAGCTAACAAAGTGTGCAAGCTCCAACAATCCATTTATGGACTGGTGCAAGCCTCTCGGAGTTGGAATAAACATTTTGATAGTGTGATCAAAGCATATGGTTTTATACAGACTTTTGAAGAAGCCTGTATTTACAAGAAAGTGAGTGGGAGCTCTGTAGCATTTCTAATATTATATGTGGATGACATATCACTGACTGGAAATGATATAGAATTTCTGGATAGCACAAAAGGATACTTGAATAAAAGTTTTTCAATGAAAGACCTCGGTGAAGTTGCTTACATATTGGGCATCAAGATCTATAGAGATAGATCAAGACGCTTGATAGGACTTTCACAAAGCACATACCTTGACAAAGTTTTGAAAAAGTTCAAAATGGGTCAAGCAAAGAAAGGGTTCTTGCCTGTGTTACAAGGTGTGAAGTTGAGTCGGACTCAATGCCCGACCACTGCAGAAGATAGAGAGAAAATGGAAGATGTTACATATGCTTCAGCCATAGGCTCTATCATGTATGCAATGCTGTGTACCAGACCTGATGTGTGCCTTGCTATTAGCTTAGCAGGGAGGTACCAAAGTAATCCTGGAATGGATCACTGGACAGCAGTCAAGAACATCCTGAAATACCTGAAAAGGACTAAGGATATGTTTCTCGTTTATGGAGGTGACAAAGAGCTAGTCATAAATGGATACGTCGATGCAAGCTTTGACACTGGTCCGGATGATCCTAAGTCGCAAACAGGATACGTGTTTACATTGAACGGTGGAGCTGTCAGTTGGTGTAGTTCTAAACAAAGCGTCGTGGCGGGATCTACATATGAAGCGGAATACATAGCTGCTTCGGAAGCAGGAAATGAAGGAGTCTAGATGAAGGAGTTCATATCTGACCTAGGTGTCATACCTAGTGCATCGGGTCCAATGAAAATCTTTTGTGACAATACTGGTGCAATTGCCTTGGCAAAGGAATCCAGATTTCACAAGAGAACCAAGCACATCAAGTGACGCTTCAATTCCATCCGGGACCAAGTCCAGGTGGGAGACATAGATATTTGCAAGATACATACGGATCTGAATGTTGTAGACCCGTTGACTAAGCCTCTTCCACGAGCAAAACAAGATCAGCACCACAACTCCATGGGTGTTAGAATCATTACTGTGTAATCTAGATTATTGACTATAGTGCAAGTGGGAGACTGAAGGAAATATGCCCTAGAGGCAATAAGAAAGTTATTATTTATTTCCTCATATCATGATAAATTTTTATTATTCATGCTAGAATTGTATTAACAGGAAACATAATACATGTGTTAATACATAGACAAACATAGTGTCACTAGTATGCCTCTACTTGACTAGCTCGTTAATCGAAGATGGTTGAGTTTCCTAGCCATGGACATGAGTAGTCATTTGATTAACGGGATCACAACATTAGGAGAATGATGTGATTGACTTGACCCATTCCGTTAGCTTAGCACTTGATCGTTTAGTATGTTGCTATTGCTTTGTTCAGGACTTATACATGTTCCTATGACTATGAGATTATGCAACTCCTGTTTACCGGAGGAACACTTTGTGTGCTACCAAACGTCACAACGTAACTGGATGATTATAAAGGTGCTCTATAGGTGTCTCCGAAGGTACTTGTTGAGTTGGTGTATTTCGAGATTAGGATTTGTCACTCCGATTGTCGGAGAGGTATCTCTGGGCCCTCTCGGTAATGCACATCACTATAAGCCTTGCAAGCAATGTGACTAATGAGTTAGTTGCGGGATGATGCATTACATAACGAGTAAAGAGACTTGCCGGTAATGAGATTGAACTAGGTATTGAGATACCGACGATCGAATCTTGGGCAAGTAACATACCGATGACAAAGGGAACAACGTATGTTGTTATGCAGTTTGACCGATAAAGATCTTCGTAGAATATGTGGGAGCCAATATGAGCATCCAGGTTCCGCTATTGGTTATTGACCAGAGACATGTCTCGGTCATGTCTACATAGTTCTCGAACCCATAGGGTCCGCACGCTTAAAGTTCGGTGGCGATCGGTATTATGAGTTTTTGTGTTTTGATGTACTGAAGGTAGTTCGGAGTCCCGGATATGATCACGGACATGACGAGGAGTCCTGAAACGGTCGAGACGTAAAGATCGATATATTGGACGACTATGTTCTGACACCGAAAAGGTTCCGGAAGGTTTTGGACATATACCGGAGTACCGAGGGGTTACCGGAACCCCCCGGGGAATTAATTGGGCCTCATGGGCCTTAGTGGGAGAAGAGGAGGGGCGGCCAGGGCAGTCGCGCGCCCCCTCCCCCTCTAGTCCGAATTGGACAAGGAGGGGGGCGGCGCCCCCCCTTTTTCCTTCTCCTCCTCTCTCCCTTCCTTCCCTTCTCCTACTCCAACAAGGAACGGAGGAGTCCTACTCCACCCCTTGGCGCGCCCCCCTTGGCCGGCCACCTCTCCCCCCTTGCTCCTTTATATACGGGGGCAAGGGGCACCTCTAGACACTCGAGTTGATCTGTTGATCTTTCCCCGCCGTGTGCGGTGCCCCCTCCACCATATTCCACCTCGGTCATATCGTAGCGGTGCTTAGGCAAAACCCTGCGTCGGTAGCAACATCATCACTGTCATCACGCCATCGTGCTGGCGGAACTCTCCCTTGAAGCTCTGCTGGATCGAAGTTCGCGGGACGTCATCGAGCAGAACGTGTGCTGAACTCGGAGGTGCCGTACGTTCGATACTTGGATCGGTCGGATCGTGAAGACGTACGACTACATCAAGCACATTGTGCTAACGCTTCCGCTTTCGGTCTACAAGGGTACGTGGACAACACTCTCCCCTCTCGTTGCTATGCATCACCATGATCTTGCATGTGCATAGGAATTTTTTTGAAATTACTACGTTCCCCAACACATGGGAGCGGCGTCCTCGTCTCCTAATAGCGGCGGCATACGTCCGCGTGGATGTAGTGCCGGTCGCGCTCGTCGGCGGCCATGGGGGCGATGGAGAACGCGGGCGACGCAGGGCCCCGACTCGGTGGTGATACGGGCTCCTCCTTCTTCATGGAGCCGCGGCGGCATCCCGACGAGGAGCCAGCCTCGCGGTCGTGCGTCCCCTTGCAACCGTAGTTCCATAGCCCCATGGCTGCGAAGCGGCCGTCCGGCGAGTTCGAGGCTAGGGTTTGGGGGTTTGGGGTTATCGGGTTTCGAGGAGGCCGCAGAGTGGAGTGGGGGAGTGTGGACGACGAACGGTCCACGGCTTCCCCATTTAAGAAGGACCGTGACCGTTCGCCTGGGCGGATGACATGCGGGGCCGGCCGCGCGTGTGCATTGATGTTGGCGGTTGGGAGGCAGGCGAGCGACGCGTCCATTTGCTGTTGTAGGATCGGAAGTATGTCTAGAGGGGGGTGATTAGACGTAAAGAAGCAACCTTGTCTATCCCACCATGGCCATCGCCCACGAAGGACTTGCCTCACTAGCGGTAGATCTTCACGAAGTAGGCGGTCTCCTTGCCCTTACAAACTCCTTGGTTCAACTCCACAATCTTGTCGGAGGCTCCCAAGTGACACCTAGCCAATCTAGGAGACACCACTCCCAAGAAGTAACAAATGGTGTGTTGATGATGAACTCCTTGCTCTTGTGCTTCAAATGATAGTCTCCCCAACAATCAACTCTCTCTCATAGGATTTGGATTTGGTGGAAAGAAGATTTGAGTGGAAAGCAACTTGGTGAAGGATAGAGACCAAGATTCATATGGTAGGAATGGAATATCTTGGCCTCAACACAAGGGTAGGTGGTTCTCTCTCAGAACATATGAGTTGGAAGTGTAGATGTGTTCTGATGGCTCTCTCCACGAATGAAGAGGAGGTGGAGGGGTATATATAGCCTCCACTTAAAATCCAACCGTTACACACAATTTACCAATCTCGGTGGGACCGAATCAACAAACTCGATCGGACCGAAAAGGTAAACCTAGTGACCGTTAGAGATTTTCGGTGGGACTGACATGCAACTCGGTAGGACCGATATGGTTAGGGTTTGGGCATAACGTAATCTCGGTGAGACCGATTACACAAACTCGGTGAGACCGATTTTGGTAATTAGCTAACCAGAGAGTTGGTCAGGTAAACTCGGTGGGACCGATTTGCTCTTTCGGTGAGACCGAAAAGTTACAAAGGGGAAACAGAGAGTTTACATTGCAATCTCGGTGGGACTGATTTGCTCTTTCGGTGAGACCAAAAAGTTACAAAAGGGAAACAGAGAGATTGCAACCCCATCTCGGTGAGACCGATATCCCTATCGGTAGAACCGAATTGCTAGGGTTTGGCAGTGGCTAATGACAAGTGAAACTCGGTGGCGCCGGATGGAAAGAATCGGTAGGACCGAGTTTGGCATGGAGTTTAGGTCATATGTGGATATGGGAAAGTAGCTGAGGATTTTGGAGCATATCATTAAGCACATAAAGCAAAAGGCTCATTAAGCAACACCTCATCCCTCCTTGATAGTATTGGCTTTTCCTATGGACTCAATGTGATCTTGGATCACTAAAATGTAAAATGAAGAGTCTTGAGCTTTTGAGCTTGAGCCAATGCTTTGTCCTTAACATTTTGAGGGTTCCACTTTCACCATCCATGCCATGCCAATCATTGAGCTTTCATGAAATAATTGTCTTGGAATAGCATTAGCTCAATGAGCTATATGTTGTTATGAATTACCAAAACCACCTAGGGATAGTTGCACTTTCAATCTCCCCCTTTTTGGTAATTTTTTTGACACTAACCCCTTTTTGGTAATTGATGACAACATATAGATCAAAGCTTCGACAAATGATAATAAGAATGAATTATATCGTCGCTTTGAGAAGTATGTGATAAGTAAGAGCTCCCCCTAAATTTGTGCATGTTTAAAATTTGCTTTGGACTGCAAATGCACAAAGAGTTAGAATTATGGGTTACTCTTCCATGTCACATACATCTTGGTGGAGCGCTCAAAATGATAATAATGGAAAACATGCACTCATCACCAAGGAAAAGTGAATGACCACATAAGATAGATAAGATATATCAAACATGCATAAGTGTAGCTTGTGATCAAACACATGATCATCAATGTCTCACAAGCATAACATAGTATCTCAACCAAAAGCAAACAATGTTTGAAAAACCACCAAATAAAGCAAGAGAGAAAAACAACACTCTCTCTCTCGAAGCCTATGATCTATACATTTTTCTCCCCCTTTGGCAACAAGTTACCAAAAAGTTCCTAGAAAATGCATAGTGCTAGATCGACACTCAGGCTTGATCTTCTGGTGGTGGTGGAGTCCTGATCACTCCAAGGACGAAGGCTTCCGTAGACGTGGTTGGAGTTGGAGCTGAAGTAGATGCTGCAGCAGGTTGGGTTGGTGCTGTGGCTGGAGCTGAGGCGGTGGCTCTTGTGTCAGGAACTGGCACTGCACTGGACCTCGGACCTCGTGGTACTCTAGCAAATGCATCAGTGGTAGTCTTCTCTTTCCTCTCCTGCATGTCATCTTGGAGTTGCTCCACTACAGTCTGAATTTCTGTCACCTTGATATCCAAGTCATAGAACTTTTGTTCTACGATTCTCTCTAAGCTTGCCTGGTTCTGAGTCAGGGTAGCTAGTCCTTTCTCAATCCTCAGGGTGGATGCAATCAGGTAACTGAGCTGCTCTTGCTTGTTCTTCAAGAAGTACTCAGATGCCTCCTCTTGAGTTCGCATCTTGGCAGCTTTCTCCTTCCTTGCCTTCTCCTTCTTGGCTTGTGCCTGGACTGATGATGGTTCATTTTCATGCATCACAACTTGGTTGTCCTCGAAATCTGGATGGATAGGCAAATGTTCCTTGTCCAACAAGTATGTGTCTGTGCCCATTCTTGAGTTGATCAACATCTGGATATGAGGGGCATATCCACAGCTCCTCTTCTGATCTGCTGCAGTCCTCTTGATAGTTTCTATTATGAGGCTCATGACCTTAAATTTTTGAGGCACATCAAAGATATGTAGCAGGTTGATGGCATGACCTCTGATCATCCTGTGATCTCCAGACTTGGGCAAAAGTGTGTGCCTAAGGATCCAATTGATCGTAGGCAGACCTGACAATAAGTGTTTCATAGACCCAAACTGGTGAGTATCAAGATCATCTGCAGGAATCTCCTTGTACATTTTTGCCATAGAGTTGTGATCCATCTTCTTCTTGGAATAGACATCCAAGTCATCTTCATTTTCCTCTGGGGCATTGATAAGCTGTGCCCACTCAGCAACTGTTGATTGGTACCTCGTACCTTCAGACATCCAAACAATCCTCCCATCTGGATAAAAATGTGCTGTGGAGTAGAACTGCATGATAAGCTCCTCATTCCACTTTGTGAGCTTCTGCCCAACAAAGTCTGCTACTCCACAAGCTCTGAAGCTATCTTGCACTCCAGGGTAGTGCTCTTCATTTTCCTTGATATATTCCCAGTCGACCCATCTCATATCACATACTATTGGCTTCTTGTCCAATAAGTCTGTCTCATAGAAGTCCTGTTGTTCCTTAGTGTGGAACCTGTAGTCAACAGCAGTCCTTCTCCTGGTAGCATAGGGATCCTCAGCTCTCCATTTTCTCAGCCCAGAGTCTCTTCTGATCTTCATATCCTCAGCCACAGGATGAGCATCATTGTGGTCTGGGATCTTGGGCTTCAACTTTCTCAGCACTTGGCCTTCCTCTTCTTCTGCAATGTCAGGCACTGGGCCTTGTTCTTTTCAGTAGCTGGGATGCTTCTTGTGTTTCTCTTTGGTTTTAGCTTTGGAGCTGACTTGGCTTTGGATGCAGCCTTGGGGGCTTCCTTGGGCTTAGATGCAGCTGCCCCTGTTCTTATATCATCACCCATCAGCTTGGGTGCCTTGGGTGCTGGTGCAGCATCCTCTTCTTCTTCTTCTTCATCAGAAGAATGCTGTTCAAATTCAGCCATGGGATCAACTTTCTTGCACTATCTGCCTCTTTTCCTTTCTTTCTTTGTTTCAGCTGCAACTGGCTCTTTGGGTGCAGGCTTCTCACGAATCTTTGTTGAGGCTCTGGCCTTTGGCATGGGCTGCCTGCCTGCTGGCCTTTTGACCTTTAAGCCTGGTTTGTTGCTCTGTCTTGAGCCATGCTCTTTCTTGAGTTCAACTTTCTTGGAAGTTGCTTCCTCCTCTGCCACATAATCTTCATCCTCTGATTCTGAGGTTCTCTTCTTCCTTTGTCTTGTGGCAGCTTTTGGCAGGTTACTGGGGGTACTCCTGCTGCCTTCATCTGAAGAGCTAGAGGGACTAGTGCCCTCACTCATTTGCACTGGCTGCTCTGACAAATTCTGGCTACCACTCTGGTCTGACATGATGAACAAGCTGACTGCTGTCCCTGTGAATAGTTTATAGATGAGGTAGAGTGGATGAGCATCACAAAATGCAGAGGTTTTTGCAAAAGAATGATTCAAAAACTTAGTTTTAGTTTCCCACAGAAAGCATCTCGGATCTACCGATTTCTAAACTCGGTGATACCGAAGCAGTTTTTGGAACCTAAACTAGTGAACACAGTCAGACCGAGTCACAGTTCGGTGGCACCAAGACTGCTAGGGTTTCACAAAGTTCCAAAATCGGTCACACCGATTAGCAATACTCGGTCAGACCGAGTCTTACTTGTGCAATGGCATAAGCCAAATCGGTGGGACTGAGTTTTTCAACTCGGTGTGTCCGAGATGGTTTCGGCGGAAACCTAACCCTAAAGTTTTCGGATCAAACCTATTCTATTGAGTTCATTGACTGGATAGGACTTTATCAAACGTGGCAAGAATACATCTGATCACAATGTGCTAGGAATCGGATTGAGGAATAGCACAAAGATCGAGTCCATACCCTAGTTCGGCGGAGACTCGCTATGGCGGCAACGGCGGGGTTGATTCCCGTTGACGGCGACGGAGACCAGCGACTGGAGGCTGCTGGCGGTGAGAAGATGATCCGGAGACCACGTAGGCAGAGCGAGCTATCGCACGGGCGAAGGGGTTCGGAGAAATTTCCAAATTTTTGCCCGTGTCTATATATAGCCCGACCCTGTCGGTGTGACCGAGTGGAACAACTCGGTGGCACCGAGATGCAAAACTGTATACAGTTATTGCAACTCGGTGTGACCGAATGGTTCAAATCGGTTGCACCGAGATTGAAAACATAGATCAACTTAATGATCTCGGTAAGACCGAAAGTGGGGTATCGGTCAGACCGAGAATCACAAAGAGGTTTTGGAAGTTTAAGTCTATGGCGAATCGGGGACTCCGAGTGCTCCTCACACAGAGTGGTTCGAATCTGACTTGATCAATTTTGTGATGTAGCATGAATAGAGTTTGAGACGAGAAAAGCATAGATAGCTAGAGAAGGTTCTTAGGCATTCTTGTCCATCCACTTGGCAAAAGAAAAATAAAGCCAAACAATCAAAACAACAAGTGGATGTCCTCGAATGAGTAAAATATGCAACCAACATGCTCACACAATAAAATGGCAATTGAAACATGTGACAAAGCATGCACAACCAATTCTAGCATCTATCAAGCAATTGGCGATGACTAGGTCATCTATATATGAGTATATTGACATTGGAGTCAAATGAAAACATTTGATCATAGGTCATACTCATCGTTTAAGCTCAAGTGGGGTTACCACTTTTACATAAAGCATTGTTGTGTTCACATCATTAGAGTTGCTTTGACTCAAGTCCTAGAGTAAAGCTCCCCCTAGATGTGATATCCCCCCTAAGAGGGATGAACTAACCTTGGGTTTTGTCGATGATGACTTCATGTAGATGTTGAAGATGTGGATGCTCAACGTTGATGTAGATCACTTGGAGCTATCCTTTTGAGTGAATTGCACTTTCAATACCTACATGGGTTAGTCCCACAAGGAACAAACAAGGATATCCATAGACATAGAGTGATGCACACACAAGATGATGTCTATGAAAGCTTTTATGTTACCTTGTCCCTTGACTTACCAACAAGAGGGTTTGTGACTCCTTGAACTAGTGCAAGATGTGGAAGTTGATTGCACTTGTTTTTGCCAAAACGATAAGAGTGAAGTATGTTGGCGGAGTCACCCTCAAGAACTCTCTAGTTCTTCTTCTTTTGGATCCACACCATCTTGATGGGAATCCTTAGAGTTGTAGTCGTACTTGATGAAGTGGAACTTGAAGTAGTCTTGGGAATCCACTTGACTAAGGTCTTAGAGCTTCTTCAAATGCATCAATTTCCTCTTGAAGCTTGTCCTTGCCTTTTTGCTTGTAGTCTTGTGGTGGAAGATCATCTTGAGTTTGTGTCCCCTTGAAAGAAGTAGGATCATACTTCTCTTGTTGAGGAACAAACTTTTTCTTGGGGTATTGATCTTCTTCCCACTCAACTCCATTGGCATTGAACTTTCGTTCAAAACCAACACCTTGATTCTTCCGGTGCCTTCCTTGCTTGCATACAATCTCCTCGAATTGCTTACTTCCGGCAAGGCTTTTGTACACTCCTTTCTCTATGATTCCCTTCAATAAGCTATTTTCTTGCTCAAGTGTAACTTGGCTAAGAGAATCATTAGTGGAATCAAGAGAACTACTAGAAGCAACAATATTGGATTTAACATGATCATTGTTACTACTAGAGGAAGAATCTTTCTTGTTCTTGTTATTAGACTTGACTTGAGGCATGTAAGTGGATAAGAGTAAACGCTTGGCAATGTAAGAAGAACTTGTCTTGCGAAGATCATCATTGATTGCCTTTAAGAACTTATGCTCTTGCTCAAGATTGAGCTTTTCAAAGCGTAGCTTCTCATGAGCTCTTAAAAGTTCTCGATGATCTTCGAAGATAGTTTCATGAGCTAACTTAAGAGTGTTTAGTTCTTTAGTTAGAGCCTCAATTTTCTCCTTATCATTGTCATTCGTTTTATCTTGATTAGCATGATTAATTGACGTTTCATCATAGTATTCATCACCATAGTTGTCAACATGTAAATCATCATCACCTAACAAGTCATCCTCATCACTATTGAAATCAACATACTCAGGGTGAGTTACCTTAGGACCTTTGGCCATGAAGCATCTTCCAATTCCTTCATTTGGTGAGTCAAATATGTCAAAGGAGTTGGTTGACACAAGTGCTAGACCGGCAACACCTTCATGTTGAGTATATTCGGAATCGGAGTGATAACTTCTCTCGGAGTGGTTGTCGGAGTCGGAGCCGGATACCATTCACCAACATGAGCTTGATGTCTTCGTTTTGTGTAGCTCCTTGATGATTTTTCCTTTCTTTCCGAATCCTTGCTCCTCCGTGAGTATCTTCGTTCATAACGATCATCTCTACTCCTTCTCTCTCTTGATGGTGATTCTTCTCTTTTGCCTCTTCTTTTTGGAGAATCTTCTCTTCTTTTGTAGGGAGCCGTACACTCATTGGAATAGTGTCCGGGTCTTCCACAATTGTAGCAGTTTCGCTCTCGACTAGAAGATCTTTTGTCATTGTAGGACGTTGACTTGGAGCTTCTATCTTTGCTTCTACTCTTGTAGAACTTGTTGAAGTTCTTCACCATTAGGCTCAATTCTTCGTTGAAGTTTTGCTTCTCACTTGATGATGTGGGTACTTCACATGAGGCTTTGTAGGCACCACTTGATTTGTTGTGAAGTTCCTCTTTATCCTTGAGCGACATCTCATGAGCAACAATTCTTCGAATGACCTCCGTTGGCTTGAGATCTTTGTAATTGGGCATCATTTGAATCAAAGTGCACACGGTATCATATTTTCCATCCAAGGCTCTTAGGATATTCTTGATGATGAATCTGTCGGTCATCTCTTCACTCCCTAAGCCGGCAATCTCGTTTGTGATGAGAGCAAGCCTAGAGTACATTTCAGCGACACCTTCACCATCCTTCATTTTGAACTTGTCAAGTTGACTTTGAAGCACATCCAATTTGGATTCCTTGACGGAGTCGGTACCTTCGTGCATATCAATCAAAGTATCCCAAATTTCCTTTGCATTCTCAAGACGACTGATTTTGTTGAATTCTTCGGGGCATAATCCGTTGAAGAGAATATCACAAGCTTGAGCGTTGTATTGTAGCATCTTCAACTCATCCGCGGGAGCTTCACGGTTTGGTTCTTTCCCATCGAAGAAGTCACCTTGCAAACCAACACACACAATAGCCCAAACGGCGGGGTTATATCCAAGAATATGCATTTTCATTTTATGCTTCCAACTAGCAAAATTAGTACCATCAAAGTAAGGACCTCTACGGTGATAATTTCCCTCACTAGACGCCATACTCTCCTAGGTTGTGAAACCAAGGCTATGACCACCAAAAGCTATGGAAATCAAAGCAAATGGAGACCAAAGCTCTGATACCACTTGTAGGATCGGAAGTATGTCTAGAGGGGGGGTGATTAGACTACTTAACCAAATAAAAACTATGCCTTTTCCCAATTTTAGTTCTTGGTAGATTTTAGCAACTTTAGGACAAGTCAAGAAATCATCACACAATTCAAGCAAGCATGCAAAGAGTATATAGCAGCGGAAAGTAAAGCATGCAACTTGCAAGAATGTAAAGGGAAGGGTTTGGAGAATTCAAACGCTATTGGAGACACGGATGTTTTTCCCGTGGTTCGGATAGGTGGTGCTATCCTACATCCACGTTGATGGAGACTTCAACCCACGAAGGGTAACGGTTGCGCGAGTCCATGGAGGGCTCCACCCACGAAGGGTCCACGAAGAAGCAACCTTGTCTATCCCACCATGGCCATCGCCCACGAAGGACTTGCCTCACTAGCGGTAGATCTTCACGAAGTAGGCGGTCTCCTTGCCCTTACAAACTCCTTGGTTCAACACCACAATCTTGTCGGAGGCTCCCAAGTGACACCTAGCCAATCTAGGAGACACCACTCTCCAAGAAGTAACAAATGGTGTGTTGATGATGAACTCCTTGCTCTTGTGCTTCAAATGATAGTCTCCCCAACACTCAACTCTCTCTCATAGGATTTTTTGGTGGAAAGAAGATTTGAGTGGAAAGCAACTTGGGGAAGGATAGAGATCAAGATTCATATGGTAAGAATGGAATATCTTGGCCTCAACACAAGGGTAGGTGGTTATCTCTCAGAACATATGAGTTGGAAGTGTAGATGTGTTCTGATGGCTCTCTCCACGAATGAAGAGGAGGTGGAGGGGTATATATAGCCTCCACTTAAAATCCAACTGTTACACACAATTTACCAATCTCGGTGGGACCGAATCAACAAACTCGGTCGGACCGAAAAGGTAAACCTAGTAACCGTTAGAGATTTTCGGTGGGACTGACATGCAACTCGGTATGACCGATATGGTTAGGGTTTGGGCATAACGTAATCTCGGTGAGACCGATTACACAAACTCGGCGAGACCGATTTTGGTAATTAGCTAACCAGAGAGTTGGTCAGGTAAACTCGGTGGGACCGATTTGCTCTTTCGGTGAGACCGAAAAGTTACAAAGGGGAAACAGAGAGATTGCAACCCCATCTCGGTGAGACCGAGAACCCTAGCGGTAGAACCGAATTGCTAGGGTTTGGCAGTGGCTAATGACAAGTGAAACTCGGTGGCGCCGGATGGAAAGAATCGGTAGGACCGAGTTTGGCTTGGAGTTTAGGTCATATGTGGATATGGGAAAGTAGCTGAGGATTTTGGAGCATATCATTAAGCACATAAAGCAAAAGGCTCATTAAGCAACACCTCATCCCTCCTTGATAGTATTGGCTTTTCCTATGGACTCAATGTGATCTTGGATCAGTAAAATGTAAAATGAAGAGTCTTGAGCTTTTGAGCTTGAGCCAATCCTTTGTCCTTAACATTTTGAGGGTTCCACTTTCACCATCCATACCATGCTAATCATTGAGCTTTCCTGAAATAATTGTCTTGGAATAGCATTAGCTCAATGAGCTATAGGTTGTTATGAATTACCAAAACCACCTAGGGATAGTTGCACTTTCAGCTGTCCGCCGCGATCCAAACCCGGCGCATGTTTGCGCTCGAAATGGGTCGGTTCGGACACAAAACGGATCAGCTGGGTCTGGGCCATCGCGCGCTGGGCCGTCTCGTTTGTCCCTTTTACCCAAAACGGACGGGATGGGGTCGCACGATGGAGTTGGCCTTAGGGACAAACCTCACACTGGCAAGCCATCAGATGCGCGGTGGCGCACAAGGAGAAGGCGCCGGTGCAATTCATCGCAGGGGATCGGGAGCGAGGTCATTGTTTCCGCCAACTGGGGCCTCCCTCCATCCTCCGCTGCATTGACGTCAAGGATCTCACTAGCGGCTCACGTAAAACATAAAATCCTGTAGTAGATGTTTATGGGAGTAAAAGTTTTCATTGCTACTACATGAACCAAGCAAACAAAATTGGAATCAAGTCGAACACGAAACACCACCAAAAAAGGGCCACACACCACGGCATCATCATAGTCAATGTATGCATCGAAGCCAAAGAACTCTGGTCTTATCAAGATTGTCTGGACGGGCATTACAATGGGGCAGAAGTGAAATCTTATGCAATGCTTACATTAGATTCCACCAAACATTCTCACATGGCATCAAAAATTACCAGTGATTTCTCTCTTTTTTAGATAAAAGGCATGCGCCCGACTTTATAAATAAAGTCACCAGGCAGAGTAGCACAACCAACACCAAACCAACACAGTACCAGAGTAAACAAATAGAAGGAGTTTGCATACATGGCAACCCATCCATTCATGGCACGCAGGCCAGCCCTAAAGGATAAAAAGAAAAGATGCTAGGAATTAAGATGCCTCACGATGCCTTCGCGCAAGGAAGAAGCCATTGCCCGAATCTTGGACACCATAGTGTCGAAGGCCTTGTGGCCCGCATCCTTAATCAATGATCTCCACTGCCGCAGGAATATACCAGTTTTAAATAAGCAACCAGCAGGATTAGCCGGGAAAATATGCTCGATGGTAAAATTGTTTCTAGTGGTCCACAACGACCAACAGATTCCTGCAAACCCAACCCAGAAGACCCTTTTAGAAGCCCTAGATAAGCCGCTGGCCAATCCCCACAGATCCCCAAAAGACGAGGGATTCCAAGTCACTTGCAGCCAATAGTGGATACAACTCCACACAAACTTAGCTAGAGAGCACCGGAAGATATGATCAGTGTTTTCAATGTCCCCACATAAGGCGCATCTGTCCGAGCCCGGGCCATTCCTTTTCCGGATTTGGTCCACCGCGGGAAGCTTCCCACGAAAAGCTTGCCAAAGAAAAATTTTAATCTTAGGAGGGACACGGGCACTCCACGGCTTGATTTCTCTTATCAGGCATTAACACAAATGGTAAACGTATCGGTGATTGACGGCGAGAGAAACCACTGAAGTCGACCAGTGCTGGTCGAAGAAATCGACGCTCCCCTGTTTTCTTCGGCCCACGGAAGCCATCGCCCTCCACCATGCAACCATCAACGGCGCGGTGTCCCTCGGCCCGTGGTGCGGCGACGCTACGCGATGGCGCATATCCCGGTTCGTCACTAAGCCCGAAGGCGACGCTTTCTGGCACGCATCCGTGGCTGCCGGCCCGACTGGTACCCTTCTTCCAGGCCACCCTCGATCTGAGGGGGAAAGAGGAGTGGAGGAACAGGGAGATATCCACAGAGGGAGAGGAGATGGTCCCCCATGGTTTGTTCGCTGGACTCGTGGAGGCGTTAACGGCGGTGGCGGCGCACGAGGAGGGACAGGTGCGGGGCGTGGGTGATTTTTCTGAGAGAGAGAGAGAGAGAGAGAGAGAGAGAGAGAGGTGGGCGTGAGGAAGATTTTTCTAGATGAGGCAAAGCGGTGAACCCTAAATTTCTACTCCTTCCGTCCGAAAATAGTTGTCATCAAATTGAATAAAAGGGGATGTATCTAGATGTATTTTAGTTCTAGATACATCCCTTTTTATCCATTTTGATGACAAGTACTTTCGGACGGAGGGAGTATGTTATTAAACTTCTGATTATGAATTGCTGCCTTAGATTGTAGCAGGTCGCTCAGGCAAAAAAGATCCTGGGTGTGCCACTTACTACAGAATTGGGAACTAAACATGTACGTATTTTGAAAGAAACATAACTAAACTGACACTTCGCTGAAAGATTTAGGACCTTCAGTGTATTTAACACTTAGCTGGTGGCAAGCAGCTAGGGTTCCAATTATCCCCACAGATCCCCATTGTTTCTCACGCTTGATTGATCTTGTATCAACTCCAGCGTGATCCCCGGAGCTAGCGCATCACTCGGGTGCGAGCGGATGGCAGCGGAAGTAGGTAGGTGTTGATGAATGTAGTATTTCAAAAAAAATCCTACGATCACGCAAGATCTATCTAGGAGAAGCATAGCAATGAGCGGGGAGAGTGTGTCCACGTACCCTCGTAGACCAAAAGCGGAAGCGTTTAGTAACGTTGTTGATGTAGTCGAGCGGCTTCACGATCCAACCGATCCAAGCACCGAACGTACGACACCTCCGCGTTCAGCACACGTTCAGCTTGGTGACGTCCCTCGAGATCTTGATCTAGTTGAGGCCGAGGGAGAGTTCTATCAGCACGACGTTGTGGTGACGGTGATGATGAAGTTACCAGCGCAGGGCTTTGCCTAAGCACTACGACGATATGACCGAGGTGTGTAACTGTGGAGGGGGGCACTGCACACGGCTAAGAGAAACTTGTGTGTCCTTTGGGGTGCCCCCCTCCCACGTATATAAAGGAGGGGAGGAGGAGGAGGCCGGCCAAGGGGCGCGCGCGCCATGGGGAGTCCAACTAGGATTCTCAATCCTAGTTGGAGTCCCCTTCCATCCAAGAGAGGGAGAAGGAGGGAAGGAGGAAGAGGGGAGAAGGAAAGAGGGGGCGCCGCCCCCCTCCCTAGTCCAATTCGGACTGACCATGGGGGGGCGGCCTCCCTTGTGGCCCTCCTCTCCTTTTCACTAAGGCCCATGAACTTCCCGGTGGGGGGTGGGTTCCGGTAACCCCCGGTACTCCGAAACTTATCTGAAATGACCCGAACCATTCCGGTGTCCGAATGTAACCTTTCAATATATGAATCTTTATGTCTCGACCATTTCGAGACTCCTCGTCATGTCCGTGATCTCATCCTAGACTCCGAACAAACTTCGGTCATCAAATCACATAACTCATAATACAAATCGTCATCGAACGTTAAGCGTGTGGACCCTACGGGTTCGAGAACTATGTAGACATGACCGAGACACATCTCCGGTCAATAACCAATAGCGGAACCTAGATGCTCATATTGGCTCCTACATATTCTAGGAATATCTTTGTCGGTCAAACCACATAACAACATATGTTGTTCCCTTTGCCATCGGTATGTTACTTGCCCGAGATTCGATCGTCGGTATCATCATACCTAGTTCAATCTCGTTACCGGCAAGTCTCTTTACTCGTTCCGTAATGCATAATCCCACAACTAACTCATTAGTCACATTGCTTGCAAGGCTTATAGTGATGTGCATTACCGAGAGGGCCCAAAGATACCTCTCCGATACACGGAGTGACAAATCCTAATCTTGATCTATGCCAACTCAACAAACACCGAGCATCTTTATAATCACCCAGTTACGTTGTGACGTTTGATAGCACACAAGGTGTTTCTCCAGTATTCGGGAGTTGCATAATCTCATAGTCAGAGGAACATGTATAAGTCATGATGAAAGCAATAGCAATAAAACTAAACGATCATTTATGCTAAGCTAACAGATGGGTCTTGTCCATCACATCATTCTCTAATGATGTGATCCCGTTCATCAAATGACAACACATGTCTATGGTCAGGAAACTTAACCATCTTTGACTAACGAGCTAGTCAAGTAGAGGCATACTAGGCACACTCTCTTTTGTCTATGTATTCACATATGTACAAAGTTTCCGGTTAATACAATTCTAGCATGAATAATAAACATTTATCATGATATAAGGAAATATAAATAACAACTTTATTATTGCCTCTAGGGCATATTTCGTTCAATAGGATGTCGTCGGCAGGCGGTGCCTCTGCAGACGGTGGCAACGGAAGTGCGGCGGAACACAGGATAAACCTGGAGGACAGATTTGAAGTATTGAACCTGCATGGCGAGGAGGAGGACCTGGATCTTTCGGGCGAGATTGATGAGCTGATTAAGGAGTTATGATGGATTGCGATTTTTAGGGTCCATACCCAGAAACCATTCAGTCATGTAGCACTCTTTAAAGCGATGAGGAATGCATGGATCACGGCGCAGGGTGTGACCTTCAAAACCATGAATCCCAACCTATTTTTAGCGCAATTTTGGTTTTTGGGAGACTAGAATCGAGTGATGAAGGGCGGCCCATGGCTGTTTAGGGATGCAGCGGTGGTAATGGAAGAATATGATGGAATTACAAATGTCCAGGAGTATAAGTTGGATCAGATCTTAGTTTGGGCAAGGGTCATAGGGTTTCCAGAGGGGCTGATGAAGAAGAGGGAATTTGCTGAAAAGATTGCAAGAAAAGTGGGTATCCCGCCGATCACAGTAATTGTCAATGAAGGGCGGCTGAATCCCACTAAATATCTTAGGGCCCGGGTGTGTGTGATTCTTGATACACCTCTCGTTCTCTTTGTTCCATTGACGTTGAAGGAGAGCAAAAGATATCATGTTGAATATGAGAAGCTACCCAATTTTTGTGATTTTTGTGGTCTAATTGGACACGTAGTCATGGAGTGCAAGGAAAGAATACATGAGGAAGAGGACTGTGAATGGGGTGAATGGCTCCTGGTGAACTTTGACACTCCGATGGGGGAGGTGGTCGTGGTTTTGCACGTGGTGGTATGACAGGCAGAGGAGGAGGCTTCAACAAAGGTAGCGGTAAACCGGGTGACCCGAATGATGAAGAGAGGAATGAGATGGACCTGGACGGCAAGGATGACCATAGATCAAGAGCGATCATACCTATTGTAAGGAAAAGGCTAATTGGGCAAGATGGCACTATCAATGGTCTGAGCATTGGAACAGGGAAAACTATAATCCCTGGAGCAGCCCCACCTCCGGGAGTTGTTTTGGACAAAATTAATCTGACTAAGAATGTTTCAAGTTATGAATAGATTGACAAGACTCAAATGAGCACACCCCAAAAAGTTCATGACCCGAAGGGATTGAGGGCAACAGAGGGAGAACTGAGCATGGACACTAGCACATCGACGACACCCCTCGAGGGTGATCGCCGGGAGCAATGAAAATCCTTGGATGGAACTATGGCGGAATGGCCAGCGCCACGGGAGTGAGGGCTCTTCTGGATATCCAGAAGCAATGGTGGCCGGATGTAGTCTTCCTGTCAGAGACTCATTTGAATACAATGAGGGTAGAAAAACTCAGAAGGAAAATGAACATGGATAAAGTTGAGGTGGTGGAAAGTGTGGGGGCGAGCGGTGGCTTGCTGATGATGTGGCGTAATTCCTTCTCAATTCAAGTACTGGATAAATCCAAGAACTTCATTGATGTCAAAATTGGTGCGCCGGATGATGAGATGTGGAGGTTTACCGGGTTCTATGGTGAACCCCGATGGCAAGATAAACATTTGTCATGGGAGGTGCTCCACATTTTAAAACAGCAAACCCGACTACCTTGGGTAGTAATGGGTGATTTCAATGAGATATTATTTTCGCACGAAAAATAGGGCGGGCCCGCAAGACAAATGTAGTTGAGGCAAAATTTCCATGACGTGCTGGTGGAGTGTGAGCTTGAGGATCTTGGGTTCACGGGAGATCAGTTTACATGGCGAAGGAGGAGATTGAGGGAGTGGCTGGACAAAGGCGTGTGCAACGGGGAATTTCATGGACTCTTTCCAAATGTGAAGTTGATAAATGCTGAACATAGCAAATCAGATCACAGGCCAGTTGTACTTGATACTGAAGGTGATGCATGTGAAGTGCGTGCTACCAGAGGGGACACCAAACTTTTCGAAGAGAGGTCACTGAAGGAGCAGGATGTAGTTTAGGTGGTCACAAGCGCATGGGATAGAACACCCAGTTTGGCCTCCATGGATGTTCATACTGCAGCAGTTCATCAGGAGCTCCACCAATGGGACCGAAAGGCTCTGAAGGCACCACATCGCCGACTGAAAGAACTAAAGGATGAGTTGGAAATGTTGCGGTTGGGGCCACTTACTGATGAGTCGGCAGACCGGCAACGATACTTGCAGCTGCTGATTGAAGAAACCTTAGAGAAGGAAGAGATTTATTGGGTCCAGAGGAGTAGAGCAAACTGGCTAAAGTATGGTGATTTGAATACCAACTTCTTCAACAACTTTGCAAAGGCCAGGAAGAAAAGAAACTACATCAAGCGCCTGATGGACGATAGTGGAGTCTGGGTAGAAGATACTGAAGCGATGGAAAACTTAATTAGTGATTTTTTTTCAGAATTTGTTTACATCAAAGTTGATGTTCCTGCTATGGATGTTTTAAATAAAGTAAAAACATGTGTTTCAAGCTATATGAATGATGCCCTCACAGCCCCATATACAGAGGAAGAGGAGAAAAGAGCTCTATTTAGCATTGGAGATCTCAAAGCTCCTCGTCAGGACGGCCTACACGCGGTTTTCTATAAGAAATTTTGGACTTTGCTAGGAGAGGATTGCTGGAATTTTATCTATTTATGGGCCAGCCCAATAACAAATTCAGAAATTCCTAATAAATCCTAGAGGCCCACTTAGCCCATTAATGCAAGGCAAGGGGCACTACTAAAGTTTAGTCCCACATTGCTAGTTTAGAGGGAGTTGGACCTCTTTATAAGGGAGGTTCTTTCCCCACATGTATGAGCATGAGAACAAGAGGGACATCCACACGCACTCCTCCTCCACCGCCTGCCTCGCCATGCCACGCCACGCCTCGTCACGACGCGACGCAGGTTGCGACAATGAGCCGAGCCGATGTCTAAATTTTTGCCATGCACGACGGGTATACGAACGGTAACACGGGAGCTGAAATGTTTTTGCTGAAGTGGAGACTAAATACGAACGGTGCACCTCTTCGCCTGCTGCCTGTTCGCTTTGCCCCCTCTCTTTGTTTCACCTCCCATCGCTGCCCTCTCGCCTTCTTCTCTTACGCCTATAAAAGGGAGGTCGCTCCTCCCAGAGAGATGCACCAGAGCAACACAACCCTCTCGCCTCCAAGTTCCTGACCACTGAGCTACTACTATAATCTTCTGCATCCTGGCTTGCGGCGTGCACCGCATGTTGGGACAGTAGGCCTCCGAAACCGCACCTTTTGAATCCTGTACGGGAGAAGGGTGATAAGGTTTTTGGGGAGCGCTTCGCGCGACTACTGACTTCTTCGTCACGGATGCCCCGGACTCCGACGACTACTTCCCCAACAATGACTTCTTCCCCGACGTCGACAACCTCCTCGATGACATGGCTAGCGAGGACACCGATCCCAAGTCCAGTGCTTCTGCTGCTACTGTCCCGTACGTGTTCTTGCTCTTTCTATTAGAGGCCCTGCTACAGTTCCTTGTTCTAGTGTTTGCCCTAGATATGTTAGGCTCTATTTCATATATGCAACTTGCTATATTGTCTGCTCTAGATATGTTTAGGTACAGTTCATATATGAAGATGTTGTTTACCTTCTCTTTGTCAAATCGAATGGCTTGTTTTATCTCTGCTATACTAGTCGTGCTTTATCTAGTATTTCTGTTAATAAAATCATTCGATAAATTGCTCATATTTCCAACAATCCAAAAACCTTATTGTAGGCAATTTACCCCAAGTGGTTTTGCTGCTTCCATGCGACCTCCTATGTTTGAGGGTATCCACTACAAGAGGTGGACCGTGAGAGC
Organism: Aegilops umbellulata; assembly: GCA_032464435.1. NCBI lineage: Eukaryota > Viridiplantae > Streptophyta > Magnoliopsida > Poales > Poaceae > Aegilops > Aegilops umbellulata. Next base: position 107,797,880 of record CP136054.1, read on the forward strand.
AGTCTTATGGTTTCAAATCATGAGTTGTTATGACGCCACTCTTGGCAAACCTGAAGGGGAGTATGATGCCCAATAGGAACAAGCTTTTCAGAAAATGGATACTCTGATTAAGGCTGCTCTCTTGAGTGTTCTTGGTGAGAACACAGTCGATGCTTATGCGTCAATTGAAAATGGAAAAGATATGTGGGACGCACTCGAGGCCAAGTTTGGGGTCTCGGATGCTGGCACTGAGCTGTACATCATGGATCAATTCTATGATTACAGGATGACTGAAGAGCGCTCCGTGGTTGAGCAAGCTCATGAGATACAGTCATTTGCTAGAGAACTTGAGCACTTTAATTGTATGCTACCAGACAAGTTTGTTGTCGGAGGTATCATCACTAAGCTTCCTCCTTCGTGGAGGAACTTTGCTACCTTACTGAAGCATAAGATGTTGGGGAACGTAGTAATTTCAAAAAAAATCCTACGCACACGCAAGATCATGGTGATGCATAGCAACGAGAGGGGAGAGTGTTGTCTACATACCCTCGTAGATCGAAAGCGGAAGCGTTATGACAACGCGGTTGATGTAGTCGTACGTCTTCACGGCCCGACCGATCAAGCACCGAAACTACGGCACCTTCGAGTTCTTGCACACGTTCAACTCGATGACGATCCCCGGACTCCGATCCAGCAAAGTGTCGGGGAATAGTTCCGTTAGCACGACGGCGTGGTGACGATCTTGATGTTCTACTGTCGCAGGGCTTCGCCTAAGCACCGTTACAATATTATCGAGGATTATGGTGGAGGGGGGCACCGCACACGGCTAAGAGATCAATAATCAATCGTTGTGTCTATGGGTGCCCCTGCCCCCGTATATAAAGGAGCAAGGGGGGAGAGGTGGCCAAGGGGAGGAGGCGCGCCCAAGGAGGGCAATCCTACTCCAAGTAGGATTCCCCCCTCTTTCCTAGTCCAAGTAGGAGAGGGGAAGGAAGGGAAGGAGAAGGAGAAGGAAGGATAGGGACAAAAAGGAGGAAAGGGGGGCCGGTCCCCTAGTCCAATTCGGTTTGGGCTAGGGGGTCCGCGCGCCCTGCCTCCTCTCTTTCACCACTTGGCCCATGAGGCCCATTGCTTCTTCCTCGTATTCCCGTAACTCCCCGGTACCCCCGAAAATACCCGAATCACTCGGAACCTTTCCGATGTCCGAATATAGTCGTCCAATATATCGATCTTTACGTCTCGACCATTTCGAGACTCCTCGTCATGTCCCTGATCTCATCCGGTACTCTGAACTCCTTCGGTACATCAAAACTCATAAACTCATAATATAATTGTCATCGTAACGTTAAGCGTGCGGACCCTACGGGTTCAAGAACAATGTAGACATGACCGAGACACATCTCTGGTCAATAACCAATAGAGGAACCTGGATGCTCATATTGGCTCCCACATATTCTACGAAGATCTTTATCGGTCAGACTGCATAACAACATACGTTGTTCCCTTTGTCATCGGTATGTTACTTGCCCGAGATTCGATCGTCGGTATCTTAATACCTAGTTCAATCTCGTTACCGGCAAGTCTCTTTACTCGTTCCGTAATACATCATCTCGCAACTAACTCATTAGTTGCATTGCTTGCAAGGCTTAAGTGATGTGCATTACCGAGAGGGCCCAGAGATACCTCTCCGACAATCGAAGTGACAAATCCTAATCTCGAAATACGCCAACCCAACATGTACCTTCGGAGACACCTGTAGAGCTCCTTCATAATCACCCAGTTACGTTGTGACATTTGGTAGCACACAAAGTGTTCCTTCGGCAAACGGGAGTTGCATAATCTCATAGTCATAGGAACATGTATAAGTCATGAAGAAAACAATAGCAACATACTAAACAATCGGGTGCTAAGCTAACGGAATGGGTCATGTCAATCACATGATTCTCCTAATGATGTGATCCCATTAATCAAATGACAACTCTTTGTCTATGGCTAGGAAACATAGCCATCTTTGGTCAACGAGCTAGTCAAGTAGAGGCATACTAGTGACACTCTGTTTGTCTATGTATTCACACATGTATCATGTTTCCAGTTAATACAATTCTAGCATGAATAATAAACATTTATCATGAAATAAGGAAATAAATAATAACTTTATTATTGCCTCTAGGGCATATTTCCTTCAGTCTCCCACTTGCACTAGAGTCAATAATCTAGATCACATCACCATGTGATTAACATCGATAGTTCACATCATCATGTGATTAACACCCATAGTTCACATCGCCATGTGACCAACACCCAAAGGGTTTACTAGATTCTATAATCTAGTTCACATCGCTATGTGATTAACAACCAAAGAGTACTAAGGTGTGATCATGTTTTGCTTGTGAGAGAATATTAGTCAACGGGTCTTTCACATTCAGATCCGTTATGTATTTTGCAATTTTTTATGTCTACAATGCTCTGCACTGAGCTACTCTAGCTAATTGCTCCCACTTTCAATATGTATCTAGATCAAGACTTAGAGTCATCCAGATCTGTGTCAAAACTTGCATCGACGTAACTTTTTACGACGAACCTTTTGTTACCTCCATAATCGAGAATTATTTCTTTATTCCACTAAGGATAATTTTGACTGTTGTCCAGTGATCTACTCTTAGATCACTATTGTACTCCCTTGCTTAACACAGTGTAGGGTATACAATAGGTCTGGTACACAGCATGGCATACTTTATAGAACCTATGGCTGAGGCATATGGAATGACTTTCATTCTCTTTCTATCTTCTGTTGTCGTCGGGCTTTGAGTCTTACTCAATTTCACACCTTGTAACACAGCCAAGAACTCTTTCTTTGACTGTTCCATTTTGAACTACTTCAAATCTTGTCAAGGTATGTACTCATTGAAAAAACTTATCAAGCGTCTTGATCTATCTCTATAGATCTTGATGCTTAATATGTAAGCAGCTTCACCGAGGTCTTTCTTTGAAAAACTTCTTTCAAACACTCCTTTATGCTTTGCAGAATAATTCTACATTATTTCCGATCAACAATATGTCATTCACATATACTTATCAGAAACGTTGTAGTGCTCCCACTCACTTTCTTGTAAATACAGGCTTCACTGCAAGTCTGTATAAAACTATATGCTTTGATCATCTCATCAAAGCGCATATTCCAACTCCGAGATGCTTGCACCAGTCCATAGATGGATCGCTGGAGCTTGCACATTTTGTTAGCACCTTTAGGATTGACAAAACCTTCTGGTTGCATCATATACAACTCTTCTTTAATAAATCCAATAAGGAATGCAGTTTTGTTTATCCATTTGCCAGATTTCATAAAATGCGGCAATTGCTAACATGATTCGGACAGACTTAAGCATAGATACGAGTGAGAAAATCTCATCGTAGTCAACACCTTGAAATTTCTCAAAAACCTTTTTCGACAAGTCTAGCTTTGTAGATAGTAACACTACTATCAGTGTCTGTCTTCCTCTTGAAGATCCATTTATTTTCTATGGCTTGCCGATCATCGAGCAAGTCAACCAAAGTCTACACTTTGTTCTTATACATGGATCCCATCTCAGATTTCATGGCCTCAAACCATTTTGCGGAATCTGGTCTCATCATCGCTTCCTCATAGTTCGCAAGTTCGTCATGGTCTAGTAACATGACTTCCAGAACAGGATTACCGTACCACTCTGGTGTGGATCTCACTCTGGTTTACCTACGAGATTCGGTAGTAACTTGATCTGAAGTTACATGATCATCATCATTAGCTTCCTCACTAATTGGTGTAGTAGTCACAGGAACAGATTTCTGTGATGAACTACTTTCCAATAAGGGAGAAGGTACAATTACCTTATCAAGTTCTACTTTCATCCCACTCACTTCTTTCGAGAGAAACTCCTTCTCTAGAAAGTATCCATTCTCAGCAACGAATGTCTTGCCTTCGGATCTGTGATAGAAGGTGTACCCAACTGTCTCCTTTGGGTATCCTATGAAGACACATTTCTCCGATTTGGGTTTGAGCTTATCATGATGAAACTTTTTCTTATAAGCATCGCAACCCCAAACTTTAAGATACGACAACTTTGGTTTCTTGCCAAACCACAGTTCATATTGTGTCGTCTCAACGGACTTAGATGGTGCCCCTTTTTAACGTGAATGCAGCTGTCTCTAATGCATGACCCCAAAACAATAGTGGTAAATCGGTAAGAAGCATCATAGATTGTACTATATCCAAAAAAGTACGGTTATGACGTTCGGACACACCATTATGTTGTGGTGTTCCAGGTGGCACGAATTTGTGAAACTATTCCACATTGTTTTAATTGAAGACCAAACTCGTAACTCAAATATTTGTCTCCGCGATCAGATCGTAGAAACCTTATTTTCTTGTCACGATGATTTTCCACTTCACTCTGAAATTCTTTGAACTTTTCAAATGTTTTAGACTTACGTTTCATCAAGTAGATATACCCATATCTGCTCAAATCATCTGTGAAGGTCAGAAAATAACGATACCCGCTGCGAGCCTCAACACTCATCGGACAACATACATCGGTATGTATGATTTCCAATAAGTCAGTTGCTTGCTCCATTGTTTCGGAGAACGGAGTTTTAGTCATCTTGCCCATAAGGCATGGTTCGCAAGCATCAAGTGATTCATAATCAAGTGATTCCAAAAGCCCATCAGCATGGAGTTTCTTCATGCGCTTTACACCAATATGACCTAAACGGCAGTGCCACAAATAAGTTGCACTATCATTATTAACTTTGCATCTTTTGGCTTCAATATTATGAATATGTGTATCACTACGATCAAGATCCAACAAACCATTTTATTGGGTGTATGACCATAGAAGGTTTTATTCATGTAAATAGAACAACAATTATTTTCTAATTTAAATGAATAACCGTATTGCAACAAACATGATCAAATCATATTCATGCTCAACGCAAACACCAAATAACACTTATTTAGGTTTAACACTAATCCCGAAAGTATAGGAAGTCTGCGATGATGATCATATCAATCTTGGAACCACTTCCAATACACATCGTCACTTCACCCTTAACTAGTCTCTGTTTATTCTGCAACTCCCGCTTCGAGTTACTACTCTTAGCAACTGAACCAGTATCAAATACCGAAGGGTTGCTATAAACACTAGTAAAATACACATCAATAATCTGTATATCAAATATACCTTTGTTCATTTTGCCATCCTTCTTATCCGCCAAATGCTTGGGGCAGTTCCGCTTCCAGTGACCAGTCCTTTTGCAGTAGAAGCACTTAGTCTCAGGCTTAGGTACAGACTTGGGCTTCTTCACTTGAGTAGCAACTTGCTTGCCGTTCTTCTTGAAATTCCCCTTTCTTCCCTTTGCCCTTTTCATGAAACTAGTGGTCTTGTCAATCATCAACACTTGATGCTTTTCTTGATTTCTACCTTCGTCGATTTCAGCATCATGAAGAGCTTGGGAATCGTTTACGTTATCCCTTGCATACTATAGTTCATCACGAAGTTCTACTAACTTGGTGATGGTGACTAGAAAATTCTGTCAATCACTATCTTATCTGGAAGATTAACTCCCACTTGATTCAAGCGATTGTAGTACCCATACAATCTGAGCACATGCTCACTGCTTGAGCTATTCTCCTCCATCTTTTAGCTATAGAACTTGTTGGAGACTTCATATCTCTCAACTCGGGTATTTGCTTGAAATATTAACTTCAACTCCTGAAACATCTAATATGGTCCATGACGTTTCAAAACATCTTTGAAGTCCCGATTCTAAGCCGTTTAAGCATGGTGCACTAAACTATCAAGTAGTCATCATATTGAGCTAGCCAAATGTTCATAACGTCTGCATCTGCTCCTGCAATAGGTCTGTCACCTAGCGGTGCATCAAGGACATAATTCTTCTGTGCAGCAATGAGGATAAACCTCAGATCACGAATCCAATCCGCATCATTGCTACTAACATTTTTCAACTTAGTTTTCTCTAGGAACATATATATAACTTAGGGAAGCAACAACGCGAGCTATTGACCTACAACATAGATATGCTAATACTACCAGGACTAAGTTCATGATAAATTAAAGTTCAATTAATCATATTACTTAAGAACTCCCACTTAGAGAGACATCCCTCTAATCCTCTAAGTGATCACGTGATTCAAATCAACTAAACCATAACCGATCATCACGTGAAATGGAGTAGCTTTCAATGGTGAACATCACTATGTTGATCATATCTACTATATGATTCACGCTCGACCTTTCGGTCTCAGTGTTTCGAGGCCATATCTGCATATGCTAGGCTCGTCAAGTTTAACCTGAGTATTCTGCGTATGCAAAACTGGCTTGCACCCGTTGTAGATGGATGTAGAGCTTATCACACCCGATCATCACGTGGTGTCTGGGCACGACGAACTTTGGCAACGGCGCATACTCAGGGAGAACACTTTTATCTTGAAATTTAGTGAGAGATCATCTTATAATGCTACCGTCAATCAAAGCAAGATAAGATGCATAAAAGATAAACATCACATGCAATCAATATAAGTGATATGATATGGCCATCATCATCGTGTGTTTGCGATCTCCATCTCCGAAGCACCGTTATGATCACCACTGTCACCGGCGCGACACCTTGATCTCCATCGTAGCATCGTTGTCGTCTCGCCAAACTTATGCTTCTACGACTATCGCTACCGCTTAGTGATAAAGTAAAGCATTACAGGGCGATTGCATTGCATACAATAAAGCGACAACCATATGGCTCCTGCCAGTTGCCGATAACTCGGTTACAAAACATGATCATCTCATACAATAAAATTTAGCATCATGTCTTGACCATATCACATCAAAACATGCCCTGCAAAAACAAGTTAGACGTCCTCTACTTTGTTTGTTGCAAGTTTTACGTGGCTGCTACGGGCTTAGCAAGAACCAATCTTACCTACGCATCAAAAACACAACGATAGTTTGTCAAGTTGGTGCTGTTTTAACCTTCGCAAGGACCGGGCATAGCCACACTCGGTTCAACTAAAATTGGAGAAAATGACACCCGCCAGCCACCTGTGTGCAAAGCACGTCGGTAGAACCAGTCTCGCGTAAGCGTACACGTAATGTCGGTCTGGGCCGCTTCATCCAACAATACCGCAGAACCGAAGTATGACATGCTGGTAAGCAGTATGACTTATATCGCCCACAACTCACTTGTGTTCTACTCGTGCATATAACATTTACGCATAAAACCTGGCTCGGATGCCATTGTTGGGGAACGTACTAATTTCAAAAAAATTCCTACGCACACGCAAGATCATGGTGACGCATAGCAATGAGAGGGGAGAGTGTTGTCTACGTACCCTCGTAGACTGAAAGCGGAAGCGTTATGACAACGCGGTTGATGTAGTCGTATGTCTTCACGGCCCGACCGATAAAGCACCGTAACTACGGCACCTCCGAGTTCTTGCACACGTTCAGCTCGATGACGATCCCCGGACTCCGATCCAGCAAAGTGTCGGGGAATAGTTCCGTCAGCATGACGGCGTAGTGATGATCTTGATGTTCTACCATCGCAGGGCTTCGCCTAAGCACCGCTACAATATTATCGAGGATTATGGTGGAGGGGGGCACCGCACACGGCTAAGAGATCAATGATCAATCGTTGTGTCTATGGGGTGCCCCCTGCCCCCGTATATAAAGGAGCAAGGGGGAGAGGCGGCCAAGGGGAGGAGGCGCGCCCAAGGAGGGCAATCCTACTCCAAGTAGGATTCCCCCCTCTTTCCTAGTCCAAGTAGGAGAGGGGAAGAGAGGGAAGGAGAAGGAGAAGGAAGGAGAGGGAGGAAAAGGAGGAAAGGGGGCCGGCCCCCTAGTCCAATTCGATTTGGGCTAGGGGGGCCGCGCGCCCTGCCTCCTCTCTTCCACCACTTGGCCCATGAGGCCCATTGCTTCTTTACGTCTCGACCATTTCGAGACTCCTCGTCATGTCCCCGATCTCATCCGGGACTCCGAACTCCTTCAGTACATCAAAACTCATAAACTCATAATATAACTGTCATCGTAACGTTAAGCGTGCGGACCCTACGGGTTCGAGAACAATGTAGACATGACCGAGACACATCTCTGGTCAATAACCAATAGCGGAACCTGGATGCTCATATTGGCTCCCACATATTCTACGAAGATCTTTATCGGTCAGACTGTATAACAACATACGTTGTTCCCTTTGTCATCGGTATGTTACTTGCCCGAGATTCGATCGTCGGTATCATCATACCTAGTTCAATCTCATTACCGGCAAGTCTCTTTACTCGTTCCGTAATACATCATCTCGCAACTAACTCATTAGTTGCATTGCTTGCAAGGCTTAAGTGATGTGCATTACCGAGAGGGCCCAGAGATACCTCTCCGACAATCGGAGTGACAAATCCTACTCTTGAAATACGCCAACCCAACATGTACCTTCGGAGACACCTGTAGAGCTCCTTTATAATCACCCAGTTACGTTGTGACATTTGGTAGCACACAAGTTGCATAATCTCATAGTCATAGGAACATGTATAAGTCATGAAGAAAGCAATAGCAACATACTAAACGATCGGGTGATAAGCTAACGGAATGGGTCATGTCAATCACATCATTCTCCTAATGATGTGATCCCATTAATCAAATGATAACTCTTTGTCTATGGCTAGGAAACATAACCATCTTTGATCAACGAGCAAGTCAAGTAGAGGCATACTAGTGACACTCTGTTTCTTTATGTATTCACACATGTATCATGTTTCCGGTTAATACAATTTTAGCATGAATAATAAACATTTATCATGAAATAAGGAAATAAATAATAACTTTATTATTGCCTCCAGGGAATATTTCCTTCATAAGAGGCAGGAGTTTTTCGTTCTGGATCTCATTGGTACTCTTGACGTGGAAGAAAAGGCGAGAGCAAAGGACATACGTGCTCGAGGTATTGAGGGAGGATCTAGTGCCAATCTGGTACAGAAGAAGAACTTCCAGCCCCACAAGTTCAAGAACAAGGGCAAGTTTGATGGTAAAGCAAAGTTTGATGGGAAGAACAAGGTTGTGCACCACACGAACTCCAAGAAGAAGAATGACAAGAAGAAAGGAGTTTGTCATGTGTGTGAAGATCCTGATCATTGGGCTCCTAGTTGCCCTAATCGCTATGACAAGCGCCATCCTGGGAAAGGCGGTGAGACCGCTAATGTTGTCATTGGAGACACTGACATGAAGGATGCTAGGTATGGTATATTTCCCACTATTCTTTCAGTATGTCATTCTCCTGATTGGTTGATTGACACGGGTGCTAATGTGCATGTATGCGGTGATATTTCGATGTTTTTGTCTTATCAGACTGCAGGGACTTCCACCGTGCTGATGGGCAACAGTTCAAGTGCTTCTGTTCGTGGTGTTCACACGGTCGATCTGAAGTTTACTTCAGGGAAGATCGTGTGGCTGAAGAACATGCATTATGTCCCCTCCGTCAATAAAAATCTTGTTAGCCGATCTCTTCTGTGTAGAGATGGCTACAAGCTTGTCTTTGAGTCGGATACATTTGTAATATCCAAGTTTGGAACCTTTGTTGGTAAAGGCTATGAGTCGGGAGGCCTGTTTCGTTTATCCTTATCAGACGTTTGCAATAAAGTTGTTAATCATGTTTGCAACAATAGTGAATCAAATGTGTGGCATTCACGTCTTTGTCATGTTAACTTTGGTTGCATGTCACGACTAGCGAAGTTGAACTTATTCCCTAGTTTCACCACTGTCAAGGGATCTAAGTGTCAAGTGTGTGTGCAAGCTAAGCAACCTCGTAAGTCTCATGTGACTGCGGAAACAAGAAATCTTGCACCACTAGAGCTCATACATTCAGATCTATGTGAAATTAATGGTATTTTGACAAAAGGTGGAAAGAAGTATTTTATGACGTTAATTTTTGTTTATTTCGCCTCCCTCTCTTCGTTTCACCTCCCGTCGCTGCCCTCTCGCCTTCTTCTTTTGCGCCTATAAAAGGGAGGTCGCTCCTCCCAGAGAGACGCACCAGAACAACACAACCCTCTCGCCTCCAAGTTCCTGACCACTGAGCTACTGCTACGATCTTCTCCATCCCGGCTTGCGGCGTGCACCGCATGTCGGGACAGTAGGCCTCCGAAACCGCACCTTTTAAGTCCTAAACGGGAGAAGGGTGATAAGGTTTTTGGGGAGCGCTTCGCGCGACTACTGACTTCTTCGTCACGGATGCCCCGGACTCTGACGACTACTTCCCCTCGTCGACAACCTCCTCGACGACATGGCTGGCGAGGACACCGACCCCAAGTACAGCACTTCTGCTGCTGCTGTACCATACGTGTTCTTCCTCTTTCTATTAAAGGCCCTACTGCAGTTCCTTGTTCTAGTGTTTGCACTAGATATGTTAGGCTCTATTTCATATATGCAACTTGCTATACTGTCTGCTCTAGATATGTTCAGTTATAGTTCATATATAAAGATGTTGTTTACCTTCTCTTTGTCAAATCGCATGGCTTGTTTTATCTCTGCTATACTAGTCGTGCTTTATCTAGTATTTCTATTAATAAAATCATTCGATAAATTGCTCATATTTCCAACAAGGATTTGGTGAAATAAGTGCTTGAAGCAGTCAATAGTGGGGTCATTCCGGAGGGATGGAATATGATGACTATAGTACTTATCCCAAAGGTTGAAAACCCAGAGAAGATATCACAAATTCAGACCCTTCAGTCTCTGTAACGTCGTCTACAAGGTTATCTCGAAAATGTTGGCGGCCAGACTGAAGGTATTCCTGCCTGATATAATTAGTGAGACGCAAAGTGCCTTTGTGCCTGGGAGGATCATTACAGATAATGTCATAGTTGCATATAAATGTTTGCACACAATGAAGAAGAAAAAGAAGGGGAAAGTAGGAACATGTGCGGTAAAGCTTGATATGCATAAAGCGTATGACCGAGTTGAATGGGTCTTTCTCAAAGCCATGCTCAGCAAGCTTGGGTTCGATGAGAAGTGGATTATCTTGTTATGACGTGTGTCTCATCAGTTGAATATAGAGTGCGATTTAACTCAAATGAGACATCTTCATTCAAGCCAACGAGGGGTCTTCGACAAGGGGATCTGTTATCACCATATCTTTTCCTCTTATGTGCCGAAGCATTATCATCTCTTATTTCTCATGAGGAAGAAAGAGGGACCTTGAATGGCGTCCAGGTGTGTCGTGACTCCCCCACAATTTCTCACTTATTATTTGTTGACGATTCTTTGGTTCTTATGAGGGCAGATGCAACAAATGCATAACTTTGAGAAGCATTCTTGATGATTATTGTGCTGCCTCGGGGCAACTGGCGAGTGAAGAAAAATGCTCAATTTACTTCAGTCCTAATACAAGTGTGGAAATCAAAGCAGAAGTGTGCCAATTGGTAAATATAATGACTGAGTCTATTTCGGATAAATACTTGGGTTTACCTTCAATGATTGGAGTAGACCGGGTGTATTGCTTTAAACATTTAATTGAGAGGATCATGCAAATTGTGAATGGATGGAAGGAGAGAACACTATCTTATGGTGGTAAGGAAGCTCTGATTAAGGCGCTGGCTCAAGCCATCCCAACGTATGCGATGAGTGTGTTTAAATTCTCGAAAAAAAAATGTAAGGGGATCACTGACGCAATATCGCATTACCGGTGGGGTGATGGAGAGAACCAACGTAAATTACACTGGTTTGCTTGATGGAAAATGTGTGTTACATAGGAGGAATGGGATTCAGAGGCATTCACTGTTTCAATTTAGCTATGTTGGCTAAACAGTGCTGGAGGCTTATTGCAAACTTCATAGTTAAATTTTTAGCTGATGATGTAAGTGTGGTTTGATTTTAATAAAGCTAGCCATGATGGCCTTTCCCTAAAAAAAACTCTTTTTATTATAGGGAGTACCTAGAACTCATGTAGATGAGACGTAATTTGGTCTCATTCACCTGAAAAACAAGAACGGATACAACCCACGTCAGCATACACGCATCTTATAGCATCACATTCAGTGGCTATAAAAGATGAATGAGACCAAATTAAATCTCATCTAGATGAGTTCTAACAAAACTGTTTATTATAAGCCATGGCACTTCGAAATACCCGTTTGGAGACTTGGTAGCAAACCAAGCTTCTTTTGTGGCTCAACTGGGGCAGTTACGAGAACAACAAGCTTATCGTGCGTACATAGAGGGAGGGGGTTCACTCGGGGGCTCTTTCCAGCGAACAGAATCGTTCGCTAGATCGAACCCTCCAGGGAGAATATGCATCGTTCTCTTGAATCCCGCTAGAGCTGACCTACACCAGTTATTGGCGTCCATTGCAAAATTGTAACATAACAACAATTTCCCATTCTCCCATAATTTCAGGTTTCTTATAGTATAAAATTACTTATGCAGGACAGCCATTTCTGGCGACATTAGTCGAATCTATACAGCCTACTAGTCACTCTACAATCTGCGGAGTACATAATTTTCCGCTCTGTGTCTAGACCTCGACCTGCTGCTGCAGCTGCAGGGTCTCGAGATGCATCTTCCTCCTCATGCTGGCGATGAACTCTTCGAATTTCTTGTTCATCTCGTCCACGTCGTCAGCGCACCCGGCCTCTGTTTCCCGCCGCACCGTGTGCTCCTCTCCTCTGCTTCTCTCGTGATGCAAACTAGAGATCCTATCCGCCACCACGGCAATCTCATTGCCAGTACTATGATGAAGGTAGTTGAAGCTGTAATCCGATCTTTGGTTCTCCGCGGGATCGATCTCTTGGAGCGCGACATATTCCCTCTGCGTCGCTCTCGTCAGCGGCTTCCCGCGCCGTACTCGCGCAGTGGCCGTCTCAGGGCCTCGATGTTCACGCTCGAGACGGCCTTCGTCGTCGCCTGTCGCGCCAGCCGCCGTACTGGTCCGCCGAGTCTTGGGCTGAGGCCGTGCCTCGGAGCTGGAGCAGGCAGCTCCACCGGCCGCTGTATCAGGGGCGGTGGTGCTGCTGCGTGGCGGAGCTGGAGCAGCCAGGAGCCCGGCGTCCTTGAGGATGACCAGGAGGATGGCGTTGCAGAGGAGGATCATGTTCCTCCGGGTGACGAGCTCGACGAGGCGGCGGCCGTCGAACCGGGAGGCGTCGACGGTGGAGAGGAGCCAGGCGGTGGCGCTCGGACGGTGGAGGAGGAGCGTGTGCGCGAGCAGGGTGAGTGCAACGAGTGAGAGCAGCGCGGGGGCCGCGAGCTTGGCCTCCATTCTCCCAGCCATGGACGCGGTCGTGTTTGGGATGGTGTGGATCCATTGATCTCCACTCCACTTATATATTAGCATGCACAGGTGGCACGCCCGGACGGCTCGGGGAGGAAGACTGAAGAATTGAAGATGCATGACCCGATCCCGGGTATTCCTGGCCCTTGGATTGCCCGTCGAACCAAACCAGTTCGTCAGGAAGACTTGGGAGTTGACGCTGTCCGCGTCTCGGTGGGGACCGGTGCGACTCCGAGTCGGTCTATTCTTCCGGTTGGGATGGGGCCAGCGGGAACTTTCAGCCTTTCACACCTGACCTGACATGAGAGAGAGTGAAAGCGACGGAGACCGGATCAAGTCGACGGCTCGGCGCAGGGTTCACGCCGTGCACCGAGGGCAGGCGTCGAAACGTAGATACCCGCGCGCCGTAGGGCGTATGGAAGACGCGGGGTCAATCAACGGCCACATGCCACTGATTTGGTGGTCTGATCATATGCTCACCAGTAACCACCACCGAGTGACAGCGGACAGTTTGTCGGTCTACTCCGTGTACTCCTCCGACCTCGTTTGTCGTCCACCCGGCTGCTGCCTCTGTTGACTGGTAGCTCGGCAGAGACTGAACTGGCTTGGCTGAGCGCGGTATGGACATTTGCGTCCGCAGGCTATCTTCGTGAACCATCGGAACTTTGCGTGACGGTCTGTGGACGCCGAGCATTAGGAGGCATGCATGCGTTCTCGGCCTGGGCTGGGCAGTCCCAGCTGCAAAAGACGCAACAGAGACGGAAGCAAGTGTGCTACGGGCTACGGCTAGTGTTAAAATCACAGTACTACTACTAACTCACTCAATTGATAACTAATTCACTGAGTATGGCTCGAATTACGCAGGAACTTAGAGGAATGACTCGTAAAAGGAAGAAGAAGGCGAAGGCGAAGGGACGAGCGCCCTACTTGGCCGGGCCAGGCGCGCGGGAGGTCACTGCCACGTTTTTTTTAATCTTTTGGTTATACTTCCAAATAAATATATTACAAAAATATACTATCATACATTTTTCAAAATCTTAACTATCCATTGGAAAATATTAAATGTGTACATGAAAAAACGTATACAAAAAATGTATAGAAAAAAATAACAAGGTGTAGAGAAAAGGTAGATAAAAAATAATAGATTTTTATAAATGCTAATGATTTATTTTAAAATAATAAACATGTATATAAAATATGTTCCTGATGTATACAAAATATGTATAATGTGCATGGAAAAAGTACACATCGAAAAAAATGCGTTTAAAAAAAATGTTAATCATCTATGTCGAAAATGCTAAAGGTGTACAAAAAAATATGTATAAGGCCCGCTTGGATTGTCGGTTTACCTCCGTAAAACATGGGCTTGTAAGATAAAGCCGGGTGGATTTGTTTCAGGTGCTTGGCTCGCCGTTTTGGATCCGTAATCTTTACACCGGTTTTTCATGCTACACTTGTATCCAGCCGGTATACGATACAGGCCTCAGTTCGTCGTTCCGCCGTAAGATACACTGTAAGCTAAATACATCTGTAGAATATTACATCGATTCCAAGTGCAGCCTAATGTGTAAGGAAAAAGTAGACATCCAAAAATATGTGTTTAAAAAATGTTAATCATCTATGTCTAAAATGTTAAAGGTGTACATAATAATGTTCCTAAAGTATGCGAAAAATGCAGAACGTGTATTTAAAAAATTGAACATAAAAGCATAAATTTTTAAAATGTAAATTCTGTATCAAAAATGTTAGTCATATGTTTAAATATGTTAAACATGTAAAATAAATTTTCTGACGCATATAAAAAATGTACAATGTGTAAAAATAGTATTTGAAAAAAATCTAATCATCTATTTCAAAATTTTCAAATGTGCACAATTTTTTTTACTGATGTATATGCAAAATGTACAATGTGTATTAAATTTTCTAATATAAAACATAAATTTCAGAAAATGTTGATGGTGTATATAAAAATGTTATCATATCAAATACATACATACACACACACACACACACACACACACACAGTGGCGCTAAACTAAGCGGGAGCGTAAAACGCTTATTCTGCGCTCCGCCCGTGTTGCACGCAACGTTCGGATTAATCGGCATTATTCTTTCACCTGCTAGTAAAATCCGTGGAATATATGGTAATAGATTTAATTCAGTTACCATCTGCATGCATTGGTTCACCGTCCCGCCACCATTTCTTTTTTTATATGCATGGTCGTAACAACACATCGTAAACAACCATAAGAAATATAGTAACCCAATAAATTCAGTTGCTATCTGCACCCACTAGTTCACGCACCGCCACCATTTGTCTTTTTTACATGCATGCTCAAATGATACATAGTAATCAACCATGAAAATAGTAGTAACATATTTAATTTGGTTACTGGCTGAACATGCAGGTGCATGGTCCCACCACCATTTTTCCTTTCTATATGCCTGCTTGTAATGGCAATAGTAATCAACCATGAGAAATGTAGTAACATAGTAATCGTCCATGAAAAACTTGATAATAGAACAAATTGGGTTGTAAAAAACATAGTAATCGTCCATGAATCAACCATGACATCTCATGGACTGTTGTTTCACATGGCAGTAAAAAGCATGTTAGGAATGGTAACTGAATTAAAACAGTTACCATCCGCATGCACTGGTCCGCCGTTTATTCTTGTTTCCCATGCTAGTAAAAAACCATGCTAAATATAGTAATAAGATTGAATGAATTACGGTCAACATGCAATGTCGTCCGTCTCGCATCCTCGACTCGCATGCTAGTAAAACACCGGCCATACATAGTAAATGAATTAAATTATTTACCATATGCATGCATGTGGCTGCGCTAATTAAAGAATGATGTAACCGATTAGCAAACAGGGTGCGCTCCATGGGTCGGAGCGTAGAATAAGCACAATGACCTTGGGCTCACTTTAGCGCACCTACATATATATAAAAACGTACATATGTATGAAAAAAGCAGTCATCAAACATAACATTTTTACAATTGTTACTCATGCTTTTGAAAAAAAAGTTAAACATGTATAAAAATGGTTCCTGATGCATACATAAAGTGTAAAAATGTGTATGAAAAACGTAGACATATGAAGAATAAAAAACGAAGAAAGGCGGTGCAAACCGAAGAAACGGAAGAAAGAAACGCCTTAGAAAAAAAAGCAAAAATCATGAAATAAAGCAATGAAAACTAATAAAGAAACAGAAAATTCAAAGGAAAAAAACTGCAGAAAAGCAATGAAAACTAACAAAGGAACGGAAGAACCGAAGGAAATAAAGAAAATAGGAAAAAAGAAAGAAACCAATGAAATGGAGAAAATAACAAAATAAAAACATAGATAAATGAAAGAAAAAAGCCGTAAAAGCCGGAAAAAATGGAGAAAATGATGAAAAAGGAAAGGAAAAAACCCGAAGAAAACTGTGAACAAACAAAGAAAACCGAAATAAAAATAAAGAAAAAGCATAAGAAAAAGACCCGAGAAGAACCAACAAACAAACAGGCGATCTAGCGACGAGAAGCGAGCAACCGATACAAAAAATTATAATGGGCTGGCCGAGAAACAACGAGAAGAGGGAAACCCTTCGAGTGAGAACTGCTTTCATCTCGTGTGAAGTGAGATATAGCTCTCGCGGCAACCGCACGTGTCCTCACGCATCCTATTGGTGGCGGGTTGCTCTAGTTGTTTTCCTGTTTATTGTTAAACTTTCCTTATTTTATTTTATTTTTTCATTTTTTATAAATGTTTGAAATTCTCACAAAAGCTTCATGAAAACTGGAAAAATTCACGAAGTTAAAAAATACTCTTGGATCTAAATGAAATCATGAATTTGGAAAACGTTCTGGGACTTCAAAAAATGTTACAAATTTCATAGAATGCTCATGAATTTAGAAAAATATTTACGGACTTAAATATTATTTCGGGATTTCAAAAAATGTTAGTGAGCTTGAAAAATATTCTAAATTTTAAAAGATGTTCATGAATTTATAAAATATATTCTCATTTTAAAAAAGTGCGAATTAAAAAATATTCACTAATTTTGAGAAATGTTCGTGAATCTAAAAAATATTTATGAGATTTATAAAAATGTTTGCAAGTTCGAAAAATGTTCATGACTTTCAAAAAATGTTGCGAGTTTGAAAAATGTACCTGAGGATTCCAGCTGTGGTGCAAGGGCAACCCGCATTTGTAACCCGTATTCTACGCGCAGCATTGCCAGATCGCGAAGCTGCTCCTCGCTGTCCTCCATGACAACCTCGGGAAGATGAATTATTACAAAGATATCTGAATAAGAGCACGCAAGCTAGGTGAATTCTGCATGAAAAGGAAAAAGTCTGACAATACTTATGTCTCACGGCGGCCTCCACACGCCCGCACTGTTTCTGCACTTGACGAAGCTGGGTGGACTTGTCGGGCAACGAGTTTTAGAGTTGCATAACTTCTTCTTCCACTTTCTTTTAATACTCATCGTGACTCTCCAGAGCTCCGTCTCAGCGCCCTGACCTCATTGCGAAGGCAGCCCTACTCGCCCTTGCAATCTTCAAGCTGGCCTTGCACGACCTCACACGCCTCCCGCTCCGCCTTCACACTGGCCTCCAAGCTGCGGATGCCCTCCTTCATGCCACCGGTCTCCTCTTCGGCAACACGTTTTGTTAGAAGGGAGAGAGGAGTTGGTGGAATAGTTGTTATTGTATTGCTTGAGCCTCGTGGGCATATATATAGGAGTACATGATCTACTTGGAGTACAAGGCAAGCCAGAATATTTTCTAGTCTAACCTATATTTCCTAATACAATCACGTTACTCAACATCCCCCCGCAGTCACAACGGTAGCGACGCAGACGGTGAGACTGGAGAAGAATCCGAAGGCAAGCCGACGGACACCCCCCCACAGTCGTAACGGTCGACGCATCGCGGAGTCGTGGCTGGAGTGGAAACCAACGAGGTTGCTCAAGCAGGCGGTAGCTCTTTGTGCCGTTTGTCGATGTAGCCGAGAGCGTGGGTGGTGGAGCCGTGGTCGAGGTAGCCGTGCGAAGAATGCCGTGGTCGATGTCGAGTCGGGTAGCCGGTGTCGAGGAAGTCGCCGTGGAGCCGCGGGCGCAAGTAGGCGCCGAGTTAGCAGGGGCGCATTGTTGTAGAAGTACTGGTGCGCCGGGAAGGAGATGTTTGTTGACGACGCGTCGCGGCAGGTTTGCCAATCCCGGGGACACATCGTAGACGAAGGCACGCACCAGTGTTGCCAGCACCGGGCATGCATAGACGGACGAAGACGAAGTTGACGAAGCGCCGCACCAGGCTTGCCAGGCCCGGGGACGCGTCGTGGACGAAGGCACGCATCGGTGTTGCCAGCACCGGGCATGCGTAGACTGGGACCTGCACGAGCTGTACGAAGACGATGTGGGGTGGACGGGCGGCGGCGGCAGCTAC
This sequence comes from Aegilops umbellulata, assembly GCA_032464435.1. NCBI lineage: Eukaryota > Viridiplantae > Streptophyta > Magnoliopsida > Poales > Poaceae > Aegilops > Aegilops umbellulata. The sequence continues at coordinate 107,816,607 of CP136054.1, forward strand.
GGAGGTAGCCACGGCGGCGGCCAAAGAAGAGCGGCGGCGGCGGCCTGACGGCGACGGCGGCGGCTAGGTTAGGAGTGCGGCGGCGGTGCTCGAAGTAGGCGAAGAACCCTGACAGCGTGACGAAGACCGGCGCGGACAGTGGCGTTCCCGCGCCAAGGGAGACGACGCGGCGCATACCACGGGAAGTCAACACGCGTGGACGACGAAGTGGACCGTGGGCCGACGCGCTACGACCTGAAGGGGCGACGCAGCGGCGGCATGCGGGTCGGGGCGACGGCGGGAAGACCTCGGGGCGACGGCGGGGACCGCGGACCGCGCCGCTGCGGCCCGAAGGGGCGACGCAACGGCAGTTCGCGAGTCGGTGCAACCGCGGGGACGACCTCCGGACGGCGGCGTGGACCGCGTGCCACGCTCGCTACGGCCCGACGGGGCGACGCAGCGGCGGCGCGAGGGTCGATGCAGCCACGGGACGGCCTAGGGTGGACGCCCTCGGGGCGGCGGGGGACGGCGGGCCGCGGCACTACGGCCCGAAGGGGCGACGCAGCGGTGACGCGGGGCGGTGCAGCCGGGAGAAGAACCACGGGTCGGCGGCGCTGCGGCCCGACGGGGCGACGCAGCGGCAGCCCGATGCTCGATCGGTGGAGAGGCGCGCTGAACTCGGGGACGATCTTCGCGGGGCCTGCGAAGGCGCGCGCAACCAACGGGCCAGGTCGGTCGCACTGCATAGCTGAGGCGGATCGCGGTGGCGGACGGGTGATCAATCCGATCGCGCGCGAGGTCGGGGACGCCGCTCGGTGGAGGCGGGGTGGCGGCGGAGTCCGAGATGAAGCCGACGACGGCGGGCGGCAGGGCGGCTATGATTGGCCACCGCATGGCGCGAGGCCGCCGGGTCGGGGTGATGCAGGAGTCCCGGTCAGAGCAGGGCGGTGACGGCCGGCGCAGGGCGACGGGCGGACCGACGCGCGGACGGCGGCTGGCCCTGACGGGCCGCCTCGGCGCGCGTGACCGCCGAGTCGGAGAAGAGGCCGGCTGATCGTGCCGGGGTCGGAGTAGAGGCGCTCGGAATCGACGGTGGCGGTGGGCGACGCAACCCGATTAAGTAGAGATCGGAAAACCAAAAAAAATCCGCGCGATCAAGATGACCGGCGGAAGAGAGAAAAACCCCGGAGCAAGGCTCGGTGAAAAGACTCTCTAGGGCACCCGGTCAACACGACCGGCTGACGAACCCTAGGTACGGGCGGCGCGGCCCCTGGCGGCAGTCATGGAGGCCGACTGCCCCAGGGGCGGCGCGCGGGTGCGGAAGCGACGGCGGCTAGGGTTTAGGATCGACTTGCGATAGATACCATGTTGGAAGGGAGAGAGGAGTTGGTGGAATAGCTGTTATTGTATTGCTTGAGCCTCGTGGGTATATATATAGGAGTACATGATCTATTTAGAGTACAAGTCAAGCCAGAATATTTTCTAGTCTAACCTATATTTCCTAATACAATCACGTTACTCAACACGTTTGGCGTTCCTGTCTTGTCGCCCGCGAGGTTGGCATCCTCGAAAACCTACCAGAGGTACTCCGACTCCTCGGGGGTTACAACCGGTCTCCTCTTCATGAAGCCTGAGCAGCTATAAAGACTCGCATGCAATAGTGACAAATGATTATAGATCACGCTCGCACGCAGCCGCTCCAGGTCCTTGTTGACCTTCCGGTGGGCCTCTAACTCCTCACGTAGCCTGAAGTTCTTGGAGACCAGATTGCAATTGCGTTGGCTCAGCTCCCAAACAAAGACAGAAGCACATTTAAAGAACCGGGGAGCTACATCGAAGAATATACAGATGGTGTTTGTTTTCAGGGACTTTTTTATGTAGTGACTAGAAAAAGTCTCTCTTAAAGACTTTTTTACCAAACGGGAGGGACTTTTTAAGGACTAAACTAGTCATTTGGGATTAAATAAAGAAGACTCTTACAACAATGCCCCTCCATGCATTCAATGGCCCGCCACCCCATCATGTTGTTTGATTGTTATTTTTCTATATACTAGGGGCAACATGGTCATTTAATAACCTCTAGGAAGGGATTATGAACTTTTTAGCCTCTGGAAACAAACAGGGAGGGACTTTTTAGGGAATAGAGACTTTTTAGTTGGGACTAGAAAAAGTCGTAGGACTTATGAACCAAACAGGGCCACAGTTCAACACAAGCCCGGTTCCAAAACTAGAACCTCATTTAGTCCCAGAGGCTACTACTACTATAACCACAAAGCATGAATACAGTGAAAAGAAGGGCTCATCATAAATATGGGCTCCATTGACAGGCCAACCCTATGCATAGCGGGGCAGAAGAGCTTCATCTCCTTGCTAGTCGCGTCCATGACTTATCTGGTTTCCTACGGCACATCCGGCCCCAGCTCACTTCCCTCCGGAAAAAATAATGGCAACTACGCCACGACGGAGTCCACTGCCACCTTTGTCTTCTTGCTCTACTGTGTTTAGGTTGCTGGCCCCAGGCTTCGAAGCTTGTGCGGCAAGCTTGGGGGGAGGCACCACAATAATGACAACCTCGTATGTGGTCTTTGCCCACCGGCGTCGCCTCGGGCAACACCGTGGCACCAGGAGCGCTAGACCATGAATACAAATCAGTAGCAGGACGTAGGGTGTTATCTTTTTCGCAGAGGGCCTAAACCTGGGTAACCCCCTCATCTGAACTCCCTTTTAGCACTTACGGATATGTTCGCCACCCTATGAAGGGTTCTAACGGTTCTACTTACCGTCAGCGTTGGTGGATTTTTTTTATGGGCAACAGCAAAAGCTCTGCTTTTTCATTAAAGGAGGGGAGAACAGAATACAAATACAAGATCACGTAAGAAGGACATGGAGGAACACAAGAACTCTTTAGGGAAACACAAGCACGTTAAGGTTTTGCCTCGGAAAAGATTTTGGTCTTTGGCTAGCGCGCGCAACCACCATTTCTGGACATGTTCTTTTCCGTTCCTTACACAGGTTTCATGCAACACAAATGGCCGTTGTGATCTGCTTGGACGATTCCACAGATTAGACCAAAGAAACCGTCTTCCGCCACACACGAATGGAAGTGCAGGTTGCACTAAACTGAACTTGTCCCAAACGTGTTTTGCGAAAGGGCATGTGACTAGGAGGAGGGCCACATTCTCTTCATGAAGATCACAGATGATACACTTCTCATTGTGTGGCCAGCCTCTGGTCGCAAGACGATCAGCAGTCCAGTTCTTTGTTCTCGATGAGAAGCCACAACTAATACCTGACTTTTGGTTCACCTTTAATATTCCAGACCGAGTTCAGCAAAGGCTCCTTGACGCGCTCCAAGAGCTGAAAATCATAAGCAAAAGCGGTTTCCAGGACAGCAAAACAGGGGAGGGAGTTCCCGGTTTGAGAGAGGAGGGGGAGGTGGAGACACGGTTTCCTAGGCTGCAGATTCCGGTCTCAAGCGTCCACAGCGATTTCCTGATCTTGAAAAATAAACTCAGGAAATTTTTATTGTAGCCGCCGGCGATGATCACATCTTTGGGCATTATAAAAACAAGGATCCTATGGGTGGCCGGCTAGATTCTTGACGTGGCATTTTGGCTGACAAAATTCAACTTTTGGCCGTAATTTTTTAGAATATATGTGCAATACTTCATTGGATAAGCACAAAATCATAGTCATAGGAAGAAGCTCTTGATGGAAGACCTTTCAGAATAAGACATTTTTATTTTAACACCTACCTATGAGGAAAAAAAGGTGCTACTGCTAAGAAATGATGTCTTTTTTTTTTCTTTTGGCTGTCGACTTCACCACGCGGCAATGACTCATGGAAGGTACAAGGTGTGTCAATCGGCAAGCTTATGTATTGGTTAGTACCATGGGGGCATTGCCGGCGTGTTTGGATCTTTATTAGTTTTGAAATACTCCCTCGGTTCTAAATTTTTTGTCTTACATTTGTATATATATATATATAGATGTATCTAACACTAAAACATAATCAGATATATCCGTATTTAGAAAAATCTAAGACAAGAATTTGAGAACGGAGGGAGTATGGTACTTAAGTACAGATGGTAAATGAATTAAGGCCTTTTAAATATTTGATTTCTTTTCTTCCAAAAAGAAGTTAAACCCTCGTCCTTGCATCGTATGGTATGATGCACACTACTTTTGGCCGTAAGTTTTTTAGAATATACAGTACTTCATTGGATAAGCACAAGATATTTCTTTTTTAACACCTACCTATGAGGAAAAAGGATGCACTGCTAAGAAATGATTGTTTTTTGGCTGTCGACTTCAACACTCGGCAATGACTCCATGGTGTACATGTGCTAAGGGTATCACATAGGCAAAAACAATGATATGGAAAAACAATTAAAACCATTAAGCTACTCGTGAAGGGCGGACAACCAGCTATGCCACGTGGCGCAAGCTGGTTGGCCGCGGTGAGAAATCTTTTGAAATTTTGTTTAAATGAAGGTGTGGATTATTTTTTAAATCTATTTTTTTAGATGGAGATGAGGACCTCTGGTATTTTTTAAATGAAGGGTTATGCAAAGTGGCACTCGCTGGTAGGCTGTTGCGGTATTTTTTATTTTCCTTTTTCACTTTTTTTAGATGAAGGTGAGAATTTTTTTAGATGTTTTTTTAGACGGAGGCGAGGACTCAAGGACTCTATGTATTTTTTTAAATGAAAATGTGTGCACAACTTCCTCTCAAGTCGCGCCACCCTTTTTAGACGGAGGCGAGGACTCAAGGACTCTATGTATTTTCCTAAATGAAAATGTGTGCATAACTTTCTCTCAAGCGGCGCCACAGGGTGGCGCCCCAATCACTAGTTAAAGAGGATAGTAAACATTCATGGTGATCTCAGAAAGAAACGGTGCTAAGCACATGGACCTATGCAAAATAACTACCAATCAATGCATGAAGAAGTTTAATTGTTAAATAATTAAATGAGGAAAACATAGCTACAAAAGTCAAACACCTATGCATTGAGAAGACTACTACTTCCGTCCTGGTTTATTGGCTTTCGTTTTTTGTGTCAAATTTTGACTTTATATTTAACTAACAAAATGTTAATGCATGTCATAAAAAATATCATTGGGTAAATATTTTTTTAGTTAAATCTGTAGTCAAAGTTTAGCACAAAATACAAAAAGGACCAGTACGGAGATAGTAATTGCTAGGTTTTTTAATGCAGTTAGCACCTTATGTAAGCAATAATGCATTGGAAGTGGCCTCATGAAAGGTACAAGTTGTGTCGATGCGGCAAGCTTATGTAATTGGTTGGAGTTATCAGGGAGGAATGACGGGCGTGTTTGCATCTTTATTAGTTTTGGAATATGTTGATACTCAAGCACAGGTGGTGAATAAATTAAGGCGTTTTAAACGTTTGACTTCTTTTCTTCCAAAAGAAAAGTTAAACCCTCATCCTTGCATTGTATGATGCACACAACTATCTTTATTGTAACAAATATTCACAATTAAATAGTAGAAAAGGATATAACATGACCCAAACGAATAAGAAAAATGTTAAACCCTCATCCTTGTATTGTATGATGCACACAACTATCTTTATTGTAACAAATATTCACATTCAAAACAGTAAAAAAAGGATATAACATGACCCGAACGAATAAGGATGACATGATTTACACGCATAGACTATTATTGTACCGGCATCCAAGCCGGTTGAATTGTATCACGTGCTACTGTCTCGAGGCACCCAAAGGCCATAAGCGATTGATCCTCCACGCATTATAGTGAGCATCACATATGGATTCATTCAGTAGCTTGAAAAATAACCTGCATTTATTTTAGAATTTTTTGTTTAGTTAAAGGAAAATCGTCGTCACCCAATCCAAATTGCGCACAATAAGGCACACACTCCCGCACGGATTTATAACCACCAACGGGGCACATCAGATTGTTGTGATAAGTTGATCAGCATCAACCACTGAACCAGATATAACCACTTGGTCCACTAATCCTAAATGAAAGCCCGACAGAACCCAAAATCAGCGGACTTGCACCTAAAACAGAAGCTTGGTCAGGTCAGATTCTCATATAGCTTGGCCAGCCTAAAACAGAATCTACAAACACCTCTTTCTGTTGCACTATAATGTAGAGGCTTGTCCGCTTGGGTGTTGAAGAGCGAGTGGCGTGTCTTGAAATAAAGTATCCAGGCAGAACCTCCTAATTTGACCATTACCTACGAAGCTACAAAGGACTCCGGTTTGATCTGCATAGGTAATGGTCAAATTTACAGAATGGTGAGCAAGACAGCTTTGCCCCAACGTGAAACAAGGTTTTGGACGTACTTGTCTCCTAGCAATTCTTCCGTTGTCAGTCAAGAGCTTGTACCATTTGCTGACGAAACATTTATTTTAAATTTCAAGATTTATCAATCCAAGTCCGCCTTGATCCTTGCCTCGAAGAATGTCCCACTTAGCTAATCTACATTTTCTGCTTGTCACATTGCCAGAAAAATCAGGACCGGTAAATGTCCAATATTTTATCGCAGCGCTTTGGTTATTTCAAAGAAGGATAGCGTGAACATTTTTAGGCTAACAAGTGTTGCTGTGCGTGTGCATGGACATTGGCGTACCTGCATATAGGCTGGAGCTGGTGACAGATTATTTAGTTTCACGTATGGGCTGGCCTAATCTTGCGTGTCTACATCAATCATAATCTTATTGTCAACTGCATAGAAATTTCGTTCCATATATATTATGGGGTGGAAGGGCGCGGCCTTTTACCGCCCGAACGCGCTCGGTACCCTTCACCGGTACGCGTCGTGACCATCGTCTCAGGTCAACCACTACAACCGTGCCTTCTCCCTTTTCGTTTATAACCGGTCCCATTAGCAGCTAATCACACTTATTATCTAGGATCGACATCTCTGGAGCCTGGAGACTAGAAAGGTCCTTTCAAGGTTAGTTGAGATTTTTGCCAAAAAAAGTTTCTCGATTGTTTTCATGGATGATGATGCATGACAATTTTCCTCTACCTACCTTTCGCGCATACCTGAATCTCGAGTCAGTTCTTGAGACCCAATAGCTCTTTCCTTTTTATTTGTTTTATTTAGAATACAATCAAATACATACTGAAGTTGCGTCATGTTATAGGGAGTAATTATTGTCAGCTTTTTTTTTTGATTATTAGCGGGAGTAATTAGTTTGACGAACTCTCCTTCCTTGAGCACCGGTTCTTCTTCTGTTGCAGTATCAGATGCGTTGCATATTTTGTCAGTCCTCTTGATGGGAAAGGAAGAGATGTATCCCTCCTCAACAGTATACTCTTCAGCTTCCCCGCAAAAAAAAAAAAGTATTCTCTTCAGCTATTATCAAAATAAAAATAAAAAACGCCTGCACTCTTTCGGGGAAAGCCTCTTTACTTCTTTTATGAATAACAAACACTTGTCTTGTGCCAATTTGTTTACTCCATATAGACCTGTGCAGTTTTTTATTCTGTTTGCCTAGGACACTTTTATGGTTGCAAACTTGCAATGTACTCCCTCCGTCCCATAATGTAAGATGTTTTTTGACACTAGTGTAGCTAGTGTCAAAACACATCTTACATTATGGGACGGAGGGAGTAATAAGTTTGACTGATTGTGTCCAGATAGAGAGGCCATAGAGTTATTGGTGTCTCAGTCCCGCATGCAGTGTCTAAGGTGCTAAAGGGGGAAACTGCTGGGGTGCACGCATTAAAATTTGAATTTGGATAAATCTGGCTCAAGCCGGTTTGAAACTTTGAATGCGAGTTCTGAATATCTGAAGAGTTCAGATCTTGTGTATAAAATGATTTAGGAATTTCTCTTCAGAGTTGTAAGTGTAATATATTGAGCAGTAAGTAAAAACAGAACAAAACAAGTCAGATATATTTGAATTTGATCATTTGGATTTTTGTAAAATTTGGCACAGGCTGTGAATTCCAGAAATAGGGTTTATGTAAGGAGCAGATGGTTCTGTGATGTCAACTCAAATTTTGGATCAAAGGAATTGGAGCTTCCTCAGCAGGGGTCAAGATAGCAAAGATTTCATTTATAGGTTTGGAACACCTTCTTTCAAAGTTTATCAAAAAGGAAAACGGTCTCTATTCAGGAAATAAAATTCAACAAGATGTCATTACATATCCGCACACGTTTAGCAGCAGCAGACGAAAGGGTTACAACCATTAAGGTTCGTATATTTTTTTAGCAATCTATTGATTTGTGCTTCTTTAGAGAATATATGACTTGCGTTGGGTGGCTAATTGATTTTCCTTTTCACCTTAGATTCCTCCATATGAAATTCGGACCAAGATATTTTTCATGATCTACAATATGTCCACCGATAATATAGAAGCTAAAGGAATCGAATTTTATGAAGTGTTGATGGAACAATATTATCCTTGGTTTGCACAGTACATGGTCATGCAAAGGTAACACAGTTGTTTGTGTTCTTCACAGTTTTGAGCAATTTTTGTAACCATGATGAATGTTGCAATTGCAGGGTATGCATCGACCCAAATTTTCATGACATATGTTTAATGTTCCTTCATAAAGTAAACTCGCCAATATTGGACATGGAAATACGGAAAGCTACATACGCGAACTGCAAGGTTATCCTCACTCCGAGAGCTACATATGAAAGATACAAAAACAATTTTCAAGTATTATTGTGTTTGTTTATGCAGATATTATTACGATCCGATATTATCAAATCTTGTTCAGGCGAACGCACCTTACTGAAAAATATAGGTAGGTGGTTTGGAAAATCCGCCATTCAATGGAACCAGGACCCAAGCACTTATGTAGATGGCCTAATACCTCTTATGGTAAAGGTATTGCTTTTGCATTGGAATATGCATTTTGTGACATAATTGGTGTGTGCATGCTTCTTCTGACAATGTTAATGCGGTTGCCGAGTTCAACTTCCGAGTTCTCTCTGTTCTACATGATATGTCTACCTTGTTTTGGATGGCTACTTCTAAAGTCAGAATTTCACCTATATTTAGAGATTTATTGGTGTTTAGCAACTCTCATCTTGCATGGTTTGCATTTCGGCTAATAGATAGAAAAGAGGGCAACTATGTGCATATATTACAAACATGGCAAATGCCACGTCCGTGGTTTGACTCTTCTACCGAAACTATTTTTGCAGGCGTATCAGAAAGGGTTGATGCTTGCTGTAGTTCAATTCATTTCAAAGGTGCGCATAATTTGCATCAGTCCCATTTCTCTATAACATGTTATTTGGGATTGCTTGGTATCATGACCAATGATTGCTTCGCAGATTCTTGAACCTTGCCAGCCAATTGCTAGTGTTGGGACAATGGAGATTCTTAGTCTACTTGCTGAGATCTATACAAAGCCAGACCTCCAATTTTCTCTGGAATATAACATAGAGGTTGCAATTTTTTTCATGTAGACTTTCTGGTTGTACATGTATATTTACTCTGTTACACAATATATGTCTTTATGAATGTAGGTCTTGTTTAGGAACTTTGGCGTGGATGCAGAACATACCAAAACAAATTACCTTCTTAAAGATGTAAAACGTGAAGTTGCGGGAAATCAAGATTTTGCACTGAAAGATGTTGTGCATGTACCAACATTCTTGTGTCCGGTTTTTCTTGATCAGGTTTGTTTTGTCTCTACTCTAATTATTGGCTTTAAGAGACTCAGTTTATTGTTAACCTAGGTATTGAAGCCCACTAGTAGAAAAAGGGCCATTTGTCCCGGTTCTGGAATCGGGACTAAAGGGTCGGTACTAAAGCCCCCCCCCCTTAGTCCCGGTTCTTATATGAACCGGGACTAAAGGCCCTCCACGTGGCCGCTGCTTGGAGGTCCACCTTTAGTCCCGGTTGGTAACACCAACTGGGACTAAAGGAAATTTTATGAATTTTTTTTGAATTTTTTTGCCGATTTTCAAATTTCTGAATTATTTTAATCTCTAATCACCCCTCCCTCATCACTGCTCAATTAAAACTCTGATCTCTAATCACTCCTCATCATTCCAAATCATCTAACTTCCCGAACGGTCACCCATCCTCTCACTACTCCAGCCAGAGCACGCTTAACTTCCGGGTTCTATCCCCCCTCGTTTCGAAGTCTGCACTTGTTGTTTTCCTGACAATAGTAAGATGTCAATCCTATTAACCCTCAGGAGTTTAGCTTGAGCATGAAGTCACACGTTACACTGTTTGAGTTTGAAACTATTACTATAAAAACAATAATTATTTAGTAACACTAATATTTCTTGAGTAAGTAGTTTGACCATAGTTTGACCACAGTTTGACCAAAATTCAAAAAAATGAACTAATTATTTAGTAACACTAATATTCTTGAATAATTATTTAGTAACACTAATATTTCTTGAGTAAGTAGTTTGACCATAGTTTGACCAGATTTAACCAAAATTAAAAAAAACTGAAATTTGCGCATATCTTTTTTTCTTTTGGAATTTGAGGACTCTAAAAATTTGCAAACAGGCCATAGGCCATCAAAATCGGATGCGGATTTTCGTTCTGAACATTTTGATATATTATATGTTTTTTTTCCGACATCGTATACAAAAGTTATAGCCGTTTTACTTTTTCATGACACTTTTTTTGCAAAACATGTCCAAATTTAAGTTTTTTAATTTTCCTAACTAGTAGATGTAGTAATATAACTACATCTCGAAGGATTTTAATTTTTGAAGCTTTATCATTTTCTTTTGTTTTTTTCAAAACTGAAATGGCGATACAACGGGGGGGGGGGGGGGGGGGGTAGAGTTTGAGAAATGGGCTCTTTAGTCCCGGTTTGAGACACGAACCGGGACTAAAGGGTGCGATGCCCTTTTGTCCCGGTTCGTGTCTCAAACCGGGACTAAAGGGCCCATTTGAACCGAACTAATGCCTTTTGCCGCTCGAACCGGGACTAATGCTCACATTAGTCCCGGTTCGTAATGCAACCGGGACTAATGTGAATATTACGCTGTGACCAAAGGCATGTTTTCTACTAGTGGCCAAGGTATGTTCTACTAACTCGGCTCGGCTTACCAGAGATTTTACCTTATATTAGTCCTCATTTGAGCCTACTTGGTAACCACTTGGTAGTTCCAGAGTATTTAACATGGCAATACTTGGGAGGCACGCAAAAAAGGCATGAAAAATCTTGAGGAAAATCCACAACAAGAATACATTATTATATGCATCTCCATTACATAAATGTTCAAAGCAAATCTATTCAGCTTACTGTGAATCGAGGAAGAAAAATCCTAAAACAACTAGGAAGTAGATCTTTTCAGCATGAGTAGCGTTTGTGGCACGAGCCCAAATTCGATTTTCAACATGGGAGAATTTGGATAGGTCCTTTAAAATTAATAGTTGGCAAGGTTTTCATCTTTGATTTGAGCTATGTTCGCCCCATCCAACATTGTTGATCTCTATTTATCAATGTTCTTTCTAGTAATTAAAACTTGTCATCATTGTGTTATTTTGCAAGTTAGTTTAGCGCCTTTAAACTCATCATATTTTTTAGTGAAATTGTAAGTAGAATTTTTTTACTCAGATCGCACAACTATCATGAATAAAGTTCGAACATAGCAATTTGTCAAGAATTCTATATGAGTGTGTTGGTCGTTGGTATGCGCTTGTGTGTGCATCCATCCTCCATGTTCTATGCATTATACACATACATCGATACTCATCTGAGTGACATGCCATTCAATCAAAATTGAAGGGAGTACACTACTAAAGCCAAGTTAGTAGGGAAAATACACAGGAGCTCCTGAGTGCTCCACACCCCTATATGAAAAATAATCGTAAAAAATACCCAAAAAATCAAAAAAATTTGAAATTTGGGGATATCAAACCTTGGTTCCCAGTCTACTTCTGTGTGAAATTTCGTGAGAAAATTCCCCAAAACGCATCCATGGCGAAGGAAATACTGTCCGAACAAAAAATCTACCCAAACAGTTTTTTCTATACATAGATTTTTTTTGTTTTTTTTTGTTTGCCACGAATACGTTTCCTGGTATTTTTTCACGAAATTTCACACAGGAGTAGGTCGGGAACCCACATTTGATATCCCCAAATACCAGATTTTTTTTCAAATTTCTCGGTAGTATTTTTAATGAATTATTTGTATAAGGGTGCGGAGCACCCGAGTGCTCCAAATCCTCGTCCAGTTAGTAGCCTCTAAAGAAAACTAAGACAAAATTATGACCACAACACTTGTCCCGTCACTTCGCACCACAAATTATATTAGTAGCTGATTATTTAGCCACCAATCTGGCAAAGCACTTTGGAAAAAAGGTTCTCTCTCATTTTATTTCGCAAATACATAGTTTTATGATAATTAATGGGAGAAATAATCACTGATTTATCTATTTAATTGCTAATAATTAACACTCTCGAAGACTCACACCTCCAATTCTTGATAATTACAAGCACTGATTTTTTTTGGAAAAGAAGGTCATCCCCCGGCCTCTGCATCGGACAGATGCATGCAGCCACTTTATTAAAAATCCGATAAAAACAAAGTCTGGAGTGCAAAGTACTGCTCACAAAAGGAGCCAAGTAAAAAAATAAAGAGTACAAGTGTCAAAACCGCATCCGGCTTAACGAAGTTCCACTAAGGACCAATCCTATGCAGTGATCGCCATCCAAACCGTTTGAAGAAAACCCGAGCTGCCATCTCCCATCGGTTGCACCCAGTAGCCAGCTGCTCCCTGGAGGCCGTAGGAGTGAGTAATGACCAAGTACGGATCGATGCCGTAGCCCGGAATATGACCTGCAAGAAATTAGTCATAGGTTTTCTGTTAAAAATAATATCATTCCTACAGTTCCATATAGCCCAAATAAGTGCGCATATTCTAATCCGAATATTACGCGCGAGATGCACATTCACTCCATCAAGCCACGTCCCAAACAACGTCTCTATGCTATTAGGAGGTGAAATATTAAAGGCTACATGCACCGATATCCAAAGTAACTTCGTAAGCGGGCACTCAAGAAATAGGTGTTGTATTGTTTCATCCGATCACAATAGCAACACCTCGAGCTACCTACCCATCTCCGCCTAAGTAAGTTATCTTTGGTTAGGATCACTTGTTTATGGACAAACCACATAAATATCTTAATTCGTAGGGGCACTTTAACTCGCCAAATATGAAGCGTGTTGGGAACGTTGCAGAAAATTAAAATTTTTCCTACGGTTTCACCAAGATCCATCTATGAGTTCATCTAGCAACGAGTATTCAGATTGGATAGCATCTACATACCACTTTGTAGATCGCAACGGAAGCGTTCGAGTGAATGTGGATGAGGTAGTCGTACTTGCCGTGATCCAATTCACCGATGATCTAGTACCGAACGGACGGCACCTCCGCGTTCAACACACGTACGGGACGGGAGACGTCTCCTCCTTCTTGATCCAGCAAGGGGGAAGGAGAGGTTGAGGAAGATCCAGCACGACGGTGTGGTGGTGGATGCAGCAGAACTCCGGCAGGGCTTCGCTAAGCAACTACGGGAGGAGGAGGAGGTGTTGCAGGAAGGAGGGAGGCGCCAGGGCATTAGGTGCGCTGCCCCCTCCCCTGCCCCCCTTTATATAGGTGCATTAGAGGGGGGGAGGGCGCAGCCTTGCCCCTTCCTCCAACGAAGGGGTGCGGCCAAGAGGGGGGGAGGAGTCCATCCTCCCCAAGGCACCTCGGAGGTGCCTTCCCCCCTTTGGACTCTCCCTCCTCCAAGTTTCCTTGGCGCATGGGCCCTTGGGGCTGGTTCCCCTTAGCCCAAGCAGGCCAAGGCGCACCCCCTAGGGCCCATGTGGCCCACCAAGGCGGGTGGCCCCACCTGGTGGACCCCGGGACCCCTCCGGTGGTCCCGGTACAATACCGATAACACCGAAACTTGTCCCGATGGCCAAAATAGCACTTCCTATATATAATTCTTTACCTCCGGACCATTCCGGAACTCCTCGTGACGTCCGGGATCTCATCCGGGACTCCGAACAACATTCGGGTTACTGCACATACATATCTTCACAACCCTAGCGTCACCGAACCTTAAGTGTGTAGACCCTACGGGTTCGGGAGACATGCAGTCATGACCGAGACGGCTCTCGGGCAATAACCAACAGCGGGATCTGGATACCCATGTTGGCTCCCACATGCTCCACGATGATCTCATCGGATGAACCACGATGTCAAGGATTCAATTAATCCCGTATACGATTCCCTTTGTCAATCGGTATTTTACTTGCCCGAGATTCGATCGTCGGTATACCAATACCTCGTTCAATCTCGTTACCGGCAAGTCACTTTTCTCGTTTCGTAATGCATGATCCCGTGATCAAACACTTTGATCACATTGAGCTCATTGTGATGATGCATTACCGAGAGGGCCCGGTGATACCTCTCCGTCAAGCGGAGTGACAAATCCCAGTCTCGATCCATGTCAACCCAACAGACACTTTCAGAGATACCCGTAGTATACCTTTATAGTCACCCAGTTACGTTGTGACGTTTGGCACACCCAAAGCACTCCTACGGTATCCGGGAGTTACACGATCTCATGGTATAAGGAAAGGATACTTGACATTGGATAACTCTAGCAAACGAACTATGCGATCTTATGCTATGTTTAGGATTGGGTCTTGTCCATCACATCATTCTCCTAATGATGTGATCCCGTTATCGATGACATCCAATGTCCATAGTCAGGAAACCATGACTATCTGTCGATCAACGAGCTAGTCAACTAGAGGCTCACTAGGGACATGTTGTTGTCTGTTATTCACACATGTATTACGATTTCCGGTTAACACAATTATAGCACGAATAAAGACAATTATCATGAATAAGGAAATATAATAATAATGCTTTTATTATTGCCTCTAGGGCATATTTCCAACAAAGCGGTCGCGGGATTGGGCTAGAGTTGATGAGATCTAAGTACATAGGCTTGACTGTGAACAAGACATTATTCGTGAGCTTCCATCTAAAAGAATCCACCTCATCGGAAAGGTGCACCTCCATTAGCCTCCTCACTAAGTGCAGCCAAGAAGTCCAGCGTTCCCCAACTAGAGATATCCTGAACTGAATATTCAAGGGTACCGTCTGCATCACTGTTGCCACGTACTCTTCCTTACGTTGAGCAATATGATATAGAGAAGGATACTGGAGAGCTATCGGCGTATCACCTAACCACGTATCCTTCCAAAACCTTATCGTTGAGCCGTCCCCAACACTAAACTTCACCCTATGGAAGAAAGTATCCTTCACTCGCATGAGTCCCTTCCAAAAGGGTGAATCATTAGGTCTTACGATAACCTGGGCTAGAGTTTTGGAGTGTAAATACTTGTTGCGTAGAATCTGGGCCCACATTCCTTCGGAATGCAGCGATAATCGATATAACTACTTACTCAACAAGCATTTATTTTTCACCTCGAGGTTTTGAATCCCAAGACCCCCCTGGTCCTTTGGTCGACAAATAATATCCCATCTTGCCAGACGATATTTTGTCTTAACCTCGTTCGATTGCCAAAAGAATCGAGATCGATATTTTGTCTAATCTCTTGCGTACCCCTTTGGGCATTTCGGAAAAAGACAGGAGGAAAATCGGCATGCTCGTTAGTACCGAATTAATTAATATTAGCCATCCTCCATATGACATAAGCTTGCCCTTCCAGCAGCTAAGTTTCTTCTCGAATCGATCCTCGATACATTTCCATTCTTTATTAGTCAATTTCCTATGATGTATTGGAATGCCAAGATAACTAAAGGGCAGCGATCCCAGTTCACAACCGAATAGGTGCTTGTATTCTTGTTGGTCATCTTTGGCCCTTCCAAAGCAGAAAAATTCAGTTTTGTGGAAATTGATCTTCAACCCCGATAATTGCTCAAAGAGACATAGGATGAGTTTCATGTTTCGAGATTGCGCAGTGTCATGTTCCATAAATAATATTGTGTCATCCGCATATTCTAGGATGGATACCCCCCCCCATCCACCAGATGGGGGACTAGTCCACCAATTAGCCCCTTTTCCTTGGCCCGGCCAATGAGTACTGTCAACATGTCCGCCACAATATTAAACAGTATTGGGGACATTGGGTCACCCTGCCTCAGGCCTTTATGCGTTTGAAAATAATGGCCAATGTCATCATTAACCTTTATTCCAACACTGTCTTTCTGGACAAAAGAATCCACCTGATTCGTCCGGGACTCATTGAAACCTTTCATGCGCATAGCTTGCTGTAAAAAAGGCCACTTGACTTTATCATAAGCCTTCTCAAAATCCACTTTGAATACCACTCCATCGAGTTTCTTCGAGTGGATTTCATGTAAGGTTTCATGTAAGACAACTACCGCTTCTAGTATGTGTCTTCCAGGCATAAAGGCAGTTTGACTTGGTTGCACCATCGAGTGTGCCACCTTTGTCAGCCTGTTGGTGGCCACTTTCGTAAAGATTTTGAAACTGACATTCAATAAGCATATGGGCATGAATTGTTCGATGCAGATAGCCTCCTCCTTTTTAGGTAGAAGAGTGATCGTGCCAAAATTCAGATGGAACAGTTGAAGGTGCCCATTAAAAAGATCATGAAACGTAGGCATAAGATCATCTTTCACAATATGCCAACATTTCTTATAAAATTCTGTCGAGAACCCATCTGGTCCCGGTGCCTTGTTTGGTTTCATTTGATCTATCGCCTCAAACACCTCTTTCTCAGTAAAAGGAGCAGAAAAGATCTCATTCTCCTCTGACTGCAACTGAGGGATATCTGCCCGTACACTCTCATCTAGATTCACGGTGTTATCCTTCGGAGAACCAAACAACTGCTTGTAATAGTTGGAGATATAAAGCTTCAAATTCTCGTGTCCAACAACTGTTTCCTCATCCTGTTCTAACTGAATGATTTTTTTCTCCTATGCTTGCCATTCGCAATCATATGAAAAAATTGTGTATTGTCATCTTCTTTTACCACCTTAAGAACTTTGGCACGCAATGCCCACCTCATTTCTTCTTCTCTAAGTAACGAACGTAATTTGGCCTCGGCGTCCGACTTGCAAGCTTGCTCAGTCGGGTCTAGCAAATTCATTTCTGCCCGTATATCTAGCGTCTGAATTAATTGGAGAAGCCTCTCCTTCTCTTTTTTATAGATCCCACTCTCACTTTTAGCCCAACCCCTCAAGAATTGTCTCAGATGTCTGATTTTGTTCTGCCAGCGTTCCACGCTAGATGTGCCATGCACTGGTTTAGCCCACTCTCTTGCCACCATCTCAATGAAATTCTCTTTTTCCAACCAGCTTAATTCGAACGAGAAAATATTTTAATTACCAATGTGTGTGGCGTTCCCTGGATCAACTAACAGGGGTGTGTGGTACAAGATCGCCCGTTGCATAGCGTGCACCGATACTAAGGGGTACTTCTGTTCCCATTCCACACTCGCCAGAACCCTATCGAGCTTCTCGTACGTAGGAGTAGGAAGAGAATTTGCCCAGGTAAATTGTCTTCCTGAGAGTTCAATCTCCCTAAAATTAAGACTCTCAATGATCATATTGAACATAAAAGACCACCGTCCATCAAAATGATCATTGTTCTTTTCTTCCTTCTGCCTAATGATATTAAAATCGCCTCCTACCAAAATTGGCAATCGTTCATCTCCACAAATCCGTACCAGATCTGCTAAGAACTCCGGCTTAAACTCTGGTTGAGCAGCCCCATATACTGCCACTAAGGCCCAACGGAACCCATCCAATTTGGACCTAACCCTGAACTTCACCGCATATTCTCCTCTTACTACGTTTATAACCTCAAGAGTTTCACACTTCACTCCCAAGAGAATCCCACCAGATCGCCCTCTTGGCGGAAGGCAGTGCCAGTCAAAGGCAACTCCCGCTGTAAGTGAGCCTAAGAATTGTGGCGTGAAGTTATCTCTACCCGTCTCCAGAAGAGCGATAAACTCTAATTTATCCTCTATAGTTGTTTCTGCAAGGAACCGTTGTTTAGCCAAGTCTGCCAGACCTCTGCTATTCCAAAAGATCCCTTTCATATTTCATCATAGAATTTTTTTTCGTGAGTTTCACTCTCGCACTACTACGGACCGCCGACGCTGGATAGATCTTCCTCTTCCAGGGTTGTTTAGGTTTGTTCAGTACCGGCATGTCCGCATCAGGAGCCATTACTTCCGGTGACCCCTCCAAACTAGATAAGGCCTCGCTTGACAGCGTAGTCTCTACCCCTCCTGCCTCCTCATCGACCTTCGATGCAGGCATCATCTCATCACAAAAATTCACAAGTGTGGGGACACTCAAATTATGAATATCGGCATCAGACATAGGTTTAAGCGCCGCTAATTGACGCATCAACTCAGAGGCTCTCTCAGCCTCTAGGTCTAAGATGTCATTAACAGATTTAACAATTTCGATCCCATTTGCCCCTAGCGAGATTCCTATGTCATGAGCTCTACTCATAATCTCAAGTTCAAAAAAATGCAGAATAGAGCAATGCTTATTAACCGACATACCTGTCTGAGCCTCGATGTCCCTAAGCTTGGCGGCTCTTATCGCGCGCCCAAGCTGAAAGTTGTCGGCGTCTGGCTGACCCTAAACCCGAGCACTGACACGCCTACCAGAAAGTGCCGGGTCCGGGTGGCCGCCAAACGCGATCACCTCCTCGGTGGACCGCGATCCTTGCAGCACCTCCACAGGGCCGTCCGTCGTGACGTGACCACGCGAATGGGGGGTCGGTGACCTGGCGCCTCCAAGACCACCCCCCGCAAGACCCATGGTCGGCCGGCGCCCGCCTGACGAGGCCGGTGAAGATCGCACCTGAGGTGATCCCGCGGCCGAGTCCAGAGCCACCTGCCCTAGAACTGCCAACGACATAGACCCCTCCGGCACCCCCTTGTGGTATGCGGGTGTAAACTGGGGCTCGGGACACGCATGTGCCACAAGTCCAAGCGCGCGGGGCGACTCGTCAGCAACCCGCGTCGAAGTCAAGCAAGCACGGGCCACTGACATACAGCCGTCCACCTGCTGATCCGGCACCGGTAGTGACACCGCCATGTGTTCCTGCCCAGCTGCTGTCTTGCGCTTCGGAGTCTAGGCAAGCGCCACTCCTGGCAAGGCCGGCCCACATCTCGGCGACAAGACAAGTGGCTTCGTCGGAATGGGTGGAAAATCGTGCTCAGCGGGATCATCACTATCGACACGGTCACTCCACAGTCGAGGCGGTGCGGAGTTCGGCGTCCCAAAGGACCCAAACCTCAAAGTTTGAACAGGAGGGGACGAAGCCGGCACTGAACCCCTTTCCGTCACCTGCGGATTGGGTCGACTCGCGGCCGTATCTGAACCCTTACTTGCTCCATCACCACCGTAGTGTGTGTGTTCGTTACAAGCACTGATAACCAAATAACATTTACATGGATTGATCATTCGCGTTCTCTGCTTCTAATTGAGTGATCGCAAATGGTGTTGGCATTCCTTTATTTTCTTCGTATTACACTTCAAGTCCTTATGAGTTGTAATGAGTGCATATTGTTTATCAACCATTGCTTGTCTGACCTCATCACATACTTATTATTTTGGCGTGCTTTTATGCACAAATTAACAGGAAGGGGAGGCATCTATGCCACTCACCCAGTACATCACTAGTCTGAAACCAATCATGCACACTGTCAAACTTGTTGGTGAGATGAGAAACCATTGGTTTTATTGGGTGGTAGCGGAAAAGGCCAAGCGCCTCATGGCATCAATTATCAGAGCACTACACGATCTCCATGAAGTTAATATATGTCCTGTACAGTTTTGTGCATCAAACATTGTCGTGACATATTACGGGAGAGTGAAAATCAGAGTTGCATGTTTCAAGAAGACCGTTCCTATGGTGCGCAAAAACTATGAGGATGCTAGCAATATTATTATGGAGACACTGTTTGCTGACTACAAGCTAACTATTATCCCCAAGGATGTAGATCATCTACTTTCGTTGATGAAGTCTCCCATTGCAATAGGTATGAAGTATGTGATAGGGACGCACGCTTCTCTTATTCCTCTTGGGAACAGGTTTCAATTCTATCTGGATATGTGCGACCATATTACATCTGTGATGAACGCTGAACTTAGGTCAAATATTCATGGAGCTCTAGACGATCCCTATGGTGAGAACTGGTCAGTGTTGCTGAAATATAACATTTTTCTGGAGGAGTCATTCTACAGATCCGGATCGTCATACAATACCAAAAAAGGGGCCATTGAATTTCTGAGGTTTTATAGGAACACACTTGCACACAGAATGGATAAATGCAAGAAACCGTTGCAGAATGTTGGAGATTTCAGAACATTGATATACACTAAAGAGGATATTGAAATGATCTTACTGGTTACCTATCCGATGATCCTACCGAGAATGCAAGAAGAACTCCAGAATCATAAGCGACTGAAGGATCTGAATCTTCATAACCTGAACTTCAAGTAACTCCAGCTTTTGTACTGTAAGTGTAACTAGTAACTGTGTGATATTGTAATACACCAATAAACTTAGATTTTTCTAGGCTACAAAGGTTTGAAAGAATATCTTAAGTGAGTTGTTGTATTTATCATGCTTCATTCTGAATTTTTGAGTATATTGTTTTATAATGATGAAGATGTTTTTCGAAAATACGTCTGTGTGCCCTTGGCATACCCAAGTGTCATTGGCGCACCTGGGCCTTCACATATGTCAAAAAATATCTGTTTTTTTTTTATATTAGTAACTTTCGCAGTCGCACAGTTTCACAAATTGTTTTGAAAGTTTGCAACATGTGCACATAGCCGTGTTCTACATCGTTTACGCAAGCATGAAGGAGAATGGTGCCAAGAGGAGGTTTATGATCTAAGCGGGCCGTATTTTGCAAGTATTCATGAGGTGGTTATAAAATATATACTACACTACACAGACCACCTTTTTTCAAACTGCTATTACAAGGTCGCCGGGGGTGTTATCCCTCTTTTTTTTAAACTACGAAGTTAAGAACTTATGTTGTTTCTCTAATGGCTACTTCAATGCGGAAAGGGCCGATACGGGCAGGCAAGGCAAATGTGTCTATCTCAATTGTTGTGCTCCCGATCAAGGTGTCTCTGTCTCAACTGCCAATATTGTATGACATTATCTGTAAGAGAATCCATTGACTTAGAAAGCCCGGCAAAGGAAAGTATATAGCAAGTGTCGAATTGTCGACCCAGTTGTGTAGTTTGACGTTCCACTATACACATTATTTCGTGAAGGCGTATATTAGGCGCGACTATGTAGGCTCCAATAGGCTCCAATTGGTGTCGGTTTTATTTCTTATACTTAATTCTGAATTTCTCAGTGTTGTATAATGAAGAAAGTGTTTTTGGACAACATGTGAATATTCAAAAACTCGTAGGAGTACCCAGGTATCATTGGCACACCAGGTCCTCCACACATGCATGCCAAAAAAATATCTGAAAAAATGTTAAATTTAGATGTTTCTGCATTTTTGCACTCGCTAAATTTCATGAAAAACTTGCAAATTTGCGACATCTGTTAATAGCTGTATTCAACGTGGAAACGCAGGCATGAAAGGAATGAAGATGTATCTAGAGGAGGCTATGATTCATAATTTTGCTAGTATTTTATTTTTGTGAGATGGTCATAATATATACTATGCAGGCCACCTTTTTTGACCTGCTATTACGTGGTTGAAAAGAACTTGTGCTATTCCTCTATTGGTTACGATCAATGTTGAAAGGGCCAGACGGGCAAGGAAATTGTTGTCCTCTCGATCTTTAAGAGAGCAAGGTGACTTTGTAATGCCCTAGAGATGGGTACCCACCATGGTTTTGGGTACCGGGTGGAAAATTCGAATACCACCCGGTATCCGCGTTTACCACTACCCCACGAGAAAATCCTGTACCGAGCAAAAAAAATCGTATTTTTTGAAATTTTCAATTTGAATGGCGAAAATGTAGTCAAGTACTATGGAAACTCGTAATAAAAAATTGATTGTTGATAGCCCAACGGTTCGCATGTCCGTGTTGGCCTACCTTATCTAAGTTATCCCAATTTTGGGAAGTCTATGAAATTTGTCAACAACAACATTGCACAGTTTCAGAGGTGTGGGATGGTTTCAGTTTAAAACTTACCTTCAACAGATGTGTGGGGGTTGAGTTTATGGAGAGATGGCATGATTTGATCCGAGTCATCTCTACCAAAACCATAACTAATGAGGAAGACCAACCTATTTGATTGTTAGAATCATCAGGGGTTTACTCGGTCAAATCCTTTTACACCATGATTAACTGGGGTGGGGTTTCTACCCCTGTTTGGAATTTTTTTTGGAAGATTGTTGTGCCCCACAGATATTTAGTCTTTCTGTGGTTAGCCTTTAATAATAAAATTCTTACCAGAGATAACTTAAATAAAAGGAGGGTGGTGGAAAACTTAAAGTGTTTGTACTGTGATGAGGACGAATCAGTTTGCCACCTATTCTTTGAATGTGTGGTTGCCAAACAGATTTGGAGTGATGTGGCTGACTCTTTTGAGTTTAATATCCCTAATAATATGACTAAGTTATCCTCCT
Source organism: Aegilops umbellulata (assembly GCA_032464435.1). Classification (NCBI taxonomy): domain Eukaryota; kingdom Viridiplantae; phylum Streptophyta; class Magnoliopsida; order Poales; family Poaceae; genus Aegilops; species Aegilops umbellulata. Next base: position 107,839,156 of record CP136054.1, read on the forward strand.
TTTAGAATATGAATAACAAGAAAATTGTTGTTAATATTGCTTGTGTTGCTACCATTTGGGGCATTTGGACTATGCGTAATGACATGTGCTTTCAGGGCATACCATGGACAAGCACCCGTGCAATCTTGGCAAGGATCAACGCATCGTTACATCAGTGGAAGATCCTCTATGTGGGCGACCAATCGGTGCTGCTGAGAAGATGCCTTCAACTCTGGATCGGCGAAGGGGCGAGCTGCTCAGGATTGCATGGGCTTGGGGCTGAGAGCGTGCGTGAAGAAGACCCGAGGCGAGGCGCTGAAGACTCATTCAGAGTGAAAAATGATGCACAACAAAAACGATCACTATATCATGTGGATACCTCTGGCGTGGCTCGGGCGAGGGCTGTGTTTTGTCTGTCTGGCAGTAGACGCTTTTCCCTTTCGGCAGTTCTGTTTTAGTTGGTTCTGCAACAAAAACATTTAGGCCGTAGTTCTCCTGCTTTTTCGTATGCTCTGGTCTGCCACCTTGGGTAGGCCCGATTGCTTGTAACAGTCTTTGATGACTCACGTTTGCTCCGTTTTTAATAAGAATGGGGCGGGGGGGAAACCCCTTTTAATCAAAAAAAAAGTATCGGTTTTGCACTTCTTTTTTGCCAAATTTTGAAGGTACAGTAAAAAAGAAAATGAGGCCAAGCGGGGAATCAAACTCCAAAACTCAGAAGGGAGGACTTGCCACTGTGCTACCTTCTAGTTTCTGTTACACATGAGCTTATTAGCTGAATGTAGCTGCAAAATTTTGAATTTAAAATTTGTTTGAAAATTTTGAATGGTATTCGCTCGGTATCCACAATTACCGCGTTTCTAGCCGCCCCTCGGTAATTTTCTGGGATTCAGTAGCCAAAACCATGGTACCCACATCATGGTCTAGTGCATGGCGGCGCGAGCTCTTTGGAGCTTCGTCCGCGAGGCACTCAGACCCGATTGGGACCACCCATGTTGGTCGCAAATGCCGCTTATTTTGGCTTATCTTCACGGCGATGACGTGGACCTTACAGGCGATTCACAATAAAATGTTGATTGAGCGGATCTTTCCACGGCAGGCTTCTGACTCGTTCTTCAAATTTCTTGCCTTCTTGCAGCACCGGCACCCGCTTGCTAGGCAACGGATCACGACCGCCTTGGGATTATGCTGGATGAAGTTCTAGCTTTGGCGCGCCGTCTTCCCGCTTCATAGGGCTGCTTCATAGTTTACCACTAGGTTCTGTTTCTTTTCTCTTTTTCTTGGGCGTGATTGTGATGTGGCCCCAGCAGTCTTATTTGCTATCGTGACTGATACTTGGCTGTATGAATGTTCGCTTTATCTATAAAGCGGGCGAATGCCTAGTACGAGAGAGGTGTCTTTGTATGAACCGTCGTCCTCGTTTGACATACTCTATATGAAAATCGTTGTCCTAAAAAACATCCCACAATGACATACATAAGAAATAACCGGCTAAAAAATGTACTTATTATCAACTAAAAAAATATGGCAATGACAAGTATAAAAAATCCGGCTACAAAATACTTATTAGCAAGTGTAGAACCTAAATTCACGGTTGGAAGATGAATTTGGGGGGGTTGGTGCCGTCAACAACTATAAACTTTGATTTAGGTTCAATAACGCGATTACAGTCTTGCATTTGGGTTGGTCATGCGGTGACGTATGTAAAGCATTTCGTGAATGTGTGTATTAGGTGGGACTGTAAAGGTTCCCGGTTGCTGCCAGTTGTATTTCTCAGACTTTAGTTTAAATTTCTGAGTATACTGGTGTATAATGAAGAAACTCATAGGAATACCCAGATGTCATTGATGCACCTGGTCCTCCACTCATGTATGTAAAAAAATATCTGAAAAGAACAGGTTACATGTTGATTTTATGTATTTTTTGCACTCACAATTTTAATCTGTGTTTTCTGAAAAAACAGGTTAAAGAAAATTGTAAGTTTACAATATGTGTTCATATTAGTGTTCAATGAGAAATGTGATCATTGGTAGAATGGTAAAGTGTTGAAAGGGGGCTATCATCCATAATTTTTCCAGTATTTCATGAGGTTGTCATAAGTATATACTACACATGCCACCTATTTTCCAACCATTATTATGGGTTGGAAAGAACTCGTCTTGTTTCTCCATTGGTTGCGTCAATGAGGAAAGGCCGAGACTTGCAAGACGAAGATTTCTATCTCAAATGTCGTCCTCTCGACCTGTAAAAGAGCCAATGTGTCTCTGTCTCAACTGCTGCCCATGTTTGACATGCTCTGCATGAACATCACTTGAATTAGAAAAGACAGCAAGGAAAAGTATAAGAGGCAGCCGGCTACAAAATATTTATTAGCAAGTGTTGAACCGTCAACCCAACGCCACGGTTTGAAGTTGAATTCGGGTGGTTGGTGTGGTCATCAACTATAAACATTGATTTAGGTTCAATAATGCGATTACAGTCTTGCATTTTGCTTGGTCTTGCGGTGACTTTAGTAAGGCATTTTTGTGAAGGTGTGTATTAGGTAGGACTGTTTAGGTTCCCGAGTATATTGATGGAAAACAAAGAAGATGGTTCTGGACAATCTGTGAGCAATCAGAAACTCACAAGAAAAATCAAGTGTCGTTGGAGTTAATTGCAGCAAACCACCATATTTACGAGTAGGCCTGCAGAAAACCACCTGATCACTAATTTTTGTAAAAGTCATTGTGTTTTTAGTAAACTTTTTACGGCAAAAACTGATCTCATGATTTGTCCCGTTTGATCACCTTCTGATCCCTGGATTTAAAAAAGAAAAGCACAACACCTCCCTGGAGTTGGTCGGGGACTGGAGGCGCGGCCACGGCAGGGCAAGGCGCCGGCCTTCAAGGCTGCGAGCAGCAGCCAACTTCCGGCGGACGGCAGGGCCATGATCGACAGCGTGCTCCTCGGCGTCGAGGTGTCTCTGTCTCAACTGCCATCCTCATCCGATTGTGCTTTGTATGAGAATCCATTGGATCAGAAAACCCAGCAATGAAAAGTATAAAAAATAGCCGGCTACAAAATATTTATTAGCTAGTGACAATCCGTCAACCCAGTCATGCTGTTTGAAGTTGAACTCCAGGGGTGGGTGCCATCAGCAACTATTTTCAATGATTTAGGTCCAATAATGTGATTTTTTTTACCAAGAGGAAGACGTTCAATAACGCGATTGCAGTCTTGCATTCTCGTTGGTCATGTGGTGACGTACGTGAAACATTAATTTCGTGAAGGTGGGACAGTGTATAGGTTCCTGGTCGGTGACGGTTAGTCTGGTCAACCACCATGCACTACAAACCCCCTTCACATTTTGGCTTCTATTCCAACAGGCAACAACAGCTAATCCTCGCCTAGTTTCAACGATCGGCTTGTCCTCTCAAGGTTAGTTGTGATCCTGCCAACATAGTCTTTGTCAATTGATGTTAACATAATATGGTTGCATGCATCGATTGATGCAGAGAACGGGGGTTATCCTCCTTTTTCAAAAAAACAAAAGCTAATTTGCATATTCTTTGAGTTCTCTTGTCGTATTAGTGTCGCCATTCTTAAGCTCCTCAACTCCTCGCTAGTCTCGTAGGTGCCAAACTCCGTGGCAAAAAAATGCAGCGGCAAACTTTGCCTGATGTCAAACTCCTTGGGTGCTCCGGCCAGGGAGCAATAACTCAGTTGGGCTAGGAAAGAGGGCGATTGGATAGGTGAGTTCAAAAACGTAGGATTAATAGTCAAAAGAGCTTGAGGCACAGGTCTGATGTGCCTACACTGCCACACCTGGTCTTGATAAAACTGTCATCTTGCTTTAGATTCAAGTTATCAGGTCTTGATACCTTGAACTAGGAGTTATATGATTAACACAGAGTTGTAGGGTCAAAAATCAACATAAACCATGACAGTATATGTTGATTTTTGATAAACTGAAGATTAACACAGAGTTATATGGTTTTATCTTCTGGGTCAAAAGCTTGATTTATGCAGTACATGCTTTCATTCCCAATACATTTCAGGTATTCAGCTTTTTCATTAACTGTACAAAATTGTCATCTTGCCTCTGATTCAATTGATCAGGTCTTGGTGCGAATCATGTCTGAATGCACCTCCAAGCAGAAGATTAATACAGAATTACATGGTTTTCTTTTCTGTATCAAAGGCTTGATTGATGCTTTATATCATTTAATTCTCAATGCATCTCAGGTATTCAGCTCTTCTCCGTAACTGTATATACTTTACCATCCTAAATTTGAGTTACCGTTGGTTAATATATCGCCACTGAAGATGTACAACATGCCCATTTTTTTTACTATAGATAAAAAAGATCCCATATGTGCTGTTTGTAGCCTTTACACTTGCTCTAATTCTTTTAAGCCAAATTCTTATCACCATTGCAAATTGGTCTTACATGTCATGGTAACTTTGTAATGTTATAGGTTAATCAGGGGGATGTCACTTAAAGTAATTTTCCAATGTTGTCTGTTAAATGGAATAATGGAGAGGTTGCCCTTAAGAAACATACTATTTTCTCCAAAAGTAGTTCACTTTTTTTTTAGAAAAGGAGGATGACCCCCAGCCTGTCCAAATGTAGTTCACTAGCCACTAGCAATATATATATTGATCCATTTTGTAGATAGGGAGTTTATTACATAGTTCGATTGGGGATGAGCATTGCTCTTGAGTCTAAAAAAAGTACAAGTGGACTTCTTCAAACTTTTTATCATCAATGACATTAACCAATTGATATTGCAGACTCGACAACACAATAATTCTCTGAAGTTCTGAAAGTATTTCATTTTTTTCCTTTGCATGAAACACTGTGATGGGTGAGGGTGTGTATAAATAGAGTAATACCACCAAGGAAAGATAAAAAAAATGCTACACAGTTGATGTCATAGAACATCTCAAAACCACAGTTGTTACAACCACACACCAGTAGATAACCGGCAGTGGAGGAGAGAAGTTTTTATTATTAAAAACCACATCATTCCTACAAAGTCAAAGTGACCAAACTAAAGCTTCCGCTCCCACTCGGATTAGGATTCTAAGATTGCGCTCTACGCCCCTTAGTCTTAGGCAACAAAGAAATTATCTGACTGAGCCTAAACAAAATCATATGCTAGGCATTGGCCACCAAATAGAAATATCAGATACCGACACGACCCGAGGTTTTTATTTTTACCTTGTTGGCATTTCATCGAGCACTTGGCAGCCGCGATTCTTGTTGCCGGCTGCGGCCGCCGCTCGCGCCAGAGCAGTCGATGTAGGGCCCGTCAAAGATGCAGCACTTGTCGTCGACCTAGGACGCGGCACCGCTTTGGCCTTCTTCATCTTCTTCTTCACGGCCGCCTCCGCGAGCGTCGACGCCGACACCATCGACTTTTGAGCCCGTTTGCCTCCGGTAGGTGCGGCGGGAGGGCAGCGTGTCATCTCCAGAGAGGCGGTGGCCACCCCGGACACCATTGAAGCGGTTGGAGGAGCTTGGACGCGTGGATGGGTCTTCTTCATACCCAAACTCTTCTTCTTCTTCGGCGGCGGCACGTGTGTGGTTTTTGGCGGCGAAAGGTTGGCGCCGGTGGCCGGTGGGGTGAGGGAAGGGGCCGGGCTATCCATTCCGGCTGGCCCGGTGGTCATCTGTGGCGGCGGCGGGGCGCGGCGGCTGCGTCAGCAGGAGAGAGGTGCCAGTTTTACTCGTCCGCGGCGGGATGGTGTAAATTTAGGGAAATTTTAAGGGAAATAGGGAGGTGGAGTAAAAGTTTTACTCCACTAAGCTGGATAAGGGATCGACTATGTGGGCCGTAAGGGATTAAACCGGAAATTTTACTCCCTTATGGCCTTTTAGGGGATCGGTTAGAGTTGCCCTTAGAGCTGATCCGAAGTTTAACTCTGCTTGAGTGAGGATTATCTAATACCATTGCTCTTAACATCGAAATGATCTTGCGGTCCTTCATTTGTTTTTTATCTTACTTGATGACCTTGTCAATTACTTTCTCTGAGTCAAAATATAGCATTCTTGAGTACAATTTTGTTGCCAAAATATAACGAATTCTAGGTACTTTGGACCAGATTCTCTTGTCATAATCGACAGAACTAATAATCATGTCCTCTTTCTCTCCCACAAAATAATATGCACATACACAATGGAGATGTTCATTGAAATTACGTGTATGCACATGCAGAATGTAAATGCTCATTGGAACCGCAACAAGGGCAATATTAAAAGATGTTTGGCATATTTTAATATGAACTACATATGGACTAAAATGAGTGAACACATTAAAATGTGTTTATATACATCCGATTCAGAAAAAAGTTAAAACATCCTATAATAGTGAATGGTGGGAGGGTTGCTTTGTACTCTCTCTTATTTGAGTATATAGCAAAAAAACTACCACATTACGGGCTATAGCTACAAAAAACTACCATATTTTTTAATTTTTCAAAAGACTACCACAAAATTGGTTGGCAGTTTCAAAAAACCCAAATGATCATGTGATTTAAAATTGATCCGGTTTATGACATGTCGGGCCCGCTCCTAAATAAACTGTCTGTTGACTGTTTGTTTGACCGCTAAATGACATGTGGGTCCCACATGTCAGCTCTCTCTTCCTTCCCCTTCTCTTTCTTCTTTCCCTAACCTTCCCTTATCTCTCCCTCACAAGCGACCTACAGCCAACGCCGCCGCCGCCGTGGGCCGCTGCCTGAGGCCTCCTGCAGCAGCGGCGGAATAGCGAGAGCAGCAGCTCAGGCCACGCGCAGCAGCCGGCACGACGGGTTCCCTCCGGTCGCTCCCCGTGGCAACGTTCAGCAAGAGAAGGAACTCCGGCCGCGTGCAGCAGCCGCCACGACGGGCTCCCTCCGGCCACTCCCCGTTCCGCCGGAGCACGACAGAAGCAGCCGGCACGGCGTTCAGCAGGAGCAGGAGCAGCCACGGTCGGCCGCGCCATGGCGACGTGCAACTAACAGCCCGAGCGGGTGAGCGGCACCAGGGAGTGGCTCTGGCAGCCAGCAGCCCCCCCCCCCCCCCCCCCCCGTGCGGTGCCAGATGCGCCCGTGAGCAGCAGCCTAGGCGGCACCAGATGCGAGCAGCTGCTGCTTGCCGCCGGCCATGGCCGCCGTAGCCACGGCCGAGTAACGTCGGCAGACCAGCACATCGGCTCCGGCGACGAGCTTGCCGGCAAGGACCCGATTGCTTTTTATATTTTTACAGGGACCCGATTGCTTTTTTAGAAATATAACAGGGACCTGATTGTTTCTTTAAAAATATTTGGGCCCCACCTGTCATAACCTGTCAACGGTCAATCTAACGTTTAAACCTAACGGTCAACCTGACGAATGGGCCCGAGCTGTCATAATATAGCTTAAAACTTAACTGCTCAACCATTAGGGTTTTTTGGAACAGCTAACCAATTTTGTGGTAGTTTTTTGAAAAATTAAAAAAAGTGGTAGTTTTTTGTAGCGATAGCCCGTAATGCGGTAGTTTTTCGCTATATACTCCTCTTATTTAGTACTCCCTCCGTTTAGAATTAATTGTCAGATAAATAAATGTATCTAGACGTATTTTAATTCTAACATACATATATTTTTATCCATTTCTGCGGCAAGAAGGCGGGGCGGAGTGCAAATCTTTAAACCATTCGCCCTCATCACGTACTCTCACGCTTTTGTGGTGAAAACAGGAGGAACCCCAAGTTATTAATTATAAGAAGCGCGTATCTGGAGCGGAGACGTTCATACCGCTCATCCAATACGTCAGTAGACTGAAACCAGTTATGCACATCGTCACTCCTGTTGGTGAGATGAGGGGAAGGAAACATCAGGTGGTGACAGAAGAAGGCAAGCGCCTCATGGCTTCACTCATCACAACTCTGCATGATTTCCACAAAGCTGACAAGTGTCCTGAGAGATTTTGCGCATCGGACATTGCCGTGACATCTACTGGCAGAGTGAAACACAGAAATACAAGCTTGCTACGAGGGAAGACTGATGAACTGGTACTCAGAAACTACAAGGATGCCAGCGACATTCTTGAGAAGACGGTGTTCGACGGGTACGATCCAACTCTTATCCCTGAAGACATTAAGCATTTGTTGCAGGTGATGACATCTCCCGGTGCAATCTGTGCGGAGTATGTCATAAGCACGCATGCTTCTCTTGTCCCTCTTAGTAACAGGTATCAGTTCTATCTTGATATGTGTGACCATATCACATCTGTGCTGGACGGCAGTCCTGAGCAAAATGACATCCTTAGTTCTCTGCCCTATGGTGAGAAGTGGGTGCAGAAATTGGAAGGCAATCTTCTGCTGGAGGAGTCATTCCATCGCAGCAACAGACCATACAACACCGAAGGATCAGCCATGGCCTTTCTGAAGTTCTATAGGGACACACTCATGTGTCGAATGGAAAGTTTTATAAAGCCTTTGAAGAGCTTTCCAGGGGTGAAACCGTTGGAGTACACTAAAAGCGATTTTGAAAGTGTCTTGTTGGTTACCTATCCCATGTGCCTGCCGAGAATGCAAGAAGAGCTTGAAAAGCATAAGCAGTTGAGGGATTTGAATCTTCACAACCTGACCTTCATTTGATGCCTCTACACTACAGGAGACTAAATTTATTACCATTACTGTATTGTGACTTGTCATCTTGTAATGTGGTCGTCTTTGAAGGAACTTGGATACCTAAGACGAGGAGCCATGTGGTTCTGTTTAAGCATCAGTGGTCTGCTGTATATATCTCAGACTTCAGTACATTGTTGTATACTGATTGTGTACGTTGTTGCATACTGAATAGTATGTTGTATATTTAATTGTACGTTGTTGTATACTGAAGATTCTTCTTAGATAGTCTGTGGGTAATTTGTTGCATACATGAAAGATATAGTTCAACTATTTTTTCTAGTTGTGTGCCAATTATACTCTTTCAGTCCATGGAAGAAACTAATATTGTGTGGCATTTGGTCAACTATTATTGTAGCCTTTCTTTTTTCCACTGGAGTTAAATAACCAATCCATGAAGCACGAGCATAAGGTGTTGTGCTCTGTTTTCAATTTTGGTAAGAAAGACCCACCTTTAAACTATACCTCTATAACAAGGGCCTAATGCTTCTGACTGTACGTCATTAAAATTGCCCTCAAAGTTACAAAATATTATCCACTAATGCCATCTCTAATTGACAAAAACGGGAAGCAACTAGTTGACGAGCGCTCCTTCGGGAGGCTCACAACGAGCAGCATCACTTGGCGCGCTCTCGGCCGTCCAGTCGCGCTCTGGGCACTCCCTTCGGATTTTGTTTTTTATTTTGTTTCTTCGCACGCGTTTTCGGCTTTTCGCCGGGTTTTTCTCTTTTTTTGGCGGTTCGGTTTCCACCGGTCTTTCTTAGCTTTTGGAAAAAAAATTAAAAACATTTTTTTGTGCGAAAAAACGCGTGTTTTTTTTTTTCGCGAGAGGCACGATTGTGCCTCTCGAAAACGAAAAAACGTGTTTTTTGTTTTTTTTCTTTCGCGGGAGGCGCGGTTTTGCTTTCGCAAGAGGCATGGTTGTGCTTTCGCGAGAGGCACGGCCTTACCTTCTCAAAAACGAAAAAAAAACGCATTTTCTGCTTTTTTTTCGCGAGAGGCACGGTTTTGCTTTCACGAGAGGCATAAGTGTGATTTCGCGGGAGGCACGGCCGTGCCTTTTTCGAAAAGGGAAAAACATGTGCTCCTGGTTCGGTTTTTTCGTCCAGTTTTTTGTCCGGTTTTTAATGAAAAAATTCATTAAAATCTATCAACATGGGATTTAGTTTTCAAGATCTCGACGCGAGGAATCCAACGGTGAAACCAGTTCAAGATTTAGACGCACAGCTTAAAAGATAGAACGTTTTGAATTAACGGATGTACGAAAAAAAATAAAAAACTCACAGGCTACGACAAGTGGCGCACATGCAGCGCGTCATTTGTCATAACCTTGGAAGGTGGAAGTGATCTTTATGAGGAGTACTCTTCAATTAGTGATTTGGCAAAACACGTTTTGCATGGAATCCCCCGCCTGGGCCGGTCCAAGCATAGGAACCCATTATACTGCACGCCGCACACTGCAGAAGAAATAACGCGCCCATTTCAGCCTGCCCATGTGCGGGCGCCTGTTTTTTACTTTAATTTTTTATTTATTTTTATTTTTCTGTTCTGTTTTTTCTACTTCAAATAATTTGGAATTGCAAACAAAATTGAAATTTCAAAAAACTGAGAATTTGAAATAATATGTTCAAGGAACATAAAAAAATTGTGAATTCAATAAATGTTCGGGATTTCTCCAAAAATGTTCCATAATAAAAAATGATCACAATTTGTAAAAAAATATCCGTAAAATAAATAAAATCCACAATTCTGAAAAAAAGTGCGCGTATTAAAAATAGTTAATCAAATTGAATTTTTTTGCGAATTCAAAAAATGTTCTTGCATTTAAAAAAAGTACTAAAATTTTAAAAACGGTTCGTGAATTACAAAAGAATTTATTTGATTCATAAGGTGTTTGCTGATTTAGAAAATGTTCATGCATCTAAAAAAATGTTCGTGAACATAAAAATAATCCACCAATTTCGAAACAATGTTCGTCTATTCCAGAATTGTTCGCCGATACAAAAAATATATATTTGTACATAGCAAAACATGTTCACGATATTTAAAAATGTTCTCAGATTTGCAAAAATGTTCACAAATGATCGAATGTATGTAGTTAAACAATACTTCTGAGTCTTTGTAACAATATACCCGTGTGAATTTTGAAGAATTAACTGACGGGGTGGATTGGAATATTATAGAATGTTTTTTTCAAAATGTTTCTTGAAATTCAGAATAATTCTTTGAATTACCAAGTTTTTTCCAGCCACGATATTTTTTCAAAAATATGAAGATTGCTTCATTTTTGAATATTTTTTAAAAAAGAAACATTTTCTTGCATTTTTTATTTTTTTAAGTCATACGATGAGATGTCAACAAAATGTGGTCATCACCATTGGAGTTTATGAATTTTTTTTCCGTTGCAACGCACAGACCCTTTTGCTACTTTAAATAATTTGGGACTAAATTTTTTTAAAAAATTGAAAATTCTCAAAATAAAACGTCTAATAAATTATAATTCCGTGTACTTAAAAAATGTTCTTGATTTTTTCAAAGGATGTTTCCTTATTCAAAAAATGTTCGAAAATTTTAAAACAAATGTTTGCGATTTAAAAATGGTTCATGATTTTATAATAGTTGGTGTTAAAAAATGTTAATGAGATTGAACAAAAATTTTCCTAATCAAAAAATGTTTGGGAATGAAACAATATCCTAAAAATTGAAAATTGTTCGTGACTTACAAAATAGTTTATTCATTCAAAAAATGTTCGTTGATTTGAAAAATAATCATGTATTCCAAAATTTGTCCGTTAAATGAAAACAAAGACTCATTTAATCAAAAAATGTTCGTCGATTATACAAATGTTCACCGATTCAAGAAAATTGTAAAAATTGCAAATAGTATAAAATGTTCATTAATTCAAAAAATTCTTTATTTTAGAAAATGTTCTAAAAAATTTAAACCTTTTTATGAATTTGAAAAATGTTCATGATTTCAAATATGTGCACGAGTTTAAAAAATTATTGATAATTTCACCAAATTGAGAGCGATATTGTATCTTGGTGATGTAGTAAAATTTGGTCATGACCATTGCAGATTATGATTTTTTTTTCTCCCGATGCACCGCATGGGCCTAAGGATGGCAATGGATCGGGTTTTGCCCGGATTGAAAAATATTGAATCCATATCCATATCCATGAAAGCATTCTTTGCCCATCCACGAAAAAACCCACGGATAGAAAAGTATGTCCATGTCCAAACCCGGTGGATATCCGTAGGATATGGATATCCATCGGGTACTCTCAACATGCATACATGATACCTTAGGAAGCAACAAAGACGCATATCATTCCAAGATTAGCATTTTAGACAATATCATATAAGTTCAAGTGCACAACAAATTGTTTCTCAGTCTACGTTTCTCACCGAGTAAATTCTGGCAAATCTTTAATTGAGAATGAGAAGGGGAGACGAGTTAACAGATACAAGGAGAATGGGAAGAGGTGGCAATTGAGTAAATTATGGTGGAGTAAATTCTGGTTGGGAATTTTCTTTGCACTTTTTCAGATTAAAAACGATGGATAAGGGATAGTGGTGTATGCATTTTTCATATCAAAAACGATCGGGCCGGATTTGGCCATGTCCACGGGTATGAAACTATATCCATACCCTATCCACGAATAGTCGGGTCGGGTTTGGACATGGCCCATGGACATAAAAGTCGATCCAAACCCTGTCCATTCGGGTCGGGTATCCATGGATAACCATGTCCATGGATAAAATTGCCATCCTTACATGGGCCCTTTTGCTAGTCTAAATCTCTATCTATACCTCTATTTTTTTCTATAATAAAGGAGCTATTGTTTCTGGCGGTATGTCATAATAAATGCCCCCAAAGTTGCAAAATATTACCCTCCAATGCCACCACTAATTGATATTTTTTTTTTGCAGGAATTCCCCACCTGGGCCGGCCCGAGCACAAGAACCAACTATACTGCGCTCTCCGCGCTGGAGAAAACACAACACGCCCATTTCCGCCGGCCCATGTGCCCGTGCCTGTTTTGCTTAGTTTCATTTTTTTCTGTCTCCTTTTTTTTCTGTTCTAAATAAATTGGAACTACAATTTTTTACTTTTTTTAGAAAACTGAGATTTTTTTTAAAAAAATTCAATAAACAATAAAATGTTTGTGAATTAAAAAAAGGTTCTGGATTTTTCCAAAAATATCCGCATATTCCAAAATTGATCCCAATTTGAAAAAAATATTCGTAAAGTAAAAAAAAGTCAATGGTTTTGAAAAACAATCTGCGTATTAAAAACTATTCATGAAATTGAAAAAAATGTTTGCTAATTCAAAAATGTTCATGCGTTCAAAAATGCTCATTCATTTAAAAAATAGTTTGTGAATTACAAAAGAGTTTATTGATTCATAAAGTGTTTCCTGATTCAAAAAATATTCATGCATTTAAAAAAATGTTCATGAATTTCAACAAATATCAATCAATTTAAAAGAATGCTCGTCTATTCTAGAATTGTTTTTGCCGACTGAAAAAAATGCCTAAAAACCATTCACAGTACAAAAAAATGTTTGTAAATATTAAAAAATGTTCACGATATTTAAAATTGTTCTCAAATTTGTAAGAATGTTCACAAATGATTGAAGGTATGTAGTTAACCAATACTTATGAGCCTTTGTGACTATATACCCATGTGCACTTTGATGAACTTACTGTCGGGGTGGATCGGAATATCATAGTATGTTTTTTTAATAGTGAAATTCAGAAAAATTCTTTGAATTGCCATGTTTTTTTTATAACCATGATATTATTTTGAAAAAGTGAACATTGCTTCAATTTGTGAATAAATTTTAAAAAAGAAACATTTTCTTGCATTTGGGAACAAAATTTTGAAATCATGCGATGAGATGTGGTATCGCCATTGGAGATTATGTTTTTTTTCTCCCGTTGCTACTTTAATAATTTGGGACATGAAAAATGTTCCAAAATTTTTAAAAATGAATTTTTTTAAAAAAATTAATAAATCATATTTTGTTGTGTATCTATAAAATGTTCGGGATTTTGTTTTAAAAAATGTTTGCTTATTGAAAAAATGTTCACAGTTTTGTAAACAAATGTTCGGGTAATCAAAAATTGTTCATGATTTTATAATAATTCGTGTATGAAAAAATGTTAATGAAATTGTACAAAATTTGGCCAATTCAAAAAATTCTCATGAAAGAAAAAATATCCAAAAATTCAAAATTTGTTCGCAACTTACAAAATAGTTTATTCATTCCTAAAATGTTCACTTATTCAAAAAATAATCATGCATTTCCAAAAATGTTCGTTAAATAAAAAAATGCTCATTTAATCAAAAAATGTTCGTCGGTTCTACAAATGTTCACCTATTCAAGAAAATTGTTTAATAAAATGTTCAATTTTTTAATTTTTTTTGGAACTGGTATATAATGTTCATGAATTCAAAAAATATTCTTGATTTTAGAAATTTTCAAAAAATTGTAAAACAATTCATGAATTTCGTAAATGTTCATGATTTCAAATATGTGCATGAGTTTAAAATTTGTTCATGATTTCAAAATGTATTCATGATTTTCACAAAATTGAGAGTAATGGTGTATTTGCAGATTATTTACATGTAGCCTTACTGGTTGCTTTCCTTATAGCACTTAACATCAGTATACAGTTTTTGTGTTTGGATATCTCTAACTGATTAACTTTCTGCGCCCTTTCATTAATGGATAAGAGTAGCGATTTGCCAAGGTGACGGCATCAGACATATTGATGTATTAATTTGTAAGGTCTTTGTGAAAAATTAATAAAGTGGCTGCATGCATCTCCCAGATGCAGGGGCCGAGGGTCATCCTCCTTTTTTGAAAAAAATCCGGCACAATCATAGTGCCTCCTATATTTTAGATGTGAACTTACATATTGGATCGGTCCTCCCTCCCACGTCACTCTCCCTCCCAATTCGGGTGGCGAAAACCCTAGCGCAGCCACACCTTCCATCCATCCCCTCCCTCGTCTCGCCACCGCCAGAGGCTCCGGCCGGTCAAGCTCGCTTAGATCCAGGGACAGCGGCAGCGGGGCAACTCTCTGTCCGGGGCAAGGTGGCCAGATGCGGTGCCTTGGGCGTGTGTATGGCGGTGGTGGGGTGGGGCGCGGGGGCGCGAACCGCGGGCGATCGAGGTGGAGGGCGGCGGACTCGGGCTCGGAGGTGATGTGCCTCTCTCGGCTGGTGAAGCCTCCGGCGACTGGTGTCTGCCTTGACTGGATCTGACGTCTTGGAGTGGGGCGTTTAGATATCTCTAATTGATTAACTATCTGCACACTAAAGAGTACCTTCAGTATTTCAGACGTAGATAACATATTGGAATTTTAGTTTTGTTTTGCAGTTGCTAGAATATTTTTAGAAGAAAATCTTAAGAGTAGTGCGAATCAGTCAAATAAGGTTAAAATAGACGTAGAGGTAAGATTGTTAGTACAATGTTATTTATGGCCTTTGCCTTGGTCTTTGTGCATAGCAATGTAAGGCCTCATTCGATTTGTAGGATTTTCATAGGAAAAACATAGGAACAAGGATTTCAGTAGAAATTTTTCTATATATGCATTCGGTTTATAAGAAATGCCTATATGAATTTTATAGGAATACTACTCATTTCCTGTGTTTTTGAGAAACTACACATTCACTCAGAGCTCATTTTACGCGTACAAATGAGGCAAGTCAATTTCTTAGAATGGCAAGTCTCATCCTTTATCAAACGGGAATGACTTTTTAGGGATTAAACTAGTCATTTGGGACTAAATGAAGAAGACTCTCAAGGAGAATCTTTTTTGGGACTTTTTGGGACTTTTCCAACAATGCCCCTTCATGCATTCAATGGCCCGCCACCCCATGGTGTTGTTTGATTGTTATTTTTCTATATACTAGGGGCAATATGGTCATTTAATAATCTCTAGGAAAGGATTAGGGACTTTTTAGTCTATGGAAACAAACAGGGAGGGACTTTTTAGAGACTAGAGACTTTTTAATTGAGACTAAAAAAGACCTAGGACTTAGACTAGCCATAATTGGTAGTAACATAGAGTAGTAACATGGACATGTTACTACTCTATGTTACTACATTTATAGTGGGAAGTAACATATGTGTGATAACATGCAACATTTCATTTATTATGTTATAGACTCATCTTGCCTTGATATGTGTGATGTTACAGTAACTAGCTAAGTTACGAGAACTACCTCTCTCTTCATTAACTCATTGCCATATAGACAAATTTGCTGAGTTGGACTTGAAGTTACTGCCGAAGTTACTCCCACTATGGCTAGTCTTATGAACCAAACAGGGCCTTAATTTCTAGGTTTTAGTTTCCTCCAAACCAAACCGAATGATTCCTGAAAAAGAGGTTGTCGGCCGGTGGAGTCCTCAATTTATGGCTGTTGGGTTTTGCTTTCTGTGCTCGCTGCTGTAGTTGCACTCGCACCGCACGTCGGGGTGCTGCTGGTCTGTACTCCAGCCGGCGATGGAACTATTACTAGATACTTTCTCCATAAATTAATATAAAACCATTAAAATCACTATTTTACGGAGGAAGTATTTCTTTTTCAAAGGTCGTTCTGGACTGACTGCTGGCTTCTTGCCCGTTCAATCCAATTCTCGGCACCGGACCTTTTCGGCCCTGTTTTTCTTTTTCGCATATGATCCACGGCTCGGAAAACCTTATTCGCCGCTCATCGCGAATTGCCGGCGCCACGCACAGGGGAGGCCCTGACTGGACTTTGGTTTTCATCATCATCATCATCATCATCATCATCATCATCATCATCATCATCATCATCATCATCATCATTATTATTATTATTATTATTATTATTATCCTTTTCTTTTTATTTTTTTGCAACTTAATTTTATTTTTCAAAATATAAAAAATCCTGTTTTCAAGTTTTATTCGGAAATTTCAAAACATGTTTGGAAAATAAAAAAAGTTAAAATAAAAAAACTCCGTTTCAAAAAATGTTTAGGAATTTCAAAAAGAAATGTTCGTTGTTTCAGATTTTATTTCACAAATTCAAAAATTATTTGAAGTTTTAAAAAATGATTCCATTTTCAAATTTCTGTTCGCGTTTCGAAAATGTGTTTGGGATTTTCAAATTGTCCTCGGTTCCAAAAAACAATTTCTCAAAACTTGAAAAAATGTTCACAATTTTGAAAGATGCTCAAAATTTTCAAGAAATGTTCACTCTTGTACACAAAGTTTAAAATTTCAAAATTTGCTCAAGTTGTTAAAAAATTGTCGGATTTTCAAACATTATTCGTGTTTTAAATTTTTTCCACAATGTCTGAAAATTCCAAAAAGTGTTCGAATCTGACGCTTCCATCTGTTCTTATACATCAACATCGCTCAATCTTCACATATAATCTATAGCACGACTGGCTAGCGACAAACCTTCAAACTCGAGAGGTGTAGAGTTTGAATCCATGCGGCGTGAGGCATTCCTTTTTTTCGATTTATACATCGCTAAACCAACTCTGATATGGTTATTGACGATGCTACAAACATCATGGACCTGATAATGAAGATCAATCCATGCATGCAACTGCAAAACAAGTACCATTTGATATATGCAATCTGGATTGCAGATATGATATGAAGTACATGTCTAACACAGAGGCGTATGTTCCAATGGCATCTAGTACTGGAGGTCTTACTGACTCTCTTGTCTATGGCAAAGAAGATCAAACTCTAAATCTTAGTCAAGTAAAATTATAAAGTGGTGAACCAAGGGGGTATTCTAAGGAGGGACAAAGGGGGCGTTTCAACCAACACGATGGGGGGGGGGGGAGTCAAACCCAACCTTAAGTGAAAGTCTCTAAAAACTCCATGTAGTATTTTATTCCAAAAATACATATGTCTGGCCCAAAACCAACATGGCGCAACACCTATAGATGACCATAGAAGAAAATATAAAGTGTCATCTTGTATATTTCATCCATGTCCCTCACTTGTCATCATTGCGGCTTCAAAGTCCTAAAATCATCTTGAAGCTCCGTCTTCATTGCTTGTATGCATGCAGCCATCTCTATGTCTGATCATACTCCAGTATGTATCCCACTTGTCCATGATAGGTCCTTCATTCTTGAAAATACAAATATATCTGACTTAGATAACACAATATTCTCATAAGTACTTGAAAATATTCCTAGAAATGAAAGTACATGATATTTCAGTTGACGTGTGTGAGATATAGTCATTGGTCCTTGTATCTCTATAACTTGAACGGGAGCAACCACGAGGGTTGTAGGTATAACAGTAGGGATTTTTTCATCACGGTAAGGAAGGGGTTAGAATACTACATATCAAATTGGCAATCTGATGAACACAAACGTAAGTGTAGTTTGACAAGATGCGATTTCATTTCCCAACCAAAGGGCCAAGAGGGCCTCGAGGAAGAAGACCTTGAGATCAAAATAAGTGCCTACTCAAAAAATGGATATGGACAAACACGCCTTTCTGAAAAGGCTTGATAACAGTCAAAAATGATTTATTCGTCTTGTTCTTCTTGACATAGGATATGGACAAACTGTTAGATTCCAGAAGGACACTTGGTTGTGGGTGCCGGTGTCAAAACCGGCAGATCTCGGGTAGGCGGTCCCGAACTGTGCGTCTAAGGCGGATGGTAACAAGAGGCGGGGGACACGATGTTTACCCATGTTCGGGCCCTCTCGATGGAGGTAATACCCTACTTCCTGCTTGATTGATCTTGATGATATGAGTATTACAAGAGTTGATCTACCACGAGATCGTAGAGGCTAAACCCTAGAAGCTAGCCTATGGTATGATTGTTCTTGTCCTACGGACTAAGCCCTCCGGTTTATACAGACACCGGAGGGGGCTAGGGTTACACAGAGTCGGTTACAAGGGAGGAGATCTACACATCCGTATTGCCAAGCTTGCCTTCCACGCCAAGGAGAGTCCCATCCGGACACGAGACGAAGTCTTCAATCTTGTATCTTCATAGTTCAACAGTCCGGCTAAAGTATATAATCCAGCTGTCCGAGGACCCCCTAGTCCAGGACTCCCTCAGTGGGAGTCACCTTAGCATTACATTATCCCATCTATACAATGGTGTACAACAAAATAAGTTTTTATTGCCTCTATCTTGGGACAAGTCGTGTTAAACTTTGTTTTTCATCCCGCACTCACTTGAGTGAAGTAGACAGAATGGTTGCATTTAGTTAATAGGTTGATGCCGGTCAACCCAACGACCGATCCTTAAAGTGGAAGCTTACAACTTATTTTCAATAAAATCTATGTCAATGATGGTTTAGCCCTTGCAAATTCATTCGAAAAACATAAATTCATGTTCAAGACTTCATTTTATGTGGTATCTTGATAGGTGGGTGATCCTAACAAAAGGCAACCTAAAAAAGCGTAGATGGCCAGGTTGCACAAAATGTGTCTTTTTGTGAAAATGAGGAATCAATTCAACATCTTTTCCTTGGATTGCCCCCTTGCTAAGATATTGTGGAATTCTATCCATATTATATTTAATTTACCACCCCCAACGAGTATTACAAATTTGTTTGACAACTAGTTGAATGGCGTACATCCCCAGTTTAAAGCTCAAATTTGGTTGGGAGTTTGTGCTTTACTTTGGTGCCAATATGAAATTATCGCAATGATTGTCTTTTTATCAAGACAAAGGCTGCCAATTTTTTAATGTTCATCCATAGGGCCACTTCTCAATAATACTATCTTTGCCGAGAGGAGGACCAGGCGTCCTTGGTCTCTAGATGAAACCTATGGGAGATACCTCAGAGTTTGTTCAATCGTTTTGGGTGGTGGCACAATTTTATGATAATCATGTTTAGGCACCTCTTGTAGATCCCCTAAAAGCTATATTTGAGGCAAACATGTTTTTTAGGGATCTAACTCCTAGCTAGCAGGTCCCCTATATATGTATAAGTCCTTAAAGTTATAAGGAATCATCCCTTAAAAAGCCACTCTCAGGATAAGTCTGGAGACGGTTGTGTAACATGCAACCACTGTAGCCGCCTACCTTGTCGTCGCCCCCATAGATACCACCACCACCTATGGCACCTCCTCTTAGCCCCGTCGCAGCCCCGACACACTATCCCCCACCTTCTCCTTTGTCGCCTGCGCTGGACTTGTTTGGATTCGTGGTTGTCAATCTCGTCGTCACAAAGGCTCAATCCCGCCGGCAAGCCCCGATATGGCCAAAAAAGGGATCCACATGAGGTTGGGGAAGCGGATGAAGCCCAACGCGTGAGCCCATGTCCGTAGCGTCGGAATGGTCCTTCTTCACCCCTACCATGGTCGCGCCGGCTCAATGTCCGTTTTGAGCCGCTATTTGTTCATGTATGCAGTTATGCTCCTCATTTCTCCATTATATGTCCGGTACTTGCATGTGATTGATGGAGATGATGAGAGAGAAAGAAAAGAAAGATAAATGGTGTTCCGGGGTGGGTCGGAACATCCGCGAGCCCTCATATCCTCCCATATTTGGTGTCAATATAAGGGCATCTCCAGCCGTTGGCCCCCCAGGAGGGGCAAAAATCGCCCCCTGGGGGCGCACCGGCGCTAAACCGCGCACTGGGGGCGTGATGCCCCCCAGTCGCGGCCCCCACGGATTTTTAAAATGTTCGAAATCGGTGCAAACACAACGCAAACACGGGCGAGTTTGTTCAAATTTAAACATATTTTACAAAAAAATAAAAAACTACCGCGGGCTACCCCCGCCGTCTCCCTCGCCGCCCGCCTCGCCGCCCGCCCACGTGGCTCTACATGTCGAGAGGCTGTAGAACCGCGTGTAGTCACCGCCGCCGTCGTCGCCCCGGCCGACGCCTCCGCCGTCCCTGCTGCATCCCTCCCCCGGTTGGCCTGGCGGGTTGGACGGTCCGGGGGCGTCGTCGTCGTCGCTGTCGAGGATCACGACGCCGTGCTCGTCCTCGCGCCCACGCTTGCGGGCGGCGATCTCCTCCAGGGCCCGGCGCTGCCGGACCATCTCGTCGCGGAGGTAGTCGTCCCGCGCCCACCGCAGGGCGTCCTCGTCGGAGAAGCCGCGCCGGGCTATCTCCTCGTACTCCGCGGGGAGGCCGGGCTCCGGCTTGGGCTCGACGAGGACGAAGCGGCCGGTGTGGGAGGCGTTGTCGCCGATGCGGACGCCGGAGCTGCGGGTGCGCGCGCTGACAGGCGTGCCCTGGGGCTCCGGCTTGACGGGGCGGAGGTGGAGGCAGGGAGAGCCGTCGGACGTGGAGGAGGACCCCCCGGTCTCCATGCGCCTCGGGGTCCAGGAGCTTCCCCGACGGCGTGAGAAGGACGGGGGAGTGGGGTACTCGAGGCACGGCGTGTTGCCGCCCTCGATGTACTCGAGGACGGCCTCCAACGTGCGCCCGGGCATGCCCCACCATCGACGCCGGCCGGTGGCGTTGAGCCTGCCGGAGGGCACGACGCCGTTGGTGGCCTCGAGCTGCCGGGCGTGACGGCGGCAGAAATAAGGCTCCCAGAGCGGGCTGTCGGGGACGTACCGTGGCCCCTCCCTCGCCTCACGCGGCAGGGACGAGCGGATGCGTGCGATCTCCGCACGCCGCGCCACGCCGGTGGGTACCGGGGGCACCGGCACGCCGCCGGCGCTGATCCTCCACTCCCCGGGCACCCGCATGTCCGGCGGGACCGGGTACTCGGCCTCGAAAAGGAGGCGAGCCTCGTCCTCGTGTAGATGGTGGCGGCCGAAGCCGTTCGCCGCCGCGCCGTCGCCTGGGAAGCGCTCGGCCATGGGTGTGATGAACTGGAGACGGCGAGAGAGAGAAGAAGGAGGAACGACGACGGTGAGAGAGTGTGAGATCGCCGAGTGCGTTGGGGCGCGTCTTATATAGGCCGAGGCGCCGCCCGTGCTCGTGCCGCCGTGTTGTACGCGTGGCGGGCGAGGGAGGGCGAGGGACGCGCGTCATCCGGTCTTCACTGCGCCGCCTGTGACGCATCAATGGCGCAGGCTGACTGGCGCGGCAGCTTTGGCATTGATTCGCCGCGGGAAATGAGGCGATGAGGACGACGAAGGGCCGAGAAGAGAGCCGTGTCGCTGACGCGGCGGGCCCACTGCTGTTTCGTGCCAAAACAGTTCGCCCCGGCGCCCCCGGGCGCCCCCCAGCGCGCCGGGTTCGGCCTGGGTCGGCCGGCGCTGTTTTTGGCCCAGGCCGGCTAAAATCGGGCTCCTGGGAGCGCGACTGGGCCGATTTTTCGGCGCCGACGCAAAAAAAAACACACCTGGGGAGGCCTTGCTGGGGCGCGTCTGGAAATGCCCTAAGGATTTGCGGACAACCATGCCGTATAGAGATGATATGAGGAGTCTAATTGACATCTTTTTCTTCTCTCTTGTCCGGTTATTGTTTGGACGTGTCAGGCGTTCAAGGGGGATTTAAGGGGGCATGTTGTAGATGTTCTAATGCCGCCTAGTCTTTGTCCTTCTGCCGGACTTTGTGAATCGTTGTAAAACATTGCAATAATAATTAATCTAGGGCCATGTGCATAGATTGAGGTAGAGACCGAGGCTTTGAGTCCTTTTTCAAAGAAAGAAAATCATGATGTTCTCACCTGCGTGTACAAGCAAGCATCATACGCCAATTCAACGGAACCATTGTCTACGAGCAAGATCAATAGAAGAGCCCGCTGCTTAATGTAAACATGTGCCACGTCATCTACGGTCTTTGATAAAAAATACTCATACAATGGGCAGCCTTTACATTAATTGCTAGGCTTTCTATAGCATTCAATGCTTGCATGACATACGAGAAAGAGAGGCGCACATGATTCGTAGCCATGAAGAAACGTCTGCTTTTAGCCCTTACATACTCCCTCCGTTCTTTAAAGAGTGTACTTCCAACTTTGTTGGAAAGTCGAACTTTTTTATATTTGACCGTATTTATATAATAATATATCAACATTTATACCATCAAATTAGTAGAATTAGATTCATGATAAAGTACACTTTCATCATGTACCTATTTGGTTTCACAAACATTGATGGCTATATGTTCATGAGAGAGTAGGCTGCATGTTGACTATATGTTCATGTAAATTGTGCTACAGCGGTGCGCTTCATGAAGAGCCCGCTGCCTTGTCTCTCTTACCTCCTCTCTCCTCCAGATCAGATTTTAATGACGTGGGAGAACTTATCGCTTGCTGAGTACTACCTCCGTTTCAGTTTACAAGTCCTACGCGTATACCTAGATTGCCAATTTTATCACCCTAATATAAATTATACTATAACACAAAAATTATATCTTTTGAAAATAGAACATATGAAGTTTATATTGATATATTTTTGTAATATATGACTTGTATTAGGTTGGTCAAATTGATAATCTAAGGGTACGCGCATGCCCTGTAAACTGAGAGAGAGGTAGTAGGATCTATCTACTGGCAGATATGCTGCTATAGTTGTCGTCAAAAAGTGTAGAGAAATCCCTAATGTCATGTGCATTCGTGTACGGACTAAGTGCACTCATCTGAGAGCGGGGCGAGAACCGCAGGCCGGTTATGCCCTGCTGCGAGCGGCTTGCCGGCTTCAATCATACGGGGACGGTATTGCCAATGTGCGCTGGTGAAGAGCCGCAGCTAGCTGGTTTGTATTCGTGCAGACGAGTTCTCATTGGTGATTCTTTAGGTCCATACAGAAAAAAGGCGAAAACATGTAGTAGTAGGTTTTCCACCTGGAAAATGAGTGTATGAGGCGCAGAACAGAACGCCCACACAAGCAAAGCAGTTGGCCACCACCGGTCACCGGAGGCGTGGAATCTCCGCCGGGCTCCACGGAACCTGGAACTCGGATACCCTGTCGTGGTGCACTGGCCCACCGTCACCGTGCGAGGCGGAGAGGTTTGGTCCGACTTGAGCACGCGCCTCCACCACAAAATCGTCGACCGGAATCATTTCCCCCGGATGAAACGAGATTACCCTTGGCAGGCACGCCGCAACCTCAGGCGAGCACACAACCCCGAGACGACTCCCGACTCCCGTCCTCCGCACGACGGACGGCGCGCGGCCGCGAGAGATCCACAAGCCTCACGCGGTCGCTGCCGGCTGCCCCGCGGCCCCGTCGGATAAATAAAACCACGCGAGCACCAGTCAGGAAAAAGCACCGGTCGGAAGCAAAGGCCAAACACCTGTACTACGTCAGTCAAGGCGAGAAGCAAGGGCCCAGAACCAGAACCAACCAGCCTCAGCGCGCGCGTGCGTGTGTGGTGGTGGGAAGTTCGCAGCTTGGCTGTGCCTGTGGGGCAAGAGCAGCGGCAGCGATGGCGGCGTCCGTGGCCACCTCCCCGGCCTGCACCCGGCTCATCCCCAGCAGCCCCCTCTCCGCCTCGGCTTACACGGCCGCGCCGTCCCTCGTCCGCCTGGCGGGGTCCTCCAGGCGCCTCCGCCGCGCCCTGCGCGTCTCGGCCGCGGCGGAGCCGGCCGACGCGCTGCCTGGGGCCGGGGCCGGCGAGCTGGACGGGGTGGTGCCGGCGGGGCTGCTCGAGGAGCTGCCGGAGGGCCTCGCCTTCCAGGGCGACATGGGCGGGGGGTTCGCCCCCGGCGGCGGCGGCGGCGACGACGGCAACAAGATGCTCGACCGCGGCATCAACGCCGCCATCGTGCTCGGCGCCAGCACCTACGCGCTCACCAAGCTCCTCACCGTCGACCAGGACTACTGGCATGTACGAATCTTCTCGATTGATTCCAGCCAATATTGTTTCTTCTCTTCTACTAATAGCTAGTCATAATCTCGATTGGGTCTAATTTGGGTTACTTCTTGCTCGGATTTGGTGCAGGGGTGGACTATCTTTGAGATCCTGAGGTACATGCCGGAGCACAACTGGTCGGCGTACGAGGAGGCCCTCAAGGCCAATCCCGTTCTTGCCAAGATGATGATCAGCGGCGTCGTCTATTCCCTCGGCGACTGGATAGCCCAGGTGCCAATCCAATCCAATTCCCCCTCGCTCACTGACTGGTGTATTTATCATCCCCTTTCTGCTTCTGCAATAGCTAATTCGGTTCTTCTTCTTTGTGTTGCTCCTGCTTATTACAGTGTTACGAAGGGAAGCCCATCTTCGAGTTTGACCGCACTCGTATGTTCCGGTCTGGCCTCGTAGGGTTCACCCTCCACGGATCCCTTTCGCACTACTACTACCATTTCTGCGAGGTATACACTTATGATTCTTAGCCTGACTCGTATAATTTTTTCTGATGTTGGTGTGTAAACTGACATGAATGCATCGACTTCCTTGCATCAGTCGTTGTTCCCGTTCAAGGATTGGTGGGCTGTGCCTGTCAAGGTTGCGTTTGATCAGACGGCTTGGTCTGCGCTGTGGAACAGCATCTACTTCGTCGCCCTAGGCTTCCTTCGCTGGGAATCTCCGTCCACCATATACAAAGAGCTCAAGGCCACCTTCTTCCCCATGCTTACTGTAAGCATCAGTCATCTTTTAAATTCTGGATTGTGCTTCTGTGGTTGTGCCAAACTAAGTGTCTTTGGTGGAAAATGGATTGAATGTTGACGGCCTTAGTTTCATGGTCCCATTATTCAGTTAGAAAATGTAGAACATACAATAAGTTAATTAATACAACGATGAGATTGTGCTGGCATTTTGCTGCCTCAGTCTTCAGGCTTTTTAGGCACACTAGCAACTGCAGACGTGTGTGAACGAGTGTAAATTTACTAAATAAGGCGCACATGCATCTAGTACATCATCGTGAAAGAATTTGGTCCGAGTTCCATGAGAGAAAATGGAAACAAACTGAAATATGGTTATTGATAGGATTAATTGTGGTGCTGTATAAGAGTATCACATATGAGCTTTTTCCCATTTTATTTTTCTTGTTACTCGTTGTTACAAAGCTGAAAATGATGTTCTGAATTGTAAATTGCAGGCTGGGTGGAAACTGTGGCCATTTGCACACTTAATCACATACGGTGTGGTTCCTATCGAACAAAGACTTCTCTGGGTCGACTGTGTCGAATTAATCTGGGTCACTATCTTGTCAACGTAAGCCTCTGATCGTGCTTTCATATTTGATTTCTCAGAGTTACACGTGCTACCAAACTTTATCATGCATGGAAGATTACTAAACTGTATCACCTTCTTGTTTGATAGTTACTCAAATGAGAAATCTGAAGCAAGGATCTTAGACGATTCCTCCACAACAGATACGCAGGTATATTGCATCAGAACTACTCCTAAACATATGAAGAAATCAGTTGAGCCTTGTCATCTCTGTCAACGGACTGACAGCTGGAATTATCTTTCTTCTTTTCAGGACAACTCCAGATAGCACATGCTTCCTGGTTTTGCTGTTTTATAGATTGGAACAGCAGAAACTGCTCCGGCTTCATTATGTTCGGATTGTATAAATTGTATGTACAGTTAGTTGCCAGCGCTGCGTGTGTAAAAATACCTTGCATCTATTGCAAGCAAATTGTGCTGGCCAAACAAAACCGAAAAGAAATTGTCTCAAGGGAGATCAACTCCTGATGAAAATATGAGTTGTACCGCAACCATGATTTTGAGTCGTTTTTGGTGGTACCAAGGAATGCTTGCTGAAACTATGCAAGCATGCAAAAACAATAAGGCAAGGAGCAAAACATGAGAAGTTTTAAACATTGGCAGATGTGTCTTCCTAAATTGCATCTGATGGGACATATGTCTGAACAAAGGAAGCGCGATGCGAGTATTATAGAGCTGTAGAACACAGCTCCTAACCAACATTTCCATAGCAAAAAACAACTTTTTTTCTGCACAAGTAGAGAAGTTGAGATACTATACAATTGTGGTATGTGTACCACCGTTGTGGGATAATATATATGCCCCTGCTTGACAGACGCCCAGATCATGAGAGCATCAGATTTCATGAAGCTGAATATTCACAAGCACAAGATTAAACTGCATATTTGTCAAGGAGTGGAGGCAAGCTGGTGCTGGAGGAGTAGATCGTTTTGTGAGGCGTTAGTTTATTGAGTTGAGTTGTGTTGGTGGGTGTTGGCCGTCTTGCACATGTTTGCATGTTTGCAACGTCTCTTGTAAATGTCGACTTCTTTCTTCTATGTAAACGGTTGCTCTCGAAAATAAAAGTACACGCAGTATGCCACAAAAACTTTGACAGGTGTCCCTACGGGCTAGTTATGGCTGACTGATACTGCTTTACGACTCCTCTAGAAGTATCTTCAATCGGGCATGGGCAAATTTGACCCCGCGTAAGACCGTGGACACGGATAAGAGGAACTCGACCCTTATTTGTCCATCCCGCAATCATCTCCCTCGCATCAAAACCTTCAAATCTATACAAGACCATGCAATGTAGATTAACACAACAATGACAGACACATAGCAGTTCATTTCATACAACCAGACATATCAAGTTTATCAAGTTTATAGTAGTTCATACCACAGCACAGTAGGATAGCTAGATACATAAAAGACGCAACTCGGACATCACCGCTTCGCCTTGTTCTTCCCCTTATCATCTATAGAGTGACAGTACTAGTTGTTGAAGACGGCGTAGGCGTCTTCATCGTCTAGGGGTGCGTCAGAGTCGCTGGAGGGGCCGGACAAGGAGGAGAGCCCAACAAGACGTCTAGGGGTGCCTACTCCTTGGCGAGGCGGCAGGCTATGGCGGAGGCAGCTGCTTGCTCAGCCACAAGCTGATCCGAAGCCACGAGCGATGCATTCTCATTCTCGCAGGGCGGCGGCAGGCATCCATCTCTACGGTGGTGAACAACCGGCGCAGGACTGATAATCGCGGCATGTCTTGTGGTATGGAATCCTTGAGATCTTTTAGCATCATATTATAGTAAAATGCAATCAGTCCTACTTTTTTCACGAATGCGCAGATTGCCTATCTTTCCATAGATACTTTACATTGATAGAAAGGTAGAAGTATAGGAGCGTGAAGACCTGCACTGTTAGCACCTCTTTCCCACGAGTTAGCAGAAGAACGGGGGCACCTCTTCCCCAGGATCAGTCCTATTTTCCCATTATATATGTTATTCAAATTTAGTTACATTTGGGAAATATTAAAAGTTGATATGAACAAGTGGACGGAGCCTGAACAAATTCAGCTTTGTGACTAACAAGTTACCATCAGCAATAATCATTATGATCATTGAACACACTAGGAGCTAAGAAAAGTTGCACCGGATATCGTTTCTAGGCAGAGACTTGAGTTGCCTGCTTGTCGCCCTGCTTCACGGCTGGCTTCCATATGATTGCTTCTCCTGTTTTCGCGCAAAAGCTACATGTTAGCAGAGTGGAAGGCTATAAAATTTACTCCATTTATATTTAAATTCTCTAAAGAAAAAACTTTCTTTCTTGTTCAAACTGAACACTAACTAGGACAGAGTTCAGTGCTCTTAGTGCACAGTTGCTACTGCCTATTGGCTGGAATGCAACTACAAACCTAGTTGCTATCTGTTTCGTCACTGCGGACGAATCAAAGTCTACGCGATTAATAATAAGATGTAAGGCACAACCATAGAAATAAAACGATCTGATTTCTCTGAAAAATTTAACACTCCCACGGAAAAAGGAAGAAGAGTATGTTCAAGCTAGCGTTACTACTGGGAGGGAGGGAACCAAGTTTAATTAGGGACGAGTATATGGTCCAGTTCGATATCTAAAACAGGGTAAAGCCATATAGTTAACCTATATTAACCACGATATACAGGTCCAATTTGACATCCAAAACAACAGGGGAAAGTCATCATAATTCAAGCTAGCAAGTGCATCATGTGTGTGTGTGTGTATATATATATATATATATATATATATATATATATATAGTTACTATTCATCACCCAGGGTGCAGAATAAGTTATTCTTCACCCGAGGTAATCTTACGATCATTTCATAATTAAATTACGTTTGGAATGCAAATAGTTACATTCCTATCGATTCACGACGTAAAATTTCACATAAGAAAATAAAAATATAGGTCATAAGACAAAAAAATTTACAGTTTATGTGTATTTTACACTATGTTTTTACATTTGTAATTTTACATAACATAAATATTTTTTTCGACGACTATATATTTTCTTACGGTCTCTTTTTACTTCGGAAATAAGGCAAAATTTACGGAACGTAAAATTACGGTCCATTGGTGGTAAAATAAAGGGGGGTGAAGAATAACTATTCCTCACCTAGGATGACGAATAGTCAATCCCTATATATATACACGTTTTAAGGAAAGGAGCTACCTTCCACATTCTCGGTGACAAACTTGTTCTCGCGGTAATCTTCAGTGTCTGGGTCATCTAAATCACCGATACAGCACGGGCTGCACGGGAGCTCCTCGCTTCTTAAGTCTGCAAAACAGTTTCCTGGAAGCAAAATTTTCTGGGAAGATGGGGGCTGCAATTCGATCCACTTCATGGTTTCCTTGAACACTTGGAACCGCATAGCCTTCTCTTTCTCGTTTCGGTATGTCTTGTTGAACCGCTTCATCCAATTCCCAAACCTCTCTTGCATCTCCTCCTCTTTATATATATAGATGTCCTCCTCTTTCTTGCGAGTAGCTGCACAAGAAGACAGTATGTATGCATGAGACGGTGGTTCCTGACATGAAAACCCGAATATGAGGAAACTACCTGGCTTATCATCATTTGGGCCTTTCCTGAAACAGTTTGACTAATTCACATCTAGATATTTTTTAAGAATGTCACATCTAAGCTCCCACAAATATATAATGTAGCAACAAGAAACAAAAAAAAAACTAGGAAAAAAAAACCACAAACAGAGTGGGCATGAGCTTAGATATGACATAACTATGTCACATCTAGATGTGTCCTAGACAAACCCTTCCTGAAATACTGAACTGCCAAGGTTCCAGCACCAGCAAACGCAGCAGCGGCCGCGGCCACACCAGCAGCACCACGAAGGCCATCGCTGATGGGGAGATCCTTCTGTATAGATCGGGATGAGAAACATGAGAGGGGAGCCTGGAGTTGCAGATCTGAGTGAAACAACGGGGGAGACTCACCAAGGAGTGCAAAGAGCGTGCAGGAGCCGTCCTTGGGATCACCCGCGGCGAGAACCTCCGTGTGAGGAGGAAACCGACGGCCCGCCGGAGGGACATGATTGCCTCTTCCTTCGCCTTATCCATGATTTCCTTTTCGCTCGTCTCCGCTGCCGCCGCCTGGATTCGTAAATTTGCTCCGGCATCCATCCAAATAAAGAGGGATCAGTCTATTAGGGCATCTCCAGCCGTTGGCCCCCCAGGAGAGGCAAAAAATCGCCCCCTGGGGGCGCGCCGGCGCTAAACCGCGCACTGGGGGCGTGATGCCCCCCAGTCGCGGCGCCCACGGTTAGTCAAAAAAGTCAAAAATGGCGCAAAAACGACTCAAATCTAACGCAAACATCGGCGAGTTTGTTCAAACTTAACATATTTTGCAAAAAAAGAAAAAAACTTCCGCGGGCTAGCCCCGCCATCTCCCTCGCCGCCCGCCCACGCGGTTTACATGCCGAGGAGGCTGTAGAACTGCGTGTAGTCACCGCCGCCGCCGCCGCCGTCGTCGTCGTCATCGTCGTCGCCGCCCCCGCCTGCGCCTCCGCCGTCCCTGCTGCATCCCTCCCCCGGTTGGCGCGGCGGGTTGGATGGTCCGGGGGCGTCGTCGTCGTCGTCGTCGCTGTCGAGGACCACGACGCCGTGCTCGTCCTCGCGCCCACGCTTGCGGGCGGCGATCTCCTCCAGGGCCCGGCACTGCCGGACCATCTCAACGCGGAGGTAGTCGTCCCACGCCCACCGCATGGCGTCCTCGTCGGAGAAGCCACGCCGGGCTATCTCCTCGTACTCCGCGGGGAGGCCGGGCTCCGGCTTGGGCTCGACGAGGACGAAGCGGCCGATGGGTGGGGAGGCGTTGACGCCGATGCGGACGCGGAGCTGCGGGTGCGCGCGCTGACCGGCGTGTCCTGGGGCTCCGGTTTGACGGGGCGGAGGCATGGCGAGCCGCCGGACAAGGAGGAGGACCCCCCGTTCTCCATGCGCCTCGGGGTCCAGGAGCTTCCTCGGCGATGTGAGAAGGAAGGGGGAGCGGGGTACTCGAGGCGCGGCGTGTTGCCGCCCTCGATGTACTCGAGGACGGCCTCCAACGTGCGTCTGGGCACGCCCCACCACCGGCGCCGGCCCTCGGAGTTGAGCCTGCCGGAGGGCTCTACACCGTTGGTGGCCTCGAGCTGCTGGGCGTGGCGGCGCCGGAAGTAGGACTCCCAGAGCGGGCTATCGGGGACGTACCGAGGTCCCTCCCTCGCCGCCCGCGGCAGGTTCGCGCGGATGCGTTCGATCTCCGCACGCCGCGCCGCGCCGGTGGGCACCGGGGGCACCGGCACGCCGCCGGCGCTGATCCTCCACGCGCCGGGCACCCGCATGTCCGGCGGGACCGGGTACTCGGCCTCGTAAAGGAGGCGAGCCTCGTCCTCGTGGAGATGGCGACGGCCGAAGCCGTTCGCCGCCGCGCCGTCACCAGGGAAGCGCTCGGCCATGGGTGATGAACTGAAGACGGCGAGAGAGAGGAGAGGGAGGAACGACGACGACGAGAGAGTGTGATCGCCGAGCACGCTGGTGCGCGTCTTATATAGGCCGAGGCGCCGCTCGTACGCGTGTCCGCCGTGTACGCGTGGCGGGCGAGGGAGGGCGAGGGACGCGCGTCGTCCGGCCTTCACTGCGCCGCCCGTGAGGCATCAATGGCGCAGGCTGACCGGCGCGACAGCTTTGGCATTGATTCGCCACGGGAAACGAGGCGATGAGGACGACGAAGGGCCGAGAAGAGAGCCGTCTCGCTGACGCGGCGGGCCCGCTGCTTTTCCGCGCCAAAAAAGTTCGTCCGGCGCCCCCGGGCGCCCCCCAGCGCACCGGGTTCGGCCTGGGTCTGCCGGCGCTGTTTTCGGCCCAGGCTGGTGAAAATCGTACTCCTGGGGGCGCGACTGGGCCGTTTTTTCGGCGCCGGCGTGAAAAAAAAGCCTGGGGAGGCCTTCCTGGGGGCGCGGCTGGAGATGCCCTTAACACGAATGCTGGAGACCGTCATCCAACCATGCAATGCAATGCCATTGTGTTGACTAATGACATCTCCAATACTAACCCGCAAATTTGCTCCGGCATCCATCCGCGTACCAGTGGACTAGTTTATGAACGCGGCTGTTGTGCCCACATATATTTCAACCACCTGAACTAAACGGACAAACTTCATGCAAACACGCCGGATTTCATAAAATCTGGACGAAATTCATTGCATTTTGAACATTTTCTAACTAAAAACTATACCGGACTTAGATAAAACTAGTCTGCCGCCGACACAGGCAGATATCCATTCCCACGACACAGATACCCTTGATTAGTCTACGGCCGGCCATAGTGGATCTCCATTGTCTTCCCCATGTCCGCCAGCTTGCTCATCGGACTATCGTGAACCCCGAAGGGAGGTAGATGCTTCAGCGCGGGGTGGCTCGCTTCCCCATGTTCGACAGCTCCACTCATCAGAGTGGAACCAGCGGGATGTGCTTCAGCAGGAGGGGAGGGGACGACGGTGGCCTACAACCGGGCAAGACACCACCTGTGTACGTCGGCGTCGCCTTGGTGGTGGTCTCCGTGAGACCCAAGTGGCGGCGGCCTCCCATGTTCTACTTCTCCTTGATGATGGTGGTAGGTGCGGACGTGCTGGCTACCGTTTCGTTGATCTCCATTGTCTTCCCCATGTCCGCCAGCCCGCTCATCGGACTATCGTGAACCCCGAAGGGAGGTATATGCTTCAGCGCAGGGTGGCTCGCTTCCCCATGTTCGACAGCGGCACTCATCAAAGTGGAACCAGTGGGATGTGCTTCAGTAGGAGGGGAAGGGACGACGGTGGCCTACAACCGGGCAAGACACCACCTGTGTACGTCGGCGTCGCCTTGGTGGTGGTCTCCATGAGACCCAAGTGGTGGCGGCCTCCCATGTTCTACTTCTCCTCGATGATGGCGGTAGGTGCGGACGTGCTGGCTACCATTTTGTTGATCTCCATGAAGACGACTTCTTTCTTCACTGGCAGGGCACGCTTACGTGAACGTTGACGACAGATGGCACGATCGCATGCACGGGAGGAGCGGTTCGACATGGCATTGTCCATGGCAGCCATGATGCGCATGCCACCGTGCTCTCGCGCGTGCCAGCATAGAACAACTCGCCAATCCTCAGCAAGCAGGCTTGGAGCGGCGAGTTGTTGAACGACGTGCCAGCTTGGAGTTTCTACCTTCGCAAGCTGGCCTGTAGCAGCCTGGAAATTGAGGGTGGTGCAGCAGAGAGTTGACTGGCTCGTATCCGGCGGGCTCAATGGGCCATCCCAGTTGGCTTTTTATGCTGGAGAACTCCTCTTCCTGCTCGTCGAATGCCATGGAGATTGTGGAGAAAATGGTGCAAGAAGGAGATGGGAGCGGAGTGTGGTGTGATTTTTGCCCGACGTCTGGCATCGTTTAAATAGCTAGCGGGCGGGCTGCCGGAGCCAACCGGCATTGTGTTTGATGATGGGCGGCTCACGAGCGGACGCGTGACTGGAGTAGGTTCTCGGCACACACATGAGATTAATGGAGGAAGGCGGGCAGTCTGTGTGATGGAAATATGCCCTAGAGACAATAATACAACTGCTATTATTATATTTTCATGATAAAGGTTTATTATTCATGCTAGAATTGTATTGATTGGAAACTTCAATACATGTGTGGATACATAAACAAAATACCGTGTCCCTAGTGAGCCCCTACCAGACTAGCTCGTTGATCAAAAGATGGTTAAGGTTTCCTAACCATAGACATGAGTTATCATTTGATAACGTGATCACATCATTAGGAGAATGATGTGATGGACAAGACCCATCTGTTAGCTGCTACCTCTTGAGCATGCGTTGGTTTTCCCTTAAAGAGGAAAGGGTGATGCAGAAAAGTAGCGTAAGTATTTCCCTCAGTTTTTGAGAACCAAGGTATCAATCCAGTAGGAGGATACACGCAAATCGCCTCGTACCTACACAAACAAATAAGAACCTTGCAACCAACGCGATAAAGGGGTTGTCGATCCCTTCACGGCCACTTGCAAAAGTGAGATCTGATAGAGATAATAAGATAAATATTTTTGGTATTTTTATGATATAGATTGGAAAGTAAAGATTGCAAAATAAAATAAATCAAAAACTTATATGATGGAAAATAGACCCGGGGGCCATAGGTTTCACTAGTGGCTTCTCTCAAGATAGCATAATCTACGGTGGGTGAACAAATTACTGTCGAGCAATTGATAGAAAAGCGCATAGTTATGAGAATATCTAGGCATGGTCATGTATATAGGCATCACGTCCGTGACAAGTAGACCGAAATGATTCTGCATCTACTAGTATTACTCCACACATCGACCGCTATCCAGCATGCATCTAGAGTATTAAGTTCATAAGAACAGAGTAACGCATTAGGCAAGATGACATGATGTAGAGGGATATACTCAAGCAATATGATATAAATCCCATTTATTTATCCTCGATGGCAACAATACAATATGTGCCTTGCTGCCCCTGCTGTCACTGGGAAAGGACACCGCAAGATTGAACCCAAAGCTAAGCACTTCTCCCATTGCAAGAAAGATCAATCTAGTTGGCCAAACCAAACTGATAATTCCAAGAGACTTGCAAAGATATCAAATCATACATATAAGAATTCAGAGAAGAACCAAATATTGTTCACAGATAATCTTGATCATAAACCCACAATTCATCCGATCTCGACAAACACACCGCAAAAAGAATTACATCGAATAGATCTCCAAGAGAATCGGGGAGAACTTTGTATTGAGATCCAAAGAGAGAGAAGAAGCCATCTAGCTAATAACTATGGACCCGAAGGTCTGTGGTAAACTACTCACACATCATCGGAGAGGCTATGGTGTTGATGTAGAAGCCCTCCGTGATCGATTCCCCCTCCGGTGGAGCGCCGAAAAAGGCCCCAAGATGGGATCTCATGGGTATAGAAGGTTGCGGCGGTGGAAATAGGGTTTCGTGGTGCTCTCGGATGTTTTCGGGGTATATGAGTATATATAGGCGAAAGAAGTAGGTCGGTGGAGCCACGAGGGGCCCACGAGGGTGGGGGCGTGCCTCCCTGCCTCGTGGCTGCCTCATTGCTTCCATGACGTCCACTCCAAGTCTCCTGGATCACGTTTGTTCCAAAAATAACTCTCCCAAAGGTTTCATTCCGTTTGGATTCCGTTTGATATTCCTTTTCTGCGAAACACTGAAATAGGCAAAAAAAGAGCAATTTGCACTGGGCCTTTGGTTAGTAGGCTAGTCCCAAAAATAATATAAAAGTGTATAATAAAGCCCATTAAACATCCAAAACAGATAATATAATAACATGGAACAATAAAAAGTTATAGATACGTTGGAGACATATCATTAGCTTAGCATATGACCGTTTAGTTTATTGCTATTGCTTTCTTAATGTCAAATACATATTCCTTCGACTATGAGATCATGCAACTCCCGGGTACCGGAGGAATACTTTGTGTGCTATCAAACGTCACAATGTAACTGGGTGATCATAAAGATGCTATACAGGTATCTCCAAAGGTGTCTATTGAGTTGGCATGGATCGAGATTAGGATTTGTCACTTCGTGTATCGGAGAGGTATCTCTGGGCCCTCTCGGTAATACACATCACGAGAAGCTTGCAAGCAAAATGACTAAGGAGTTAGTTACGAGATGATGTATTGTGGCACGAGCAAAGAGACTTGTCAGTAACAAGATTGAACTAGGTATGAAGATACCGACGATCGAATCTCGAGCATGTAACATACCGACAGACAAAGGGAACTAAGTATGTTATCATAAAGGTTTGACCGATAAAGATCTTCGCAGAATATGTAGGAACCAATATGGGCATCCAAGTTCCGCTATTGGTTATTGACTGGAGAGGCGTCTCGGGCATGTCTACATCATTCTCGAACCCGTAGGGTTCGCACGCTTAATGTTAGTATACGATATAGTATTATATGAGTTATGTGATTTGGTGATCGAATGTTGTTCAGAGTCCCGGATGAGATCACAGACATGATGAGGAGCTCCGGAATGGTCTAGAGGTAAATATTGATATATAGGACTATGCTATTTGGACACCGGAAAGGTTTCGGAGTGTATCGGGTAGTCATCGGATCACCGGAAGGGGTTCCGGGAAGCCTCAGGAGGTTAATGGGGCTTATGGGCCAAGTGAGGGGAACACACCAGCCCCCAAGGGGCTGGCGCACCCCTTCTATGGATGGAAAGGGGGAGGGCTATTCCCTCTTTCCTTCCCTCTACCTAAGAGGAAGGAAAGGGGGGGGGGCTCCCCCTCCCGGCTTCCCCCCGCAGGCAAAGAAGGAAAGGGGGGTGCCAAAGGACAGGCATCCAAGGGGGCCGGCCGACCACTTTGGGGCACAACCAAGGCTGCCTCCCCAGCTCCACCTATATATATGAGAGAGAGGGGCGCCACACAACCTACGACAATCTCTTAGCCGTGTGCGGCGCCCCTCTCCACAGTTTAGTCCTTTGTCTAGTTTTTCCGCAGTGCACGACAAAGCCTTGCGGGAATAAGTTCGCCACCACCGTCATCCTGCTGGAACTCATCTACTACTTCGCCCGTCTTGGTAGGTCAAGAAGGCGAGGACATCATTGAGCTGAACGTCTGCTGAATGCGGAGGTGTCGTACGTTCGGTACTTGATCGGTTGGATTGCGAAGGTGTTCGACTACATCAACCGCGTTGATAAATGCTTTCGCTTTACAGTTTATGAGGGTACGTAGAGACAATCTGCCCTCTCGTAGCTATGTGCATCTCCATGTATAGATCTTGCGTGTGCGTAGATTTTTTTTTGTTTTCCATGCAACGTTACCCAACAGTGGCATCCGAGCCAGGTATATGCGTAGATGATATGCACGCGTAGAACACAAAGGAATTGTGGGCGGTGATGGTCATACTACTTACCACCAACGTCTTATTTTGATTCGGCGGTATTGTGGGATGAAGCGGCCCAGACCAACCTTACATGTCCATGCACATGAGACCGATTCCACCGACTGACATGCAACTTGTTTTGGATAAAGGTGGTTGGCGAGTGTCTGTTTCTCCTACTTTAGTTGAATGGAATTTGACTACGACCGATCCTTGAAGAAGGTTAAAACAACAAACTTGATAATCACCCTTGTGGTTTTTTGTGTAGTTAAGAACGGTTCTTGCTAGAAGCTCGTAGCGGCCATGTAAAACTTGCAACAACAAAGTAGAGGACGTCTAACTTGTTTTTGCAGGGCATGTTGTGATGTGATATGGTCAAGACGTGATGTGATATACGTTGTTGTATGAGATGATCATGTTTTGTAATATCGACAACCGGTAGGAGCCTTAGGGTTATCTCTTAATTATTGTATGAAATGCAAGCGCCATGTAATTGCTTTACTTTATCACTACGTATTAGCAATAGTTGTAGAAGCAATAGTTGGCGAGATGACCACGACGCAACGATGGAGATCAAGGTGTCAAGCCGGTGACGATGGAGATCATGACGATGCTTTGGAGATGGAGATCAAAAGCACAAGATGATGATGGCCATATCATGTCACACATTTTGATTGCATGTGATTATTATGCATTATGCATCTTATTTTGGTTAGAACGGCGGTAGCATTATAAGATGACCCCTTCACTAAATTTCAAGATAAAGTGTTCTCCCTGAGTATGCACCGTTGCAAAAGTTTGTCGTTTCGAAGCACCTCGTGATGATCGGGTGTGATAGTCTCTACGTTCGCATACAACGGGTGTAAGTCAGTTTTGGACATGCAGAATACTTGGGATAAACTTGACGAGCCTATCATGTACAGACATGATCTCGGAATAATGGAGACTGAAAGGTCAGACGTGAGTCATATAGTAGATATGATCAACATAGAGATGTTGATCATTGAAGACCACCCCATCTCACGTGATGATCCAACATGGGTTAGTTGATTTGGATCATGTATCACTTAGATAAGTTGAGGGATGTTAATTTAAGTGGGAGTTCATTAGTAATTTGATTAATTGAACTTAATTTATCATGAACTTAGTCTTAATAGTTTTGCATATCTATGTTGTAAATCAATGGCTCGTGCTACCATTCCCTGAATTTTAATGCGTTCCTAGAGAAAGCTAAGTTTAAAGATGATGGTAGCAACTACATGGAATGGGTCCGTAACTTGAGGATTATCCTCATTGCTGCACAGAAGAATTATGTCCTTGATGCACCATTAATAAACCTGCTGCAGATGTTATGAACGTCTGGCAGGCTCGATCTGATGACTACTCAATAGTTTAGTGTGCCATGCTTAACGGCTTAGAACCGGGACTTGAAAGATGTTTTGAACGCCACGTAGCATATGAGATGTTCCAAGAGCTGAAGTTGATATTTCAATCTAATGCCCATGTTGAGAGATATGAAGTCTCCAACAAGTTCTATAGCTGTAAGATGGAGGATAATAGTTCTGTCAGTGAACGCATACTCAAAATGTCTGGGTATCATAACCATTTGACTCAGCTGGGAATTGATCTTCTAGTTGAGAGTATTATTGATAGAGTTCTTCAGTCACTGGCACCAAGCTACAAAGGTTTC
Source organism: Aegilops umbellulata (assembly GCA_032464435.1). Taxonomy (NCBI): domain Eukaryota; kingdom Viridiplantae; phylum Streptophyta; class Magnoliopsida; order Poales; family Poaceae; genus Aegilops; species Aegilops umbellulata. The sequence continues at coordinate 107,877,440 of CP136054.1, forward strand.
GTGATGAACTATAATATGCAAGGGATGACAAAAATGATTCCCGAGCTCTTCGCAATGCTTTAGGCCGCGGAGGTAGAAATCAAGAAGGGGCATCAAGTGTTGATGGTTAACAATACTACTAGTTTCAATAAAAAGGGCAAGGGAAAGAAAGGGAACTTCAAGAAGAATGGCAAGCAAGTTGCCGCTCCCGTGAAGAAGCCCAAAGCTGGACCGAAGCCTGAATCTAAGTGCTTCTACTGCAAAGGAAATGGTCACTAGAAGCGGAACTGCCCTCAATACTTGGTGGATAAGAAGGATGGAAAAGTGAACAAAGCTATATTTGATATACATGTTAATTATGTGTACCTTAATAATGCTCGTAGTAGCGCCTGGGTATTTGATACTGGTTCAGTTGCTCATATTTGAAACTCAAAACAGGAGCTACGGAATAAACGAAGATTGTCTAAGGACGAGGTGACGATGTGCGTCAGGGATGGTTCCAAGGTCGATGTGATCGCCGTCGGCACGGTACCTCTACATATACCTTTGGGATTAGTTTTAGACCTCAATAATTGTTATTTGGTGCCAGCGTTGAACATGAACATTATACCTGGATCTTTTTTAATGCGAGACAGTTATTCATTTAAATTAGAGAATAATGGTTGTTCTATTTATATGAGTAATATCTTTTATGGTCAGTCACTTATACGTCTCCAATGTATCTATAATTTATGAAGTATTCATGCTATTATATTATCTGTTTTGGATGTTTATGGGCTTTATTATCGAAAATCTGCATCTGAGCACGGGCTTAGCTGCACCCACTCAGAAAAAAATTCAAAAAAAAAATACTAGAAAAATTCAAAAAATCTCCAAAAAAAATTGTGTGGTAGATAATTTGATGAGTGAGCTCCGCTCCAAATTTCAACTCATTTCGACATCTGAGCAATTCTGGGAAAAAAGACAAATCGGGTCAAAACAGTTCCTGAACAGTAAACTGTTTTACAGACCCCGATTTTGTCTTTTTTGCCCAGAGCTCCTCAAATGTCCAAATGAGTTGAATTTTGGAGCAAACCTCACGCATCAAATTATCTACCACACAATTTTTTTGGAATTTCTTTGAATTTTTTTAGTATTTTTTTTATTTTTTCCGTGAGCGCGGGTGCAGCTGAGCCTGGGTGCAGATTCGCCGCACTCCTTTATTATACACTTTTATATTATTTTTGGGACTAACCTATTAACTGGAGGCCCAGCCCAAATTGCTGTTTTTTTTGCCTATTTCAGTGTTTCGAAGAAAAGGAATATCAAACGGAGTCCAATCGGAATGAAACCTTCCGGAGACTTATTTTTGGAACGAAAGCAGTCCAGGAGACTTGGAGTAGACGTTAGGGAAGCTTCAAGGTGGCCATGAGGCAGGGAGGCGCGCTTGCCCCCCTGGGCGTGCCCCCACCCTCGTGGACCCCTCGTGGCTCCCCTGACCGACTTCTTTCGCCTATATATATATCCATATACCCTAAAAACATTGGGGAACATAATAGATCGGGAGTTCCGCCACCGCAAGCCTCTGTAGCCACCAAAAACCAATCGGGACCCTGTTCCGGCACCCTGCTGGAGGGGGGATCCCTCACCGGTGGCCATCTTCATCATCTCGGCGCTCTCCATGACGAGGAGGGAGTAGTTCACCCTCGGGGCTGAGGGTATGTACCAGTAGCTATGTGTTTGATCTCTCTCTCTCTCTCTCTCTCGTGTTCTTGATTCGGCACGATCTTGATGTATCACGAGCTTTGCTATTATAGTTGGATCTTATGATGTTTCTCCCCCTCTACTCTTTTGTAATGGATTGAGTTTTCCCTTTGAAGTTATCTTATCGGATTGAGTCTTTAAGGACTTGAGAACACTTGATGTATGTCTTGCATGTGTTTATCCGTGGTGACAATGGGATATTCACGTGATCTACTTGATGTATGTTTTGGTGATCAACTTGCGGGTTCAGTGACCTTGTGAACTTATGCATAGGGGTTGGCACACGTTGTCGTCTTGACTCTCCAGTAGAAACTTTGGGGCACTCTTTGAAGTTCTTTGTGTTGGTTGAATAGATGAATCTAAGATTGTGTGATGCATATCGTATAATCATACCCATGGATGCTTGAGGTGACATTGGAGTATCTAGGTGACATTAGGGTTTTCGTTGATTTGTGTCTTAAGGTGTTATTCTAGTATGAACTCTATGATAGATCGAACGAAAAGAATAGCTTCATGTTATTTTACTACGGACTCTTGAATAGATCGATCAGAAAGGATAACTTTGAGGTGGTTTCGTACCCTACAATAATCTCTTCGTTTGTTCTCCGCTATTAGTGACTTTGGAGTGACTCTTTGTTGCATGTTGAGGGATAGTTATATGATCCAATTATGTTGTTATTGTTGACAGAACTTGCACTAGTGAAAGTATGAACCCTAGGCCTTGTTTCCTAGCATTGCAATACCGTTTGTGCTCACTTTTATCATTAGTTAATTTGCTGTTTTTATATTTTCAGATTACAAAAACCTATATCTACCATCCATATTGCACTTGTATCACCATCTCCTCGCCGAACTAGTGCACCTATACAATTTACCATTGTATTGGGTGTGTTGGGGACACAAGAGACTCTTTGTTATTTGGTTGCAGGGTTGCTTGAGAGAGACCATCTTCATCCTACGCCTCCCACGGATTGATAAACCTTAGGTCATCCACTTGAGGGAAATTTGCTACTATCCTACAAACCTCTGCACTTGGAGGCCCAACAACGTCTACAAGAAGAAGGTTGTGTAGTAGACATCAGTCGCCTTTGATGAATGGTCTATTCTTGTTGAATCTCGATCGTAGTGATACACATATTCATAATATTGATGCCAAAAGATGCAAAGTTGATAATGATAGTGCAACATACTTGTGGCACTGCTGTTTAGGTCATATTGGTGTAAAGCGCATGAAGAAACTCCATGCGGATGGACTTTTGGAATCACCTGATTATGAATCATTTGATTCTTGCGAACCATGCCTCATGGGCAAGATGACTAAAGCTCCATTCTCCGGAACAATGGAGCGAGCTAATGACTTATTGGAAATAATACATACCAATGTATGCAGACCGATGAGTGTTGAGGCACGCGGCGGGTATTGTTATTTTCTAACCTTTACACACGATTTGAGTAGGTATGGGTATATCTACTTAATGAAACACAAATCTGAAACATTTGAAAAGTTCAAAGAATTTCAGAGTGAAGTAGAGAATCATCGTAACAAGAAAATAAAATTTCTAAGATCTGATCGTGGAGGTGAATATTTGAGTTACGAGTTTGGCCTTCATTTAAAACAATGTGGAATTGTTTCACAACTCACGCCACCTGGAACATCACAGCGTAATGGTGTGTCCAAACGTCGTACTGTACTTTATTCGATATGGTGCGTTCTATGATGTCTCTTACCGATTTACCACTATCTTTATGGGGTTATACATTAGAGACAATTGCATTCACATTAAATAGGGCACCATCTAAATCCGTTGAGACGACATCGTATGAACTATGGTTTGGCAAGAAACCTAAGTTGTCGTTTCTTAAAGTTTGGGGATGCGACACTTATGTCAAAAGGCTTCAGTCTTATAAGCTCGAACCCAAATCGGAGAAGTGCGTCTTCATAGGATACCCTAAAGAAACTATTGGGTACACCTTCTACCACAGATCCGAAGGCAAGATCTTTGTTGCCAAGAATGGGTCCTTTCTAGAGAAGGAGTTTCTCTCGAAAGAAGTGAGTGGAAAGAAAGTAGAACTTGATGAGGTAACACTACTGCAGGATGCTGCTAACACGACACTATGATCAAAGACCCTTCGACAAAATTATGTGCGATGCAACAATCGCAAACGGTGATGTAAAAAAACCGTCAAAAAAGATGCAAAATGTTTGCAATGACAGATGCATCAAACACGGTTTAGATTTTAGTTGCGTGTAGGGCATACGGTTCAATTCAATGAACTTTTTGCGATGAGGCAGAAGAACAGAAATGGGCAGCCAGATGAAGGTGTGTGCGATATACGACATACGGTTCACTCGGATGAACTATTTGTGCTTAGGGGGAACAAAAGAAACAGTCAGCCAGATCAAGGTGTGTGTGCGATAGAGGGCAAACAGTTCACTCGGATGAACTATTTGCCTTGAGCCAAGGTAATAGAAACGTTCAATATAACAAGATGTGTGTGATACTCGGCAAACAGGTCTATAGTCGGTTCAATATAACAAGATATGTGTGAAGACTGATAATAACACAGACGATTACTGCTAATAGGACGTGTGTGTTGTGCATTGGGATTGCATACAGAACAACAACATACACACACACACACACACACACACACACACACACACACACTTATAAGGACATGGTTGCATAACCAAATTAAACATCAAATTACATAGGTGGCTACTACACACATGACATTTCCACACACCAAAGTAAACTATTACATGCATAATTACATAGTGGCTACTACACACATGACATTTCCACACACCAAAGTCAACTATATATTACATGCATAATTAACTAGGATAAACGATCATCTAATCATCATCTACTTCTTGTGACGCTTGCCGCTACTACTCTGCTTGTGGCTCGATCCGGCCTCATCGATTTCGGTAACGAGGCACTTCCTCATGTCAATGATCCACCTGTGCATCTCGTAGCATGTGTACATGCTCTTGGCCGTGAAACTGAGGTGAGGTTCATCCAGTTGCCGCATCCAGGCCCTGTGCGAGGATATGGGACGTGTTTTGTTGGCATCCTGCTTCAACTTTTCATAGTATGGGTCGATGATGGCCAAGGCGAGTTCAATCAGGGAGTCCTTCTTCGTGCTGCCCCAGACCGTGTAGTGCTCATGGATTTTTACAAGGTTTTTGCAGGCCAAGCCCGTAACCCTGAGCGCTTTTACATCGTTGGTGGTTTCCACCGTAGAGAACTTGTAGTCGGTGCTATTGACAAACCTAGCGAAATGGTCGCAAGTCTCTGTGGCCATGCAGTAGTGGTAGATGAGGACATGATGGCGCACACACAACTAGGCGATGTCAACCTTTTGATCTATGTTGGGACGACTGCCGGTGTACTAGGGGGTCGATGTTGACCACCTTGTACTTGTCTCGAGCAAGCAACTGCTCAGCGGTGTTGATGTAGTCGTCCACCACGGCCGGGTCAACGGTGTACACCACAGAGAGATCCGTCTCCCTCACGTGGGTCTCCACTTTACGCTCGCCGAACTCCATTGGAGCGCCGCTAGACATCCCCTTTCTATGTGCCGTCATGGGTGTGCTTGTTGTGTTGTCGGGCGCGATCGAAAGGTTGAAGAGACTAAGGTTAATGGCCGCGGGAATTAAAGGGGAAGCGGGACGGCCTGGAATATCGGCACACCCGGATGGCAGTTCTAATTTGCAACGCGTAACTCCATCATGTCGCACGTAACTGCATCATGTGGCGACACGTGCGGCGCAACCACATGCATATGGGGCCCCCGACGTGATCGTGCGCAGGCCCAACAGTTGGCAGAGCGCGCGTGGAGGGACGTGAGCAGAGCACTCCGCGATCGCCTCAACGACGAGCAACCATATATATGCATATAGCAGTTGAACACGCAAGGAAAAGCTGTCCACAAGCCGAGCGCGCCGCGGCGCGAGCACAGTGCATTGTGGCGCCTAACCACGAGCAGAGCTTGCCGAGGGACGCGAGCAGAGGCCGGAATAGCGATACGTGGCAAATAAGACGAACTGTGCGAGCGATGTCGGAGACATCAAGCACAAATCAAATTAGATTTGCGTGTGCGATACGTGGTATACAATTGATCCATCCGAGTTGTTTGTGATGGAATCAGCCGTGCGTGTTGTGGGCAAACGCTTGCTGGTACATAACCGTTTGCGATTGGTGAATTCATCACCGACAGGTTACCTAGTGTGGTCCGTGTGCGAATTGATATGCTCTGTCTGCAGAACATGTATGCTCTGTGTATAGAACAACAACAACAACAACATATATATATATATATATATATATATATATATATATATATATATATATACTTGTAACAGGACATGATAGCAAGACCAAATTAAACATCCAATTACGTTATATAACAAATACCATAAATATTGCAAGGTTCAAATTCCAGCATTACAAGGCCTAAATTCAAAGATTACAAGTTTCAAACTATTCAGACACATAAAATTCATCTTCTTCAGAATCTATTTCATGCAATGTTTCTGCGAAAGGATCAGCCACCGAGAAGTCATATAGCGGCTCGATACAGTGACTTCCAAATAATCTGTCACATGAAGTTACAAACTGAAATTCAGCTTGTGCAGAGCCTTTTCCATTCAGCTGTAGACGCCTACGCTCTTTAGCAATCCATTCCCTTCTGCGTAGTAGATATAGGTCAAACCTCATAACCTTGAGCAACCTTGCTTTCTCAACAAAGAACCTGCCGAATTTAATTTCTGGTGTGGTGCCTCGGTACTCGTTAAAAGTAATATTTGTGAGATGAAGATCAAGGCATTCAATGGGATTGTTATATTCCCCAACAGTTTCTACTTTCAGGCATGCTAGTATCTGCAAACAAAGACAACATATTAGTGCATAGTTGCAGATTTGAACACTTCGGGTCTCTTTGATTTGCATGATTTCTAAAATACACGAAAAGAGTGAGATGCCACCTTCAATCTTTCATGATAAACTTTTATCACAAAAGCATGTCGGGCAAAGGAATAAAACGCGTACAACACTACCTTTAGATATATGTATTGAAATCCTCCAAAATTTCTTTAAGAAATCCTCCAACACTACCTTTAGATATATGTATTGAAATCCTCCAAATTTCCTTTAGAAATCATTCAACATTTGCCATTGTAATCATGGGTAAAAGTAACAAAGAATTGAGCTCTGTTGTGGTTAACAATTCACAGGAAAGGAGCATCACCTTGATGTATAGCTTCTCCGCGCAAGGAAAGCATCTAAGGAATCTAACAACTTCATCTAGATCGGGGCCGACATATTGTAGTGCCAAGCTCTTCACTGTGCGTAGAGGCCGGGTCAAGCTTGTGGGAATCATTTTCTGGATGACAGGAAAACATATAGATCAATAAAAATTAGATAAAATGTGATGTCCGATAACATATAACAAGGAGAAGAAGAAGACTATTGTACCTGAACGGATAATGATCCATTAACAAGTTCGTTGAATTCAGCACATGAATAGCCCAACACTGTTAATTTTGATGCGTGGATGACCCTGAGTCTTGCTGGACCTAATTTATCATGTACATACAATCTCTCGAGGAAAGGCGCATTCTCAATGACAATATCATGAAACACCTCAACTGACAGCCTTGGGCGGTGCCAGCAATGAACATAAATCGCGCGGACATTCGTCGAGGTGATGTGGAGGCTAATGAACCCATCCATCGCATGAAGACGAAGGTACTCGAGCGCTGTATAGCCGATGAGCAGGCGCTCCAAATCCTCCTTCAAGATGCGGACGGCAATGAGATCGAGGTGCTTAAGTTTAGGGAGATGAAGATGGCGCGCGACATCGATCCGGGGGAAAATGCATTGCCTGAATGTAGCGCGGTGCAGCGTGGCCGCGAGGCGGAACACGGACGGCGGCAGCTGATACATCCATTTTGCATCATGTTTTCCTACTGTTATTTATGATGTTTTTATCCATAATAATGCTTTTTGGAGAAATTCTAATGTCTTTTCTCTTATAATATGCAAGGTACACACAAAGTGGGAGAATTCCGGAAGCTGGAAATCTAGACCTGAAAAAGCTACGTCAGGCTACCTATTCTGCACAACTCCAAACAGGCTGAAACATCACGGAGAATTTTTATGGAATATATGATGAATATTGGAGCAACTAACTATCAGAGGGGGCCCACCAGGTGGGCACAACCCACCTGGGCGCGCTAGGCAGCCCAAGCGCGCCCTGGTGGGTTGTGCTCACACATGCCCACCTCTAGTGCCCATCTTCTGGTATATAGGTCATTTTGACCTAGAAAAAATAAGGAGAGGACTTTCAAGATGGAGCGCCACCGTCTCGAGGCGGAACTTGGGAAGGAGCACTTTTGCCTTCCGCTAGAGCGATTCCACCAGGGGAACTTTCCTCCCAGAGGGGGAACTCATCATCGTCATCATCATCACCAACAACTCTCCCATCTTGGGGAGGGCAATCTCCATCAACATATTCCACAACAGCATCTCATCTCAAACCCTAGTTCATCTCTTGTGTTCAATCTTGTTACCAGAACTATAGATTGGTGCTTGTGGGTGACTAGTAGTGTTGATTACATCTTGTAGTTGATTACTATATGGTTTATTTGGTGGAAGATTATATGTTCAGATCCAATATGGTATTTAATACCCCTCTGATCTTGAGCACGATTATCATTTGTGAGTGGTTACTTTTGTTCTTGAGGTCACGGGAGAAATCATGTTGCAAGTAATCATGTGAACTTGATATGTGTTCGATATTTTCATAGTATGCATGTTGTGATTCCCTTAGTGGTCTCATGTGAACGTTGACTACATGACACTTCACCATATTTGGACATAAGGGAATGCATTGTGGAGTAGCAATGAGATGAGGGGTTGCGAGAGTGACAGAAGCTTAAACCCCAGTTTATGCGCTATTCCGTAAGGGACCGATTGGATCCAAAAGTTTAATGCTATGGTTAGAATTTATTCTTAATACTTTTCTCGAAGTTGTGGATGCTTGCGGGAGGGTTAATCATAAGTAGGAGGTTTTTGCAAGTAAGAATAACACCTAAGCACCGGCCCACCCACATATCAAATTATCAAAGTAGCGAACACAAACCGAACCAACATGGTGAAAGCGACTAGATGAAATTCCCGTGTACCCTCAAGAACACTTTGCTTATTATACGAGACCGTTTTGGCCTGTCCTTTGCCTCAAAAGGATTTGGATACCTTGCTGCACTTTTGTGACCACTATCATTACTTGCTCGTTACAAATTATCTTGCTATCAAACTACTCTGCTACTTACAATTTTAGCACTTGCAGACATTACCTTGCTGAAAACCACTTGCCATTTTCTTCTGCTCCTCGTTGGGTTTGACACTCTTACTTATAGAAAAGTGCTACAATTGATCCCCTATACTTGTGGGTCATCAAGGCTATTTTCTGGTTCCGTTGCCGGGGAGTGAAGCGCCTTTGGTAAATGGAATGTGGTAAGGAAACATTTATATAGTGTGTTGAAATTTACTGTCACTTGTTACTATGGAAACAATCCTTTGAGGGGCTTGTTCGGGGTATCTTCCCCTCGACTAGAACCACAATTAGCTACCCCTCAACCTACTACACCTACTGAAAATATTGAATATGAAATTCCTTCGGGTATGATAGAATAACTGCTAGCTAAACCTTATGTAGGAGATGGAACCGAACATCCTGATATGCACTTGATATATGTGGAACAAATTTGTGGATTGTTTAAGCTTGCAGGTTTACCCAAAGATGAAGTTAAGAAGAAGGTTTTCCCTTTATCTTTGAAGGGAAAAGCATTGGCATGGTATAGGCTATGCGATGATATTGGATCTTGGAATTGGAATCGATTGAAATTGGAGTTCCACCAAAAATTTACCCTATGCATCTAGTTCATCATGATCGGAATTACATATATAATTTTTGGCCTCGTGGAGAAAGTATCGCTCTAGCTTGGGGAGGCTTAAGTCAATGTTATATTCATGCCCCAATCATGAGCTCTCAAGAGAAATTATTATCCAGAATTTTTATGCTCGGCTTTCTCATAATGATCGATCCATGCTTGATACTTCTTGTGCTGGTTCTTTTATAAAGAAGACTATTGAATTCTGGTGGGATCTTTTGGAAAGAATTAAATGCAACTCTGAAGATTGGGAACTCGGCGAAGTTAAAGAGTCAGGTATTAAGCTTAAGTATGATTGTGTTAAATCTTTTATGAATACCGATGCTTTCCAAAAGTTTAGCACTAAATATGGACTTGACTCTGAGATTGTAGCCTCCCTTTGTGAATCCTTTGCTACTCACTACAGGAATCAGGCACTTTGCCATCAGCCATGGCTGACGGCAAGGTCCGGCTGAATAAGCTACGACAAAGGGTTCTTTGCCGTCTGCAGGCGGACGGCAAAGATGAAATGATCTTTGTCGTCCGCCAGCAGATGACAAAGAGCCTTGACGGGACACGTGGCAGGTTAGGTCCATTAGGGGGTTAATGGCGTGCTTTGCCATCTGCTGGCAGACGACAAAGACCTTTGCATCTTTGCCGTCTGCCAGCGGACGGCAAAGTACCCATGTAGGCCAGCCAAGGTAGCTGCCACGTGCATGCTATGACGTCCGTTGGTGACGGCAAAGATGCAAAGGTATTTGCCGTCTACTAGCGGATGGCAAAGAAACCATATAGGCCGGCCCAGTGCCCCCAGGTTGCACAGGTAGCTGCCACGTGGCAACTTTGCCGTCTGCTGGCTGATGGCAAACCTCTTTGCCATCTGCGAGCCGATGGCAAAGAGCCTGTACAACCCCTGTTTTTTTCTATTTTTTCTTAAATTATTCACATTTGAAAATACTTTCAACTAACATAACAACACATATACATACGAAATCATATCCCTGCCATATGGATATGATCATCCAACACATATACATACCAATGAAAAGTCCATATGCAACATATATAGCTAGCCAACACATCCAACAACAAGCATACAATGGTTTCATCCATACATACATATATAGGTAGCAAGTTTCACATTATTCATCCTACAAAATCAAAACAAAAAGGAAGCACAAGGAGAAGAGTAGACTCCATCAACGCGAGCTTCCTCATCGAAAGCAAATCTGCAAATTGGGAAAGAAGAAAGTTAGAAGAAGAAGAAGAATAAGAAGAAGACTAGAAGAAGAAGAAGAAGAAGAAGAAGAAGAAGAAGAAGAAGAAGAAGACTAGAAGAAGAAGAAGAAGAAGAAGAAGAAGAAGAAGAAGAAGAAGAAGAAGAAGAAGAAGAAGAAGAAGAAGAAGAAGAAGAAGAAGAAGAAGAAGAAGAAGAAGAAGAAGAAGAAGAAGAAGAAGAAGAAGAAGAAGAAGAAGAAGAAGAAGAAGAAGAAGAAGAAGAAGAAGAAGAAGAAGAAGAAGAAGAAGAAGAAGAAGAAGAAGAAGAAGAAGAAGAAGAAGAAGAAGAAGAAGAAGAAGAAGAAGAAGAAGAAGAAGAAGAAGAAGAAGAAGAAGAAGAAGAAGAAGAAGAAGAAGAAGAAGAAGAAGAAGAAGAAGAAGAAGAAGAAGAGAAGAAGAAGAAGAAGAAGAAGAAGAAGAAGAAGAAGAAGAAGAAGAAGAAGAAGAAGAAGAAGAAGAAGAAGAAGAAGAAGAAGAAGAAGAAGAAGAAGAAGAAGAAGAAGAAGAAGAAGAAGAAGAAGAAGAAGAAGAAGAAGAAGAAGAAGAAGAAGAAGAAGAAGAAGAAGAAGAAGAAGAAGAGAAGAAGAAGAAGAAGAAGAAGAAGAAGAAGAAGAAGAAGAAGAAGAAAGAAGAAGAAGAAGAAGAAGAAGAAGAAGAAGAAGAAGAAGAAGAAGAAGAAGAAGAAGAAGAAGAAGAAGAAGAAGAAGAAGAAGAAGAAGAAGAAGAAGAAGAAGAAGAAGAAGAAGAAGAAGAAGAAGAAGAAGAAGAAGAAGAAGAAGAAGAAGAAGAAGAAGAAGAAGAATTTTCTTCTCTTTCTTTTTCTCCTCTCCTCTTCTTTATCTTCTTCTTTCTTCTTCTTCTTCTTCTAACTAACGTAGGTAAAAATGCCATTTTTATCTAACTTAGGTAATTATGCCATTTAGGAGGAAAATAAGCTAAGTATGCATTTGTTAAGCAAAACACTAGAGAAGACTTACCCTCATCACAACAAATGCGATGAAGATCGCAACAAAGGTAACAATTGATCCAACGGCATAATGATACCAAGCCTCATTATCAATGGCATATTTTATAATCTTCTTAAGCTTCAGGCGCATTGCATCCATCTTCAAGCGCATTGCATTTATCTTCATCTTGTGATCATCGACGACATCGACAACATACAACTCCAATGTCATCTTCTCTTCTTCAATTCTTTTAATTTTTTCTTTCAAATACTCATTTTGTTTTCAACTATATTTAACTTCTCGACAAGAGGGTCGGTTTCAAATTCCGGTTCACATACCTCCTAGATTAAAATATCTCTATGTCAACTTGATGGACATAATTGTCATAAATGCGAAATGCAACAAATAGTTATAAAAGAGAATTTACCACATCCAAATCATAAAGCGGGTGAAGGCCGACGAGGACGGAAATAAAGACCATGGCACTATTGAAAGTGCTTGTTATCGACTAGAGGGGGGGTGAATAGGCGATTTTTATGAAAGTCTTCAAAACATGGGAGTTTCAAAGACAAACAATAGAAATGAACCTATTGATATGCAGCGGAAGATAAACTACACAAAGCTAGCCATAGTCAAGTTTGCAATAATGTGAGAGTAAGAAGACTAATAGCAGCTAGGTAGTAAGGATCAGGATGGAAGATGGTATGAAGCCAAACAACAATAGTAGTCAAGCAATGAAGTCAAACAGGTATGACAAGCAGGCAATGACTTCACGAAGACAAACTATAAGTAAAGGGAGGAGAGGATAGAACCAGTCACTTGTCGAAGACACATGATTTGTTTGACCAGTTCCAGTTGCTGTGACAACTGTACATCTGGTTAGGGAGGCTGAGATTCAACTCAGAAGACCGCGTCTTCACCTTATTCCCCTTGAGCTAAGGACACACAGTCCTCACCCAATCACTCTGGTAAGTCTTCAAGGTAGACTTCCGAACCTTCACAGACTTCGTTCACCGGCGATCCACAATGACTCTTGGATGCTCAGAACGCGACGCCTAACCGGCTGGAGGATTCACAGTCCTCAAGTGTAATAAGTCTTCAGGTCACACAGACAGAAAGACTTCACTGATGCCTAACACTCTTTGGCTCTGGGTGTTTGGGCTTTGTCCTCGCAAGGATTTCTCTCTCTCAAAGGCTTCGAGGTGGATTGCTCTCAAACGACAAAAGCCGTGCACTAACTCTGAGCAGCCACCAATTTATGGTGTAGGGGGTGGGCTATTTATAGCCACTGGGCAACCCGACCTGATATGTCTGAAATGACCTGGGTCACTAAGGAACTGACACGTGTTCCAACGGTTAGATTTCAAACACACACGGTAACTTTACTTGGGCTACAAGCAAAGCTGACTTATCCAGCTCTGGATAAGAGTTGCTCTCATTGTCTTCGCTCGAAGACATAGGATTTGGGTTGAGCATCACTTCAGTCACTCTGACTATGTTCACTTGGACCCCACTTAACAGTACGGTGGTTCCTATGACTCAACAAAGAAGAAAAGAAAGTAACAAAACAACTAAGTCTTCGCGCTCCATAGTCTTCACAAAATGTCTTCTCATGTCATAGTCTTCAATATGAATATCTTCATGTGCCACCATTGTCGTCAATGTCTTCATACATTTTAGGGGTCATCTCCGGTAGGTAAACCGAATCAATGAGGGACACTACCTGCGTTATCCTGCAATTCTCACAAACACATTAGTCCCTCAACCAAATTTGTCGTCAATACTCCAAAACCAACTAGGGGTGGCACTAGATGCACTTACAACTATGTATAAGAAACAATCATACAAAGTAAGAAAATTATACAAATAACTATATAAATCATACAATCATACAAGTAACTATATAAATCAAGTACAACATAAAAAACTAAACACCTAATAATAATCTGGATCGTCGGGTTCAATAAATGCTCTGGGATCAATAAATGCGTCATCATCATCACTATCAGTAATGACGTGCTCATCATCATTAATAAATGCATCATCATGTGGAAGGCCACCTTTACGTAATTGGTCAAGCATTGACAGGTCATCCGCAGTAGTAACCTCTTCTAGTTCAGGCTCTTCTTGTTCCGGCTCAGGGGTGAATTCGGGTTCACTGTCGCTGTCTACTTCAATGTTCTAGGGTGAAGTAGAGCGGTTCTTGAAACGTTTTTTGGAAAGACGTGTTTCTTGGAAGAATTCTCCTTCATATGTGTCTGGGTTAATGTGAGGTTCATAATCCTCTTGATTGGGGGAGGTGGTCTAACACGTGGCGACACTTCATAAACGACATCCCAACCATTGATATTTGGATCACTTTGGCAGGCCCACGGTAGATAAAAAACTTGGGTTGCCTGTTGAGCCATAATATAGACATCGGGAACATCCAAATGGGTGCTTTGTTTGAGTTCCACTAGCCCTAAGTGTTCATGAGTCCTTCTAGTCTCCTTCGGCTGGAACCAATAACATTTGAAGACTACGATGTTTGGTGGGTTTGCACCATAGAATTGAAGATCATAAATTGCTTCAACTCTTCCACAATACTCGGTATCTCCTTCGCCGATAGCAGAGACACAACTATTTCTAGACTTTCGGTCGGCCATAGATAGCTCTTTGCCATAGGTATGAAAGCGATACCCGTTGATGTCGTATTTGTCAAATGAACAAACCTTAAAGTCAAAACCACTAGCAACTTGTCTCAATTCGGCGTCCATAAACACTGAATTAGCCTACAAGTTTAATACGAAAGGGCTTGTTGCATTAGCCACAAATTAGACGAAGAAATGAAATGGTCTAATGGAAATAACCATTTGTTTGAACCAAGAGATGAAACCGGGATAGTCGCCTCCATGCTTTTCCATAAGCTCATACTCTTCGATGGAATCATTTTGGATCACCGCTTGATATGTGTCCAAGGTATCTATAATTTTTGATTGTTCCATGCTGTTATATTATCAATCTTGGATGTTTTATAATCATTTTATAGTCATTTTATATCATTTTTTGGTACTAACCTATTTACATAGTGCCAAATGCCAGTTGCTGTTTTTCCATGTTTTTTACATCGTAGAAAATCAATATCAGACGGAGTCCAAATGCCCCGTAACTTTACGGAGAATTTCTATGGGCCAGAAGGAACACAACAGGCCCTGGCTGCACCTGGGGGGGGGGGGGTGCCCCGAGGGGGGCACAACCCACCAGGGCACGCCAGGAGGCCCAGGCGCGCCCTGAAGGGTTGTGCCCACTTGGGGTGCCCCCCGGACCGCCTCTTTGCTCTATAAATACCCGAATATTCCAGAAACCCTAAAGGCATCGACGAAATATTCATACAGCCGCCCCAGAGTCCAGAACCACCAGATCCAATCTAGACACCATCTCGGATGGGGTTCACCACCTCCATTGGTGCCTCTCTGATGATGTGTGAGTAGTTCTTTGTAGACCTTCGGGTCCGTAGTTAGTAGCTAGATGGCTTTCTCTCTCTCGCTGAATTCTCAATACAATGGTCTTTTGGAGATCCATATGATGTAACTCTTTTGCGGTGTGTTTGTTGGGATCGATGAACTTTGAGTTTATGATCAGATCTATCTTTTTATATCCATGAAAGTTATTTGAGTTTCTTTGATCTCTTATATGCATGATTACTTATATCCTCGTATTTCTTCTCTGATATTTGGGTCTTGTTTGGCCAACTTGATCTATTTATCTTGCAATCGGAAGAGGTGCTTTGTAGTGGGTTCGATCTTACGGTGCTTGATCCCAGTGACAGAAAGGGAAAATACACGTATGTATCGTTGCTACTAAGGATAAAACGATGGGGTCTATCTCTACATAGATAGATCTTGTCTACATCATGTCATTGTTCTTATTGCATTACTCCATTTTTCCATGAACTTAATACACTAGATGCATGCTGGATAGCGGTCGATGTGTGGAGTAATAGTAGTAGATGCAGACAGGAGTCGGTCTACTAATCTTGGATGTTATGCCTATATAATGATCATATCCTGGATATCGTCATGATTATTTGAAGTTCTGTCAATTGCCCAACAGTAATTTGCTTACCCACCATTTGCTATTTTTCTCGAGAGAAGCCACTAGTGAAAATATTAATCCGAAAATACAAAAATACCTTGCTGCGTTTTATTTCTATTTATTTTATTTGTGAATTATCTATCAATTTACTACAAATTTATCTCACGTTCGTTGGCCTATCTTGAGGCGTCGTACCCCGGAAGGGATTGACAACCCCTTTAACACGTCGGGTTGCGAGGATTTGTTATCTGTTTTTAGGGGCTGTTTACGTTGTGTTGCTTGGTTCTCCTACTGGTTCGATAACCTTGGTTTCATATCTAAGGGAAATACCTACCGCCAATGTGCTGCATCATCCCTTCCTCTTTGGGGAAATACCGACGTAGCTTCAAGCGACATCAAAAGGAATTTCTGGCGCCGTTGCCGGGGAGGATCTTCAACATATACTTGGTTCCTAATCACAAATCTCATCTCCTTGCAATTTGCATTATTTGTCATTTGCCTCTCGTTTTCCTCTCCCCAACTTCACAAAAAATTTGCCGTTTTATTCCCCCTCTCTTTCGTTCGCCTTTTTGCTCGTTTGCTATCTTTGCTTGTGTGCCATGTGTCTTCTATTCGTTACATCTTAGCTTGCTAAAAATTTATTGTTATGGATCCTCATCCACTTGCTAATATTTTTAAGAGATCCAATTGTAATGAACCAATTGCTAGTGATTTGAGTGCACTAGATTATCTTTATGAAGTTTTGATTGAGATCTGTGAATCTGGAAATTGTGATGTATATTTTATGAAGTGATCCATGATAGCTCCTTGAATGAAAAGCCTGATTGCGATGATTTTACTATAATTCTATTAATGTCAATTGTGCAATTAATATGCAAAACCCCAAGCTTGGGGATGCTAATTTTGTTATGTCCACTAGTTGTTGCAATGATCATGATTGGGGTGATGATTCTTATAATCTTGAAAATTTATTTAAATCTCACGATGAATATGCTTGCGATAATATTAAAAGTGGATTTGGAAGAGTGTCAACTTTAGCTAAAAATAGTACCACATATTTGGAGAGTGTTCAATCTTATGAAATTTTTGATAAAAGTGGGCTTGGAGAGGTCATGACTTTAGTTGATGATAATCCCACTATATTGGAAGAGTGTCAACTTTGCATGTATGTGGATCATGAAGAGAATATTTTATGTGATAGTTATATGGTTGAACTTGATTATAATCCTACATGTAATTATTATGAGAGAGGAAGATATGGTTGTAGAAATTTTATGTTACTAAATTACCTCTCATTATGTTGAGATCGTCAATGTTTTATTCCTCTTCTTTGCATATGCTAGATACTTTTTGTCTTGATAATTTGTTTGCTTATAAAATTCCTATGCATAGGAAGTATGTTAGACTTAAATGTGTTTTTCATATATTTCATGATGCTCTCTTTGTGTTTAAATTACTATCTTTCATGTGAGCATCATTGAAACCTTATGCCTAGCTAAGGGCGTAAAACTATAGCGCTTGTTGGGAGGCAACCCAATGAATAAATTTTAATTTTGCTTTTTTATTTCTGTTCTTGAGTGTTAGAACAATTATGCTACTGGTATGATTGTGTTTTTTGTATTTTAATTAGTGTTTGTGCCAAGTAGAACCGATAGTATCTTCTTGGGTGATAGTTGTTTGATCTTGCTGAAAAAGATAGAAACTTTGCGCTCACGAAAATAATTCTCATTTTTATCAGAAAGAGCTTTTGCCCTGATTCTTTTTCCAGAAGATTAATATACAGATTAGTCAGGTCGTCCTATTTTTTCAGAATTTTTAGAGTTTCAGAAGTTTTAGAAAAAGTCTTATTGCTACACACTGTTCTGTTTTGACAGATTCTGTTTTTTTGTGTTGTGTGCTTATTTTGATGGCTCTATGGTTTTCTTTGATGAGTTTTTGCCACAGAAAAGTTGGAATACAGTAGATATAATACAAAAACAAAATATGAATTGGTTTGATACAGTACTTATAGTAGTGGTTTGCTTTCTTATACTAACGGATCTCACGAAGGTTTTGTTGAGTTTTGTGTGATAGAAGTTTTCAAGTTTTGGGTTATCTTACAATGGATGAAGGAAGGATGGAAGAGCCTAAGCTTGGGGATGCCCCGACATCCAAAGCTATTATCCAAAAATGATCAACCAACTAAGCTTGGGGATGCCCCCGAGTGGCATCCCAGCTTTCTTCCAACGACCATCGGTATTTTACTCGAAACTATATTTTTATTCATCACATGATATGTGTTTTGCTTGGAGAGCGTCTTGTATGATATGAGTCTTTGCTTGTTTTATTTTGTGTTTTAAGTCTTGATCCCTTGCTGGACACACCTATTTGAGAGAGCCAAAATTATGTCATGACTTGTTAGAATTGCTCTCTATGCTTCACTTAAATTTTTATGAGCTATGGACTTGCTCTAGTGCTTCACTTATATCTTTTTAGCACGGTGTGCTTACTATTTATGAAGAAATGCTCTCTTACTTCACTTTGATTTATTTGAGAGTTAGTAAAATTTTCAAGAAATTCTCTCTTGCTTCACTTAAACTATTTTGAGAGAAAGAAAAAGAATTATGCTCATGATCTTCACTTATATTTGTTTGAGATTATGAAAAGCAACACATGAAAATTAGTCCCAAAGTGATAGATATCCAATAAGGATATAATAAAACTTTCATGAAGATCATTGGACAAAATAAACTTGATTCTTAGTAATAGTTTTGAGATATGATGATGTGATATGTGAGTTATGTTGATGAGTAATTATGCTTTAGTAAGAATATTGGTGTTAAGGTTTGTGATTCCCTATGCAAGAACGAAAGTCAATAGTCATGCAATGAAATTATATCCTACTTGTGGTGCATTATTCGGTGTTATTTATGCTTAATGCTTGCTTATGAGATTATCCGTTTCTTGGTTGGTCGTTTCTCAATCTTTTGCTAGCCTTCATTTTGCACCAAGTATGATCTCTACTTGTGCACCCAAAATCCCTCAAACTAGTTTTTCCACATGAGTCCACAATATCTACCTATATGCGGTATTGTTTTGCCGTTCTAAGAAAATATGCATGCGCCATCTCTAATTTTCAAAATAAACTTCTCTTTTGTGTGTTTGTTTCGCTCGCGGAGCGGTGAGGGGTGGCTAATATTTTCCATGCTAGATGTGTTATTCTCACGATGAGTGTTTATTCACTTGTCATTGCATGAGAGTAAGGCAAATGTTTTAGGGATGCCCAGTCCCGAAATGCAAAAATGAATTTACTTTATGGTGTCAAATAATAAATGCCTCGGAAAGTGTTGGTATGGAGGGCACCCGTGGATACAGTTAGCCATGGAAAGTGAAAGTATGGTGGAAAAAGGAATAAACTTTATTTTGTGTCTGGGAACCGCCTATGATATATCTAGCATGGAAAGTATTGGGAACTCTAAGTCATTTTTGTTGGTGGGATGGATACACCTCCCAAAATGTTTTTATCTCTAAGTTTTTCGCTTTGAGCTCTGGCACCTCTACAAATCCCTACTCCCCTCTGCGAAGGGCCATTCTTTTACTTAATGCAATTTTTATTTTTGAGTCTCCATCTTCTCTTATAAAAGCACCAACTAGGAGGCAATATGATCGTACTTAAGTATTGGGTGTAGCTAATATTCAAGTGTGTTTCATGAATGGATCAATGGTTGAGCATGATGGGCTAGGGATAACTTATTTTAGCGTTGATATTTTGAAAGACATGGTTGCTTGTTGATATGCTTGAGTATCTAAATTATCATGTCAAAATTAACTATTGCTTTGAATCACATAAAAAGTCCAAATGTCCATGCTATAAAGAAAAGAATATGATATGACATGTTAGGCAACATTCCACATCGAAAATTCTGTTTTTTATCACTTACCTACTCAAGGACGAGCATGAGTTAAGCTTGGGGATGCTAATAGGTCTCCAACATATCTATAATTTTATTTTGTTCCATGCTGTTATATTATCAATCTTGGATGTTTTATAATCATTTTTTAGTCATTTTATATCATTTTTTGGTACTAACCTATTGACATAGTGCCAAGTGCTAGTTGCTGTTTTTTCCCATGTTTTTTTACCTTGCACGAAATCAATATCAGACCGAGTCCAAATGCTCCGTAACTTTACGGAGAAATTTTATGAGCCAGAAGGAACACAACGGGTCGTGGCTGTGCCTGGGGGGGGGGGTGCCCCGAGGGGGGCACAACCCATCAGGGCGCGCCAGGAGGCCCAGGCGCGCCTTGGTGGGTTGTGCCCACCTCGGGTGCCCCCCGGACCGCCTCTTTGCTCTATACTACCCCAATATTCCAGAAACCCTAAAGGCATCGACGAAATATTCATCCAGCCACCGCAGAGTCCAGAACCACTAGATCCAATCTAGACACCATCTCGGATGGGGTTCACCACCTCCATTGGTGCCTCTCTGATGATGCGTGAGTAGTTCTTTGTAGACCTTCGGGTCCGTAGTTAGTAGCTAGATGGATTTCTCTCTCTCGCTGAATTCTCAATACAATGGTCTTTTACGGTGTGTTTGTTGGGATCGATGAACTTTGAGTTTATGATTAGATCAATCTTTTTATATCCATGAAAGTTATTTGAGTTTCTTTGATCTCTTATATGCATGATTGCTTATAGCCTCGTATTTCTTCTCCGATATTTGGGTTTTTTGGCCAACTTGATCTATTTATCTTGCAATGGGAAGAGGTGCTTTGTAGTAGGTTCGATCTTACAGTGCTTGATCTCAGTGACAGAAAGGGAAACGACCCGTATGTATCGTTGCTACTAAGGATAAAACGATGGGGTCTATATCTACATAGATAGATCATGTCTACATCATGTCATCGTTCTTATTACACTACTCCGTTTTCCCTGAACTTAAGACACTAGTTGCATGTTGGATAGCGGTCGATGTTTGGAGTAATAGTAGTAGATGCAGGCAGGAGTCGGTCTACTAATATTGGACGTGATGCCTATATAATGATTATTGCCTGGATATCATCATGATTATTTGAAGTTCTGTCAATTGCCCAACAGTAATTTGTTTACCCACCGTTTGCTATTTTTCTCGAGAGAATCCACTAGTGAAACCTACGGCCCCGGGTCTTCTTTCTCATATATTTGCCTTTGCGATATACTTTTTCCTTTGCTTTTATTTTCAGATCTGTTAATCCAAAAATACAAAAATACCTTGCTGTGTTTTATTTCTATTTATTTTATTTGCGATCTATCTATCAATTTACTACAAATTTACCTCACGTTCGTTGGCCTATCTTGAGGTGCCGTACCCCGGAAGGGATTGATAACACCTTTAACACGTTGGGTTGCGAGGATTTGTTATCTATGTGCAGGGGTTGTTTATGTTGTGTTGCTTGGTTCTCCTACTGGTTCGATAATCTTGGTTTCATATCTGAGGGAATTACCTACCGCCGTTGTGCTGCATCATCCCTTCCTCTTTGGGGAAATACCAACGTAGCTTCAAGCGACATCACCGCTCCATACGAGAATTTGGCGACGTATCGACTGTATCAAATTTATCCGGGAATAAGAGCAGTTCAAAGTAATTAGAAATTGCGATACAATGTACTGAGAACTTACTCGATGTACGGCCGCACTTTTGTTAGGTTGGTGAAGATATACATCTAAATGATCTGCCATTCTTCAAAATCCAACGTTAAGGAATTAGAAGCACCGACTGGTGAGAGATCCCCTTTGAATAGGCTGAGGTTGGATCCACCCTTTTTAGGGTCGTCAACATTGTACCGAGGCTTCGGATTATACAAATGATGATTTTTGGCTTCGTAGTGTGTTGTCATGAAGTTTGCCGCCTCCTCAGTAATGAATGCCTCAGCCATCGATGCTTCAATTCTATGTTTATTTTTACATTTTGCTCGTAGCGTCTTCTGCATTCTCTTAGTTGCATAGCACCAACGATTTTGCACGCCCCCCCAATCTTGCCTCGGTTGGGAGATGCAAAATCAAGTGCTGCATTGGATTAAAGAAGCCCGACGGAAAGATCTTCTCTAACTTGCAGATCAACTCCGACGCCAACTCTTCCATTTCTTCTAGCAGGCCAGGCGATAGTTCTTTCACACAAACAACACGTAAGAAATAGCTCTGCTCTGTCAGTACTAGCCATTCATCCTGAGGGATGAAGCCACACAACATCACCAGCATTGAAAGCTCAATCCATATATGCCAATCATGACTCTTGAGACCAAATATCTTCAATTTATCAAGACTCGCTCCCCTCTTTAGATTCGTTGCATACCCATCGGGGAACATCAACTACTGTTGCACCCACAAGATAATTTCCCTCATAGCTGGCCTTCCAAGATTGAACCATGCCTTTAGCTTCGTCCAATTCTGCTTTCCTTTGGTTCTTTCATGTTTTGTAACGGCCTATCACATAGCGCCTCCAGATCGACTCTAGCCTTAGTATTATCCTTTGACTTCCCATCTATGCTGAACAATGTACCAAAAAGTGCCTCGGCGATATTCTTCTCAGTGTGCATTACGTCGATGTTGTGTGGGCAAAGGAGGTCTTTGAAGTAAGGCAGATCCCACAAGCATGTCTTGTGAGTCCAGGCGTGTTTCAAATTATACCCCGACGCTCTTGATCTGGCTCGAGAGCATTTAACTGATCCAGGGTCTCTTGGCCTGTCAACTCAGGTGGTGCAGAGTTTTTGACAACTCTACCTCTGATGAAGTTCTTCTTCTCTTTCCTGAACTTATGGCAAGGATCCAGGAACTGTCTATGCATGTCGAAGCAAGAAAACTTGCGACGCCTGAAGCCAACGAAACTCAAGAGCTCCCTTGCATGTGGGGCACGGGAACCTTCCATGCACACACCAGCCAACGAATAGCGCATACGCCGGCAAGTCATGCGTCGAGTACATGTACCAGACACGCATTATGAAGTTCCGTTTGCTAAAGGCATCGTATGTCTTGAACCCATTATCCCAGGCTTCTTGCAATTCATCCTTCAGCGGCTGCATGTACGCATTCATATTCTTCGCCGGATAGTTGGGCCCTGGAATTATCAACGTCGGGAAAATGTACTTTCTTTGCATAATCTGTCTGGGGGGGGGGGAGGATTGAGTGGAAAGACAAATACGGGCCAATAACTGTATTGGGCTGCCGTCAGACCAAACACACTGAACCCATCCGTGCTGATGCCGACTCGAGGATGCCTCGGATCTGCCACTTTGTCATCATGTAATGCATCGAAGCGCTTCCATGCTTCACTGTCCGATGTGTGCACCATCATCAGCTTCCCATCTGCATCTAGTTGGGTTCTTTTGCCCATTTTGTGCCATGTCATCTGTCTGGCCGTCTCTTCGACCATGAAAAGACATTCAAGTCTTGGTACGATTGGCATATACCGAAAAACATTAACGGGGATTTTGGTCTGTGTATTCTCACCCATACCGTTGTCTACCACAACATACCTGGATGACTTGCAAATGGGACAATAGTTCAAGTCCGCATACTGAAGCCTAAATAAGGCACATCCTTTCTCACAGGCATGTATCTTCTCATAGGGCATCTTAAGAGCACGGAGGATTTTGTCTCAGTGGTACAAGTTTGCAGGTAGTACATGTCATTTGGGTAGAAAACATCCAAATAC
Source organism: Aegilops umbellulata (assembly GCA_032464435.1). Taxonomy (NCBI): domain Eukaryota; kingdom Viridiplantae; phylum Streptophyta; class Magnoliopsida; order Poales; family Poaceae; genus Aegilops; species Aegilops umbellulata. Next base: position 107,901,073 of record CP136054.1, read on the forward strand.
TATCATCATTGCGTCATAGCATTCTCTGCCCAAGTTAAACTAAGCCTTCAGAGCCATTATTTGTGAGATGGAATCTAGCTGACAAAGCTCAGTGTGCTCGTGGAGAGGATGTTTTGAAGACTCCAACATTTCATTGAAGGCCTTTGCAGATTCCTCCATCTCATCATCCGAGTCCCGAGCATCATCAAAGTCTTGCACCATGTCTTGCATCCCGGTACCATGCTCGTCGTTGCGGCGATGAAGCACCTCAACTCTGGCACGTTGGGCAGAATCGCCATGAAATGTCCACACCATATAATCTGGCGTAAAACCCTCTTATGTAGGTGTTTGCCCATTTCATCCTCTGTCCTCTTGTGCCAATTGTTGCACCCATCATAGGGGCACCATGTTGTCCTCTGGCCATTTGAAATGCGGCTCTCATAAACCCCTTGGTTTTTGTTAACCATTCAATGGTCATGTCTTTCTGACTATGTGACCGGTGTACATCCACGCAGGATCACTCATCTTGCCTAGCTACCGGACACATAAGAAATACATATATAAATCAGCATGTATATATTCATCAGTTAATGGAGTTTGTCATTTTTATTACATCCATGCAACCTAGACGCTAATAGGTAAAGATAGGTCCTAATCCCACCCGAGTATGTGTAGATTGGGTTCATTTTCCCATACTCTGCTCCGGATCCGACTCAAAATTTCGGTAGCACCTCCCCATTGTTCTCCTTATATATGTCTCGGCAATAAGCAGAGAGGATGTGTACCCGGAGAACAACAGGGAGGCACTGACGAAATTATGCATCGGATCCAGAGTAGAGCATATGGGAAAACGAACCCAATCTACACATACTCGGGCTGTCCATGGATAATGTTGGACAATTCGAAAGAATCATGGTTATAAATATGCAAATGCATGCATATTTATAGATGTAACCCTTTCGAACGGGAGACGCATAGTGGTCACGCATACTGATGATTGAGGACACCTATAGCTAGCAAGTTTTGTTGGAAATATGCCGTAGAGGCAATAATAAAAGCATTATTATTATATTTCCTTGTTCATGATAATTGTCTTTTATTCATGCTATAATTGTGTTATCCGGAAATCGTAATACATGTGTGAATACATAGACACCAACATGTCCCTAGTAAGCCTCTAGTTGACTAGCTCGTTGATCAACTGATAGTCATGGTTTCCTGACTATGGACATTGGATGTCATTGATAACGAGATCACATCATTAGGAGAATGATGTGATGGACAAGACCCAATCCTAAGCATAAGCACAAAGATCGTATAATTCGTTTGCTAGAGCTTTTCCAATGTCAAGTATCTTTTCCTTAGACCATGAGATCGTGTAACTCCCGGATACCGTAGGAGTGCTTTGGGTGTGCCAAACGTCACAACGTAACTGGGTGACTATAAAGGTATACTACGGGTATCTCCGAAAGTGTCTGTTGGGTTGACACGAATCGAGACTGGGATTTGTCACTCCGCATGACGGAGAGGTATCACCGGGCCCACTCAGTAATGCATCATCATAATGAGCTCAATGTGATCAAAGTGTTTGATCACGGGATCATGCATTACGGTACGAGTAAAGTGACTTGCTGGTAACGAGATTGAACGAGGTATTGGGATACCGACGATCAAATCTCGAGCAAGTAAAATACCGATTAACAAAGGGAATTGCACGCGGGATTGATTAAATCCTCGACATCGTGGTTCATCCGATGAGATAATCGAGGAGTATGTGGGAGCCAACATGGGTATCCAGATCCCACTATTGGTTATTGGTCAGAGAGGTGTCTCAGTCATGTCTGCATGTCTCCCGAACCTGTAGGGTCTACACACTTAAGGTTCGGTGATGCTAGGGTTGTAGAGATATGAGTATGCAGTAATCCGAAAGTTGTTCGGAGTCCTGGATGAGATCCCGGACGTCACGAGGAGTTCCGGAATGGTCCGGAGGTGAAGAATTATATATAGTAAGTGCAGTTTCGGCCATCGGGAGTGATTCGGGGGTCACCGGTATTGTACCGGGACCACCGGATGGGTCCCAGGGGTCCACCGGGTGGGGCCACCCATCCCGGAGGGCCCCATGGGCTGAAGTGGGAGGGGAACCAGCTCTTAGTGGGCTGGTGCGCCCCCCTAGGCCCACCCCCTGCGCCTAGGGTTGGAACCCTAGGGTGGGGGGGGGGGCGCCCCACTTGCCTTGGGGGGCACTCCACCCCCCTTGGCCGCCGCCCCCCTGGGAGGTTTGATCTCCAGGGCCGGCGCCCCCCCAGGGGGCCTATATAAAGGAGGGGAGGGATGGGCAGCCGCACCCTTGACCCCTGGCGCCTCCCTCTCCCCTGTCACACCTCTCCCTCTCGCGCAGACGCTCGGCGAAGCCCTGCTGCAGGTGACAACTGCATCCACCACCACGCCGTCGTGCTGCTGGATATTCATCAACCTCTCCTTCCCCCTTGCTGGATCAAGAAGGAGGAGACGTCATCCGCTCCGTACGTGTGTTGAACACGGAGGTGCCGTCCGTTCGGCACTCGGTCATCGGTGATTTGGATCACGGCGAGTACGACTCCATCATCCACGTTCTAGTGAACGCTTCCGCTCGCGATCTACAAAGGTATGTAGATGCAATCTGAATACTCGTTGCTAGATGAACTCCTAGATGGATCTTGGTGAAACCGTAGGAAAATTTTTGTTTTCTGCAACGTTCCCCAACAGTGGCATCATGAGCTAGGTCTATGCGTAGTTCCTTTTGCACGAGTAGAACACAATTGTTGTGGGCGTAGATGTTGTCAACTTTCTTGCCGCTACTAGTCTTATTTTGCTTCAGCGGTATTGTGGGATGAAGCGGCCCGGACCAACCTTACACGTATGCTTACGTGAGACCGGTTCCACCGACTGACATGCACTAGTTGCATAAGGTGGCTGGCGGGTGTCTGTCTCTCCCACTTTAGTTGGAGCGGATTCGACGAAAAGGGTCCTTATGAAGGGTAAATAGAAGTTGTCTAATCACGTTGTGGCTTTACGTAGGTAAGAAAACGTTCTTGCTAGAACCCTAATGCAGCCACGTAAAACTTGCAACAAACATTAGAGGACGTCTAACTTCTTTTTGCAGCAAGTGCTTTGTGATATGATATGGCCAAAGTTGTGATGAATGATGAATGATATATATGTGATGTATGAGATCATGTTCATGTAATAGGAATCACGACTTGCATGTCGATGAGTATGACAACCGGCAGGAGCCATAGGAGTTGTCATTATTTTTTATGACCTGCGTGTCAATGGAAACGCCATGTAAATTACTTTACTTTATTGCTAAACGTGTTAGCCTTAGTAGTAGAAGTAATAGTTAGCGAGCAACTTCATGGAGACACAATGATGGAGATCATGATGATGGAGATCATGGTGTCATGCCGGTGACAAGATGATCATGGAGCCCCAAGATGGAGATCAAAGGAGCTATATGATATTGGCCATATCATGTCACTATTATTATTTGATTGCATGTGATGTTTATCATGTTTTGCATCTTGTTTACTTAGAGCGACGGTAGTAAATAAGATGATCCCTCATAATAAATTTCAAGAAAGTGTTCCCCCTAACTGTGCACCGTTGCGACAGTTCGTTGTTTCGAAGCACCACGTGATGATCGGGTGTGATAGATTCCAACGTTCACATACAACGGGTGTAAGACAGATTTACACATGCAAACACTTAGGTTGTCTTGACGAGCCTAGCATGTACAGACATGGCCTCGGAACACGGAGGACCGAAAGGTCGAGCATGAGTCGTATAGAAGATACGATCAACATGGAGATGTTCACCGATGATGACTAGACCGTCTCACGTGATGATCGGACACGGCCTAGTCGAGTCGGATCATGTATTCACTTAGATGACTAGAGGGATGTCTAATCTGAGTGGGAGTTCATTAAATAATTTGATTAGATGAACTTAATTATCATGAACTTAGTCTAAATAAACTTTGCAATATGTCTTGTAGATCAAATGGCCCAAGCTAATGTCAACATGAACTTCAACGCGTTCCTAGAGAAAACCAAGCTGAAAGATGATGGCAACAACTATACGGACTGGGTCCGGAACCTGAGGATCATCCTCATAGCTGCCAGGAAACAATATGTCCTAGAAGCACCGCTAGGTGAAGCACCCATCCCAGATAACCAAGACATTATGAATGCTTGGCACTCTCGTGCTGATGATTACTCCCTCGTTCAGTGCGGCATGCTTTACAGCTTAGAACCGGGGCTCCAAAAGCGTTTTGAGCATCACGGAGCATATGAGATGTTCGAGGAGCTGAAACTGGTTTTCCAAGCTCATGCCCGGGTCGAGAGATATGAAGTCTCCGACAAGTTCAACAGTTGTAAGATGGAGGAAAATAGTTCTGTCAGTGAACACATACTCAAGATGTCTGGGTTGCATAACCGCTTGACTCAGCTGGAGATTAACCTCCCAGACGAGGCGGTCATTGACAGAATCCTTCAGTCGCTCCCACCTAGCTACAAGAGCTTTGTGATGAACTACAATATGCAGGGGATGGTAAAGACCATTCCTGAGGTATTTGCTATGCTGAAATCAGCAGAGGTTGAAATAAAAAAGGAACATCAAGTGTTGATGGTCAATAAAACCACTAAGGTCAAGAAAGGCAATGGTAAGAAGAACTTCAAAAGGGACGGCAAGGATGTTGCCGCGCCCGGTAAGCCAGTTGCCGGGAAGAAGTCAAAGCATGGACCCAAGCCTGAGACTGAGTGCTTTTATTGCAAAGGGAAGGGTAACTGGAAGCGGAACTGCCCCAAATACTTAGCGGACAAGAAGGCCGGCAACACTAAAGGTATATGTGATATACATGTAATTGATGTGTACCTTACCAGTGCTCATAGTAGCTCCTGGGTATTTGATACCGGTGCCATTGCTCATATTTGTATCTCAAAACAGGAGCTGTGGAATAAGCGGAGACTGGCGAAGGACGAGGTGACGATGCGCGTCGGGAATGGTTCCAAGGTCGATGTGATCGCCGTCGGCACACTACCTCTACATTTACCTACGGGATTAGTTTTAAACCTCAATAATTGTTATTTAGTGCCAAGTTTGAGCACGAACATTGTATCTGGATCTCGTTTAATACGAGATGGCTACTCATTTAAATCCGAGAATAATGGTTGTTCTATTTATATGAGTGATATGTTTTATGGTCATGCTCCGATGGTCAATGGTTTATTCTTAATGAATCTCGTACGTGATAATACACATATTCATAGTGTGAATGCCAAAAGGTGTAAAGTTGATAACGATAGTCCTACATACTTGTGGCACTGCCGCCTTGGTCACATTGGTGTCAAGCGCATGAAGAAGCTCCATGCTGATGGACTTTTAGAGTCTCTTGATTATGAATCATTTGACACATGCGAACCATGCCTCATGGGCAAAATGACCAAGACTCCGTTCTCCGGGACAGTGGAGCGAGCAACCAACTTATTGGAAATCATACATACTGATATGTGCGGCCCAATGAGTGTTGAGGCTCGCGGAGGATATCGTTATGTTCTCACTCTCACGGATGACTTGAGTAGATATGGGTAAGTCTACTTGATGAAACACAAGTCTGAGACCTTTGAAAAGTACAAGGAATTTCAGAATGAGGTAGAGAATCAACGTGACCGAAAAATAAAGTTCTTACGATCAGATCGTGGAGGAGAATATTTAAGTCATGAATTTGGCACACACTTAAGGAAATGTGGAATCATTTCACAACTCACGCCGCCTGGAACACCTCAACGTAACGGTGTGTCCGAACGTCGTAATCGCACTCTATTGGATATGGTGCGATCTATGATGTCTCTTACAGATTTACCGCTACCATTTTGGGGATACGCTCTAGAGACAACCGCATTCACTTTAAATAGGGCACCGTCTAAATCCGTTGAGACGACACCGTATGAATTATGGTTTGGGAAGAAACCTAAGTTGTCGTTTCTAAAAGTTTGGGGATGTGATGCTTATGTCAAGAAATTTCAACCTGAAAAGCTCGAACCCAAGTCGGAAAAATGCGTCTTCATAGGATACCCTAAGGAAACCATTGGGTATACCTTCTACGTTAGATCCGAAGGCAAGATCTTTGTTGCCAAGAACGGATCCTTTCTGGAGAAAGAGTTTCTCTCGAAAGAAGTAAGTGGGAGGAAAGTGGAACTTGATGAAGTATTACCTCTTGAACCGGAGAGTAGCGCAGCTCAAGAAAATGTTTCTGTGGTGCCTCCACCGGTTAGAGAGGAGGTTAATGATGATGATCATGAAACTTCGGATCAAGTTGCTACTGAACTTCGTAGGTCCACAAGGACACGTTCCGCACCAGAGTGGTACAGCAACCCTGTCCTGGAAATCATGTTGTTAGACAACGGTGAACCTTCGAACTATGAAGAAGCGATGGCGGGCCCAGATTCCAACAAATGGCTAGAGGCCATGCAATCCGAGATAGGGTCCATGTATGAAAACAAAGTATGGACTTTGACAGACTTGCCCGATGATCGGCGAGCGATAGAAAACAAATGGATCTTTAAGAAGAAGACGGACGCGGATGGTAATGTTACCATCTATAAAGCTCGACTTGTCACTAAGGGTTATCGGCAAGTTCAAGGGGTTGACTACGATGAGACTTTCTCTCCCGTAGCGAAGCTGAAGTCCGTCCGAATCATGTTAGCAATTGCCGCATACTATGATTATGAGATATGGCAGATGGACGTCAAAACGGCATTCCTTAACGGTTATCTTAAGGAAGAACTGTATATGATGCAGCCGAAAGGTTTTGTCGACCCTAAGAATGCTAACAAGGTATGCAAGCTCCAGCGATCCATTTATGGACTGGTGCAAGCATCTTGGAGTTGGAACATTCGCTTTGATGAGATGATCAAGGCGTTTGGGTTTGTGCAGACATATGGAGAAGCCTGCGTTTACAAGAAAGTGAGTGGGAGCTCTGTAGCATTTCTCATATTATATGTAGATGACATACTTCTGATGGGAAATGATATAGAACTTTTGGACATCATTAAGGCCTACTTGAATAAGAGTTTTCAATGAAGGACCTTGGAGAAGCTGCTTATATATTAGGCATCAAGATCTATAGAGATAGATCAAGACGCCTCATAGGTCTTTCACAAAGCACATACCTTGAAAAGATATTGAAGAAGTTCAATATGGATCAGTCCAAGAAAGGTTTCTTGCCTGTATTGCAAGGTGTGAAATTGAGCTCAGCTCAATGCCCGACCACGGCAGAAGATATAGAAGAGATGAGTGTCATCCCCTATGCCTCGGCCATAGGGTCTATTATGTATGCCATGCTGTGTACCAGACCTGATGTAAACCTTGCCGTAAGTTTGGTAGGAAGGTACCAAAGTAATCCCGACAAGGAACACTGGACAGCGGTCAAGAATATCCTGAAGTACCTGAAAAGGACTAAGGACATGTTTCTCGTTTATGGAGGTGACGAAGAGCTCGTCGTAAAGGGTTACGTCGACGCTAGCTTCGACACAGATCTGGATGACTCTAAGTCACAAACCGGATACATGTATATGTTGAATGGTGGAGCAGTAAGCTGGTGCAGCTGCAAGCAGAGCGTCGTGGCCGGATCTACATGTGAAGCGGAGTACATGGCAGCCTCGGAGGCAGCGCATGAAGCAATTTGGGTGAAGGAGTTCATCACCGACCTAGGAGTCATACCCAATGCATCGGGGCCAATCAAACTCTTCTGTGACAACACTGGAGCTATTGCTCTTGCCAAGGAGCCCAGATTTCAAAAGAAGACTAGGCACATCAAGCGTCGCTTCAACTCCATTCATGAAAATATTCAAGATGGAGACATAGAAATTTGTAAAGTGCATACGGATCTGAAAGTCGCAGATCCGTTGACTAAACCTCTCCCTAGAGCAAAACATGATCAACACCAGAACTCTATGGGTGTTCGATTCATCACAATGTAACTAGATTATTGACTCTAGTGCAAGTGGGAGATTGTTGGAAATATGCCCTAGAGGCAATAATAAAAGCATTATTATTATATTTCCTTGTTCATGATAATTGTCTTTTGTTCGTGATATAATTGTGTTATCCGGAAATCGTAATACATGTGTGAATACATAGACACCAACATGTCCCTAGTAAGCCTCTAGTTGACTAGCTCGTTGATCAACTGATAGTCATGGTTTCCTGACTATGGACATTGGAGGTCATTGATAACGAGATCACATCATTAGGAGAATGATGTGATGGACAAGACCCAATCCTAAGCATAAGCACAAAGATCGTATAATTCGTTTGCTAGAGCTTTTCCAATGTCAAGTATCTTTTCCTTAGACCATGAGATCGTGTAAATCCCGAATACCGTAGGAGTGCTTTGGGTGTGCCAAACGTCACAACGTAACTGGGTGACTATAAAGGTATACTACGGGTATCTCCGAAAGTGTCTGTTGGGTTGACACGGATCGAGACTGGGATTTGTCACTCCGCATGACGGAGACGTATCACCGGGCCCACTCAGTAATGCATCATCATAATGAGCTCAATGTGATCAAAGTGTTTGATCATGGGATCATGCATTATGGTACGAGTAAAGTGACTTGCCGGTAACGAGATTGAACGAGGTATTGGGATACCGACGATCGAATCTCGGCAAGTAAAATACCGATTGACAAAGGGAATTGCATGCGGGATTGATTAAATTCTCTACATCGTGGTTCATCCGATAAGATCATCGAAGAGTATGTGGGAGCCAACATGGGTATCTAGATCCCGCTGTTTGGTTATTGGCCAGAGAGGTGTCTCGGTCATGTCTGCATGTCTCCCGAACCCCGTAGGGTCTACACACTTAAGGTTTCGTGACGCTAGGGTTGTAGAGATATGAGTATGCAGTAATCCAAAAGTTGTTCGGAGTCCCGGATGAGATCCGAACGTCACGAGGAGTTCCGGAATGGT